>CM046949.1:75577093-76827979 GCA_025698515.1 Gossypium sturtianum | reverse complement strand
CAATTGTACTTCCGTTCGGATACATTATTGCTGATCCTTTCGACTCCTCGGTATAAATGGTTTTATTTGGTTCTTGATCTATACATATTCCATATTTAACCCATTTTATTCACCAAATCATCCATCCAATCCAAAACACACATTTAGGGCAATTTACAAATTAGCCCTCACATTTTCACATTTCACATTTAAGTCCCTTACTTCACAAAATCATTAAAATACAATAAAAATTTCATATTACCTATGCTGGCCGTATTCACATGTTTCATATAAGCTCATATATTTCATTTATTTAATATTTTAGTCCTCAAAATATTATTTTCACAATTTAGTCTTAAATTACCCAAATTCACCAAAATCCAAAGATGAAAACATATTAATCTAACACATATATTCTATATGGTAACCAACTAACATCACAAAGCTCAAGCATTCATCAATGGCACATTTCAAAATCATCATCAATTTCCTGGTACCATACGGGTTTTGAAGTACTCAAGCTCGCGACATAAAAACGTAGAAATTATCAAAAACCTAGACAAAATCTAACCTTGAATCAAACTAGATGTCGCTTTAGATATGTTAGGAGCTTCAAACCCTTCTTTTTCTTTTCTTAATTCAGATGGAAAGAAGATATACATGGTGATTTTCTTTGTTTTGTTTATTAATTATGTTTAATATTAATATCTAATTTATTTATTAAACCTTTTAATATAACATTAAAACTCCACTAATATATGTGTCCACTTTGTCATTTAAAAGATTTAATGGTTAAATAAACTACATATGGACCTCTACATTTATAAAAAGATATTATCATCTGCAGCACTTTATCAAATAAAGAAGTTACTTTTAAATTCTTTTGCAATTTAGTCCTTTTTGCAAAATTAGATAATACAAAACTGGATAAATTAAATCACAAATTTCTTCACACATGCTTAATCACATATCAGAAAGCTCACAGAAAAATAATATTAAAATATTTTTCGACTCTCAGATTTGTGGTCCCGAACTACTATTTAGGCTAGAGTCTGGAACCTGAGATTTGTTATAATTCTCTTCTCTGTGATTTTAGCCCTAAAGAAACTCCTAATTCAAGAACATTCTAATATTATTGTCTCATAAATCTTCTGGCTCCACGAGTTTTTCCATCACTGTGTCGATGCCCGATGCACCTTTAGTAACGAGATTTTCTTTTATTTGCACCCTTGACATCCCCGCGAGTTAAGATACGTAATCAATTCTTCTTCATAAGTCATACCTGCTCTGATTTCAATCTCACTTTGGTAACCACATGCAAGGGATCGGACCAGATCGTCTCGAAGCATCGACACGTGAAAAGAAGCATTATGAATCTTCTCATACCGGCGGTAGCAGTTACCAACTGCACGCTAATGTGTCAAGATGCACTAATAATTTACAAGGTCTACTTAAATTCCTGACTCAATTTGCATTTTTCTCAAAACGGCGTATTTTCTTCCACGGATAATTTCAAGAAACACTTTATCACAGATCTCAAATTTTGATATCTTTTCGTTTCCAACCAGATATGATTTACATCGCTCGATCCGATGCGCTTTTCCGGATTATCACTTAATCACTTTCACCTTCCTGCTCAGCTCTTCGATCAATTCAACCTCGTGGTATCTTATTTTCAATCGTGAAATGCCATCCAATACAAAGGTGTTCAACATTCGCGATCCGCATAAAAGCTTCATAAGGTGCCATTTTTAATACTTGAACAAAACTATTATCAGATTTCAAACTCAATTTAACGGTAAAATATTGCTCCCACGTGCATCTTCATCGAACTTGGCATGCAACATCTCTAAAGAGCATCTCTCGAAATTTGAATAATCCGCCAATTGACCATCCGTCTCGTAGGTGAAAAGTCGCACCAAAATGCAATTTAGTACCTAAAGCCCTCTTCGCAGTTTCTTCGAATCGCTGAAGCAAACCCCTGATCTCCGTCTCACTGATGAATAGATGGCACCTCTGCAATCTCACAATATCGTAAATATATAGCTCAACTAATTTATCAAGTGAGTAAACGTGAGTCGTACTGCAGAATAAAATGGGCCGATTTCATTAATCTGTCAACTAATGACCCAAATCAGATCTTTCTTTCTGAGCGCTGTGTTTCTCTCAAATGAAATCCATCATTACTCTATAACCATTCTGGTTCATAATCCATAAATGCGGTTGTAATAAACCGAGATGGCACTTGATAACCACTTTAATCACGCAGCGCACTAAGAAACATTTCTTTAAACAAAGTCGTAGATGTCTCGTGTAATGTCCGGCGTAGACTTCTAGTCCGAGAATGGTGTTTCCTGGACTACAACTGAAATTTGAAAAATATTTTGGGTCATTATTTTCCGTGGTGGCGTTATGTGATTATGACAAGATGTGTGAAATTTCACTGATTAATTTATCCAAGCCAGGTGCTTAATTTGATAAAAGGACTTAATCGTGAAAGATGCTAACTCAGTTAGCTTCATAAGTTAAAAGCACTCTAAGTGTCATGTCTTTATAAATGTGGTGGCCTTTATGAAGTAATTAAACCATTAATATGGTTAACACGGACACAATGGCCTCAGAATTATATTTGTTTTATATGTTTATTAAAAGGTTAATTTAGTAAAACAAATTAATTAAGTTATTATAATTAAAACAAAACCTAGCAAATGGTCATCATATTCCATCCATTCGTCACAAGAAAATACACAAAGAAAATAAAGAAAGGAAGAACAATCTGTGTTCTCATTAAGTCTGCTTCGATTCAAGGTATGTTTTACTTGCTTTATAATTTCTACGTTGTATGTCGCTTCTTACGCGTTCTTCAAAACCCATGCTTTAATTTCTCAGAATCTGAAGGAAGATTATGAAAAGTGTCATTGATGAATCCATGAGTTTTGTGATGTTTGATGATGAAATATGAAATATAATATATTAGATTAATATGTCTTCATTTTGAGCTATGGTGATTTTGAGTAATTTTGGACTCAATTGAGCAGTGGCTATTTGAAAAATTCAAATTGTGAAATAAAATGAAGTGTATGGATTTGTACCCAGTTGTAGTGAATATTCGGCTAAGTAATGGCATACAAGCAAATTATGTGTATTTTGAGATTTTTGTGGAATATGACTAAAATGTTAAACGTGAAAAATATGATGCCAAGCTAATGTAGAACGTCATCCAAATAGTGTATATTCGGATTGAATTGGATTTTAAATTAGTAAATAAATGAGTTAAATTTGAATATGTATAGATCAAGAACCAGAAGAAAAGTAAAGACTTAGAGTCGGTAATTGATCGAAGTGCAATTGAGTAAATAGTTTGCTTCCTATTTATCCTAAACTGAGGTAAGTTCATATATACTAATAAATGTATTTATATTGATCGTATGTATGTTCATATCAAAAAATTTATAATGATGAATGTAACGCAGGGTGACGCAGTACATGAAATCCGCAGATAAGATCGACATGATGTCAACATCCAAAAAGTCTCGGCATTTAACCTAGGATATATAAGATTGCAATAATGTCACGACATAGGTGTTCTATATGTGATATGCGTGTAAGCATCAACGCCCTGGACGTGCTATATCGACGGAGATTTATGTGTAAGATCGTATGCAGTACATTATCGTATTGATTCGCGTAAGTACCGCTGCGATAAAGTGGTATCGAAGATCCAGTTACATGTAATCGCATCTGGGACGCTAAAATCGGTGATAAACCATCTTTAGTATTTCGGCATCCTATTTGTTCTTAAAACGCTTCAAGCGCAAACCGAGAAATGAAAGATTACTGGAAATGTATAAACAAGTTGAGTATGTTTGAATTGTACATTAAGCATAGTGTAAGGAAAGAAGTAAAGATATGTATGAAATTACAAAGGTGAATATGTATGTTACTTCATGAGACAATATATGATATTATGTGTCGAGTTATGCTATGGGCAAGCAGCTTATAATATTTTGAAATATGAAATGTCATAAGAAATGGCAAACCAGGTCAGCTAAAAGAGATATCAATATGTGTTTAAAATGAAGAGATGTTAATGAATTTGATTTGCTAAGTTTATATATATGATTATCATGTTATGTTTATTTCAGAGTATGGCTTTACTAAGCTTTTGAAAGTTTACTTTGTGAAAGGTTGCTCTGCTTTATGATCGTTAATGCTACTTAAAGGCTCAGGAATCATCGAGGATCATCATCACACTACCAATCCTATTTTTGGTACCTTTTGAAAGTGTGTATACTAATTATGGCATGTATAAAGCTAAATACCTTTGAATTATGTTTGAGATATGTATATAGCCACGATATGCTGCTAGGTAAATGGTTGTGATGTGTGAATGTGACTAGTTATGTCTCATTATGCTTAGTGTTGGTAACATGGTTTGATAGCAAATAAAATGAGTGGTCATATGAATGGTAGCTTTTTGATGCATAGTCAGCATAACATTGATATTGATGGCCAAAAGTTTGGGTGATAGGATTATAATCGTGAGAAATGCTCAGGGGTTATATCAGAGTTAAATGGTTCTCAAAGTGTGGAGTGTTTGTGATGTTCATAACGGGAAGAAATGATGTACAATCTGACATGTTTTGGCTTGCCATTGATGCTACGGAAAGATGTTTGTATGTGCTTGGTAGGATGACCCTTTGTGTATAAATGGCATTTCATTCTGCAAATGGCCTATTTGTGCCCACACTGGCCGAGCACACGGCATGTGGCCCAACCGCTTCCCTTCGTGGTCAGATTTCAAAAACAAGTCGGGCCTTCGACTACCTGGCCGGACACATGCGCGCGCAGGATCGGGCCGCGTGGCGCAAATTGGGCTTGACCACCGCGCCGCAAGACACCGGCCGTTGGGTTCACGGCCGCAAAGGCGACAGCGTCAGCAGCGTATGCCCATGATTGACCGCCAGCTTACACCGCGCGCGTCCGAGGGTCGATGCGAGGCACATCAGCCTACCCACGGCGAGCTGGACCTTCAGCAACTTCAAAATGTCTCACTTTTTGGAAAAAAATTAGTATGATCCGCTTTAGTCCTCACCCTTTCCTAGCCACATGTTTAAGGTCTTGTAGCAGACCTATTTAAGGGACACACTTTCTGATTTGTTTGGCTGAATAATAATATAGAAATGTCCTAAAAGGTTCCGCTTTATCCGGTAAATGCTCTTTAACCCTAAAAACCTACGATGTATTACGAGTTGTGGTGTTACATCTCGTTTCTGCTAATGTGCCACCAATAAAATGGCTTTAAATCTTGCAGTACATCCCGTGATGAACAGATAGACGATTTACGAAATCTTCTTTTAATATCGCATCGAATCAACTCCAAAATCCTCTGAACACATAAAAATGCGATTTTGAAATCTCAACAATCATCAACATCAACTTGAAATTCAATCGTCGAGTTCAAATCACACTAAGCTCAAGCTTGTCACGCATTTTCATTATCAACTTTACGAGCATCACATATTCTTTTGTAAGAACAACGATTTTTCTTTCAACTCACCCAAAATCCGAACCATCAATGAGACAAGTTTACACGAGCATTCATCGATCGTAATGCAAACAAATATTTGCAGATTCAATGCATCAAGAATAACATTCACTTTACTCGAATGATAATCTATCACAAGCTCGTAATCCTTCACCAGCTTCTAACCATCGTTTTTGTCGCAAATTCAAATATTTCTCGAGCTATCAAGTATTTTTGCATTTTTATGATCCGGAAAACACATGACACATTTTTCACAGAAAAGATAATAACGCCAAATCTTTAATGCAAATACAATCATTTGCTAGCTCAAGATGATCGTGGTGTCGAATAATTTTTTTCATGCAGCCTAATTTGCTCTCGTAGGCATGTTGGTAACTTGCTTCCTCGCATCAAAAACACATCCTAGGCCGCTTTAAAGAAGTATCACCGCTTATATTACAAAAATCTTTTACCCGACTAAAACAGAGCCAAGACGCGAGCCTTCATTAACAAAGCTTTCAACCGATCGAAATCCTTTACCGCGCACTTTTCGCATCACCTACCACATCTTTCTAGAAGAGCACCCCACAAATGAGTTGCAATCATCGAAAAATCTTTTTACTTAATCATCGATAATAACCAAGAAGTCCCGTAGAAACTACGAACTTGGACATTTTTCTGGAGAGAAAACTAACTACAAAATAGTTGAAATCTTGCCTTGATCAACCCGTATACCGGGAGGTCGACACAATAGGCCCTAGAAAACTAATCTCTCGCAGAATGAGAACTCACATCTACCTATGTAACACCCTCTGCACTCCACTAGAATTTGTGCCCGACTTGAAAACATGTTACATTAAAGTATTTTTGCTAAAACCTTGCTTTTTATTGGAAAACCCTTCTAGAGAAAAAGTTAAATAAAACCAAATTTGCTTTCAAAACAAGGTGTAGCTAAAAACCATTTCTGTTATATGTAAAAATTTCCCTTTGAGTTGGAAGCTCGTTCTTAAAACACAATTATTTTCAAAACCTCGAAATACGTTTAAACAAAATAAATCCGTAGTCTAAGCTTCAACATTTCAATGCATAGTGGAAGTAATGCTTGAATAATAACTAGAGGGAAAGCCTTATACAATCTGAAATAAATTAACTTAAAATCTAGAATTTAGATATTAAGAAAAATAGGTCTAATCTGGGCTCTTTGCTAGCTGGCCACCTCTGAAGTCCTCCATCCGTCAACCGCCTATTGAGGATCACCCGAGAAAAATAAAAGCAGAGGAGTGAGTTTTGAAAACTCAGGTGTGTCACGACCCTAGCCAAACAATTAGTATACATATCATAATAATAACATAATAGTATCATACATGCAATGCAATGCAAACCCTCCCCAAATAATCCATCCGCTACAATAACATTTCCCTTCCAACCTACACTCACTGGTGGGGATTCCAAAATCGACCACCTACCCATTCATTACATATTATGGTGGCTTGCCACGTGTGATTACCAAACGTCATGACAAGGTCGCTAAGCATATAATGGGCTTAAAAGTCATCGGTGGATCCACGCTTGTCAAGCAACCATGCGATCCTCATTATACTTCCTCCATTCCATAATTCCCACCCATATGCATCCTAAAATATCATCATATGAACGCAAAGCAAATGTGGCATGTAACATCCATAAATCTTATATTCAAATACATAGGGGTATTTTAGTCATTTCTGGAATCAAAGGAGTATTTAAGTAATCTTACCCACCTATGAGTATTTTAGTAATTCTTAACAAGATGGGTCTTAATTACGTAACCTCGTTCAACAATGTCCTCATGGGCCAAAGTGAATGGGTAGACACTACACACCTGTAGGGGTTCTGAGAGAGAAGAGAGGTGGGCCATCACTAGACCGCTTTAAGCACCAAGCCCTCTCCTAGATCCAATCCTAGACATGCATATGACTATTTGCTTCACCTCTACCTAAAGGACTTGTCCACGGACATGTTTGATTGATTAAGTTAAGTTTTTATGCCGTTTAAGAATTCACTGTAATCTAAGCTAGAGACCATTAAAACCCCAAAGATGCAATTTCTAAAATCCCATAAGGCCCACTTAAGCCCAACTGGCGTCCATATAAAGCCCATTAAGCCCAATCATGTATATGTAGCCCATTAGAGCTCGATCATAATCAAATCATACAACCATCCATATCAATCCATCATTCAATTGCCATATCAACTCTGGCCGATTTGGGCCCACTGAGGCCCTGCTAGTAAGCCCATTTAGGCCCCTTCTGGCCCACCGGTTGGCCCAACAGTGGCAGACCACTACCAGATCGCTCTCTTTTCTTGGTCCCTGTAATCATTTCCGGTGTTCCCACCATGAATATTCGCGACACTGCAGTGGTGGTTGTGCCAGTCTGGGCTTTTGGCTTTTTTTCGGCATTTGGCAGATTTCGGCTTTTGCTGATTTGTCATGTGTGAAGTGGCTGTACACACTGCAATGAGGATTTGTTATACTATCCTCACTCTTGAACCTACAACCAATACCAACCTCCAATCAATCACACACTTAACCACAATATTTACCAAAAATCAAGCCTTACCATAACCTTTACTGTGTGCCACTGGGCCTCCTATTAGCCCTTTCTTGGGGCCTACTACATCACGAATATCCTAGATCTGCATCAATCTTAATCATTAAAGACAAAATATGTGTGACTTGTATCCACTTAAGTCACCCTTTCCTTACTATGGGACTATTATCTCACCAACTTTATTCCAAAAAATCAAGAACACTTACCCAAAGTTCTAAACGTATGGATGTTTTTTCGGCAGAGACTTGTAGGATCCAAGCTTGATTCCATTTTTCCAAGATCCGATCCAAAAAAAAATCAAAGGAATGATGACAAAGACGCACAGATTTGGTCACTAGAGTATTCAAAGATAAGGTTTGAAGCGATATGAAGAAATTTGGCTTCAAGAGCAAAGGTTTTCGGCTTTTGAAGTCAGCTTTGATATTTTGTCCCCAACAATCGGTGAGATGAAAGTGGGGCCATCACAAGCAATGAGAAAGAAGAGAATGATATTTGATTTAAGGCTTTAGAGAGAAGAAAAGAAAACACATAAGGAAGAGAAGTAGGTTTAGAGAACAGAAAAAGTGAAGGAGAATTCTGCAGAGCAACTAGGCAGGCCAAATAAAGCGGCACAAGGGAATTTCAATTGCTTGAAATAAGACAGAGGGAATTTGACACCCCCTATTTATACACAAACCGAAACTCCGGCAGTCCCAATCTACTTCAACTCTTCCCTGCCTCATCTCCTCTTTTCTCCACCTCTAACTCCCCAATGTCCCTTTCCTGAAATTTTCTCTTCGATCACTCTCCTTAGAGTCCATCACCACACCACTTCCAACCTTCTGAAGGCCAAAATTAAAATCCTAATAAAAATACTCAAGGCTAGGATTCGAACCTAGATCTCCTTTGCTAGCCCATAACGCCATACCTTCCTATACCCTAAGTGGCGCCACTTAGCCACTCCACCACAAGGCTCTTTTGTCTGCCATCTTTCCCTATTTTTATCTAGTGCCCAACTACTCACTGCCCTGGTTCCTTTAATAATTAATTAAAAAAATTCCTTCTCCTCAAAGTTCGAACCCAACACTTCTCCAACACCCTAGACACTCCAAGTTTAATAAACCCTAAAGCCAACATGTGGCCTATCATTTTCTTTGCTCACTTAAAATTTTCCTCGATACTCCAAAGCCTAAATCCCAATTCATCTAGGCCCCAAAAGATTTGAGGCGTTACATTTGAATCTCGGGACTTTGCAATTGCTTATCTCGCATAAGATTTGTAACAATTCTCAAATGTTTAGCTCTGCTCTAATTTCATCACTACACGAATAAATCAAAATGTCGTCTAATAAATACAACAACAAATTGATCTAAATACGCTTGAAAATTTCCGCTCATCAAGTCCATAAAGACAAGCCAGGAGAATTTGTTAGTCTAAAAGGCATAACTAAAAACTCATGCTACGACACTGCGCTACAGGTGATTTTGAAATGTCCGACCTTTTACTGCAGAATCGATAATACCCGATAACGAGATCTATCTTTGAAAACATGAGTGGTTCCTTTTCAAATGATCAAACAAATCATCAATTCTCCGGGCAGAGGATATTTGTTTCTTATCGCCACTTTGTTCAATCAGCGGTAATCAATGCACATTCTCGCCATTGCCATCTTTATTTTTCACAAACAGTATCAGAGCACCCCAAGGTGAAAACTACTGCCTTGCAAATCCTCAATCGCTGCTAACTCTTGAAATCGGGTGACTTAAATTCTCTCAATTTGTTAAGTACCATTCTATACTGACTATCAGATAAGAGTCGCCTGCGTACTAAATCAATACCACAAACTCAACTTCTGCCTGGATCAAAGCCGATCCGTGAATTCTTCAGAAATACATCAAGAACTACAAAAAGCAACCGGGCACAGATTCAATTTTTCTTTCACTCACTTTCGGAATCAATCACTTAGGCAAAATAGGGCTTCTGCAACCCTTTTCACAAAAACTCTGAGCTTCATCACATCAAGATCACACAAATCAGTGAATCCATTCACATCATTAGATTCAATCCGAATCTATTTCATCATTCGACATCTCAAATCGATACTCTTTTCGTTTGCGATTCATAACAGACGATCACGCAATGTTAGCAATCCATACACCCAAAATTATATCAAACTCACATTAAAAGGTAATAGCATTAGGATCAAATTGGAAAATAAAAAAATCTCGAACATTAACTGACAATTCTTGCATACTTTGTCAACCAAGACACTTTTACTCAAGGGGATTCGATACTCTAATAAATAAATTCGTAGACTCCATGCATAAAGTCTTATCGATACTGAGTTCATGCGCTATATACGAATATGAGTAGACCTTGATCTATCAATGCAATCACAAAAAGCATATTAAAGAGTAAATGTAATGCGTATTAACATCCGGAGATCTAAACTTCCTCACGAGCTCGAATGGCGTATGCTGCCTCGGAGTGCCTTAGCTTCCGATCTCCATGATCAGATTCTCCTGGGGAGCTCTCTCGACTACCACCGACATTTCCATTGTTTAAAGGTCTATCTCTACTCAAGCATTATCCGACTTCGATGCCATCTCAATCTCTTGTTCAACAAACTCAGATTAATCTTGTATGAAATGATCTAGTGATCCACATCTAAAATAGGCTCGGCCATTCAATCTACAACTACTGATGAGCTTCTTTCCATGGTAGGCTTACATTCGTGTCGTCAGACGGAGCACATTTCCTGCAAGAGCCATCGGTTACAGTCGGAGGCTTTGGAGTTCGGCCGTGATCTAACTCGATCTCTGCTCGAATGTCTCACATTAGTCTTTGAGAACGACTATATTCATCTCAATTTCTTTCAGCTAGATCAAAATGATTTATCATTCAGAAAATCTCTTCTCTACATCTTTGGCTTGTGATTTAGCTTTTCTTTTATCTTCCAGTAGTGCTTCACTTTACATGCTCGATCAATAATCACAACAAACTCTTTTATTTCCAAAATTCCAACTAACAATCCAATATCTTCTTTCAAAAGCCATCTTCAAACCTCTACACATTATAATACTTTCAGTTGAAACACATTCTCGAGAGCATATTGACTTAGTCTCACAAATTTTCATTCATATCAAACGGATTACATATGCGAATTGTTTTAATTCCAAAGATTCATTTCTGTTTTTGATCAATAAATCTCGACGATTTAATATATTTCTTCCGAATTGCTGCTGAAAGAAATCCCATGTAACCCGTTCTTTTGGAACAACAAAAATCAAAGTCTTCACCACTCGAGCAAGTGTCGCATCTCACCACAAGGAAACGACACATTTTATATATATCAATGGTGACACGACCATTTCATCAAACACTTGAATTGTGTTCTGAGTCAAAATCTCACTTTCTCAAAGATCATCTTCTATTGGCAATTTCGAACTCTTCAAATTTCATATTTACTGGGATTTATCGATCGAGAAGTTTATTCAACATTCAAGTTCCAGCAATCGTGGTAATGTAAGTCCTAGGAGGATTGCAAAGGGGGCAGGCTGTGAATAGCCTGATGGTTCAAATGTATTGAAAGGATCCACTCATTCATCATTTGGAAGAAGGCTTGTTTAGCCTCTCTCCTTCCCGACTGCTTAGTAGTTGGTCTGGAATCGAATGGCTCTGGCCCCTTGAGCGAGTAGGAAGCAGATTACTTTCAACATCGTTAGCTATAAAATCTTTGGGGATCCATTACACATACGAAAAACACATTTTATACGCCGTGATTCATCACACTATCATGAGTTCAGAGTATATGGCATGTATAAGCTAGACTCTCTGCACGCTACGCTAGTCCTAAAATCAACTAAATCGTAGCTCGATACAAATCAAATGTAACACCCTAACTCGTGAACCATCGCCGTTTAGTGGTTAAGAGGCATTATTGACACAATCGAGAAACTTTTAATGAACAATTCGTGATCATAAAGTATAACATCGCCAAATCATAACAGAGATAGTCAAGCATGGTAGTCCCATAATGAGGTTCCGTTATGAGACCTTAAACATGCATTAGAAATGGGCTCGGACTAAACTTGGATCATACAAATTTTTTCAAAATTCGAACATTTTCAAAGTTATGTGAGGTCAAACGCCCGCAGGTGCCTCATAGCACGCATCAAACACGCCCATTTGTCCGAGTCGCGGCAAAACAGGCATACATAATGATTTCGTCCATACGGTGCGAGACACGCTCGTGTGCTCACCCGTGGTTGACAATCGACGGCACTACATGGCTACCACGCCCGCTGCCCAAATCAGCCCGTGGTCGAGTCCACTTCGTTTTAAATAAAACCACTAAGGCGACACTGTCCGAGCCATTGTGCCCATGCTCAACTGGTGTGGGCAAATATAGGCCATTTACGGAGCCAATTTACCACCCACACTTTGAGTTTTTACCCACAAGCATTATACCAATTCAAATCATATATCCAATGCAAACAAAACATACCAAAATGACCATATTTTCTAGCTGCATTCAAGAACATATCAAACATACCAACTTATGTGCCATTTAGATTCAATCTAATCATAAGCATTTCTAAGTAGAATCCATCCACCAACTTACCAATTCTTTATGACATCTTTTCATCTATAATATACCAACTTTGCATCACAAAACAAAGATCAAATATTACCATATGCACATCCAATTACAAGCCATATCACATAAGCTTATATATACAACTCAAAACATCAACCATTTCAACTAGACTATACATGCCATACTTAAATATTTACACTTTCAAAAGGTACCAAAATGAGTTTGATAGTGTGGTGATGATCCTCGGCGATCCTCGAGCCTTTTTAGCTTTTAACGATCTATAAAACCATGCAAACACACACAAAGTAAGCTTTCAAAAGCTTAGTTAGCCATATCCAAAATAAACTTAACATATAAACATTCATAATCATATCAAATACAAGATCATTAATATATCTCAATTTGTAATTTCATAAATTCTTCTTTGGCTCATTTGTTTAGCCATTGCTTACCAATAATTCATATCTCTAAATACCTCTTGATCATAAGGCATTCATACATATATCACATTTTGTCTCATTGAATCTATGCACATATCTCTATTTTTGCAAATTCACATATACTTACCTTTCATGCTTAAACATAGTATACACATCAACGTGCACGAAATGGTTACATTTCACATAGTCTTTCATTTCTCAAAATTTTCCGTTGAACCATTCTGAATCAAATAGGTTACTCGAGAATACACGAGAATAGTCATTGCACAATGCCAACGTCCGGACTTGGTCTTACATGTAATCAAATATCGATGCCAGCATCCCGGATAGGGTCTTACACTTAATCAAATCTGATGCCAATGTCCCACGACATGGTCTTACACGTAAATCTCAAATCGACGCCAACATCGGATGTGGTCTTTGCGATATCACATATCGAAACCTATGTGTCATGACATATGAATCCAATATATTCCTAAGGTTAAAATGCAGGACTTCTCGGACATTGATACATTGGTAGCATGATACTTTCGCTTCTCACATGTATATCTTCCAAAACCATACACCATAGTTCAATAACATAACATGAACATGAATAAATCGACTTAAATACACTTATTTGTATATGGAGACTTACCTGCGTCTTACAGAATAAGCGACCAGATTCAACTACTCGATCACTTTCTACTTTCCTCGAGTCTAAATCGGTTTTCTTTGGTTCTTAATCTATACATATTCAAATTTAACCCATTTATTCACCAAATCATTCAACTCAATCCAAAAACACACATTTAGGAGCAATTTACAAATTAGCCCCTCACATTTTCACATTTGACATTTAAGTCCCTATTTCACAAAATAACAAAATACACAAAATTTCATATTACCTATGCTTGGCTAGAATATTCATGCTTCATATAAGCCCATATATTTCATTTATTTCACATTTAGTCCTCAAAATATTATTTTCACAATTTTAGCCCAAATTACTCAAATTCACCAAAAATCCAAAGACAAAACATGTTAATCTAAAACATATATTTCATATTTCACCAACTAACATCACAAAGCTCAAGCATTCATCAATGGAACATTTCAAAATCATCATCAATTTCCAAAATTAAGGCATGGGTTTTGAAGCACTTTCAGCAACGATTACAAAAACATAGAAATTATCAAAACCAGCCAAAAACTAACCTTGAATCAAACTAAATGTTGTTAGGAATATAAAAGAAGAGTCAAAACCTTCTTTATTTTCTTAATTTCGGTGGAAAAAGATGAACATGGTGGCTTTCTTTCTTTTGTTTATTAATTATAATAACATTAATATCTAATTTACTTATTAAAACCTTTTAATATAACATTAAAACCCACTAATATATGTCCATTTTGTCATTTAAAACATTTAATTGTTAAATAACCATATAAAGGATCTTTTCTTTATAAAGACACACTCAATTCAACAATTTATCAAATAGAAAGTTACTTTTGTACAATTTCTACAATTTAGTCCTTTTTGCAAATTAGACACACAAACGGATAAATTAAATCACGAAAATTTCACATGCTTAATCACATCATCAGAAACCAGTAAAATAATATTTAAATATTTTTTGACTCAAATTTGTGGTCACGGAAACCACTTTCTATTCCGACTAAAGTCTAAACAGATTTATTCTGATTCTCTAAAATGGCCATTTTATGTGCATGTCATAAAGCTGATGAAGCCTTAAATGTTGCTAACTTGTTTTCAAGAAATCGTTCGTTTGCATGGACTACATGGACCATCGTCTCCGATCGAGATGCCAAGTTTCTTAGCCATTTTGGAGGACCTTGTGGGTAAAGTTAGCGACAAGCTTTTGTTTTTCTACAATGTACCACCCCCAAATGGATGGTCAAATAGGAGTGGTCAATCGTGGTCTTGCTCGACCTTCTGACCGGGACCATCATTAGGAAAAACTTAAAGATGTGGGGAGGAATGCTTGCCACACATCGAATTTGCCTTACAACCGTTCGGTTCAGTTCAGCCACATAAGAATTCGTTTTGAAGTGGTATACGGTTTCAATCCTTTAACTCCTTTAGATCTAGTTTCTTTGCCTTCTAACCAACTAGTGCATGTAGATGGCAAGCCGCAAGTACGATTTTGTGAAACGACTTCATCAAAGAGGTTAACGAGAATATTGAGAGGAGGGCCGAGCAATATGCTCATAAGGTAAACAAGGGGCTGCAAAGCAGAGTCGTATTCTGAACTTCGGTGATTGGGTTTGGGTCCATATGCGTGGAAAGATTTCAGGGTTACAAGGTGGTTTAATGCTTATCGCCAAGGAGATGGTCACTTTTCAAGTCTTGGAAGGGATCAAAAAATTCTTATAAGTTAGACCTTTCGGTAGGAGTGCGGATGAAGTGCCACTTCAATGTTCTTGACTTATCCTTTTGATGTAGGTGACGATTTGGGGACAAATCGCCCTCAGAAGAAGGAATGATGCGAGCATGGCCAATGAGCTAGTTGCCAAACCCATTGAGCCTGCCTCCCATTCAATCACTCGATCCTTGAGCCAAGAAGTTTGAAGAAGCTATCTCGAGCTATATTGATCGAGCTTAGGGAGAAGAGGTTGCGGGACTTATTGATCACACATGGACCAGCTCAATAAGCGTCCCATGCAGCTTACTTCAAGCTGAATTTTAATTTTTGTTTTGAGTGATTAGTTTCTTGGAATAAGACATTAATGTTGTTAGTTATTTTAGTTATTATTAATTTAAGTCTTTAATGTGTCTTAAGTTAATTTAATGTGTTTCATTTAGTTCAGCAATTAATATGTCATAAGTTTATTAATATGTCTTAGTTACTACAACTATTTAATATGTCCTAGGTTCAGGCATCTTAAATGTGTCTAAAACTCAGACAACTTAAATGGTGTCTTGAATATGTCCTTAACCAAATTTAAATGTGTTTGTAGGTGTTCACAGCAGCTGATCAGCTAGCTAGATGCATGGGATAGCATTTAATGAAGAAACATGCATTTTTCATGTTCAATGGATGGCTTAATTAGAGAGCTGATGATTGCTCTCCTCCAAGTGCCTTTTCGTGGAGAGCAAAGGCCAAAAGCAAGTTCACATTAGACCATTCAGCTAGCAAAAGAATTCACACCTTAGAGGCTGATCAAATTCTGCTTGTTCACACCATAGGCTATTCGTGCACCACAACTTCATTTAAATTGGCTGGTGCACATTCGGCTTCCCAATAAGGAATCCAAACATGTTCACACCTTATGACCAGATCCTCTACTTGAAAGATTCAGCTCAACTCATTTAATCCAATTGATTAGTTGAATTGGGAATGTTAATAGCCTAGCTGTTGGCGTCACCTAGGTCTAGGGAGCTCCAAGAGTCATGTTGATTATCTCAATAGCCATTTGACTCATTTAAAGCTCAATTGAGCTAGATACATTTGTCTATTCGGCTACAGAGCTTGTATGAGCTTATAAATACTTAGCTAATTTCTTGTTGTAAGGACTTTTGATCATTTGATGAATATCATATTACTTTTGAGTGTTCAAACTCTCATTGTTCTCTTTAATTGAATTGACTTATCGAGATAACTCTTGTGGCGTCAATTCAAAGTCTTTCTTTGAACTTATCACTTTGTTAAGTGTATGCGTTCACCTATACTGTGGTTCCTATCTTTCATAGATAGTGGGTCAAGGTTCTTTGTTTTATCGTTACTATTTCCATCACCTTTATGACTTAAGTGCTATTATAGGTTTCAGTCAACATAGCCTATTGTGTTGGTTCAACCTTAGCCTTAGCCAGAATCATTTCCTTTGCTACCTCAACCATTTCCCAACCCCTTTGTTTCAGCCTATCTTTCTTATTTTAAAACCTATTTTGCAAACAACTTTGTTCTTACTTGAATTTTGACGATTGGGCAACTAATATGACTCGAATCAACAGAGCGGGTTAAGTATCACCTATATACACATGCCACAACCCAAAAAGTGATACAAGAGCTACCACAAAAGGGAGTTGGATAGTGTGAGCTTTTGGTCAATCAAATCTGTTTGGTTTAAAATTAGTATCTACAAAAATAGCATAAAAGAAACAAGTAAGCTTATAAAGCTTAGTAAGCTCATAATATAAGCGTTGACTTGACTTACACCATAAAAATAAATACTTAAAGAAATACCATACCATCCCAAATCATCAATACCAAAACATGAATTATAATATTTCCTTTTCCCTAGTATATCATTTGAATCTTGATCTAAAATATAATTTATTTAATTTATTAGCTTAAATTTCATATATTAATAAATTCTAAAATTTGTACCATCTATTTGGAAAAAATACACAATTGCCCCTAACTTTTACACTTTATGCGATTTAGTCCCTTATTCCAAAATCATCAAATTAGCCACTTATAAAATAACCACATCTAGCCCAATATTAAAGGCTACAAAACAATCTCTAAAATATCACTATTTCAAAATTAAACTATGAGATTTTTAACATTTTAACAACTTAATCCTTTAACTGAAAACTAACAAAAATCAATTTTCAAAACAATCCAAAATCACAACCAAGATTTCAAACTCATCATTAACATCAAGAAAAATAAATATTCATCAATGGAAACATTTAAAATTTTAATAGTTTCAAAAACAAAGCGATTTTAAAAACATAAAAATTATAAGAAATAGGTGAAAAATGGTGACCATGCATGAAAACATCGATGAACAAACCTTGGTTCTTCCTACCATGGTTTTTAGGTTGATAAATCTCCATGAAGGAGATAATAGTTTTGATTTATTTTTTTAATTTATGTTTTTATTACTTAAATTATCATTATACCCTTGTGTTTAACAACTTATAAAATGACAAAAGTCGTTGCCCATAATTGTCCACTATCAATATGAATGGTTTAATTACCATTTGAGTCCATTATTTATAGATTCCATAACCATTTGACTCTTCTAACTAATAGAATTCCACTTTTGCACCTTCTACAATTTAGTCCTTTTATTTAATTAACTATCTAAGCGTTAAAAATTTCTTAACCAAATTTTAATCGACCTTAATAACAATCCATAAATTTTTAATATTTACGGGCTCGATTTATATAAGCGATGTCCTCGATACCTCATTTTCTAAATCCATTTGACTTTAAGGACACCACTTAAACTAAATTATTCATTCAATAACATAAATTACCATATCAAAATCAAATATAATATAATATTTGACTCGTAAATATTAAATAATAATATTTATGGACTCACTCGTTAGATTTGTGGCCCCGAAACTAGTGTTTCCAACACCACTGAAAAACAGGTTGTTACAGTAAAGCTAGGGAAGTTGATTCAAGTTCAACGAAACAAACTTTAGAGACTATAGATGAAAATAGTTAAGGCGTTCAATAAGAGGGTGAAAGCCGAGATAGAGACAATGAGTAAAGCGATAAAAAGGGTGGAAAAATCTTTTGGATTGGATTTTCTAACCTTTATGCTAGAGACCAAACCTCAAATGTATAATGATGCTATACGGTTATCCGAAAACACCTCATGGAAAGATGCTATTAAAAGTGAAATTGACTCTATCATGCAAAATCATACGTGGGAGTTAGTGGATCTTTTCCGAGAATTAAACCATCAAATTTTAAGTGGATTTTTAAGCGAAAAATGAAAGCGGATGGAACAATTTGTAAGTATAAGGCGATTAGTTATAAAGGCTATAGATAAGCGGAAGGCCTTGACTACTTTGATACTTTTCTCCGAGTACCAAGGATAACTTCTATAAGGATGATACTTGCAATTGTCGCCTTGCAAAATCTAGAAGTACATCAAATGGATGTTAAAACAACTTTCCTAAATGAAGATCTTGATGAAGATATTTATATAGAACAACCTGAGGGTCATGTAGTTCCAGGACAAGAAAGGAAATTTTGTAAATTGGTGAAGTCTTTGTATGGACTTAAGCAAGAACCAAAGCAATGGCATGAAAAGTTTGATAATTTCATGATGGCAAATGGCTTTAAGATTATTAAGTGTGACAAATGTGTATATTTCAGAACTATCGACATTGGATATATAATCCTATGCTTATATGTTGATGACATACTCATTTTTGAAGTAACAATGAAATGGGAAAATGTAATGAAAGACATGTTAAGTTCAAGATTTTACATGAAAGATATGAGACTAGCTGATGTGATTTTAGGCATCCTAATCAAGAGGTCATCTGAAGGTCTCACATTGACTCAGTCACACTAAGTGGACAAGATTCTTGGGAAATTTAGGAAGGATGATTCTGGTATAGCCAGAACTCCAATAGATACGAGCCAACATCTGTCAAAAAACAAAGGTGAAAGTATTGACCAAGTGAAATATGCAAGGGTCATAGGCAGTTTTATGTACCTTAAGAGCTGTACTAGACCAGATATTACTTTCACTGTGAGCAGTTTAAGCAAATTCACAAGTAATCAAGGGGAAAACCACTTGAAAGCAATTGTGAGGATCTTGAGATATCTTAGATATACTTGGGACTACGGATTGCATTATTCCAGAGATCCTACTATTTTAGAGGGATTCTTTGATGCTAGTTGGATATATGGTATTCAAGATACCAAAGGCACAAGTGGATATGTTTTTACATTGGGAGGAGGAGAGCATGTCATGGAAATCCTCAAAACAAGCGATTATAACGGATCTACAATGGAATCTGAGTTTGTAGCTCTAGACAAATCTAGAGAAGAGGTTAAATGGCTTGAAACTTCTTGGAGGATATTCTTGGTAGCCAAAGCTTTGTGCCCACAATAAGCATATATTATGATAACCAAGAAACAATTGGTAGAGCACGAGCGTAATGTATAATGGTAAGTCAAGACATATGCATCATCGACACAATATTGTTAGACAATGATCTCAAATGGAGTTATCTCTATTGATTTTGTAAAATCAAAAGATAACATTCTGAGATCTGCTAACTAAAGGCTTAATCGAGATCAGATTGATAAAACATCAAAAGGAATGGGACTAAAGCCCATGAAAATTAAAGCGTTATGTGAAGGAAAACCAAACCTAGTTGGTGGAGATCCCAAGATCTAGGTTCAAAGGGACAACCTACTTGCATAAACCTTGTGAGGGTCACTATGGGGTTCTTATCAGAAGTCCGTTCCTATTATATAAATAGTGATTAAAGTGGGATATGTTAAGCAATGCTTTTAACGGCCGTTGTGTGTTTCAATGAGCACCTGTAGCTCGATTTAGGGCCTAGTCGAATAGTGTGGTGCGAGACCACAAATCTGAGTTAGTAAATTGAGTTCTTAAGGTTTATGACATGTTTGCATGATAGTATTAAAGTTCCATGTAGAAAATTTGTGAAATGACATGGAATGATCAAATAGGACTAAATTGCAAAAGTTGCAAAATATGAGTTTCTAGAAGCTTTTGTATGAAATAGCTTTAGAATATTAAATAATAAGTCCTTAAATAGCAATTTTCCCAAATTATAATTATTGGACAAAATTGGACATGAGTTAGTAGTTTGTAAATTTTTAAAGAGAAGGGCATTTTTTGGTCATTTACCAATTAAATGATTAAAATAAGAAAAGATGATAAAAATTCATTCACCTTCTTCCTTGGTGCCAAAAATTTGAAGAACCCCATAGCTAGGGTTTGTTCATCTTTCAAGCTTGCTAGTAAGTTCATCATAGCCCCGTTTTTAATATTCTTCATATTTTTGAAGTTCTCGTATAATGAATTAGCTATTTTTAGCTATAAAATGAGCTAAGATGCATGTTCAAAAATCTACCCAATAGTGACATGCTTGTAAAATGATATTTTATGGAAGTTTATGAGAGTTTGATGTTAGATAAACATCTTTCCCTTAGTGAATTTCATGAAAAATGATAGTATGGACTAATTTGTAATAGTTATGAAATTGGTCATACCTATTAGAAATAGTGAGAATTGATGATTGTTATAGTAGAGAAAATGAATCAGCTAAGCATGATTTTAAGAAAGTTAAATGAGAATCATTTCTGAGCCTAGAGTAAAAGTGCAAATATGAGAAAGTTGAGGGCAAAATAGAAATTTTGCCAAAGTATGAGTTAAGAGTCAATTTAGTCAATGTGAGTATTAAATGATCTAATTATTATTATAGATCAAGAAAAACAAAGCTTGGATCGAAACCGAGGCAAGAACAAAGTCGAGGACTAAATTGCATATCTACTCATTTTGTATATTGAGGTAAGTTTGTATGTTTTCTAAGCTTTATGATTAATATCATTAAATTGCTTAGTATAATGTAGAATATATTTTAAATTCCATGAGATTTTTAATGCTATGTTAAACAAAGAAATCAATGAGATCAAGCATGAGAAAGTCCGATTGAAGTTGAATCACTTAGGATACTCGATCTATCACATGAAATGAGAAAGTCCATATAAGACCAAGCCAAGGCATGGCATCGGCAATCAAGCAAGTTATCATGTAAGACCAAGACAAGTCTTGGCATTGAAGAGTTATTATGAGATGAAGACCCATATAAGCTCAAGCCAAGGCATGGCATTGGTAAGTCTCAAACAAAGTTATCATGTAAGTCAAGACAAGTCTTGACATTGAAAAGCTATAAAGAGATAGAGATCCCATGTAAGTCAATCCAAGGCATGGCATTGGTGAGTAACAAGAAAGATTTCATGTAAGTCAAGCCAAGGCTCGGTATTGACAAGTAAAGATACCAAGTAAGACCATGTCGAGACATGGCAATGGTAAGTTCCCAAAGGAACTCATAAGGAAGACTTAGTGTAAGCCCATGTCAAGACATGGCATCAGTACCAAGTAAGAGATCCCATGTAAGACTATATCAAGGATATAGCATTGGCATCAAGACACATGTGTTTTGAGATTTAGTATCCTCTGTTATTCATAGTACTTCATTGAGCAAAGAGTAAAGATTAAATGAGAAAGTAAGAAAGTTAAGTAAGTAAAGTTATTATCAAGTTATGCTAGTCGAGTTAATTAAGAGTATTATTCATGATATGAATGATGAAGTTGAGATTATGCTTATAATAGTAAAGTATCTTGATCTATGTGATCAAGTAATCACAGGTATCTTATTCTGTGCGAGTATGAGAATAGTAAGTACCATAAGATATGTAAAATTAGTAAGAGTAAGTAAGCTTAAATACTTGAGATTTCATAATGCCATTGTATATGATGAATGGTTAATGTTAAGCAAATATATTGCTATGAGAATTACATGCAAACTTACTAAGCTAAATGCTTACGTCCTTTATTCTTTCTTTCCATGTAGTCATAAGCTAATCTAAGTGGATCATCGTCGCATCCGGACTCCAGGAGCACACTATCAATCGCTATTTTGGTATAGCCAAGTTTTTATATTAAGTATGGCATGTATAGGAAACATTTCATTTTGAGTTATGTTTTAAAACTATCCAAAGTGTTAGCTATCAAGCTTAGTATTCTTTTGTATATGGCCAAAGAGATGAGTCATGAATGATTAAGTATGTATGTTTTAATCTATCAATGAAGTATGCATCCTTGTTCATGTTAGATGTAATACTTGAGTTCTTGAATTGAGCATGAGTTTGGTCTTGATTTGAGGTGGCAATTGGCTTTGTAAATAGCCTCTAAGTGCCCACATGGATGGACACTGCAGGCGTGTGTCTAGGCCGTGTGCACCACTGCACCTTGTATCTTAAGTCGAGTAGACCACGGACTAGTCACATGGGCGTGTGCCTAGAAGCATGGGATTAATTATTGTTGGCCACGGGCTAGCTACATGGGTGTGTGTCTAGACTATAGGCCGTGTTAAGGTAGTCGATGTGCACCACGGGTGGTAAGCAGCGTGCGTGTGCCTTGAGTCGTGGGGCATTGGCGAGAATCTTTGGGGTTTTAGGCACGGTTTGGGGACATGGGCGTGTGTGTCCATGCACAGGCGTGTCTAATCTTGCAGGGGCATGTGAGACTGTATAAAGAGAAAAAAATTAAGATTGGAAAAAGTTTGGTTTAGTCTCGAGAGCCCTCGTGTGTATGAGTGAGGCCTCGTGAAGTGAGAATGAGGTTGTTGAGATCACTTGAGAGAAGTAGTTCGACGAGCCTAAGTGGCGATCAAGTGGTTTGAGTTCGATAACGCCTCGGGCCCAGTTCGTAGTAGAACCGGGTAAGGGGTGTTACATTTAGTGGTATTAGAGCTATAGTTTAGTCGGTTCTAGGACTAACATAGCACGAGCACGAGTCTAGCTATACATGCCATACGTAAGAATGTTTTTATAATAATAGTGTGACGACTCACGACTTAAATTATGTTTATACATTTAGTAAATGGATCCCGATAGAGTGTGGTGGATGACATAGAAATGTGCGGATCCCGTGAAGGGGCGGGTGCGAGCGAGAATGAGAAGAGACCCACTACGGTGAGTCAAGAAGGAGGAGAAAGAGGCTAGAAGCCTTCTTCCATATGATGAATACATGGTATACGGAGTTCGTTAAATGCGAACCGAATGCGTAACCCCCTCCACCCCCACCTATTCCTCAACCTATCCCGGTAGCCCCTCAAGTAGTAGAGGTGGTAAGAGGAAAAGCCTCGATTGATAGAATCGGGAAACATGGGGTAAAAGAATTCCGGGCTAGAAAAGATGATGATTCGGAAAAGTTGAATTACGGTTAGAAAATACCATCGAGAATTATTTAATGAGTTGTCATCACATCGAGGAATGCATGAAGTGTGTAGTCTCTCTTTTAACAGATTTTGCCTATCAATGGTGGAACACATTGGTGTGCAATGATGTACTTGAGGGAAAAGGTCACATGGAATTCTTCCAAGAAGAGTTCAAGAAAAAGTATATCGATCAAAGGTTAAGTGGACCGAGAAAGAAAGGAATTTCTAGAGTTAAATCAAGGCAAGATGTGCGTGACTAATTATGAGCGTGAGTTTATGCGGCTCGGCAAATCGCTCGAGAATACGTGTCCACCGAGGCCATCATGAGTAAGAGATTTGAAGATTGGCTAAATGAGGACATCAAATTGTTTATTCTTGTCCTAGAAATGAAGGAATTCGTTGTGCTAGTAGAGAGGGCTTGTAAAGCCAGAAGAACTAGTAAAGGAGAGAAAAGTCTGAAATAGAGTCTCGTGACTCTAAAAGAAGCGATGGAATAAGTTATTCCAATCCACATCCAAGAAGTCAAGAGATTTCTCCACCCGATCAGCTACTTCCACTTTGGGTTTTCAAGGAAGGACAAGAGTAAGCAATATTCGGAAGTAAGGCACAGAACAACCGGTTGCTAGTGTGAGGAACATCCGATCGGATAGACCCGAATGCCTGATGTGTGGCGAGCGTCATTTGGAGAATGTCGAGCACATGAAAATGCATGTTTTAGATGTGGTTCCTAGGACCACTACATAAAATATTGTCCAAAGACAATGAAAAAAGATAGAGCTCCAAACCAGAGATCAGGGAGTGTAGTCGAGAGGAAGTCATAAAGGAACCCGGGGAAGTGGGGCAAGTGGAAGGGTAACCCTAGAAAGCAGGCTGCGAGACTCGAGGGTAGGGCGCCTGCGAGGACTTATGCCATTCGCGCTCGCGAAGAGGCATCTTCTCCTGATGTTATTACGAGTACCTTTTCTCTTCGTGATGATAAAGTTATTGCTTTAATAGATCCCGGATCCACACACTCTTACATTTGTATGAAACTAGTATCCAGTATGAATATGCCTATAAATTCTCACAAATTTCACGATTAAGGTGTCTAATCCTTTAGGCAAGAGTGTCTTAGTTGATGAAGTATGTAAAGATTGTCCATTAATGATTAGAGGTCATTACTTTAAAGCAAATCTTATGTTGCTACCATTTGATGAGTTTGACATCATTCTTGGTATGGACTTGTTGACCACTCATGATGTAATAGTTAATTGTGGGAAGAAATATATTGAGACAAGATGTGAGAATGGGGATATTCTCCATATAGAATCGGATGAGCAAAGTAAATCACCGACAATGATTTTCACATGGCGCACGAGATACATAAGAAAGGGAGTGCGAGGCATATTTGGCCTTTGTGATGAATGATAAAGCGAGTTAAAGATTGAGTCGATGCTGATAGTATGTGAGGCGTGGATGTTTTCCCGAAAGAATTGCAGGACTACCCCTAGTAAGAGAGATTGAGTTCGGCATTGAGCGGCTCCGATCTTGTACCAATATCTATTACTCCTTACAGAATGGCTCCAGCGGAGTTAAAGGAGTGAAGTCACATTGCAGAGTTGTGAGATAAAGGCTTTGCTAGGTCACGTTGTTCTCCACAGGGTGCTCAATTTTATTTACGAAAAGAAAGATGGCACCATGAGATTATACATAGATTACCGTCGACTTAATAAAGTGACGGTGAAGAACAAGTACCCATTACCTAGGATCGATGATTTGTTCGATCAATTGAAAGGAACCCTTGTGTTCTCCAAAATAGACTTGAGATCGAGGTACTATCGATTAAGAGTAAAGGAATCGGATATGTCTAAGATAGCTTTTGAACAAGGTCTAGGCATTAGGAATTTTTAGTCATGCCTTTTGGTTTGACCAATGCTCCTACGGTATTCATGGACTTAATGAACGCATTTTTAGACCATACCTCGACAAGTTTGTAGTCATTTTCATTGATGACATACTAATTTATTCTGAGATGAGAATGAGCATCTTTGAGAACCTACAGAGACGATTTCTGATTCTCTGAGAAAATCAATTTTGTATGCCAAGTTCGATGGCGAATTTGGCTCAAGGAAGTAGGATTTTAGGACATATTGTGTCGGGAGAAAGAGTTCGAGTAGACCCTAGTAAGATTTAAGCTATTATGGACTGGAAGCCACCGAAAAATGTCTCGAGGTTAGAAGTTTCCTAGGCCTAGCAGGCTATTATAGACGATTCGTCAAGGGTTTTCTATTATTGCAACCCGATGACTAAATTGTTATAGAAAAATGTGAAGTTTGAGTGGGCAGAAAGATGCCAACAAAGTTTGGAAAAGCGAAAGCGATGTTGTGAGATGCTCCGGTTTTAGTACAACTTTGAGCGGGGAAAGAATTTGTGATTTACTGATGCGTCCTTAAATGGATTAGGTGTGTGTACTTATGCAAGAAGGAAAAGTGATTGCTTATGCCTTAAGGCGATTGAAGCCTCATGAGAAGAATTATCCGACCCACGATCTAGAGTTGGGTGCCATAGTCTTCGCATTGAAGATATGGAGACACCACCTATATGGTGAGAGATATCGGATTTTCACCGATCACAAAAGTTTGAAGTACTTGATGACACCAAAAGAGTTGAGCTTAAGGCAACGGAGATGGTTAGAGTTGATAAAGACTATGAGATGGTCATTGACTACCACCCGGGAAGGCGAATGTGAGTCGCCAAGCGCTTTGAGTAGAAAGTCCCTATTTGCATTAAGGGCAATAAATTCACGAATGACTTTATCCATTGATGGTTCTATTATAGCCATGTTGAAAGCTATTCCTCCAAGAGATTTTGAGGCTCGAGAAAGAAGATAGTGAATTACAAGTCAAGAGAGCTCGGTCACGAGAGCGGATGTTGAGTCGATTTCGGATTAGTCCCAATGGAAGTCGATGTTCAAAGATAGAATTTGTATACCTGAGAAAGGGCGAGCTTATTGAGAGAATTTTGCATGAGGCACATATGAGATGTTTATTTGTACATCCGGCTAGTACCAAAATGTTTAATGACTTAAAGCAACGATATTGGTGGCCAAGAATGAAGAAAGATATTTGAGTTTGTTTCAAATGCTTGATTTATCGATAAGTAAAGTGAACACCAAGTACCTTGGGTTTGCTTCAACCTATTTTGGTTCGGAGTGGAAATTGGACTTTATTACTATGGATTTTGTAAAGGGTTTATCATTATCTCAGAGCAAGAAAGATCTTTGTATGGGTTGTAGTTGATAGACTCACGAAGTCGACTCATTTCTTACACATGCAGAGTTGATTACTCACTAGACAAGTTGGCAAACTTGTATGTGTCGAAAATAATAAGGCTTGAGGGTGTTCCGTTGTAAATTATCTCAGATAGAGATCCGAGGTTCACATCCAGATTTTGGAAGAAGTTGCAAGAGGCCTTGGGTACAAAGTTGAACTTTAGTACCGCCTTTCATCCTCAAGCGGACGGTCGATCGGAGAGGTTAATTCAAGTACTCGAGGATATGCTCGGATGTTGTATTCTTGAATTCTGAGGCAGTTGGTAAAAGTTTCTCCCATTGGTAGAGTTTGCCTACAATAATAGTTTTCAGTCGAGTTTAAAGATGGCGCCTTATGAGGCTTTATATGGGCGTAAGTGCAGAACGCCTTTATTTTGGACTGAACTCAAGAAAAACCAAATTCACGGGGTTGATTTGGTTAGAGAAGCTGAAGAGAAAGTGAAAGTGATACGATAATGTCTAAAAGCTGCATCAGATAGACAAAAGTCCTATTCGGACTTAAAGAGAAAAGAGATAGAGTATCAAGTAGGAGATAAAGTTTTCTTGAAAGTGTCACCATGGAGAAAAGTTCTCAAATTTGGCCGGAAAGGCAAGTTGAGTCCATGTTTTATTGGATCGTATGAGATTACCGAGAAAGTTGGGCCGGTAGCTTATCGATTGGCTTTGCCATCAGAGTTAAAAAAGATTCACGATGTGTTTCACGTGTCCATGTTGCGACGCTACCGATTAGATCCTTCACATGTAATTACCCAATCAGAGATAGAGATTCATCTCGACATGACTTATGGTGAAGAACCAGTTAAGATTTTAGCTCGAGAAGTCAAGCAGCTAAGAAATAAAAGTATTGCCCTGGTAAAAGTATTGTGGCAAAGACATGGAATAGAAGAAGCTACGTGGGAACCAGAAAAGAGCATCAGAAACTAGTATCCAAACCTGTTTGCTGGTAAGATTTTTGAGGACGAAAATTCCTAAGAAGGGGAGAATTGTAACAGCCCGATTTAGGGCCTAGTTAGAATAGTGGTGCGAGACCAAAAGTCTGAGTTAGTAAATTGAGTTCTTAAGGTTTATGACATGTTTGCATGATAGTATTAAAGTTCCATGTAGAAATTTTGTGAAATTGACATGGAATGATCAAATAGGACTAAATTGCAAAAGTTACAAAATATGAGTTTCTAGAAGCTTTTTGTATGAAATAGCTTTAGAATATTAATTAGAAGTCCTTAAATAGCAATTTTCCCAAATTATAATTATTGGAAAAAAAATGGACATGAGTTAGTATTTTTTAAATTTTTAAAGAGAAGGGCATTTTGGTCATTTACCAATTAAATGATTAAAATAGGAAAAACATGATAAAAATTTCATTCATCTTCTTCCTTGGTGCGAAAATTTGAAGAACCCCATAGCTAGGGTTTGTTCATCTTTCAAGCTTGATAGTAAGTTCATCTTAGCCCGTTTTTTTAATATTCTTTGTATTTTTGAAGTTCTCGTATTATGAATTAGCTATTTTTAGCTATAAAATGAGCTAAGATGCATGTTCAAAAATCTACCCAACAGTGACATGCTTGTAAAATGATAATTTATGGAAGTTTATGAGAGTTTGATGTTAGATAAACATCTTTTCCTTAGTGAATTTCATGAAAAATGATAGTATGGATTAATTTGTAATAGTTATGAAATTGGTCATACCTATTAGAAATAGTGAGAATTGATGATTGTTATAGTAGAGAAAATGAATCAGCTAAGCATGATGTTTAATAAAGTTAAATGAGAATCATTTTACGAGCCTAGGGGCAAAAGTGCAAATATGACAAAGTTTAGGGGCAAAATAGAAATTTTGCCAAAGTATGAGTTAAGAGTCAATTTAGTCAATGTGAGTATTAAATGATCTAATTATTATTATAGATCAAGAAAAATGAAGCCCGGATCGAAACCGAGGCAAGAACAAAGTCGAGGACTAAATTGCATATCTACTCACATTTTCTATATTGAGGTAAGTTTGTATGTTTTCTAAGCTTTATGATTAATATCATTAAATTGCTTAGTATAATGTAGAATATATTTTAAATTCCATGAGATTGTTTAATGCTATGTTAAACAAAGAAATCAATGAGATCAAGCATGAGAAAGTGCCGATTGCAGTTGAATTACTTAGGATACTCGATCTATCACATGAAATGAGAAAGTCCGTATAAGGCCAAGCCAAGGCATGGCATCGGCAATCAAGCAAGTTATCATGTAAGACCAAGACAAGTCTTGGCATTGAAGAGTTATTATGAGATGAAGACCCATATAAGCCCAAGCCAAGGCATGGCATTGGTGAGTCTCCAAGCAAAGTTATCATGTAAGTCCAAGACAAGTCTTGGCATTGAAAAGCTATAAAGAGATAGAGATCCCATGTAAGTCAAGCCAAGGCATGGCATTGGTGAGTAACAAGAAAGATTTCATGTAAGTCAAGCCAAGGCTCGGCATTGACAAGTAAAGATACCAAGTAAGACCATGTCGAGACATGGCAATGGTAAGTTCCCAAGGGAACTCATAAGGAAGACTTCGTGTAAGCCCATGTCAAGACATGGCATCAATACCAAGTAAGAGATCCCATGTAAGACTATATCAAGGATATAGCATTGGCATCAAGACACATGTGTTTTGAGATTTAGTATCCTCTGTTATTCATAGTAATTCATCGGGCAAAAGAGTAAAGATTAAATAAGAAAGTAAGAAAGTTAAGTAAGTAAAGTTATTATCAAGTTATGCTAGTCAGAGTTAATTAAGAGTATTATTCATGATATGAATGATGAAGTTGAGATTATGCTTATCATAGTAAAGTATCTTGATCTATGTGATCAAGTGATCTGGTATCTTGTTATCGTGCGAGCATGAGAATAGAAAGTACCATGAGATATGTAAGAATCAGTAAGAGTAAGTAAGCTTAAATACTTGAGATTTCATAATGCCATTGTTTATGATGAATGGTTAATGTTAAGCAAATATATTGCTATGAGAATTACATGCAAACTTACTAAGCTAAATGCTTACGTCCTTTATTCTTTCTTTCCATGTAGTCATGCCAAGCTAATCTCGTGGATCATTGTCACTTGAGCTCGGAGCACACTATCAATCGCTATTTTGGTATAGCCAAGTTGTTTATATTAAGTATGGCATGTATAGGAAGCATTTCATTTTGAGTTATGTTTTAAAACTAGCCAAAGTGTTGGCTATCAAGCTTAGTATTCTTTTTGTATATGGCCAAAGAGATGAGTCATGAATGATTAAGTATGTATGTTTTAATCTATCAATGAAATATGCATCCTTGTTTATGTTAGATGTAATACTTGAGTTGCTAAATTGAGCATGAGTTTGGTCTTGATTTTAGGGTGGCAATTGGATTGGTAAATAGCCTCTAAGTGCCCACACGGATGGACACACGGGGTGTGTGTCTAGGCGTGTGCACCACTGCACCTTTGTATCTTAAGTCGAGAATAGACCACGGACTAGTAACATAGGCGTGTGCTTAGGGCGTGTGGGATTAATCAGTGTTGGCCACGGGCTAGCTACATGGGCGTGTGTCTAGACTCTAGGCCGTGTTAAGGTAGTTAGTGTACACCACGGGTGGTAAGCACGGGCGTATGCCTTGGCCGTGGGGCATTGGCAGAATGCTGGGGTTTTAGGCACAGTTTAGGGACATGGGCGTGTGTGTCCATGCACGGCGTGTCTAATCTTGCACAGGCGTGTGGGACACAGATAAAAGAGAAAAAAATTTAAGATTGGAAAAAGTTTCGGTTTAGTCTCGAGAGCCCTCGTGTGTATGAGTGAGGCCTCGTAAGTCAAGAATGAAGCTGTTGAGATGACTTTAGAGAGTAGTTACGACGAGCCTAAGTGGCGATCAAGTGGTTTGAGTTTAGTAACGCCTTGGGCCCGGTTCTAATGTAGAACCCGGGTAAGGGTGTTCTGAGCCGAGCAACAAAAGTCACATATGTGAGAGTGAAGTGGGGCCACTTCGAGGAGACTATTGGGGCATAGTTCTCTCAAACTCTTGTAGAAACAAGAGATGTTCACGGCCATATGAACATACACATGAGAACTAAAACCTTGCCAGGGAGGTTGTTGTGTGAGGTATATCATCGTTTACACAAACGACAGAACAGTTCAAGGACATCGCGTCTACTAGTTGGCTAGTAAAGTAAATAAACTTTCACAAGGGAAGGTTCAAGGTTTGATGCCTACCTATCCTATGCAACTATTGAACGTAGATTCTATCACCACATCGAGTCAATGGTTTTCATTAAAACTATCAATTTTCATTCATGTGGGGGATTGTTGGAAAGAATGGATTTTTTAGATGCTTTGAGGCATATTATCGATTAGTAAAGGTGGAGATTTAAATCATAAATTTTTGGTTTTATATTCTAATCCATGAGACCTTTACAACGGTATATCATATGCTCAAAATGGTTGAGTGATGAATGAGAAATTGATGCTCAAAATAAGCCACTTGTGAATTATGTTGAGGAAAATGGAAAGTTTAATCCCACATTGGTTAGATATCAAGTGTGGAATATTTTTATATATGTGAACCAACTTGGTGGTTATTGAATGACTAAACTAATACTCTCCCTTGCGCTCGGGGTGGTGCAAATCCAAACCTCTTTGGGGTTGGGGTGCACACGACTTACTGGCAAACCTTGCGAAATGTCCGGACCGGTCGGGGTCTTCTAGGCTTGCGGATATTTTAGCCCAATACATAATCTTATTTTTTCCTCAGTAGAGCTTATCAATTTGGAATTAAAAGGAGTTAATGGCTCCTTTAATTAAAATGTTAATTTAGGTTTAAATGGCTTCTTAATTCACGGACACGTTATTGGCTCTATTAGTCAAAGATTTCCAAAAGTTCTTCATTTGAATTTTTTTTAAACCAAATAATCTACAGGAAAAGAGATACACTGAAATTTTCCAAAATTTCAAGAGATCCTTTCCCTGCATATTTTTTTTCTAACACTTTTCGGTGATAGACAAGGCTATTGTTAAATGCGATCACTTTGTAGGCGTGCTATTGCTATGCATATCTTGTTGTTGTATCCTGGGAGACAGTTGACCAACGTTTCTTCAGCATCAAAGGAGCGGTTTAATCTGTCTTAAGGAAACTGTGAAAACAGGCCTCAACTACCAGTCTATTTTTCTTACCTACCTACGAGTATAATATTTCAATCCAGTCTTTATTTATGTTCTTTTCTGATGATATATATATGCATATTTATATTTTTCTAATTTGATCTTGTGATTTAAATAAATATTTTATATTACTGATTATTTTACTGACGTGTGTGCAATAGAAAATGTAAGATTAAGATATGGCTAATGGTAGTTTAGGTCTAATGTGATAACTATGAATTATGAAAATGAGAATTCATTTTCTATGAAAATGATAAGACAATGAATGGTTTAATTAGAACTTATATTTAGAATAGCGTCTCGATAATTTGGTAATACATACCATGACTTACCAGAAAAGTGTGTTATAGTAACATGGTCACATAACGATCAATTGATTAAGTGAATTAATAAATAAGAATAACTTGTGTTGTATATGAAATGAAATATTTTGTTAAGCACTCCATAATCATATGACGCCTTGTGTGGTGATACAGGTCACTTATGTGACAATTTAATGATATGAATGAGTATATGTGATATTTGTGTAACACCCCAAACCCGGCCTAGACGTTACGACCGGATCTGGCATGTCACATAAAAGGGTTGTTTCAAAACTGGGCGTTCGTTAAAACTTCATATTCTTTTTGAAACTCTGAGCTTTGATGTTTGAGAAATTCAAAACGACCTTTATGGTTTTCTTGAAAAACGTTGTTTTTCCTTTTATTATTATTATTAGTATTCTTATTTCCAATAACTTGTTTAAAACATAAATCGAGTTGAGATTTGCGAGCGTGATATTTTGGAAACGATTATTAACTTTTAAGAAAACCCGAGTTTAATCGTTTATAGTTTGAGAATAATCAAAATGAAAGCTTAAAAGAAAAATAAAATCTAATGGCCTTATTACAAAATATTAAAACCCAATATTAAAATAAATCTCAAAATAAAGTAAAACGGAATTTACTAAGGTTAGATGTATGGCCACCACAGGTCCTCATGACTCCAAATCCTCAATCTTTGGGGATCACCGCAAGATTAAAGCGAGAGGGTGAGTTATGAGAACTCGGTGTGTAATCCCCTAAACGGTCATTAATGAGCTTGAGCCCATACTGAAGCAAAGCGGGCCAAAGCCCATACAGAAAAAAGCCCAGGCCTTAGCCCTATATACATAATAATGCAACCAAAGTATGTAGCCCAACCCAATAATCCATCCGCTACACACCACCCGTACCAGCCCAACACACCTGTGGGGATTTCTAAATCGACCCACCCATCCACTACACACCAATATGGCAGACAAGCTACTAATCCTAGAACTTGTGGTGAAGCCACCAGAATAACGAGAATATACGTGGCATAGCCACTATCTGATTGTTGGCGGCGAGCCACGAATATGTGGCAAAGCCACGAGATTACACTTCCTCCGATCATCAATATCCCAATCCCATGCAAAATGTCATGTATGCAAAACATATATCAAATATGATGTATGAAATGAATTACCATTATAACCAGATAAATGTAATACACACAATCATACTAATCAACTCTTGAGGGCATAATAGTAATTTTTACCCATCGAGGGTATTTCATAATTTACCCACCAAGGGTATTTGATAACTTACCCACCGAGGGTTTTTTGGTAATCTTATTCTCTAACGGCCTTTACGATGGCCTCTGTCACCTCGAGTAACACGTAACCCTTTTTGGGACTCTACTGAACTATTGGAGTGCGAAATAGATTTGAGCCCAAAGCGGGCCCACACTTTCGTGTGGCCCAAAACGCAACAGTTTTCGGTTTCATATTTTTAGATTTCGCATTCGGATTTATCAAGTGATAGTTTTCCTACAATTTAGCCCCAAATGGGCGGATAGCCCATTGGGCTCATTTGGCCCATTTAAACTCGTCGGGCTCGTTAGAGCCTCGGTTTAGCGAGTGCTCGTGACACTCCCAACGACTTCACGTCATTATTCGTATCTCAATTTACCACTACGGCGTCTACGCGCGAGTGGTCACAATCTTAGGGTTTTACGGCTTTTCGGCTTCCGGATAGAATCACGAGAACATTGCGGGCATGCATTCGGAAGGAGTGCGATATTACACACCTTATCACGTGAAAACTATACACTCACGATCACCGTCACCTATACCAACATATCACACAATTAACTTACAGGAATAAAAATGGGAGATCTTTAATCCACACCTAACCATACGATTTACTAACACTTACCCTCACTAGCACGAGCAACTACGATTTCCTTATCTAAACCAGATGTCGACTCCCTTCCACAACCCGGCGGAAAGTCCCAAACCGCTGACACCCTACGCCGCTTAAACTTAGGAGCAGGGGCTATGAGTCCACTTTCATTAGGCACACTTGTTGATCCCCCTTTAGATTGGCTATTACTTGCCTCCATGAAGAAAGCTCGATCAGCAAAGAACCACAGTGAAAAATGGTGATTGTCTAACAAGGGGTTTCGGCTCTTACCAAAACTTCTCGAAACACGAACGTTTAATGAGCAGAGAAGAGGGTAAGCTTGATCCTTAATACAATCGGCCTAGGAAGAGATGAGGGTTTCAGCTTTAATAGGGAGTGAAGAGAGAAAAGAAGAAAAAAAACGAAGGGGAAAGGAACCTTACCTTGCGATCACAGAAGAATCGAAAAGACCAGGTCGATTCGGTAGACTAAAGATGAGCTTGAGCTACAAGGTGTTTGACTATTAGCAAAAGAATAGGGAAACCGATTCTAATTGGAGAAAATAGGAAATTCGGTTAATGGAGAAAAGAGTACAAGAGTAATGGAGAAGAAGAGAGGTTTCGGCCAAGTGATGTTTAGGTAACCAGTGGAAGGAGATGAGGCTATCCGGCTTAAAAAGAGGAGAAGGAAAGTTGAAAAAGACAAATGCACCAGTGGTCTATCTCACAAGCAGATTCGGCCAAACACAATTGGAAGAAAGAAAGAGGGAGCAAGGTGTACTCAAAGAAAACAAAAATAAAATACCAAATGAAGAGAACCTCAAAATGATCTAGCCGAAAAAATCCCAAGAACAACCCTCTCTCCGAATGAACTCAAAACGGCTCTCCCCACTTGACCGAATGTGCACTTTCAATAGACCCCAAAAACTTTGGCCGAAAATCCCCTAAACAAACCCCCACATTCGGCCAACTCCTACACTCATCCAACCCCATGATTCTCTTCGCTTTTGCTCCACGGACACTCTCCACCTCCCATTCAATTCATTTGACCAAGTCTTCTCTCTCTCTGTAGAGTTCTACTCCAACTCCACCTCTTCTCCTCCTTGAGCATAAAATAAAAATCCACATGTCTTTGCTTGGAGGATTCGAACCCCATCCCACCTTGCTACCACCACCGACGCCATCACCACTCCACAATGTGGCCATCTTGTGTTATCAAAACACCTACAAATTCCTTTGAGCCTTACCTCCAACAATCCTCTCCCCTAAGTGCCTAAAAGCAAATTTTTTTTCTATGGCCTAACTTGACCCCGGGACTTCATAGGAGCCCCGTAACCTTCCAAAATCACTTACCTACCTAGTACAAATTGCTTTAATGCCGTTCTCATGTTATCATAAATTTTAAACGCTTCCACGCCCAAGGCCCAATGGGCCCAATTCTACTAGGCCCAAATTTGGGGTGTTACAAATTGGGTGCCATTAATCACCAATAATGTGATATGTGTTATATGAAACTCATTATGTGAATTTTGAATCTTGTAATTGATTAATGATATGAAATGCCCCTGTGAGCTTGGTAGATTAGCTAGGATACAATTGGCATGCTATAGGGATTAGATGCACTCATAGTGGAATTTATACTTACATTTTCAGCACCTAGAAACACTAAAATATATAGACTTTTTCAGCACCTTTTGAGCACTAATTCATGCAGATTCTAATTAATTTCTGTAAAATTTTATAATTTTATAATAATTAACTTAAGCTTAGTTTATAAAACATTTTGAATTTTAATTATTTTTATAATCATTTCGTGTAAATTGGGTTAATTTTGGTAGTTTTGCACAAATGGTGAAAAATCAGCTCGACAATCACCTTGAAAGAATTAATTTATGAGGCACATTGGGAGCACAAGATGATGGATTAATAGCCATGGAGGACTTAAATTTAAGTTTTTGGGCTTCCTTGAATAAATTGGTCTAATTTAATTTTTATAGAGAAAAACGACCAGCTTGAAATAGAAGAAAGGGCCTGAATTGAGGAAGTAAATAGGGAGGATAGACAAGCCCAAAAGTGCAGCCCAAATTGTCCCATATATCTGGCCCAATCAGCTTATTTTAGCTTATTTTTACACTTGTAAATTAGCCCTTGAACTTCTCCTAAATTTCATTCAAACCCCTCCCCTTTTCATGCCTTCTATTTTTAGCCACAAGTTAAAAATAACAAATTTAAGTCAACCATTCCTTCCACCTAGCATGGCCGGCCATGGGAACGGGGATTGGCTGCTATTTTTAGCTAATTTTAGCTGCCATCTCCCACTATAAAAATCCCCCTTCACTCTCTCATTTTTCATCCCTGACTTGACACATCATTCCCCATTTTCTCTCTTCCATTCCTTTCCTTGTTTTTCTTATTTTCTTTGTCTTCATTCCCTTGTCGATTTCCCCTCTTGAAAAAGAGCTAGCATGCCCTTTGGAGTAGCAGAATTCAAGTGTTTACGAAGGTCTTGGATCGACAGAACGAGTAGAGAAGAAGAAGAGCGCACTAGTCTGGCTTCGGAGAAACACCAAGATTTGTTTTCTAGTTCCCTTCTATTTATTTTTTCCCGTTAATGTTGTGAGCATGAACATGAATATTTTTGTGCTTTTTTCTTGAATTAATTAAAATGAATTAAAATTATTTCGCATTAGATTCATTGCATTCATCCACTTAGATTGTTAAAAATGCATTTGTATTGTTATTAGGTCTTGGTAAAATGTTCAAGTAATAAAATCATGCTTATGTTATAGAGGTGAGTGATTCTTTCAAGTTTTTTATGGAGGTGAGTAATTCTTTCAAGTTAGCCAAAGTACTCGAAGATGCATTAAGAGTAAAGTTGTTCCCATACTCACTAAGGGATAGAGCTCGAGCCTGGTTGAACTTATTGCCATCAGATTCCATCACCACATGGCAGGAGTTTGTAGAACGCTTCCTTATGAAATATTTACCACCTAGAATGAATACTAAATTGCTGAATGAAATCTCTACTTTCCAACAGATGGATGACGAGTCCTTGTATGAGGTATGAGAAAGATTTAAAGAACTGTTACGAAAATGTCCTCATCACGGAATCCTGCATTGAATCCAATTAGAGACATTCTACAATGGTCTCAATGCTTACACGAGGATGATAGTAGATGCTTCTATCAATGGTGCTCTCATTTCTAAATATTATAATGAGGATTATAAATTATTGAGAGAATTTTCAATAACAATTACCAATGGCCATCCAACTGAGTAGCTTCAAAATGAGTCACAGGAGTACATGAAGTGGACGCCATCACTTCAGTTGCAACCTAGGTATCATCGATATCCTCAATGTTTAAAAATTTCACTCCTAATGGGTTTAACAATGTTGTAGCTCAGCCACCTAATCAATTTGAGAATATAACTTGTGTTTATTGTTGGGAATGACACTTGTTTGAAGATTGTCCATCAAACCTAGAGTCCATGTATTACATGGGTAACCAGAACTGAGGTAGGTAGGGAATTCAATCCAATTCTTATTGTAACAGCCCGATTTAGGGCCTAGTCGGAACAGTGGTGCGAGACCACAAATTTAAATTAGTAAAATGATTTTTTTATGATAATTGAAATGTTTGCATGATAGTATGAAAGTTTCATGTGGAAATTTTATGAAAATTTCCATTAAAGGGTCCATTAGGACTAAATTGAAAAAGTTGCAAAATATGAGTTTCTAGAAGCTTTTTTGTATGAAATAGGTTTAGAATAGTAATTAGAAGTCCTTAAATAGAAATTTTCCCAAATTATAATTTTTGGACAAAATTGGACATGAGTTAGTAATTTGTAAAAATTTAAAGAGAATGGCATTTTGGTCATTTAATCAATTAAATGATTAAAATAGGAAAAAGATGATAAAAATCTCATTCATCTTCTTCCTTGGTGCCGAAAATTTGAAGAACCCCATAGCTAGGGTTTGTTCATCTTTCAAGCTTGCTAGTAAGTTCATATTAGCCCGTTTTAATATTCTTCGTATTTTTGAAGTTCTCGTATTATGAATTAGCTATTTTTAGCTATAAAATGAGCTAAGATGCATGTTCAAAAATCTACCAAAGAATGACAAGCTTGTAAAATGATATTTTATAGAAGTTTATGAGAGTTTGATGTTAGATAAACATCTTTTCCTTAGTGAATTTCATGAAAAATGATAGTATGGACTAATTTGTAATAGTTATTAAATTGGTCATACCTATTAGAAGTAGTGAGAATTGATGATTGTTATAGTAGAGAAAATGAGTCAGCTAAACATGATGTTTAAGAAAGTTGAATGAGAATCATATTACGAGCCTAGAGGCAAAAGTGCAAATATGAGAAAGTTTAGGGGCAAAATAGTAATTTTGCCAAAGTATGAGTTAAGAGTCAATTTAGTCAATGTGAGTATTAAATGATCTAATTATTATTATAGATCAAGAAAAACGAAGCCCGGATCGAAACCGAGGCAAGAACAAAGTCGATGACTAAATTGCATATCTAAATACATTTTGTATATTGAGGTAAGTTTGTATGATTTCTAAGCTTTATGATTTATATCATTGAACTGCTTAGCATAATGTACAATATTACCATGAAAATGTTTGATGTTATGATAAACAAAGAAGATAATGAGATTAAGCATGAGAAAGTCCAGATTGAAGTTGAATTACCTAGGATACTCGATCTATCACATGAAATGAGAAAGTCCGTATAAGACCAAGCCAAGGCATGGCATCGACAATCAAGCAAGTTATCATGTAAGACCAAGACAAGTCTTGGCATTGAAGAGTTATTATGAGATGAAGACCCATATAAGCCCAAGCCAAGGCATGGCATTGGTGAGTCTCCAAGCAAAGTTATCATGTAAGTCCAAGACAAGTCTTGGCATTGAAAAGCTACAAAGAGATAGAGATCCCATGTAAGTCCAAGCCAAGGCATGGCATTGGTGAGTAACAAGAAAGATTCCATGTAAGTCCAAGCCAAGGCTCGGCGTTGCCCTGTTCATGAGTAAAGATACCAAGTAAGACCATGTCAAGACATGGCAATGGTAAGTTCCCAAGGGAACACACGAGAAAGACTTCGTATAAGTCCATGTCAAGACATGGCCTCAAAACCAAGATGAGATATTCCATGTAAGACCGTATCTAGGATATGGCTTTGGCATCAAGTTATATGTGGAATGAGATTTAGTATCCTCGGTTATTCGTAAAAATTCTTCGGGCAAATGAGTAAAGTTAAAATGATAACAAGAAAGATAAGTAGGAAAAGCTATTATCAAGTTAGAAATGAGTATTATTCATATTATGAATGATGAACTAGAGATTATAATTATTATTGTAGAGTATGCTGCTCTATGTGATCAAGTGATGCAGGTACCTTGTTTACCTCACGAGTATGAGACTAGTAAGTATCATGAGATATGTAAGAATCAGTATGAGTAAGTAGGCTTAAAGAGTTGAAATTTATGATACCATTGTTTATGTTAAATGGGTTATATTAAGCAAGTATGTTGCTATGTGCATTATATGCAAACTTACTAAGCTAAATGCTTACGTCCTTTATTCTTTCTTTCCATGTAGTCCCGCCAAGCTAATCTCGTGGATCATCGTCATCGGAGCTCGGAGCACACTATCAATCGATATTTTTGTATAGCCAAATGGTTATATTAAGTATGGCATGTATAGGAAGCATTTCATTTTGAGTTATGTTTTAAGAAGAGCCAAAGTGTTGACTATCAAGTTTAGCATTCTTTTGTATATGGCTAAAGAGATTGGCCAATATTTGCCAAGTTTATTTATACCAATGTTGATGATTATGCATCATTGTTCAAGTTTTCATGTAGTACTTGAGTTGTTGAATAGGGTATTAAATTGATCTTGATTTCAGAGTGGAATAAGGCTTGGTAGATAGCCTTCTAATCTCCCACAGGAGTAGAGACACGGGCGTGTGTCTAGACCGTGTGGGAGGCACAGTTAGAACATGGGCGTGTGCCCAGGCCTTGTGAAGTCTGCACCTTGCACTTGGAATTTGAACCGCCACACGGGCCGAAGCACACACGCGCGTTGTATGGACCATGTGGATAAGTCGAAATGCCAGGTTTAGCACACGGGCGGGGCCACGCGTGTCAAGGCCGTGTGAAATTAGTCGTTGTCGACCACGGGTGGAAGACACGGGCATGTCTTAGGGGTACACGGTCGTGCCCCAAGTCACGCGGGCGTGTGACCCTGCTTTGAGGAAAAGTTTGCAAAGTGGGGAAAAGTTCCCGATTGTATTCCGAAAGTTCCTGATATGTGTTTAAGGCCTCATAGGCCCATGATATGTAATGCGTTTGACTAAGAAAGAAGAGTTTCTATTTTGGAACAAAATTTTACTGACCCAAAAAGTACATGTTTAAGTGAGTTCAAGTGTGGTAATGTCTCGTATCCAGTCTTAGCCTCGGACTCTGGTATGGGGTGTTACACTTATAACCCATCTTGGAGAAACCACCTGAATTTCACTTGAGTAACCAAGGGGTTGAACCCAATAACATTTATGCACAACCCAGATCGACCTTGACCACTTGGATTTACCCAAAAATTTTAGAAACCACTACAAGTCGAATGTTCCAATTGTCTAGAAAACCTATTGAAGGCATATATGGCAAAGAATGATGCCACGTTAAGGAATTTGGAAAATCAAGTGGGTCAACTTGCTATTGAACTTAGGAACCGACCATAAGTTGCGTTGCCTAGTGATATTGAAAATCTAAGAAATTCAGGGGAAGAGCACTATAAAGCATTGACTCTAAGGAATGGAAAGACGTTAGAGCCTAATATTGTCGAAGTTGAAGAAGAGCTAGTTGATGCTTAAAGTGGAAGTTCAACCAAGTGTTGAAAATCTAGCTTCACCAAAAATAGAATCTGCAAAAATCGATAAGGTAACTTCTAACCCAATCAATTCGATAAAGTAACACCTTTATTAAACGCAGTGCCACACCACAGATTTAACCGCCAAGTTCAAATAAAGAATGCTCCACCACCCTACCCTCAAAGACTTCAGAAGTAGAAATAAGAAGTCCAGTTCAAGAAGTTCCTAGACGTACTTAAGCAACTTCATATAAACATCCCATTGGTAGAAGCTCTTGAACAGATGCCAAACTATGTCAAATTCATGAAAGATATCCTGTCCAAGAAATGGAGACTTGGAGAATTTGAGACGGTAGCTCTGAAAAAGGAATGCAGCGCATACCTGCAAGATAAACTACCCCCAAAATTGAAGGATCTAGGTTGTTTTATCATACCTTGCAATATCGTGGCAACTTATTGTGCTAAGGCATTTTGTGACTTAGGGGAAAACATCAACTTGATGCCCATGTCTGTGTTCCTAAAATTGGGGATAGGGGAAGTTAGACCAACTACGGTTACGCTTTAGTTAGCATATCAACCTTTAGCACATCTAGAAGGAAAAATCGAGGATGTATTGATACATGTGGATAAATTTATTTTTCCTGCTACCTTTGTTGTTTTAGACTTTGAAGAAGATAATAAGGTGTCAATCATTTTAGGAAGGCCTTTCCTAGCAACCGAAAGGACCTTGATTGATGTGCAAAAGGGCGAGCTTACCATGTGTGTTCAAGACGACCAGGTAACGTTAGCGTATTTAAATCTATGTGATTCCTGGTGCAATTGATTAATGTTCTGTAGTGACTAAGTTAGAGGAATTAGCCATAAAATGGGAACTCAATTCTACCGAGGACCCATTAAAACAAGTCTTAAGGTCAGGCCCCCCAAGTGATAAGGAATGGGAGGAATATTTAGCTTTACTAAACGCTAACTCAAAAGGATTCACTTTGAAAGTTCGGTTCGAGTCATTAGAGCTGTCATCTTGTGAGTACAAGCAACCCAAACTGTCAATAGACGAACCATTCGTGTTAGACATAAAGGTTGTGAAAAGGCATGTGGAGGATATCGGGTGGACAATTCCAAATATTCGAGGTAATTATCCTTCTTTGTGCACTCACAAGTTATTGCAAGAAGAAACTGAAAAGGTGTCTATCAAGGGGCAGAGGAGCTTGATCCAATCTCGAATATTTGATCCCAGGAAACTCAAGTTTCAATGGTTAAAAACAGGGATCATTTATCCCATTTATAAAAATTTTTGGGTGGTCCCTGTTCAATATGCACTGAAGGAATGAGGTATCACTATTTTGGGAAATGAAAATAGTGAGTTGATTCCAATAAGGATGGTTACTTGTTGGCAAATCTTTGCGGACTATAAGAAGCTAAAAAATGGCTACCAGTAAAGATCATTTCCTATTTATTTTCTTGGATCAAATATTTAACAGAATTTTTGGGCAAGATTATTCATTCTTTTTAGATGGGTATGATTGGTATGAAAAATGACCATTTGACACCTCCTTGGTCAGTGACGATCCCCAATAACATTAAGGAAGTTCTCTTTCTTTGTCATTATTTTATGTTGTGAATTTTTTTTATTTGAATAAAAAGGAAGACTTAGATAAATTTTTTGTTGGATTATTATGTTAAAATAAATTATGTTTAGGAGATTGGAATTTAAGCGGGACCGCTTGTGACCCCTCCAATCTTTCCTGAGAATTTATTTTAACATAATTTTCCGAGAAAATACTTCCTAAGTGACAAAATAAATTTTTGATTTGTTAAATAAAAGGGTCAATTTTGATCCAAGTGTTAGTTTTCTAATTTATTTTCAAATTATTTTCAATTCATGTACTTAATTGAATTATTTAAATAATTAGTCATCTTTTCTCAGAAATATTTTAAAATAGCTAAAACAAGAGTTTTTTATTTTTAATAAATAAAATAATTACAAATAATAAATTAATTGTTATTGTCTTTATATAGCATTAGGTGTAACACCCCTAACCTGTATTCATCGTCAGAATAGGGTTACGGAGCATTACCGGACTTATTACTAAAACAAAAATACATTTTTCATATCCAAATAAAAGTCATACAAATACAATCATATAGTCCCTAACACAAGCCCTCGAGGCCGAAAACAAGCATTAGAAGTGGTTCGGGACTAAACTGAGAACTCAGAATTTTTTGGAAAAACATAGAAAATTTTCAAAGTACAAGGGACACACGCTCGTGTCACAGGCCGTGTGGACATTCGAAATGGGATCACATAGCCGTGTCCTAGCCCGTGTTCGACCCCGTGTAACTCTCTAACTTGGGTCACACGGCCAACCACACGCCCGTGTGCCCTTCGAAATGGCCTCACACGCCCGCAGACTAGCCTATGTACCCCTTCGAAATGGCCTCACACGCTGCAGCCAGTCGTGTGCTAGTCCATGTGAAAAAATGGAGGGTATACTGACTTATGCCACACGGCCAAGTCACATGCCCGTGTGCTGGACCGTGTGGAGGTACTGACTTGGTTTCTAATTAAGTACCAGGGGACACACGACTGTGTCACCTGTGTCACACACGGTTGAGACACACGCCTGTGTCTCTGCCCATGTGGACAAAAATAGGCTATTTTCCAAGCCATCTTTCTCACCCAAACTTGCATTCACCTACACAAACCAAATTGCATATAACATAGCATCAATAGGCATTCAAATCAATTTCAACCAAGCCTAAATCATGCTATTCCAATACCAACAACTATAATGCTCATAACATCATAAATTTGCAATTCCAAAACATACCAATATCATATTCAAGAATTCACCTAATTGGTCACCTTCAAATATGCATTATTTGCCTAATACTTAGTGTAACACCCCTTACCCACGTCTGACACCGAAACAGAGTACGAGGCATTACCAGACTTAAGCATACACATTCATGCAATACCAAGTCTAGATTTCATATTTCACCCTCATAAGACTTGTTATTTTGATGACCACTTTTACCATTATAATATGATTACCAACTTATCCATCAAGCACTCATGTCATATTACTAACCATGCATGGCAAACAAACATAATCACATTATAAACATTAAGTTATGACATGAATAACTCAGCTTACAAGCCATAATCAATATAAGCCACATCTCATGGCCATATGCATATAAACTAATATAAACCTACACATTTGGCCAAAGCTAAATAATGCATATCAATCAACTAAATCCCTATACATTCCACTCACTTGAAATTTCTAATATATGCTTCATTATATCAAAGGTAGCGACTTGATAGTGTGATGCTGCCTCCGACGATCTCCAACCCCGAGCTAACCTGAAAAAACTAAAGGAAAGGGAGGGAGGGAGTAAGCTTTATAGCTTAGTAAGACCGTATGAAAAAAAAAATTTTATTACCTTGTTTCTCATGGTAATACAACCCAATTTGCATCTTTACTCATATTCCAGTCAAGCTGTTTTCTCGAGTCACAGTCACTAAATTATTTATATCTGGAGCTACTGAACTCAAAATTACATTCCACTAATTTTACTTGAAACTATACTCATATATATTCTTACCATAAAATTTTCATAATTTTTGGTTTGGCTAATTAGTACAGTTTATTCATTAAAATATCCCCTATTACACTGTCCAACGGTTCTGATTTCTCTTCACTAAAAATCAATTATCTCATTGTACAGTTTTTATATGCCGTTCCCACTTGTTTCTAATGAAAATAGACTCATTTAAGATTTCAAGCATATAAATTATATCTCATAATTATTTTTTTAAAATTTTTAATGATTTTCCAAAGTTGAAACAGGATATTCCGAAACTCATTCTGACCTTGTCTCACTAAAATTCAAATATTTCAGAAAATAAATTTTTTTTTCTTACACTGTTTCTTTCATATGAAAATAGACACAATAATATTTAATTCTATATCTTATTCACTTTCTAATTACATTTCTCCTTTTTTTGGTGATTTTTCAAATTTGCATAAATGTTGCTGTCTAAACTGTTTTAATGCTAATTTCACTCTTTCATGCTTTCTTTTTATTCACTTCTATTTAAACATACATAACACCAAAGACTTAAGCTTGTAATTAGCATAACATTGATTTCATGAGTATCACTAACATTTTATGTTTTCATAAATATCCAAAGCATCATAAAAAAAATATACTAAACATCTTATCTCTCAATTTGATATGGCTCAAAAGCCTAATACATTATTCTCAACCAAATACATACATCATCAACATAATTACTTATTCCTAAGATTCACTTAAGGTCACTTTTATAATGATAATAACTCATAATATCATAAGACCAACACTTATAAAATTTACGTACATACCTTTACCATTTGTACATATAATTTCATGCTTACATGCATACCTGCACATTACTTATATATACAATTACATGCTTTCTCATCTTATGTATCATCAATTTACCCGTTGAACCATTTGGAATACTAAAGGATACACAGAAATCCTTCACATAAGTGCCACACTGATATGTAGCCGAAGCTACCACTGAAATATAGCCGAAACTACCACTAAAATGTAGCCGAAGCTACCACTGATATGTAGCCGGAGCTACCACTGATATGTAGCCGGAGCTACCACTGATATGTAGCTGGAGCTACCACTTATCACTAAAGTATTCCTAAGGTTCAACCGGGATTTCACTTATTTTTTCAGTATCACTTATCCATACAATTACATTTCTCAAATCAATACACATTTCACATACTAATTTTTTTTGCAACTATCAAATATTCGTAATGACAATCATAATATCACATGTATAACAATTTAACAATACATAAATTTATTTAAACATAATAGTGCATTATTTACACATAAATGTTATTTACACTTGACATCACTTTCTCATATACAATATCATCAACATAAACTTTAATACAATCATGGCAAGATAGATTCTCAAGTATAATAACAATGACATCAATATCATGCTCATTTAATCACACGGACTTACCTCAAATGCCGAAACGACTAATTTTCCCAACTTAGCTCACAACTTCGTTCTTCCCCAATCTTAGTCCAAATTTCATGTTTTCTTGATCTAACATGTCAAATTAAAACTCATTTAATACATTTTATCAACACACTAATCAATTCAATTCACATATCAAATTTTGGTAAATTTACAATTTTGCCCCCTAACTTTTCAAAAATTACACTTTTACCCCTAAACTCGTAAAATAATTTTTATTCAATTTTCTTATGTTTCATTACATGCTGAACATTTTTCTCTTCTATGGCAACATCAAATTCTTGCTCTAACATGCACTTATGTACATTAGGTATTTTTGCCAATTATGTTGTTTTACTCGTTTTCACTTAAAATCACTTAGTAAAAGTTGTTTAACATAATTCTAAGCTTCATATTCTTCCATAAAACATCAAAATAAACACATTTCACCTATGGGTATTTTTTCCAAATATGAACCCTAGGTTAAATTATTGCTAGAATAAGCTAAATCAAGTTACCGGGACTCCAAAAACGTAAAGAACATTAAAAACGAGGCTAAAATGGACTTACCATGAAGCTTGGAAAGCTTGAAAACCCTATCCATGGCTTCCCCCATGTTAAATTCGGCCTAAGCTTGAAGATGGACAAATTTGGCATTTAAATTTTGTTTTTAATTCATTTAATTCACTAAATTACCAAAATGCCCCTTAAAAAAATCTTTTGAAACATACCCATCCATGTCCATTTTTGTCCACCAACTTAACCAATGGTCTAATTATCATTTAAGGACCTTCAATTTAAAATTTCATAACAATTGGACGCCTCTAACATGTAGAACTCAACTTTTGCACTTTTTACAATTTAGTCCTTTTGACTAAATTGAGTGCTCAAACGTCGAATTTTTTGACAAAATTTTTACGAAATCTTTCCGTAAAATTGTAAACCATAAAAATATAATAAAAATATAATTTTCCTCATCGTATTTGTGGTCTCAAAACCATCTGTTCCGACTAGACCCAAATTTGGGTCACATTACAACTCTCCCCTTTAGGATTTTCATCCTCAAAATCTTACCTAATGAAGTTTAATATCTTTATCATGATTTCCAACATCACTAAATAACCCTTTTCAAGACGATACTTTCGAAACACTCACATCATCGATCTAAATCCCAATATAACTCGACAATTCTCACAAATAAAGAATCGATACATATTGAAATAATTATGCTAATTCCACAAACGCTTCTAAACAATCTACTAGCATTTCTCTTGATCTCAAGATTGAGGAAAATCCGATTCGAATTTCACAATAGTCCTATCTCATTATCATTTTAATATTATCACTACATTACTAATCTTGAATACACTTAACATTCAACTTAATCTTGTCGACAAATCAACATCTGAATACAAAGTTAGAAGTACCAGGTTCATATTCGTATGCTCAAAACATTTGCTTCAAATCACTATACTTATTTATTACTCCTTGAATGGATAAACCAAATATTACTACTATAAATTCTAAACAGAATTCTCTGCATAAATCCGGAGTTCCACAGTACATGAAGTCCACCTCAGAATAATTATAATAATAATAATAATAATAATAATAATAATAATAATAATAATCAAGTCCAACTTAAATTTCAGAATCAAAAGTTGATCCTCACTGTACTTATTCAGCTGATCACCCACTAACATATCCTAAGTTTCTCAAATTTGCAAGTATATATCACTTTAGCTTTTTACTTAACTCAAATTAAACTATCATTTAATATGATCCATCAGAAAACATGTACCATTACTTTACTTTCTAGCAGATAAACACATTCTAGTCCATTCACTAGTGCATCGCTGAGAAATCATAATTCCATTGCTCAATTCAAACTAAACTCAGAACTAAAGTTTCAGTTAATCATACCTTCAACTGCTTCAACTTTGCTAGCATGCCCAAATTGTTCAAACTTTCACAATTGGAATAACTTTATCAAACTTTAGTTCAGAATAACATCACCTATTTAAGATAAATCCAAAGAGGTATTAACTCGCATTTAAACGTAACATCTTACTTGAGCTCATTGAAAATATCATAATTACCCGAGGAAACAAAATCATTATATCATTTGAATTTGACTGTCACAATTCACACTTTTGTCGATCTCGATTCAATGATAAATCACACTTGATAAGTTAAACAATAAGGATGGAAAGGAAAACCAAGATAATGAAATCCAAGATACAAGACCATACTGAATGTCCAAGAACACTATTCATACAAAATAATAGAAATCCTAACAATTCCGTAAAGAAAACCAGAAGAGAAAGAAACACGGTTCATATGTCCTGAAATCGATTGTAACAGAAATAAGATTCCATACACATATAAACATAACTGTAACATCCTGAAATTCGGGATTTTATAATTTACTTTACATCATGCGTTAGACTAGTTAAGAATGTTAATTGTGTATGTTTAGGGGTTCTAAGAAGGCTCGGGGTTGAGTTGGGCCTTAGCAAAATTTTTGTGCTTAAGCACTTTAAGGAGAGAAGGTAAGTGGCATCAATGCTTAAGGAAATAAGTGTGTATTTTGCTAGCATAAGTGAGCATATGGCAAGGAGGTTGTGGCGTCACATGAAGGGCTTTTGGGGAGGAGTTCGAATCCCACCTAGTGCAAAAATTTTTGATTAAATTTTTGTGCTTCCCTTCCAAGTGTCGGTCATGGTCTTAAATAAGGTAAGGAAGACTTTTTATTTATGGAAAGATGACTAAGGATTATGGTAATGAGGAAAACAAGGGAAAATAAAGGAAAGAAATCAAATAAAAAGGCAAGGGAGGGAACATGTTGGCCGAATTCTAGGAGTTGCCAAGGGAAGGAATTTTTGGTCAACATGCATCTTTTTTGTTAAGGTGTAATCGGTTTTGGTAAGGGGGAGGGGTGTGCCGAATTTTGTTAGGCATTTTGGAGAGTTTTTGGTGTCATTTGAAGGTCTTTTCTTTGTTCACTTGGTACCTCTTTTCCTTGCCTAAAACCGAGACCATTTGGGAGCATTTTTCTTTTCTTCTTTTCGTCTTTGCCTTAGCCATCTTTTATTCTTTTATCATTTTGGTGCCTTTTTCTTCCAATCTTTTCCTTGGTTGCCAAAACACAAGTCTCTCTTTTTGTTCATCTCTTTCATAGTGTTAGCCGAAACTTTGACATTTCTCTTGTCCATCTCTACTTTTTCTTTCCTCATTAATTCTTCAACCTTTCTCTCATTTTCTTTAATCGATTTTACATAGAGGCCGAATCATCCTTCTTCTTTTTCTCCAATAGCCGAACCACATAACACTATATCCCTTTTTCTTTTCTTCTTCTTTTGGTGTTGGGCACACTCTCTTCCTTGACCGAATCGGTGTTATTGAGTGGTTGGATGAAACTTTCATTTTGTTTTTGTTGACTCATTCTTAGTCACAAGTCGAATCGATTGGAGTTGAGTTTATCATCGATTAAGGTAAGGTGTTTCTTCAAAGTTTATTTCGATATATTTTATTGTGTGGTGATTCCGCTAAAATGAATCGATGGATTTGACTAAACGGTTATTATAGGGATTAAATCGCTCGTTTCATCCACTCGTTGTTTCTTCAGAATAAGTGGTAAGCCAAATCCTATTCCAAAACAAATACATTCTCTCATCATAGAACTTTCTAACCGAGATCTTTTCAATGGAGGCAAGTGGTAACGATTTGAAAGGAAAAGCGATAGTAGGAGACAAAAGGAATGGATTTACAATTCCTACTCCTAAGTTCAAATGAAGGGCAGTATCGGCGGTTCGGGATTTTCCACCGGGTTGTGAACCATCTTCCGGTGAAAATAGACAAATCGTGGTCGTTCACGATACTAAGGGTAAGCGTTTCAATAGATCATTTGATTTAGATTTAGACTAATAAAATCTCGTTTGTTGGATTAATCGAGAGTAATGGTGATTTAGGTGCCGACGATCAAGAAGGATTAATTCTTACCGTAAACAGGTGTGTAATCTCACACCGAAATCCCGTAGATTCATGATTAGATATCACGTTGGAAAATAGATCGTTATTATTTATATGGCTAAAAATCGTAATACGGCACAAATCGAGAAATTTGCTTAAACTACATTATTTCTATAGATTTGTCAAAATTGATATTAAAATTGTTAAATTTACGAAAAATCCTCTATGGGTCGAATTATGAAAATGCCCCTACGGGCCGATTTATGAAAATGCCCCTATGGGCCGAATTATGAAAATGGCCCTATGGGCCGATTTACGAAAATGCCCCTATGGACCGAATTATGAAAATGCCCCTATGGGCCAAATTATGAAAATGCCCCTATGGGCCGATTTACGAAAATGCCCCTATGGGCCGATTTACGAAAATGCCTCTATGGGCCGATTTACTAAAATGCCCCTATGTGTCGAATTGCTAGAATGCCTTAGTGGACCGAATTACAAAGTTCTATAATGTGCCGATCCACCGTAATAAATTATTGGATTAATGATTGTTGTAAATATATGTGGATATTATGCTTTATTATGTATGTTGCATGTTACATATCGCATGGGTTGGGAAAAATGTATGAAGAGCATTGTAGCCTGGTGGCATTGCCACAAAATATTCATTATAATGTTTACTTATGATTTCGGTGGCTTGACCACGAAAATACTATATGAAAGCAGCTTGACTGCAGCGATACTCCGGTGGCTCTGCCACAAATATTATGAAAAGCAGCTTGACTGCAGCGATTGGTGTGAGCGGCTGGGTGGGTTGACTTGATCCCCACAGGTGTGATTGGCTGGTCGGGGGTGTGATGGATGGATGGGTTGGGTTGCATACATTAACTTCATTTTGTTATTGATTATGTAAATGGGCTTAAGCCCAAGTTATTGCTAAATGAATTCAGGCCCAGTGGATGACGGTAAGGGGATTATACACTGAGTTCTAGCAACTCACCCCTTTTCCTTAACCCTTGCAGGTAATGCTCAGTGAGGTGGACTTGGGCCATGGATGACTCGATGGAGGCCATACTTCGGAAGTGGTGTTTTTTTTTTTAACTTTAGATTTCTATTTACGTTTACTTTATTACTTTTACTATTTTGGGTTTAAACTTGTAATAAGGCCTCTGGGATAAACTTTAATTTGCTTTATGTTTGGACGTATTTATTATTTTACTTAAATTGTTTAAAACGGGGATTTTTCTAAAATCATAAATAACGGTTTTTCCAAAGTTGATTAACAAAAGGATTTTATAACATATTTATAAATAATTTAACTCGGATTCCCTTTTGAATTATCGACATTATTTTCAAAAGTCACGATTTTAAAAATATCACGAATTTGAATATCAATTCTTCAATTAAACTCTCGAGATTAGTAGTATTTTATCGAATATTTTTTTCAAACTAGTTTTTTTTTTTCAAATAATACTTATTTTAGTACGAATTATAAGTTCTTTAACACGTTTTATTCATGTGACATGTCAGATCCGGTCGTAACGCATGGGCCGGGTTTGGGGTGTTACATTTTATGGTATCAGAGCCCGGTTGCAAAACTCGGCTGTGGTTTGGGTTCAAAAGCGTTTGCCAAAGCTGTTTAGAATTTTTAAATTATAAATGCATGATCTAAAGGAAGTATGGCACCACGGGTATCCGGCACTAAGTCAAGTAAGTTTATGTTTTCATTTTATGATTATTGTGGTATGACTGTAGAAATACTCTAGAACTTTTAGCTTTAGGAGCTAAAACTATAGAGATTGAGACCTTAGGATATGTATTGCGAAAATGACTTTACTTCTTATATTCCATAAAACACTGTTTAATAAACATTGAATAGAATACTGATTCATAAGACTCGTAATCAGATTAAATCGACTTAGCAAACATGAGCGCTAGAGGACGTGGACGCGGTAGATGTGGTCGTAGTAGAGGCCAGGGTGCTAGAGTTGTATCTGAGGCATCGGGGCATATGCCGGAAATGGACGCCCCTGCGTCACCTGTGACTGAAGCTGGGTCACATGATAGAATGAGAGAGGATGACGCTCTGTCCCAAGTGATGTTGCGAGTTCTATAAAGGGTTGCTGGGGCAAGAACTGGGTCGGCAGCTCGTGGGTCAATATCGGAGCGACTCAGATCGAATGGGGCTAAAGTTTTTAGGGGTATTTCGGGTGTAGCCCCTAATGTAGCGGAGTACTGGCTTGAGGCAGTGGAGTGGATTATGGACGACCTGGATTGCACCGCTGAGCAGAAACTGAAGGGGGTTGTGTCATTACTGAGAGACGAGGCGTATCAGTGGTGGCTCACTGTTCGGGAAGGCACTCAGGTTGATCGTATTACCTGGGAATTCTTTAAGACTGCCTTTCAAGGAAAATATGTCGGGGCTAGTTATGTGGATGGCCGAAGGAAGGAATTTCTGAATCTGGTCCAAGGAGGTAAATCTATCGCAGCTTATGAGGCAGAATTTCTACGTCTGAGTCGGTATTCCCGGGGAATAGTGCCGACTGATTATGAACGCTGTGTGCGTTTTAAGGACTGGTTGCGTGATGAGTTGCGGGTACTGATAGCCCCACAGAAGGAGAGGAATTTTGTCACACTTGTGGAAAAAGCTAAAATAGCTGAGGAGGTTAAACACTCGGAACAGAAAAACTGAGACAAGGATAGGGGCAGGAACAAGAGAGACTCTAGGTACTCAGCTTCTGCTAGAGGGTTTCAAAAAAGGCCCAAAAATGAGGAGCCAGCTCGAGTAAGAGTTCAAGCTAATACTAATCAGTTACAGCCTTGCATGGATTGTGGGAAACTTCACTCGGGTGAATGCTGGAAGAGAACAGGTGGTTGATTCAGAGGTGGATCCAAGGACCATCGGTTTAGGGATTGCCCTCAAAAGCCTGATCAAACTCAGGCAGTTCATAACAGATTTGCGCAGCCAGCAGGAGGTGCTCAGCAGCCGCAGAGAGGCCGTGGGCCAGGTCGAGGTGGTAATGGTGTAGGACGAGGTCAGGGTGCACCAGGTAGATGTACCGGTAACAGGGGTAATACAGAGGCGAGACAGCCAGGTTTGGTCTATGCGGTCAGACATCGAGAAGATAGTGATGCACTTGATGTTATAACCGGTACATTTTTCATAGCTGATGTACCTGTTACTGCTTTGATAGATATTGGATCCACCCATTCGTATGTTGCTTGTGCTGTGTCTGGAACTTTGAATATTAGATCTGAGATTACTGCTAGAGAAACAACTGTGATTAGCCCTTTAGGACAGTCAGTGGTAGTAAATAAGATATTTAAAGATGTGCCCTTAGAAGTTCAGGGGGAAGTATTTCTGGCGGATTTGATGGAACTGCCATTCGGTGAGTTCGATCTTATTTTTGGTATGGAGTGGCTGGTTAAGCATCGTACGAACTTGGGTTGTGCTGCAAAGCAGATGGTGTAACACCCTGGTTTTAGGGGTTAGATTTTTGGTGCTTAGCTCGAGTGTTGGCACACTTCAGTGTGTGGTTGGGTAAGTTTTAGGGGTCCTGGGAACCCTAGGTGGTGGTAGGTTGCCTTAGAAAATTTTTAGTTTTAGGGGCTAAAAAGGAGAACTTGGATAGAGGGGGTCTTAAGAGAATTTTTGGTGGAGTTTTGGCATAAGGAGTGGCTTGGCAGAGTGGCAAGGAGGCGCCACTTAGAGCATGGAGAAGTGACGCCATTTGCAGGGGGAAGGGGCTCAGGTTCGATTCGCAACGGTAGCATTTTGGCCTTGTTTTTGCGTCAAGGAGGATAGAAGTCATGGGCGGTTTTTGGATGCTTGAAAGGTGGAGAAGACTTGGTCTTTTTTTTTTTTAATTTATTAGGTAAAAGTTTGACTTATTCAAACTTTTAAAATGGATGGAAGGGAGGTGTTTTAGGAGAAATTTTAGGATTTTTTTTTGGGAGCTTGGGGCTTGGCCGAATATTATAAATAGGGGGGAGGGAGGTGCTTGTTTTATTCATCATTTGTTTCTCACCCTTACCAAAAAGTTCTTTCCTTCGTTTGTATTTATTTTCCCTTGTCCATTGCCGAAAGTTAGTCCAAGCAAACCCCTTTTTCATGCCATTTCTATGTAGCCGAAAGTAGCAGAGGGCTTAACCTTTTATGAACCTATATCCCTCTCCCTTCTCACCTTTTTCTTTTTAAACCTTGCCTAAACCGTAACCATCCATAGAAAACTACCATTGCTGAATATCCCAAACACTATCTAAGAGCCTTGCCGAATCATCCATTCTCACATTCTCTTCACTTTGGTTACAAGTCCCTGAGCCGAACCTTACTTCCTTGGTGGTGGTCGTTTCTAGCTGGAGCAATAGGGAGTGGTTAGCAAGGTCGTTTAGTCAGCAGTTGCAGTGGCATAGAGTAGCGTTCGGAATTCAAGTTGAGTTGGTAAGAGATATTTATTTAGATTAAATGCTTAAGGGGTGTTTTGGGGGTTAACATGTTTACCTGATTAAGCTTTATGATGGAGGCCGCAACCAGTCAAGAAGGGAAAGGGAAGGTCCCTGTTCCAAAGTTCAAGAAGAGATCCGTTTCTGCTGTACGAGATTGGCCACCGGGGTGTGGGCCAGCAGCAGAAAACGTTAAGCAAATAGCCGTAGTTTCGCTAGACGATAGCGTCGAGGATCGAGAGTCTAGAACTCCTAGTAATAAGGTGTGTAACTAACCCACTGTTTCCGGGTTTTATGTGTTATATGTTTTGCTAACAAGTGCAGTAATAAATGTGCCTTATATACCCCTAAAGGGTATAGCTATGATCAGGTTAGTATCGAACCTGTTACAATATGATTACTTGCTTGTATTTGAGTATGTCTATGGATATTAATAAGCATGTGCATGCATTATCACGATTATATATTATGTGGCATGTGCATGGGTGGGATATGAAAAGAAGGTACGGGTGTACTTGAGTGCGTGGTTGATGTCGACTTTCGTGCTACATCGTGGATTGGCGCTGACTGAGGTCGCGTTGTGGATCTTTGCGATTTGGTTCGCGTGGTTACCTTGATTGATATGAGCTTTATGCCATATCGTGGCTTGATGGATTGCTGTGTGCTCCATCGTGGTTTGATGTTAGCTATATGCTACATCGTGGATGGCATTGGTTGCCTTTTTGGAGGGAAAAGGAGAGGGTGACTTGATGGTCCCCTGGTGTGTGGTAGGCTGGATAAGGGGGTGTGTAGCGGATGGACCCTAGGTTGGGTTGGGAATCATGTTGCATTATTTTTGTAATAATATGGAAGTGGGCCAAGCCCAATATGACATGTGGATAGGTATGTTTTGGGAACATACGTGGAAATGGGCCAAGCCCAGTTGATGTGTGGTTTATTATAAAATGGGCCTAGCCCAGTAATTGAGTATGACGTGAATGTGGGCCAAGCCCAGATTGTGGTAATTGTTAAAATGTATATACATATATTACTTGTTGCAATTGATAATTGGGATATTATGTGGCTAGCATATGGGTGGATTTCAGTGGTTAACTTACACACTGAGTCTGTATGACTCACCCAACTTTTTAATCATCGCAGTGAGTCGTGACTAGTGGACGGGTTGGAGTGGATACAAGGTGGCCCATGCGAGAAGAGATTTTCATACGAGAAAATGTTTCACTTTATTTAAGTATTTTATATTATCAGTATTTTGGGATTTTATTGATGTAATAAGGGCCTCTTTGGTTTAAAGTACTCTATTTATTAATGTTGAAGTTTACACTACACTTAGGAATATTTTTCGCAAAAGATCCATATTATAGCAACTTATAATAATGTCTTAATTTGGAAGTTTTCAACAAAGCTTACATTATTTAATAATTTTAATGGACTTACTTCCCGAAAGTTAACAAAATATTTTCAAGTTTAATTCTAAGGTCAAAGATTTCCAACTGTCTTTCCCAGTGACATAACCAGATTCGGTCGTAATGAATGGGCCGGGTTTGGGGATGTTACAGATGGTATTAAGAACTTCAGAGGATAAGGAAGTGATGATGATAGGTGAAAGAAGAAACTATCTGTCTAATGTGGTATCTGCTTTAAAGGCAGAGAAAATGGTGCAGAAAGGTTGTGGAGCATTCCCAGCCTTTATCAGTGCTTTGGATGCCAAAGAATTGTTGGTAGAGAGTGTTAGAACGGTGAAAAAGTTTTCAGACATTTTTCCCAAGGTGCTTCCAGGATTACCTCCGGATCGGGAGGTGGAGTTTGGCATTGAGCTATTGCCAGGTACGGATCCGGTGTCCATTGCTCCTTATAGAATAGCGCCGAAGGAGTTAGCGGAGGTTAAGGCTCAAATTCTGGAGTTGTTGGATTGCGGATTTATTCGACCAAGTATGTCACCGTGGGGAGCACCGGTTTTGTTCGTTAAGAAAAAGGATGGGTCGATGCGTATGTGCATCGATTATAGACAATTGAATAAGTTAACGATCAAGAACAAGTATCTGTTACCGAGGATCGACGATCTGTTCGATCAACTGCGAGGAGCTTCAGTTTTCTCGAAAATAGACTTGAGATCGGGGTATCACCAGTTAAAAGTCAAGGAGGCGGATATTCACAAGACTATGTTTCGAACTCGTTATGGGCATTACGAGTTCTTAGTGATACCGTTTGGGTTGACTAATGCACTAGATACATTTATGGACATGATGAACCGAGTCTTCCAACCCTATCTAGACCGGTTTGTGGTGGTGTTCATAGATGACATCTTGGTGTACTCAAAGACTGAAGAAGAGCATGATTCGCATCTACGGGTAGTATTACAGATTTTGAGGGAGAAGCAACTGTATGCCAAATTCAGTAAGTGTGAATTTTGGTTGAAGGAGGTGACCTTTTTGGGGCATGTTGTGTCTGCCAAAGGAATTAGAGTTGATCCCCGGAAGGTCGAGGCTATATTGGATTGGAAACCACCAAAGTCAGTGGCAGAAATTCAGAGTTTTCTAGGTTTGGCTGGGTATTACAGGCGATTCGTTGAGGGGTTTTCGTTGATTGCTGTACCCCTAACTAAGCTGTTACGTAAGGGAGTACCGTTTGTGTGGTCTGATAAGCAGCAAGAGAGCTTTGAAAAATTGAAGAAATTCTGACAGAAGCGCCAGTATGGATTCAACCTAAGGCTGGTAAGGAGTTTATCGTTTATTGTGATGCGTCACACACGGGCTTGGGATGTGTGTTGATGCAAGGGGGAAAAGTGGTGGCATATGCATCTCGTCAATTAAGGCTGCATTAGATAAATTATCCCACGCATGATTTGGAGTTAGCTGCAGTGGTGTTTGCTCAAAGATATGGAGACACCGTGCATGCATGCGGGAGAAGTCGATTATCTATACGGATCATAAGAGTCAAAGTACCTCCTTACCCGAAGGAGTTGAACTTAAGACAATGGAGGTGGATAGAACTGTTGAAGGATTATGACTTCTCAATCAAGTATCATCCAGGAAAGGCTAGCGTAGTGGCAGATGCGTTGAGTCGTAAAGTGATATCAGATTTGAGAGCAATGTTTGCTCATCTCAGCCTTTATGAAGATGGTAGCTGTTAGTTGAACTTCAAGTGAAGCCTCGCATGGGTAAATCAGACAGGAAAAGCGGTTGATAGATGAAGCGTTGGGTTCTCGACTTCAGCAAGTGGAAAGTGGTGAGATAGGGGATTTTGGATTAAATAGTGATGGAGTATTGTGTTTCCGCGGAAGAGTTTGTATGCCCCGGGATTTGGAATTGAGACAAATGATTCTGCGTGAGGCGCATAGTAGCCCATATGCTATGCACCCCGAGGGAAATAAGATGTACCGAGATCTCCGTGAGCAGTATTGGTGGCCAAGGTTGAAATGGGAGGTTACTGATTTCGTGAGCAAGTGCTTAACATGTCAGCAGGTGAAGGCGGAGCATCAATTGCCTTCAGGGTTGCTACAACCGGTGAAAATTCCATTATGGAAATGGGAAAGGATAACGATGGATTTTGTTAGTGGGTTACCCTTAACGCCTACTAAGAAAGATTCAGTATGGGTTATAGTGGATCGGTTAACAAAGACTACTCATTTCCTACTGCTTAAATGCGGATTATTCGCTGCGAAGTTGGCCAAGTTGTATGTAGCAGAGATCGTAAGGTTACATGGGGTACCAGTGTCTATCATATCAGACAAGGATCCTAGGTTTACATCATGGTTCAGGAAGGATTTACATGAAGCTTTGGGTACAAGGCTAAATTTTAGCACGGCGTTTCATCCGCAGACTGATGGTCAGTCGGAGAGGGTTATCCAGATTCTAGAAGACATGTTAAGGGGCTGTGTGATCGACTTTAGGGGTAGTTGGGAAGATTTTCTACCATTGGCAGAGTTTGCATACAACAACAGCTATCAATCCAAAGATCCGATGGCACCCTACGAGGCGTTGTATGGCGTGGTGTCGTACTCCTACTTGGCCGGATCGAGCTAGAGAGCGACGATTATTGGGTCCCGAGTTGATCTCGGAGACGGAGGAAAAAGTTAAGGTAATTCAGGCTCGTTTAAAAGAAGCTTCGAACAGATAGAAATCGTACGCGGATCTGAAGCGTAAGGATATAGAGTTTGCGGTGGGAGATCAAGTCTTTCTGAAGGTCTCACCTTGGAAGAAAATCTTAAGATTTGGGCGGAAAGGCAAGTTAAGCCCTAGATTTATCGGACCATACCGTGTACTGAAGCGTGTTGGGCTAGTGGCTTATCAGCTGGAGTTACCTCCGGAGTTAAGTCAGATACATAGTGTATTTCATGTCTCGATGTTAAGGCGTTATCGCTCGAATCCATCTCATATCGTACTAGTGGAGGAAGTTGAGATAAGACCTGACTTGTCATTTGAAGAAGAGCTAGTGCAGATTTTAGATCGGGATACTAAAGTGCTGAGAAGGAAGTCAGTTCTGTTAGTCAAAGTTGTATGGCATAATCACGGGTCAGAGGAAGCTACATGGGAGCCAGAGGACACGATCCAGCAATAATATCCTCATCTCTTCTAATCAGGTAAATTTCGAGGCCGAAATTTCTTTAAGGGGGTAGAATTGTAACATCCTGAAATTTGGGATTTTATAATTTACTTTACATCATGCGTTAGACTAGTTAAGAATGTTAATTGTGTATGTTTAGGGGTTCTAAGAAGGCTCGGGGTTGAGTTGGGCCTTAGCAAAATTTTTGTGTTTAAGCACTTTAAGGAGAGAAGGTAAGTGGCATCAATGCTTAAGGAAATAAGTGTGTATTTTGCTAGCATAAGTGAGCATATGGCAAGGAGGTTGTGGCGTCACATGAAGGGCTTTTGGGGATGAGTTCGAATCCCACCTAGTGCAAAAAATTTTGATTAAATTTTTGTGTTTCCCTTCCAAGTGTCGGCCATGGTCTTAAATAAGGTAAGGAAGACTTTTTATTTATGGAAAGATGACTAAGTATTATGGTAAGGAGGAAAATAGGGGAAAATGAAGGAAAGAAATCAAATAAAAAGGCAAGGGAGGGAACATGTTGGCCGAATTTTAGGAGTTGCCAAGGGAAAGAATTTTTGGTCAACATGCATCTTTTTGGTTAAGGTGTAATCGGTTTTGGTAAGGGGGAGGGGTGTGTCGAATTTTGTTCGGCATTTTGGAGAGTTTTTGGTGTCATTTGAAGGTCTTTTCTTTGTTCACTTGGTACCTCTTTTCCTTGCCTAAAACCGAGACCATTTGGGAGCATTTTTCTTTTCTTCTTTTCATCTTTGCCTTAGCCATCTTTTATTCTTTTATCATTTTGGTGCCTTTTTCTTCCAATCTTTTCCTTGGTTTCCAAAACACAAGTCTCTCTTTTTGTTCATCTCTTTCATGGTGTTAGCCGAAACTTTGACATTTCTCTTGTCCATCTCTTCTTTTTCTTTCCTCATTAATTCTTCAACCTTTCTCTCATTTTCTTTAATCGATTTTACATAGAGGCCGAATCATCCTTGTTCTCTTTCTCCAATAGCCGAACCACATAACACTATATCCCTTTTTCTTTTCTTTTTCTTTTGGGTGTTGGGCACACTCTCTTCCTTGACCGAATCGGTGTTATTGAGGGGTTGGCTGAAACTTTCATTTTGTTTTTGTTGACTCATTCTTAGTCACAAGTCGAATCGATTGGAGTTGAGTTTATCATCGATTAAGGTAAGGTGTTTCTTCAAAGTTTATTTCGATATATTTTATTGTGTGGTGATTCCGCTAAAATGAATCGATGGATTTGACTAAACGGTTATTATAGGGATTAAATCGCTCGTTTCATCCACTCGTTGTTTCTTCGGAATAAGTGGTAAGCCAAATCCTATTCCAAAACAAATACATTCTCTCATCATAGAACTTTCTAACCGAGATCTTTTCAATGGAGGCAAGTGGTAACGATTTGAAAGGAAAAGCGATAGTAGGAGACAAAAGGAGTGGATTTTCAATTCCTACTCCTATGTTCAAATGAGGAGCAGTATCGGCGGTTCGGGATTTTCTACCGGGTTGTGGACCATCATCCTGTGAAAATAGACAAATCGTGGTCGTTCACGATACTAAGGGTAAGCGTTTCAATAGATCGTTTGATTTAGATTTAAACTAATAAAATCTTGTTTGTTGGATTAATCGAGAGTAATGGTGATGTAACACCCCAAACCCGGTCAACACACCACGACCGAATCTGGCATGTTACAGGGGAAAACATTTTGAAGAAAACAGGTTACCGATTAAATTTTTGAGTAAAACTCTTTGTTGTTTTATGTTTGTAGAATTCAGGTGCATGATTAGTTAAAACCGATACTTTGCTTTGAAATCCTGGGATTAGATCCTAAAACTCAATCATTGTTCCATAAGCTTAGAAAATGGTTATGTTATTTTAAAATCCGATGTTCTTTTCTGAGTTATTTAGAAATCGTTGAGTTGAGTGGGGAAAACCTCAAGTTTTGGAAATCATTTGAGTTGTTGTCATTTTCAATTAGTAAATGTTACCCGATGGTAAAGTTTTGAAAACCATGTCGTTTGTAGTTAGAAAACATTAGGTTTAAATTATTAAATCTATCAAGTAATTAGTTTGACCATGTTTTAAACAAATCCAAACCTTATAACTAAACCAAAAACATAACTTAAAAGGCCTTATTACAAACCCAAATAAAAATGAAAACCAAACTTAAATGAAAATAAAGTACCCAAATCAAGTCCATGTAAAACCCGAATTTATTCAATGCATGGCCACCTCGAGTCCACCCGGCTCCTCATCCTCGATCTATGAATCACCTGAAAAGATAAGGGAGAAGGTGAGTCACCAAGACTCAGTGTGTAACTCCTTCTCCCGGTTAATGCAACATACTTACACAAATCATAACCAAGCAATACATATAATGCACCCAAACCTAACCATCCATAACTCCGTTTCTACCCCATGTGGTACCAAACCACTGGTGGTGCCAAACCACTGGTGACCCAAATCCAATAATAATGTGGTGCCAAACCACTGGTGACCAAAAGTCACGAATAATCCATCTGTGGGGCCAACCCACGTTGTGGTAAAAAATCATTGGCGACAATCCCGTAATATCAAGTGTGGGGCCAACCCACTGTGGTGCTAAGCCACTGGGACGAGTCGCTATGAGGTGCCAAACCTCTGGTGACCCAAAGTCACAAAATATCAATAATCCAGGTGTGGGGCCAACCCACGTGTGATACCAAATCACTGGCGACAATCCCATAATATCAAGTGTGGGGCCAACCCACTGTGGTGCTAAGCCACTGGGACGAGTCGCTATGAGGTGCCAAACCTCTGGTGACCCAAAGTCAAAAATAATCATGGTACCAAACCACTGGAGGTGCCAAACCTCTGGTGACCCAAAGTCACGGATATCATCTTCCCCCCTCCACTCATATCACCCATACCAATGCAACGCTCATGCAAATCATGCCATCATGCTTTAAGGTGAACATATAGTAAATATAACATAGATCGTATTTTCATGCATCCTACAACAAATCATATCGAAACGGACTTACCCGAATCCTTGCTCATACCCTTACGGTATCATATCAAGATCTACACAATTTCGGCTTTTAACACATTTAGGTTATTAACATATTACTAGGTTATAAAGTGTGTAAGTTACACACCTGTTACTAACGCTACCACTGAATCCCGAACCCGATCTACTGCACTAGATCTCTTTGCCCTACATTCGGCCAAATCACAAGACTATTAACAAGGCCATTCGGCCACACCAACAAATCCCGGAGGGTGAGATAACGCACAAACAACACCACCCTTACCTTCTGCCTTACGAAACAAATCACACACCGAAGTATGCGAGACTGATCCTTCCCCTACATTCGGCCAACAACAAACCTTAGTCTCAATAGCCTTCGGCTTTTCAACAACTTATAGAATGATGAACCAACATAGATACCCTTACCACTTGACTTACCAAACTCGATTGTTAGAGAATAGAGGGCTTGGATCGACTGCTTCACAACCCCGGAGATCCTATAAGAAACCGATTCCCATTAATGATTAACACCACTATCAACAAATGCCAGATTAGGCTTTTGCCTACCCATGTCGACCAGAAAAAAGAGAAAGAAGTAATAAGATTTCGGCTATAGGCACTTACCCTTCAAAACTGATTAGAGAAAAGACCCAAAAGAGATCCACCCTTGTTGATATTCGGCCAAAGCAATGTAAGAAAGAAAGAAAGACTTTTTGACAGAGAGTTGAATGGTGAAGGGAGTTTCAGATAAGGTTGATAGAAGCGCACAAATAGGGTTCTAGAGTGGAGAAAGAGAAGGGAAAAGAGAAGTGAAAGTAGGAGAGGGAATTCGGCAAAGGAAGGTAAAGTGAATTTCGGCACAAGAGTTTGAGAAAGGAAGAAAATAAAAAGTGAAAGGGAGAAGATGGATACTTTCGGCTTTGAGCAAAAATGGAAAAGAAAAAGGAGAGATGGGAGGGTAGGGATTCGGCCAAATACCAAGAAGAAGAAAAAGAAGTAAAATTAAATAAAAATTAAAGAACCCAAGAGAACATTCGGCTAGGTGCAAAAACAAGAAAGAAGTTTCGGCTTTTCTTCAATATGTGCACTAGGAAAATCGGCAATGCTCAAGAATGGTTTTCGGCTTTTGATATGCTAAGCACACAAGAACCTCAGCTAGCCGAAAATGCCCCATTAGGTGCCTAAGAAAATTCGGCACCCTCCCTTCACTCAGCTTCCCAAAACCGAACACTCCTCCAAGGAGGAGTTCAAAATTTGGCCACTTCCTCAAATTCCTCTTGGCCACTAATTCAAACAAATTTGAATTCCACAAGCTCCTTATCTTTCTCCTTGCCACCAATTCAAATATTTTGACTTGGTCCATCCTTATCTGACAGAGTTTGTGCTGAGCACAACTCCTCCCCCTCCTTGGCGTCAAAATGTTAAGCAAATAGTGGGGTTTCTGCTGCTCGAACCTGAGATCTCCTTCCCCTGCTGATGGCGTCAATCACAAGGCCCTAAGTGGCGCCTCCTTGCCACTTTACCAAGGCTTCTCTTGTGCTAAAATTCCCCTTGAAATATCTATATACCCTAGCTCCTTCAGCTCCCTTTACTTGAAGCTTAGAAACAAAAATTTCCTACCACTCAGGCCTGCTCTAGACTTATAACTAAGTCTTAAAACACCTCAAATAATAACACCACAGTCCAAACACATGCAAAATAGTTCAATCACAAATAACCCCTATTTCAGGATATTACAGGTGATTTAGGTGCCGACGATCAAGAAGGACTAATTCTTACTGTAATCAGGTGTGTAATCTCACACCGAAATCCCGTAGATTCATGATTAGATATCACGTTGGAAAATAGATCGTTATTATTTATATGGCTAAAAATCGTAATATGGCACAAATCGAGAAATTTGCTTAAACTACATTATTTCTATAGATTTGTCAAAATTGGTATTAAAATTGTTAAATTTACGAAAATGCCTCTATGGGCCAAATTATGAAAATGCCCCTATCGACCGATTTATGAAAATGCCCCTATGGGTCGAATTATGAAAATGCCCCTATGGGTCGATTTACGAAAATGCCTCTATGGGCTGATTTACGAAAATGCCCCTATGGGCCGATTTACGAAAATGCCCCTATGGGCTAAATTACTAGAATGCCTTAGTGGACCGAATTACAAAGTTCTATAATGTGCCGATTCACCGTAATAAATTATTGGATTAATGATTGTTGTACATATATGCGGATATTATGCTTTATTATGTATGTTGCATGTTGCATATCGCATGGGTTGGGAAAAATGTATGAAGAGCAGTGTAGCCTGGTGGCATTGCCACAAAATATTCATTATAATGTTTACTTATGATTTTGGTGGCTTGACCACGAAAATACTATATGAAAGCAGCTTGACTGCAGCGATACTCTAGTGGCTTTGCCACAAATATTATGAAAAGCAGCTTGACTGCAGCGATTGGTGTGAGCGGCGGGGTGGGTTGACTTGATCCCCACAGGTGTGATTGGTTGGTCGGGGGTGTGATGGATGGATAGGTTAGGTTGCATACATTAACTTCATTTTGTTATTGATTATGTAAATGGGCTTAAGCCCAAGTTATTGCTAAATGAATTCAGGCCCAGTGGATGACGGTAAGGGGATTATACATTGAGTTCTAGCAACTCACCCCTTTTCCTTAACCCTTGCAGGTAATGCTCAGTGAGGTGGACTTGGGCCATGGATGACTCGATGGAGGCCATACTTCGGAAGTGATGTTTTTTTTTAACTTTAGATTTCTATTTACGTTTACTTTATTACTTTTACTATTTTGGGTTTAACATTGTAATAAGGCCTCTCGGATAAACTTTAATTTGCTTTATGTTTGGATGTATTTATTATTTTACTTAAATTGTTTAAAACGGGGATTTTTTCTAAAAACATAAATAACGATTTTTCGAAAGTTGATTAACAAAAGGATTTTATAACATATTTATAAATAATTTAACTCGAATTCCTTTTTGAATTATCAACATTATTTTCAAAAGTCACGATTTTAAAAATATCACGAATTTGAATATCAATTCTTCAATTAAACTCTCGAGATTAGTAGTATTTTATCGAATATTTTTTCAAACTGGTTTTTTTTCAAATAATACTTATTTTAGTACGAATTACAAGTTCTTTAACACGTTTTATTCATGTGACATGTCAGATCCGGTCGTAACACATGGGCCGGGTTTGGGGTGTTACAAGAATAATAGCAAGAAGAAACAGAAGAACAATTTCATGTAAGCTCACTATCAACTTTTATCTCAGTCTTAACAGAATTGAATTCTAATAGAAGATAGTGGAATGCTGATCATATATCAATCAGACTAACGATACTTTCAACATAAAACAAACAATCATAATTGTCTCTGCGAATATATGAACACATACAATACCTATAAGAGATAGTCGTAAATTGCTCAACTGTGACTGTCATACTTAAACATCTTCACATTTCAACATCATTCTTCTGCCTAATTCTACCCTCACTAATTTCCACATTATTCTTTTCACTAAAGAAAATCAGTTCAGAAAATTTTTAATTAATACATCCTTTCGGTATCGTATCCAAATAAATCGATTTATCAAAGTTAACTTCTTTACTAATTATGATATTGTATAAACCGAATAATTCTTGGGTCAATCTAGTATCTTTCTAACTCTTTCCTTCACTTGTCAACCATTTTAAGTCTCTGATCCTATCTATAATTATTCTATCACTGAACTCTTTGATTCCACACTTAGGAACTTAATCAACATGATTCTCATGAATTTTCGTTATAAACACCTTATCGATAACGGGGTGAGGTCGTACAGCCTCTAACTCGATTCTCACATATTTATACATATGACACATCTTTCATTATCAACATATGTCATTATAATTATACTATCCACTTCAAGAAATTTATCATTCATATTTGTCTCACACAAAATTTCCAATCATCTCGTTCAAACAAGTGCACTCATTCATACATTCTATGAAATTTAAATAACTTTGCTTATCACATTCACTAATCAGTTTTAGTCAGCATGCAACAACATATGAAGGCCAAACAAATATGAATAAGCATATCACTATATACACTTCATTTCACACATTATCACATATGCACATTACGAATTCTTATTCATACCTTTCCAAGTTTAACTCATCATAACTACACTTTATTCAAAAACTTCAGTAGCACTATCAAGTGGTTGGATATAGCTCGGTTGGAGAGTACTTTTGTTTTAACAAGATTGTTCTCAATCGCGTCGGAAAACATCACACTATCACATATTGGTGGCATGTATAACTAGACTCTTACACTTGCTATGATAGTCCGAGAACTGACTAAACCATAGCTCTGATACCACTAAATGTAACACCCCTTACCCACGTCTGACACTGAAATAGAGTACGAGGTATTACCAGACTTAAGCATACACATTCATGCAATACCAAGTCTAGATTTCATATTTCACCCTCATAAGACTTGTTATTTTGATGACCACTTTTACCATTATAATATGATTACCAACTTATCCATCAAGCACTCATGTCATATTACTAACCATGCAGGCAAACAAACATAATCACATTATAAACATTAAGATATGACATGAATAACTCGGCTTACAAGCCATAATCAATATAAGCCACATCTCATGGCCATATGCATATAATTAATATAAACCTACACATTTGGCCAAAGCAAAATAATGCATGTCAATCAACTAAATCCCTATACATGCCACTCACTTGAAATTTCTAATATATGCTTCATTATATCAAAGGTAGCGACTTGATAGTGTGATGCTGCCACCGACGATCTCCAACCTCGAGCTAACCTGAAAACACTAAAGGAAAGGAAGGGAGGGAGTAAGCTTTATATCTTAGTAAGACCGTATGAAAATAAAAAAAAAACAATTTATTCCCTTGTATCTCATGGCAATACAACCCAATTTGCGTCTTTACTCATATTCCAGTAAAGTTGTTTTCTCGAGTCACAGTCACTAAATTTTTTTATCTGGAGCTACTGAACTCCAAATTAAGTTCCACTAATTTCCTTGAAACTAGACTCATATATCTTCTTACCATAAAATATTCAGAATTTTTGGTTTGGCTAATTAGTACAGTTTATTCATTAAAATCTCCCCTGTTACACTATCCAACGGTTCTGACCTCTCTTCACTAAAAATCAATTATCTCATTGTACAGTTTTTATATGCCATTCTCACTTGTTTCTAATGAAAATAGACTCATTTAAGATTTCAAGCATATAGATACCACTAAATGTAACACCCCTTATCCACGTCCGAAACCGAAACAGAGTACGAGGCATTACCAGACTTAAGCATTCACATTCATGCAATACCAAGTCTAGATTTCATATTTCACCCTCATAAGACTTGTTATTTTGATGACCACTTTTACCATTATAATATGATTACCAACTTATCCATCAAGCACTCATGTCATATTACTAACCATGCATGGCAAGCAAACATAATCACATTATAAACATTAAGATATGGCATGAATAACTCGGCTTACAAGCTATAATCAATATAAGCCACATCTCATGGCCATATGCATATAACTTAATATAAACCTACACATTTGGCCAAAGAAAAATAATGCATGCCAATCAACTAAATCCCTATACATGCCACTCACTTGAAATTTCTAATATATGCTTCATTATATCAAAGGTAGCGACTTGAGAGTGTGATGCTGCCTCCGACGATCTCCAACCCAGAGCTAACCTGGAAACACTAAAGGAAAGGAAGGGAGGGAGTAAGCTTTATAGCATAGTAAGACCGTATGAAAATAATAAAAAAACAATTTATTCCCTTGTTTCTCATGGTAATACAACCCAATTTGCATTTTTACTCATATTCCAGTCAAGTTGTTTTCTCGAGTCAAAGTCACAAAATTATTTATATCTGGAGCTACTGAACTCCAAATTAAGTTTCACTAGTTTCCTTGAAACTAGACTCATATATCTTCTTACCATAAAATTTTCAGAATTTTTGGTTTGGCTATTTAGTACAGCTTTATTCATTAAAATCTCCCTCATTACATCGTCAATGGTTCTGACCACTCTTAACTAAAAATCAATTATCTCATTGTACAATTTTTATATGTCGTTCCCACTTGTTTTTAATGAAAATAGACTCATTTAAGATTTCAAGCATATAGATACCACTAAATGTAACACCCCTTACCCACGTCCAACACCGAAACAGATTACGAGGCATTACCAGACTTAAGCATACACATTCATGCAATACAAAGTCTAGATTTCATATTTCACCCTCATAAGACTTGTTATTTTGATGACCACTTTTACCATTATAATATGATTACCAACTTATCTATCAAGCACTCATGTCATATTACTAACCATGCATGGCAAACAAACATAATCACATTATAAACATTAAGATATGGCATGAATAACTCGGCTTACAAGCCATAATCAATATAAGCCACATCTCATGGCCATATGCATATAACTTAATAGATGCCTACACATTTGTCCAAAGCAAAATAATGCATGCCAATCAACTAAATCCCTATACATGCCACTCACTTGAAATTTCTAATATATGCTTCATTATATCAAAGGTAGCGACTTGAAAGTGTGAAGCTGCCTCCGACGATCTCCAACCCAGAGCTAACCTGAAAACACTAAAGGAAAGGAAGGGAGGGAGTAAGCTTTATAGATTAGTAAGACCGTATGAAAATAATAATAAAACAATTTATTCCCTTGTTTCTCATGGCAATACAACCCAATTTGCATCTTTACTCATATTCCAGTCAAGTTGTTTTCTCGAGTCACAGTCACTAAATTATTTATATCTGGAGCTACTGAACTCCAAATTAAGTTCCACTAGTTTTCCTTGAAACTAGACTCATATATCTTATTACCATAAAATTTTCAAAATTTTTGGTTTGGCTAATTAGTACAGTTTATTCATTAAAATCTCCCTTGTTACACTGCCCAACGGTTCTGACCACTCTTCACTAAAAATTAATTATCTCATTGTACAATTTTTATATGCCGTTCCCACTTGTTTTTAATGAAAATAGACTCATTTAAGATTTCAAGCATATAGATACCACTAAATGTAACACCCCTTACCCACGTCTGACACCGAAACAGAGTACGAGGCATTACCAGACTTAAGCATACACATTCATGCAATACCAAGTCTAGATTTCATATTTCACCCTCATAAGACTTGTTATTTTGATGACCACTTTTACCATTATAATATGATTACCAACTTATCCATCAAGCACTCATGTCATATTACTAACCATTCATGGCAAACAAACATAATCACATTATAAACATTAAGATATGACATGAATAACTCGACTTACAAGCCATAACCAATATAAGCCACATCTCATGGCCATATGCATATAACTTAATATAAACCTACACATTTGGCCAAAGCAAAATAATGCATGTTAATCAACTAAATCCTTATACATGCCACTCACTTGAAATTTCTAATATATGCTTCATTATATCAAAGGTAGCGACTTGATAGTGTGATGCTGCCTCCGACGATCTCTAACCCCGAGCTAACCTGAAAACACTAAAGGAAAGGAAGGGAGGGAGTAAGCTACCGTATGAAAATAAAATAAAAAAACAATTTATTCTCTTGTTTCTTATGGTAATACAACCCAATTTGCATCTTTACTCATATTCCAGTCAAGCTATTTTCTCGAGTCACAATCACTAAGTTATTTATATCTGGAGCTACTGAACTGCAAATTAAGTTCCAATAATTTTCCTTGAAACTAGACTCATATATCTTCTTACCATAAAATTTTAAAAATTTTTGGTTTGGCTAATTAGTACAGTTTCTTCATTAAAATCTCCCTGTTACACCTTCGTCCAACTGCTTCGACCTCTCTTCACTAAAAATCAATTATCTCATTGTAAAGTTTTTATATGCCGTTCCCACTTGTTTCTAATGAAAATAGACTCATTTAATATTTCAAGCATATAGATACCACTAAATGTAACACCCCTTACCCACGTCTGACACCGAAACAGAGTACGAGGCATTACCAGACTTAAGCATACATATTCACGCAATACCAAGTCTAGATTTCATATTTCACCCTCATAAGACTTGTTATTTTGATGACCACTTTTACCATTATAATATGATTACCAACTTATCCATCAAGCACTCATGTCATATTACTAACCATGCATGGCAAACCAACATAATCACATTATAAACATTAAGATATGTCATGAATAACTCGGCTTACAAGCCATAAATAAAATAAGCCACATCTCATGGCCATATGCATATAACTTAATATAAACCTACACATTTGGCCAAAGCAAAATAATGCATGTCAATCAACTAAATCCCTATACATGCCACTCACTTGAAATTTCTAATATATGCTTCATTATATCAAAGGTAGCGACTTGATAGTGTGATGCTGCCTCCAACGATCTCTAACCCCGAGCTAACCTGAAAAAACTAAAGGAAAGCAAGGGAGGGCGTAAGCTTTATAGCTTAGTAAGACCGTATGAGAATAAAATTTAAAAAATAATTTATTCCCTTGTTTCTCATGGTAATACAACCCAATTTGCATCTTTACTCATATTCCAGTCAAGCTGTTTTCTCGAGTCACAGTCACTAGGTTATTTATATCTGGAGCTACTGAACTCCAAATTAAGTTCCACTAATTTTCCTTGAAACTAGACTCTTATATCTTCTTACCATAAAATTTTCAGAATTTTTGGTTTGGCTAATTAGTACAGTTTATTCATTAAAATCTCCCCTATTACACTGTCCAACGGTTCTGACCTCTCTTCACTAAAAATCAATTATCTCATTGTACAGTTTTTATATGCCGTTCTCACTTGTTTCTAATAAAAATAGTCTCATTTAAGATTTCAAGCATATAGATACCACTAAATGTAACACCCCTTACCCACGTCCGACACCGAAACAGAGTATGAGGCATTACCAGACTTAAGCATACACATTTATGCAATACCAAGTCTAGATTTCATATTTCACCCTCATAAGACTTGTTATTTTGATGACAACTTTTACCATTATAATATGATTACCAACTTACCCATCAAGCACTCATGTCATATTACTAACCATGCATGGCAAACAAACATAATCACATTATAAATATTAAGATATGGCATGAATAACTCGGCTTACAAGCCATAATCAATATAAGCCACATCTCATGCCCATATACATATAACTTAATATAAACCTACACATTTGGCCAAAGCAAAATAATGCATGCCAATCAACTAAATCCCTATACATGCCACTCACTTGAAATTTCTAATATATGCTTCATTATTTCAAAGGTAGCGACTTGAGAGTGTGATGCTGCCTCCGACGATCTCCAACCCAGAGCTAACCTGGAAACACTAAAGGAAAGGAAGGGAGGGAGTAAGCTTTATAGCATAGTAAGACCGTATGAAAATAATAAAAAAACAATTTATTCCCTTGTTTCTCATGGTAATACAACCCAATTTGCATTTTTACTCATATTCCAGTCAAGTTGTTTTCTCGAGTCAAAGTCACAAAATTATTTATATCTGGAGCTACTGAACTCCAAATTAAGTTTCACTAGTTTCCCTTGAAACTAGACTCATATATCTTCTTACCATAAAATTTTCAGAATTTTTGGTTTGGCTATTTAGTACAGTTTATTCATTAAAATCTCCCCTGTTACACTGTCCAATGGTTCTGACCACTCTTAACTAAAAATCAATTATCTCATTGTACAATTTTTATATGTCGTTCCCACTTGTTTTTAATGAAAATAGACTCATTTAAGATTTCAAGCATATAGATACCACTAAATGTAACACCCCTTACCCACGTCCAACACCGAAACAGAGTACGAGGCATTACCAGACTTAAGCATACACATTCATGCAATACAAAGTCTAGATTTCATATTTCACCCTCATAAGACTTGTTATTTTGATGACCACTTTTACCATTATAATATGATTACCAACTTATCTATCAAGCACTCATGTCATATTACTAACCATGCATGGCAAATAAACATAATCACATTATAAACATTAAGATATGGCATGAATAACTCGGCTTACAAGCCATAATCAATATAAGCCACATCTCATGGCCATATGCATATAACTTAATAGATGCCTACACATTTGTCCAAAGCAAAATAATGCATGCCAATCAACTAAATCCCTATACATGCCACTCACTTGAAATTTCTAATATATGCTTCATTATATCAAAGGTAGCGACTTGAAAGTGTGATGCTGCCTCCGACGATCTCCAACCCAGAGCTAACCTGAAAACACTAAAGGAAAGGAAGGGAGGGAGTAAGCTTTATAGCTTAGTAAGACCGTATGAAAATAATAATAAAACAATTTATTCCCTTGTTTCTCATGGCAATACAACCCAATTTGCATCTTTACTCATATTCCAGTCAAGTTGTTTTCTCGAGTCACAGTCACTAAATTATTTATATCTGGAGCTACTGAACTCCAAATTAAGTTCCACTAGTTTTCCTTGAAACTAGACTCATATATCTTATTACCATAAAATTTTCAAAATTTTTGGTTTGGCTAATTAGTACAGTTTATTCATTAAAATCTCCCTTGTTACACTGCCCAACGGTTCTGACCACTCTTCACTAAAAATTAATTATCTCATTGTACAATTTTTATATGCCGTTCCCACTTGTTTTTAATGAAAATAGACTCATTTAAGATTTCAAGCATATAGATACCACTAAATGTAACACCCTTACCCACGCCGACACCAAACAGAGTACGAGGCATTACTGGACTTAAGCATACACATTCATGCAATACCAAGTCTAGATTTCATATTTCACCCTCATAAGACTTGTTATTTTGATGACCACTTTTACCATTATAATATGATTACCAACTTATCCATCAAGCACTCATGTCATATTACTAACCATTCATGGCAAACAAACATAATCACATTATAAACATTAAGATATGACATGAATAACTCGACTTACAAGCCATAACCAATATAAGCCACATCTCATGGCCATATGCATATAACTTAATATAAACCTACACATTTGGCCAAAGCAAAATAATGCATGTTAATCAACTAAATCCTTATACATGCCACTCACTTGAAATTTCTAATATATGCTTCATTATATCAAAGGTAGCGACTTGATAGTGTGATGCTGCCTCCGACGATCTCTAACCCCGAGCTAACCTGAAAACACTAAAGGAAAGGAAGGGAGGGAGTAAGCTACCGTATGAAAATAAAATAAAAAAACAATTTATTCTCTTGTTTCTTATGGTAATACAACCCAATTTGCATCTTTACTCATATTCCAGTCAAGCTATTTTCTCGAGTCACAATCACTAAGTTATTTATATCTGGAGCTACTGAACTGCAAATTAAGTTCCAATAATTTTCCTTGAAACTAGACTCATATATATTCTTACCATAAAATTTTCAAAATTTTTGGTTTGGCTAATTAGTACAGTTTCTTCATTAAAATCTCCCCGTTATTACATCGCCCAACTGCTTCGACCTCTCTTCACTAAAAATCAATTATCTCATTGTAAAGTTTTTATATGCCGTTCCCACTTGTTTCTAATGAAAATAGACTCATTTAATATTTCAAGCATATAGATACCACTAAATGTAACACCCCTTACCCACGTCTGACACCGAAACAGAGTACGAGGCATTACCAGACTTAAGCATACATATTCACGCAATACCAAGTCTAGATTTCATATTTCACCCTCATAAGACTTGTTATTTTGATGACCACTTTTACCATTATAATATGATTACCAACTTATCCATCAAGCACTCATGTCATATTACTAACCATGCATGGCAAACCAACATAATCACATTATAAACATTAAGATATGGCATGAATAACTCGGCTTACAAGCCATAAATAAAATAAGCAACATCTCATGGCCATATGCATATAACTTAATATAAACCTACACATTTGGCCAAAGCAAAATAATGCATGTCAATCAACTAAATCCCTATACATGCCACTCACTTGAAATTTCTAATATATGCTTCATTATATCAAAGGTAGCGACTTGATAGTGTGATGCTGCCTCCAACGATCTCTAACCCCGAGCTAACCTGAAAAAACTAAAGGAAAGCAAGGGAGGGCGTAAGCTTTATAGCTTAGTAAGACCGTATGAGAATAAAATTTAAAAAATAATTTATTCCCTTGTTTCTCATGGTAATACAACCCAATTTGCATCTTTACTCATATTCCAGTCAAGCTATTTTCTCGAGTCACAGTCACTAGGTTATTTATATCTGGAGCTACTGAACTCCAAATTAAGTTCCACTAATTTTCCTTGAAACTAGACTCTTATATCTTCTTACCATAAAATTTTCAGAATTTTTGTTTGGCTAATTAGTACAGTTTATTCATTAAAATCTCCCCGTTACAATCGCTCCAACGGTTCGACCTCTCTTCACTAAAAATCAATTATCTCATTGTACAGCTTTTTATATGCCGTTCTCACTTGTTTCTAATAAAAATAGTCTCATTTAAGATTTCAAGCATATAGATACCACTAAATGTAACACCCTTACCCACGTCCGACAATCAAACAGAGTACGAGGCATTACCAGACTTAAGCATACACATTTATGCAATACCAAGTCTAGATTTCATATTTCACCCTCATAAGACTTGTTATTTTGATGACAACTTTTACCATTATAATATGATTACCAACTTACCCATCAAGCACTCATGTCATATTACTAACCATGCATGGCAAACAAACATAATCACATTATAAACATTAAGATATGGCATGAATAACTCGGCTTACAAGCCATAATCAATATAAGCCACATCTCATGCCCATATACATATAACTTAATATAAACCTACACATTTGGCCAAAGCAAAATAATGCATGCCAATCAACTAAATCCCTATACATGCCACTCACTTGAAATTTCTAATATATGCTTCATTATTTCAAAGGTAGCGACTTGATAATGTGATGTTGCCTCCGACGATCTCCAACCCCGAGCTAACCTGAAAACACTAAAGGAAAGGAAGGGAGGGAGTAAGCTTTATAGCTTAGTAAGACCGTATGAAAATAAAAGAAAAACAATTTATTCCCTTGTTTCTCATGGTAATACAACCCAGTTTGCATCTTTACTCATATTCCAGTCAAGCTATTTTCTCGAGTCACAGTCACTAAATTATTTATATCTGGAGCTACTGAACTCCAAATTAAGTTCCACTAATTTTCCTTGAAACTAGACTCATATATCTTCTTACCATAAAATTTTCAGAATTTTTGGTTTGGCTAATTAGTACAGTTTGTTCATTAAAATCTCCCCATTACAATCATCCCAACTCTGCTCGACCTCTCTTCACTAAAAATCAATTATCTCATTGTATAATTTTTATATGCCGTTCCCACTTGTTTCTAATGAAAATAGACTCATTTAAGATTTCAAGCATATAGATACCACTAAATGTAACAACCCTTACCCACGTCCGACACCGAAACAGAGTACGAGGCATTACCAGACTTAAGCATACACATTCATGCAATACCAAGTCTAGATTTCATATTTCACCCTCATAACACTTGTTATTTTGATGACCACTTTTACCATTATAATATGATTACCAACTTATCCATCAAGCACTCATGTCATATTACTAACCATGCATGGCAAAAAAACATAATCACATTATAAACATTAAGATATGACATGAATAACTCGGCTTACAAGCCATAATCAATATAAGCCACATCTCATGGCCATATGCATATAACTTAATATAAACCGACACATTTGGCCAAAGCAAAATAATGCATGTCAATCAACTAAATCCCTATACATGCCACTCACTTGAAATTTCTAATATATTGTAACACCCCATACCCGAGTCCGAGACCAAGACTGGATACGAGACATTACCATGCTTGAACTCACTTAAACATGTACTTACGGGCTATAAAATTTTGTTCCGAATTAAAAACTTCTCTTTCTCAGTCTATTCATACCTTTCATGAGCCTACGAGGCCTTAAACACTTATCTAAAAACTTTCGGAACTTATTCAGAAACTTTTCTTTAGAACAGGGGTCCCACGCCCATGTTGTATGGGACACGCCCGTGGACCCCTAAAACATGCTTGTGTCTTTCACCCGTGGTGGATATTGGCAAAATACACACGGCCTAGACACGCCCGTGGTCCCAAACTGTGCCTAAAACACCAGCATTCTGCCAATGCCCCACGGCCAAGGCACACGCCCTTGCTTACCACCCATGGGGCACACTGACTACCTTAACACGGCCTAGAGTCTAGACACACGCCCGTATGACTAGTCTGTGGTCTATTCTGAATTAATATACAATGGTGCAGGGTGCACATGGCCTAGACACACGCCCGTGTGTCCAACCGTGTGGACACTTAGAGGCTATTTACCAAGCCAATTGCCACCCAGAAATCAAGACCAAACTCAAGCTCAATTCAGCAACTCCAGTATTGCATCTTTCATGAACAATACAACATGCTTCATTGATCTCAATAACATACATACTTAGTCAATCTTGGCCAATCACTTAGCCATTTACAAAGAATAATAAACTTGATAGCCCATACTTTTGCCCTTTCTAAGACATATACTCAAAATGAAATGTTTCCTATACATGCCACACTTAATATAATTTCAACTTGGCTATACCAAAATAAGGATTGATAGTGTGCTTCGAGCTCCGACTTCAACTGTAACATCCTGAAATTGGGCTTAATAGGATTGGGCCGATTGGGCCTTGGGCTTTAGGAAAAATTTGAGTATCATATTGTTGCTTGAGTTAATTCAGGTATGATTTTATTGTGTGCTTAATATAGTCTTGTGAAGGCTTGGAATTAATTGGTTTAGAATAATTTTTAGTATGGAGAATTTAGTGAAGTGGATCAAGTGATTATGATGCTTAAGTTAATTTAAGTGTTTAATGTTAGCATAAGTGAGCAAGTAGTAAAGTGGTGTTGGCACATGAGTAATTGTATGAGGGAAGAGGTTCGAATCCCATGGATGACAATAAGGTGACTTTTATTTTTGCTTTGTATGGCATGTGTTGGTCAACTCTAATTAAGATAAGGTTGGACTTTATCATTTATGGATAGTAGACTAATAAAAAAAAAGGCAAGTTGATAGTTAAGGTATGGAATCAAGGTGTTATGGTATGATAAGGGGACATAAGGCTTGGATTAAGGGATGAGGTTTTGGAAAGTTTGGCATGACCAACTTGTCCATGAATGTGGACGGCATTATGGATAAGGAGGACTAATTTTTATGGCAAGATGGTTAGTAGTTTAAGTAAGCTTGAATTTGGGGAAAGAATTATTTTTGATTAAGGAATGATGAGGGAACACAAGGCATAATATAAGGTTATTGCTATGGAAAGTTTTGTGTGGAAAACTTTGGCTTTGGAGTTCATGAACTTGGACAAGATTAGGGGCTAGGGGATGGCCAAAATTTTTGGTTAGCTTTTGGTATGGTATGGTGCTAGTTTTTGGTAGAATTAAGTGCTAGATGAGCACATCTTTCTTTTGGCTATTTTGTGTTTCTCTCTAATCTTTTTCTCCTCTTAGCCGAATGTATTTTGGCCAAAAGGTAACCATTTTCTTTTCTTTTGGCCATTTGAGTTTTGGCCATTTTGGTTTTTAGTTGTTCTTTCTCCCCTCAAGTCCATTCCTTCTTTCTCTTCTTTTTTGTGACCGAAACTACAAAACCATCAAAGACCATTTCTTCTCTTTTTCCCTTATTGCCGAACACACTTTGACTCAAAGTTCTTCCTTGATTCATTTTCTATTCTTGAGAACCCGAAACCCAAACTCCTCATTTCTATTCTTCTTTTCCTTTTTGTTTTCCACGAAAGACTTTCAACATTATTCTCTCCCTAATTCTTCACCATGGCCGAATGTTGATGATAATCTCCTTAGCCGAATCTTTCTCTTCATATATATTCACTTCTCAACCATTTTTCTTATTCACACCTTGATCAATCGGTAAAAACACACTTTTCAATTCTTTTATTTTTCTTTCATTGCCGAAATTGTATATTTCCTTGAGAGGATCTTTTTGACCGAAATCATTATTTCTTCTGTTTCAAACAAACCCTTTTATCTTTGTAGTGGTATAGGGGAGTGCTGATCATTTCTTCATTGATAGTCGACCATAGCCATACTAAGAACGGGTGGTAAAGGATCTCATCATTCAAGGATTTTGACAACTCTATAGGCAAGTGACGATTATCGGAATTGAATCAAAGTGTTAAGATTTTGGGGCAATCAAGAATGGGTTCGAAAAGAGCAGTTAATAGTGTTTGGAAGAGGGGTGGTTCTGCTATACCCTCAAATTTCAAACGAAGGGCTGTGTCGGGAGTCCGAGACTTTCCACCGGGATGTGGACCCTCTGCTGGTGATAATCGATTATTTGAAGTCGTACGTACTCCCGAGCCATTGTTTGTTTGTGGTTCTTCATCAGGTTATGAACCATCAATTGGAGTGAAATAGCATATAGTTGTTGTTCGGGATTCCGAGGGTAAGGATTTAGATTACTTATCAATTGTATAGTTTTATGAATGTTAGTGTTCTAATCAAGAGTGATAAATATTTAGGTATCGACGAGCGGGAAAGTATACTTCTCATCATTATCAAAAGTAGTTATCGTGACCGTCTCTTGATTGTGTGTATGTGTTATATTTATATATATGTGATATGATGTTAATGGTAGCCGAATTAAGGGCTAAGTTTGTGAATACCCGTGGTGGGTGATCGAGTACTCAGGTCAGTGAATTACGATATTAAATGATCATTGATGAATATATGAAATGTGATGGCATGTGATGCATTATTGTCCAAGTGATATGTTGCCATGATACACATATATATATATGCATGGGACTTGGGATGTGACTATCGAAGGAAAGGGTTTACTTTATGTACGTGGTCTGATGTTAGCCATGTGCTACATTGGCGCTTGATGTTAGCTATGTGCTCCATCAAGGGAGGTGTTGGCTAGGTGCCCATCTCGGCGGTTGATAGCTGTGTGCATCACCGTGGATTAATTGATATGTGGGATCACTTATGTGATCGGTGGCTTAGCCACGGCCTTGAGCAGCAAGTCTGTCGAGGTAAGTTATGTGGGATCACTTAGGTGATCGGTGGATTAGCCATGGCCTTGGGCAAGGGTGTGCTGGAGGTAGGTGTAATGGATGGAATTAGGTTGGGTTGGGCTTCATTTTGCATAATTTTGTATGTGGATCAGTGTGGATATGGGCCAAGCCCATATGTGGGGACATGTATAATAACTATGCACTGAGTCTGTGTGACTCACCCAATTTTTCTCAAACCTTATAGGTGATGCATAAAGCTTGGACCGAGTTGGAGTGGATACGAGGTGGCCCATGCAGAAGTTATTTTCCTTAATTTATATATATATTATACATATTTTTTCAGAATTTGCGAATATTTGGTTATTGTAATAAGGGCCACTTAAAAGGTTTTGAAGTTTATTATTATGTTTTAAAGTGGATTGACAATTTTTATTATTCGGATATGTTATATTTTTAGCAACTCATATCTTAAAGATATATGTTAAAATTACAAATCGAAGAATTTGTAACAACTTGATTTTATTTGGATTTATAAATATACAATGTTTTATTAAAGACAATAATTTTTTTTATGTTTTCACTCTAAGTCAAAATATTTTTCAAACGTTTTCCGCAGTGGCATTCTAAATTCGGCCGTGGCGTATGGGCCGGGTTTGGGGTGTTACATCAACGATCCACAAGTTAGCTTGGCAGGACTACATAGAAAGAAAAAATAAAAGACGTAAGCATTTAGCTTAGTAAGTTTGCATAATGCTCATAGCAACATACTTGCTTAATATAAACCATTTGACATAAACAATGGTATCATAAATTTTAGCTATAAAGCTTACTTACTCATACTTGATTCTTACAAATCTCATGATACTTACTAGTCTCATACTTGTGAGGTAAACAAGGTACCTGTATCACTTGATCACATTGATCAGCATACTTTAGCGTAATAATCATAATCTCTAACTTATCATACATAACATGAATAATACTCATTTTCAACCTGATAATAACTTTGCTTACTCAACTTTCTTATTATCTCATTTGAGCTTTACTCGTTTTCCCCGATGAATTTCTATGAATAACCGAGGATACTAAATCTCACTCTACATATAACTTGATGCCAAAGCCATATCCTAGATACGGTCTTACATGGAATATCTCATCTTGGGTTCGAGGCCATGTCTTGACATGGACTTATACGAAGTCTTTCTCGTGAGTTCCCTTGGGAACTTACCATTGCCATGTCTTGACATGGTCTTACTTGGTATCTTTACTCATGAACTGGTCAATGCCGAGCCTTGGCTTGGACTTACATGAAATCTTTCTTGTTACTCACCAATGCCATGCCTTGGCTTGGACTTACATGGGATCTCTATCTCTTGATAGCTTTTCAATGCCAAGACTTGTCTTGGACTTACATGACATCTTTGCTTGGAGACTAACTAATGCCATGCCTTGGCTTGGACTTACATGGGTCTTCATCTCATAAAAACTCTTCAATGCCAAGACTTGTCTTGGTCTTACATGATAACTTGCTTGGTTGCCGATGCCATGCCTTGGCTTGGTCTTATACGGGCTTTCTCATTTCATGTGGTAGATCGAGTATCCTAGGTAATTCAACTTCAATAGGGAATTTCTCTTGCTTAATCTTATTAATTTCTTTGTTTAACATGACGTTAAACATTTTCATGATAATATTATACATTATACCAAGCAATTCAATGATATTAATCATAAAGCTTAGAAATCATACAAACTTACCTCGATTTACAAAAATGTATGTAGATATGCAATTCAGTCCTCGACTTTGTTCTTGCTTCAGTTTCGATCCGAGCTTCGTTTTTCTGGATCTATAATCACAAATAGATCATTTAAGACTCACATTGACTAAAATGACTCTCAACACATACTTTGAAAAAATTACTATTTTGCCCCTATACTTTCTCATATTTGCACTTTTGCCCCAAGGCTCGTAAAATGAATCTCACTCAACTTTCTTAAACTTCATGCTTAGCTGATTCATTTTCTCTACTATAGCAATCATCAATTCCCACTATTTCTAATAGGTATGACCAATTCCATAACTTTTACAAACTAGTCCTTACTAGCATTTTTCATGAAATTCACATAGAAAAAGATGTTTATCTAACATCAAATTCTCATAAACTTCCATAAAATATCATTTTAAAAGCATGTCACTCTTGGGTAGATTTTTGAACATGCATCTTAGCTCATTTTATAGCTAAAAATAGCTAATTCATAATACGAGAACTTAAAAAACACGAAGAATATTAAAAATGGGGCTAAGATGAACTTACTAGCAAGCTTGAAAAAAATGAAGAACCCTAGCTATGGAGTCTCCAAATTTTCAGCACAAGAGGAAGAAGATGAATAGATTTTTATCATCTTTTTCCTATTTTAATCATTTATTAGACAAATGACCAAAATGCCCTTCTTTTTAAAAATTTCCCTTTTACTAACTCATGTCCATTTTTGTCCAAAACTTATAATTTGGGCAAATTGCTATTTAAGGACTTCTAATTAATATTCTAAAGCTATTTCATACAAAAAGCTTCTAGAAACTCATATTTTGCAACTTTTGCAATTTAGTCCTATTTGATCATTCCATGTCAATTTCACAAAATTTCTACATGGAACTTTAATACTATCATGCAAACATGTCATAAACCTTAAGAACTCAATTTACTAACTCAGATTTGTGGTCTCACACCACTATTTCGACTAGGCCCTGAATCAGGATGTTACAATTCTCCCCCTCTTAGGAATTTCCGTCCTCGAAAATCTTACCAGCAAACAGGTTTGGATACTGGTTTCTCATGATTTCTTCTGGTTCCCACGTAGCTTCTTCTATTCCATGTCTTTGCCACAATACTTTTACCAGGGCAATACTTTTATTCCTTAGCTGCTTGACTTCCCGAGCTAAAATCTTAATTGGTTCTTCACCATAAGTCATGTCGGGATGAATCTCTATCTCTGACGGGGTAATTACATGTGAAGGATCTGATCGGTAGCGTCTCAACATTGACACGTAAACACATCATGTATCTTTTCTAACTCTGATGGTAGAGCCACTCTGTAAGCTACCGGTCCAACTTTCTCGGTAATCTCATACGGTCCAATAAAACGTGGACTCAACTTGCCTTTCCGGCCAAATTTGAGAACTTTTCTCCATGGTGACACTTTCAAGAAAACTTTATCTCCGACTTGATACTCCATCTATTTTCTTTTTAAGTCTAAATAGGACTTACATCTGCATGCGATGCAGACTTTTAAACATTCTCGTATCACTTTCACTTTCTCTTCAGCTTCTCTAACCAAATTAACCCCATGAATTTGGTTTTCCTTGAGTTCAGTCCAAAATAAAGGCGTTCTGCACTTTCGCCCATATAGAGCCTCATAAGGTGCCATCTTTAAACTCGATCGAAAACTATTATTGTAGGCAAACTCTACCAATGGGAGAAACTTTTCCCAACCGCCTCGAATTCAAGAATACAACATCCGAGCATATCCTCAAGCACTCGAATTAACCTCTCCGATCGACCGTCGGTTTAAGGATGAAAAGATACTAAAGTTCAACTTTGTACCCAAGGCCTCTTGTAACTTCTTCCAAAATTTGGATGTAAACCTCGGATCTCTCTATCCGAGATGATTGACAACTCTGAACACCGTGAAGCCTTACTATTTCTCGAAATGTACAAGTTTGCCAACTTGTCTAGTGAGTAATCAACTCGCATGCAGTATAAAATGAGCCGACTTCGTGAGTCTATCAATTATAACCCATACAAACATCTTTCTTGCTCGGAGATAATGGTAGACCCGTTACAAAATCCATAGTAATACGGTCCCATTTCCACTCAAAACAAAAATGGGTTGAAGCAAACCCAAAGGTACTTGGTGTTCAAATTTTACTTGTTGACAAATCAAGCATTTGGAAACAAACTCTGAAATATCTTTCTTCATTCTCGGCCACCAATACTCTTGCTTCAAATCATTATACATCTTGGTACCACCCGGATGTACAGACAAACATCCGTTATGGGCCTCACGCAAAATTCCCTGAATAAGCTCTTCCTTTCTCGGTACACAAACTCTATCTTTGAACATCAGACTTCCATTGGGACTAATCCAAAAATCAGACTCAACATCTGTCTCGTATTGAGCTCTCTTGGCTTGCAATCCACTATCTTCTTTTTGAGCTTCAATGATCTCTTGGAGGAAAGTTGGTCTAGCTCTCAACTCAGCTAGAATAGAACCATCATCGGATAAAGTCATCCGTGAATTCATTGCCCTTAATGCAAATAGGGATTTTCTACTCAAAGCATCGGCGACCACATTCGCCTTCCCGGGATGGTAGTCAATGACCAATTCGTAGTCTTTTATCAACTCTAACCATCTCCGCTGCCTTAAGTTCAACTCTTTCTGTGACATCAAGTACTTCAAACTTTTGTGCTCGGTGAAGATCCGACATCTCTCACCATATAGGTGGTGTCTCCATATCTTCAATGCGAAGACTATGGCAGCCAACTCTAGATCGTGGGTCGGATAGTTCTTCTCATGTGGCTTCAACTTTCTTGTGGCGTAAGTAATCACTTTGCCTTCTTGCATAAGTACACAGCCTAATCCATTCAAGGATGCATTGCTGTAAATCACAAATTCTTTCCCTGTCTCAGGTTGTACTAAAACTGGAGCTTCTGTCAACACCACTTTCGGTTTCTCGAAACTTTGTTGGCATCTTTCACCACTCAAACTTCACATTTTTCTCAGAACAATTTAGTCATCGGGTTGCAATCATAGAAAACCCTTGACGAATCGTCTATAATAGCCGGCTAGGCCTAGAAAACTTCTAATCTCGTAGATATTCTTTGGTGGCCTCCACCATAATAGCCAAAATCTTACTGGGTCTACTCGAACTCCTTCTCCGAGACAATATGTCCTGAAATCCTACTTCCTTGAGCCAAAATTCACTTTTACCGAACTTGGCATATAATTGATTTTCTCAAGAGTCTGTAAAACCGCTCAGTAGGTGCTCAAGACGCTCATTCTCATCTCGGAATAAATCGAGATGTCGTCAATGAAAACGACTACAAACTTGTCAAGGTATGGTCTAAAAATGCGGTTCATTAAGTCCATGAATACCGCTTGAGAGCATTGGTCGCACTAAAAGGCATGACTAAAAATTCATAATGCCCATACCTTGTTTGAAAAGATGTCTTGGACACATCTCGATTCTCTTACTCTCACCGGTAGTACCCTGATCTCAAGTCTATTTTGGAGAACACAAAGGCTCCTTTCAATTGGTCGAACAAATCATCGATCCTTGGCAATGGGTACTTGTTCTTTATCACACTTTATTAAGTTGATGGTAATCTATGCACAATCTCATGGTGCCATCTTTCTTTTCACATATAAAACCGAGCACCCCATAGAGAACAACTTGATCTCGCAAAACCTTTATCTCACAACTCTTGCAACTGGTGACTTCAACTCTCTCAACTCCGTTGGAGCCATTCTGTAAGGAGTAATAGATATCGGTACAGTACCGAGAGCTAGCTCAATGCTGAACTCAACCTCTCTAACTGGTGGTAGCCCTGGTAATTCTTCGGGAAAAACATCCACGTACTCACATACTATTGGTACTGTCTCAATCTTTAACTCTTTTTCTTTATCATTCATCACAAAGGCCAAATATGCCGTCATATTAGAAATCATTACCGGCAATTTACCTTGCTCATCTGATTCTACATCAAGAGTATCCCCATTCTCGTATCTCATCTCAATGTATTTCTTCCCACAATTAACTATTACATCATGGGTGGCCAAATAGTCCAAACCAAGAATGATGTCAAACTCATCAAATGGTAGCAACATAAGATTTGCTTTAAAATAATGACCTCTAATCATTAATGGACAATTTTTACATACTTTACTAACTAACACACTCTTGCCTAAAGGATTAGATACCTTAATCGTAAATTCTGTAGAATCTATAGGCATATTCATACTGGATACTAGTTTCATACAAATGTAAGAGTGTGTGGATCCGGGGCCTATTAAAGCAATAACTTTGATATCATGAAGAGAAAAGGTACCCGTAATAACATCATGGGAAGATGCCTCTTCGCGAGCGCGAATGGCATAAGTTCTCGCAGGCGCTCTACCCTCGGGTCTCGCAGCCTGCTCTATAGGGTTACCTCTCCCACTTGCCCCACTTCCTGGGTTCCTCTGCGGTCTTTCTCTGACCATATTCCCGGATCTCGGGTTCTGAGTTCTTTCTTCTTTTGTCGTCTCTGGACAATCTTTTACATAGTGGTCTTGGGAACCACATCTAAAACATGCATTTTCATGCGCTTCGGCATTCTCCAAGATGATGTTCGCCACACTTTGTGGACATTTGGGTCTATCCGACGGATGTTCCCCACACTAGCAACCGAGGTCGTCTGTGCCTTACTTCCCGAATACTTCTTACTCTTGTCCTTCCTTGAAAACCCAAAGGGATGTAGCCGATCGGGTAGAGAAATCTCTTGACTTCTTGGATGAGGATTGGAAAGACTTATTCCACTGTTTCTTTTTAGAGTCACGAGACTCCATTTCAGACTTTCTCTTCTCTTTTACTAGTTCTTCGGCTTTACAAGCCCTCTCTACTAGCACAACGAATTCCCTCAATTCTAGAATAGCAACAAACAATTTGATGTCATCATTTAGCCCATCTTCAAATCTCTTGCTCATGATGGCCTCGGTGGATACACACTCTCGAGCGTATTTACTGAGTCGCACAAACTCGCGCCCGTAATCAGTCACAGACATCTTGCCTTGCTTCAGTGTTAGGAATTCCTTTCTTTTCTGGTCCACAAACCTTTGACTGATATACTTTTTCTTGAACTCTTCTTGGAAAAATTCCCATGTGATCCTTTCCCTCGGTACCACCGACACAAGGGTGTTCCACCATTGGTGTTGAATCTCTTAAAGAGAGACTACACACTTCATGCATTCCTCAGTGTGCATGACAACTCATTAAATACCCTCGATAGTATTTTCTATCCAGAACTCAAATTTTTCCGATCATCATCTTTTCTAGCCCGAATTCTTACTCGCCCCATGTTTCCTAATCCTATCAACCGGAGGCTTCTCTCCTCTTACCACCTCTACTACTTGAGGGGTTACCGATAGGTTGAGGAATAGGTGTGGGTGGAGGGGGTTGCGCATTCGGGTTCGTACGAACGAACTCTGTATACCATGTATTCATCATATGGAGGAAGGCTTCTCTAGCCTCTTCTCCTCCTTCTTGACTCACCGTAGTGGGTCTATTCTCATGCACGTTCTGCACCGTCCCTTCAGCAGGAGCTGACGAGTTACTTTCTACGTCATTCACCACAGCTCTATCGGGATCCATTTACTAAATGTATAAACATAATTTAAGTCGTCAGGAGTCATCACACTATCATTATAAAAACATTCTTACGTATGGCATGTATAGCTAGACTCATGCTCGTGCTACGTTAGTCCTAGAACCGACTAAACCGTAGCTCTGATACCACTAAATGTAACACCCCATACCCGAGTTCGAGACCAAGACTGGATACGAGACATTACAATTCTTGAACTCACTTAAACATGTACTTACGGGCTATAAAATTTTGTTCCGAATTAAAAACTTCTCTTTCTCAGTCTATTCCTACCTTTCATGAGCCTACGAGGCCTTAAACACTTATCTAAAAACTTTCAGAACTTATTCAGAAACTTTTCTTTAGAGCAGGGGTGACACGCCCATGTTGTATGGGACACGCCCGTGCACCCCTAAAACATGCCCGTGTCTTTCACCCGTGGTGGATACTAGCAAAATACACACGGCCTGGACACGCTCGTGGTCCCAAACCGTGCCTAAAACCCCAGCATTCTGCCAATGCCCCACGGCCAAGGCACACGCCCGTTCTTACCACCCGTGGTGCACACTAACTACCTTAACACGGCCTAGAGTCTAGACACACTGTAACACCCCAAACCCGGCCTAAACGTTACGACCGAATCTGGCATGTCACATGAAAGGAATGTCTAAAAACTGTGCATTCGTTAAAAAGCTCATATTCTTTATAGTTGTGGTGAGAAATCGAGTTTAAGTAATTTTGAATAAGAAATGGTTTATTACCACTTTAGGAAAATCCCATATTGATCATTTAATAATAAGAAATAAACAAATTGAAAGCTGAAACCAAATAAAATACCCAAGGCCTTATTACATAACAAAAACTCAAATAAAAATTAAGTCCAAATAAAAGAAACGAATTTACGAGTGAACATATGTATGGCCTCCACGAGTCCACCTCACTCCCAAATCCGCGATCTAATGATTACCGCAAAATTTAACTAAGGGGTGAGTCATCGAGACTCGGTGTGTAAATCCCCATCCAACAGGCCCTTACACAATTTCATATGAAAATATGCATATCATGCACCCAAACCTAGCCATCCGCACTCCATTTCTACCCCATGTGGTACCAAACCACCGGTGGTGCTAAACCACCGGTGACCCAAAGTCACGATATCCATAATTGTGGTGCCAAACCACTTTGGTGACCCAAAGTCACGGATAATCCAATGATGGGGCCAACCCATCGTGTGATACCAAATCACCGGCGCCAATCCCAGATAATCACCGTGGGGCCAACCCATCGTGGTGCTAAGCCACCGGGACGAGACGCTATGAGGTGCCAAACCTCTGTGTCCCAAAGACACGAATGTGATACCAAATCACCGGTGACCGAAGTCACGAATCCAATGATGGGGCCAACCCATCGTGTGATACCAAATCACCGGCGCTAATCCCGTATAATCAATCGTGGGGCCAACCCACCGTGGTGCTAAGCCACCGGGACGAGACGCCGAGGTGCTAAACCTCTCGTGACCCAAAGTCACAATAATCAATCTGTGGTACCAAACCACCGTGGTGCTAAACCACCGTGTCCCAAAGACACGGATATCATATTCCCCTCCTCTCATCATACCCATGCAATATGACATAATAATTCGTGTATGCAAGATGTCATGTATGCTAGACATATATCAAATATAAGTATAACATGAATTACCATCATAATCGAGATAGACATAAAACAACATAATCACCCTAATCAACCTCTAAGGGTATAACCGCAATTTTACCTACCAAGGGCATTTTCGTAATTTACCCACCAAGGGTATATTGGTAATTTTGCACCTACAATGGCCTTTCCCAAAGGCCCAAATGTCACCCCGAGCAACTCAAATACCATTTCCTGGTCGTCTTCGACGATTGGGCCTAAAACTCGATTCCGGCCCATTCGGCCCACACGCGCTCGTGTGGCCCACCTAGCACAAATCTAGCCATGTATATAAGTTCCACCTAGTCTAGTTCACTATATACTACACACAATCGCATAATTTACTCATAAGGGCCCACGGCCCATTGGGCCCACTTCGCCCATCGCGCCCAAGCAAACCCCAACCCACAAGAATACTACTTATGGCCTCAACTATCGCTGCCGGCCCCACACGCGCGCGCCGCACGCTCGTGTGTAGCTACTATTGCCGTGGATCGCACTTCGGCATTTGCCGCTCTACAACTAGAGTAGAGAGTTACACACCGATAGGACTCGTGTTAATCCGCCTCCGACCACTCCTGTGCCCAAACGCCTTCCAAGGTGTGTCAACCCTCCTCCCGAATGCTCTTTATATAGCTAGCTCTTCACCTTCCTTCTTTGTATCTTTCCGATGTGGGATCCCTTCACAAGAGAGTTTAAATTCAACTGAAACTCTTCTCGCCCGCACTCACAAAATAAATACTCCTTGCTTCTCATGAGATTCGAACCCGTGCTCCTTGCAACATAATCCACGCCGCTAGCCACTTGGCCACAAGCTCCTCTTGTGTCTTAAACCATGCGCGACTAAATATAAATCTATAGCCAAATTCTGAGGTCCAAGTAAAAAGAAAACCAAAATGCAAAAGCCAAGACTTGAACCTTGGACCTCCTTCCTTCCTTATGGCGTCACCCCCTTGTCTCTTAAGTGGCGTCACTTTGCCACTACACCACACACTCCACTTGTGTCATTTTTCCCCACATTTTATTCTTAAGGCCTACCTGCCAACTTCCAGGGTTTTCTTTTCCACCTAAAACCAAAATTTCCCCAAAGCTAATATTTGATCCCGGGACTTCATAGAAGCCCTCTAACCTTCCAAAATAACTTACCTAATAAGTCTAACTTACATTAATGCCGTTCTCAAAAAAAATTTAAATCAAGGCCCATTGGGCCCAATCCTACTAGGCCCAATTTCTCTGGATGTTACAAATCTACCCTCCTTAAAGAAATTTTGTCCTCGAAATTTCCAACTACAGAAACATTCGTACCACCTAACCTACAACGTGTGGCTCACGCCGCGCACTCGATTCCAATAACCCTAATATACTTTTAACTAGAATTTAGAAATCCTACACATACAAAAAAAAAAAAACTAACCATTAAAGCGCATAAATATTTCAGACGCAATCAACTCTATATCCGAACATCACATCCAACCCAAACACACGTAATAGATATTCAAAATACACAGAGATATAACAAAGAAAAGTATCGAAACTTACAAAGTCGGATTGGTACCGGAGACTCTGGTGCCATATTTCAACAAAAAGAACAGATGTATATTTTTCTAAACCATTTTCCAAACCATCTTTTGAAAACATTTTTTGAACCCAAACCCACAAATTTCCCAGAGTTTTTGAACCTAGGCTCGATATTATAATTGTAACACCCCAAACCCTACTAAACGTTACGACCAACCGCATGTCACATGAAAGGAATGTCTAAAAACTCGTGCATTCGTTAAAAGCTCATATTCTTTATAGTTGTGGTGAGAAATCGAGTTTAAGTAATTTTGAATAAGAAACGGTTTATTATCACTTTAGGAAAATCCCATATTGATCATTTAATAATAAGCAATAAACAAATTGAAAGTTGAAACCAAATAAAATACCCAAGGCCTTATTACATAACAAAAACTCAAATAAAAATTAAGTCCAAATAAAAGAAACGAATTTACGAGTGAACATATGTATGGCCTCCACGAGTCCACCTCACTCTCCCAAATCCGCGATCTAATGATTACCGCAAAATTTAACTAAGGGGTGAGTCATCGAGACTCAAAGTGTAAATCCCCATCCAACAGTGCCCTTACACAATTTCATATGAAAATATGCATATCATGCACCCAAACCTAGCCATCCGCACTCCATTTCTACCCCATGTGGTACCAAACCACCGGTGGTGCCAAACCACTAGTGACCCAAAGTCACGATATCCATAATTGTGGTGCCAAACCACCGGTGACCCAAAGTCACGGATAATCCAATGATGGGGCCAACCCATCGTGGTGATACCAAATCACCGGCGCTAATCCCGTATAATCACCGTGTGGGGCCAACCCATCGTGGTGCTAAGCCACCGGGACGAGATGCTATGAGGTGCCAAACCTCTGTGTCCCAAAGACACGAATGTGATACTAAATCATTGGTGACCGGTCACGAATCCAATGATGGGGCCAACCCATCGTGGTGATACCAAATCACCGCGCCAATCCCAGATAATCAATCAGGGGTCCAACCCATCGTGGTGCTAAGCCACTGGGGCGACGCTGAGGTGCCAAACCTCTGTGACCCAAAGTCACAATAATCAATCTGTGGTACCAAACCACCGGTGGTGCTAAACCACTGGTGTCCCAAAGACACTGATATCATATTCCCCTCCTCTCATCATACCCATGCAATATGACATAATAATTCGTGTATGCAGATGTCATGTATGCTAGACATATATCAAATATAAGTATAACATGAATTACCATCATAATCGATAGACATAAAACAACATAATCACCCTAATCAACCTCTAAGGGTATAACTGTAATTTTACCTACCAAGGGCATTTTCGTAATTTACCCACCAAGGGTATATTGGTAATTTTGCACCTACAATGGCCTTTCCCAAAGGCCCAAATGTCACCCCGAGCAACTCACTACCATTTCCTGGTCGTCTTCTGACGATTGGGCCTAAAACTCGATTCCGCCATTCGGCCCACACGCCGCGCGTGTGGCCCACCTAGCACAAATCTAGCCATGTATATAAGTTCCACCTAGTCTAGTTCACTATATACTACACAATCGCACAATTTACTCATAAGGGCCCACGGGCCGATTGGGCCCACTTCGCCCATCGCGCCCAAGCAAAACTCCAACCCACAAGAATACTACTTATGGCCTCAACTATCGCTGTCGGCGAAGCCCCACACGCGCGCGCACGCTCGTGTGGCTACTATTTCCGTGACCGGCACTTCGACATTTGCCGCTCTACAACTAGAGTAGAGACAAGCTACACACCGATAGGACTCGTGTTAATCCGCGCCCGACCACTCCACGTGCCCAAACGCCTTCCAAGGTGTGTCAACCTCCTCCCGGAATGCTCTTTATATAGCTAGCTCTTCACTTTCCTTCTTTGTATCTTTCCGATGTGGGATCCCTTTCTCAGAGAGTTTAAATTCAACTGAAACTCTTCTCGCCTGCATCATAAATAAATACTCCTTTGCTTCTCATGAGATTCAACCCTGTGCTCCCTTGCAACATAATCCACGCCGCTAGCCACTTGGCCACAAGCTCCTCTTGTGTCTTAAACCATGCGCGACTAAATATAAATCTATAGCCAAATTCTGAGGTCCAAGTAAAAAGAAAACCAAAATGCAAAAGCCAAGACTTGAACCTTGGACCTCCTTCCTTCCTTATGGCGTCACCCCCTTGTCTCTTAAGTGGCGTCACTTTGCCACTACACCACACACTCCACTTGTGTCATTTTTCCCCACATTTTATTCTTAAGGCCTACCTGCCAACTTCCAGGGTTTTTTTTCCACCTAAAACCAAAATTTCCCCAAAGCTAATATTTGATCCCGGGACTTCATAGAAGCCCTCTAACCTTCCAAAATAACTTACCTAATAAGTCTAACTTGCATTAATGCCGTTCTCAAAAAAAATTTAAATCAAGGCCCATTGGGCCCAATCCTACTAGGCCCAATTTCGGGATGTTACACACACGCCCGTGTGACTAGTCCGTGGTCTATTTTGACTTAATATACAATGGTGCAGGGTGCACACGGCCTAGACACACGCCCGTGTGTCCAACCGTGTGGGCACTTAGAGGCTATTTACCAAGCCAATTGCCACCCTGAAATCAAGACCAAACTCAAGCTCAGTTCAGCAACTCAAGTATTGCATCTTTCATGAACAATACAACATGCTTCATTGATCTCAATAACATACATACTTAGTCAATCTTGGCCAATCACTTAGCCATTTACAAAGAATAATAAACTTGATAGCCCATACTTTTGCCCTTTCTAAGACATACTCAAAATGAAATGTTTCCTATACATGCCATACTTAATATAATTTCACTTGGCTATACCAAAATAAGGATTGATAGTGTGCTTCGAGCTCCGACTTCAACGATCCACAAGTTAGCTTGGCGGAACTACATAGAAAGAAAGAATAAAAGACGTAAGCATTTAGCTTAGTAAGTTTGCATAATGCTCATAGTAACATACTTGCTTAATATAAACCATTTGATATAAACAATGGTATCATAAATTTTAGCTATAAAGCTTACTTACTCATACTTGATTCTTACAAATCTCATGATACTTACTAGTCTCATACTTGTGAGGTAAACAAGGTACCTGTATCACTTGATCACATTGATCAGCATACTTTAGCATAATAATCATAATCTCTAACTTATCATTCATAACATGAATAAAACTCATTTTCAACTTGATAATAACTTTGCTTACTCAACTTTCTTATTATCTCATTTGAGCTTTACTCATTTTCCCCGATGAATTTCTATGAATAACCGAGGATACTAAATCTCACTCCACATATAACTTGATGCCAAAGCCATATCCTAGATACGGTCTTACATGGAATATCTCATCTTGGGTTCGAGGCCATGTCTTGACATGGACTTATACGGTCTTTCTCGTGAGTTCCTTGGGAACTTACCATTGCCATGTCTTGACATGGTCTTACTTGGTATCTTTACTCATGAACTGGTCAATGTCGAGCCTTGGCTTGGACTTACATGAAATCTTTCTTGTTACTCACCAATGCCATGCCTTGGCTTGGACTTACATGGGATCTCTATCTCTTGATAGCTTTTCAATGCCAAGACTTGTCTTGGACTTACATGACATCTTTGCTTGAGACTCACCAATGCCATGCCTTGGCTTGGACTTACATGGGTCTTCATTTCATAAAATCTCTTCAATGCCAAGACTTGTCTTGGTCTGACATGATAACTTGCTTGGTTGCCGTGCCATGCCTTGGCTTGGTCTTATACTGCTTTCTCATTTCATGTGGTAGATCGAGTATCCTAGGTAATTCAACTTCAATAGGGAATTTCTCTTGCTTAATCTTATTGATTTCTTTGTTTAACATGACATTAAACATTTTCATCATAATATTATACATTATACCAAGCAATTCAATGATATTAATCATAAAGCATAGAAATCATACAAACTTACCTCGATATACAAAAATGTATGTAGATATGTAATTTAGTCCTCGACTTTGTTCTTGCCTCGGTTTTGATCCGGGCTTCATTTTTCTGGATCTATAATCACAAATAGATCATTTAATACTCACATTGACTAAAATGACTCTTAACACATACTTTGGCAAAATTACTATTTTGCCCCTATACTTTCTTATATTTGCACTTTTGCCCCAAGGCTCGTAAAATGAATCTCACTCAACTTTCTTAAACTTCATGCTTAGTTGATTCATTTTCTCTACTATAGTAGTCATCAATTCCCACTATTTCTAATAGGTATGACCAATTCCATAACTTTTACAAACTAGTCCTTACTAGCATTTTTCATGAAATTCGCATAGAAAAAGATGTTTATCTAACATCAAACTCTCATAAACTTCCATAAAATATCATTTTACAAGCACGTCACTCTTGGGTAGATTTTTTAACATGCATCTTAGCTCATTTTATAGCTAAAAATAGCTTATTCATAATACGAGAACTTCAAAAACACGAAGAATATTAAAAACGGGGCTAAGATGAACTTACTAGCAAGCTTGAAAAAAATGAAGAACCCTAGCTATGGAGTCTCCAAATTTTCGGCACAAGAGGAAGAAGATGAATAGATTTTTATTATCTTTTTCCTATTTTAATCAATTATTAGACAAATGACCAAAATGCCCTTCTCTTTAAAATTTTCCCTTTTACTAACTCATGTCAATTTTTGTCCAAAACTTATAATCTGGGCAAATTTCTATTTAAGGACTTCTAATTAATATTCTAAAGCTATTTCATACAAAAAAGCTTCTAGAAACTCATATTTTGCAACTTTTGCAATTTAGTCCTATTTGATCATTCCATGTCAATTTCACAAAATTTCTACATGGAACTTTACTACTATCATGCAAACATGTCATAAACCTTAAGAACTCAATTTACTAACTCAGATTTGTGGTCTCGCACCACTATTCTGACTAGGCCCTGAATCGGGATGTTACATATATGCTTCATTATATCAAAGGTAGCGACTTGATAGTGTGATGCTGCCTCCGACGATCTCCAACCCCGAGCTAACCTGAAAACACTAAAGGAAAAGAAGGGAGGGAGCAAGCTTTATAGCTTAGTAAGACCGTATGAAAATAAAATAAAAAAACAATTTATTCCCTTGTTTCTCATGGTAATACAACCCAATTTGCATATTTACTCATATTCCAGTCAAGCTGTTTTCTCGAGTCATAGTCACTAAATTATTTATATTTGGAGCTACTGAACTCCAAATTAAGTTCCACTAATTTTCCTTGAAACTAGACTCATATATCTTCTTACCATAAAATTTTCAGAATTTTTGGTTTAGCTAATTAGTACAGTTTATTCATTAAAATCTCCCCTGTTACACTGTCCAACGATTCTGACCTCTCTTCACTAAAAATCAATTATCTCATTGTTCAGTTTTTATATGAAAATCCCACTTGTTTCTAATGAAAATAGACTCATCTAAGATTTCAAGCATATAGATACCACTAAATGTAACACCCCTTACCCACGTCCGACACCGAAACAGAGTACGAGGCATTACCAGACTTAAGCATACACATTCATGCAATACCAAGTCTAGATTTCATATTTCACGCTCATAAGACTTGTTATTTTGATGACCACTTTTACCATTATAATATGATTACCAACTAATCCTTCAAGCACTCATGTCATATTACTAACCATGCATGGCAAACAAACATAATCACATTATAAACATTAAGATATGGCATGATTAACTCGGCTTACAAGCCATAATCAATATAAGCCACATCTCATGGCCATATGCATATAACTTAATATAAACCTACACATTTGGCCAAAGAAAAATAATGCATTTCAATCAACTAAATCCCTATACATGCCACTCACTTGAAATTTCTAATATATGCTTCATTATATCAAAGGTAGCGACTTGATAGTGTGATGCTGCGTCCGACGATCTCCAACCCCGAGCTAACCTGAAAACCCTAAAGGAAAGGAAGGGAGGGAGTAAGCTTTATAGCTTAGTAAGACCGTATGAAAATAAAATAAAAAAAAAAACAATTTATTCCCTTGTTTCTCATGGTATTACAACCCAATTTGCATCTTTACTCATATTCCAGTCAAGCTATTTTCTCGAATCACAATCACTAATTTATTTATATCTGGAGCTACTGAACTCCAAATTAAGTTCCACTAATTTTCCTTGAAACTAGACTCATATATCTTCTTACCATATAATTTTCAAAATTTTTGGTTTCGCTAATTAGTACAGTTTATTCATTAAAATATCCCCTATTACACTGTCCAACGGTTCTGATTTCTCTTCACTAAAAATCAATTATATCATTGTACAGTTTTTATATGCCGTTCCCACTTGTTTCTAATGAAAATAGACTCATTTGATATTTCAAGAATATAAATTATATCTCATAATTATATTTTTAAAAGTTTTAATGATTTTCCAAAGTTGAAACAGGGGATTCCGAAACTCATTCTGACATTGTCTCACTAAAATTCAAATATTTCAGAATATAAAATTCCTTTTCTTACACTGTTTCTTTCATATGAAAATAGACACAATAAGATTTAATTATATATCTTATTCATTTTCTAATTCCATTTATCCTATTTTTCTTGATTTTTCAAATTCACATAACTGTTGCTGTCTAAACTGTTTTAATGCTAATTTCACTCTTTCATGCTTTCTTTGTATTCACTTCTATTTAAACATACATAACACCAAAGACTTAAGCTTGTAATTAGCATAACATTGATTTCATGAGTATCACTAACATTTTATGTTTTCACAAATATCCAAAGCATCATAAAACAAATATACTAAACATCTAATCTCTCAATTTGATATGGCTCAAAAGCCTAATACATTATTCCAAACCAAATACATACATCATCAACATAATTACTTATTCCTAAGATTCACTTAAGGTCACTTTTATAATGATAATAACTCATAATATCATAAGACCAACACTTATAAAATTTACGTACATACCTGTACCATTTGTACATATAATTTCATGCTTACATGCATACCTGCAAATTACTTATATATACAATTACATGCTTTCTCATCTTATGTATCATCAATTTACCCGTTGAACCATTTGGAATACTAAAGGATACACAGAAATCCTGCACATAAGTGCCACACTGATATGTAGCCGAAGCTACCACTGAAATGTAGCCGAAACTACCACTAAAATGTAGCTGAAGCTACCACTGATATGTAGCCGAAGCTACCACTAATATGTAGCCAGAGCTACCACTGATATGTAGCCGGAGCTACCAAAAATATGTAGCCGGAGCTACCACTGATATGTAGCCGAAGCTACCACTGATATGTAGCCAGAGCTACCACTGATATGTAGCCGGAGCTACCACTTATCACTAAAGTATTCCTAAGGTTCAACCGAGATTTCACTTATTTGTTCAGTATCACTTATACATACAATTACATTTCTCAAATCAATACACATTTCACATACTAATTTTTTTTGTAACTATCAAATATTCGTAATGACAATCATAATATCACATGTATAACAATTTAACAATACATAAATTTATTTAAACATAATAGTGCATTATTTACACATAAATGTTATTTACACTTGACATCACTTTCTCATATACAATATCATCAACATAAACTTTAATACAATCATGGCAAGATAGATTCTCAAGTATAATAACAATGACATCAATATCATGCTCATTTAATCACACAGACTTACCTCAAATGCCAAAATGACTAATTTTCCCAACTTAGCTCACAACTTCGTTCTTCCCCAATCTTAGTCCAAATTTCATGTTTTCTTGATCTAACATGTCAAATTAACACTCATTTAATACATTTTATCAACACACTAATCAATTCAATTCTCATATCAAATTTTGGAAAATTTACAATTTTGCCCCCTAACTTTTCAAAAATTACACTTTTACCCCTAAACTCGTAAAATAATTTTTTATTCAATTTTCCTATGTTTCATTACATGCTGAACATTTTTCTCTTCTATGGCAACATCAAATTCTTTCTCTAACATGCACTTATGTACATTAGGTATTTTTGCCAATTATGTCGTTTTACTTGTTTTCACTTAAAATCGCTTAGTAAAAGTTGTTTAACATCATTCTAAGCTTCATATTCTGCCATAAAACATCAAAATAAACACATTTCACCTATGGGTATTTTTCCAAATATGAACCCTAGATTAAATTATTACTAGAATAAGCTAAATCAAGTTACAGGGACTCCAAAAACGTAAAGAACATTAAAAACGAGGCTAAAATGGACTTACCATGAAGCTTGGAAAGCTTGAAAACCCTATCCAAGGCTTCCCCCATGTTAAATTCGGCCTAAGCTTGAAGATGGACAAATTTGGCATTTAAATTTTTTTTTTAATTCATTTAATTCACTAAATTACCAAAATGCCCCTTAAAAAATCTTTTGAAACATACCCATCCATGTCCATTTTTGTCCACCAACTTAACCAATGGTCTAATTATCATTTAAGGGCATTCAATTTAAAATTTCATAACAATTGGACACCTCTAACATGTAGAACTCAACTTTTGCACTTTTTACAATTTAGTCCTTTTGACTAAATTGAGTGCTCAAACGTCAAAATTTTTGAACGATTTTTTTACGAAATCTTTCCGTAAAAATATAAACCATAAAAATATAATAAAAATAGAATTTTCCTCATCTAATTTGTGGTCTCGAAACCACTGTTCCGACTAGACCCAAATTTGGGCTGTTACACTTAGCATGGTAATGCAATCTCAATTTCAACCATTTTCTACCTTAAATACCAATTCTCAACAAGGCATTCACATAGCAAGTTATAAACCACATATCAAAAGGCCATTTACTCATACATAACTTGTAACACCCCTAACCCGGGACCGTCGCCGGAATAGGGTTAAGAGGCATTACTAAACATTCCATTATCATTTTCATAACACAAAATCAATCATCAATCAAACATATTCAAATACAAACATATAGTCCCTTATTGAGGTCTGTGAGACCTTAAACACGTGTTGGAAAGAGGTCAGGACCAAACCGAACACATACGAAAATTCTCAAAAATTTAAACATTTTTCAAAACTGCAGAGGTCACACCCCGTGTTGGCAGGCCGTGTGCCTCCCACGGCCTCAGACACGCCCGTGTGTCTAAGCCGTGTCAAAACAGGGCATACATACTGACTTGTCCACACGGCCATGGACACACCCGTGTGCCTCACCTGTGGTCGCTACTGACTTGCAAGAATTACAACCACGAGGGACATGGTCTAGCCACACGCCCGTGTGCTCAACCGTGTGGGCAGTTATAGGCCATTTTCAAGGCCAAACTTGCCTCCCACACCTTGAATCACCTATATACACCAAACCATTACTAATTCATGCCTTAAAACGCATCCAAACATACCAATAATAACACCAATTCGTCTTCAATTATACCATCACTAACCTTACATTATTTCTAGTCAAATAACTCATCCAAGGGCAACCAATTTTACATCTCAAATCCTATCACTATGCATCACCTAGTCATACTACAAATTCACACTTAATAAGCCATTCTCATCAACCAATTCAAGCATGAAATATACCAATTCCAATCTCACTATATCATACCAAAATCATCATTTTCATAACTTCAAGTATAAACCAACAACATTCATTTTCCATGCCATATCACATGGCAAGGTTTATACCACTCAAAACTTGCCACATTAACTAGTCTATACATGCCATATTCAAATATACACATCTTCAAAAGTACCAAAATAGATTGCCGATAGTGTGATAGAGATGCTGACGATCCCTGGATCCGAGCTAGCTTTACTGACACTGTAAAACAGAGAAATAAATCAAACAGTAAGCTTTCAAAGCTTAGTAAGTTCGTAATATAATACATGTAACTCAAAAATTCAAGTCAATATACAAAAATAAACCATCACTTAGATTAATTTACCAATGATACACAAACTCAACTATGCTCAATACTCACATAGCATTCCATTCATCAATTTTCAAATTCACCAACACATAGGTATCATAAATACCTTAGCCAACACATAGTTACTCATCAACCAAGCTACTCAATTGCTCGACTTTACATTTCGATCAACCTTTGCTATTCTTTAGATTTATTCGCACACTTAGTGCTAATTTTGTAATCGAAACATATTTTTCATCGCACTCTTAGTGCCAATATGTTAAACCGAACTTATGTCGGTATCGCACACACAGTGCCAAATCAATAAGCCGAAGCTTCTATCATTTCGCACACACAGTGCTAATCGTCTCTGTCTCGTTTCTAACTTTGCGCACTTAGTGCCTCAATAGTCGATTTCATATATAACACATTTCTATTTCATTAATATACATTCATTCATTTCTCATCACGTAGATATAAGTTTAATGGCAAGTATTATATCCGAACTTACCTTGGACGTCGTAGTAACAACACGGTCTGTAACACCCCAAACCCGGCTCAAACACTATGACCGAATCTGGCATGTCACTAGGAAAGACTGCTAAAAGAGTTACGAGTCTTAGAAGGTCTTTAATTTAAACTTTCTTAAAAGCCTCAAGTTCCGTGGTTCCATTGCAAGCCCAATATTTATTTAAGATAAACTTTAATTAATCAAACCTTGTGTTTTAAGTGAAAGCTGAAAACACCTATCGTTTACTAGATTAAACCCAAAGTTGGTGGCAAAATCTCTTTTTGTTTTTAAAAGAAGTGTTGTTTGTCAGATTGAGAAGAAAACTTTCGTTCGTATTTTATAAAAACATTTTGTCGAGTAATTTATATTAAATACGTCCAAAGATTAAAATTAAAATTTACCCAAATTAGAAGTGGCCTTATTACATTTCCAAAATCTCGAAAATTTAAAGAAAATAACGTTCTATTTAAAAAGAAAGAAAACATGCGTGGCCACCTCGTAGTCCCCTCCGGCCCGGTCTGCTGAACTAAGCGTTACCTGTACAGATGTTAAACAAACAGAGTGAGTCAAAAGACTCAGTGTGCAATAACCAAACACCCCTTATTGGGCTCAAGCCTCATAGAAACAGATTGGCCTTAGCCCCACACAAGATGCAATAGTACAATAACATATGCATGATGATGCGGAACCCATTCCAACCTAAACTTCCATCCGCTATACACCATTGATGGAAGTCATGTCGCTCACTCATCGTAAATTGTGACGGTCACCAGTTGAAATGGCACAAGCCACCGATTATCGTGAGTTGTGACAGAGTCACCAGGCTGAAATGGCACAAGCCACCAGATTATCAGAGTTGTGACATAGTCACCAGGCTGAAATGGCACAAGCCACCAGATACACTTCCCCTTCTATTCATGGCATATTTTCCCCCATGCAACATGAAATCATGGTGTGAGCATGCAACATATCTCAGCATGTATCAAATGCAACATAAACTCATGTCAAAATAATCGCATAATTATCACAAATACAAATCACTGACCTGATGTCTCGCTTTTACTTACCATATATAGAAGAACAACTAATGTCGTTATTTTGGCATCTCATCGTACATACACATACTTAAAAGTAACAACAAAGAGGTGTGAATATTACACACCTGAACACGAGGAGGACTAAGCTCTCAACACTATCGACACTCTCGGAAGAGGGAACGATCATGATCCGCCTATTCTGCTCAAGCCATCCACAACCCGGGCAATAGGTCTCGCATCTTTGCCAAACATTTCGCTTCTTGAACTTAGGGGCTGAGACTACGGGTCCAACCCCTTTTTTCCCTTGACTAGATTAACAAAAGCCGAAAGCTAGCAGTCTAGGCTTAAGAAACCGATTGAGTCCCTAAACAAACACCATGTTAAAGCCGATTCTTAGAAAGAGAATAGAAGAAGTGACCTTCCGGCCAAACGAATCAATAGAGGATTCCCTTACCACCCATTCGGGCAATCCATTACTTACCCAAAATCTTCTCGAAAGTAGGCCACACGAAGCAGAAGAGATAAAGATGCACCCCTCTACAATCGGTCAATGCTCAAAGAAGTAAGTCGAGACTTTGGTTTTACCCAAACCAAGAGAAAAGAGAACAAGAAGGAACATAGAAGAAGGCTTCTTACCAAGACCAACGTTTGCCAAAAGAGGAGTCAATATTCGGCTACAAACACAAGTCGACAGAAAATGTGCCTATTCCTGAAACAACAATAAAATTCGGCCTTCACACAAAAAGAAGTGCAGAAGAGGAAAGAAAATAAAATGAGAAATAAGGTTCGGCTATACAGGAAGAATGAGAAGAAGAGCTAGGGAGATTCAGCTACTCAAGGCACTAGCATGAGGTTAAAACAAAAAGGAAAAAGGAGGGTTTTGGCTTCAAAAGAAAATGAACCAACAATGTGAAGGGTGGATGGTGATGGTAAATTCGGCTATGAGAGAAACAATGTGAGTGTTTCGGTTTTTGTAAAAGAGAAGAGAAGAAGAAATGTTCCAAAAGTGCAAAAAGAGAGAATGGGAATGTTTCTAAGAGTGCTTTGACTAACGAAATTCTCTTAAAATGAACACTTGAAAATGCGGCACCCCCCTATAACCAAGATGTTTAACAACATGCCTATGTGCTACTAAAGAAGGTTCGGCCCCTCCTAGCCCCACTAAACCGTGCACACACTCTCACACACCTTCCCAAATTCGGCCAACCTCTCACCCAACATCCCCCTTCCACGATTTCCTCCTACTTTCCCTCTCCATCATCCATTTGATTTCGTTTGACCCCTTCATCCTCCACCATTACCTCATGGCCACAAAGTCAAACACTTTGACTCCTTCAACTCTCACCCTTGAAGAGTCCATGCCGAAACAACCATCCCTCCATCCTGACGCCAAAAAGAACTCCAAAATGCAGCATATGCGACTTGAACCTTTTCCCCCTTGTTGCTCCCCTTGTGATGCCACTTCCAAGCACTCTAAGTGACGTCTCCATGCCACTCTACCACCTATTTTCTTGTGTCAAATAAGCACAATTAATTAACCTTAAGGCCTGCCTTCGCGAACTCTCCCCTAAACTGCCTAAAAACAAAATTTCACTAAGGCTCAAGCTTAACCCCGAGCCTTCCCGGGGCCCCCAAACATACCAGATTAATAGACAAAGCATGCCAAACACACAGAACATAACAAATGCAAAGGCCCCAATTCCCGGATTTTACAGTTCTACCCCCTTAAAGAAATTTTGGCCTCAAAATTTACCTGGTCAAAAGAGATAAGGGTATTGCTGACGCATAACATTCTCTGGCTCCCACGTGGCCTCCTTTGATCCATGGTTTCGCCACAAAACTTTAACCAACGGAACCGTCTTTCTCCGAAATACCTTAACATCTCGGTCGAGAATCTGAATCGGTTCCTCTTCAAAGGATAAATCAGGTCTTACTTCGATTTCCTCCGCTGGCACTATGTGAGATGGATCCGAACGGTAGCGCTTTAACATGGAGACGCGTGAAATACGCCATGTATCCGCCCCAACTCGGGAGGTAACTTTCGAGCCGATAAGCCACTGGTCCCACACGTTTTAACACACGATAAGGCCCGATGAACCTATGGCTCAACTTGCCTTTCCGTCCAAACCATAAGACTTTCTTCCACGGTGAAACCTTTAGGAAAACTCGGTCACCTACAGAGAACTCTATATCCTTACGCTTCAGATCGCATAGGATTTCGCCTATCTAAGCTTCCTTCAATCGAGTCCGAATCAACTTAACCTTTTCCTCTGTTTCAGAAACCAGTTCCGGACCCAACAACTGTCGCTCACCCAACTCTGTCCAACAAGTAGGAGTACGACACTTCCGACCATACAACGCTTCGTAGGGTGCCATCTTAATTCTAGACTGATTGCTGTTGTTGTATGCAAATTCTGCCAACGGTAAGAATTCCTCCCAACTACCCCTGAAATCAATGACGCAGCCTCTCAACATATCTTCAAAAATCTGAATTACCTCTCGCATCGACCATCGATCACAGGGTGAAGTGTCATCTTCAAGTCTAGCCTTGTACCCAACGCCTGATGCAACACTTTTCAAAACCGTGATGTAAACCTTGGGTCTCTGTCTGATATAATTAACACTGGTACCCCATGCAACCTCACAATCTCCGCTATATACAGCTTGGCTAACTTTTGTAGTGAGTAATCAACCCGAATCGGTATGAAATGAGCGAATTTCGTCAGCCAATCCACAATTACCCACACTGAATCTTTCTTTGCAGGCGTAAGGGGTAACCCACTCACAAAATCCATCGTTATCCTCTCCCACTTCCAAAGTGGAATCTTTATCGGTCAGAATAACCTCGAAGGTAACCCGATGTTCTCGCTTTTACTCACGACACGCCGTATCTACCCACAAACTCGATAACCTCTTACTTCAGACCCGACCACCAAAACTGTTCACGCAGATCCCGGTACATCTTATTCCCACCAGGATGCATAGCATATGGGCTACCATGCGCTTCCTGAAGAATCTTCTGCCTTAACTCGGAATCCTTCGGCATACAGGCCTTTCCCCGAAAGTACAATACCCCATAACTATTCACACTAAAATTTGCTATCCCACCATCTGCCACTAGCGGAAATTTTGCACTTAGCAACTCATCAGACAATTGCTTCTCCTTTATCTAACTAACCCAAGAAGGCTTCACTTGAAGTTCGGCTAACAAGCTTCCATCATCATACAAACTGAGATGAGCAAACATTGCCCTCAAGTCCGATATTACCTTTCGACTCAACGCATCTGCCACCATATTAGCCTTACCCGGGTGATACTCGATCGAGCAATCATAATCCTTCAACAACTCAATCCGCCTCCGCTGCCTCAAATTCAATTCCTTCTGGGTAAGGATATATTTCAAGCTCTTGTGATCCGTGTAGATGATGGATTTCTCCCCATACAAGTAGTGCCTCCAAATCTTCAGAGCAAAAACTACCGCAGCTAACTCGAGATCATGCGTGGGATAGTTCACCTCGTGAGGTCTCAATTGCCGGGGCGCATAGGCTACCACTTTCCCTTCCTACATCAACACACAACCCAATCCTGTGTGCGACGCATCGCAGTAAACAACAAACTCCTTCCCTGCCTTAGGCTGAATCAACACTGGAGCCTCAGTTAAGATCCTCTTCAGCTTCTCAAAACTTTCTTGTTGCTTATCAGACCAGACAAATGGTACTCCTTTCCGTAATAACTTGGTTAACGGAGCAGCTATTAACGAGAACCCTTCAACAAACCTTCTATAATATCCAGCCAACCCAAGAAAACTTCGGATTTCCTCTACAAACTTAGGTGGTTACCAGTCCAACACGGCTTTAATTTTTCGGGGATCAACCCTAATCCCCTCAGCCGAGACGACATGACCCAAAAAGGTAACTTCTTTCAACCAAAATTCACACTTACTAAATTTGGCGTATAGCTGCTTCTCCCTCAGTATATGCAGAACCACCCGAAGATGCGAATCGTGTTCTTTTTCCGTACTTGAATATACCAGGATGTTGTCTATGAACACCATGACAAACCGGTCCAGATAGGGTTGGAATACCCGGTTCATCATGTCCATAAATGCTGCTGATGCATTTGTCAATCCGAACGGCATCACCAAGAACTCGTAGTGACCATAACAAGTTTGTAAAGCTGCCTTATGAATATCTGCCTCCTTAACCTTAAGTTGATGATACCCTGATCTCAAGTCTATTTTTGAGAAAACTAAAGCGCCTCGTAATTGATCGAACAGATCGCCTATCCTAGGCAACGGGTACTTGTTCTTAATTGTCAACTTATTCAACTGGCGGTAATCAATGCACACTCGCATGGACCCATCTTTCTTCTTCACAAATAACACCGGCGCTCCCCACGGAGATACAATGGGTCGGATAAAACCACGATCCAACAGCTCCTGAATTTGAGCTTTAAGTTCAACCAGTTCCTTCGGTGCCATCCTATAAGGGGCGATGGACACCGGAGCCGTCCCTGGAAGTATCTCAATTCCGAACTCCACCTCACGATCCGGAGGCAACCCTGGAAGCTCTTCAGGAAAGACATCCACAAATTCCTTTACTGTTCTAACCTCATTCACGGTCACCTCCTTTACATCCAATGCACTGACCAAAAGTTAAGAAAGCCATGCACCCTTTTTCACCATTTGTTCCGCCTTTAGAGCAGTGCATACTACATTGGACAAGTAGTCTCTCCTTTCGCCTATCACAAAACTTCATTATCCTCGTGAGTCCTTAACACCATGCGCTTAGCAAAGACAATCCAAGTTTGCTCGATACCTTACCAACCAATCCATGCCTAATATCAAATCGAACTCCCAACATTAGTTCCATCATATCACCGGAAAACCGACCCTTGTACTTCTAGAGGCACACTTCTAAAAAGTTTGTTTACTACACTACTGATTGTCCTAAAGGACTAAGTACTGATCATCTCCTAGAAGCGCTTTGAGTTCATGATTAAAGTTCCGGACACCACACTAGCAACATAGGAATGCGTCGACCCAACATCTATTAATGCAAGAAAGGGAAAATCGAAATGAGGAACGCACCCATTATAACGCCCGTGCATCACCCTCTTCTCGATGTCCGTCTGCATAAACTAACCCGGCCGTCTTGCCTCTATATTCCCAAAGACACCTCCGCCCGGTGCTCCACGACCCGACCAAAACCATTCCCTACTCTAGCCGGACCACGACCCTCCGTGGTTGCTTGACCACCCTCTTGAATCGATCAAAACTCGTCCCCACCGCCGCTCTCCGCTCTACTTGTGGACAATCCTTAATCATATGATCCATAGATCCACACCTAAAACATCCACCGGTTCTCCTCCTACACTCCCCCGAATGCCTGCTCCCACACAGAGCACATGATCGAAACTGACCCATCACCGCAGGCCTCACAACTCGAGCTGGCCTATCAAACCTAGCCCTCTTTTGGAAACCTCCCGATGACCCAAAGCTTCTCTTATTCTTACCCTTGTCTTTTTCTCTGTTCTGGATCTCGGTCCACTTCACCTCTTCAGCTATTTTTGTTTTTTCAACTAAGACAGTAAATTCTCTCTCTCACTACGGAGCTATCAACACTCTCAACTCATCCCGCAGCCCATCCTCAAACCGCACGCAAGGCTCATAGTCAGTCGCCACTATGCCTCGGGCGTAGCGGCTCAAACGTAGAAATTCTTCCTCATATCCAGCTACCGATTTACCCCATTGTACCAAATTCAAGAATGCTTTCCTCTAAGCATCCACATAACTGGCCCCAACATATTTCCCTTGAAATGACATCTTAAAGAAATCCCAATCAATTCGGTCCGCCGGAGTACCGTCTCTTACGGTGAGCCACCACTGATATGCCTCATCACGAAGTAGAGACACCATACCTTTCAGCTTCTCCTCTTCCGTGCAGTCCAAATCATCCATAATCCTCTCGACTGCCTCTAGCCAATACTCGGCCACATTTGGAGCCACCCCAGAAATGCCCCTAAACATTTCAGCTCCATTAGCTCGGAGTCGCTCAGGGATGGACTTCCGAGTTGCTATTCCAGTGCTTGCCCCAGGCACCCGCTCCAACACACGCAGCATTACTTGAGACAGGGCATCATCTCCACCAGTTTTGTTTTGCGATCCTGCTTCTGCCACAGGTGCTGCGGGTGCTTCACCCTCAGGCTCATTTCTCGCTTCCGAGAGTTCAACCTCGGTACCCTGGCCTCTCCCATGGCCGCGTGCAACACGTCCACGTCCTCTACCACTCATGTCTATCACTCCGTCTTACTCTAATTACAAATTTTATGCGTCAGCATTTCTGTTCACTGTTTATTAACGAGTAGTTTTATGAGGATAATGTTTATAAGTAGTTCTTTTGTAAGGCACATGCATACCTAAGGGTTTTCATCTTTACAACAGATTTTCTAAATTCCAAGATATCTATATCATACAACTATCTCATTGAATTCACTAAACAATCAGAAAACTTACCTGGCAGACTTGGGCCGAGACTCAAAAGCCATACTTCCGAAAACAGTCCATATGTACTTTTCTTTTTAAACCGTCTTAGATACAAAATTTGGAAAATGTTTTGAACCCAAAACCCAAGGTCAAGATTTTAAACCTGGCTCTGATACCAAAATGTAACACCCCAAACCCGGCTCAAACACTACGATACCGGATCTGGCATGTCACTAGGAAAGACTGCTAAAAAGTTACGAGTCTCAGAAGGTCTTTAATTTAAACTTTCTTAAAAGCCTCAAGTTCCGTGGTTCCATTGCAAGCCCAAGATTTATTTAAGATAAACTTTAATTAGTCAAACCTTGTGTTTTAAGTGAAAGTTGAAAACACCTATCGTTTACTAGATTAAACCCAAAGTTGGTGGCAAAATCTCTTTTTGTTTTTAAAAGAAGTGTTGTTTGTCAGATTGAGAAGAAAACTTTCATTCGTATTTTATAAAAACATTTTGTCGAGTAATTTATATTAAGTACGTCCAAAGATTAAAATTAAAATTTACCCAAATTAGAAGTGGCCTTATTACATTTCCAAAATCACGAAAATTTAAAGAAAATAACGTTCTATTTGAAAAGAAAGAAACCGTGCGTGGCCACCTCGTAGTCCCCTCCGGCCCAGTCTGCTGAACTAAGCGTTACCTGTATAGATGTTAAACAAACAGAGTGAGTCAAAAGACTCAGTGTGCAATAACCATTGGGCTCAAGCCCGTTTGAACAGATTGGCCTTAGCCCCCACAGTACAGAATAGCACAATAACATATGCATGATGATGCAGAACCCATTCCAACCTAAACTTCCATCCGCCATACACCATTGATGGCGGTCATGCGCTCACCGTCGTAAATTGTGAAGTCACCAGCTAAAATGGCACAAGCCACCAGATTATCAGAGTTGTGACAGAGTCACCAGGCTGAAATGGCACAAGCCACCAGATTATCAGAATTGTGACATAGTCACTAGGCTGAAATGGCACAATCCACCAAATACACTTCCCCTTCTATTCATGGCATATTTTCCCCCATGCAACATGAAATCATGGTGTGAGCATGCAACATATCTCAACATGTATCAAATGCAACATAAACTCTTGTCAAAATAATCGCATAATTATCACAAATACAAATCACTAACATGATGTCTCGCTTTTACTTACCATATATAAAAGAACAACTAATGCCGTTATTTCGGCATCTCACCGTACATACACATACTTAAAAGTAACAACAAAGAGGTGTGAATATTACACACCTGAACACGATGAGGACTAAGCTCTCAACACTATCGACACTCTCGAAAGAGGGAACGACTGCGATCTGCCTATTCTATTCTGAAGCTGGTCCACAACCCGGTGGCTGATCTCAGATCGCTAAAACACTCGCTTCTTGAACTTAGGGGCTGGGACTACGAGTCCAACCCCTTCCTTCCCTTGACTAGATTAACAAAAGCCGAAAGCTAGCAGTCTAGGCTTAAGAAACCGATTGAGTCCCTAAACAAGCACCATGTTAAAGCCGATTCTTAGAAATAGAATAGAAGAAGTGACCTTCCGGCCAAACGAATCAATAGAGGATTCCCTTACCACCCATTCGGCCAATCCATTACTTACCCAAAATCTTCTCGAAAGTAGGCCACACGGGCGTAAGAGATAAAGATGTACCCTCTACAATCGGTCAATGCTCAAAGAAGTAAGTCGAGACTTTGGTTTTACCAAAACCAAGAGAAAAGAGAACAAGAAGGAACATAGAAGAAGGCTTCTTACCAAGACCAACGTTTTCCAAAAGAGGAGTCAATATTCGGCTACCAACACATGTTGACAGAAAAGGTGCCTATTCCTGAAACAATAGTAAGATTCGGCCTTCACACAAAAAGAAGTGCATAAGAGGAAAGAAAATAAAACGAGAAATAAGGTCTGGCTATACAGGAAGAACGAGAAGAAAAGCTAGGGAGATTCGGCTGCTCAAGGCACTAGCATGAGTTGAAAACAAAAAGGAAAAAGGAGGGTTTCAGCTTCAAAAGAAAATGAACCAACAATGTGAAGGGTGGATGGTGATGGTAAATTCGGCTATGAGAGAAACAATGTCAGTGTTTCGGTTTTTGTAAAAGAGAAGAGAAGAAGAAATGTTCAAAAGGTGCAAAAAGAGAGAATGGGAATGTTTCTAAGAGTGCTTTGACTAACGAAATTATCTTAAAATGAACACTTGAAAATGGCGGCACCCCCCTATAACCAAGATGTTCAACAACATTCCTATGTGCTACTAAAGAAGGTTCGGCCCCTCCTAGCCCCACTAAACCGTGCACACACACTCACACACCTTCCCAAATTCGGCCAACCTCTCACCCAACATCCCCCTTCCACGATTTCCTCCTACTTTCCCTCTCCATCATCCATTTGATTTCGTTTGACCCGTTCAACATCCACCTTTACCTCATGGCCACTAATTCAAACACTTTGACTCCTTCAACTCTCACCCTTGAAGAGTCCATGCCGAAACCACCATCCCTCCATCCTGACGCCAAAAAGAACTCTAAAATGCAGCATATGCGACTCAAACCTTTTCCCCTTGTTGCTCACCTTGTGACACCACTTCCAAGCACTCTAAGTGACGTCTCTATGCCACTCTACCACCTCTTTTCTTGTGTCAAATAAACACAATTAATTAACCTTAAGGCCTGCCTTAGCGAACTCTCCCCTAAAGTGCCTAAAAACAAAATTTCAGTAAGGCTCAAGCTTAACCCCGAGCCTTCCCGAGGCCCCCAAACATACCAGATTAATAGACAAAGCATGCCGAACACACAGAACATAATAAATGCAAAGCCCCCAATTCCCGGATGTTACACGGTCGATTAATCGAGCACTTTATCTTTGCCTCAATCTCGATCCGAATCTCTCCTTTCTTGGTCTATACATATACAAATTTAACTCATTCAATCACCAATTCATTCAATTTAATCCAAACACACATATTTAGGGCATTTTACAAAAGAGCCCTCACATTTTTAAATTTTGACACTTTAATCCCTAATTCATCAAATCATCAAATACACATAGTTTGCCTGTACCCATGCCTAAACGAATTCTCTCTATGTTCGTACATGTCCACACATTTCATTTATTTCACATTTTAGTCCCCCCATTTACACTTTTCTCAATTTAGCCCAAATTACTCAAATTCACCAAAAATTCAAAGACAAAGTAAGTTAATCCAACATCAAACTTTCATATTTCACCAACTATCAACACAAAGCTCACATGTTCATCAATGGCACATCTCAAAATCTTCATCAAATTCTAAAATTAAAGCATGGGTTTGATAGTACACTAAGCAACGATCACAAAAACGTAAAAATTATCAAAAACTAAAACCAAAACATACCTTAATTGAGCTTAGCAAGTGCCAAAATTTCAAAAGCTTCAATGGCTATTCTCTTTTCTATTTTTCGGTGGAATAAAGGTGAGAAATGGCAATCAAATTAGTTTTGTTTTAATTAATATTAACTTATTTGGCATTTTACCATTTTACCCTTAACAACTACTAAAAATAACACCAAAACCATGCTATCATCTTCCACTAATCTCATAAAATGGGCTAATTACATCATAAAACCTCCAAATTATAAAGACAGCAACATTTAGGCACTTCAACAATCAGCACACAACTTTTGCACTTAACGCGATTAAGTCTTTTTTGTAAATTAAACACACAAACGATAAAATTTTCACACAGAACTTCCACACATGCTCAATCACATATTATAAACACCAAAAATATTATTAAAATATTTTTCTAACCTCGAATTTGTGGTCTCGAAACCACTGTTCTGACTAAGGTCTAAACCGGGCTGTTACAACTCTCCCCATTAGGGATTTTCGTCCTGAAAATCTTACCAGTGAATAGGTTCGGATATTGCTCTCTCATAACATCTTCAGGCTCCCACGTAGCCTCTTATACTCCGTGTTTGTGCCACAACACTTTCACTAAATAAATTCTTTCCACCTCAGTAGGAGCAATCACATGAGACGGATCAGATCTGTACCCTCGAAGCATTGACACATGAAATACATTATGAATTTTCTCTCGTTCAGGTGGTAAAATGAATTTATAAGCAACCGGCCCAATTCGTTCAATTATCTCATACGACCCGATGAACCTCGGACTCAACTTGCCTTTCCGGCCAAATCAAAGTATTTTCTTCCACGGAGACACTTTCAAAAATACTTTGTCACCAACCTCAAATTCAATATCCTTCTGTTTCAAGTCTGCATAAGACTTCTGATGATCTGAAGTCGCTTTTAAACTGTCACGAATCACTTTCACTTTCTGCTCAGTCTCTTTTATTAAATCAACCCCATGAATCTTATTCTCACTCAACTCTGTCCAATATAATGGAGTTCGACATTTTCGACCGTAAAGAGCCTCATACGGTGCCATTTTAATACTAGATTGAAAACTATTATTGTATGAAAACTCAATCAACGAAAAATGTTTTTCCCACGTAGTTTCAAACTCAAGTATACAGCATCTCAACATATCTTCAAGAATCTGAATAATCCGCTTGGACTGACCATCCGTCTGCGGATGAAATGCAGTACTAAAATGCAACTTTCTGCCTAAAGCCTCTTACAATTTCTTCCAAAATCGCGAGGTAAATCTCAAATCTCTGTCAGATACAATAGATAGTGGCACCCCACGCAATCTCACAATCTCAGAGATATACAATTCAGCTAACTTATCAAGTGAATAATTTGTTCTCACCGGAATGAAATGAGCTGACTTCGTCAATCTGTCAACTATCACCCAGAATACATCTTTCTTTCCCGGAGACAAAGGTAATCCCGACACAAAGTCCATTGTGATTCTCTCCCATTTCCACTCAGGAATCATAATTGATTGTAACAAACCTGACGGAACCTGATGTTCATCTTTAACTTGCTGACAAACTAAACGTTTCGACACAAAGTCAGAGATGTCCCGTTTCATACCATGCCACCAATAAAACTGTTTCAAATCATTATACATTTTCGTACTCCCAGGGTGAACTACCAAACGACTATTGTGAGCTTCGTTCAAAATCAACTGAATCAACTCTGAATTCTTCGGAACACAAATCCGATTTCTGAATCTCAAACAATCATCACTATCAACTTGAAATTTTGAATCAGAGTTCAAATCACATTGAACTCGTTTTGCTATCATTTCATCATCACTTTTCTGGGCATTACAAACCTGACGTACGAACATCGGCCTTACTTTCAACTCAGCCAAAACAGAATCATCATCACATAGATCTATCCGAGTACTCATAGCTCGCAAAGCACATAACGACTTTTGACTCAAGATCTTCCACTAATCTCATAAAATGGGCTAATTACATCATAAAACCTCCAATTTATAAAGACAACAACATTTTGGCACTTTAACAATCAGCACACAGCTTTTGCACTTAATGCGATTAAGTCTTTTTTGTAAATTAAACACACAAACGATAAAATTTTCACGCAGAACTTCCACACATGCTTAATCACATATTATAAACACCAAAAATATTATTAATATATTTTTCCGACCTCAAATTTGTGGTCTCGAAACCACTGTTCCAACTAAGGTCTAAATCGGGCTGTTACAACTCTCCCCCTTAGGGATTTTCGTCCCGAAAATCTTACCAGTGAATAGGTTCGGATATTGCTCTCTCATAACATCTTCAGGCTCCCACGTAGCCTCTTCTACTCCGTGTTTGTGCCACAACACTTTCACTAAATAAATTATTTTGTTTCTCAACTCTTTGGTCTCTCGTGCTAAAATTCGAATCGGTTCTTCACTATACGACAAATCTGAATGAATTTCCACCTCAGTAGGAGCAATCACATGAGACGGATCAGATTTGTACCGTCGAAGCATCGACACATGAAATACATTATGAGCAACCAGTCCAATTCGTTCAATAATCTCATACGGCTCGATGAACCTCGGACTCAACTTGCCTTTTCGGCCAAATCGAAGTATTTTCTTCCACGGAGACACTTTCAAAAATACTTTGTCACCAACCTCAAATTCAATATCCTTTCGTTTCAAGTCTGCATAAGACTTCTAACGATCTGAAGTCGCTTTCAAACTGTCACGAATCACTTTCACTTTCTGCTCAGTCTCTTTTATTAAGTCAACCCCGTGAATCTTATTCTCACTCAGCTCTGTCTAATATAATGGAGTTTGACATTTTTGACCGTAAAGAGCCTCATACGGTGCCATTTTAATGCTAGATTGAAAACTATTATTGTATGAAAACTCAATCAATGGCAAATGTTTTTCCCACGTACTTTCAAACTCAAGTATACAACATCTCAACATATTTTCAAGAATCTGAATAATCTGCTCGGACTGACCATCCGTCTGCGGATGAAATGCAGTACTAAAATACAACTTTTTGCCTAAAGCCTCTTGCAATTTCTTCCAAAATCGCGAGGTAAATCTCAGATCTTTGTTAGATACAATAGATAGTGGCACCCCATGCAATCTCACAATCTTAGAGATATACAATTCAGCTAACTTATCAAGTGAAAAATCTGTTCTCACCAGAATGAAATGAGCTGACTTTGTCAATCTGTCAACTATCACCCATATTACATCTTTCTTTCCTGGAGACAAAGGTAATTCCGACACTAAGTTTATTGTGATTCTCTCCCATTTCCACTCAGGAATCATAATCGATTGTAACAAACCGGACGGAACCTGATGTTCAGCTTTAACTTGCTGACAAACTAAACACTTCGACACAAAGTCAGAGATGACCCGTCTCATACCATGCCACCAATAAAACTGTTTCAAATCATTATACATTTTTGTACTCCGAGGGTGAACAGCCAAACGACTATTGCGAGCTTCGTTCAAAATCAACTGAATCAACTCTGAATTCCTCGGAACACAAATTCAATTTCTGAATCTCAAACAATCATCACTATCAACTTGAAATTCTGAATCAGAGTTCAAATCACATTGAGCTCGTTTTGCTATCATTTCATCATCACTTTTCTGGGCATTACAAATCTGACGTACGAACATCGAACTTACTTTCAACTTAGCCAAAACAGAATCATCATCACATAGGTCTATCTGAGTACTCATAGCTCGCAAAGCACATAATGACTTTCGACTCAAGGCACCAGCAACAACATTAGCTTTACCAGGATGATAATCTATTACAAGCTCGTAGTCTTTCAACAATTCTAAACATCTTCTCTCTCGCAAATTAAATTCTTTCTGAGTCATCAAATACTTCAAGCTCTTGTGATCAGTATAAATATGACATTTCTCACCAAATAAGTAGTGACGCCAATTCTTTAATGCAAACACAATCACGGTTAATTCAAGATCATGCGTGGGATAGTTCTTTTCATGCGGCTTTAACTGCCTCGAAGCATAAGCAATGGCTTTGCCTTCTTGCATCAGCACACAGCCCAAACCATTCAAAGATGCATCACTGTAAACTATGAATTCTTTACCCGATTCTGGTTGAATTAACACGGGTGCCTCTGTCAACAATGCTTTCAACTGTTCAAAACTTTGTTGGCACTTTTCTGACCACTCGAATTTAACATCTTTCTGTAGCAACTTCATCAATAGAGTCACAATCATCGAGAAGCCTTTTACAAATCGCCTATAATATCCCGCTAGTCCCAGAAAACTATGGACTTCAGACACATTTCTCGGAGGCATCCATTCTAAAATAGCTGAGATCTTACGCGGATCAACTCGTATTCCCGCAGCTGATACAATATGCCCCAAAAATCTAACCTCACGCAACCAAAACTCACATTTGCTAAATTTTGCAAACAATTGCTTCTCACGCAGAGTCTGTAGCACAAATCTCAAATGCTCGACATGTTGCGTCTCATCACATGAATAAATCAAAATATCATCAATGAACACCATAACAAAGCGATCCAAATATGGTCTGAATATCTGATTCATCAAATCCATAAACACTGCGGGAGCATTCGTTAGTCCAAATGATATCATCAAATTGATGCAAAGTAAGCCAATCCATACCCGAAATGATATCAAATTCATCAAAAGGTAGCAACATCAAATTATCTGAAAAGCATATATCATGAAACATCAATGGGCAGTTTTTGCATACTTTATCCACCAGGACACACTTGCCTAAGGGGTTTGATACTCTAATCACGAATTCAGTAGACTCAACAGGTAGAGTCTTACTTGATACTAGATTCATACACACATAGGAATGAGTAGAACCTGGATCTATTAATGCAATCACATCAGTATCAAATAGAGTAACAGTACCAGTGATGACATCTGGAGGTGACGCTTCCTCTCGCGCGTGTATAGCATAGGCTCGGGCAGGGGCTCTCGCCTCCGATCTCACAACTGTATCGGTAGTCCCTCTTTGACTTCCACTCACATTTCTAGTATTTTTGGGTGGTCTACCCCTAGCCGTCGTGTTACTCGGTCTTACACTCTGAACATTTTCTTCTTCAGCTAACCTTAGGCAATCTCTAATGAAGTGATCTCGTGATCCACACTTATAACAAGTTCGATTATTATACTTGCCCTAACATTCTCCCACATGTCATCTTCCATACTGTCTACACTCAAGTTTGTTGCTTTTAGCACTTCCAACACTTGATTCAGTCAGAATTTGAACTCGTGGACCGACACTTTATTTCGCATGATCTCTACTCGGATGTCCAAACGAAGCATTTGATCGATTGCTTGCATCTCTAAATCTCTTCGTTGAAGGTTGAGACGACTTCCTCATCGATCTTTTTCTTTCATCTCGAGCTTCTGAATCAGCTTTCTTCTTTTCTTTATTGAGCTCATCTGTAATATCCCGGGTTAGGGGCTATTTTTATTATGGCATGTTTTGCATGTGTTGGCTTGCTATGTTGCTATTTTGGTGTCTTAGGGGCTTAATTGTAGACTAGGGGTATGTCTGAGTAGGTGGGAAACTTTTTGTTTTTAGGCTTAAGTAAGAGGAGTTGATGAAGCTGGGGTATATGAATATTATTTGGTGTTCTTGAGCACAAAAGAAAAGCTAGTGGAGTGGCAAGGCATGCGTCACTTGGGGGCTTGAGTGTGGCGTCATCTGCAGGGGGAGAGGTCTTGTGTTCAAGCCATGAGTGGCCACTTTTTGCACTTTTTTTTGACGGCATGGAAGGAAGAGGTTGTATGTAGTTCAAATTCTACCTTGGACTTAGTCTACACATTCAAATGGAGAGTGGAGAGTGAGTTTAGGAGGAAGACTTGGTCAAGGTGGTTTAAGTGTGTGGTTGTGAGTGAATGGGGGATTATGGCCGAATTTTTAGGGTGTGTTGGAGGTGTTGGCGAAACTTGAGGAGCTTGGGGAGTGTTTGGCCGGTTGTGGTAAGTGAGTAGGAAGGGTGTGCCAAATTTCATTTTTGGCATTTTGGTGTTTCAGTCAAAAGTTTATGAGCAAATTTCTTCTTTTGTCTTTAGCCTAAGCCGAAAATTCTAGAGAGTCTTGCCTCAGTTTCTTTGTTTTTTTGGAACCGAAAGTCCAAGTAGTCTTATTGCCGAATTTGACTATTGTTTTCTCTCAATATCCTTTGACAAGCCGAACCTAGCATCCCATCTCCATTTTCTTCTCTTTTGAAACCTTGTAAGTCAAAACTCCATCTCTCCAAACCATTCTTTTCCATTTCTTCTCTTGCTAGCCAAACTCAATTCACTAAAAGCACATCTTCATCTTCTTTCGTTGACAAACCTAACTACCTTCATTTCATCCACTTCTCTTCTTCTCAATTACCTTTGCCGAAATTTCAAGAGAGAGTTCTTCCATTTTTCATCTTGAAACCGAAAGACCAAACCTCTCAAGAACTTGCCGAAATTTGCTTGTTTTTCCCCTAACTTTCTTTGCTAGCCGAATGCTCCTTCCCATTCTTTCTTCTTTCTTTTCATGTGTGTTGAGCCAAAACCCTTACCCTCGGTGTTCTCATATCTTCTTTCTCCTATTAGCACCTTGTTAGCCGAAAGTTAGTTCCTAAAACATTTTCTTCACTTCTTCCTTTTCTAAAGAACCGTAAGTACTCTCTGTTCTCCTTTTTCCCATTGCTATTGTTGGCCTGGATCTTTTGTTCTTCTTTTGGTGCAAGGCTTGGCGAATCTCTTTTGTTCTCTCCTAGTGTGGTTGACCGATTGGTGGTTGGTGTTGGGGGTAAGTTCTTGGCCGAATGGCCATTTCCCACTTCTCTAAGTGCTATGTTGTTTTCGGTTTGACTAAGAGCCTATGTTGAATTCGGTTGGAAGGAAATAATCATTTGTTGAACATCTCGATATAGGGCATTCGGGATTCGAAGCAGTCGACAAAACTTTTATCTGGATTTGATTGATCGGTAAGTGTTGGTAAGATGTTATTCATGGTTTGTTCATTTAGTCTTGATTGAGTCTAAGGTTTCAAGAGATTAATTGTTCTTGTAATAGGGTGTGCCGTTTGTCAAAGAGGAACTGCTGGGTTCGAGATTTGGTAGGAAACCAAATCAAGTTTTAGGTGCAAGATAATCAAGGGGGGCTTTAACTCAGTTCGTTGGATTAAGGTTTTTCGTTTAACAGGTGTGTAAACTAACACACTATACTTAGTAATATTGTTATTAAACCTGTTTTCCTATTAAGGTCATGACAGTATGATGGATTATTGGATACCCAAACGGGGTATGTGTACGTATCCGGGTAAGTCTAATTTGTTACAAGTTCTATTATGGATACCTTGGGTATTATGATCTATGTTATGTATGCTATGAGATGTAATGCTAGACATGTTGGCATGATATGCATGACTTGTATGATACGCATGATCACATGAGTTGGTATGTTGATGGGTGATATGAGAGGAGGGAGCAGTGATATTTTGTGCTGACGAGCACCAGTGCTTTGGTAGCACATTTGTGTCTTTGGGACACCAGAGGTTGGGCACCTCATTGCGACTTGTCCCTGTGGTTAACACCACCGTGGGTTGGCCCCACATGAGATATGGGATCGTCTGCTAGTGATTGGGTATCACACGATGGGTTGGCCCCATCATTCGATTATTGTGACTACGGTCACCAGTGCTTTGGTAGCACATTTGTGTCTTTGGGACACCAAAGGTTGGGCACCTCATTGCGACTTGTCCCTGTGGTTAACACCACCATGGGTTGGCCCCACATGAGATATGGGATTGTCTGCTAGTTATTGGGTATCACACGATGGGTTGGCCCCATCAATTGATTTGTGACTACGGTCACCAGTGCTTTGGTAGCACATTTGTGTCTTTGGGACACCAGTGTTTTGGTAACACATTGTGACTATATGTCACCAGTGGTTTGGCACCACCAGTGGTTTGGTACCACACGGGGTAGAAAAGGAGATACGGATGGTTAGGATCGGGTTGCATTAATTATGTTGCTATGTATGATGTGTGTTAGCATGTTGTTTCATCGGGAGCGGGATTTATGCACTGAGTCATTCGACTCACCCTCTCCTTTGACATTTCAGGTGACCCGTAGACGCGGACATGGAGCTGGGGTGGACTCGGGGTGCACATGCCATGCTTTAATAAAAGTCTTGCTCAGACTATTCACTTTGGGTACTTTAGCTTATTTATTTTTATTTGAGATTTAATTTGGATTTGTAAAAGGCCTTTAAATTATGTTTTATGATGGTTATGCTTAAATTAGATTCTCAACCTGCTTAACAAATAACTTGGTATGAAATTTTACTAAAATTTGGTAAGATAATGTTTTCAAAACTATAACGCAATGTGTTTTAAAACATACCATCGGGTATCTCACTATGTTTTGCTATAAAGTAAACTCAAGTGATTTCCAAACCAAACTCGATATTCGACTGAGTCAGAAAGGTTTCAAAATAGCACTAAGAAACTATTGGAAATGCTAAATGAAATCAACTCGTTTTTAACCATATACTTCGGATAAGTTTCCAAAATCTAATCAAACAGGCCTACTCAAATTTTCTTGAAGTTCACTATGTTTTCGCCACGCTTTTAAACGAAAAATCTTATCTCTCAAAAACGTTTTCCCCGTAGCATACCAGATTCGGACGTGGTGTCCTGTCCGGGTTTGGGGTGTTACAATTGTGGTATCAGAGCCAAGTTCAAAGGCTCGGCTGTGGGCCTGAGGCCCAAAAATGTCTTCAAAAGGGTGTTTTGTTAGTCTTTATTCTTAAAGTATGGTTTGAAAGGCATGGCACCGAGTCTCCGGCACCAGTTCGCCTAGGTAAGTACCCCCGTACTATTGCTTGTGAATTGATTGGATGTGATATGATTTGATGAATAGCAATAGTATACTACTTTAGAGATTGAAACGATAGGATTCGTGAACTCGCGAGAACAAATCCTCTTAAAATATTCATAAGACTTGCTTTTAAACAAGTGGAATAAATACGATGCATAAAAATTCTTAATCCAGATACGTAGAAAGATTAGTCATGAGCGCTAGAGGTGGACGTGGTCGTGGACGAGGTCGTGGTAGGATGACGGTTTCGGAGCCCGTAGGATCCAGTCGGGGTTCGAGAAAATGAAATACCGGTTCGCCACCACCGGAGGTTGTGAGTTCCAAGATCGATCGGGGCGACGCAGTGTCACGAGCGATCTTTGCGAGTGTTAGAAAGGGTAGCGAGGAGTTGGTGGTGGCGCGGGAGTTAGAAATCGTACTCGAGCGACTTCGGCAAATGGGGCCGAATTCTTCCGAGGTGTTTCGTGGTGTTGCTCCCAAGATTTGCTGAATATTGGCCGAGGCAACCGAGCGGATCATGGATGATCTGGACTTGACTGGGCCAAGAGAAGCTGAAAGGCATAGTATCGCTGCTCCGGGATGAGTCATATCAGTGGTGGCTCACGGTTCGGGACAGTGTGGCAGTAGAGGATCTAACATGGGATTATTTCAGGGCAGCATATCAAAAGAAATACATCGGAGCTAGTTATATCGACTCCCAGCGAAAGGCTTTTTCCGAGGCTTGTTCAGGGAGTAAATCTGTTGTCGAGTACGAGGCCGAGTTCCTGGCCGAGTAGGTATGCCGAGGGCATTGTGGCCACCGAGCATGAGAGGTGTGTTCGTTTTGAGGATGGTCTCATGAGACGACTTGAGATCGCTGATTGCTCCTCAAACAGGGCCGCGAGTTCGCCTCTTAGTTGAGAAGGCTAAGGTAGCCGAGGTGTTAAGGAGTCGCGAGGCGGGGCATGGATAGAAATAGGCATAAGAGGAGCTTTGGGTCTTCTCGGATCGTCGGGTAATCCGCAAGAGAAACTAGACCGAGTGGGCCGAACCACCGCTAGGTTTGTTGTGCTAAGCGTGGACCGCCGCAGCGCGATGTGATCGATGACGGAAAAATCTCATTGGGGTGGTTCTTTGGACCGAGGAAAAGGTTGCTTCGAGTGTGGTTCTCTGAGCACCGGTGAGGGATCGTCCGCGTAGGTTGGCCAGATTCGATCCCGAGAGTCGGGCCGTGTCGTTCGAGGTAATGGACCGCCACCGCAGAGGGGCCGTGTAATGGCAGAGGTGGTAATGGTTCGCCGGGGCCGTGGAGCACCGGCGGCGCGCTGAGTAGTTCGATGCTAGACGGCTGGATTAGTGTATGCTGCGAGGCGCCGGGAGGAGGCGACGCACCGGACGCCTTAACCGATGCGTTCTTGATCTTTGGTTCTCCTTTTCGCTTTGATTGATGTGGGTTCGACGCATTCTTACGTGGCTAGTAGTATAGTAGAGACCATGGACTTATACTCGAGATATCTTCTAGGCGGATGACCGTGATTAGCCCTCTAGGTCACTCTGTAGTAGTAGATAAGTCGTTTAGAAGTGTACCCCTAGAACTCCAAGGGGTAGTGTTCGCCTTGATCCGATGGAACCGCCGTTTGGGGAGTTCGATCGATTCTTGGGATGGATTGGTTGGTCAAGTACCAGTGCGAGGTTGGATTGCGCGCCAAGCGCATGGTTCTTAAGACGGTTGAGGGTGAAGAGGTGGCTATGATAGGTAATAGGAGAGATTACTTATCTAATGTGGTATCTCGCTCTGAAGGCGAGAAGATGGTCGAGGAAAGGTCATGAAGCGTATGTAGTTCATGTGTATGCCTTGGAGGCTAAAGAGTCTGCTTGTAGAGAAGGTTCGCACTGCTTAAGGAATTTGGCGATGTTTTCTGAGAAGCTTCCGGTTTGCCGCCAGATCGCGAGGTAGAGTTCGGAATAGATCTATTACCCTAATCTGCGCCGGTGTCTATTGCTCCGTATAGGATGGCGCCAAAGGAGTTGGTGGAGCTTAAGGCTCGAGATCCAGGAGTTATTGGATAGAGGTTTCATCGGGCCAAGTGTTTCGCCATGGGCGCGCGGTACTCTTTTGTCAAGAAGAAAGATGGCACGATGCGGATGTGTATAGACTACCGCCGATTGAATAAGTCGATTAAAAACAAGTATCCGCTGCCACGGATAGATGACTTGTTTGATCAGGTGAAGAAGCGCTGCGGTATTTTCAAGATCGACTTGAGATCCGGGTATCATCGATTAAAAGTTAAGGAGGTCGATATCCATAAAACAGCGTTCGGACTCGGTATGGGCACTACGACTTTACGGTAATGCCGTTCGGGTTGACTAACGTATCGGCGCCGCGTTTATGGATATGATGAATAGGGTGTTTCAAAGAAGATCTAGATCGATTCGTCATGGTTTTCATAGACGACATCCTAGTGTACTCAAGACGGAGGAAGAGCATGATAAGCATTTGCGAGTGGTGTTGCGATTTTGAGGAAAAGCAGCTCTATGCTAAGTTCGGTAAGTGTGAGTTACGCTTAGAGAAGTGACTTTCTTGGGTCATGTAGTGTCGGCCGAGGGGATTCGAGTAGATCCTCGTAAGATTGAGGCGCTTTTGGATTGGAAGCCGCCTAAGTCGGTGGTGAGATTCGGAGTTTTCTGGTTTGGCGGATACTACCGAAGGTTTGTTGAGGGTTTCGTTGATAGCGAAGCCGATGACCAAGTTGCTTTGAGGAAAGAAGTTCCGTTTGTATGGACCGAGAAACAATGAAAGCTTCGATAAATTAAAGAAGATTTTGACCGAGGCTCGGTTCTAATTCAACCCGAGGCCGGTAAGGAATTCCACGATCTATTGCGATGCATCACATACGGGCTTAGGTTGTGTGTTTGATGCAAGAAGGTAAGGTTGTGGCTTACGCTTCTCGATACCGAGGCCACATGAGGTCAACTATCCGACGCACGATTTGGAGCTAGCACCGTGGTCTTCGCCTTAAAGATTTGGAGGCACTACTTATACGGGAGAGATCGATAGTCTACACAGATCATAAGAGTCCGAGTATCTTGACTCGAAAGATTTGAATTTGAGGCGCGGCAGATGGGTCGAGTTGCTGAAAGATTACGACTGTCGATTGAGTATCATCCGGGCAAGGCTAACGTGGTGGCGACACGCGTTGAGCCGCAAGGTTGTTTCGAGTTAAGAGCATTGTTTGCCCACTTGAGTTTGTATGACGATGGGAGTATTCTCGGCAGAGTTGCGAGTTAAGCCTACTTGGGTTGAGCGGATCGAGAGAAACAGATTATTGGATGAGGTTACGAGTGCGCGAAAGTTGCAAGTGCGAGAATGGTGGTGTGGATGGTTACACTGCCTAGTGACGAGGTTCTCGTGTTTCCAAGGTAAGGCTTGTATGCCTAAAGATGTTGAGCTGAGGCAAAAGATTCTTCAGACGCACATAGCGATCCTTATGCTATGCATCCCGGAGGTAGCAAGATGTATAGGGATCTTAGAGAGCGCTTTTGGTGGCCTGCTTGAAGAAAGAGGTGACAGAGTTTGTTGGGAAGTGTCCGACTTGTCGCCAGTCAAGGTCGAACATCGATTCTTGCCGTCGGGTTTGCTTCACTGTGAAGATTCCTCGGTGGAAGTGGGAAAGGATAACCATGGATTTCGTCGATGGGTTACCGCTTACGCCAAGCAAGAAGGATTCGATTTGGGTAGTGGTGGATCGACCGACTAAATCACTCACTTTATTCCGTGGTGGGTTGACTACTCACTTGAAGCTAGCGAAGCTATATGTGTCGAGATAGTGAGGTTGCACGGCGTGCGGTTTCGATCATCTCGGATAGGGATCCCGATTCACGTCAAGGTTCGAAAGCGTTGCATCAAGCTCGGGTACTCGTTTGGATTTCAAGACGGCTTTTCACCCGCAATCGGCGGTCCAATCGAAAGGGTCATTCAGTCTTAGAGGATATGCTTTGAGAGGTTGTATCTTGGATTTGAGAGGTAGTTGGGAGGAGTTTTTGCCATTAGTTGAGTTTGCCTACAACAACGATTACTGCGAGCATCGGGATGGCACCGTATGAGGCGTTGTATGGTAGGAAGTGTCGCTCACCTACGTGTTGGATGGAGTTAGGTGAACGTCGCTTGTTGGGACCCGAGTTGGTTGGGTTTGAGACCAAAGACAAGGTTAAGTTGATTCATTCTAGATTGAAGGAAGCTTCGGACCGGCAGAAGTCTTATGCCGATCTTAAGCGAAGAGATATAGAGTTCGCTGTGCCACTGTGGGGGATCGAGTGTTCCTGAAGGTCTCGCCTTGGAAGAAGGTGTTGAGGTTCGGGAAGAAAGGCAAGCTAATTCGAGGTTTATTGGACCGTATAAGGTAATCGAGACGAGTTGGACCGATGGCGTGATCGGCTTGAGTTGCCAAAGCAGAGCTTAGTCGATTCACGACGTTTTCCACGTTTCGATGCTTCGACGTTATCGCTCGATCCATCGTATGTAGTAGCAGTGGAAGAGATCGAGGTAAATCCAGACTTGACCATGGAGGAGGAACCTGTGCAGATTCTTGATCGGGATGTGAAGGTCCTGCGTAGAAAGTCTGTGCCTTTGGTTAAGGTACTTTGGCGGAATCATGGCGTAGAAGAAGCTACGTGGGAACCCGAGGATATGATGAGACAAAGAATACCCGCAACTCTTTTGATCGTGTAATTTCGAGTGAAATTATTTTAAGGGGGTAGAACTGTAATATCCCGGGTTAGGGGCTATTTTTATTATGGCATGTTTTGCATGTGTTGGCTTGCTATGTTGCTATTTTGGTGTCTTAGGGGCTTAATTGTAGACTAGGGGTATGTCTGAGTAGGTGGGAAACTTTTTGTTTTTAGGCTTAAGTAAGAGGAGTTGATGAAGCTGGGGTATATGAATATTATTTGGTGTTCTTGAGCACAAAAGAAAAGCTAGTGGAGTGGCAAGGCATGCGTCACTTGGGGGCTTGAGTGTGGCGTCATCTGCAGGGGGAGAGGTCTTGTGTTCAAGCTGCGGAGTGGCCACTTTTTGCACTTTTTTTTGACGGCATGGAAGGAAGAGGTTGTATGTAGTTCAAATTCTACCTTGGACTTAGTCTACACATTCAAATGGAGAGTGGAGAGTGAGTTTAGGAGGAAGACTTGGTCAAGGTGGTTTAAGTGTGTGGTTGTGAGTGAATGGGGGATTATGGCCGAATTTTTAGGGTGTGTTGGAGGTGTTGGCCGAAACTTGAGGAGCTTGGGGAGTGTTTGGCCGGTTGTGGTAAGTGAGTAGGAAGGGTGTGCCGAATTTCATTTTTGGCATTTTGGTGTTTCGGTCAAAAGTTTATGAGCAAATTTCTTCTTTTTGTCTTTAGCCTAAGCCGAAAATTCTAGAGAGTCTTGCCTTAGTTTCTTTGTTTTTTTGGAACCGAAAGTCCAAGTAGTCTTATTGCCGAATTTGACTATTGTTTTCTCTCAATATCCTTTGACAAGCCGAACCTAGCATCCCATCTCCATTTTCTTCTCTTTTGAAACCTTGTGGTCAAACTCCATCTCTCCAAACCATTCTTTTCCATTTCTTCTCTTGCTAGCCGAAACTCAATTCACTAAAAGCACATCTTCATCTTCTTTCGTTGACAAACCGGAACTACCTTCATTTCATCCACTTCTCTTCTTCTCAATTACCTTTGCCGAAATTTCAAGAGAGAGTTCTTCCATTTTTCATCTTGAAACCGAAAGACCAAACCTCTCAAGAACTTGCCGAAATTTGCTTGTTTTTCCCCTAACTTTCTTTGCTAGCCGAATGCTCCTTCCCATTCTTTCTTCTTTCTTTTCATGTGTGTTGAGCCGAAACCCTTACCCTAGTGTTCTCATATCTTCTTTCTCCTATTAGCACCTTGTTAGCCGAAAGTTAGTTCCTAAAACATTTTCTTCACTTCTTCCTTTTCTAAAGAACCGTAAGTACTCTCCTGTTCTCCTTTTTCCCATTGCTATTGTTGGCCGGATCTTTTGTTCTTCTTTTGGTGCAAGGCTTGGCCGAATCTCTTTTGTTCTCTCCTAGTGTGGTTGACCGATTGGTGGTTGGTGTTGGGGGTAAGTTCTTGGCCGAATGGCCATTTCCCACTTCTCTAAGTGCTATGTTGTTTTCGGTTTGACTAAGAGCCTATGTTGAATTCGGTTGGAAGGAAATAATCATTTGTTGAACATCTCGATATAGGGCATTCGGGATTCTGAGCGATCGACAAAACTTTTATCCGGATTTGATTGATCGGTAAGTGTTAGTAAGATGTTATTCATGGTTTGTTCATTTAGTCTTGATTGAGTCTAAGGTTTCAAGAGATTAACTGTTTCTTGTAATAGGGTGTGCCGCTTGTCAAAGAGGAATCTGCTGGTTCGAGATTTGGTAGGAAACCAAATCAAGTTTTAGGTGCAAGATAATCAACGGGGGGCTTTAACTCAGTTCGTTGGATTAAGGTTTTTCGTTTAACAGGTGTGTAAACTAACACACTATACTTAGTAATATTGTTATTAAACCTGTTTGCCTATTAAGATCATGACAGTATGATGGATTATTGGATACCCAAACGGGGTATGTTTACGTATCCGGGTAAGTCTAATTTGTTACAAGTTCTATTATGGATACCTTGGGTATTATGATCTATGTTATGTATGCTATGAGATGTAATGCTAGACATGTTGGCATGATATGCATGACTTGTATGATACGCATGATCACATGAGTTGGTATGTTGATGGGTGATATGAGAGGAGGGAGCAGTGATATTTTGTGCTGACGAGAACCAGTGCTTTGGTAGCACATTTGTGTCTTTGGGACACCAGAGGTTGGGCACCTCATTGCGACTTGTCCCTGTGGTTAACACCACCGTGGGTTGGCCCCACATGAGATATGGGATCGTCTCTGGTGATTGGGTATCACACGATGGGTTGGCCCCATCATTCGATTATTGTGACTACGGTCACCAGTGCTTTGGTAGCACATTTGTGTCTTTGGGACACCAGAGGTTGGGCACCTCATTGCGACTTGTCCCTGTGGTTAACACCACCGTGGGTTGGCCCCACATGAGATATGGGATCGTCTGCTAGTGATTGGGTATCACACGATGGGTTGGCCCCATCAATTGATTTGTGACTACGGTCACGAGTGCTTTGGTAGCACATTTGTGTCTTTGGGACACCAGTGTTTTGGTAACACATTGTGACTATATGTCACCAGTGCTTTGGCACCACCAGTGGTTTGGTACCACACGGGGTAGAAAAGGAGATACGGATGGTTAGGATCGGGTTGCATTAATTATGTTGCTATGTATGATGTGTGTTAGCATGTTGTTTCATCGGGAGTGGGATTTATGCACTGAGTCATTCGACTCACCCTCTCCTTTGACATTTCAGTGACCCGTGAGACGCGACATGGAGTCAGGGTGGACTCGGGTGCACATGCCATGCTTTAATAAAAGTCTTGCTCGGACTATTCACTTTGGGTACTTTAGCTTATTTATTTTTATTTGAGATTTAATTTGGATTTGTAAAAGGCCTTTAAATTATGTTTTATGATGGTTATGCTTAAATTAGATTCTCAACTCCGCTTAACAAATAACTTGGTATGAAATTTTACTAAAATTTGGTAAGATAATGTTTTCAAAACTATAACGCAAATGTGTTTTAAAACATACCATCGGGTATCTCACTATGTTTTGCTATAAAGTAAACTCAAGTGATTTCCAAACCAAACTCGATATTCGACTGAGTCAGAAAGGTTTCAAAATAGCACTAAGAAACTATTGGAAATGCTAAATGAAATTAACTCGTTTTTAACCATATACTTCGGATAAGTTTCCAAAATCTAATCAAACAGGCCTACTCAAATTTTCTTCAAGTTCACTATGTTTTCGCCCCGCTTTTAAACGAAAAATCTTATCTCTCAAAAACGTTTTCCCCGTAGCATACCAGATTCGGACGTGGTGTCCTGTCCGGGTTTGGGGTGTTACATCATCGGCTTTGCAGGCTCTTTCAACTAACACAACAAATTCATTTATGTCAAGTATCCCAACCAAAAACTTAATATCCTTATTCAACCCTTCTATGAAGCGTTTACACATAGTAGCTTCGGTCGAAACACATTCATGAGCATACTGACTCAACCTCACAAACTCTCGTTCGTACTCAGTAACGAACATGCGACCTTGTTTCAACTCGAGGGATTCGTTACGTTTCTAATCAATGAATCGTTGAATGATATACTTCTTTCTGAATTCATCCTGAAAGAAATCCTAGGTGATTCTCTTTCTCGGAACCACAGATATCAATGTCTTCCACCAGTTATACGCGATATCCTTCAACAACGAAACACACATTTAATACATTCATCAGGAGTCAACGACATCTCGTCAAATACTCGGATGGTATTCTCGAGCAAAAACTCAGCTCGCTCGGCATCATCATCAGCTGTGGCACTATACTCTTTGGCCCCGTACTTACGAATTTTATCCACAGGAGGTTTATTCAGTCGGATCGGATCTACGACTTGTGGCACAACAGGTACTTGTGGGGGTGGAGGTTGTGGAGTAGCCGGATTCGTTTGAACGAACTCTGAAAACCACTCACTCATCATTCAAAAGAAGGCTTGCTTAGCCTCTCCTCCTTCACTACTATCATTCGGCCTAGATGTGGCCGGCGCTGTCCCTTGAGCGGGAGCAGGCGCATTACTCTCAACATCGTCAGCAACTGCTTGATCGGGATCCATTACTATATAAAAACACATTTTCAACTGTCAGGATTCATCACACTATCGCAATTATATATATATAGCATGTATAGCTAGACTCACACACGCTACATTATCCGAGAATCGACTAAACCGTAGCTCTGATACAAATAAAATGTAACACCCCTAGCCCGAGACCGTCGCCGAAATAGGGTTAAGAGGCGTTACTAAGCATTCCATTATCATTTTCACAACACAAAATCAATCATCAATCAAACATATTCAAATATAAACATATAGTCCCTTATTGAGGTCTACGAGACCTTAAACACGTGTTGGAAAGAGGTCAGGACCAAACCAAACACATACAAAAATTCTCAGAAATTTAAACATTTTTCAAAATTGCAGAGGTCACACGCTCGTGTGGGCAGGCCATGTGCCTCCCACGGCCTCAGACATGCCCGTGTGTCTAAGCCGTGTCAAAACAGGGCATACATACTGACTTGTCCACACGGCCATGGACACGCCCATGTGCCTCACCTGTGGTCGCTACTTACTTGCAAGAATTACAACCATGAGGGACATGGTCGACCCACACGCCCGTGTGCTCAACCGTGTGGGCAGTTATAGGCCATTTTCAAGGCCAAACTGGCCTCCCACACCTTGAATCACCTATATAAAACAAACCATTACAAATTCATGCCTTAAAACGCATTCAAACATACCAATAATAACACCAATTCGTCTTCAATTATACCATCACTAACCTTACATTATTTCTACTCAAATAGCTCATCCAAGGGCAACCAATTTTACATCTCAAATCCTATCACTATGCATCACCTAGTCATACTACAAATTCACACTTAATAAGCCATTCTCATCAACCAATTCAAGTATGAAATATACCAATTCCAATCTCACTATATCATACCAAAATCATCATTTTCATAACTTCAAGTATAAACCAACAACATTCATTTTCCATGCCATATCACATGGCAAGGTTTATACCACTCAAAACATGCCACATTAACTAGTCTATACATGCCATATTCAAATATACACATCTTCAAAAGTACCAAAATAGATTGCCGATAGTGTGATAGAGATGCTGAGGATCCCCAAATCTGAGCTAGCTTTACTGACACTATAAAACAGAGAAATAAATCACACAGTAAGCTTTCGAAGCTTAGTAAGTTCGTAATATAATACATGTAACTCAACAATTCAAGTCAATATACAAAAATAAACCATCACTTAGATTAATTTACCAATGATACACAAACTCAACTATGCTCAATACTCACATAGCATTCCATTCATCTATTTTCAAATTCACCAACACATAGGTATCATACATACCTTAGCCAACACATAGTTACTCATCAACCAAGCTACTCAATTGCTCGACTTTATATTTCGATCAACCTTTGCTATCCTTTAGATTTATTCGCACACTTAGCGCTAATTTTGTAATTGAAACATATTTGACATCGTACACTTAGTGCCAATATGTTAAACCGAACTTATGTCGGTATCGCACACACAGTGCCAAATCAATAAGTCGAAGCTTCTATCGTTTCGCACACACAGTGCTAATCATCTCTGTCTCGTTTCTAACTTCGAACACTTAGTGCCTCAATACTCGATTTCATATATAACACATTTCTATTTCATTAATATAAATTCATTCATCTCTCATCACATAGATATAAGTTTAATGGCAAGTATTATATCCGAACTTACCTCAGACGTCACAGTAACAAGACGGTCAATTAATCGAGCACTTTGTCTTTGCCTCGATCTCGATTCAAATCTCTCCTTTTTTGGTCTATACATATACAAATTTAACTCATTCAATCACCAATTCATTCAATTTAATCCAAACACACATATTTAGGGCATTTTACAAAGTAGCCCTCACATTTCTACATTTCGACACTTTAGTCCCTAATTCATCAAATCATCAAATACACATAGTTTGCTTGTACCCATGCCTAGCCGAATTCTCTCTATGTTCATACATGTCCACACATTTCATTTATTTCACATTTTAGTCCCTCCATTTACACTTTTCTCAATTTAGCCCAAATTACTCAAATTAACCAAAAATTCAAAGGCAAAGTATGTTAATCCAACATCAAACTTTCATATTTCACCAACTATCAACACAAAGCTCACATGTTCATCAATGGCACATCTCAAAATCTTCATCAAATTCTAAAATTAAAGCATGGGTTTGATAGTACACTAAGCAACGATCACAAAAACGTAAAAATTATAAAAAATCGAAACCAGAACATACCTTAATTGAGCTTAGCAAGTGCCGAAATCTCAAAAGCTTCAATGGCTATTCTCTTTTCTATTTTTCGGTGGAAGAAAGATGAGAAATGGCCATCAAATTAGTTTTGTTTTAATTAATATTAACTTATTTGGCATTTTACCATTTTACCCTTAACATCTATTAATAATAACACCAAAACCATGCTATCATCTTCCACTAATCTCATGAAATGGGCTAATTACATCATAAAACCTCCAAATTATAAAGACAACAACATTTAGGCACTTTAACGATCAGCACATAGCTTTTGCACTAAATGCGATTAAGTCCTTTTTGTAAATTAAACACACAAACGATAAAATTTTCACACAGAATTTCCACACATGCTCAATCACATATTATAAACACCAAAAATATTATAAAAATATTTTTTCAACCTCGGATTTATGGTCTCGAAACCACTGTTCGAATAAGGTCTAAACCGGGCTGTTACATAACCAAACTACCAAAACAAGCCAAATGACATGGCTATACACATAACCAAAACATACATCATTTACAAGCCAAGTTAATTGGCTATATACATTACAAAAATATAAACCATATTAATCACAACTCCTATACATGCCATATAACCAAATTCACAAGTTCAAAAGTACCAAAATGACAACTGGATAGTGTGATGAGATCTCCGACAACTCCCAATCCGAGCAAGCTTCGAAATCACTATAAAACACAGAAAAGTAAACAGAGTAAGCTATAAAGCTTAGTAAGCTCTTATGCTTAATAAGCAAAACTTACCATTCAAATACAATTCAAGTACCTAAACATCACATAATGCAACTCAATTTAAATCCAAAAGCCTAACACATATTCAATCCAAAGGTTAGATATGAATTTCATCAATTTCTTCGATTCAATGATTGTATAGTTCACGTACATACCTGTACTAACGCGTCTCAATCTCTTACCCTTTCATATCTTCAATATACCCATTAAATCATTTAGAATAATATCGGATACTCGGGAATCTCGCACCCTAAGTGCCAATACATGGTCGAAACCATCTCAATCACATATCTCATATAATGCTCACTCTTGAGCTATCAACAGCTCTGTTCACACAAGCTGATGGTCAAGATGTAACTACACGGTGATGCTTACACAAGCTGATGAGAATCCACAACACATGCTGAAAAACTCAGCAACCGGTGGAACGTACGGACCAGCACCTAAACACAATAACCCCTAATAACATGTCATTTGTATTCTATATATTCCTAAGGTTCAACCGAGATTTATACATTGCTGAATCTTCGTCAAACATTTTCGCAAGGTCGTATTCATTAAAAATACAATTATAAAGCATTTAAAACACAATTACATTAATGCTTATTAACATACGAACTTACCTCAGATTTTATACGGAGAGAATCGAGCTATCAATCTGCTATTTTGTTTTTTCCCGATCTAATTCTGAACTTCGCTTTTCTTGATCTATATATAATCAAATTTAACTTATTTAATTATCATTCTATTCAATTTAATCCAAATTTCATATTATGGAAATTTTACACTTTTGCCCCTAAACTTTAGACTTCTTTACAATTTAGTCCTTGTAGCGCCCCAAATTTTGGGCCTAGAAGAAATGGGCTTCGCGTGCCGAAGGAATTGGAATTTAGTTGTGCATGTGAATCACATAAAAGTATGTCTGCTTTGGTGGTTAGGATCCTAAGAAGTATTGGAGAAGTCTTGGGTTCAAACCTGGGCTTTAGAAAAATTTTGGTTTTAGGTGAATAAAACCCTGGGTGTAAGTAAGTAGGCTTTAAGAATATTGTTGGGGAAATCATGACACAAGAAGGGTTGGTGATCCAGTGGTAGTGGCGTCATTATGGTGGCAAGGGGATCTTGAGTTCGAATCGCATGGGATGCAAAGAGATTTTATTTTATTTCCAAGAGGTGAGAGAGGTAGAGTTGGATTAAAACTCTCCTGGGGTGGTTGTTGACTTGGTCTTGGATGAAGTTGTTGGGGAGTTCGAATTGGTCTGTGTGGGATTTATGGAGTGATTTTAGGAGGGTTTTGGGGGATTTGGATAAAGGGGTTGTTGGTTGAGGATTTTGGGGAGAAAAAGAAGGAATTTTGTGTGTAATGGGTGTATTGTGCCGAATTTGAGTGGGGACTACTCAGAATGTTGGGATTAGGAGTTTGAGTGCGGTATTTTAGGTTGGGGTAATTGACCATTTGGGGAATTGTCCTTTACTGCCGAATATATCATTCTCTTTTCCCTCTCTTCTTTTTTAGTTTTTGTAACACCCTAAACTTGGCCTAGAAGTTAGGCCCGAATCTGGCATGTCACATTGAAGTGTTTTTGCGAAATCCTTATTTTCATTAAAAACCCTTCTAAAGAAAAGTTAAGTAAAATTTAGTTTGCTTTCAAAACGAGGTGTATCCAAAAAAACCCATTTCCTTGTTACTATGTAAGAAGAAAAGAAAAAATCCTTTGACAGCAGAAGCTCATTCTTAAAATACAATTATTTTCAAAAACTTGAATTATGCTTAAAAGAAATAAATCCAGGTTCCGTTTCAAAGTTATAATGCATAGTGGGAGTAATGGAATAATAACTAGAGGGCAAGCCTTATTACAATCCGAAATAAAATAACTTAAAATAAATCACTTAAAATCTAGAATTTAGATATTGAGAAAAACATGTCTAATCGTCTTGCTAGTTGGCCACCTCTGAGTCCCTCCATCCGTCGAACCGCCTACTGAGGATCACCTGAGAAAACATAAAAGAGGGAGTGAGTTTTTGAAAACTCAGTGTGTACGACCCTCGTCAAACAAATAGCATACATATCATATTGTTAACATAATAATATCATACATGCAATGCTGTGCAAACCCTCCCCAAATAATCCATCTGATACACTTCGTCTTCGTCCAACTGAAACACATCTGTGGGGATTTCTAAATTGACCCACCCATCCGATACACTTCAAGGGTAGCCCGACTGCGGTACTACCTAATGTTGTAGCAAAGCTGCTAATCATATAATGGGCTTAAGAAGCCATCGGTGGATCCACAGTTGTCAAGCAACCATGCGATCCTCATATACTTCCTCCTTTCCATAATTCTCAACCCATAAGCAACCTAAACAGAATATCATATGAATGCAGCAAATGTACATGTAACATCCATAAGTCTTACATTCAACACATAGCGGCATTTTAGTCATTTTCGCCCTTAGGGGCATTTCAGTCATTTCTCAGTGTTATGGGTCTATTACTTACCTAGGCCCATTATCAAGTCCTCGTTGGCTAAAGTGAACAGATACTATGCACCAGGTAGGATTCCAGAGAAGAGGAGGTGAGTCATTAAGACCGCTTAAGTACCAAACTCTCCCTAGATCCAATCCTAGACATGCATATACCCATTGCCACACCTTAACCTTATGACTTGTCCATGGTCACAATTAGTTAGTTATTTAAGTTTTATGCAAGGTCAAGCAACATACCACATACCAAGCCCAAGACTCCTTTCAAAGCCCAAACAAATTCACATACGGTCATATAGCCCACCAGGCCCAATCTCATTCGTATGGCCCATTAGGCCCAAATCACATTCATATGGCCCATCTGGCCCAATCACATTCATATGGCCCATCTGGCCCAAATCAATTCCAAGCCATGTAACCAGCATGACTAGTTCATCACTTATTACCAAATAATCAAATTCGCCTATTCTGAGCCTAAGGCCCATCTAGCCCATTTTGCCCATTCTGGCCTGATTGGCCAAAACACGGCCCAAGTCCATGAGATCACTCATGGGGTCTCAGTTATCGATTCCATTTCCCCCATACGAGTGTTCGCACACTCGCAAGACTACCGAAGCTAAACTTTTGGGATTTCGGGATTTCCCAATCCATTGTGTGTGTATAGTGTATGTACACACCTGATAACAAAACGCTCTGCGATCTCTTTAGCCACTGTAACACCCCAAACCCATCCTAGACGTTAAGGTCGGATCTAGCGTGTCACATCAAAATGTTATTTGAAAACTACGCGCTCATTGAAAACCCTTCTTCAATTTTAAAACTTTTTACCGTTTAAAAATCCAATTTTTCGTTGCTTAACAAAATAAGATTTGCTCAAAGTCATTCCCTTGTAAAAATATTATTATTTTTAAAACTTTTTTTGTAACGGAAGTCTGACTTAAATAGTTGCGGAAACGTGATATTTTGAAAACAGTAGTTATTGTTTTAAAAACCCATGTTTAATAGCCTAGCAGTTTGTAATTGAAAGAGGTACCAAATAAAAGTTAAAATGAAAATCCCAATGGCCTTATTACAAAAATTATTAACCCAATATTTAAAACAAAGTAAAAATAGAGTCGCTAAGTTCAGCTTTAAAACATGTCGGTCGTGTGGCCACCTCTGAGTCCCTCGTAGCTCAAAATCCTCTACGACTAGGGATTACCTGTACAGTTAAAGAAAAAGGGTGAGTTATGAGAACTCAGTGTGTAATCCCCTATTATGGTCACAGTCTAGGCCCGAGCCCATACGGTATCAGTCTGGGCCTAAGCCCTATTCGGTAACAATCTGAGCCTAATCCCTATATCATAATAATGCAATGGACATGTAACCCAACCCTTAACCACCAAACTCTCCACCCATACCAACCAATCTCTCCATGTGGGGACCATGTCGACCCACCCAGCCAAACTCTCCAATGGTGTAGCCTAGCTGCTAACAACGGTATACGTGGCTGAGCCACTAGAATCAGAATACGTGGCAATGCCACTATAACGGTACTTCCTCCAAATCAGAAAAACCCAACCCAATGCAATATGTCATGTATGCGGTGTATCACAATCATATACAGTTATATAATATCACATAAACATCATTTAGACTACCTCTAAGGATATAACGGTCATTTTATCATTTAGGGGTAAAATGGTAATTTCACCCCTCGGAGGTATTTCGGTAATTTTACCCACCAAGGGTATTTCGGTAATTTTACCCATCAAGAGTATTTCGGTAACTTTACCAAAAAGGGTATTTCGGTAACTTTACCCAGAGAGGGAATTTTGGTAATTTTACCCATCGAGGATATTTCGATAATTTTACCCCTAAAATGGCCTTTCTGAAGGCCTACTATCGCCTCGAGCGACACGGATACCCTTTTTGATCTAAACGGTGCATATGGCCCAAAGCCCGATTTTCAGCCCAACAAGGCCCATTACGGCCTAAGTTCACGAGAAAGTTCGTGGCACCCCCTTAGGTCTATCGCCAACGTTCGTGGCTCGGTTTATCCCTACGAGTGCTCGCACACTCGAGTGATCTCAAATGTCGATATTCCAGCTTTTCAATACTCCAGCTTTTAGCCGCTTCACAGATCATAGCAGTAACAGAACAGACAGGAGTGTGAGATTACACACCTGTTATGAGTTATGGCTTGAGACACTTTCCGAGGCACCTAGGATAACAATTGGCCATAGTTAGTCTCAACCTTCGGTAAACCAAAATATTGAAATACATTGCTAAACTTGTAACACCCTAAACTCGGCCTAGAAGTTAGGCCCGAATCTGGCGTGTCACATTGAGGTGTTTGAAAAGCTAGGCGTTCGTTTAAAATGTTGCATCTCTTTTGAAAACTCTGAGATTTGTTGTTTGTGAAATTCAAGTTTGCTTTTACGGTTTTCTTGTAAAAACGTTATTAGGGTTATTCGCGAAAACTTTGTTTATAGCAAAAATCAGATCTAGTAATTTGCGAAAATGTGATATTTTGAAAACAGTTAATGACGTTTTAAGAAACCCAGAGTTCAAATATTTTACAGTTTAAAAAAAATTGAATTGAAAGTTAAAGGCAAAATATAAAATCCCAATGGCCTTATTACATAATATTAAACCCAAATTAAAATAATCTTAAAATGAAGCAAAACTGAAATTTACTAAAGTTTGTGAGGAGTACTCCGATGTATGGCCACCACAGAGTCCTCCGCAGCTCCAAATCCTCTAACGATGGGGATCACCTACAAGCTTAAAGCAGAGGGGTGAGTTTCGAGAACTCAGTGTGAAATACCCAATCGGTCATTAACTGGGCCCGAGCCCATACAGAAGTAATCTAGGCCGAGGCCCTATTCGGTGACAATCTGGGCCTTAGCCCTATAACCATGATAATGCAAGCAGAGAATGCAGCCCACCCCAATCCAACCAAACACACCCTCGTACCAACCCTACACACCTTTGGGGACCAAGTCAACCCACCCAGCCCTACACACCAAGAATGCAGCTGAGCTGCCAGATTATAAGCGGCTTAGAGCCGTCGATAGGTCCACAGTCATCTCGGGCGACCCGTGTGACCCTAACAATCAAATCGGTGGGTCCACAGTCATCTCGGGCGACACGTGCAACCCTAACAATCAAATCGGTGGGTCCACAATCGTCTCGAGCAACCCGTGCGACCCTAACAGATCAATCACTTCCTCCGATTACAATATCCCATCCCAATGCAATATGCAGTGACATATTAATTCAGTGCATGCAATAATGTACCATCATAACAGTTAAATAGAACTCACAAAATTATACCAAAACAACCGATAAGGGTATAACAGTAATTTTCTTCCCACTGAGGGTATTTCAGTAATTTTCCCTCCAAGGGTATTTCGATAATTTACCCTCCAGCGGTACTTCGGTAATTTAGTCATATAATGGCCTTTCCGGAGGCCTAATGTCGCCTTGAGCGACTCGGGACCCCTTTTTGGGTCTCTAAGGTACCATTGGGCCTGAAATCCATTTCAGGCCCAAACGGGCCCACACGCTCGTGTGGCCCATTACACATGGTTTCGGTCTCAGATTTGTATATTTTGCACTCCCACCTATCATTTGACAGTTTTCCACTAATTTTGCCCATGTGGGTCGGATAGCCCATTGGGCCCGTTTGGCCCGTTTCGGCTTGATTTGGCCTGTTACAGCCTCAGTTTCGCGAGAGTGCTCGTGACACTCTCAACGATCTATTGCCATTGTTTGTGTCTTGGTTTAACGCCACGAGCGTTCGCACGCTCGAGTGGTCACGGTTGCCGGTTTTCTGGCTTTTCGGCTTTTTGGCTGTTTCACAGAACATCACCTACATTCATCAAGGTGGGTGTGAGATTACACACCTGGTTTAGATGGCCGAAAGAACCACTCTTCGTTGCCCCTAGAATAATACCGATCAAAAGTTAGCCTCGACTTCTCAAAAGATTTTATAAGTCCAAATATATTACCTCACTAGAATCACTTACCACAAACTTGATCTTCCCTACAGAGTTCTAAAATCCGGCCTTGCTTCCTGGCTACCACCACAAATACCCATTGATGCACCAAAGAGGTTAGCATCCAAGCAATATTTGATTCTCCTATAAGAAAGGAAGAAACCGACACCAACTTCACAAAATAGGATCACATGGATGAAACTAGCATCGAATTAAAAGGTGTTAGAATAACTTCGCCTTACCGAAACCAAGATTAACGAGCTACACCCGATGGTTGCTAACAAATTTGGCCTACCCTCAACAAGAGTGTTTCGACTTATGCTTTAAAAGAGAAAGAAATGGGATATGACGAAAATGAGAGGATGCTAAGCTTGATCAGAGAAATAGAATAGAATAAGAGGAAAAAGAAAGAGAGTGAAAGCAAAGACTTACCCTAAATTGGCCAAAAGAGAGGAGGTGTGGTTACCAACTTAAAGAAAAGAGAGGAAAGATTGAAGAGAAAATACACAAGTGGTCACTCCCACAAGTTCGGCCAAGACTTAACTGAGAAAAGAAAGAAGGAGAAAATGTGGAAATTCAGCTTTGGAAAGAAGAATTCAGCAAGTATGGTAGAAGAAAAGAAGGAGAGATGTGTTGGTTTGGTTTAGGAGTAGTAGTAATTGTTTAGAAGAACAGAAACTAAAGAGGGTAGTCTTACTAAAATGGTACCTAGCAGAAATGAAGAAGAACCCAAAATGCACAAGGAAGAAAAAAAATGCTCCAAAATGCCACAAAAGCCGAAAATGCAAGATACTCAAAATAGAATTTCGGCCACACTCTACCAAAAATGCTTCACTTTTCTCCCTAGCCGAAATTGCCTATTTTGAGTCCCCACTCACGGCACAACTCCTCCACACTCCCCACTCCTTGATTCACTCCATGATACTCTCCTTGTATTTCTCCCCATCACCCATTCAAACGATTTGACTGAGTCTCCTTTCCCCCTTGCAGAGTTCTGACTGAACTCTACTTCTTCCATCCAGCTAACGCAAAAATAAAACCTTTGACTTGGCACAAGTGGGATTTGAACCCCTTCCCTTCAAGCTCCCATGTTGACGCCACCACCACTCTACCGTGTGGCCACTTGTGTTAGCAAAACACCAACAAATTTCCTTAAGTCTTGCATCCAACCGCCCTCTCCACTAAAGAGCCCAAAAACCAAAATTTTACCAGGGCTCAAACTCGACCCTAGGCCTCCCTAGAGCCCCTAAATACCCTCAAATAACCCCAGAGCAAGCCCTACATACAATTGTATAAAAAAATCACAACCCCTAATTTTTGGGATGTTACAATTCTACCCCCTTAAAGAAATTTTGGCCTCGAAATTTCCAACTACCTAATAATCACACAACACAGGTTACACCATTACGCTTCTACTGCGCACTCTGATTTCGATTTCAAATTAGGTAAATAATACACTATGGGTAATGTACGTACCAGTATTCACATCTGGAGCGTCCCCATCTTCTTGGCAATGTGCTGCATAAACTAAAGCTGGCTGCCTTGCCTCCATATGACTAGCACCTCTGCCTGGAGCTCCACGACCCAAACCGTTTCCCCCTCTGGCCTGGCCGCTGCCTCCTAATGGCTGCTAACCACCCCTAAGCAGCTGCACATTACCTCTACCCATAGTTTGCATTCGATCCAACCTTCTAGGACATTCTCTAACACGGTGCTTCATCTATCCGCAACTCAAACAGGCTCCTATCCTTCTCCAGCATTTGCCTACATGGCGTCTTCCACATCAGCGCAAGGTGGTAGCCCAAAAGTGCCAAAAAGGGGCCCCGCTCTGACTGGCCCATCAACTCTGGCCCTTTTCCTGGGCCTCTGCTCAGAACCGGTGGGCTCTGCATCCTTTTTGTTCCTCCCTTTGTCTTCGTCACAATTCTGGCGCTCTGCAGTAATCTTGGGTTTCTCTACTCACGTAGCAAAGTCCCTCTCCCTATGTAGAGCTATCAACACTCGAAGACTGTCTCTGAGGCCATCCTCAAACTGCACACAGCCCTCATATTGGGTCACAACTATGCCCCGAGCGTATTGGCTCAAGCGCAAGAACTCTGCCTCATATTTCGCAACGGACTTATTCCCTTGAACCAGATTCAAGAATTCTTTTCTCCCGGCATCCACAAAACTAGCCCCGACATGTTTCCCTTGGAAAGTTGTTTTAAAGAAGTCCCAGGTTATACGATCTGCTTGTGTACCTTCCCTTACAGTGAGCCACCACTGGTATGCCTCATCTCGTAGTAGAGACATTGCTCCTTTCAATTTCTGTTCCACTGTGCAGTCCAGGTCATCCATAATTCGCTCCATAGCCTCTAACCAGTATTCCGCCACATTCGGGGCTACACCAGAGATGCCCCTAAAAACTTCAGCCCCGTTCGACCGGAGTCGTTCAGAAATAGACCCCCGAGCTGCCGACCCAGTACTTGCTCCAGCAACCCATTCTAAGACCCGCAACATTGCTTGGGATAGAGCATCGTCCCCTCCAGTCAAGTCATGAGACCCCGTTTTCGCCACTGGCGATGCTGGCACCTCGCCTTCAGGCACATGCCCCAATTCTGAGGATCCATCCCCAGCACCTTGGCCTCTACCACGGCCGCGTATACCTCGTCCACGTCCTCTTGTACTCATACTGCTGAATCAAGTTAATCTGGTTTAAGAATTTTATGAATCAGTCTATAATTCCAATGTTTATTAACAAGTGTTTTATGGAAAACGGGTATAAGAGTTGTTTTCGCGGGTCGAATTTCCTACTGTTTCAATCTCTATAGTCTTAATTCCTATAGCTAACAGTTCCAGTGTACTACCACTAACTCTAGAAGTTTTCTCTCTACAGTTATCTCATCATATCATCAGATAAAGTAAAAGGACTTACAGATTTGGTGCTAAAGAATCGGGTGCCATACTTCCAATAAAGATATATATCTTCTAAACCATATTTTAAACAAATTTTGAAAAACATTTTTGAACCCATTCCACAGCCGAGTTTTGCAACCGGGCTCTGATACCATAAAATGTAACACCCCAAACTCGACCTAGAAGTTAGGCCCGAATCTGGCATGTCACATTGAGGTGTTTGAAAAGCTAGGCATTCGTTTAAAATGTTGCATCTCTTTTGAAAACTCTGAGTTTTGTTGTTTGTGAAATTCAAGTTTGCTTTTATGGTTTTCTTGTAAAAACGTTATTAGGGTTATTCGCGAAAACTTTGTTTATAGTAAAAATCAGATCTAGTAATTTACGAAAACGTGATATTTTGAAAATAGTTAATGACATTTTAAGAAACCCAGAGTTCAAATATTTTACAGTTTAAAAAAAACCGAATTGAAAGTTAAAGGCAAAATATAAAATCCCAATGGCCTTATTACATAATATTAAACCCAAATTAAAATAATCTTAAAATGAAGCAAAACTAAAATTTACTAAAGTTTGTGAGGAGTACTCCGATGTATGGCCACCACAGAGTCCTCCGCAGCTCCAAATCCTCTAATGCTAGGGACCACCTGCAAGGTTAAAGCAGAGGGGTGAGTTACGAGAACTCAGTGTGAAATCCCTAATTGGTCATTAACTGGGCCCGAGCAGATATGGAAGCAATCTGGGACGAGGCCCTATTCGGTGACAATCTGGGCCTTAGCCCTATAACCATGATAATGTAAGCAGAGAATGCAGCCCACCCCAATCAAACCAAACACACCCCCGTACCAACCCTACACACCTGTGGGACCAAGTCAACTCACCCAGCCCTACACACCAAGAATACAGCCGAGCTGCCAGATTATAAGCGGCATAAAGCCGTCGGTACGTCCACAGTCGTCTCGAGCGACCCGTACGACCCTAACAATCAAATCGGTGGGTCCACAGTCATCTCGGGCAACCCGTGCAACCCTAACAATCAAATCAGTGGGTCCAAGGTCGTCTCGGGCGACCCGTGCGACCCTAACAGATCAATCACTTCCTCCAATTACAATATCCCATCCCAATGCAATATGTAGTGACATATTAATTCAGTGCATGCAATAATGTACCATCATAACAGTTAAATAGAACTCACAAAATCATACCAAAACAACCCCTAAGGGTATAACAGTAATTTTCTTCCCACTGAGGGTATTTCAATAATTTTCCCTCCAAAGGTATTTCGGTAATTTACCCTCCAGGGGTACTTCGGTAATTTAGTCATATAGTGGCCTTTCTGGAGGCCTAATGTCGCCTTGAGCAACTCGGGACCCCTTTTTGGGTCTCTAAGGTACCATTGGGCCTGAAATCCATTTCAGGCCCAAACAGGCCCACACGCTCGTGTGGCCCATTACACATGGTTTCGGTCTCAGATTTGCAGATTTTGCACTCGCACCTATCATTTGACAGTTTTCCACCAATTTCACCCATGTGGGCCGGATAGCCCATTGGGCCCGTTTGGCCCGTTTCGGCTCGATTTGGCCCGTTACAGCCTCAGTTTCGCGAGAGTGCTCGTGACACTCTCAACGATCTATTGCCATTGTTTGTGTCTTGGTTTAATGCCACGAGCGTTCCCACGCTCGAGTGGTCACGGTTGCCGGATTTCCAGCTTTTTAGCTTTTTGGCCGTTTCATAGAACATCACCTACATTCATCAAGGTGGGTGTGAGATTACACACCTGGTTTAGATGGCCGAAAGAACCACTCTTTGTTGCCCCTAGAATAATACTGATCAAAAGTTAGCCTCGACTTCTCAAAAGATTTCATAAGTCCAAATGCATTACCTCACTAGAATCACTTACCACAAACGTGAACTTCCCTACAGAGTTCTAAAATCTGGCCTTGCTTCCTGGCTACCACCACAAATACCTAAAAGAACCCATTGATGCACCAAAGAGGTTAGCATCCAAGCAATATTCGGTTCTCCTATATGAAAGAAAGAAATCGACGCCAACTTCACAAAATAGGATCACATGGATGAAACTAGCATCAAATTAAAAGGTGTTAGAATAACTTCGCCTTACCGAAACCAAGATTAACGAGCTACACCCGATGGTTGCTAACGAATTCGGCCTACCCCAACAAGAGTGTTTCGGCTTATGCTTTAAAAGAGAAAGAAATGGGATATGACGAAAATGAGAGGATGCCAAGCTCGATCAGAGAAATAGAATAGAATGAGAGGAAAAAGAATGAGAGTGAAAGCAAAGACTTACCCAAAATTGGCCAAACGAGAGGAGGTGTGGTTACCATCTTAAAGAAAAGAGAGAAGAGATTGAAGAGAACATACACGAGTGGTCACTCCCACAAGTTCGGCCAAGACTCAACTTAGAAAAGAAAGAAGGAGAAAATGTGGAAATTCAGCTTTGGAAAGAAGAATTCAGCAAGTATGGTAGAAGAAAAGAAGGAGAGATGTGTTGGTTTGGTTTAGGAGTAGTAGTAATTGTTTAGAAGAACAGAAACTAAAGAGGGTAGTCTTACTAAAATGGTACTTAGCGGAAACGAAGAAGAACCTAAAATGCACAAGGAAGAAAAAATGCTCCAAAATGCCTCAAAAGCCGAAAATGCAAGATACTCAAAAGAGAATTTAGACCACACTCTACCCAAAATGCTCCACGTTTCCCCCTAGCCGAAATTGCCTATTTTGAGTCCCCACTCACGGTACAACTCCTCCACACTCCCCACTCCTTGATTCACTCCATGATATTCTCCTTGCATTTCTCCCCATCACCCATTCAAGCGATTTGACTGAGTCTCCTTTCCCCCTTGCAGAGTTCTAACTGAACTCTACTTCTTCCATCCAGCTAATGCAAAAATAAAACCTTTGACTTGGCACAAGTGGGATTCGAACCCCTTCCCTTCAAGCTCCCATGTTGACGCCACCACCACTCCACCATGTGGCCACTTGTGTTAGCAAAACACCAACAAATTTCCTTAAGAATTGCTTCCAACAGCCCTCTCCACTAAAGAGCCCAAAAACCAAAATTTTACCAGGGCTCAAACTCGACCCCAGGCCTCCCTAGAGCCCCTAAATACCCTCAAATAACCCGCAGAGCAAGCCGAACATACAATTGTATAAAAAATCACAGCCCCTAATTTTTGGGATGTTACAAAACTAGCTTACTTACCACGAGACACGATCTCCCCTAGCACAAAGGTAATCGGCCCTATTCCGAGGTTAACAAAAATGAGTCCTTAGCATTAATCGATGAAAAAGAGCATATTAGAGACGCTACTCTACGACAACTAGAGAAGCAGCCTTTCAGCCCAGAGAACCCAAATTGAGAATGAGAGAAGAATTAGCAAACCTATATTCGGTTATAGCCACAACTTACCAACGAGTAGGAGAGACTCAGAAACTGTTAGAACGAAGAGAAGAGAATATTCAGTCCTCAAAGATTCGGCCTACCTAAACGAATCAAGGCTTAAAGTTGGCTAGTTTCGCAGGGTAAAGAAAAGATTGAGATGAATGAAAAGTTATGAGCTTGGTCACAGAAGAACCGAAAGAAGAAAAAGATTCCGGCAGAAAAAAGGGGTAGCAACCGCGAGATAAAGATGGAAAAGGAGAAAAGAAGGTGGGAGAGGAGAGGCTTATCCGTTAAACAATGGTCAAAAAGTGAAGAAAAAGTAGAAGATTGGGGAAAGAAATGATTTCGGCAGGGGTCAAAAGATGAGAAGAAGCAAACCAAAACAAACCCGAGATGTCACCACAAAAAGAAACCCGAAAAGAACTAAAAGAACACTTCAAAAACAAAAAGAGATTTTGGTTTCTACTCTTACTCAAAATTGCCGAAAATGCTACAAATCACCCCTCTCCAACCGAAATTCTCACTTAGCCACACTCCCACTTTCGGCCAACACTCCCACACACATCACTTCCTTGATTTTCTCCACTATTTCCTCCCTGGATCATTCCTAGCCTCCCATTTGAAATTTTTGACCAGGTCTTCAACTTCCTTGCAGAGTTTGATCCCAACTCTACCTCTTGCTCCATCAAGACATAAAATAAAAGTCCCCCTTTTGCTATTCATGGGATTCGAACCCCCTCCCTCCTTGCCTTCCTAATGACGCCACAGCCACCTTGCCACCAGCTCACTTGTGACACTTAGGCGTACACAGATATACATAAGCCCTACTGCCAAGAACCCTCTCCACTAAAGGGCCAAAAACTAATTTTTTTCCCAGGCTCAGACTCGAACCCAGGCCTCCTTAGGACCCTCAAACACACTCAAATTGCTAGCTGATCAAGCACAACATGAATTTAAGCAAAAATTACAAACCCTTAACTTTTGGGGCATTACAGCCACGATCCTACCAACGATGTCACTCAATGATTAATCACATATACTAATCGAATAATTTACCAAAAAGCCGAAGTCTCACATTAACCTTACCTGAAACGCCAAGCCTTAATAGCTCTTCTTTGATCACTACTCACGCGTATCTCCTAAATCTGCATCACTCTTAATCATTAAAAATAGAATAATAGGTGACTTGTATCCAACACAAGTCCCCCTTTCCCTACTTATGACCATTCGGCCAACACCTAAACCAATATAGAGAATACTTACCCAAGAAGCAATTGGCCCAAGAGGTATTCAGTTTTTGAGATTAGTATAGTGGAATGGGTTATTCGGCACAAATAAGAAGAAGAAGAGAAGAAGGAATCGACTAAAACCAAAGGTGAATCAAAAGAGAATTTGAGAAGAAAAAGTATGGAAGATTCGGCTTCTGAGTACTTAGAGAGTAAAAAAGTGTTTCGGCAACTCAAAAATGAGGAATTCGACTAAAGGAAAAAAAAACAATTTTGGCATTACCCTAGAATTCCCAAACCGGCACCTATATATAGCCTATAGCCGAATTTCCTACCCCCATATTCCCAACTCGGCTCCACCTCTTCCACATATCTCATCTCCTAATTTTTCTCCATGATCTCTTCTTACAATCTCTCCATGACCATTTCAAACCTCTCATCCATCAGACTTTCACTGCAACACAAACTCTAGCCGTCCTGACAGCAAAATAAATACCCCACTAAAATACCATGCCACTACTCAAACCTTGGACTCCCTTGCCTACTAATGACGTCACCTCCCTGCTCCTTAAGTGGCGCCACTTTGCCACTTCACCACAAGCTCCTTTGTGTCATTTTTCTTCATCATTTATTTAAAATGCCTACTAACTAAAGTCACAGTTCCCTTGGGGCTAAAACCAAAATTTTTCCTATACCCTTACTTGATCCCAGGACATCTTCAACACCCCTAGACACTCCAAATTCATTAACCCTCAAAGCCCACACGCCAATTGTCATTTTCTCGCTCACTTAAAAATTTTCTGAGACCCAAAGCCCAAAGCCAAATTCATCTAGGCCCAAAATTCGGGGCGTTACAACTCTACCCCGCTTAAAGAAATTTCGTCCTTGAAATTTCCAACTAACTATTATTCGCACCGCTCAAGTCACACCACTATGCTTTCGCTGCGCACTCTGATTTTAAGAACACTAACACACTTTAACTCTAATTGAACCCTCTTACACTTACCCAAAAAAAAAACCTAGCCAAAGAAGTAGATAAACATTGCACGCATACAGTTTCTATACCCAAAATATTGCATCCACACAAAACATACCCGTTATCACATTTGGGCATCCTCGTCTTCCCGTCGACGAGCAGCATAAACCAAAGCTGGCTGCCTCGCCTCAGTATGACCTGCACCTTCTCCTAGTGCTCCACGTCCATATCCATTACCATTATCGCCCCTGGCCTTCCCACGGCCCATTGGCGGCAGCTGATCTCCCCTTGGTAGCTGAACATTACCCCGGCCCATGGCTGGCACCTGAGCCGGTATTCTAGGGCAATTCCTGATCCTATGCTCCATAGGTCTGCAAGCTAGACAAACTCCTATCCTCTTCCAACACTCACCTGTATGACCTTTCCCACAATCAGCACAAGGTGGCACCCATGGATTAGCAGCAGGGGACCCCTCTCCAACTGGCCCATCAACTCTGGCCTTAGCTCTAGGCCTTTGCCCCGCACCAGAAGACTCTGCCTCCCTTTTAGTCTTGCCTTTCTCCTTCTCTCAATTCAGGCGTTCAGTGCGCTTCACCTCCTCTACTAACTTTGCTTTTTAAATCAACTCCGAGAAAACTCGCTCTCTCTGAGGAGCTATCAACACCCTGAGGCTATCCCTAAGCCCATCATCAAACCTTACGCAACGCTCATAGTCTGTTGCCACCATAACTCTTGCATACCTACTAAGGCGTAGAAATTCTGCCTCATACTCTGCCACAGATTTGTTCCCCTGGATCAAGTTCTGAAACTCCTTCCTTCTAGCATCAACATAACTTTCACCCACGTACTTCCCTTGAAACGCAGCTTTGAAAAACTCTCAAGTGATCTCGCTCGGGTTGGGTACCCTCTTTCACTTTATCAACCACCACCGATATGCTTCCTCCTAAGCAAATGACAATCGTCCCTTTCAACTTTTTCTCAGGTGAGCAGTCCAAATCCTCCATTATCCTCTCAGTGGCCTCCAACCAGTATTCAGCCACATTAGGAGCCACACCAGCAATACCATTAAAGACCCCAGCCCCATTAGATCGTAGTCGCTCCGGAACCGACCCACGACTACCCGTACCATTATTGGGCCCAGCGGCCCTATCCAAAATCCTCAGCATTGCCTGCGACAGTGCGTCATCCCCCGCGGCCCGATCATATGGTCCAGTCTCAGCCTCGGGTAAGGCCGGAGCGTCTCCTACTTCAACGTTAGGCATATGGCCCAATGTCGATGATCTAGCCCTAACACTTCCACGGCCTCTGCCGCAACTCTTTGCACCTCTTCTAGCGCTCATCGCTAATTCTCGTATTATCTGAATTAGGAATTTTATGAAATTTTAGTTAGTTTCAGTAATTAAGCCGATGTCTTATGATAGTATTAAGTAAAAAGGTTATTTTCGCAAATCCTCTACAATTTCAAGTTCCTACGGGCTTTAGTTTCACTCTAACTAAAAAGCTTTAGTATAATCATCTCAAGTAGCCCACTAACTATCTACAGTATATCAAGTTAAACAACCTTAATAATAAGAGAACTTACTTGGTTCGACGTCGGTTACTCAGTGTGCCACATCACAAGAATTTCCAAAACATTTCGATCAAATCCAAAAATAGGTTTTTTTTAAACCCAAGTAATAAGGCCCATTTCACAGCTCGAGCTTTTGCAATCGAGCTCTGATACCACTAAATGTAACACCCCAAACCCGGCCTAGAAGTTAGGCCCGAATTCGACGTGTCACATTGAAGTTTTTTTGCGAAAACCTTGTTTTCATTGAAAACCCTTCTAAAGAAAAGTTAAGTAAAATCCAGTTTGCTTTAAAAATGAGGTGTATCCAAAAAAACCCATTTCCTTGTTACTATAGAAGAAGAAGAAAAAATTCCTTTGACAACGGAAGCTCGTTCTTAAAACGTAATTATTTTCAAAAACTTGAATTATGCTTAAATGAAATAAATCCAGGTTCCGTTTCAAAATTATAATACATAGTGGGAGTAGTGGAATAATAACTAGAGGGCAAGCTTTATTACAATCCAAAATAAAATAACTTAAAATAAATCACTTAAAATCTAGAATTTAGATATTGAGAAAAATAGGTCTAATCGTCTTGCTAGTTGGCCACCTCTGAGTCCCTCCATCTGTCGAACCGCCTACTGAGGATCACCTGAGAAAAGATAAAAGAGGGAGTGAGTTTTCAAAAACTCAGTGTGTACGACCCTCATCAAACAAATAGCATACATATCATATTGTTAACATAATAATATCATACATGCAATTCTGTGCAAACCCTCCCCAAATAATCCATCCGATACACTTCGTCTCCGTCCAACCGAAACACATCTGTGGGGATTTCTAAATCGACCCACCCATCTGATACACTTCAAGGGTAGCCCGGTTGCGGTACTACCTAACGTTGCAGCAAAGCTGCTAATCATATAATGGGCTTAAGAAGCCATCGGTGGATCCACGATTGTCAAGCAACCATGCGATCCTCATATACTTCCTCCGTTCCATAATTCCCAACCAATATACAACCTAAACAGAATATCATATGAATGCAACAAATGTACATGTAACATCCATAAGTCTTACATTCAACACATAGGGGCATTTTAGTCATTACCTTAACCTTATGACTTGTCCACGGTCACAATTAGTTAGTTATTTAAGTTTCATGCAAGGTCAAGCAACTTACCACATACCAAGCCCAAGACTCCTTTCAAAGCCCAGAAAAATTCACATACGGTCATATGGCCCACCAGGCCCAATCTCATTCGTATGGCCCATTAGGCCTAAATCACATTCATATGGCCCATCTGGCCCAATCACATTCATATGGCCATCTGGCCCAAATCAATTCCAAACCATGTAACCAGCATGACTAGTTCATCACTTATTACCAAATCATCAAATTCGCCTATTTTGAGCCTAAGGCCCATCTGGCCCATTTTGCCCATTCCGGCCCGATTGGCCAAAACACGGCCCAAGTCCATGAGATCACTCATGGGGTCTCTGTTATCGATTCCATTTCCCCCATACGATTGTTTGTACACTCGCAAGACTACCGAAGCCAAACTTTTGAGATTTCAGGATTTCCCAATCCATTGTGTGTGTATAGTGTATGTACACACTTGATAACAAAATGCATTGCGATCTCCTTAGCCATGATCCTACAAACGATGTCACTCAATGATTAATCACATATACTTATCGAATACTTTACCAAAAAGCTGAAGTCTCACCTTAACCTTACCTGAAACCCCAAGCCTTAATAGCTCTTCTTTGATCACTACTCACGCGTATCTCCTAAATCTGCATCATTCTTAATCATTAAAAATAGAATAATAGGTGACTTGTATCCAACACAAGTCCCCTTTTCCCTACTTATGACCATTCGGCCAACACCTAAACCAAAATAGAGAATACTTACCCAAGAAGCAATTGGCCCAAGAGGTATTCGGTTTTTGAGATTAGTATAGTGGAAGGGGTTATTCGGCACAAATAAGAAGAAGAAGAGAAGAAGGAATCGGCTAAAACCAAAGGTGAATCAAAAGAGAATTTGAGAAGAAAAAGTATGGAAGATTCGACTTCAGAGTACTTAAAGAGTAAAAAAGTGTTTCAGCAACTCAAAAATGATGAATTCAGCTAAAGGAAAAAAAAACAATTTTGGCATTACCCTAGAATTCCCAAATCGGCACCTATATATAGCCTATAGCTGAATTTCCTACCCCCAAATTCCCAATTCGGCTCCACCTCTTCCACATATCTCATCTCCTAATTTTTCTCCACGATCTCTTCCTACAATCTCTCCATGACCATTTCAAACCTCTCATCCATCAGACTTTCACTGCAACACAAACTCTAGCAGTCCTGACAGCAAAATAAATACCCCACTAAAATACCATGCCACTACTTGAACCTTGGACTCCCTTGCCTGCTAATGACGCCACCTCCCTGCTCCCGAAGTGACGCCACTTTGCCACTTCACCACAAGCTCCTTTGTGTCATTTTTCTTCTTCATTTATTTAAAAAGCCTACATACTGAAGTCACAGTTCCCTTGGGGCTAAAACCAAAATTTTTCCTATACCCTTACTTGATCCCAAGACATCTCCAACACCCCTAGACACTCCAAATTCAATAACCCTCAAAGCCCACATGCCAATTGTCATTTTCTCGCTCACTTAAAAATTTTCTGAGACCTAAAGCCCAAAGCCCAATTCATCTAGGCCCAAAATTCGAGGCGTTACAGTTTTGGTCTGTCAATCTTCTTTTTCCCTTCTTGCCGAACCTTTTCTGTTTCTCTCATCTCTCCATTTTGTCTGTCGGCTTTTAGTTAATGATTTTCTTGATCGATTATTTTTTATCTCTCCTTCCCTCCAGTGCCTTGATTCTGTTACCGATTTTTATCTTCTTCTTCTTTGATCAGTTCTGGTTTGGGAGTGGCTTTAGCAAACGGTGAGTTACTAGATTTCTTCTTGTTTTTCTATTCCTTCGATATGTCCAAACTCTCTTCTTAAACGTATGCTCTGAACTGGACTATACTGTTATTGTTAAAGGGATTTGGCCCAGACTGCTTCAGTTTATGTTTCTGTATACTGATTGTTACTCTAGTAAGGGGATTACACGCTGAGTTTTCGTAAACTCACCTCGTTTTTAACTGTGTAGGTAATTGATAAACCGTAATAGTAACATATTTTAAAGCCCACATTCAACATACTTTTGGATGATTTATCCCTTGAATTATGTAATTTGGTGCTCTTAATCCTTTAATTTCATGTTTTATACTCAAGAGAGCATAGGAGGATGAAAAGAACGAAAAACAAGCTTAAAATGAACCAAATGGGCCAAAGAAAGAAATCGACATGGCCTGGGCCAAATCCACACGGTCGTGCCTCATTGATAGACTTGAACACGGCCTAGCCACGATTCACATGGGCGTGTGCCAAGGGCTCATCCCTGCCATGACAAAGAGGAATTTCACTCAAATTAGGATACTTAGAGGTGAAGAAACACATTCCAAAGTCTATATAAACACCCTAAGTATGACCTAAAGAGGGGGAGTCGACAAAAGCCTTCTGTCAGGGGTGTCCATCTAGGCCAAGGAGCCAAGTCGGAGAGGTTAGAATTGTGGGATTTACTCGAAGAAAGCCAGTTGATTCATCTCAAGAAGCTGGAGTCATACTCAAGACTGAGGATCTTCTCTTCAATTCCTTCAGGGAGTTTTAGGGTTTTTCTTATGTTTTGTTTTATCTTTTCTTCTGAGATGTATTCTTTTATTATTATGAACTAAACCCTCAGATACCTGAGAGGGATGAAACCTAAGACGGATCTTGTTATTATTTTCTGAGCTATATGATAAATACTTGATTTGTTCTTAATTATGTGTTCTTAATTCTTATTTTGATATTTCAGGATATTGATTCAAGTATTGATGTGCTTAGGTAGAGGAGAAATAGACCCTGCCTAAGAGTAGATCTAGCATAATTAAGCGGAGTTGATCGCAACCCTAGAGATAGGATGACGAAAATCTATCGGATTAGGGTCAAACCTAATATGGGAGTCTATAGATCGAGTTAATGCAATTCTAGGGGTTTTAATTAGAAAGAGATTTCAATTAATCAACCTAGGGTTAGACGTTAGTAGCCTCGAGAGAGGTATTAATATAAATTAGAGAATCCTAGGGATCACGTCAAGTGAATAAATCGTCTGCTTCAGAGTTAGATAACAAGTGAAGTCTAGGTGGATTCTTCCTTGGGTATTGTCTTAATCAATATGTTTTTCCCGCAAGTGTTTCCCCAATTCATTCTCTTTGTCTTAGCGTCTTTAGCTTAGTAGTTAGTTAATTTTAGATTAAACAATAATTCACTTCAATTCTTAGGCTAAATAATAGAAAGAAAGTTAGTATTAGTACTTTTGGTTCCTTTGGGTTCGACATTTCGGTCTTGCCACTAAACTATACTACTGTTCGATAGGTGCACTTGCCTCAATTGCTGTCACAGTTAGTTTCCAGGCTCGATAATTCATTATATAAATTTTTAAGACTCTGACGTACACGATCAAGTTTTTGGCACCGTTGCTGGGGACCCAAAATATTAAGAACGCTCATTTTTTATTACTTTAGCCATTTTTTATTTTTGCAATTTACTTTTATTTTATTTTTATTTTAACTTTGCTAATTTTTCTCTTTCTTTGTTCCTCGCAGGTACCTCTAGTTTATGACTAGAAGGAACCCGACAGGACCCTTAATTTACGACAGTGATATTGAAGGAACTGTTCGCAGAAATCGTAGAGAAATAAGGCGAAGCTTAACTTACATAGAAGAAGAGCAAGAAGACGAGAACAATACTACCGAAGAGATGGCTGAGAATAATCTGCTACCTCCAGAGGTGGTCGAAAATCATGCTCCTCGTACTATGTATGATTATGCTAAGCCTAGTTTAGTTGGTACTGAATCAAGTATTGTTAGACCTACTATTGCTGCAAATAATTTTGAACTGAAACCTAACACAATTCAAATGATACAACAATTTGTTCAGTTTGATGGTTTGCAGGATGAAGATCCAAACAATCACTTGGCAAATTTCCTAGAATTTTGTAATACGTTCAAACTAAATGGTGTTTCTGATGATGCCATTCGTCTTTGGTTATTTCCCTTTTCTTTGAGAAATAAAGCCAAACAGTGGTTGAATTCTCTTCCACGAGGATCAATCACTACATGGGAGCAAATGACCGAAAATTTTTTATTAAAATATTTTCTACCGCCTAAAACGGCTAAGTTAAGGAATGATATCTCTTCTTTTGTGCAGATGGATTTAGAGACACTTTATGATGCATGGGAGAGATACAAAGATCTATTGAGAAGGTTCCCACACCATGGATTACCATTGTGGCTACAAGTCCAAACCTTTTATAACGGTGTAAATCCTTCAACCAAGCAGTTGATTGATTCAGCCGCCGGCAGAACCTTGAATAACAAAACACCTGAGGCTGCCTACGGGTTTATTGAAGATATGTCACTGAATAATTATCAGTGGCAAGTCACGAGGACAAGGCCAACAAAATCCGCTAGTGTTTTTAACCTCGACATAGTAACCAAGCTATCGAATCAGGTAGAGATGTTAAACAAAAAGATTGATGGTTTGTGTAATTCTTTGCAGGTACATTCAGTTATGCAGTGCAATATGAATGTAGGAGGAATAGGCAATACATAATATCCATCCTACAACCATGGCATGGAAAACGGATAGATAAACTATATGGGTAATAATTCTAGACCTCAGACTAACCCTTATAGCAATACTTATAATCCAGGTTGGAGGAGCCATCCCCATTTTTCATGGGATGGTCAAGGAAACCAGAGACAACAACTCCCTCAAAACTTCCAACAACAAATTTTACCTACGGAAAAGAAGCCGAACCTTGAGGAGATGCTGACAAAATTCATAGCAGTGTCAGAAACCCACTTTCAAAACATCGAGACAATACTTAAAAATCAACAAGCATCGATTCAAGGAACCAAGAACCAGTTAGGACAACTTGCCAAGATCATATCAGAACAACCACAAGAGCAAGTGAAGGCAGTAACATTAAGGAGTGGGAAGGAATTGGTTGAAACAGAAAAGAAGATGCCACAAGAAACTAATAAAGAAAAAAAATGAAGAAATCGAGAAAGTAACACCGGCACGTGAAGAATTTAAGCCATCGATCCCATATCCGACAAAGTTGAAGAAAGATCACTTAGACGTACAATACGGTAAATTTCTTAAACTTTTTAAACAGTTACATATTAATTTACCTTTTGTGATGCTATTTCGCAGATGCCGACGTACACAAAATTCCTAAAAGAGCTTCTAACAAATAAAAGAAAGTTTGAAGAGATATCAACAGTGGAACTCAATGAAGAATGTTCAGCCATCATCCAAAACAAGCTACCAACCAAATTGAAAGATCCAGGAAGTTTCACTATTCCCTGTTTAATTGGTAGTTTGAACGTAGAGAAAGCACTAGCTGGTCTAGGTTCCAGTATTAATTTAATACCTTATAAAATGTTTAAGCAACTTGGTCTCGGGGAACCTAAACCCACTAGGATGAGTATTCAGTTAGCTGATAGATCTGTTAAATATCCTAGGGGAATTATCGAAGATATTCTGGTAAAAGTTGATAAATTTATATTCCTTGTTGATTTTGTTGTGCTTGACATGGATGAGGACGTTAAGGTACCTTTAATTTTGGGACGTCCCTTTTTAGCTATTGCTAGGGTCGTTATTGATGTCGGTGATAGTAAACTTGCACTAAGGGTAGGCGACGAGGAAATTATTTTTCAAATTTATGATGCTATGCGGTATTCTAGAGAACAAGATGATTCCTGTTATTTTATTGATGCCCCTGATCACATTATTCAAGATTCTTTACAGGAAATCATACATAACGACACGATGGAACTGTGTCTTACACAAGGTGAGGGGGTAGATGATGACATCGATGAATTGAATTCTAATACATCTTCCTCTAGACAGACGAAAGAAGAGGGTATTGAAATCAACGACGAACTAAAACAAAAACCCTCTATTGATGAGCCACCCAAATTAGAATTAAAACAGTTGCCAAAACACTTAGAATATACATTCCTAGGGGATAACTCTACGCTACCAGTAATTATCTCTTTAAATTTGGAACCAAGAGAGAAAGACGAGTTGCCACAGGTACTAAGGGAACATAAAAGAGCCATAGCTTGGAAAATATCTGACATTAAAGGAATAAGCCCATCGTTTTGCATCCACAAAATTTTAATGGAAGATGAGTATAAACCATGTGTGCAACCTCAAAGACGATTGAATCCCAACGTTAAAGAAGTTGTTAAAGTTGAGGTAATTAAACTTCTAGATGCTGGAATAATTTATCCTATTTCTGACAGCACTTGGGTAAGTCCTGTGCAGGTTGTTCCAAAGAAAGGAGGCATGACTGTTGTAGCCAACGAAAAGAATGAATTAATTCCTACCAGAACAGTCACAGGTTGGAGAATCTGTATTGACTATAGAAAGTTGAAGGACGCCACCAGAAAAGATCACTTTCCTTTGCCATTTATTGATCAGATGTTAGAAAGATTATCTGGGCATATGTACTACTACTTCCTAGACGGACTCTCCGGCTACTTCCAAATCCCGATAGCCCCTAAGGATTAAGAAAAGACAACATTTACATGTCCATACGGTACGTTTGCTTATCGTAGATTGCCTTTTAGATTATTTAATGCTCCTGCTACTTTTCAACGCTGCATGCTAGCCATCTTTGATGAACTTGTGGAAGACATTATGGAGGTATTTATGGACGACTTTTCGGTATTCGGTAATTCTTTCCATCTTTGCCTTAAAAAATTAAAACGAGTTCTAATGAGATGTGAGGAAACGAACCTTGTTTTAAATTGGGAAAAATGTCACTTTATGGTTCGAGAGGGGATTGTGTTAGGACATAAAATTTCTAGTAAAGGGATTGAAGTAGATAAAGCAAAAGTTGAAACCATAGAAAAATTACCCCCCTGGTTTAGTAAAGGCTATTAGAAGCTTCTTAGGGCATGCTAGATTTTATAGAAGATTTATTAAAGATTTTTCTAAAATAGCTAAGCCTTTAACAAAATTACTAGAAAAAGATGTACCTTTCAATTTTGATCAAGAATGTTTAGATGCATTTAATATCCTCAAAGATAAACTAACAAATGCTCCAATCATAATTGCACCTGATTGGAATTTAACCTTTGAACTAATGTGTGATGCGAGTGATTTTGCAGTAGGTGCAGTTTTGGGAGAGCGAAGAGACAAGCACTTTTAGCCAATTTATTATGCTAGCAGAACATTGACTCCCGCACAGGAAAACTACACCACCACAGAAAAAGAATTGCTAGCTGTAGTTTTTGCATTTGACAAGTTTAGACAGTATTTGATATTATCTAAAGTTCTCGTTTACACTGACCATTTAGCTCTTCGTTATCTTTTAACTAAATCTGATGCAAAACCTCGACTTATACGATGGATCGTACTCTTACAGGAATTTGATTTGGAAATACAAGATAAGAAGGGAGCTAAAAATCTTGCAGTAGATCATCTTTCTAGGCTTGAAAATCCACATATCAAAGAACTAGATGAGTGTGAGATAAACGACTCGTTTCCCAAAGAACTACTATTCACTATATCTAACTCCGAGGTACCTTGGTTTGCAGATATTGTGAATTATTTAGCTGCTAACATTCTTCCAAAAAGGTTAACACATCATCAAAAGAAGCGATTCTGAAACACCCCAAACCCGGCCCACGAGTCCTGACCGGATCTGGTATGTTCCTCGAGAAAACATTTGAAAGTTCGTTTGTTACTTAGGAAAATTTCGTGTGGTTTGAAGATGGATTTGCTTGTGTTGGGTTCAATTGGAAACCTTGTATATATATATTTTTTTAAGAAAAACCATTTAACCTTGATTTAAACTTAATCGTATAGTAATAAAATCCAATAAAAAGTATGCATAAAATAGTTCATATTAACGGCCTTATTACATCAAAATAAAACCCAAAATTAAATTCAAAGTACTTAAAATAAAAAGTCCAAATAAAATAAATTCATTGCTGAGCATGGCCATCCCTAAGCTTCTGCCGTCCCGGTCCATCACCTGAAAAGTAATCCCACAATGGGGTGAGTCAACAGACTCAATGTGTAACCACAACACTAAGTCCTAACAAACTCAGGCATACAAGTCATACATGTACATATAACATTTAAATAATATGATGCAAACCCGAACCCAAACCTAGTTACCATCCGCTACACATCACCCGTACCAACCTGCACACTGTGGGGACTACTAAGTCAACCCTCCATCCGCTACACACCATCGAAGGCAGTCGCTGCAGTCGACGTGCTCATCGCCCTTATAAATATTTATGGTCTTAGGTCACCACATTCAGACATCGTGGTCTTAGGTCACCACATTCAGATATCGTGGTCTTAGGTCACCACATTCAAATACCGTGGTCTTAGGTCACCACATTCAAATATCGTGGTCTTAGGTCACCACATTCACTTCCCCTTTTCAATAACCCATATGCCCCATATCATACTTATTATGCATTAATCATGGCAACTTTCACATTCTTATAACTTATCACATGTTAAATATAACATATTTCATAATCCTAGTAGTAGTAGGAAACGTACCTGAGTACTTTGTACCGTAACATGGTACCTTAGCCATATTCTTGCACATTCTTATAATCAAATATAGATTAATTATTGCCATAACTATATTAAGAAATAGTATGAGGTACACACCTGATATGCTTAACAAATTCCTTGAAATCCCGAAAACCGATCTACTGATTTAGATCTTAAGTTCCTACATTTGATCAATCACTTGTTATTTAGTAAAAGCCTATTCGGCCATAAGACTAAATCCCGAAGGATTATTGTAACCAAAACTTACCTTGTGCCGATTGGATTAAAAATCAAATCCCAAAACCTTGCTGAGTTCCTTCTTGAAATCGGCTAGCCACCAAATCACTTAGCTATGTCAATTTCCGACTTTTGAATAAATAAGAAACAGTTCTAAATACCAAAAATAGGCCTTGGCCGAATACCTCATATGCTTACCTTGTGGATTCTAAAATCCCGAAAAGAATCACTTGCTTAGGGAGTTGTCGAAATACCTATAGACTTATATTAGATTCGATTTCATCCTTAAACATAATAAATGGCCTTTGGCCGAATATTCACATATCTTACCTTGATTCTTTAAATCCCGAAAAGTAGTCTCTTCTCCCAGTAGTCGACAATATACAAAATCTGAAAGATCATTGTAGTTTCGGCCAAGAGATACAAATGGCATTAGAATCTTAATCTTGGGCTTGAAGAAAAGAAATATAAGGATAGATCCTTACCCTTACTACAGAAGTCGACCCAATCTTGATTGAAGCTCCACAAGGATTCGGCTATGGAGACTAGATAGTGATCAAAGAGGTTTCGACTTATGATGGATTAGAAAGAAAAGAAATCGGCTATGGTGGTATCTTGAATTTTCGGCTTTGGCTAACAAAAAAAAAGAAGAACGAGGCTCTAGGGAATTTCGGTAGAGAGAGGAGAATTTGCTTAGGAAATTCGGCAAAGGAAGAGTGAATGGATGAATGGCCTCTTTTCCTCTAGTAGCCAAAATTACTAGCTAGAGTCCCTTACTTGGCCACCACTCTCCCTTATTTTGATAGCTTTATCTCTTAAATTTTTAAAATTAAAGAATAAATCCTCATTCATCTCTCTTAAAAATAATCTAAAATAAATCCATTATTTATCCCCTATTTAGCCGAAATTTAAAGAGAATAAAAATCCTCTTTTAAGAGCCTTAATGCCGTCCACCTCTCTGCTCCTTGTAGAAAAATAAAAATTCTTTTATTTGCTTCCCATGTGACTCGAACTCAAGACCCTTTTGCTCCTGCATGTGGCGTCACTTGCTAGGCCCTTAAGTGGTGCCTTGTAGCCATTTTACCAAGGCTATTTGTATGTCATATTTCCTCTATAAATTTTCTTAAGGCCACCTTGTCTTAGGTTCCTCTTTTAGACTTGAAAACTCAACATTTTCTAAGTCATTTCCTTATATTTCCAAGTTTCCAAAAACGTTCGTTTCCCTCCTTTAACCTAACATTTCCTTACATTTCCAAGTTTCCAAAAATGTTTGCTTCCCTCTTTTGAATCATTTCTAAATCATTTCCTTACATTTCCTAGTTTCCAAAAATGTCCACTTTAAACTTAACATTTCTATACATTTCCAGGTTTCAAAAATTCATTCATAACACATAAGACATGTCATTTCGTACAATTAAATCGAAAATGCATAGGCCCTTTTCAGGATGTTACAGTTCTACCCCCTTAAAATAATATCGACCTCGAAATTACCTGGCTAAAACAAATAAGGGTATTGCTGTCGCATTGCCTCTTCTGGCTCCCACGAAGCTTCCTCCGCTCCATGATTGCGCCATAACACTTTAACTAGAGGAACTGATTTCCTTCGTAGCACTTTCACGTCTCGTTCCAAGATCTGAATCGGCTCTTCTTCGTAGGATAAGTCTGGCCTTAGCTCCACCTCTTCAACCGGTACTACGTGAGATGGATCCGATCGATATCGATGTAGCATGGAAACATGGAATACGTCGTGTATCTACTTCAACTCCGGTGGCAACTCTAACTGATACGCCACTGGTCCAACTCGCTTCAACACTCGATAGGGCCCTATAAACCTTGGGCTTAACTTCCCTTTGCGACCAAACCTCATCACCTTCTTCCAAGGCGAGACTTTCAGAAACACTTGGTCCCCCACTTCAAACTCTATTTCCTTCCGTTTGAGGTCCGCGTACGACTTTTGTCTATCAGATGCTTCCTTCAACCGTGCTCGAATTGTCTCAACCTTCTCTTCAGATTCTGCCACTAACTCTGGACCCAAAACTCGACGTTCTCCTAACTCAGTCCAACACGTAGGAGTTCGACACTTCCGACCGTACAACGCTTCATACGATGCCATCCGAATGCTGGCTTGATAGCTGTTGTTGTACGCAAACTCTGCTAAAGGCAAATACTCCTCCAAACTTCCTCTAAAGTCTATCACACAGCTCCTCAACATATCCTCTAACACTTGGATTACTCGTTCGGACTGCCCGTCCGACTGTGGATAAAAAGCCGTAGTGAAATCCAACTTAGTGCCTAAAGCTTGATGAAGTACCCTCCAAAACCGAGACGTAAATCTTGGGTCTCTATCCGAAATAATTGACACCGGCACTCCATGCAACCTTACAATTTCCGCCACGTACAATCTTGCCAACTTCTGAAGAGAATAGTCGACTCTCACCAGAATGAAGTGCGCGGACTTGGTCAAACGGTCCACTATTACCCATACCGAGTCCCGCTTAGCAGCGTGGGGAAGCCCACTAACGAAGTCCATGGTGATTCTCTCCCACTTCCATCTGCGGAATCTCGATTGGTGAAGTAATCCCGATGGAACTTGGTGTTCAGCTTTAACTTGCGACATGTCGGACATTTTCCCACGAATTCAGTAACTTCCGCTTAAGATCAGGCCACCAAAACTGTTCCCTTAGATCCCTGTACAACTTAGTGCCTCCGGGATGCATAGCATAAGGGCTATTATGCGCTTCCGAAGAATCCTCCGTCTTAGGTCCTTGTCCTTAGGCATACATACCTTTCCTTGAAGCACAATACTCCTCATCATTAACACCATAATCCTCTAACTCTCCGTTCTGCACTTGTTGTAACTTAACACTTAGATCCTCATCCACCAACCGACTTTCTTTTACCTCATTCAACCATGTTGGTTTGACTTACAATTCCGCCAATAGGCTGCCATCATCATACAGACTCAAGTGTGCGAACAACGCCCTCAGATCCGACACTACTTTTTGACTTAGAGCATTCGCCACTACATTTGCCTTGCCCGGATGATACTCTAATGAACAATCATAGTCCTTCAATAATTCTACCCACCTTCGCTGTCTCAAGTTTAACTCCTTCTGGGTCAACAAATACTTGAGGCTCTTGTGGTCCGTGTAGATCACTGACTTTTCTCCATAAAGGTAGTGCCTCCACACCTTAAGAGCAAAGACCACTGCCGCCAGTTCCAAGTCATGCGTCGGGTAGTTAACCTCGTGAGGCCTTAGTTGTCGAGACGCATAAGCTACCACCTTCCCATCTTGCATCAGTACGCAACCCAAGCCTGTATGGGAAGCGTCACAATACACCACGAAATCCTTTCCCTTCAAAGTTGAATCAAAACCGGAGCTTCAGTCAAAACCCTCTTAAGCTTCTCAAAGCTCTCTTGTTGCTTATCTGTCCAAACGAAAGGTACCTCCTTTCTCAACAGCTTTGTCAAAGGTGCGGCTATTGAAGAAAATCCTTCCACAAACCTTCTGTAGTAGCCTGCCAATCCCAAGAAACTTTGAATCTCAGCCACAAACTTAGGTGGTTTCTAATCTAGTACTGCCTCAATCTTCTTAGGGTCCACCGTTATTCCTTCCGCAGACACCACATGCCCTAAGAATGCAACCTCCTTAAGCCAAAACTCGCACTTGCTGAATTTGGCATATAGCTTCTTCTCCCTTAACACTTGCAACACTTTCCGGAGATGCTCGTCATGTTCTTCCTCAGACTTGGAGTATACTAGGATATCGTCAATGAACACAACAACGAACCGATCCAAGTAGGGTTGAAAAACCTGGTTCATCATATCCATAAACGCGGCTGGGGCGTTCGTCAACCCAAACGGCATTACCACAGACTCAAAATGGCCGTACATTGTCCTAAAGGCCGTTTTATGGATATCTGTCTCCTTCGCCTTCAACTGATGATATCCAGACCTTAGATTGATCTTTGAAAATACGGGCCCCCTTAAGCTGATCGAACAAGTCGTCTATCCGTGGAAAAGGATACTTGTTCTTGATGGTCAGCTTATTTAACTGACGATAATCTATGCACATTCGCATAGTTCTGTCCTTCTTCTTCACAAATAGGACCGGTGCTCCCCACGGAGACACACTGGGTCGAATAAACCCACGATCCAACAACTCTTGGATCTGAGCCTTGAGCTCCACCAACTCCTTTGGCGCCATTCGGTATGGAGCGATTGACACACCTGAGCTGCTCCTGTAGCAAGTCTATTCTAAATTCCACCTCCCTATCCGGGGTATTCTGGTAGCTCCTCCGGAAAAACATCCACGAAGTCCCTTACCGTTCTAACTCCACTAATTCCCCCTTCTTTTGCTTCCACAAAGACTAACGAAGGCCGAAATGCCTTGCACCCTTCCTGACCATTTTCTCCGCTTTTAACGCCGAAACTACATTAGACAGGTAATTTCTCCTTTCTCCTATCATAATGACCACCTTATCCTCCGGGGTCCTTAACTCTATTCGCTTAGCTGCACAGTCCAACACGGCTCGATGCTCTACTAGCCAATCCATGCCAAGTATGAGATCGAATTCTCCGAAGGGTAGTTCCATTAAGTCAGCAGGAAACACTACGCCTTGGATTTCCAAGGGTACACTCCGAAAGATCTCATTCACCACTATAGTTTGACCTAGTGGGCTTACTACAGTCATCTCCCTATCAGAAAGTTCAGAGTCTAGGCCTAGTGTTTCCACTGTTTATCCGCGAAGAAATTTTATGAAAGAAGTTTAGTAGTTCTTTCGATCGATCAAAGTTTCAAGTCTTCTATCCTAATTTAAAGTAGCACATTCATTCAACACACATTCATCATTCAAACATTTTCGTCTTATTCCTATCCCAGGGGTATTTTCGTCATTTCACCTACAGGGGTATTTTGGTAATAAATCAGGGTCAATTTAAAAATTTTGTAAATCAGGGGTAATTTCGCAAAATTTTCAATTTAGGGTTCCTTGGTGATTTTATGAAATAAGGGTATTTCGGTAATTTTGAAATCCGGGGGTATTTCGGTAAAATTTAAACTAGGGTGGCTGGTCCCTTTCGGGTTTTAATTATAGGGTTTAGCCCATCAACGAGTCCTCATAACTAGGGTGAATAGTCACCACGCACCAGGTAGGATTCCAGCGAAGAGGAGGTGAGTCGCTAGGACTGCTTAAATACCAAGCTCTCCCTGAATCCACTCCTAGGCATGCGTCTGCCTATTGCCACACCCTAACTCGACTAAGGTGAACAGTCACTACGCACCAGGTAGGATTCCAGCGAATAGGAGGTGAGTCACTAGGACTGCTTAAATACCAAGCTCTTCCGGATCCAATCCTAGACATGCGTATGATGGTTACCACACCCTAGTCTTGCGGCTCATTAACGGGTTTGTTTAGTGAAATTAAGTCTTATGAAAGTTTAAGAAGTGGTTTAAACTAAGCCTATAGTCCATCAGAGTCTATTTAAACTATTCTACAACCCATAAAGCCCATAAAGCCCACATGTGTATCACACAATGGTTTAGGGTACTTACCTGGTGGACTTCGGGTCGGAGACTTAGGTGCCATGCTGAGCTAACAGACCTGTTATCCTTTAAAGAGCCCATTTTTAGAAAACGTTTTGGAGCCCAAAAACCCCAGAGCCGAGTTTTGAACCGGGCTCTGATACCAAGATGAAACACCCCAAACCCGGCCCACGAGTCCTGACCGGATCTGGTATGTTCCTCGAGAAAACATTTGAAAGTCCGTTTGTTACTTAGGAAAAATTCGTGTGGTTTGAAGATGGATTTGCTTGTGTTGGGTTCAATTGGAAACCTTGTATATATATATATATTTTTAAGAAAAACCATTTAACCTTGATTTAAACTTAATCGTATAGTAATAAAATCCAATAAAAAGCATGCATAAAACAGTTCATATTAACGGCCTTATTACATCAAAATAAAACCCAAAATTAAATTCAAAGTACTTGAAATAAAAAGTCCAAATAAAAAAAATTTCTTGCTGAGCATGGCCATCCCTAAGCTTCGCCGTCCCGGTCCCATCACCGTCCATCACCTCGAAAAGTAATCCCACAACGGGTGAGTCAACAGACTCAATGTGTAACCACAACACTAAGTCCTAAAAAACTCAGGCATACAAGTCATACATATACATATAACTTTTAAATAATATGATGCAAACCCAAACCCAAACCTAGTTACCATCCGCTACACATCACCCGTACCAACCTGCACACCGTGGGGACTACTAAGTCAACCCTCCATCTGCTACACACCATCGAAGGCAGTCGCTGCAGTCGACGTGCTCATCGCCCTTATAAATATTTGTTGTCTTAGGTCACCACATTCAGACATCGTGGTCTTAGGTCACCACATTCAGATATCGTAGTCTTAGGTCACCACATTCAAATACCGTGGTCTTAGGTCACCACATTCAAATATCGTGGTCTTAGGTCACCACATTCACTTCCCCTTTTCAATAACCCATATGACCCATATCATACTTATTATGCATTAATCATGCCAACTTTCACATTCTTATAACTTATCACATGTTAAATATAACATATTTCATAATCCTAGTAGGAGTAGGAAACGTACCTGAGTACTTTGTACCATAACATGGTACCTTAGCCATATTCTTGCACATTCTTATAATCACATATAGATTAATTATTGCCATAACTATATTAAGAAATAGTGTGAGGTACACACCTGATATGCTTAACGAATTCCTTGAAATCCCGAAAACCGATCTACTGATTTAGATCTTAAGTTCCTACATTTGATCAATCACTTGTTATTTAGTAAAAGCCTATTCGGCCATAAGACTAAATCCCAAAGGATTATTGTAACCAAAACTTACCTTGTGCCAATTGGATTAAAAATCAAATCCCGAAACCTTGCTGAGTTCCTTCTTGAAATCGGCTAGCCACCAAATCACTTAGCTATGTCGGTTTTCTTTTTTGAATAAATAAGAAACAGTTCTAAATACCAAAAATAGGCCTTGGCCGAGTACCTCATATGCTTGCCTTGTGGATTCTAAAATCCCGAAAAGAATCACTTGCTTAGGGAGTTATCGAAATACCTATAGACTTATATTAGATTCGATTTCATCCTTAAACATAATAAATGGCCTTTGGCCGAATATTCACATATCTTACCTTGATTCTTTAAATCCCGAAAAGTAGTCTCTTCTCCCTAGTAGTCGACAATATACAAAATCCCGAAAGATCTGTTGTAGTTTCGGCAAAGAGATACAAATGGCATTAGAATCTTAATCTTGGGCTTGAAGAAAAGAAATATAAGGATAGGTCCTTACCCTTACTACAGAAGTTGACCCACTCTTGGTTGAAGCTCCATAAGGATTCGGCTATGTAGACTAGATAGTGATCAAAGAGGTTTCGGCTTTTGATGGATTGGAAAGAAAAGAAATCAGCTATGGTGGTATCTTGAATTTTCGGCTTTGGCTAACAAAAAAAAAACAAAAACGAGGCTCTAGGGAATTACGGCAGAGAGAGTAGAATTTGCTTAGGAAATTCGGCAAAGGAAGAGTGAATGGATGAATGGCCTCTTTTTCTCTAGTAGCCGAAATTACTAGCTAGAGTCCCTTACATGGCCACCACTCTCCCTTATTTTGATAGCTTTATCTCTTAAATTTTTAAAATTAAAGAATAAATCCTCATTTATCTCTCTTAAAAATAATCTAAAATAAATCCATTATTTATCCCCTATTTAGCCGAAATTTAAAGAGAATAAAACTCCTCTTTTAAGAGCCTTAATGCCGTCCACCTCTCTGCTCCTTGTAGCAAAATAAAATTCTTTTATTTGCTTCCCATGTGACTCGAACTCAAGACCCTTTTGCTCCTGCATGTTGCGTCACTTGCTAGGCCCTTAAGTGGTGCCTTGTAGCCATTTTACCAAGGCTATTTGTATGTCATATTTCCTCTATAAATTTTCTTAAGGCCACCTTGTCTTAGTTTCCTCTTTTAGACTTGAAAACTCAACATTTTCTAAGTCATTTCCTTATATTTCCAAGTTTCCAAAAACGTTCGTTTCCCTCCTTTAACCTAACATTTCCTTACATTTCCAAGTTTCCAAAAATGTTCGCTTCCCTCTTTTGAATCATTTCTAAATCATTTCCTTACATTTCCTAGTTTCCAAAAATGTCCACTTTAAACTTAACATTTCTATACATTTCCAGGTTTCAAAAATTCATTCATAACACATAAGACATGTCATTTCGTACAATTAAACTGAAAATGCATAGGCCCTTTTCAGGATGTTACAGATTCTTTGCTAATGTGAAAAACTATTTTTGGGAGGATCCTTTTCTTTTTCGTATATGTGCAGATCAAGTAATTCGGAGATGCGTTACAAAAGCAGAAGCAAGCAAAATCCTAGAACATTGCCATTCAGGACCTTCAGGAGGACATTACAGCGGGATTAAGGCAGCACATAAAACGCTCGAATCAGGTTTTTATTGGCTAACCTTGTTCAAAGACGCCAACAGGTATATTGCTTCATGCGACAGATGCCAAAGAACATGTAATATTTCTAAACGCGATGAAATGCCTCAAAATTACATGCTATCATGCAAAATTTTTTATGTATGGGGTATTGATTTTATGGGCCCATTCCCTAGCTCATTTGGGAATAAATACATCCTAGTAGCAGTAGACTATATGTCAAAATGGGTAGAAGCCCAGGCTTTACCCACTAATGATGCCAGAATGGTGGTGAAATTTCTCAAAAAACTTTTCTCCTGATTTGGAACACCCAGAGCAATTATTAGTTATAGGGGTACTCATTTTTGTAATACGCAATTTGACAAGGTCTTGAAAAAATATGGAGTACACCACAGAACATCTACCCCTTATCACCCTCAAACCAGTGGACAAGCGGAAGTAGCAAATCGAGAACTTAAGCGTATTCTAGAGAAAATGGTAGAATCAAACAGGAAAGATTGGGCATTAAAAGTAGACGATGCATTATGGGTCTATAGAACAGCATTTAAGACTCCCATAGAAACATCCTCATACAAACTTGTCTATAGGAAGAGTTGTCATTTACCATTTGAGTTAGAACACAAAGCCTTCTGGGCTATAAAATTCTTGAATTACGATCTTAAAACCACATGTGAGAAGAGGATGATGCAATTAAACGAGCTAGATGAATGGTGAGCTGAGGCCTATGAGAACTCACGATTATATAAGGAGGCGACAAAGCGACTCCATGATGCTCGTTTAAAGCAATCAAAGCAATTCGAAGTAGGAGACTTAGTTCTGCTATACAATTCAAGGCTCAAATTGTTTCCTGGGAAGCTGAAATCAAGATGGTCAGGTCCATTCATAATCAAAACTATCTTTCCCTACTGCACAGTCGAGGTAACTCAGCCAACTCATGGCACATTCAAGGTAAATGGTCAGCGACTGAAAATTTATAATGGATACGATTTCAGGGATATGAGAAAGGAGCTTCGGCTCCGTGAACCTTCATTTTAAAAATGAAAACAGGGGAAGTCTAGCTTAAGACTTTAAATGAGCGCTTCTCTGGAGGCAACCTGAGCACTAACTTCACTAATGATTATATTTTCAATTTTTAGCACCTAACTGAAAACTAACCAATTTACTAAGCACAGGGTTTACGCACCACATGGCCTTACACACGGCCGTGGCCGTGGCCATGTGGACGCCACGACTGTGTATATGGGCATGGCGGCAACCGTGTAGAAACAGGATAAATTTTTTTCCCAAGACACGGGCTCCGACTAAAAGACACGACCGTGCGGCTCAACTGCGGTCGATACTGAGTAATTGACACGAGCGTACAACACACCCGTGCATCCAACCCGTGGTGAACACTGAGTAACCAAACACGGGCATAAGACACGCTCGTGCCTTAGGACAGTGGACGACACTGACTTACGACGCACGGGCGTAGAAAAAATTGACACGGGCGTGTGACACTGCATTAACGCGCCTAAATTTAAAATTCTCAAAAAACACGGGCTGAATAAAGGGAACACGGGCGTGGCCCCTGCCCGTGTCTCCCACCCCTATTTAAAGCACCCAACACCCGTCTTCCCCAAGGTCCCTCCCCCAAATAACAAACCCTAGCTGTTTTTCTCCAAAAACACTACCCCACTCCAGCCACCAGCAAAATCTTTTCCTTCCATGACCCTTCCTACCCCATATTCCCCTCCGTCTTCACGTACAAACCTTACCACACCCGTGCCGACGGAACACACGCCCACCCAAAATCACGACACTACCGTGTTCCCCCTTCTATTTGCAGCACACGCTCGTGTAGCCATCCTCCACACCCGTACGCCAACCATCGCCTCAATAACCCCACCGGTCACCTTTCTTTTTCCTATTCTACTTATTTTTCCTTTACCTTTGATCATTGAAATTTCTATTAGATATTCAATATTTATTTCTATTTCTTAATTAGTTCTAGATTGTTAGTTTATCACTCCGTTTAGCAAACAATTTATATTACATGGGCATTAGGATAGGAAAATATACGTCTTGGCTGCAAACAATATTTGAATTCTTTCTTTTGAATACTTCCTATTTTCAGGAAAATAATGACTCCTCCACGCAGTCGAAAAACCGTCGTTCCCATTTCGAAAAAACGAAAGGGACCCGGTTCATCATCAGCCAGCGCATCCGCCGAAGTGCGACACCCATTCTTACGATTTCCTCCTGGAGCACAAGAGGACCTTTATAAGATACTCCGCGCGCGACCTCTCGACATAGGGAGATGTATTGATTGGACCACTTTGGAGTAGGTCCAACTAGCTGACGACGCACGGGCTCTCCTAACTACCGATCCTTGGGGCCAATTCTTCAATATCATCGAGCCCACATATCTAGAGCTCACTTTGGAGCTCTGTTCCACTTTCCATCTTCAGACGATAATGACGCACCACGACGACCCCGGTACGATCCAATTCTGTCTCGGAGGCATTATACGAGAACTGAATGTACCGCAATTCGGGTTCCGCATTGGGACTCTATACTAACAAATTCATGGAGGATAATGATCTCTCCGAGCTTCATCGCCATATCCATAACACCCCCACGAGATGTTGGTACAACAAAGCCCCTAACAACGCCTCTTATGACCCCAGTCGCTCCAAGGCAACGTCTCTCACCCCATCCCTGAGGTACGTACACGCTATTTTAGCTCATACACTAACAGGTAGATGAGAGAGCAGTGGCGTCGTCAACACTCATGACGCCTATGGAGTGATTTTAGGAGGGTTTTGGGGGATTTGGATAAGGGGGTTGTTGGTTGAGGATTTTCGGGAGAAAAAGAAGGAATTTGGTGTGTAATGGGTGTATTGTGCCGAATTTGAGTGGGGACTACTCAGAATTTCGGGATTGGGAGTTTGAGTGCACTATTTTGGGTTGGGGTAATTGACCATTTGGGAATTATCCTTTCTTTGCCGAATATATCATTCTCTTTTCCCCTCTTCTTTTTCGGTTTTGGTCTGCATCAATCTTCTCCTTCCTTCTTGCCGAACCTTTCTGCTTTCTCTCATCTCTCTTTTTGTCTCACGCCTTTTTAGTTAATGATTTTCTTGATCGATTGTTTTTTATCTCTCATTCCCTCCAGTGCCTTGATTCAGTTACCGATTTCTATCTTCTTCTACTTTGATAAGTTCTGGTTTCGGAGTGGCTTTAGCAAACGATGAGTTACTAGGTTTCTTCTTGTTTTTCTATTCCTTCGATATGTCCAAACTCCCATTTTAAACGTATGCTCTGAACTGGAATGTACTGTTATTGTTAAAGGGCTTTGGCCGAGACTGTTTCAGTTTCTGTTTCTTTATACTGACTGTTACTCTAGTAAGGGGATTACACGCTTAGTTTTCGTAAACTCACCCCGTTCTTAATTGTGCAGGCAATCCCCAACGTTAGGAGGATCGGTGTTGTGAGGGACTCGGAGGTGACCACACGACTGCGACTGTTATGTTTTGGACTTTATATATGTTTTAAATTTCGTTATGGGTTTTAATTTCTGTAATAAGGCCTCTATGGATTTAATTCTGAATTTGGGATTTGGTTACGTTTTATATCTGTTAGACGTAGACGAGTTTTTAACCCAATTAAAACATACATTTTAAACTTCTTTACCTTAAATTAGCTTCCACAACTAAAAGTGATTTTTAACAAAGTTAATAACGTTTTTAAAAGTGATTAACTTTTCAATGAACCACATTTTGAAATTGAACGAGCACAAACTGAGACTTTAGTTTGTAAATATTAAGGAGGGTTTCAATAAAAACATGGTTTTCGAAAAACTCTTCAATGTGACATGCCAGATTCGGGCCTAACTTCTGTGCCGGGTTGGGGTGTTACATTTTGTTGTATCAGAGCCAGGTTGCAAAACTCGGCTGTGGAATGTGTTTTCAAAATTTGGTATTACAAGAGGTTGGTTTCAAATATGTGAAGTGTTTTGAGGTATTTTTTTGGAAAGTGTGGCACACCGAGTCTCCGGCGTCGAATCTGTAAGTTTCTGAAATTGTTATTTATTTTCGTTAAAAAGCAGTAGATAGAGATACTATGATTTCTTAGATATTAGACTGTATTGCTACACTTAAAGCTAGAGTTTGTATTTATTCTGTGTGTATTCTGGAAATGATATGAATGTGATATCCATATGCCCCGATGGATAGATGGTGTGGTGCGTGCTTGAATTATTAGGATCAGAGTGTGCAGCGAGAGCGTAGTGTGGTAGGCTAGGGTGTGTGACTATTCTGATATTCAGAAATTTCAGGGACGAAATTTCTTTAAAGGGGTAGAGTTGTAACGCCTAGAATTTTGGGCCTAGAAGAAATGGGCTTCCCGTGCCGGGGGAATTGGAATTTAGTTGTGCATGTGAATAACATAAAAGTACGTCTGCTTTGGTGGTTATGATCCTGAGAAGTATTGGAGAAGTCTTGGGTTCAAACCTGGGCTTTCAAAAAATTTTGGTTTTAGGTGAATAAAACCCTGGATGTAAGTAAGTAGGCTTTAAGAATATTGTTGGGGAAATCATGACACAAGAAGGGTTGGTGATCCAGTGGTAGTGGCGTCATTATGGTGGCAAGGGGATCTTGAGTTCGAATCGCAAGGGATGCAAAGGGATTTTATTTTATTTCCATCAGGTGAGAGAGGTAGAGTTGGATTAAAACTCTCTTGGGGTGGTTGTTGACTTGGTCTTGGATGAAGTTGTTGGGGAGTTCGAATTGGTATGTGAGGGATTTATGGAGTGATTTTAGGGGGGTTTTGGGGGATTTGGATAAGGGGGTTGTTGGTTGAAGATTTTGGGGAGAAAAAGAAGGAATTTGCTGTGTAATAGGTGTATTATGCCGAATTTGAGTGGGGACTACTCAGAATTTCGGGATTGGGAGTTTGAGTGCACTATTTTGGGTTGGGGTAATTGACCATTTGGGGAATTGTCCTTTACTGCCGAATATATCATTCTCTTTTCCCCCTCTTCTTTATCGGTTTTGGTCTGTCAATCTTCTCCTTCCCTTCTTGCCGAACCTTTTCTATTTCTCTCATCTCTCCATTTTGTCTATCGACTTTTAGTTAATGATTTTCTTGATCGATTGTTTTTGATCTCTCCTTCTTTCTAGTGCCTTGATTCTGTTACCGATTTCTATATTCTTATTCTTTGATCAGTTCTGGTTTGGGAGTGGCTTTAGTAAAGTGAGTTACTAGGTTTCTTCTTGTTTTTTCTATTCCTTCGATATGTCCAAACTTCCTTCTTAAACGTATGCTCTGAACTGGACTGTACTGTTACTGTTAAAGGGCTTTGGCCCAGAATGTTTCGGTTTCTATTTCTGTATACTGACTGTTACTCCAGTAAGGGGATTACACGCTGAGTTTTCTAAACTCACCCCGTTCTTAATTATACAGGTAATCCCCAACGTTAAGAGGATCGGTGCTGCGATGGACTCGGAGGTGACCACACGACTGCGGCTGTTATGCTTTGGACTTTATATATGTTTTAAATTTCGTTATGGGTTTTAATTTCTGTAATAAGGCCTCTATGGATTTAATTCTGAATTTAGGATTTGGTTATATTTTATATCTGTTAGACGTAGACGAGTTTTCAACCCAATTACCATTTTTTAAAACATACGTTTTAAACTTCTTTACCTTAAATTAGCTTCCGCAACTAAAAGAGATTTTTAACAAAGTTAATAACGTTTTTAAAAGTGATTAACTTTTCAATGAACCACATTTTGAAATTGAACGAGCACAAACTGAGACTTTAGTTTATAAATATTAAGGAGGGTTTCAATGAAAACATGGTTTTCAAAAAACACTTCAATGTGATGCGCCAGATTCGGGCCTAACTTCTGTGCCGGGTTGGGGTGTTACATTTAGTGGTATCAGAGCCAGGTTGCAAAACTCGGCTGTGGAATGTGTTTTCAAAATTTGGTATTACAAGAGGTTGGTTTCAAATATTTGAAGTGTTTTGAGGTATTTTTCTGGAAAGTGTGGCACACTCGAGTCTCCGGTGCCGAATCTGTAAGTTTCTAAAACTATTGTTTGTTTTTGTTGAAAAGCAGTAGATAGAGATACTGTGATTTCTTAGATATTAGACTGTATTGATACACTTAAAATTGGAGTTTGTATTTATTTTGTGTGTATTCTGGAAATGATATGCATGTGATATCCATCCGCCCCGATGGATAGATGGTGTGGTGCGTGACTGTATTATTAGGATAAGAGTGCGCAGTGAGAGCGTAGTGTGGTAGGCTAGGGTGTGTGACTATTCTGATATTCGAAAATTTCGGGGACGAAATTTCTTTAAAGGGGTAAAGTTGTAACGCCCCAAATTTTTGGCCTAGAAGAAATGGGCTTCGCGTGCAGGAGGAATTGGAATTTAGTTGTGCATGTGAATAACATAAAAGTACGTCTGCTTTGGTGGTTAGGATCCTGAGAAGTATTGGAGAAGTCTTGGGTTCAAACATGGGCTTTCGAAAAATTTTGGTTTTAGGTGAATAAAACCCTGGATGTAAGTAAGTAGGCTTTAAGAATATTGCTGGGGAAATCTTGACACAAGAAGGGTTGGTGATCCAGTGGTAGTGGCGTCATTATGGTGGCAAGGGGATCTTGAGTTCGACTCGCATGGGATGCAAAGGGATTTTATTTTATTTCCATGAGGTGAGAGAGGTAGAGTTTGATTAAAACTCTCCTGAGGTGGTTGTTGACTTGGTCTTGGATGAAGTTGTCGGGGAGTTTGAATTGGTCTGTGAGGGATTTAAAAAGTGATTTTAGGAGGGTTTTGGGGGATTTGGATAAGGGGGTTATTGGTTGAGTATTTTCGGGAGAAAAAGAAGGAATTGGCTGTGTAATGGGTGTATTAAGCCGAATTTGAGTGGGGACTACTCAGAATTTCGGGATTGGGAGTTTGAGTGCACTATTTTGGGTTGGGGTAATTGACCATTTGGGGAATTGTCCTTTACTGCCGAATATATCATTCTCTTTTCCCCCTCTTCTTTTTCAGTTTTGGTCTGTCAATCTTCTCCTTCCCTTCTTCCCGAACCTTTTCTGTTTCTCTCATCTCTCCATTTTGTCTGTCAGCTTTTAGTTAATGATTTTCTTGATCGATTGGTTTTGATATCTCCTTCCCTCTAGTGCCTTGATTCTGTTACCGATTTCTATCTTCTTATTCTTTGATCAGTTCTGGTTTGGGAGTGGCTTTAGCAAACGGTGATTTACTAGATTTCTTCTTGTTTTTTCTATTCCTTCAATATGTCCAAACTCCCTTCTTAAATGTATGCTCTGAATCGACTGCATCATTATTCTTGTTAAAGGGCTTTGGCCTGCACTATTTTGGTTTCTATTTCAGATAATTGATCACATTACTCTAGTAAGGGGATTACACGCTGAGTTTTCGTAAACTCACCCCGTTCTTAATTGTGTAGGTAATCCCCAACATTAGGAGGATCGGTGCTGCGAGGGACTTGGAGGTGACCACACGACTGCGGCTGTTATGCTTTGGACTTTATATATGTTTTAAATTTCGTTATGGGTTTTAATTTCTGTAATAAGGCCTCTATGGATTTAATTCTGAATTTGGGAATTGGTTACGTTTTATATCTGTTAGACGTAGATGAGTTTTCAACCCAATTACTGTTTTTTAAAACATACGTTTTAAACTTCTTTACCTTAAATTAGCTTCCGCAACTAAAAGAGATTTTTAACAAAGTTAATAACATTTTTAAAAGTGATTAACTTTTCAATGAACCACATTTTGAAATTGAACGAGCACAAACTGAGACTTTAGTTTGTAAATATTAAGGAGGGTTTCAATGAAAACATGGTTTTCGAAAAACACTTCAATGTGACACGCCAGATTCGGGCCTAACTTCTGTGCCGGGTTGGGGTGTTACATTTAGTGGTATCAGAGCCAGGTTGCAAAACTCGGCTGTGGAATGTGTTTTCAAAATTTTTGTATTACAAGAGGTTGGTTTCAAATATGTGAAGTGTTTTGAGGTATTTTTCTGGAAAGTGTGGCACACCGAATCTCCGGTGTCGAATCTGTAAGTTTCTGAAACTGTTATTTGTTTTTGTTGAAAAGCAGTAGATAGAGATACTGTGATTTCTTAGATATTAGACTGTATTGCTACACTTAAAGTTGGAGTTTGTATTTATTCTGTGTGTATTCTGAAAATGATATGCATGTGATATCCATCCACCCCGATGGATAGATGGTGTGGTGCATGCTTGTATTATTAGGATAAGAGTGCGCAGCGAGAGCGTAGTGTGGTAGGCTAGGGTGTGTGACTATTCTGATATTCAAAAATTTTAGGGACGAAATTTCTTTATTGGGGTAGAGTTGTAACGCCCCGAATTTTGGGCCTAGAGGAAATGGGCTTCGCGTGCCGGAGGAATTGGAATTTAGTTGTGCATGTGAATAACATAAAAGTACGTCTGCTTTGGTGGTTAGGATCCTGAGAAGTATTGGAGAAGTCTTGGGGTTCAAACTTGGGCTTTCGAAAAATTTTGGTTTTAGGTGAATAAAACCCTGGATGTAAGTAAGTAGGCTTTAAGAATATTGTTGGGGAAATCATGACACAAGAAGGATTGGTGATCCAGTGGTAGTGGCGTCATTATGGTGGCAAGGGGATCTTGAGTTCGAATCGCATGGGATGCAAAGGGATTTATATTTAAGGTATCACAGAACTCTAAAAAATTAGCTATATGAGTGTTTGGATCTTCGTCCTGCAAACCATCAAATTGAACAAACTATTGAATCATTTGTATAGTGTTAGGCTTTAATTCAAAATTATTAGCAGCTATAGCAGGCCTAACAATACTTGATTCGGCTCCTGTTAAATGAGGTTTAGCATAATCAAACATAGTACGAGGAGCATTATTTTCTCCCACATCTTGTGGTGGAAGATTATTTTCGTCCATCCCTTCAGTAGGATTGGATCTGTCTTCTCGCTCTTCTTCTTGGTAATTTAGGGCTCGCCTAATTTTTCAGCGATTTCTCCGAGCGGTAGCTTTAATATCACTGTCGTATTCTAAAGGTCCTCTCGGGTTCCTTCTAGTCATAAACTAGAGGTACCTGCTAGGAAAAGAAAGAAAGAAAATTTAGCAAAATTAAAATTAAAACTAAAAATAAAAATAAATTGCGGAAAATAAAAATTGGCTAAAGTAATAAAAATAGAGCTTTCTTAATATTTTAGTTCCCCGGCAACGGCGCCAAAAACTTGATCGCTGTGAATCAGAGCTTTAAAATTTATAAAAAGAATGAGGCAAGTGCACTTATCGAACAGCAGTATAGCTTAGGTAAGACCGGATTATCGAACCTAAAGGAACTAAAAGTACTACTACAAACTTTCTTTTTATTATCTAGCCTAAAAATAAAGAGAGATTGTTTATCTAATCTAAATTAATTAAGTACTAAACTAAAGACTCTAAGACAAAGAAGAATGAATTTGGAAAATAACTTGGGAAAAACTCAGTTGATTTAGATGATACCCTAGGAAGAATCCACCTAGACTTCACTTGTTATCTAACACTGAACCATACAATTTATTCACTTAGTTTGATCCGTAAGACTCCCTAACGTATATTAAACCCTCTCTCGAGGCGAATAATGTCTAACCCTAGGTTAATTAGTGGAACTCTCGTTCTCTTATAATAAGCCCCTAGAATAGTAGTAAATCGATCTATGGATTCCCATATTAGGTTTCACCCTAATCCGGCAAAATCTCGTCACCCTATCTCTAGGCGTGCGATCAACTCCGCTTAATTATGTTGGATCTACTCTTAGGCAGGGTCTATTCCTCCTCCACCTAAGCATATTTTATTTGGATTAAGCTCACATAATTAAGAATAAACTAAGTATTTATCATATAATTCAGAAAACAATAACAAGATTCATCATAGGTTTCATCCCCTTCGGGTATCCGAAGGGTTTAGTTCATAACAATAAAGGAAAACATCTCAAGAGAAAAGATAAAAAAAAACATAAGAAATCCCTAAAACCCCCTGAAGGAATTGAAGGAGAGATCCTCCGTCTTGAGTATAATTCTGGCTTCTTGAGATGGATCAACTGGCTATCCCTGAGTGAATCCCCACAAATCTGCCTTCTCTGGCCTAGCACGATGCCCCTAGACGATGGCTTTGGGCTCCCCCTCTTAGGTTATACTTAGGGTGTATTTATAGGCTTTTGAAATACATTTCTTTCTCCCTAAGTATCCTTTCCCGAATGAAATTACTCTTCTCCACGACAGAGGCACGGCCATCGCGCACGCCCGTGTGAATCGTGGCCAGGCCGTGTTCGGATTTCTTTAATGAGACACGGTCGTGTGAGTCGGGGTTAGACCGTGTTCTAGACGATTGAATTGGCACGGCCGTGTGGGTCCAAGTCCAGGCCGTGTCAATTTTCTTTTTGGCCCGTTTTGGTCCGTTTTGAGCCCGTTTCTCGTTCTTTTTATCCTTGGGTGCTTTCCTGAGTATAAGACATGAAAAGAAAGGATTAAGAGCACCTTTTTACATAAATCAAGGGATAATTCATCCAAAAGCATACTAAATGTGGGATTAAAATATGTTACTATTTCAGTTTATCAAATACCCCCACACTTAAGCTTTTGCTTGTCCTCAAGCAAAATTCTCAACTTACAATTAAAATGAACTTCCTATAATTCATAATAGTCATTGATAGTGTCTCATCATAATTCAGGGATAATTTATACATGGATAATTCAACTCAAAGAGTCCTAAAGATTCAAACAATATAAGTCATATATTTGTAGCACAAAACATAGGTGTTTCCCCTCATCTAAATAATTACCTCTGATTCAAAATTGTCAAGGATTAACATCCTCACTAAAGATTCACTCAAATCATTCAAAGTGTTTAAGGTTCAAAATTTAGGCACTCAAAAGTCAAACATGAAGAGTTAATCCCATAGGCTTGCATGAAAATCAAATCTCCACCACTGAAATATGAGATGAAACACAAATCAAAAAGTCTTTGTTAGGGTTGTAACGGGGCTAGGGTTAAGGTGTGGAATAAGGCTGAATTAGAGGGTTAGAATCGAGATTGAATTGACAAATTACCTAACTAAGAACTAATGAACCAATAATAATAATTACATCAATTGAAAACTAATAATACTAATAATACGAGCTTCTTCTTCGATATTTAGAATTTAAATAAATGTATAAGCTCGTTTAATCACATAACTAATAATGAATATACTTCGTCATTTTTTTAAGTACATAATAAATACATAATAAAGGATAAATTACTAAAATTCATAATTATGCAACTAATCAGATCAAATCTCGATATAGGGGTAGTTAGAAAGAATGGTGATAACAATTACAAAGGGTTTTGGGTTAATATTAGTGGGTGAGTCAATAAATAGGGTTGTTAGGATTAAAAGGGGTTCACTAGGGGTTAATTTGTGAAGGTAGGCTTTAATGGAGTTAGTGGGTTAAAACCTAGGTGCCTTTATCATCTCTCAGATATCAAATCAAAAGTGTGGTCTCGACATGTATAATCGATGCAAGTTTTAGAATAACAAATCAGTGTTGACATACTCATAATCAATAAAGTGAGCAAGAAAAAGAATTTATGCTCTATAAGGCTCAAAAACTCACAAAAATTATGGGTATTTTTGACATCAACCTTGTAAATATCAAATTTCAAGGTAATATTTAAATTCAGGTAGACGACCTAGAAAATTTTTAATTCAGAAAAATAGACTTATTATGCTTGATTCTCTAGTATTCTTAGAATTTAATCATCAATGCACAATTATCAATGACTTAATCTAAAACATATCAATAAAAATCATAAATCATCAGAAATTTCATCCTAATTAGTAATATGAGTAAATTACTTAAAAACAAGACTAAATTCAGGGATTTTGAGAATAATGAAGAAAAGTTTGGTACCTAATTTTTGAAATTTGAGAATAATGAAAAAAGTTAGGCCACCTTTTTAAGTTGTTCACCCCCCATACTTAAGATGTACATTGCCCTCAATGTACAAAGTTAGATAATATAAATGTAATGTTTAGATCAGAAGATATGGGGATAAGTGAAACTCCCTGAATTATGGATTGGCTCCTTGAGTTGGCGGTGGTCGTGGTGAGAGATAAGTTGGAGGGCCTGTCTGGATGTGGTGGTTGCCCACGAGTTCTGTGCTAGATGAAGAAATTGGGAGACTCGTGGGGGATTAGCCAGGATTTATTAAGACAAATTTAAAATAAACTAAATATATAATTAAAGACAAGAAAGGTAAAGAGAAAGAAAATAGAAATTGAATTAAACTAATGCTAAAAGATAATGGGGCTTGAGAATCCTCATTGGTAGATGGTTCGCGAGGTGGGTGTGATTTCTACGGCTGTGGTGGTGCTGGCGGTGGTTGAGGTGGTGTGATTCCCAAGCAGCCTTTAGAACCTAAAATTAAGAAACTAAGATAAAATAAACTAAATTAAGCATAAGATAGTCAAAGGGAAGGAGAATGAAAGGAAAGAGAAAAGAAAAATAGAAATTAAATGGTCTCAAAGACCCTTGGCTTGTTGTTTGAATGAAGTCACAAAGATGAACTCATGTGAATCGGTCTCCTTGAGAAGATTGGCCTTTACGCTTCTTTGCCATGGATATGATTTTGTTGTAGCTCAAGAGTCTAAGGATTTATTAGGAAAAAGGGAAAAAGAAAAAGAGGGAAAAGAAATAAAGAGAGAAGGAGGGGAGTAGGTAAGAAGAGAAAGGAGAGGGGCATGGTGTTTAAATAGAATTTCAAGTCTGGCAGTTTCCCACGCCCGTGGGTTGAGGGTGTGTCGATTCACACGGCCGCATCGTATGGTCGTGTTCCTAGGCGTGTTGGTTACCCCATGCTCGTGTCTAGCTTGTGTTCGACAAGTCAGTATGTTGGCACGGTTTTAAGGTACGGGCGTGTTCTGCCCGTGGTTGGAAAGTCAGTAGCTTCACACAGTCATGGGGCACGGCCGTGCCCCTTTGTCGGTGCCTGTGGTGTAGTGGTTGGATCCGTGACGTCGAAAAGTGGTTGGAACTCATTCGCACGACCTCTTCTATGTCAGTACGGGGATTCTTATGGTCCACACAGCCACGGCCACGGCCGTGTGCAAGGCTGTGTGACTTGGAAATCTACACTTCTGGTTAGTTTATAACTAAGTGTTCAGAAAGAAAAGAAGAAAAGAAAAATATATTTGAAGCAAAATGTGAGAATAAATTATGTTAGTGCTCGGGTTGCCTCCCGAGAAGCGCTCATTTATAGTCTTAAGCTAGACTCTCCTCTCGTTTGCATTGTCAGGGTGGTTTGAGGAGTTGAAAGTCCTTTCTCATGCCATCATTTGTATCCTCGTGAAAAGATTTAAGTCGAGATTCGTTTATAGTAAAAGTACCGAAAATAGGATTACTTACCTCGACTGTTCCGTATGGGAAAACACTGGTTACCCTAAAAGGTATTTCTTTGTTTGTGTTAGGGTCCGGAGGAGATATTCGAGGATCTTCCTGATCTAACAGTACCTGGTCCCCTATTTTGAAGTGGTTTGTTGTTCCTATTAGCTCTTTTGGGGGCTCCTTCGGTTTTATCTTGTGTGGTTCCGGTTCTTCATCGTGTATCCCTAATTTCTCCTTGAAGTGTGTTTTCCACTCGTCTAGATCATCGAACTGAATCCTTCGATCTTCATGAGTTATTTCTTTGTCAGCATGGGGTTTAGGATCGAGTACAGTTGTATTCTTTGGTGGTGCTTCCTGAAAATAAGGGTTAACCGAATGGTTATCAGTAGAATTTACGTTCTCACCTTGATTATTCGATGTTCTAGCCGAGTCGAGAGCCTTGAGGGCGACCGTCTCATTACCTACACAAAGTATGAGTTCTCCTACATCAACATCAATTTTAGTCCTGACAGTCGCTAAAAAGGGTCTTCCTAAAATTAGGGGAATCGAATTATCCTCATCCATATCTAAGACAACAAAATCTAATGGGAAAACGAATCTGTCAATTTTTACAAGAACATCTTCGATAATACCCCTAGGAATTCTAACAGTTTTATCAGCTAAATGAATGCTCATCCTAGTTTTCTTGGGTTTTCCGAGACCTAGTTGTTTAAATAATTTGTAAGGCATGACATTAATGCTTGCCCCTAAATCAGCTAACGCATTATCAAAAGTTAGTCTACCAATTAAACATGGAATTGTAAAACTCCCTGGATCTTTTAGCTTTTGTGGTAGTCTATTCTGTAACATTGCTGAGCACACTGCGTTTAATTCCACATGTGGATCCTCATCTAACTTGCGCTTATTCGTCAAGAGATGTTTTAAAAATTTCCTCGAATCTGGCATCTGTGAAAGAGCTTCAAGTAGCGGTAAGTTAATATGTAATTTCTTTAAAATTTTAAGAAACTTACCGAATCGCTCCTCAGTATCGTCTCTCATTAACGCCGGATATGGAATGCGAGGTTGGTACTCCTTGATTACCGGTTTTGGCTTGTCTTGTGTTACCTCAACTTTACCTTTTCTACCTCGTTTCCTTGTGTTGGACTGGGTTCGTCTACTTCTTTGCTTTCTTGAGTCATTATGGCTTGGATTTGCTCCTTTGGATTAATTTCAGATATTACTCAGTGAGACGCCTCTTACGGTCGCTCGGATAATAGCTTCACAATTTGTTCGATCGATGGGTAATTTCCCAGATTGCCTTTGTAAGTCTTCCAACTTGGTTCTCGATCATTTTGAATGATGTTTGTTAGGTGTCGAGTGTTACCTCAATTTTTTGGAGACGGGCTTCTGTGGTTGCTATAAATTTGTTCAACGTCTCTTCAAGATTCAGCTTCTTTCCCCTGTAGATAGGGCTGATTTTGGAAATTTTGAGGAGGTTGTTGTCTTTGATTTCCTTGATTTCCTTGTCCTCCCCACGAAAAATTTGGGTGGTTCCTCCAACCTAGATTATAATTATTACTATATGGGTTATTATTAGATCTCAAATTGTTACCTATATAGTTCATCTGTTCGCTCTCTGTGTCTTGGTTGGTAGGGTGGGTACTCGTGATTCGCCACGCCCCTTATGTCGCATCGCATTACTTGGATGTGCTGCGAAGAACACAAACTATCAAGCTTTTTATTCATCATCTCTACCGTGTTGATAGCATGGTTACAAAGATCTATGTTGAAAACTCCAAATTGATTTTGTTGGTTTAGTCCTTGTAACTCGCCACCGATAGTTATTCAAAGTGACATCTCTTCAATAAACTCCCCGGGTCGCCGGGAGTTTTATTGTTCGTGGTTCCACCGGTGGTGAATGTATTAGTTGCCTCGTTGAGGGGTTTACACCGTTATAGAAAGTCTGGACTTGGAGCCACAAAGGTAAACCATGGTGCGGAAACCTTCTAAAGAGATCCTTTTATCTCTCCCATGCATCGTATAATGTCTCTAAATCCATCTGCACAAAAGAAGAGATATCATTACGTAATTTGGCCGTTTTGGCCGTCGAGAAATATTTTAATAAAAAATTTTCGGTCATTTGATCCCATGTAGTGATTGACCCTCGTGGTAGCGAGTTTAACCACTGTTTAGCTTTATTCCTTAATGAAAAGGGAAATAACCGAAGTCGTATGGCATCATCGAAAACGCCATTTATTTTTAAGGTATCACGTAACTCTAAAAATTAGCTATATGAGTGTTTGGATCTTCGTCCCGCAAACCATCAAATTGAACAAATCGTTGAATCATTTGTATAGTGTTAGGCTTTAATTCAAAAGTATTAGCAGCTATAGCAGGGCCTAACAATACTTGATTTGGCTCTGTTAAATGAGGTTTAGCATAATCAAACATAGTACGAGGAGCATTATTTTCTCCCACATCTTGTGGTGGAAGATTATTTTCGTCCATCCCTTCAAAGAGGATTGATCTGCCTTTCTCGCTCTCCTTCTTGGTAATTTAGGGCTCGCCTAATTTCTCTCACGATTTCTCCGAGCGGTAGCTTCAATATCACTGTCAGATTCTAAGTGTCCTCTCGGGTTCCTTCTAGTCATAAACTAGAGGTACCTGCTAGGAAAAGAAAGAAATAAAATTTAGCAAAATTAAAATTAAAACTAAAAATAAAAATAAATTGCGGAAAATAAAAATTGGCTAAAGTAATAAAAATAGAGCTTTCTTAATATTTTAGTTCCCCGACAACGGCGCCAAAAACTTGATCGCTGTGAATCAGAGCTTTAAAGTTTATAAAAAGAATGATCGAACCTAGAAACTAACTCTGACAACGATTGAGGCAAGTGCACCTATTGAACAGTAGTATAGCTTAGGCAAGACCGAATTATCGAACCCAAAGGAACTAAAAGTACTAATACTAAGTTTCTTTTTATTATCTAGCCTAAAAATAAAGAGAGATTGCTTATCTAATCTAAATTAATTAACTACTAAACTAAAGACTCTAAGACAAAGAAGAATGAATTTGGAAAATAACTTGGGAAAAACTCAGTTTATTTAGATGATACCTTAGGAAGAATCCACCTAGACTTCACTTGTTATCTAACACTGAACTTTACGATTTATTCACTTAGTTTGATCCGTAAGACTCCCTAACGTATATTAAACCCTCTCTCGAGGCGAATAACGTCCAACCCTAGGTTAATTAGTGGAACTCCCGTTCTCTTATAATAACCCCCTAGAATAGCAGTACATCGATCTATGGATTCCCATATTAGGTTTCACCCTCATCCGGCAAAATCTCGTCACCCTATCTCTAGGCGTGCGATCAACTCCGCTTAATTATGTTAGATCTACTCTTAGGCAGGGTCTATTCCTCCTCCGCCTATGCGCATTAAATTTGGATTAAGCTCACATAATTAAGAACAAACTAAGTATTTATCATATAAGTCAGAAAACAATAACAAGATTCATCATAGGTTTCATCCCCTTCGGGTATCCGAAGGGTTTAGTTCATAACAATAAAGGAAAACATCTCAAGAGAAAAGATAAAAAAAACATAAGAAATCCCTAAAACCCCCTGAAGGAATTGAAGGAGAGATCCTCCGTCTTGAGTATAATTTTGGCTTCTTGAGATGGATCAACTGGCTATCCGTGAGTGAATCCCCACAAATCTGCCTTCTCTGGCCTGGCACGACGCCCCTAGATGATGGCTTTGGGCTCCCCCTCTTAGGTCATACTTAGGGTGTATTTATAGGCTTTTGAAATACGTTTCTTTCTCCCTAAGTTTCCTTTCCCGAATGAAATTGCTCTTCTCCATGGCAGAGGCACGGCCATCATGCACGCCTGTGTGAATCGTGGCCAGGCCGTGTCGATTTCCTCTTTGGCCCGTTTTGGTCCATTTTGAGCCCGTTTCTCGTTCTTTTTATCCTTGGGTGCTTTCCTGAGTATGATACATGAAAAGAAAGGATTAAGAGCACCTTTTTACATAAATAAAGGGATAATTCATCCAAAAGCATACTAAATGTAGGATTAAAATATGTTACTATTTCAGTTTATCAGAGGGTTTCAATGAAAACATGGTTTTCGAAAAACACTTCAATGTGACACGCCAGATTCGGGCCTAACTTCTGTGCCGGGTTGGGGTGTTACATTTAGTGGTATCAGAGCCAGGTTCCAAAACTCGGCTGTGGAATGTGTTTTCAAAATTTGGTATTACAAGAGGTTGGTTGTAACACCCCTTACCCGGGTTCTACACCGGGACTAGGCCCGAGGCATTACCGAACTCAAACCACTTGATCGCCACTTAGGCTCGTTGTAACTACTCTCTAAAGTCATCTCAACAACCTCATTCTTGACTTACGAGGCCTCACTCATACACATGAGGGCTCTCGAGACTAAACCGGAACTTTTCCAATCTTAAAATTTTTCTCTTTATACAGGTCTCACACGCCCGTGCAAGATTAGACATGCCCGTGCATGGACACACACGCCCATGTCCCCAAACCGTGCCTAAAAACCCAGCATTCTGCCAATGCCCCACGGCCAAGGAACACGCCCGTGCTTACCACCCGTGGTGCACACTGACTACTTTAACACGGCCTAGAGTCTAGACACACGCCCGTGTGGCTAGCCCGTGGCCAATACTGATTAATCCCACACGCCCTAAACACACGCCTGTGTGGCTAGTCCGTGGTGTATTCTGATTTAAAATACTAACATGCAGGGGACGCACGGCCAAAGCACACGCCCGTGGGTTGACCGTGTGTCACACATGGCCTAGACACACATCCGTGTGTCTATCCACATGGCCAATAACAAAGCTATTTGCTAAGCTCTTCTCACCCTTATAGCTTACACAACATGCACTCATACAACACATCCATAATCAACTCAAATTGAATTGCAATCTCACATAGACAACTATAACTTTCTTTCATATAATGTAATAGCCAACAACCATGGCATTATACAAAATAAGCTATCCATCTAAAGGCCAACACATCTTAGCCATATACAACAAAATTCACTAACTTGTCTAGCCCCTATACATGCCATATACAAAACATTAAGTCTCATGTACCAAAGTGTGCTGATAGTGTGGGTGATCTTCCAATTGATCCTCGTCTCGGTTCAACCCTTTTACTCAATAAGACAAGGGAAAAGAAAGGGAGTAAGCTTTGAGCTTAGTAAGTTTACACATAAACAATTAAGCATCATAGTATAAGCTCAACAACAATTAGCATTATACTACCAAAAATAATGAACAACTATGCTTACTCTTTCTAACCCATACCACATTTCCAACACAACATGAGTCACATACTCATAACCATCAAAATGCACCCCTGTATTCAATGTCACATTTACACAATATACAACACATCATTATTCCTCAATAATACATCCACACAGCTATTTTACTCAATAATGCAATCACATGGCTAATCCACACAGTTAACCCACACAGCAAATGTCCCGGTGGTTTCGCACTTAGCACACCACAATCGATTAATAAGGTGGTATCGCACTTAGCCTACCACAAAGGTAATCATAGGGGTTTCTCACTTAGCCCACTAAACGATATACCTCACGATAGCATCGCACATAGCCAGCTCATCGTTAATATGCTTTAGGATGGTAACGCACTTAGCCTACCATCTAGCATTATCACTACACATTCACATGTCTACTTACTCAATTAAACATCCATTCACAATTCTACTACATTCATTCTACTTGGACCACATAGGTTCTCAATCAATCTCGAACAAGCTACACACTAGCTATCATCAACAAATTGTAAGTATGAATGCATTGTTTATGCATAGACTTACCTGGGTACTCAAAAGTATTGAGACTTGCAATTTAGTCCACCACCTTACTTTTGCCTCGGTTTCGATCCGAGCTTCGTCTTTCTTGATCTATAATGAATAAATCAGCTTATTCAATACATATATTGACTAAATTGACCCATATCTCATACTTTAGCAAAATTACTATTTTTCCCCTAAACTTTCTCCTATTTACACTTTAGTCCCAAAGGCTCGTAAAGTGATTTTTATTCAACTTTCTAGCCTTTCATGCTTAGCCGAACCACTTATTCAACTAAAGCTATGATCAATTCTCACTAAAACACACATGTATGACCAAACTTAAGATTTTCACAATCAAGTCCCTACATGCATTTTCATGGAAAATCACTTAACAAAAGATGTTTCTACTACATCAAGCTTTCATAATCTTCCATAAAACAACAAAATACATGCATGTCATACATGACCACATTTTTGAACATCCTTCATAGCTCACCAAATAGCTAAAAATAGCTTACTCATGCTATCGGGACTTTAAAAATGCAAAGAATATCAAAAACGAGGCTAGATGCACTTACTAGCAAGCTTGAAAAATTGAAGAACCCTAGCTATGGCTTCCTTCAAATTTTCGACAATGAGGGGAAGAAGATGAGCATGATTTTGTCATCTTTTATCCTTTTTAATCACTTATTTGTTAAATGACTAAAATGCCCTTTTTAATAAGCTTTCTATTTTAATCATCCATGCCCATTTTTGTCCAAAAACTAAAAACCGGGAAAATTGCTCATTAAGGACCTCTAATTAATAATCTAAAGCTATTTCACACATACAGCTTCTAGAAACACACATTTTGCAACTTTTGCAATTCAGTCCTTTTGGAAAATTCAACCAAAATTTCACAAAATTGCTTCATGAAACTTTCACACTAGAATGCATACAAGGCATAAACCTCAATAACTCATTTATAACCTTCGGATTTGTGGTCTCGCACCACTATTCTGACTAGGCCCTAAATCGGGATGTTACAACTCTCCCCCTTTAGAGATTTTCGCCTCCGAAAATTTTACCGGTAAAGAGGTTTGGATGTTGTTCTTTCATAGCTTCTTCCATTTCCTACGTAGCCTCTTCCACACCATGTTTCTGCCATAACACTTTCACTAGTGCTATGTTTTTATTTCTCAACTGTTTCACTTCTCGAGCCAAGATCTTAATCGGCTCTTCTTCATAAGACATATCAGGTCTTATCTCAATTTCCGTCGAAGGACTTACATGTGAAGGATCGGAGCGATACCGTCGCAACATCGACACATGGAACACATTATGAATCTTTTCCAACTCTACCGGCAAAGCCAATCGGTATGCTATAGGCCCAACTCTATCTGTAATCTCATACGGCCCTATGAACCTTGGACTCAATTTCCCTTTTCGTCCAAATCTCATAATCTTCTTCCACGGGGACACTTTCAAAAACACTTTGTCGCCCGCTTCAAACTCAATTTCTTTTCTTTTCAAATCCGCGTGCATTTACTTCCGCCGGTCCGGCGACTCTCGACTATTACGGATTACTTTCACCTTCTCTTCGATTTCTTTCACTAGATCGACCCCATGGATCCGCTTCTCACTAAGCTCGGTCCAATACAAAGGAGTCCGACACTTTCGAACATACAAAGCCTCATACGGTGCCATCTGTATACTCCACTAATAACTATTGTTATAGGCGAATTCGACCAAAGGTAGATATTTCTCCCACTACCTTCGAATTCTAACACACAACATCGAAGCATATCTTCCGAATTTGAATCACTCTTTCGATCACCATCGGTTTATTTAATGGAACGCAAGATCGAAATTCAATCTCGTACCCATGGCCTCTTGCAACTTCTTCCAAAATCTAGAAGTAAACCTCGGATCTCTATCCGATATAATAGACACAGGTACACCATGCAATCTCACTATCTCTGCCACATACAACTCAAATTAACTTATCCAAAGGAATAATCAACACGTCATCGAATAAAGAGAGCCGACTTCGTCAATCTATCCACAACAACCCACACATCATCTCTCTTTCTCAGAGTCATCGGCAACCCCATTACAAAATCCTTGGTAATCTGATCCCACTTCCATCGAGTACCATTACTAGCTGAAGCAATCCCGAAGGCACTTGATGCTCAGCTTTCACTTGTTGACAAATTAAACACTTTGTCACAAACTCTTAAATATCTCTTCTCATACCCGTCCACCAATACAACTTCCTCAAGTCATTGTACATTTTCGTACTGCCCAGATGTACTGACAAACATCCACTGTGGGCCTCATGCAAAACCTTTCGAATCAACTCCTCATCTTTAGGAACACAAATTCTATCACGATACATCAGACAACCATTCAAATCCACTCGAAAATCAGAATCACTTTCTGATCCACACTTAGCTATCTTAGCTTGCATCTCATTGTCATTTTTCTGAGCCTCACATATCTGTTGAACAAATAGCGGCTTAGATCTCAACTCTGCCAAAATAGCACCATCGTCAGACAATGCTAAACTCATGCTCATAACTCTTAGAGCATACAAGGATTTCCTACTCAGGTCATCCGCAACCACATTCGCTTTTCTCGGGTGGTAGTCAATGACTAACTCATAGTCTTTCAACAACTCAAGCCACCATCTCTGTCTCAGATTCAGATCCTTCTGATCCATCAAATACTTTAAACTTTTGTGATCCATAAAGATTCGACACTTTTCACCATACAAGTAATGTCGCCAAATCTTTAACGCAAAAACAATCGCAGCCAACTCTAAATCATGAGTCGGATAATTCTTCTCGTGCGGCTTTAGTCGCCTTTAGGCGCGTGTTTTACTACCTTACCCTCTTGCATCAACACGCAATCGAGACCATTAAACGACGCATCATCAGAAACCACGAACTCTTTCCTTGATTTTGGTTGAACGAGTAACTCTGCCTCGATCAACATTGTTTTCGGTCTCTCGAAGCTCTGTTGACATGTCTCAGTCCATTCAAACTTGACATCTTTATGCCATAGTTTCGTCATCGGGGTGGCAATCATAGAGGACCCCTTTACGAAACGTCTATAATATAACGCTAATCCTAATAAACTTCTGATTTTTGACACGTTCCTCGGCGGTTTCCAATCCACAATAGTCGATATCTTACTCGGGTCAACTCTGACACTATCACCTGACACAATGTGTCCTAGGAATCCGACCTCTCGGAGCCAAAACTCACTCTTGCTAAATTTAGCATACAACTGCTTATCTCTCAATGTTTGCAAGAAAATTCTCAAATGCTCTTCGTGATCGTTCTCATCCTGATATCGATCAATATGTCGCCAATGAAGACAACTACAAACTTGTCCACATACGATCCGAAAACACGGTTCATTAGATCTATAAAAATCGCAGTGCATTCGTCAAACCAAATGGCATAACCAAAAACTCATAATGGCCATACCTTTGTCCGAAATGCGCTAACACATCTTGCTCTTTCACTGAAATGATAATAACTGCACCTCAAGTCTATCTTGGAGAACATCAGTAGCTCCCTTTAGTTGATCAAAAGATCATCAATCCTTGGTAAAGGATACTTATTCTTCACCACACCTTGTTCAGCTTGTCTATAGTCTATACACAACCTCATAGACCCATCTTTCTTCTTCACGAATAATACCGGGCACCCTACTGGCGAGTAGCTCGGTCTTGCAAAACCTTTATCTGTCAACTCTTGCAACCGAACCTTCGGCTTCTTTCAACTCTACAGTGCCATTCTATATGGAGCAATTGAAATAGGTTCCGTTCCCGAACCAACTCAATTCCAAACTCGACCTCTCTCACTGGAGGTAATCCGGGTAACTCTTTCTAAATACATCCGGATACTCACATACCATCGGCACTATTTCAAACTCTACTCCAATCTCTCGAGTATTCAACACAAAAGCAAGATAGGACTCACATCCTTTTCTCAAACATTTCTCACCCACTAGGGAAGAAATCATCACCGGTAGACTATCCGATCCACCGATTCAACCCAACAACATCTCCACTCTCACATTTCAATTCAATGAACTTACTACCACAGTTCACTAAGACACTATGGGTAGTCAACCAATCCATGCCTAGGATTAAATCAAACTCATCAAACGAAAACAACATAAGGTTTGCCAGAAAACAATGATTCTCAATCAATAAAGGACAATTCTTACACACTTTGTCCACTAACACATGCTTTCCTAACGGGTTTGACACCTTAACCACTATATCCGTAGATTCAATGGTCATACTCAAACTAGATGCTAATCTCATGCAAATATAAGAATGAGTAGACCTTGGATCTATTAAAGCAATAACAAAGGTGTCATAGAGAGAAAAAGTACCCGTTATCACATCAGGGGAGGATGCCTCTTCGCCAGCGCGGATGGCATACGTCCTCGTAGGTGCCCGACCCTCTAGTCTCACAGTAGAATCTCTTGGCGCACCTCTACCACTAGCCCCACTTCTTGGGTTCCTTGGTGGTCTACCCCTCGTAGACACATCACTAGGTCTCAGCTCTTACCTCTCTTCCTTATCATCCCTCTCTCGGGCGCTTTTTGGATAAAATGGTCTGGGAACCACACTTATAACATTTTCAAATATTTCCCCAACACTCTCCGGTGTGATATCTACCACAACTTGGACACTCCGGTTTACTCTTTGTATTGCCTACACTTTCCATCGAGGGAGCTTGGACTCTCAAACCCGAGTGAGTATTGCCCAAGTCTCGATGTGAATAACCCACTGGTGCTGTCGTCCGAGGATTCACTTCCCTGGATCTTTTCGACTGGGCTTGGTATGACTTCCCCATCGGCCTCTTTTTAGCATCTCGGGCTTCACTCACGACCCTCCTCTTTTCGAACTCACTCTTCTTGACCTTACTTGCCCTCTCAACTAATACCACAAATTCTTTCAACTCCAAAATTCCCACTAGAAGTTTGATGTCCTCATTCAGCCCATCTTCGAACCTCTTACACAAGATGGTTTCAGTCGATACACATTCTTGAGCGTATTTGCTAAGCCTAACAAACTCACGCTCATATTCTCGCCACCGCATTCTTCCTTGTTTCAACTCAAGGAATTCCTTCCTTTTTCGATCAAGAAACCTCTGGATTATATACTTCTTCCTAACTCTTCCGAGAAAGAAGTCCCACATCACCCACTCCTCTGGGACCATTAGCGTCAACGTCTTCCACCAATGGTATGCCGAATCTCTCAAAGAAAGATACGCCACACTTCAAACTCTCTTCAAGCGTATATGAGAGTTCATCGAACACCCTCATCGAGTTCTCCAACCGAACTCGCCTTCTCTGGTCATCATCTACCTTAACTCTAAACTCCTCACCCCCGCGCTTCTTAATCTTATCCACCGGGGCTTCGATATCTCACTACATCCATACCTTGAGGAGCCACTGGATTTGGCTGAGGTATAGGAGGAGGAGGTGGAGGAGGTTGAGCATTAGGGTTCGCTCGAACATAGTCCGAGTACCAATTACTCATCATCTGGAGAAAGGCTTCTCGTGCCTCTTCCCCTTGACCCCTAACCTCGGGTCCACTTTGAACAGGCACAGTTCCTTACGTAGGAGCCGGCACATTACTAGTTGCTTCATCAGCAGTCGATGGGTCGGAATCCATATATTATATAAAACAAGATTTAAAATCATCAGAAACCACCACACTATCATTGTACACTTATGGCATGTATAGCTAGACTCTTACACCCGCTACGGTAGTCCTAGAATCGACTAAACTATAGCTCTGATACTATTAAATGTAACACCCCTTACCCGAGTTCTACGCCGGGACCAGGCCCGAGGCATTACCGAACTCAAACCACTTGATCTCCACTTAGGCTCATCGTAACTACTCTCTAAAGTCATCTCAACAACCTCATTTTCGACTTACGAGGCCTCACTCATACACACGAGGGCTCTCGAGACTAAACCGGAACTTTTTACAATCTTAAAATTTTTCTCTTTATACAGGTCTCACACGCCCATGCAAGATTAGACACGCCCGTGCATGGACACACACGCCCATGCCCCAAATCGTGCCTAAAAACCCAGCATTCTGCCAATGCCCCACGGCCAAGGCATACGCCCGTGCTTACCACCCGTGGTGCACACTGACTACTTTAACACGGCCTAGAGTCTAGACACACGCCCGTGTGGCTAGCCCGTGGCCAATACTGATTAATCCCACACGCCCTAGACACACGCCCGTGTGGCTAGTCCGTGGTCTATTCTGATTTAAAATACTAACATGTAGGGGACGCACGGCCAAAGCACACGCCCGTGGGTTGACCGTGTCTCACACATGGCCTAGACACACATCCGTGTGTCTATCCACATGGCCAAGAACAAAGCTATTTGCTAAGCTCTTCTCACCCTTATAGCTTACACAACATGCACTCATACAACACATCCATAATCAACTCAAATTGAATTGCAATCTCACATAGACAACTATAACTTTCTTTCATATAATGTAATAGCCAACAACCATGGCATTATACAAAATAAGCTATCCATCTAAAGGCCAACACATCTTAGCCATATACAACAAAATTCACTAACTTGTCTTGCCCCTATACATGCCATATACAAAACATTAAGTCTCATGTACCAAAGTGTGCTGATAGTGTGGGCGATCTTCCAATTGATCCTCGTCTCGGTTCAACACTTTTACTCTATAAGATAAGGGAAAAGAAAGGGAGTAAGCTTTGAGCTTAGTAAGTTTACACATAAATAATTAAGCATCATAGTATAAGCTCAACAACAATTAGCATTGTACTACCAAAAATAATGAACAACTTTGCTTACTCTTTCTATCTCTTACCAGATTTCCAACACATCATGAGTCACATACTCATAACCATCGAAATGCACCTTTGCATTCAATGTCACATTTACACAATATACAACACATCATTATTCCTCAATAATTCATCCACATAGCTAATTAACTTAATAATACATCTACACAGCTATTTTACTCAATAATGCAATCACATGGCTAATCCACACAGTTAACCCACACAACAAATGTCCCGGTTGTTTCGCACTTAGCACACCACAATCGATTAATAAAGTGGTATCGCACTTAGCCTACCACAAAGGTAATCATAGGGGTTTCTCACTTAGCCCACTAAACGATATACCTCACGGTAGCATCGCACATAGCCAGCTCATCGTCAATATGCATTGGGATGGTATCGCACTTAGCCTACCATCTAGCATTATCACTACACATTCACATGTCTACTTACTCAATTAAACATCCATTCACAATTCTACTACATTTATTCTACTTAGACCACATAGGTTCTCAATCAATCTTGAACAAGCTACACACTAGCTATCATCAACAAATTGTAAGTATGAATGCATTGTTTATGCATAGACTTACCTCGGTACTCAAAAGTATTGAGACTTGCAATTTAGTCCACCACCTTGCTTTTGCCTCGATTTCGATCCGGGCTTCATTTTTCTTGATCTATAATGAATAAATTAGCTTACTCAATACATACATTGACTAAATTGACCCACACCTCATACTTTAGCAAAATTACTATTTTGCCCCTGAACTTTCTCATATTTACACTTCAGTGCCAAAGGCTCGTAAAGTGATTTTTATTCAACTTTCTAGCCTTTCATGCTTAGCCGAACCACTTATTCAACTAAAGCTATCGTCAATTCTCACTAAAACACACATGTATGACCAAACTTAAGATTTTCACAATCAAGTCCCTACATGCATTTTCATGGAAAATCACTTAACAAAAGATGTTTCTACTACATCAAGCTTTCATAATCTTCCATAAAACAACAAAATACATGCATGTCATACATGACCAAAATTTTGAACATCCTTCATAGCTCACCAAATAGCTAAAAATAGCTTACTCATGCTACCGAAACTTCAAAAATGCAAAGAATATAAAAAACGAGGCTAGATGCACTTACTAGCAAGCTATAAAAATTGAAGAACCCTAGCTATGGCTTCCTTCAAATTTTCGGCAATGAGGGGAAGAAGATGAGCATGATTTTGTCATCTTTTCTCCTTTTTAATCACTTATTTGTTAAATGACTAAAATGCCCTTTTTGATAAACTTTCTATTTTAACTCATCCATGCCTATTTTTTTCCAAAAACTAAAAATTGGGAAAATTGCTCATTAAGGACCTCTAATTAGTAATCTAAAGCTATTTCACACATATAGTGTAACACCCCAAACCCGGTCAACACGCTATCCCGCATGTCACAGGGTAAAAAGAAAAAAACTCTTTTCAGAAAAAAAAATCGTTTGTCGATCCTTGTTTTGGAAAAACGTTTGATTCCATGAAATCCTGAGTGAGTTTAAAATAGTAAAGTTAAAAACCGCTTTGTGTTTGAACATAGAGAAAAACTTAATTTGGAGAAAGTCTGAGTTAGTTTGTTGTCTTCATTTGTTTGTTATTACCCGATGGTAAAGTTTGGAAAATCCCGATAAGATGTATAATTTTCGAAAACATTGATTTTACAGTTATTTGAGCGTACTCTGTTATTAACATATGAACACAGTATGATAAAACTTATAGCAGATAATCAAAACCTGAAATAATAAAATTTAGTTGCCTTATTACAAATCCAAAACCAAATTTAAAAGTAAATTAACCCAAAATAGTAATTGAATTAAAACCCGAAAGCCTAGCGCATGGCCACCTCGAGTCCACCCTGCTCTACATCCGCGATCTATGCCTCATCTGCAAAATGTAAGGGAAGGGGTGAGTCACCGAGACTCAGTGCATAAATCCCCATCCCGATAATAACAAGGCACTTACACAATTCATAAGTCAATATGAAAATCATGCAAACCTAACCTAACCATCCGAACTCCTGTGTCTACCCCGTGTGGTCAAAACCACTGGTGGTCAAAACCACTGGTGACCGTAGCCACAAATCATATAAGTGTGGTCAAAACCACTGGTGACCGTACTCACAAATCATATGGTGGGGCCAACCCACCGTGTGGTCAAAACCACTGATGACAATCTCCTAATCAATCATGTGGGGCCAACCCACTGTGGTACCAACCCACTGGGACGAGTCACAATAATCCATGTGTGGTCAAAACCACTGGTGGTCAAAACCACTGAGACTTAGTCACAAATCATATGGAAAGCGGGGCCAACCCACTGTGTGGTCAAAACCACTGATGACAATCCCGTAATCAACATGTGGGGCCAACCCATTGTGGTACCAAACCACTGGGACGAGTCACAATAATCCATGTGTGGTCAAAACCACTGAGACTTAGTCACAAATCATATGGAAAGCGGGGCCAACCCACTCGTGGTGGTCAAAACCACTCAAGACCGCCTAAATCATCCTTCCTCCTCCTCTCAACATACCCATCATCATGAACACATTTTCCATGGCATATTGACATGTTTATAATGCAAATATCACATAGCATAGCATAATCAAATGGTATAATCGCATATATCGATAGTCAATCAACAAGGGACTTACCCGAGTCCATGCTCATACCCACAAGGGTAACACACCGATTTCAAAAGTTATTTCACTTTTAACAAGAAACACAATTAGCAAATTAACTAATGGAGTGTGTAAGTGTTACACACCTGGTTACTCGCGAGTCTAACGAATCCCAAAGACTAAGATCTAGCCTACACGAATCGAGTGAAACCCGAAAACCCAATCGCTTGCCTTCACCCTTCCTATATTCGCCAACACCATATCATTAAACAAAAAGCCATTCGGCTTAACCAAGAAATCCTGAAGGATATGACGCACAGAGATAACCACCCTTACCTAGATCGACAACACCCGAGCCTTAAGGCTTAAATCCCAAGCCAAACAAATCCCGGAGATCAGCAGAATGTGGCTACACTCCTTCCTTAACGCAAAAGATCCCCTTGGCACATAAGAGAATTCGTCACTAGCACCAAAGATGAGGGAATTCGGCAAGACAAAAGGAGAAGATGAGAATACTAGAAAAATTCGGCCAAAAGATCATAAGAGAACACAAGGAGAGAAGATAAAAACAACAAGATCTTACCTTGTAATGAGTTGAGATTTCGGCTTCCACAAAGAGTGAAAAGATGATGAGAAAAATAGAAGAGTGTAATTTCGGCTAACAACAGCATAAAAGTGAAAGAGATAGAAAAGGAGATAGAAAAGGAGAAGTGATATGTGGGGTTTCGGTTCCTATGGTTTTGGCAAAAGAATAAACTGCACCCGTTGTGTGGTAAGCAATGTGGATTCGGCTAGACACTAAAGAAGTAAAAGAAAAAGAGATGAGGAGGAGTTTAGGAGAGCATTCGACTAATGTATTCCGAGACAAAAGGAAAAGAACAAAGATGCATGAAAATGCAATTGTGGGAGTGGTTTCGGCACACTAGAAGATGGAAGAAAACTCAAGCCGAAAAGAAAAATGAACACCCACCAAAATGCCAAAAGTCATACCCCAAAACAACCCAAATTCGGCACACCTCCTTTCCATTCTCTCAAAATCGAATGCACACTACCTACACCACTCAAATTCGGCTACCACCCCTTCCCAACTCAATCCCTTTGTTTTCTCCTAGAAATTCTCTCTTCCACTCATTCAAATCCATTTGAATGAGTCAAAATCCTAAATTTCCTCTCTTCCACCCATTTCAATTGTGTTGACTCCTTCAACACTTATCCAAGAGAGTCCATCCTGAGCACACTACCTTCCTAGCTTTGGCGTCAAAAATAACAAGAAGAAAGGGAATTCTGCTACTCGAACCTAGGCTCTCCTTCCTGCATGTGGCGTCACTTCCCTTGTGCCTGAGTGGTGCCTCCCTTGCCACTTTACCACTGGGTTATTTGTGTCAAGACACTCCAACAACTCCTCTTATCACCTAACTCCCTCAACTCCCCCTTCCAAGTACCCAAAACAAAAATTTTCTGCCATGACTCGGGCCTACCCTGAGCTCATGCCTGGACCCCAAAACACCCTAAACTAGCACAACAAACATATCACATGCAACACACAAAAATGCAGAGACCCCGATTCAAGGATGTTACAGTTTTACCCCCCTTAAAAATGATTTCGGCCTCGAAATTACCTGATCAAAAGAGTTGAGGGTATTGCTGTCGCATCACATCCTCTGGTTCCCACGTGGCCTCCTCCGTACCATGGTTCCGCCATAATACTTTCACCAAAGGAACTGACTTCTTACGCAGAACTTTGACATCCCGCTCCAAAATCTGCACTGGTTCCTCCTCGAAAGACAAGTCTGAGCTCACCTCTATCTCCTCCACTGACACAATATGCGAGGATCTGATCGATAGCACCTAAGCATGGAGACATGAAATACATCATGAATCTGACTTAACTCCGACGGCAACTCGAGCTGGTAAGCTACTGGTCCCACTCGCTTCAACACCGTATACGGCCCGATTAATCTAGGGCTCAGCTTGCCCTTCCGACCAAACCTCAACACTTTTTTCCACGACGAAACCTTCAGAAAGACCTTGTCACCCACTGCGAACTCTATATCCCTACGCTTGATATCGGCATAAGACTTCTGCCTATCCGATGCTTCCTTCAGACGAGCTCGAATCACCTTAACCTTATCCTCTATTTCAGCAACCAACTCCGGACCCAACATCTGCCGTTCACCCAGTTCTGTCTAACACGTAGGAGTACGACACTTTCGTCCATATAATGCCTCATATGGTGCCATCTGGATACTCACTTGATAATTGTTATTGTACGCGAACTCTGCCAATGGTAGATATTCCTCCCAACTACCGCTGAAATCCAGAACACAACCCCTTAACATATCTTCTAGGATTTGAATTACCCTTTCTGACTGTCCGTCCGACTGTGGATGAAAAGCCGTGCTGAAGTCCAACCTCGTACCCAATGCCTGATGCAATGCTTTCCAGAACCTTGACATAAATCTGGGATCCCTATCTAAAATAATCGACACCGGCACCCCATGTAATCGCACTATCTCCGCTATATACAACTTAGCCAGCCTTTGCAGTGAATAATCAACCCGAACTGGTATGAAATGGGCCGACCTTGTCAGACGATCAACAATTACCCAGACTGAATCCTTCTTGCTAGGTGTAAGGGGTAGCCCACTGACGAAATCCATCGTAATCCTTTCCCACTTCCACTACAGAATCTTTACCGGCTACAATAAACCCGACGGTAATTGGTGCTCAGCTTTAACCTGCTGGCATGTCAGACACTTACTCACGAATTCAGTTACTTCCCGCTTAAGACCCGGCCACCAGAATTGTCCCCGCAAATCTCGATACATCTTGCTACCCCCATGATGCATAGCGTAAGGGCTGCTATGAGCTTCCTGAAGAATTCGCTGCCTCAAATCAACGTTCTTCAGCATACATACTTTCCCTTGAAAACACAGCACTCCATCATTGCCCAAACTGTAACCTTCCAATTCACCATTTTGCACTTGCAACCTCCGAGCACTTAGAACCTCATCCGCCAGCTATCTCTCCTTAACCTGATCTACCCAAGTCGGCCTTACTTGTAATTCTGCCAAAAGACTCCCGTCGTCATACAGACTAAGGTGAGCAAACATCGCCCTCAGATCCGTTACCACCTTGCGGCTCAACGCGTAAGCCACTACATTAGCCTTACCCGAATGGTATTCAATCGAGCAGTCATAGTCCTTTAACAACTCGATCCACCTCCGCTGCCTTAAATTCAAATCCTTCTGAGTCAAGAGGTACTTCAGACTCTTGTGATCCGTGTAGAGTACCGACTTCTCCCCATACAAGTAATGTCTCCAAATCTTCAGGGCGAAAACCACTGTAGCCAACTCCAGATCATGTGTCGGGTAATTACCTTCGTGAGGTCTCAACTGCCGAGACGCATACGCCACTACCTTCCCCTCTTGCATCAGTACACATCCTCAGCCTGTAACACCCCAAACCCGGCCCATTCGTTACGACCGAATTTGAGATGCCACTGCGGAAAAATGTTTGAAGACTGATTTCACTTTTGGGAAAAACATTAAAAATTTTGTCATTTGAAAACCATGTCCAATTAAAAATTCTAAATAATATAAGCTTGACAAAAATATCCAAATTAAAAGCACTTCCAAATAATAATTTAATGGTCGTCTAGCTTAAACATAATAAAAATGCTCAAATAGAAATACTTAAATACTTTAACTGGCCTTATTACATTAAATAATTAAAAAAAAGTTCTTAGTAATAAACTGAATAAAATAAAGAAGATGTCTTCTCCATAGGCCACCTCGTATCCACTTCCAACCCGGTCCAATCACCACGAATCATCTGCGATGTTTAATAAAAATTGGGTGAGTCATACAGACTCAGTGTGTAATTAATCCACTGAATTCCACCCACATGTTAACCACATATTAACTCATATATCAGATATCAATTATCAAATTCACATATTATCACATTCTGGGCTATGCCCATATTTATATCACATTCATCTAATAGGGTAGTTAACCACATAATTTCCACATACTGGGCTTAGCCCATTTCCACACTGATCCACATTCATATACTGGGCTTTGCCCATTTCCACATTAATCCACATATCATGTTCACATACGAAATCATGCAATTATGAAGCCCAACCCAAACCTAGGGTCCATCCGCTACACACCCCCTTACCCAGCCTACCACACACTAGGGGATTATCAAATCACCCTCTCCTTTTCACTCCAAAGGCAATTACTGCCGTCCACGAGCAATTAAGCACAATAGTCCACAACGCGACCTCAGTCAGCGCCAATCCATGATGTAGCCGTAGCTAACACCAAAACCACGATGGGACACATAGTCACTCATCAACCACGATATGGAACATAGCCGATATCAACCACGATGAGGCACATAGCCACTCATCAAGCCACGCGAACTAAATCACAATTAATCCACAACGTGACCTCAGTCAACGTCAATCCACGATGTAGCTCAAGGCTAACATCAAAAACCACGATGGGACACATAGTCACTCATCAACCACGATATGGCACATAGCCGATATCAACCACGATGAGGCACATAGCCACTCATCAAGCCACGCGAACTAAATCGCAATTAATCCACAACGTGACCTCGATCCAACGTCAATCCACGATGTAGCTCAAGGCTAACATCAAAAACCACGATGGGACACATAGTCACTCATCAACCACGATATGGCACATAGCCGATATCAACCACGCGAACTTAATCGCAATTAATCCACAACACGACCTCAGTCAACGTCAATCCACGATGTAGCTCAAGGCTAACATCAAACCACGTACTTGAAGTACACCCGTACCTTCTTTCATATCCCAACCCATGCACATGCCACATAAAATAATGATACAATGTAATGATGCATGAGCATGTTCATCAAGCATATTATCACATATTCATATTAATAATCACATATCATCAGGTTTGGTACTTACCGGATTATCGACATACCCCTTGAGGGTACCCTTATCACAATTTCCACTGCACTAGTTAGCACATTCATAACACATACACATTTCACATACATATCATATACCCGGAAAACGGTGGGTTAATCACACACCTGATCACTTGGAGAACTATGCTTTACGATCATGATGCTATGACTAGGCGATACTACGGCTATTTGCCTACTTTCTTGTTCTGACGCTGGTCCACACCCCGGTGGCCAATCCCTAACTGCCGAGACAGATCTTTTCTTAAACTTTGGGATAGGAACCTTCCCTTTCCCTTCTTGAATGGTATTCGCCTCCATCAACACACTTAATCAGAACAATCGATTTAATCATCAATATACGAATTCTTAACCAAATATCCACAACTTATCATACATACCGAAAGGGTCTTAAAATCCCCAAAAGCTTGATCTAATGCTTAGATCCTTAATCCCTACATTTGATTAATCACCTACTACTTTAATAAAAAGCCATTCGGCCATAAATCCAAATCCTAGTAGGATTAGTATACTTAAACTTACCTTGTTGCCGTTTGACTTAAGAATCAAGTCTTGAAATCTCTGCTATACTCTTCTTGCATTCGGCCAAGCATTGAATCAATTAACTTGGTTAGTTTTCGCTTTTGGAATAATTAATGAACACATATATTTACCAAACATGGCCTTGGCGAAATACTATAGACACTTACCTTGTGGATTTTAAATCCAAAAACTCACCGAATAACTAGGGAACACGTGGCCTATGGTGTACCTTCGGAAAAGAACTTCTCCTTCCTTGTACTCGACACTTAGTAAATCCCGAAAGATCTCTTCAAAGTTTCGGCAACAAGATATTAATGGGGTTAGTCCTAGATTTCGCAAATCTTAAGAAAGAAGGATGAAACCGAATGAGATCTTACCCTTACTTGAAGAAATCGATTGCACCTTCACTTCAACCTTCGAGAGATTCGGCTATGGCTAGATGATGATCTCACCACTTTCGGCTTTTGGAGGGATTAGAAAGAAAAGAGAAGGAAGAATAAAGATGGAGGATTCGGCTAGATCACAAGGTATTTCGGCTTGGACAAAATAAAAGAAGAAGAAGATTTTGTGAAGAGAATTCGCGGAGGCTTTCAAAGAATGTATAATAATGCGAGAATGGCCTCTCTTTTCCTTTTATAGCCGAAATTATCATCTAAGGAGTCCCTTACTTGGCCATCACTCTTCTATTTTAATAGCTTTATCTCTTTAATTATCACTTAAAATAAAAGATAATTCAAAGAACTATCCTTACTTAGCCGAAATTATTAAACTCAAAGTCCCTTACTTGGCCATCACTTCTCCTTATTTTCCTCTTTATCTCTTTATTCAAATTAAAAGAATTTAATCCAACAATTATCTCTTGAAAATAATGATAAATAAATCCCTTATTTATCCACTATTTATAAAATAATAAAAGCTCCTAATTTATAGCCATGTGTCGTCCACCTCTCTGCTCCTTGTAGCAAAATAAAATTTCTTTTATTTGCTTCCCATGTGACTCGAACTTAGGCCCATTCCTCTTGCATATGGCGCCATTTCCATAGGCCCTAAGTGGCATCTTCAGACCACTTTTCCAAGCCTGTTTGTGTGTCAAATTTCACAAACTTTTTCTTTTAAGGCCACCTTGCCTTAATTTCCCGTTTTAAACCTTAAAACTCGTCATTTCTAGGTCATTTCTAAGTTTCCAAAAATTTTCGATCGGCTCTGTAATCTTGACATTTCCTTACATTTCCATGACATTTCCTTACAAGACATTTCCTTACATTTCCATGACATTTCCTTACAAGAAATTTCCTTACATTTCCAAGGTTCTAAAAATGTTCACTTTCCTCTTTTAAACTTAACATTTCCATACATTTCCGTGTTTCCAAAAGTGTTCAAAATATATTCATAACACATAAGATATGTCATTTCGCACAATTAAACCAAAAATGCATAGGCCCTTTTCAGGATGTTACGATTGCTACCCTCCTTAAAAATAATTTCATCCTCGAAATTACTTATTAACGAATAATCGTACATCTTAACTCACCGCACTACGCTTATGTCACAGCGCTCGATCTTAATAGAACCATCATACTTTCTAGGCACGCTTCTAAGTTCACGTCCCCTAGAACTCATTTCTAACATCACGATTTAATCTGATTAAAAGTTTTATGCATCAAAAATTTTGTTCCACTTCGATTATTCGCGAAACAGTTTTATGAAAAGAGATGTTCGTAGTAGTTCTTTCGATCAACCAAAGTTTCTAGTTCAAGTTCACTACTCTAACTCAGAGTCACATTCACATTCATAAGCGAGAGACACATTCATTTTTCCATGAAGTCACATTCATTCACAACATCATTCACTACACTTTTATGGCCATTCCATCCATTTCCCTACCCGAGGTAATTTTGTCTTTTCCCTACAGGGGTATTTTGGTAATAAATCGGGGTCAATTCGAAAATATTTTTCAAATTAGAGGTATTTCAAATTTACAAAATCTCAGGTTATTTTGTTTTCCAAATCGAGGTGTTGCAAAAATTTCGTAAATCGAGGTTATTTCGGTAATTTTGGAAGTCGTAAAGGCTTCAGTAAATTTTCCAAATCAAGGTATCTTGTTATTTGTAAAATGTAGTTTTTGGTATCTTTGTAAAGTAGAAATATTTTAACAAAAGTCGAGGGTATTTTTGAAAATCTTAAGAACTAAAGGTATTTTAGTAATTTACAATACAGGGCATTTTTGTAATTTTGTAAATCGAGATATTTTGAAAAAATTTCACAATAATCTTTTACTACAATTAAAAGGGTAATTTAGGATTTTGAAACTAGGAATTTTATAAAGTCAGCATGGCTAGTCCCTTTCGGGTTTTAATGATTGGTTTAGCCTATGAATAAGTCCTCTTGGTTAGGGTGAACAGTTACTACGCACTGTAGGATTCGAGTAAAGAGGAGGTGAGTCACTAGGATTTGCTTAAATACCAAGCTCTTATTGAATCCACTCCTAGACATGCGCACAACAATTGCCACACCTAGCTCGGCGACTTACTTCACGAGTTTGTTTAATAGTCCTTAAGTCTTATGCATGTGTTTGAGTGCACTAGCCCTAGGGTTCAATAGCCCTAATATTCTAATCTACGAGCCCAAATAAGCCCATAACAGTTCACATAAACAATTCACTTCAACAATTAGAAGTACTTACATGGTGGACTTGGTAGGAGATACAAAGTGCCATGCCAGAATAACCTGAAAAGTTTATGAAAGCCCATACTTTCGAAAAGCCCATCTTTGAAAAAAAATTATTTTTGGACCCAAAACCCTCAAAGCCGAGTTTTGAATCGGGCTCTGATACCAATTTGTAACACCCCAAACCCGGCCCATTCGTTACGACCGAATTTGAGATGCCACTGCGGAAAAATGTTTGAAGACTGATTTCACTTTTGGGAAAAACATTAAAAATTTTGTCATTTGAAAACCATGTCCAATTAAAAATTCTAAATAATATAAGCTTGACAAAAATATCCAAATTAAAAGCACTTCCAAATAATAATTTAATGGTCGTCTAGCTTAAACATAATAAAAATGCTCAAATAGAAATACTTAAATACTTTAAGTGGGCCTTATTACAACAAATAATTAAACAAAAGTTCTTAGTAATAAACTGAATAAAATAAAGAAGATGTCTTCTGCATGGGCCACCTCGTATCCACTCAAACCCGGTCCAATCACCACGAATCATCGTGATGTTTAATAAAAATTGGGTGAGTCATACTGGACTCGGTGTGTAATTAATCCATCGAATTCCACCCACATGTTAACCACATATTAACTCATATATCGATATCAATTATCAAATTCACATATTATCACATTCTGGCTTGGCCCATATTCATATCACATTCATCTAATAGGGTAGTTAACCACATAATTTCCACATACTGGGCTTAGCCCATTTCCACACTGATCCACATTCATACACTGGGCTTTGCCCATTTCCACAATAATCCACATATCATGTTCACATACGAAATCATGCAATTATGAAGCCCAACCCAAACCTAGGGTCCATCCGCTACACACCCCCTTATCCAGCCTACCACACACTAGGGGATTATCAAATCACCCTCTCCTTTTCACTCCAAAGGCAATTACTGCCGTCTACATGCAATTAAGCACAATAGTCCACAACGCGACCTCAGTCAGCGCCAATCCACGATGTAGCCGTAGCTAACACCAAAACCACGATGGGACACATAGTCACTCATCAACCACGATATGGCACATAGCTGATATCAACCACGATGAGGCACATAGCCACTCATCAAGCCACGTGAACTAAATCGCAATTAATCCACAACGTGACCTCAGTCAACGTCAATCCACGATGTAGCTCAAGGCTAACATCAAAAACCACGATGGGACACATAGTCACTCATCAACCACGATATGGCACATAGCCGATATCAACCACGATGAGGCACATAGCCACTCATCAAGCCACGCGAACTAAATCGCAATTAATCCACAACTTGACCTCAGTCAACGTCAATCCACGATGTAGCTCAAGGCTAACATCAAAAACCACGATTGGACACATAGTCACTCATCAACAATGATATGGCACATAGCCGATATCAACCACGTGAACTTAATCGCAATTAATCCACAACGTGACCTCAGTCAACGTCAATCCACGATGTAGCTCAAGGCTAACATCAAACCACGTACTCGAAGTACACCCGTACCTTCTTTCATATCCCAACCCTTGCACATGCCACATAAAATAATGATACAATGTAATGATGCATGAGCATGTTCATCGAGCATATTATAACATATTCATATTAATAATCACATATCATCAGGTTTGGTACTTACCGGATTATCGACATACCCCTTGAGGGTACCCTTATCACAATTTCCACTGCACTAGTTAGCACATTCATAACACATACACATTTCACATACATATCATATACCCAAAAACGGTGGGTTAATCACACACTGATCACTTGGAGAACTATGCTTTCGATCATCGATGCTATCACTAGGTGATACTACGGCTATTGCCTACTTTCTTGTTCGACGCTGGTCCACACCCCGTGGCCAATCCCTAATCGCCGAGATAGATCTCTTCTTAAACTTGAGATAGGGACCTTCCCTTTCCCTTCATGAATGGTATTCGCCTCCATCAACACACTTAATCAGAACAATCGATTTAATCATCAATATACGAATTCTTAACCAAATATCCACAACTTATCATACTTACCGAAAGGGTCTTAAAATCCCGAAAAGCTTGATCTAATGCTTAGATCCTTAATCCCTACATTTGATTAATCACCTACTACTTTAATAAAAAGCCATTCGGCCATAAATCCAAATCCTAGTAGGATTAGTATACTTAAACTTACCTTGTTGCCGTTTGACTTAAGAATCAAGTCTTGAAATCTCTGCTATACTCTTCTTGCATTCGGCCAAGCATTGAATCAATTAACTTGGTTAGTTTTCGGCTTTTGGAATAATTAATGAACACATATATTTACCAAACATGGCCTTGGCCGAATACTATAGACACTTACCTTGTGGATTTTAAATCCTGAAACTCACAGAATAACTAGGGAACACGTGGCCTATGGTGTACCTTCGGGAAAAGAACTTCTCCTTCCTTGTAGTCGACACTTAGTAAATCCCGAAAGATCTCTTCAAAGTTTCGGCAACAAGATATTAATGGGGTTAGTCCTAGATTTCGGCAAATCTTGAGAAAGAAGGATGAAACCGAATGAGATCTTACCCTTACTTGAAGAAATCGATTGCACCTTCACTTCAACCTTCAGAGATTCGGCTATGGCTAGATGATGATCTCACCACTTTCGGCTTTTGGAGGGATTAGAAAGAAAAGAGAAGGAAGAATAAAGATGGAGGATTCGGCTAGATCACAAGGTATTTCGGCTTGCAAAAATAAAAGAAGAAGAAGATTTTGTGAAGAGAATTCGTGAGAGGCTTTCAAAGAAAATGATAATAATGCAGAATGGCCTCTCTTTTCCATTTATAGCCAAAAATTATCATCTAAGGAGTCCCTTACTTGGCCATCACTCTTCTATTTTAATAGCTTTATCTCTTTAATTATCACTTAAAATAAAAGATAATTCAAAGCAACTATCCTTACTTAGCCGAAATTATTAAACTCAAAGTCCCTTACTTGGCCATCACTTCTCCCTTATTTTCCTCTTTATCTCTTTATTCAAATTAAAAGAATTTAATCCAACAATTATCTCTTGAAAATAATGATAAATAAATCCCTTATTTATCCACTATTTATAAAATAATAAAAGCTCCTAATTTATAGCCATGTGCCGTCCACCTCTCTGCTCCTTGTAACAAAATAAAATTTCTTTTATTTGCTTCCCATGTGACTCGAACTTAGGCCCATTCCTCTTGCATATGGCGCCATTTCCATAGGCCCTAAGTGGCATCTTCAGACCACTTTTCCAAGCCTATTTGTGTGTCAAATTTCACAAACTTTTTCTTTTAAGGCCACCTTGCCTTAATTTCCCCTTTTAAACCTTAAAACTCGTCATTTCTAGGTCATTTCTAATTTTCCAAAAATTTTCGATCAGCTCTGTAATCTTGACATTTCCTTACATTTCCATGACATTTCCTTACAAGACATTTCCTTACATTTCCAAGACATTTCCTTACATTTCCATGACATTTCCTTACAAGACATTTCCTTACATTTCCAAGGTTCTAAAATGTTCACTTTCCTCTTTTAAACTTAACATTTCCATACATTTCCAGTGTTTCCAAAGTGTTCAAAATATATTCATAACACATAAGATATGTCATTTCGTACAATTAAACCAAAAATGCATAGGCCCTTTTCAGGATGTTACACAGCCAGTATGCGATGCATCACAATAAACTGTAAACTCTTTCCCCGCTTCAGGCTGTATCAAAATCGGAGCTTCTGTCAGAATTCTCTTTAACTTGTCGAAACTTTCCTGCTGTCTATCCGTCCACACAAATGGAACCCATTTTCTCAACAACTTGGTCAACGGCGCTGCAATCAAAGAAAACCCTTCCATAAATCTTCTGTAATATCCTGCCAAACCCAGAAAACTCTGAATTTCCGCTACCGACTTAGGTGGTTTCCAATCTAACACCGCCTCAATATTTCGAGGGTCCACTCTAATCCCCTCAGTCGAAACCACATGACCCAAGAAAGTTACCTCCTTAAGCCAGAACTCGCACTTACTAAACTTGGCGAATAGTTACTTCTCCCTCAGAATCTGTAGAACCACCCGCAGATACGCATCATGTTCCTCCTCAGATTTCGAGTATACCAAAATGTCGCCTATAAATACCACGACGAACCGGTCCAAGTACGGCTGAAACACCCGATTCATCATGTCCATAAACACTGCCGGTGCATTGGTCAACCCGAACGGCATTACCAAAAACTCGTAGTGCCCATAACGAGTGCGAAACGCCGTTTTATGAATATCAGCCTCCTTCACTTTGATTTGATGATACCCCGACCTAAGATCTATCTTAGAGAAAACTGATGCACCCTTAAGCTGATTAAATAGGTCGTCTATTCTCGGCAACGGATACTTGTTCTTAATTGTCAACTTATTTAGCTTGCGGTAGTCTATACACATCCGCATTGTGCCGTCTTTCTTCTTAACAAAGAGCACAAGCGCTCCCCAAGGTGATACACTTGGTCGAATGAAACCTCGGTCCAACAATTCCTGAATCTGTGCCTGCAATTCCATTAATTCCTTCGGCGCCATCCTATACAGGGCAATTGACACTGGCGCAGTTCCGGGTAATAGATCTATACCGAACTTAACTTCACGGTCTGGAGGCAGCCCCAAAAGTTCTTCTGGGAATACATCGGCAAATTCCCTTACCGTTCGGACATTCCCCACAACTGATTCCTTGGCCTCCAAAGCACACACATGCACCATGAATGCCTCACAACCCTTCCTCACCATTTTCTCAGCCTTCAGAGCAGATACAACATTAGATAGATAATCTCTTCTATTACATATCATTACCACCTCTTCACCCTCATTTGTCCTCAAAACCATGCGCTTAGCCGCGCAATCCAAACTTGCCTGGTACTTCACTAGCCAATCCATCCCGAGAATCAGATCGAACTCCCCGAACGGCAGTTTCATTAGATCAGCCAAGAACACTACCCCTTGGAGTTCTAAGGGCACATCCCTATACAGTTTACTTACTTCTACTGAGTGACCTAGAGGGCTTATTACTGTCATCTCCCTAGAAGTAATCTCAAAGGCTAAGTTCATAGTTTCCACTATACTACTGGCAACATACGAGTGCGTCGAACCAACATCTATCAAAGCAGTATAAGGCAGTCCAAAAATTAAGAACATACCGGTTATGACGCCCGGTGCGTCGCCCTTCTCTCGACGCCTCACTGCGTAGACCAACCCAGGCTGTCTCGCCTCTGTGCTCCTAGCACCTCTGCCCGGTGCTCCGTGGCCTTGTCCAGAACCATTACCTCCCCTGGCCGAACCACGACCCCTCTGTGGCTGCTGACCATCCCTTCTGAACTGTGTATGACCCTGATCCCCAGACTGAAGCCTAGCTAACCTCTGCGGACAATCCCTCACTCGGTGCCCCATTGACCCACACTCGAAGCACCCTCTGTTTTTGGTCCAACATTCCCCCGTGTGAGACTTCCCACATCGAGCACACCATGGCGGCCACTGAGTAGCAGCAATAGCAGGCCTTGTAGCTTGATTCGACCTACTATATCTATCCCTTTTCTGCTGATTCCTGGTAGACCCTGATGACCCAGAACTCCTCTTATTCCAACTCCTATCCTGGTTCCGTCTCACTGACTGTTTTACCTCCTCAGCAACCTTGGCCTTCTCTACCAAGACCGCAAATTCTCTCTCCTACTGTGGAGCAATCAATATCCGCAGCTCATCTCTCAACCCATCCTCAAATCTGACACAACGCTCATGTTCCGTGCCCACAATACCCCGTGCATACCGACTTAACCTAAGAAATTCTGGCTCATATTTCGATACTGACTTATTTCCCTGAACCAAATTCAGGAATGCCTTACGCTGCGCATTGATGTAACTAGCCCCGACTTATTTTCTTTGATAAGCTGCCCTAAAGAAATCCCAAGTGATGTCGTCCGCCATTGCTCCATCCCTAACCGTGAGCCACCACTGATATGACTCATCTCGGAGAAGAGATACTATACCCTTCAGCTTCTCCTCAGTCGTAAAATCCAGGTCGTCCATGATACGTTCTGTCGCCACCAGCCAATACTCCGCCGTATTGGGAGCCACACCAGATACACCTCTGAATACCTTCGCGCCATTAGCCCGGAGTCGCTCGGACACATATTTTCGAGCTCTCATTCTGACGCCTACACTCGCGACTCTCTCTAGAACCCGCAGCATCGCCTGCGACACTGCGTCATCACCACCCGTCTGATCCTGAAATTCCGCGCCCACAGCTGGCGGCGATGGTACCTCGTTCTCTGACCCATGTCTAGACCCTACCGATTCTGACACTGTCATCCTACCTCTACCTCGTCCATGTGTATTACGCCCACGTCCTCGTGCACTCATGACTATCGTTCACGAATTGATCTGGTTTAAAAGTTTTATACGTTAGACTTATTCCACTGTTATTAAAGCACAGTCTTATGAATAGTTTAGTACGGGGATTGTTTTCGTAGGTTCACACACAATCCTAAGGTTCCAGTCTCTCTGAAGTGATTCCCTATTACTATTAGTCATAGCATCATCATTACAAGCATATAAAAAATAGTTGGGGTACTTACCTGGGCAGATCGGTGCCGGAGACTCGGTGCCATGCTTTCCCAACCGTACCTTTCCCAAAAACCTTTCATAACTCATTTTAAAACATTTTTGGCCTTTGGGCCCACAGCCGAGCTTTTAAACCTGGCTTTGATACCAAAATTGTAACACCCCAAACCCGGTCAACACGCTACGACCGAATCCGGCGTGTCACAGGGTAAAAAGAAAAAAAACTCTTTTGAGAAAAAAAACAAAAAAAAAATCATTTGTCGATCCTTGTTTTGGAAAACCGTTTGATTCCATGAAATACTGAGTGAGTTTAAAATAGTAAAGTTAAAAACCATTTTGTGTTTGAACATAGAGAAAAACTTAATTTGGAGAAAGTCTGAGTTAGTTTGTTGTCTTCATTTGTTTGTTATTACCCGATGGTAAAGTTTGGAAAATCCCGATAAGATGTATAATTTTCGAAAACGTTGATTTTACAGGTTATTTGAGCATGTTATGTTATTAACTTAAGCACAGTATGATAAAACTTATAGCAGATAATCAAAACCCGAAATAATAAAATTTAGCGGCCTTATTACAAATCGAAAACCAAATTTAAAAGTAAATTAACCCAAAATAGTAATTGAACTAAAACCCGAAAACTTAGCGCATGGCCACCTCGAGTCCACCCTGGCTCCACATCCGCGATCTATGCCTCATCTGCAAAATGTAAGGGAAGGGGTGAGTCACCAGACTCGGTGCATAAATCCCCATCCAGATAATAACAAGGCACTTACACAATTCATAAGTCAATATGCAAATCATGCAAACCCAACCTAACCATCCGAACTCCTGTGTCTGCCCCGTGGTCAAAACCACTTTGGTGGTCAAAACCACTTGTGACCGTAGCCACAAATCATATAAGTGTGGTCAAAACCATCGGTGGCCGTAGTAGTCAAAAATCATATGGTGGGGCCAACCCACCGTGTGGTCAAAACCACTGATGACAATCCCGTAATCAATCATGTGGGGCCAACCCACTGTGGTACCAACCACCGGGACGAGTCACAATAATCCATGTGTGGTCAAAACCACTTTGGTGGTCAAAACCACGAGACTTAGTCACAAATCATATAGAAAGCGGGGCCAACCCACTGTGTGGTCAAAACCACTGATGACAATCTCGTAATCAACATGTGGGGCCAACCCACTGTGGTACCAAACCACTGGGATGAGTCACAATAATCCATGTATGGTCAAAACCACTGAGACTTAGTCACAAATCATATGGAAAGCGGGGCCAACCCACTGTGTGGTCAAAACCACTGGTGACAGTCTAAATCATCCTTCCCCCTCCTCTCAACATACCCATAATCATGAACACATTTTCCATGGCATATTGACATGTTTATAATGCAAATATCACATAGCATAGCATAATCAAATGGTATAACTGCATATATCGATAGTCAATCAACAAGGCACTTACCCGGAGTCCACGCTCATACCCACAAGGGTAACACACCGATTTCAAAAGTTATTTCGGCTTTTAACGATGAAACACAATTAGCAAATTAACTAATGGAGTGTGTAAGTGTTACACACCTGGTTACTCGCGAGTCTAACGAATCCCAAAGACTAAGATCTAGCCCACGAATCGAGTGAAACCCGGAAACCCAATCGCTTGCCTTCACCCTTCCTATATTCGGCCAACACCATATCATTAAACAAAAAGCCATTCGGCAACCAAGAAATCTGAAGGATATAACATACGAGATGACCAACCTTACTAGATCGACAACACACAGCCTTTGAAACTTAAATCCCAAGCCAAACAAATCCTGGAGATCGTGAGAATGCGCTACACTCCTTCCTTAATGCAAAAGATCCCTTGGCACATAAGAGAATTTGGCACTAGCACCAAAGATGAGGGAATTCGGCAAGACAAAAGGAGAAGATGAGAATACTAGAAAGATTCGGCCAAAAGATCATAAGAGAACACAAGGAGAGAAGATAAAAACAACGAGATCTTACCTTGTAATGAGTTGAGATTTTGGCTTCCACAAAGAGTGAAAAGATGATTAGAAAAATAGAAGAGTGTAGTTTCGGCTAACAATAGAATAAAAGTGAAAGAGATAGAAAAGGAGAAGTGATATATGGGGTTTCGGTTCCTATGGTTTTGGCAAAAGAATAAACTGCACCCGTTGTGTGGTGAGCAATGTGGATTCGGCTAGACACTAAAGAAGTAAAAAAAAAAAGAGATAAGGAGGAGTTTAGGAGAGCATTCGACTAATGTATTCCGAGACAAAAGGAAAAGAACAAAGATACATGAAAATGCAATTGTGGGAGTGGTTTCGGCACACTAGAAGATGGAAGAAAACTCAAGCCGAAAAGAAAAATAGCACCCACCAAAATGTCGAAAGTCATACCCCAAAAAAACCCAAATTCGGCACACCTCCTTTCCATTCTCCCAAAACCGAATGCACACTACCTACACCACTCAAATTCGGCTACCACCCCTTCCCAACTCAATCCCTTTGTTTTCTCCTGGAAATTCTCTCTTCCACTCATTCAAATCCATTTGAATGAGTCAAAATCCTAAATTTCCTCTCTTCCACCCATTTCAAATGTCTTGACTCCTTCAACACTTATCCAAGAGAGTCCATCCTAAGTACACTACCTTCCTAGCTTTGGCATCAAAAACAACAAGCAGAAAGGGAATTCTGCTGCTCAAACCTAGGCTCTCCTTCCTGCATGTGGTGTCACTTCCCTTGTGCCTGAGTGACGCCTCCCTTGCCACTTTTCCACTGGGTTATTTGTGTCAAGACACTCCAAAAACTCCTCTTATCACCTAACTCCCTCAACTCCCCCTTCCAAGTACCCAAAACAAAAAATTTCTACCATGACTCGGGCCTACCCCGAGCTCATGCCTAGACCCCAAAACACCCTAAACTAGCACAACAAACATATCATCACATGCAACACACAAAAATGCAGAGACCCCGATTCAAGGATGTTACGTATAGCTTCTAGAAACACACATTTTACAACTTTTGCAATTTAGTCCTTTTGGACAATTCAACCACAATTTCACAAAATTGCTTCATGAAACTTTCACACTAGCATGCATACAAGGCATAAACCTCAATAACTCATTTATAACCCTCGAATTTGTGGTCTCGCACCACTATTTTGACTAGGCCCTAAACTGGGATGTTACATTGGTTTCAAATATGTGAAGTGTTTTGAGGTATTTTTCTGGAAAGTGTGGCACACCGAGTCTCCAGCGCCGAATCCGTAAGTTTCTGAAACTGTTGTTTGTTTTCGTTGAAAAGCAGTAGATAGAGATATTGTGATTTCTTAGATATTAGACTATATTGCTACACTTAAAGTTGGAGTTTGTATTTATTCTGTGTGTATTCTGGAAATGATATGCATGTGATATCCATCTGCCCCGATGGATAGATGGTGTGGTGCATGCTTGTATTATTAGGATCAGAGTGCGCAGCGAGAGCGTAGTGTGGTAGGCTAGGGTGTGTGACTATTCTGATATTCGGAAATTTTGGGGACGAAATTTCTTTAAAGGGGTAGAGTTGTAACACCTCAAATTTTGGGCCTAGAAGAAATAGGCTTCACGTGCCGAAAGAATTGGAATTTAGTTATGCATGTGAATAACATAAAAGTACGTCTTCTTTCGTGGTTAGGGTCCTGAGAAGTATTGGAGAAGTCTTGGGTTCAAACCTAGGCTTTCGAAAAATTTTGGTTTTAGGTGAATAAAACCCTGGATGTAAGTAAGTAGGCTTTAAGAATATTGTTGGGGAAATCATGACACAAGAAGGGTTGGTGATCCAGTGGTAGTGGTGTCATTATGGTGGCAAGGGGATCTTGAGTTCGAATCGCATGGGATGCAAAGGGATTTTATTTTATTTCCATGAGGTGAGAGAGGTAGAGTTTGATTAAAACTCTCCTGGGGTGGTTGTTGACTTGGTCTAGGATGAAGTTGTTGGGGAGTTCGACTTGGTCTGTGAGGGATTTATGGAGTGATTTTAGGAGGGTTTTGGGGGATTTGGATAAGGGGGTTGTTGGTTGAGGATTTTGGGGAGAAAAAGAAGGAATTTGGTGTGTAATGGGTGTATTATGCCGAATTTGAGTGGGGACTACTCAGAATTTCAGGATTGGAAGTTTGAGTGCACTATTTTGGGTTAGGGTAATTGACCATTTGGGTAATTGTCCTTTACTGCCGAATATATCATTCTCTTTTCCCCCTCTTCTTTTTCAGTTTTGGTCTGTCAATCTTCTCCTTCCCTTCTTGCCGAACCTTTTCTATTTCTCTCATCTCTCCATTTTGTCTGTCTGCTTTTAGTTAATGATTTTCTTGATCGATTGTTTTTTATCTCTCCTTCCCTCCAGTGCCTTGATTCTGTTACCGATTTCTATCTTCTTCTTCTTTGATCAGTTCCAGTTTGGGAGTGGCTTTAGCAAACGGTGAGATACTATATTTCTTCTTGTTTTTCTATTCCTTCGATATGTCCAAACTCCCTTCTTAAACGTATGCTCTGAACTGGACTGTACTGTTACTGTTAAAGGGCTTTGGCCCAAACTGTTTTGGTTTCTATTTCTATATACTGACTGTTACTCTAGTAAGGGGATTACACGCTGAGTGTTCGTAAACTCACCCCGTTCTTAATTGTGCAGGTAATCCCCAGCATTAGGAGGACCGGTGCTACAAGGAACTCGGAGGTGACCACACGACTGCGACTGTTATGCTTTGGACTTTATATATGTTTTAAATTCCGTTATGGGTTTTAATTTCTATAATAAGGCCTCTCTGGATTTAATTCTGAATTTGGGATTTGGTTACGTTTTATATCTCATTGAGGCGTGAGGCGAGTTTTCAACCCAATTACTGTTTTTTAAAACATACGTTTTAAACTTCTTTACCTTAAATTAGCTTCCGCAACTAAAAGAGATTTTTAACGAAGTTAATAACGTTTTTAAAAGTGATTAAATTTTCAATGAACCACGTTTTAAAATTGAACGAGCACAAACTGAGACTTTAGTTTGTAAATATTAAGGAGGGTTTCAATGAAAACATGGTTTTCAAAAAACACTTCAATATGACACGCCAGATTCGGGCCTAACTTCTGGGCCGGGTTTGGGGTGTTACAGTTCTTTGCTCATAAAAATGCAAATTCATGCAATTAAGTCCACACCCATGATAGCCGAATTTCATCTATACTCATAGCAGCCCATACTTTTCATTATTTCACACATTTATCACATAATTTATCACATTTCTAAATTTAATCCCTAATTGACAATTTTATCAAAAATCACTTAACAAATGTTGTTTATCTAACAACAACCATTCATTTTCTATCATCAAACATCAAAATACACACGTATTCATCAATGGTAAAACTCTAAACCTTTAACAATTTTGTAAATTAGTCCCTGGGCTAGCTAGATTAAGTTAGAACGATTCCAAAAACATAGAAATCATTAAAAACCGAGTAAAAAATCACTTACATGCACACACCAAGGTTGGCCAAATGTTTGGATGGTCTTTAATGGCTTCCTAGTCTAAATTTTGATTGAAGAAATGAAGAAGAAAGATGATACCTTTCTTTTTCTTACTTTAATTTTAATTTATTTTGTTATTTACTAAATTAACCTTATCATTAAACCATTAGTATCACTTAATTAATGTCCATCTTTGTCCAATAAAATAAACAATGGTATAATTACCACTTAAGGACCTCCACTATAAAGTTCTATAGCTATTAGACACCTTTAGCTAATAGAACTCAACTTTTACACTTTACGCGATTTAGTCCTTTTTATCAAATTGAGCATTCAAACGATAAAATTTCTTAACGAAATTTTTACACAATCATACTATCATGCTGTAGACATTAAAATAATAATAAAATAAATATTTTCACCTCAAATTTTTGGTCCCAAAACCACTATTTTGATTTGACTAAAAATAGGCTGTTACATTAGGAGTTGCAATATTTTATTATTTATTTACGAGTTTGAGTTAAATACCTCCCTACTCACACTTTAAATACAACCAACTTCACTCCTTTCCCATACATCTTCTCCACTGTCCGTCCTAACACTCTCCACCTTCCAAGAATCCTAGCACCACACGTCCCAAGCTGCTAGCAGCAGTAGCCATGTACACCCAACACCAGCCGCGCGTTCTTGCTTCTATTGCACCAAGCCTTTGCCTAGCCACGGGTACTTACTCCCTTGCACCAAGCCACTGCTCCAAACTGCTGCTCCTTGCGGCATCTTCAAGCCACTATTGGAGCACCCACCATCAACCACCAAAAGCCGATGCACCACCTAAATTCCACTACACAACCTGCCATTAATCACCCTTAAATCTACCCCTCGGAACCATCAATTAATCCACTAAGTTTTCATCAATCCTAAACAAAGGTGGTAAGAATTTTAGTTTTCAAAGTTTTAATTTATTTTATTTAACTTTTTTATTTTAAACGAATTGTTAATTTTAAATTCTAATTGAAATTTTGGAAAATTATTAAATGTTTCCACCTTATATAATGTTCAGGTCGAATCATGCCTTGTAAAAGAACTCGATCCTCTGTCCAAGCTGAAGAATCACAAAATAAATTCCTTTCCTAAAAAGCTAAGGCAAGATATGAGAGATTTTTAAAAATCAATAAATGCTTCCAAAGAAAGCTTTTACTTTGATAGAAAGTAACTACACTAATTTCATAACAAGCATTCGAAAAGTTTCTGAAGCTTTAAACTGGGAAGTGTTTTGTAAGAAAAGACCAAGTGCGAATGATGAATTAGTTCGGGAATTTTATGCAAATTTGACCTTGAGTTCTTTAACTGAAGTTTCTATTTGAGGAATAAAGGTACCTCTAAACTCGAGTTCCATTAATAAATTTTATGATTTATCTGATTTCAAAGACTACGAATGTTCTTCCTTAATAAAAAATATTGAGACCGAAAAAATTGCAAGAAATTCTACAAGAACTCACAGTTCTAGGTTCTAAATGGATTGTGTCAAAACACGAGATTCATACTTGTCAGAGAGAATACTTGACCCCATTAGCGAAGGTATGGTTTTATTTTGTTTGATTCAGTCTTATGGCTATCTCACATGGGACTACGATTTTAATAGAATGAATAGTCTTGCTATACTTGATTATGACAACAAAGACCATTAATGTTGGCAAGATCATTTTAAAGAAATTTGAAATTGTGCTGTTAGACGTCCTGGTCTAACTTATTTTCCCTTTACAATAACTATTTTATGTTTGAAAGCTAAAATTCTTGCAAACGTAAAGAAGACAAGATATAGCCAAAGCACAATTGTAGATTGAGACCTTGTCCAAGTAGCAGGAAATTCTAGCAGGAAATTCTATCATTCAAACGCAAGCTATGTCGATGGATGATGCCGAAGAAGATGAAGTTCCTATAGAATTAAAACTAGTGCAACCAGTTGAAATTCCTAACTTAACAGAGCCAATTGAACCATATTTCAAACTTGACATGGCAACCCCAATGTTTAAAACTCCTTCACCGAGCCCAAATCTTCGATATGAGCTATCAAAGATGATGGATTTAATGCAACATATGCAGTGGCAGCAACAATCTTATTGGAGATACTCAAAAATACGAGATAACTCAATTAGAGATGCTTTTAAGAAAATCATTCACAACCCATTTGTTTTTGTGCCTGAATTTTTAGACTTTATATTCGATCCATGGACTCCAATGTTGAAGAAGGAATGAGGCGATTCGAGCAATAACAAGGACGATGAAGCAAAAGATGGGTCGGATTCTGAGGAGTTTGCAAATAAATAAAAAATGGGGGATCTTGTCTTTACTTTACTTTATTTTATTTCTTAGGATATTTTAAGTTTTTAGGCTTAGGTTCATTTAGGAAATTTCTATTTCTTGCATAAAAAAACAAGAGGCTGAAATCATTAATAAAATTAAACATTTTGCAAAATAAGAAGTGTGACAATGTATATGTACATGTCTATGATTGGATTTTTCTAGGAAAAGCTTGGTATTTAAGCAACCAAATTTGACTCACCTCCTTTTCCTGGGATCCTACCTGGTGTACAATATCTATTCACTTCTATTTTTCGTTCCTTATATATATTGTTTTTAACAATGGGGACATTGTTCATCTTAAGTAAGGGGACCAAATATTGAAATTGATTTTTTAGGAGTACATTTTTCTTATAATTATGATTAAATTATATTTTGTTCAAAAATTTGAATTTTTGTTAATTATGCTAAACTTAGTATAAATAAATTTTTTATTTTCTCGATAATTGCTATGTTAGTTGAATTATGGAATAAATGTTACTCTTAATAAAGTTTGTAAATTGAACCATAAAATTTTTAATTCCTTAGGAAAGCTAAGCATGCATGAAAGTTTAAGTCTCTAGAATTGATTTAGTAATTTCTTGAGGTGAAATCCTATGAGGCATAGAATTTTGAAAATGATTGAGGCAAACTTTTGTTTGGACTGATTGAGGCTTTCAAGCCAACCTTATTGAATATTTATCCCTTGAAACCCAACTTTGAGACTATATGGCCTGATTTTATTAGTTGGTGAACTCAAATGAAAAATTAGTTGGTCAACTCGGAGATATTTATTCTGAAGGTTTGATGAAAGTGGAGTCTAGGGTTTTTAGCTTAAAATTATCTATCTTTTACCCACCCCTAGCAAAGCCACGTTACAACCTATTTAAAATACCTATTGATTGAGATTTCTATGCTGACTACATTTGTGGAGAGAAATTGCTCAACTCAACTTATGAAGACATAATTAAACTTAGTGATTATAGTTTAGTCTTAAATGAGGAAATAAAAATTAATTGGTAAGAATTTAGCATATCTTTATTGAGAAAGCATTTAGTCTATTCTTGATATTATGATAATAATAGAGAATAATTCGAACAATATATATACTTGAGTTGCATAATTTCAAAATTCTTGTTCTTGAGTACAATTACACTAAACTCATAACTGTGGGAAGAAATTATTTTTGAAGAAATTTTCAAAGGTGATTTTATTAAAATTCTATTTTGGATTTTGTGCATTACTCAGGACGAGCAATGAATTAATTTTGGGGGTGTGGAAACACTAAAATATAAGCTCTTTTATTATAAACACTTTTTCAGCACCTTTTGAGCACTAATTCATATAGTTTCTAAGTAATTTCTGCCAAATTTTATACTTTTATTATAAAATAATTTATTTAACTTAGTTTATAAAACATTTTGAATTTAAATTATATATATAATAATTTCATAGAAATAGGGTTAATTTTAGCAGTTTTGCACAAATGGAGAAAAATTAGCTCTACAGTCACATTGAAAGAATTAATTTATGAGGCACATTGGGAGCACAAGATGATGAATTAATAGCCATGGGGGACTTAAATTTATGTTTTTGGACTTCCTCGAATCAATTTGTCCGATTTAATTTTTATTGGGAAAAACGACTAGCTTGAAATAGAAGAAAAGGCCTGAATTGAGCAAGTAAAGAGGGAGGATGGACAAGTCCAAAATAGCAACCCAAACCGTCTCTTATTTCTGATCCAATAAAATTATTTTATATTATTTTTACACTTGCAAATCAGCCCTTGAAATTCTCCTAAATTTCATTCAAATCCCTCCCTTTTTCATGCCTTCTATTTTTAGCCACAAGCTAAAAATAACAAATTTAAGTCAACCATTCCTTCCACCTAGCATGGACGACCATGAGATGGGGGATTGGATGTTATTTTTAGCTAATTTTAGTTGCCATATACCACTATAAAATCCCCCTGCACACCCTCATTTTTCATCCTTGACTTGACACATCATTCTCCCTTTTCTCTCTTTCATTCATTTTATTGTTTTCCTATTTTCTTTGTCTTCCTTTCCTTGTCAATTTCCCCTTTTGAAAAAGAGCTAGCACGTCCCTTGGAGTAGCAGCATTCAACTATTCATGAAAGTCTTGGATCGACAGAACGAGTAAAGAAGAAGAGGAGCGCATTAGTCTGGCTTTGGAGAATCACATCCTGAGGTTTCAACGAGTAGAGAAGAGAACCACATACAGTATGGTCGCTTGGATTGACCCTATCTTGAGGTTTCTACAAATAAGGAGGTTGATAATTAGTATTTTTAGCTTGATTTGAACTGTTACCTCCTCCTTGGTTTCCTCCCCATCTTAGGTTTAGGCGGTCCCTCCAGTCGGGATTATATGTATTCAAATAAGGGTTTCCACCCCTATTTCTGATGTAGTTTACATCCTCGACAGGATTATTGATATAGTGGAAGAGTGTTTTGTCTCCTCCATGCATAGACGATGTAGAAGCAGATTCGATACAGCTGAGTCTATCCACTATTTGTTGATACTTGTCATCCTCTTGGATAGCTTTGACCATAGCGGGTTTCTAGCCATATGTGAAACGTTTAATTGGCCACTAATAGGAGTTTAATGGCATATTTTCAATAATTTCATACGCATCCTCGTACGTCATGTTCATAAGGGCTCCTCCTGCTGCTCCGTCTAATCTAGATTGTGCGTTCGTGTAATAGCCTATTTTTGGTCAAATCAGAATAGTGGTAATGAAACCACAAATATGAGGTCAAAATATTTATTTTATTATTTTTTTAATATTTACAACATGATTGAATGATTGTGTGAAAATTTTGTTAAGAAATTTTAGCATTTGGTAGCTCAATTTGATAAAAAGGACTAAATCGCGTAAAGTGCAAAAGTACTATTCTATTAGTTAAAGGTGTCAAATAGCTTTGGTTTTTAAATATGGTGGCCTGAAATGGTAATTAAACCATTTGAAACTTGAGTGGACATTCTTGGACAAGGTTTTGTAATGTTTAAAGGTTATTATTAAAGGTTAAAATGGTAAAAATGGTTAATAAATGATAAAATAATTAAAAAAAAGGCTATCATCTTTTATGTTCCTTTTTAATCGAAATTGAAGAAGAAAGAAAACCATTCTTAGGTCTTAAAGCATTCGGCCAACTCCTATCTCAATTGTAAGTCCATTTTTGCTTGGTTTTTAATGATTTCTATGTTTTTGTGATCGTTACAACTAGTACTAGCTAGCCTAGGGACTATTTTGCAAAACTGTTAAATATTTTGAATGATGCCATTGATGAATACATGATTATTTTGATGATTGATGATAGACTTTGAATAGTTGTTAATAGTTAAACAAGTTTTGTTAATTGATTTTTAGTAAAAATGAAAAATAGTGATTAAATTGAGAAATGTTGAAACTTTGTGGTTGAAATGTGAAATGTAACACCCCAAACCCGGTCAATACACCACGACCGAATCTGGTATGTTACGGGAAAATGTACTTGAGAGGTTTAGGTTTTTCGTTTAAAAGCAGAATGTAAGCACTTCACTATCTAGTGTATTTGAAGAAAATTTGATTAGGCTTGTTTGAAATCAGGTGGTGTATTCAGAAAACCCAAAAAAAATTTTGAAAGCTTAACCAAAAGATGTAGTTAAAACGAGTTTATTCCATTTCATTATTCAAATAGTTTCTTAGTGTTACTTAAGACATTTTAACTTGGTAGAAAATCGAGTTTTGATTTGGAAATCGTTTGAGTTTCTAATGCAAGTCATGGTGAGATACCCGATGGTATAGTTTAAAACACTTTGCGTTATAGTTTTTAAATCATTGTCTTTCCAAATTTTAGTAAAATTTCAACCCACTTATTTTGTTAAGGCATATTAAAGTCTATTTAAAGCATAAACATCATAAAGCATAATTTAAAGGCCTTTTACAATCCAAAACAAAACCCAAATAATAAAAAGCAAGCTAAAGTACCCAAATTATAAAGTCCGAGTAAAACTTTATTAAGCGTGGCATGAGCACCCGAGTCCATCCAGGCTCCATGTCCGCGTCTAAGTGTCACTGAAATGTCAAAGGAGAGGGTGAGTCGAATGACTCGGTGCATAAATCCGCTCCCGATAAAACAACATGCTAACACACATCATACATAGCAACATGATTAATGCAACCCGATCCTAACCATCCATATCGCCTTTTCTACCGTGTGGTACCAAACCACCTTTGGTGGTGCCAAACCAACGGTGACCCAAAGTCACGATATCCATAAGTGTGGTGCCAAACCACTTTGGTGACCCAAAGTCACGAATAATCCAATGATGGGGCCAACCCATCGTGTGATACCAAATCACTAGCGGACGATCCCATATCTCAAAGTGGGGCCAACCCATGGTGGTGTTAACCACGGGGGACGAGTCGCAATGAGGTGCCAAACCTCTGGTGTCCCAAAGACACAGATGTGATACCAAATCACTTGGTGACCGCGATCACAAATCCGATGATGGGGCCAACCCATCGTGTGATACCAAATCACTAGCGAGGATCCCATATCTCAAAGTGGGGCCAACCCACGGTGGTGTTAACCACGGGGACGAGTCGCAATGAGGTGCCAAACCTCTGGTGTCCCAAAGACACAAATGTGATACCAAATCACTGGTGGCCAGAAGTCACAAAATCAAGCGTGGTACCAAACCACTTTGGAGGTGCCAAACCTCGGTGTCCCAAAGACACGGTGTCCCAAAGACACGGATATCATCATCCTCCCTCCACTCATATCACCCATCATCATGCCATACTCATGTGATCATGCATCTCATACAAGTCATGCATATCATGCCAACATGCCAAGCATTATATCTCATAGCATACATAACATAGATCATAATATTGAGTATACATCAGTGGAACTCGTAATGCTACGGACTTACCCTTGATCCGTACATATACCCCACTTGGGTACCAATTAATCCATCATCTTGTTTTGGTTTTACAAAGCAATCGAGTTATTAATAATATTACTAAGTATGGGTGTGTTAGTTACACACACAGAAAACAACACCTTAAACCCTCGAGCAGATCTAAGCCCCTTGATTATCTTGCTCCTATAATCGCCAAATAAGAGCATTAGACAACTTATCACATTCGGCCAAGACCATCTAACCTAAAAGAATCCATATCAAACCCTCACCTTTAAACTTGATTTGGTTTCCCACCAAATCTCGAATCAAGCGGTGATTCCCCTTCACAATCACCAACCCCACAACCACTTTGCTTACCAATCGGTTAAAAGAGTGAAAACTCTTCTTGGTTACTTTTCAATATCCAAAGACCCTATCACAAGATGATTAACAAAGGTTAATACCCTTTCAACCACAACCAATCATGAGCTTTTAATCCAACCGAATTCAACATAGAACTAGAGAAGATGGACATGGCCATTTGGCCAAACACTTACCCCTTCCAATCGAAAGAAAACAAGAACCCAACACGATTACCACCCTTCTAATATTCGGCCACCAAGGAACTACTAAGAGAGAGAGAGTTTCAGCCAAGAGGAATAGAAGGAACAAATGGAGACAAACGGCTTGAGCTTTGAACAAAAGACAAGAATAAAAGATAAGTAGAGAGTGGGGACTTTCGGTTTGAAAGCAAATAGGTGAAGAAAGTGTTTTGGAAGATAAGATTCGGCTACCAAAGTTTTAAGAAGAGAAAAAGAATGTTTGAGAAGAGAGCTTGGCTTGCACAATTGAACAAAAGAAGAAATAGTTTCGGCACAAAGAAATGGGAAGATGAATGGAGAATTCGGCTACACAAATGAACCAAGGAAAAAGGAGATGAAGAGGAGGATACTCGGCTACCAAATGAACACCAAAGATCAAAGATATTTCGGCCAGTTTTAGGAGTGTGGTATTTCGGTTTTCAAAAGCAAAAAGAATGAGAGAAAACTCTTTGAGAAAATCGGCTTGTTTGACAAAATGAGAGAACTTTTGCTCACCAATTACTTTTGGCCGAAAATGCACAAGGTAGAAAGTGCATTTCGGCACATCCCTCTTCCACACTAAGCCGTCCCACTCCCCACTCCAAACACCCAAAAATTCGGCCAATATCCCTCCATTCACTCACCACCACTCCTTCAAACATGTTTGACCAAGTCTTCCTCCTAAAATCCCTCATCACCCTCCATTTGAATGGGAAGACCAAGTCCAAAGTAGAATTCTAATTGCCTTCTACCTCTCCCTCCATGCCGTCCAAAATGGGAACCAAAATGGGGACTCTGCGACTTGAACACGGATCTCTCCCCTTGTAGATGACGCCACCCTCAAGCTCCAAGTGGCACATGCCTTGCCACTTTGCCGGCTCCTCATTTGTGCAACAAAACACCAAATAAAATACATATCCTCGGCTCCATCGGCTCCTCCTATAAAGCCTAAAAATAAAAATTTTCCTACCTACTCGTGCACACTCCTAGCCTACAATTAAGCCCGACACTACACAAGCGGCAAAGAACACAAAGACACCAACACATGCAATATCATGCAACAACAAAATAGCCCCCCTAACCCGGATATTACAGTTCTACCCCCTTAAAATAATTTCGGCCTCGAAATTACGATCAAAAGAGTTGCGGGTGCTGGCTTTGTTTCATCATATCCTCGGGTTCCCACGTGGCTTCTTCCACGCCATGATTCCGCCACGATACCTTAACCAAAGGCACGGACTTCTTACGCAGAACCTTCACATCCCGATCTAGAATCGCATGAGTTCTTCTTCCAAAGTCAAATCGGGATTACCTCGATCTCTTCCACTTTGCTACCACATGCGACGGATCCGAACGATAACGTCGAAGCATCGAAACGTGAAATACGTCGTGAATCTGACTAAGCTCTGCTGGCAACTCCAGTTGATACGCCACTGGTCCCACTCGTCTCAAAACCTTATACGGCCCAATAAACCTCGGACTTAGCTTGCCTTTCTTTCCGAACCTCAAAACCTTCTTCCATGGCGAGACCTTCAGAAACACTTGATCCCCCACAGAAAACTTTATGTCTCTCCGCTTAAGATCGGCATAAGACTTCTGCCGGTCCGAAGCTTCCTTCAACCGAGCCTGAATCAACTTAACCTTGTTTTCGGTCTCAGCAACCAACTCGGGTCCTAACAACTGGCGTTCACCTAACTCCGTCCAACACGTAGGTGATCGACACTTCCTACCATACAACGCCTCATATGGTGCCATCTTGATGCTCGCTTGTAGCGTTGTTGTAGGCAAACTCGACTAATGGTAGAAACTCTTCCCAACTACCTCTAAAATCCGGGACACAACCTCTCGGCATATCCTCTAAGATCTGAATAACTCTTTTCATTTGCCCGTCGGATTGCGGGTGAAAAGCGTCTTTGAAATCCAACAGCGTGCCCAGAGCCCGATGCAACGCTTTCGAAACCTTGACGTAAATCGGGATCCCTATCCGAGATTATCGAACGCACACCGTGCAACCTTACTATCTCGAAACATACGGCCGCCAACTTCACGAGTGAATAGTCAACCCTCACCGGAATAAAGTGAGTGATTTAGTCGACGATCCACCACTACCCAAATGAATCCTTCTTACTTGGCGTAGCGGTAACCTTGACAAAATCCATGGTTATCCTTTCCCACTTCCACCGAGGAATCTTCACGGTGAAGCAAACCCGACGGCAAGCGATGTTCGACCTTGACTGCGACAAGTCGAGGCACTTCCCAACAAACTCTGTCACCTCTTTCTTCAAGCCAGGCCACCAAAATCGCTATCTAAGATCTCTATACATCTTGCTACCTCCGGGATGCATAGCATAAGGATCGCTATGTGCGTCTGAAGAATCTTCTGTCTCGACTCAACATCTTTAGGCATACAAGCCTTACCTTGGAAACACAGAACCTCATCACTAGACAAGTCAGTAACCCTCCAAACCACCATCCTGCACTTGCAACCTTCGGCGCTTTCGAGAACCTCATCCTCTAATCGTTTCTCTCGATGCGCTCAACCCAAGTAGGCTTAACTCGCAACTCTGCGAGAATACTCCCGTCGTCATACAAACTCAAGTGGGCAAACATCGCTCTTAAGTCCGAAAACAACCTTACGGCTCAGCGCGTCGCCACCACGTTAGCCTTGCCGGATGATACTCAATCGAGCGATCGTAATCTTTAAGCAACTCAACCCATCTGCGGCGCCTCAAATTCAAATCCTTACGAGTCAAGAGGTACTTGGACTCTTATGATCGGTGTAGACTATTGATCTCTCTCCGTACAAGTAGTGCCTCCAAATCTTCAACGCCAAAGACTACGACCGCTAACTCCGGATCGTGCGTCGGATAGTTGACCTCATGTGGCCTCACCACCGAGATGCGTAAGCCACAACCTTACCTTCCCGCATCGGACCCAACCCGTATGTGATGCATCGCGATGACCGTGAATTCCTTACCACCTCGGGTTGAATTAAAGCGGAGCTTCATTAGAATCTTCTTAAGCTTGTCGAAACTCTCCTGCTTGTTTCTCGGTCCAAACAAAGCGGAACCTCTTTCCTTAACAACTTGGTCATTGGCGGCGCTATCAACGAGAAACCCTCAACAAACCTTCGGTAGTATCCGGCCAAACCAGAAAACTCCGATCTCACCACTTTGACCTAGGCGGCTTCCAATCCAAAAGCGCCTCAATCTTACGAGGATCTACTCGAATCCCTCGATCGACACTACATGACCCAAGAAAGTCACTTCTCTAAGCGAACTCGCACTTACTAAACTTAGCATAGAGCTGTTTTCCCTCAAAATCTGCGGCACAACTCTCAAATGCGCATCATGCTCTTCCTCTGTTCTTGAATACACCAAGATGTCGTCTATGAAAACCACGATGAACCGATCCAGATCTCTTTGAAACACTCTATTCATCATATCCATAAATGCTTTGCGGTCGTTAGTCAACCCGAACGGCATTACGTAAATTCGTAGTGCCCATACCGAGTCCAAACGCTTGTCTTGTGAATATCTGCTTCTTTCACCTTTAATCGGTGATACCTGGACCTCGTGTCAATCTTAGAAAATACCGCTGCACCCTTCACCGATCAAACAAGTCATCTATCCGTGTAGCAGCGGATACTTGTTTTTAATCGTCGACTTATTCAATCGGCGGTAGTCTATGCACATCCGCATCGTACCATCTTTCTTTTTAACAAAGAGTACCGGCGCACTTACGGTGAAACACTTGGCCCGATAAAACCTCGATCCAATAACTCGACGAATGAGCCTTAAGCTCCACCAATTCCTTTGGCGCCATCCTATACGGAGCAATAGACACCGCGCGCGATTCGGATAATGAGTCTATCCCGAACTCTACCTCACGATCTGGCGGCAAACTCGGAAGCTCCTCAGAAACACATCGATAAATTCCTTAACATGCGGACCTTCTCTCTCAGCGGACTCTTTAGCCTCCAAGGCATACACATGAACCACATACGCCTCACACGGCCCTTCCCGACCATCTTCTGCGCCTTGAGAGCGGATACGATTAGATAAGCAATCTCTCCTATTACCTATCATAGCCACTTCATCACCCTCGATCGTCCTTAGAACCATGCGCTTAGCGCGCAATCCAACTTCACACGGTACTTAACCAACCAGTCCATCCCAAGAATCAAATCGAACTCCCCAAACGGCGGTTCCATCGGATCGAAAGAAACACTACCCCTTGGAGTTCTAGGGTGCGTCTCTAAACGACTTATCTACTACCACGCGAGTGACCTAAAGGGCTAATTACGGTCATATCGCCTAGAAGATATCTCGAGTCTAAGTCCATGGTCTCTACTATACTCACGGCCATGTAAGAATGCGTCGAACCCACATCAATCAAAGCGGTAAAAAGGAGAACCAAAGATCAAGAACGTCACGGTTATGACGTCCGGTCGTCGCCCTCCTCTCGCGCCTTGCCGCATACACTAACCCAGTATGCGGCGTCGTAACTACCCGCACCCTGCCCGGTGCTCCACGGCCCTGACGGATCCATTACTACCTCTGCCATTACCACGGCCCCTCTGCGGTGGCGGTCCACTACTCCTCGAATCGAGTACGGCCCGACTCTCACCGAATCTCGCCAACTTACGCGGGCGGTCCCTCACGCGCGATGATCCGAGAACCACACTCAAAACAACCTTTTCCACCGGTCCAGCAGCCTCCCCAATGATATCTCCCACAATGGTTACACGGCGGTCCCCGACTAGCAAAGAACAACCCTACTGATGATTCGGCCCACTCTGTCTAGCCCTTTTCTCGAGGATTACCCGACGATCCGTAAGACCCAAAGCTCCTCTTATGCCTGCTCTGTCCATACCACGCCTCACGGACTCCTTAACACCCTCGGCTACCTTAGCCTTCTCAACCAGACAAGAAACTCACGCTCCTGGCGAGGAGCAATCAGCGACCTCAACTCGTCTCTCGGACCATCCTCGAAACGAACACACCTCTCGTGTTCGGTAGCCACAATACCCCTAGCATACCGGCTCGGCTACAAGAACTCGACCTCATACTCGAAATGGACTTACTCCCTTGGACAAGCCTCGAAATGCCTTTCATTGGGAGTCAATATAACTAGCCCCAATGTACTTCTTTTGATACGCACCACTGAAATAATCCCATGTCGGATCCTCTCTCGCCACATTTATCCCGAACCGTGAGCCACCACCGATATGACTCATCCCGGAGAAGCGATACTATGCCCTTGACTTCTCTTGGCGATCAAGTCCAGTCATCCATGATCCGCTCCGTTGCCTCCAGCCAATACTCAAGCGATCTTGGAGCAACACCGAAACACCTCGAAAGAATTCGGCCCGTTTGCGGAGTCGCTCAGAACAGATTTCCTAACTCCCGCACCACCACCTACACCAGCTACCCTTTCCAACACTCGCGGCATCACCGTGACATCTGCGTCATCCCCACCGATCTTGAAACTCACCACCTCCACTGGTGGCGATGCCGTATCTCATTTTCCGACCCCACGACCGGACCCTACGGGTTCGAAACATCATCCTACCACGACCTCGTCCACGACCACGTCCACCTCTAGCGCTCATGACTAAATTCTCTACGTGCTCCCGATTTAGGAGTTTTATGCATCAGTATTTATTCCACTGTTTTAAAGCAAAGTCTTATGAATAGTAAAGAAGCTTTGTTTTCGCGAGTTCACAGAATCCTATCAGTTTCAGTTTCTAAAGTAATCCACTATTGCAATCATCCGATCACATCAATAAATCACAAGCAATAGTAAGGGGTACTTACCTGGGCGAACTGGTGCCGGAGACTCGGTGTCATGCCCTTCAAACCATTTATTTCAAACAAAACACTTAAAACAGACTTTTGAAAGCATTTTGGGCCTCAGCCCACAAATGAAACCTTTGAACTTGGCTCGATACCACAATTGTAACACCCCAAACCCGGTCAATACACCACGGCCAGAATGCGGTATGTTACGGAAAAACGTGCTTGAGAGGTTTAGGTTTTTCGTTTAAAAGCGAGGATGTAAACACTTCACTATCTAGTGTATTTGAAGAAAATTTGAGTAGGCTTGTTTGAAATCGTGTGGTGTATTCGAAAACCCAAAAAAATTTGAAAGCTTAACCAAAGATGTAGTTAAAGCGAGTTTATTCCATTTCATTATTCAAATAGTTTCTTAGTGTTACTTAAGACATTTTAACTTGGTAGAAAATCGAGTTTTGATTTGGAAATCGTTTGAGTTTCTAATGCAAGTCATGGTGAGATACCCGATGGTATAGTTTAAAACACTTTGCGTTATAGTTTTTAAATCATTGTCTTTCCAAATTTTAGTAAAATTTCAACCCACTTATTTTGTTAAGGCATATTAAAGTCTATTTAAAGCATAAACATCATAAAGCATAATTTAAAGGCATTTTACAATCCAAAACAAAACCCAAATAATAAAAAGCAAGCTAAAGTACCCAAATTATAAAGTCTGAGTAAAACTTTATTAAGCGTGGCATGAGCACCCCGAGTCCATCCCGGCTCCATGTCCGCTTCTAAGTGTCACATGAAATGTCAAAGGAGAGGGTGAGTCGAATGACTCAGTGCATAAATCCCGCTCCCGATAGAACAACATGCTAACACACATCATACATAGCAACATGATTAATGCAACCCGATCCTAACCATCCATATCGCCTTTTCTACCCCGTGTGGTACCAAACCACCGGTGGTGCCAAACCACCGTGACCCAAAGTCACGATATCCATAAGTGTGGTGCCAAACCACTGGTGACCCAAAGTCACGAATAATCCAATGATGGGGCCAACCCATCGTGTGATACCAAATCACTAGCAGACGATCCCATATCTCAAAGTGGGGCCAACCCACGGTGGTGTTAACCACAGGGACGAGTCGCAATGAGGTGCCAAACCTCTGGTGTCCCAAAGACACAGTGTGATACCAAATCACTGGTGACCGCAGTCACAAATCCGATGATGGGGTCAACCCATCGTGTGATACCAAATCACTAGCAGACGATCCCATATCTCAAAGTGGGGCCAACCCACGGTGGTGTTAACCACAGGGACGAGTCGCAATGAGGTGCCAAACCTCTGGTGTCCCAAAGACACAAATGTGATACCAAATCACCGTGACCGGTCACAAAATCAACTGTGGTACCAAACCACTGGAGGTGCCAAACCTCTGGTGTCCCAAAGACACGGTGTCCCAAAGAAACGGATATCATCATCCTCCCTCCACTCATATCACCCATCATCATGCCATACTCATGTGATCATGCATCTCATACAAGTCATGCATATCATGCCAACATGCCAAGCATTATATCTCATAGCATACATAACATAGATCATAATATTGAGTATACATCAAGAGAACTCGTAATGCTACGGACTTACCCGATCCGTACATATACCCCACTTGGGTACCAATTAATCCATCATAATCGCTTTTGGTTTTACAAAGCAATCGAGTTATTAATAATATTACTAAGTATGGGTGTGTTAGTTACACACTGGAAAAAACAACGACCTTAAACCCCTCGAATGCATCTAAGCCCCTTGATTATCTTGCTCCTATAATCGGCCAAATAAGAGCATTAGACAACTTATCACATTCGGCCAAGACCATCTAACCCCAAAAGAATCCATATCAAACCCTCACCTTTAAACTTGATTTGGTTTCCCACCAAATCTCGAATCAAGCGGTGATTCCCTTCACAATCACCAACCCCACAACCACTTTGCTTACTAATCGGTTAAAAGAGTGAAAACTCTTCTTGGTTACTTTTCAATATCCAAAGACCCTATCACAAGATGATTAACAAAAGGTTAATACCCTTTCAACCACAACCAATCATGAGCTTTTAATCCAACCGAATTCAACATAGAACTAGAGAAGATGGACATGGCCATTTGGCCAAACACTTACCCCCTTCCAATCGAAAGAAAACAAGAACCCAACACGATTACCACCCTTCTAATATTCACCACCAAGGAACTACTAAGAGAGAGGAGAGTTTCGGCCAAGAGGAATAGAAGGAACAAATGGAGACAAACGGCTTGAGCTTTGAACAAAAGACAAGAATAAAAGATAAGTAGAGAGTGGGGACTTTCAGTTTGAAAGCAAATAGGTGAAGAAAGTGTTTTGGAAGATAAGATTCGGCTACCAAAGTTTCAAGAAGAGAAAAGAATGTTTGAGAAGAGAGAGCTTGGCTTGCACAATTGAACAAAAGAAGAAATAGTTTCGGCACAAAGAAATGGGAAGATGAATGGAGAATTCGAAGCTACAAATGAACCAAGGAAAAGGAGATGAAGAGGAGGATACTCGGCTACCAAATGAACACCAAAGATCAAAGATATTTCGGCCGCTTTTAGGAGTGTGGTATTTCGGTTTTCAAAAGCAAAAAGAATGAGAGAAAACTCTTTGAGAAAATCGGCTTGTTTGACAAAATGAGAGAACTTTTGCTCACCAATTACTTTTGGCCGAAAATGCACAAGGTAGAAAGTGCATTTCGGCATCCCTCTTCCACACTAAGCCATCCACTCCCCACTCCAAACACCCAAAAATTCGCCAATATCCCTCCATTCACTCACCACCACTCCTTCAAACATGTTTGACCAAGTCTTCCTCCTAAAATCCCTCATCACCCTCCATTTGAATGGGAAGACCAAGTCCAAAGTAGAATTCTAATTGCCTTCTACCTCTCCTCCATGCCGTCCAAAATGGGAACCAAAATGGGGACTCTGCGACTTGAACACGTGATCTCTCCCTTGTAGATGACGCCACCCTCAAGCTCCAAGTGGCACATGCCTTGCCACTTTGCCGCCTCCTCATTTGTGCAACAAAACACCAAATAAAATACATATCCCTCACTCCATCGCTCCCTCCTATAAAGCCTAAAAATAAAAATTTTCCTACCTACTCAGGCACACTCCTAGCCTACAATTAAGCCCCGACACTACACAAACAGCAACACAGCACACCAACACATGCAATATCATGCAACAACAAAATAGCCCCCTAACCCGGGATATTACATGAAATAAATGAAAAATCTGGGCTGCTAGGGGTATAATAGTAATTCAGCTAGCATGGGTCTATTGTGAATTTCATTAATTGGTGATTTTATGAAATAAGGAGTAAATTGTGAAAAATGTGAAATATGTGGGGCAAAAGTGTAAATGTGTTTTAAACTGTGTTTTGGACTAAATTTAATGAATAGATGATTTAATAAGTTAATTTTAAATATATTTAGATCAAGAAAGGAGAAATATGGACTTGGATCGGGGAAAAGATAAAGTACTTGATTAATCGATAATTTCATCATTTTTGAATCGAGGTAAGTTCGTATGTGATAAATTTCAATACAATGTATTTCATATGCTTTGATATTGCATAAATTGCGAATATGAGACTGTGGATATGAACAATAGTGTTTCGACGACAAATCAACATTCGAAATCCCGGTTGAACCTTAGGAATAGTTTAGGATGCTAGTGACATGTATTTAGGGAATACATTGAGTTGGCTTCGGGCCATGATATAGCACTTCGGGTGCGAGTTATACCGATTTGGCTTCGGGCCATGCATATCGGCTAATTTGGCTTCGGGCCATGATATCAGTATTTTGGATAAGTTACCTTGATTTGGCTACGGGCCATGGTATAGGTACTTATCGTGTGAGATCCTTGAGTATCCGACTTCTATTCCGAATGGTTCAATGGGTAAATGAAAGATTTGGTTTAGTATGAGATTTGTACAATATGGTACAGGTACGTACGAAAATGAATTGATTATTGAAACTATGGAATTGATGAGTTCCTTGGTAAGTTATGTGAATGATCATTGATAGCTTTGTGATTTAATAGAATTGTTGTATATTGCTTTCTATTATTTGAATGATTAATGAATAGTGATATTTGCTCATTGTTAACATACGAGCTTACTAAGCTATATAGCTTACTTTGTTGCTTTTCCATGTTTTATAGTGATTTTAAAGCTAGCTAGGATTCAGGGATCGTCGGAGACTTCATCACACTATCTGCTGACACTTTGGTACTTTTGAAACCATGTTTTGGGTCATATGTCATGTATAGGGACTTTGAGTCAATTTTGGTAAATGATGTAGCCATTTGAGTTGGCTTATAAATATCTATGTTTGGTTTGTATATAGCAAAGGAAGTTGGCATATTCTTGTTGATTTTGATGTGATTATAAATGTGCTAATGGTTTTGTTTTAGGTTTGGTAATTGACCTATCTTGTGAGATTGAGGTTGGATTTATGATGTTTAATGATATTAGGTATTTTGAATGTTAAAGGGTTGATAATTGGGAAGCTATGTGCTTATGAATTGGTACATGATAATGCATGCTTGGAAGGATTTAGTTAATTGAATTGTATAGGTGAATTAGGTATGGAATTAGATGTAAATTGTGGTATATTTGTGATTTTGTATTGATGGTAAAGAAATGGTATGATTTAAACAATTATTGATTGTATTTGGCTGCATATTTGTGTCTTGAATTGGTACCATTTGGATTGTTTAGGTACATGCAAATTTGGGTGGCAAAATGGCTTGGTAAATAGCCTATTCTTGTCCACATCGGCAGAGACACGGGCGTGTGTCTCAGCCGTGTGTGACACACGGTTATGTTACACGGCCGTGTGCCCCCTAGTGTGGTTTTAGAAATCAAGTCAGTATGCTCCACACGGTCTCACACACGGGTGTGTGACTTGGCCGTGTGGCATAAGTCAGTATACCCTAAAAGTTTGGCACGGCCTAGTACACGGTCTGGCACACAGGCGTGTATGGCCATTTTTAGGGCACACGGGCTAGTCACACAGGCATGTGTGTTGGCCGTGTGACCCAAGTTAGAGAGTTACATGGGGTCGGACACAGGCTGGGACACGGCCATGTGCTACCATTTCGAATGTCCAATGTGTCTGGTGACCGTGTGAGACACATGGCCTGGCTACACGGGCGTGTGTCCCCTGTTTTGAGAAAAAAATTCAATGTTTCGTGAAAGTTATTTGAGTTAACGGTTTAGTCTCGAACCACTCCCAAAGCACGTTTAGGGCCTCGTAGGCTCATAATAGGGACCATGTGATTGAAATTGATTGAGGATTGCTTGTAATGTGAAAATTTATGAAGAGTTGAATGTTTAATTGTTTTGTAAGCCCGATAATACTTCGTAACCCTATTCCAGTGTTGAATATGGGTGGGGGTGTTACAGTTCGCATCCAACCCGTTATAGAATATCTGCAGTCGCATCCACTCATGAAATCCGTAGTGTGGGCATTTTTGAATCAACGTTTTCAAATGTTCCCATGCCTCATAGAAGATTTCTCCCTCCATCTGTTTATAGACAACAATCTGTCTTCTTAGTTGGATTGCTTTGCTAATCGGGAAGAACTTTTGTAAGAACTTTCCAGTAAGTTCATCTCATGTCATGATAGACCATGGTGCCTGCGAGTCTAACCAAGAAAAGGCGTTATCAATTAAAGGAAAGGGGAACAACCGAAGACGAATAACGTCATCAGTGACCCCGTTATACTTAAAAGTATCACAGAGTTGGAGAAACCGTTTTAAATGCTGATTAGGGTCCTCTATCATCGTGATTCTAAATTGTAGATTATTCTGGATCATCTGAGTCATCGTCGGTTTGATCTCGAAATTATTAGCTAAAAGTGTCGGCCTTGCTATACTTTCCTAAACCATGTCTAGACTTAGTAAGGCATAATCCGTTAGGGTACTCTCATTCCGACCCATATGTACGCTCGCGGGTAGCTATGGTGGTACTGCTTCTGACAGGTTATTGTTAGCTTCGTCGAACAACGGATTCTCACATGGTACGTTGCGTACAACAGGTGGTGGTAGATCTTACATCTACTGCTATTGTTGCTGTAGATGATTTCTACAAATTATTCTCTCTAGATCTGTAACTGGCTCGATAGGTGTTCCACTACTACGAGTCATACACTAAACCCAGAAAGAAGAGTTAATAAGAATAAAGAAATTAAAAGCCTAGCTATAGCTAAAAAAATTCCTAATTATTCTTTTAAAAGTGTAAAAAATTAAAATTAATCTAGAAATGTTGCCTCCCTAGCAACAACGCCAACAACTTGACCGCCTCCGGACGTACTAATGTCCAGAGTGTGACTGTTGCAATAAAATATATAAATACGAGACGGTATCCGCAAGTATACGGGTCGAGTTGTAATATAGTTTTTACAACAGAGTAAGTGAGCACTCCGAGGATCGTACCCAAGGGAGGCGAGTGCTAAATCAATTTCAACCTAAAAACTAAAAGATATAATTAGTACTTTAAATTAGTTATAGTACGATAATATAAAATAAAGGAATTTTAGGGTTTTTATAATAATAATAATAAAATAACATAAAAAGATACAATCCAAGAGACTCAAGAGTAGAGTAAAGCAAATCTTGATTATGGGTGATTAGCTCGCTTTGGTAAACCCCATTAACTGTCTCTTCGGGTTTCTTGTTAATCAACTAGTCGTTACCCTAGCAAGATCTTCCAATCTTCCACTAACATAACAAGTCAATGATCATTGTGTTTATGCGATGTCAAAGTCTTAAAATTTATAATGAGAATGATCAAACCTGGAAACTAACTATGACAACGATTTGAGGCAAGCGCACCTATCGAACAGTAGTATAGTTAAGGCAAGACCGGAATGTCAAACCCAAAGGAACTAAAAGTACTAATACTAACTTTCTTTTTATTATCTAGCCTAAAATAAAGGGAATTTGTTGTTTCATCTAAATTAACTAATTATTAAACTAAAGACTCTAAGACAAAGAAGAATGAATTTAGGGAAAATACTTGTGGGAAAAGCCAATTGATAAAGATAATACCCAAGGAAGAATCCACCTAGACTTCACTTGTTATCTAACTCTGAACCAGACGATTTATTCATTTGACTTGATTTGTAAGATTCCCTAATGTATATTAAACCCTCTCTCGAATAACGTAACGTCTAACCTAGGTTGATTAATTGAAATCTCTTTCTAATTAAAACCCTAGAATTGCATTAACTCGATCTATGGAATCCCATGTTAGGTTTCACCCTAATCGGCAAAATCTCGTCACCCTATCTCTAGGCACGCGATCAACTCCGCTTAATCATGCTAGATCTACTCTTAGGCGGGACTTTTGCTCCTCCACCTAAGCACATCAAACTTGAATCAATATCCCTAAATATCAACACAAGAATTAAGAACACATAATTAAGAACAATTCAAATATTTATCATATAGTTCAGCAAATGATAACAAGATTCATCTTAGGTTTCATCCCCCTCAGGTATCTGAGGGTTTAGTTCATAACAATAAAAGAAAAGATATCAGAAGAAAAGATAAAACAAAACATAAGAAATCCCTAAAACCCCCTGAAGGAATTGAAGGAGAGATCCTCCGTCTTGAGTATGATTCTGGCTTCTTGAGATGGATCAACTGGCTATCTTTAAGTAAACCTCCACAAATCTCCCTCCTTTGGCCTAGCAAGACGCCCCTTGACAATAGCCTTGGGCTCCCCCTTTTTAGGTCATACTTAGGGTGTTTATATAGGCTTTGGAATGTGTTTCTTTGACCCTAAGCATCCTAATCCGAGTGAAATTTCTCTTTGTCACGGAAGGGGCACGTCCATGGCACACACCCGTGTAAATCGTGGGCAGGTCGTGTGGAGTCCGTTGATAAGGCACGGCCGTGTGGTCTTGGGCCCAGGCCATGTCAATTTCGTGATGTGGCCTATTTGGCCCATTTTAAGCCCGTTTCTTATTCTTTTCATCCTCCGATGCTTTCCTGAGTATAAAACATGAAAACAAAGTATTAAGAGCACCAAGTGACATAAAATAAGGGATAATTCATCCAGAAGCATGCTAAATATGGGCTTAAAATATGTTACTTTTACGGTTTATCAAATACCCCCACACTGAAGCTTTTGCTTGTCATCAAGCAAAATTCTCAACTCATAATTAAAACAAACTTCCCTCAATTCATAATATTTATCAATAGTGTTTCATCATAATTCAAAGATAATTTATACATCGATGATTCAACTCAAAGAGTCCTAAAGATTCAAACAATCTAAGTCATACCTTTGTAGCACAAAACCTAGGTGTTTCCCCTCATCTAAATAGTTACCTCTGATTCAAAATCGATAAGGATTGACATTCTCACTAATGATTCACTCAAATCACTTGAGGTGTTTAAGGTTCAAGAAAAAGCACTCAAAAGTCAAACATGAAGAGTTAATCTCATAGGCTTGCATGAAAATCAAATCTCCACACTATAATATGAGATGATACACAAATCAAAAGGTCTTTAACAGGGTTGTAACGGGGCTTGGGTTAAAGGTGTGGATAAAGGCTGAATTAGAAGGTTAGAATCGAGATTGAATTGAAAAATTACCTAATTAGAAACAATAAACTGAATATAAATAATTACATCAATTGAAAACTTGTAATAATAATACCACTACTAATACCACTACTAATACGAGCTTCTTTTTCAACAATTAGAATTTAGATGTATAAGCTCACTTGATCACAGAACTAATAATGAATATACTTTGATTTGATTTTTTTTGAACAATTCACAAATACATAATAAATGATGAATTTACTATCGAAATAATTAGGCAATCGATCAAATCAAATCTCGATATAAGGGTAGTCAAAAGAAATGGTGATAACGAAAATGAAGGGTTTTGGGTTAATATTAGCGGTTGAGTCAATAAAAAGGGTTGTTAGGATTAAACAGGGTTCACTAGGGGTTAATTGTGAAGGTAGGCTTTTAGTGGAGTAAGTGAGTTAAATCCTAGGTGCCTTCATCATCTCTGTATATCAAATCAAAGGTGTGGTCTCGGCATGTATAATCGATGCAAGTTCTAGAATAACAAATCAATGTTGACACACTCATAATCAATAAGGTGAGCAAGAAAAGGAATATATGCTCTATAAGGCTCAAAATCTCACAAAAATTAAGGGTATTTTGATGTCATTCTTGTAAATTTCAAACTCCAAAGTAATATTTAAATTCAGGTAGACAACCTAAAAAAATTTTTAATTTTGAAAAATAGACTTATCATGCTTGATTCTCTAGTATCTTAAAGTATAAATCATCAATGCACAATTATCAATGATTTAATCCAAAACACATTAACAAAAATCATAAATCAAAGGAAATTTCATTCTAATCATAATCTGAGAAACTTACTTTAAGACAAGGCATAATTCAGGGATTTTCAAATAATACTATAGTTAAGCCCCCCACACTTAAGATGTAAATTGCCCTCAATGTACCAAGATAGATAATAGCCCAATAATAATAAAATCATAAGATATGGGAGAGAAGTGAAACTTCCTGAATTATGGATGAAATCCTTGGAGGATGTTCCATGACAAATGTGATGACTAGGTAAAAGTGATGGTTTCGTTCCTTGAGTTGTATATTTAATCTAATTAATCTGTGAAGTCATCAATTAAATGTTCAGGGGAAAATAGATAATGAGAGTTGTTAGAGATACTCGTGGGTTAGACAGCCAGTTAATAAAAGCAATTAAACTATAAATGAAAGTTTTAAACATAAATTACAAAAAGTCTTAAAAATAAAAATAAAAGATGAAAATGGAAAATAAAATTGAAAATAAAGGAAATAGAAGGACTCACAGGTCCTCGTCGTCGGCTGGATCACGCGATGGTGGCGATGATGAGATATGAAAGTGATGACAGATCTAGTGAAGAGTCGCCTCAATCCTGTCAAATCTTTGAGTGGTGTTATTGAATTGCCGCGTACAGTAGTGCTCGAACTGAGTGAGACGTGCAGAAATGTCTAAGAGGGAGGTAGCCGAATGAACTGGACAATAGCCTTGTTGTGGTGCTTCCTGTGGTGGGGGGACATCTTCAGTAATGTCCTCAGGGTCCTCCTCGTCAGTGGTAGGCGCTAGCCGATATTGGGGAGGATCAGTCCCACATCGACGCTGAATCATCCTCATGTGCAGCATCGTCTGGATGCCTTGTGGGGACATTTTTCCTATTAGTGTGAGGGAGGAGCTCTGAACGTCGGTGACGAGGAGCCCTGAAATATCTAGCCAAGCGCGTAATGTAGGGACCCATAGAAATGACCCCTCTCCTGTGCGGCTCCGTTTGATGTCGAATGGCGAGAGCGATGAAATAAGCTAAGTCAAAAACGTGCCTGTTTGCCATGCACTATAGGAAGTAGGCGTCATGAGTGTTGACGACGTCAGTGCTCTCTCGCTGACCTGTAAGTGTGTGAGCTAGAATAGCGTGTACGTACCTTAGAGATGGGGCAAGAGCTGTTGCCTTGGAGCGGCTAGGGTCATAATTGCCTCTGTTAGGGGCTAAATTGTACCAACAATTTCTGGGAGTGTTGTGGATATGGCGGTGAAGATCCGAGAGGTCATTTTCCTCTTTAAATTCATCGGTATAAAGTCCCAACGTGGCTCCGAATTGTGTTACGTTTAGTTCTCTTATGATGCCTCCGAGGCGAAAATGGATTGTGCCGGGGTCGTCGTAGCTTGACATCAATTTCTGAAGATGAAATATTGAACAGAGCTCCAAAGTGAGCTCTAGATACGTGGGCTCGATGATGTCGAAGAATTGGATCCAAGGGTCAGTAGTTAGGAGAGCCCGTACGTCATCGGCTAGTTGGACCTGTTCCAAAGCAGCCCAATCGATACATCTCCCTACGCCGAGAGGTCTTGCGCATAGTATCTTATACCTATCCTCTTGAGTCCCCGGTGGAAATCGTAGAAACGGGTGGCGCACTTCAGTGGATGCGCTTGCGGAGGATGAACCGGGTCCCTTTCGTTTTGTGGAAGTAGGGACTGCGGTTTTCTTTCCTCGGGATGACGACATTGTACCTGAAAGTAGTAATTATTCAAGTAATTTTTTTTCTATTAAGAAATATCACATATTGTGATCAATATTCAGAATATACACAAACTTGAACTCATAATAGAACCGTTTAACCATATTTAGTATGAGCAAGCATTTTGATAATGAATGATTCCCATTCAATTTATTATGTACACAATGACTAAAGTAATCGAAATAGTAATCAAAATAGTGATAAAAATCGTAAAGATTAACTCTAAAAATTACTAATAATAATAGTCAAAATAAACTTAACGAAATGAAATTCTAAAAAAAAATAGTTAAATAGATAGAAATGAGATAGTGAGGGGTGACCAGTAGTGTTTTTAGCGCGTGGTGGCGTGGATGGGCGGAGCACGGGCGTGTACTACAAATATTCTAGGTAACACGGCAGTGGAGCAGGCATGGACTCTCATTAACACGGGCGTGGCTTCGGCTTTTGATGGTTATGTGAAAGGGAGAGAGGTGAGGGAGTGGTGGGGGTCAATGGTGGTGAGTTTTGTTGGTAGTGGCCGGAATGGGGGTAAGGGTTTTTGAGAGAAACGGCTTAGGGTTGGGGATTTTGGGCGAGATGAATGTCATGTTCTTTAAATAGGTGTGAGAGCACGGGTAGGAGCCACGCCAGTGCTCAATTTTTCTATGCCCGTGTTTTTTGAAATTTCCAAGTTTTAGCGCGTTTAGGACGTTAGCCACGCCCGTGTTTCTTGGGCGTGTGCTATTATGTTCTCTTCTCCCACGCTCGTGTCCATGTAGTCAGGATCTCACACGGTTAGTAGGCACGGGCGTGGCTTATGCCTGTGCTGGTTTACTCAGGATAGACCACGGTTGTATCGCACAGCCGTGGCCCTGTTGTCGCAGCCCGTGTTGGTTTACTCAGGATAGACCATGGTTGTATCGCACGGCTGTGGCCCTGTTGTCACAGCCCATGTTGGGAAAATTTTTCTTCATCCTCTCGCACGGCTACCTGCACACCCGTTCTTCGTCCCATGGCATCCCCAAGGCCACGGGCACGCCTGTGTGTAAGGCCGTGTGGTTGGTAAATCTGCGCTTCATTGAAGCGGTTAGTTTGGGGTTAGTTGCTAAAAGTCACAAATAAATTGTTAGAGAAGTTAGTGCTGGGGTTGCCTCCCGAGAAGCGCTCGTTTAAAGTCTTAAGCTAGACTCACCCTGTTTTCATTTCTAAATGGAGGTTGATGGAGCTAAAGCTCCTCTCTTAATTCCTTGAAATCTTCACCATTATAAAGTTTTAGTCGGTGACCATTTACCTTGAATGTTCCCTGAGTTGGATGGGTTATCTCAACTGTGCCGTAGGGAAAAATGGTTTTGATCACAAATGGGCCTGACCACCTTGATTTCAGCTTTTCAGGAAATAGTTTGAGCCTTGAATTATACAGCAAGACTAAGTCTCCTACTTTGAATTGCTTTGATTGTTTTAAGCGAGCATCGTGACGTCTTTTTGTTGCCTCTTTATATAGTCGTGAGTTTTCATAGGCTTCAGCTTGCCATTCATCCAACTCATTCAACTACATCATCCTCTTTTCACCTGCGATTTTAAGATCGTAATTCAAGAATTTTATAGCCTAGTAAGCTTTGTGTTCCAACTCAAATGGTAGATGACAACTTTTCCCGTAGACAAATTTTTACGGGGATGTTCCTAAAGGGGTTTTAAAGGTTATTCTATAGGCCCATAAAGCATCATCTACTTTTATTGCCCAATCTTTCTGGTTGGATTCAACTGTTTTTTCTAAGATCCGCTTAAGCTCTCGATTTGCCACTTCCACTTGCCCACTGGTTTGAGGATGATAAGGGGTAGCTGTTCTGTGGTGTACTCCATATTTTCTTAAGACTTTATCAAATTGAGTATTGTAAAAGTGAGTACCCCTATCACTGATAATCGCTCTAGGTGTTCCAAAATGAGAGAAGAGTTTCTTAAGAAACTTTACTTCAGCTCTAGCATCGTTAGTAGGTAAAGCTTTGGCTTCCAGCCATTTGGACATGTAATCTACTGCTACTAAGATGTATTTATTTCTGAATGAACTAGGGAATGGACCCATAAAATCAATACCCCATACATCGAATATTTCACATGATAACATATATGTTTGAGGCATTTCATCGCGTTTAGAGATACTACATGTTCTTTGGCATTTATCACATGAAGCGACATACCTATTGGCGTCCTTAAACAGAGTTGGCCAATAAAATCTTGATTCGAGCATTTTGTGTGCTGTCTTAATCCCGCTGTAATGTCCACCTGAAGGTCCTGAATGGTAATGTTCTAGGATTTTGCTTGCTTCTGTCATTGTAACGCATCTCCGAATTACTTGATCTGCACATATGCAGAAAAGAACTCCCAAAAATAGTTCTTCGCATCAGCAAAGAATCGCGTCTTTTGATGATGTGTTAGCCATTTTGGTAGGACGTTAGCAGCTAAATAATTTGCAATATCTGCAAACCATGGTCCCTCGGAGCAAGTTATAGAAAAGAGTTGTTCCTCAGGAAATGAGTCGTTTATCTCTCTCTCGTCAAGTACTTCGATATGTGGGTTCTCAAGCCTGGAGAGGTGATCTGCTGCAAGATTTTCAGCTCCCTTCTTATCCTGAATTTCCAAATCAAATTCCTGTAAGAGTAAGATCCATCGTATGAGTCAGGGTTTTGCATCAGGTTTAGTTAAAAGATAACGAAGAGCTGAATCGTCTGTGTAAACGATAACTTTAGATAATATAAGATACTGCCTAAATTTGTCAAATACAAAAACTACACCTAGCAATTCTTTCTCTGTGGTGGTGTAGTTTTCTTGTGCAGGCGTCAATGTTCTGCTAGCATAATAAATTGGCTGAAAATGCTTGTTTCTTTGCTGTCCAAAAACTGCACCTACTTCAAAATCACTCGCATCACACATTAGTTCAAAGGGTAGGTTCCAATCAGGTGCAATTATAATCGGAGCATTTATTAGTTTGTCTTTGAGGATATTAAATGCATCTAAACATTCCTGATCAAAATTGAAATGAACATCTTTTTCTAGTAATCTCGTTAAAGGTTTAGCTATTTTAGAGAAATCTTTAATGAATCTTCTATAAAATCCAGCATGTCCTAGGAAGCTTCTAATAGCCTTAACTGAACTAGGAAGAGGTAATTTTTCTATGGTTTCGATCTTTGCTTTATCTACCTCGATCCCTTTACTAGAAATCTTATGTCCTAACACAATCCCCTCTCTAACCATAAAGTGACATTTTTCCCAATTTAAGACAAGATTCGTTTCCTCACATCTCATTAGAACTCGTTCTAAGTTTTTAAGGAAAAGATGCAAAGAATTACCGAATACCGAGAAGTCGTCCATAAATACCTCCATAATGTCTTCCACAAGTTCGTCAAAGATGGCTAGCATGCAGCGTTGAAAAGTAGCAGGTGTAACACCCCAAACCCGGCCCACAAGCCCTGACCGGATCTGGTATGTCACTATGGAAAAACGGTTGAAAATATTTTTGATGTTAGAATAACCCGTGAAAATTTGTTAACTTTTGAATACTATGTCCAATTAAAATCTATTAAATAATATAACCTTGATATAAAATATCCGAATTAAAACTTTATTATAAGTTATTATAATATAAATCATTTGTAAAAATACTTCTAAGTAAACATAAACTTCAACAACCATAAATAGAGTACTTTAAATCAAAAGTGGCCCTTATTACATCAAATAAATTCCCAAAATACGGATAATATAAAAATCATTATTAATTAACTAAACAAGTAAAACATCTACTGCATGAAAATCGCTCGCATGGCCACCTTTGTATCTACTCCAACCCGGTCCATTAATCACGACTCACTGCGATGTTTAAAAAGTTGGGTGAGTCACACGCACTCGAGTGTGTAATTAAACCACCGATATCCACCCACATGTTAGCCACAAATCAACCCAATTATAAAATGCGAATGTAAATATAATCATTTAAACATTACTACAATCTGGGCTTGGCCTACAATCAAATCATATTCAAGCACCGGCTAGGGCCTTTTCTCATCAATCCACTGATCGCTGGGCTTGGCCCATTTCCACGTATGTTCTCAAAACATACCTTTCCACATGTCATATTGGGCATGGCCCATTTCCATATTAATTCACAACGGAACAATGCAACATGAAACCCAACCCAATCCTAAGGTCCATCCGCTACACACCCCCTTATCCAGCCTACCACACACTAGGGGACTATCGAGTCACCCTCTCCTTTTCCTCCAAAAGGCAACCAATGCCATCCACGATGTAGCGTATAGCTAACATCAAACCACGATGGAGCACACAGCAATCCATCAAGCCACGATATGGCATAGAGCCGATATCAATCAAGGTAACCACGCGAACTAAATCGCAAAGATCCACAACGCGACCTCAGTCAGCGCCAATCCACGATGTAGCACAAAGCTGACATCAACCACGTACTCGAAGTACACCCGGTCCTTCTTTCATAACCCACCCATGCACATGTAACATGATATAACGACAATGTGATGCATGTGCATGTCATTCACAAATATAGGCATACACTCATATTCAAATAAATGACAACAATACTAACAATTTGCTATTTACCTGATCAACGTCATACCCCTTTTAGGGTATCTATCACACTTTTACCACTGCACTTATTAGTAAGCATATAACATAAGCAGATATCACACAAAACCCGAAACAATGGCTAACTACACACCTTATTACTTGGAGTTCTAGACTCTCGATCCTCGACGCTATCGCTAAAGCGAGACTACGGCTATCCGCCTATAGCTTTACATTCTTTGCCACACCCCGGTGGCCAATCCCGAACCGGCTGAGACAGCTCTTTTCTTAAACTTTGGGATAGGGACTTTCCCTTGTCCTCCTTGACTGGTATTGGCCTCCATCGGAACGCTTAATCAGAACACTTCGTTAATTGACAAGTACGAGATCTTAAATGAAAAAGAACCATAACTTAACATCCTTATCGAAAGATCTTAAATCCCGAAGGTTTGTTTATTCAATAAACTAGCCCCTAAACTTTACTTATCGAAATCCCAAAAAAGCGCACTTGCCCTTGAACTGTCGTAATCCTCGCTACACAACTTATTAGAATTGGCTACTACTAAAAATATATGAGTATAGCCCCCTGGCCGAATACTTACCACCACCTTACCTTGATGAGTAGTCGAATTCAAACAAAGCCCCAAGTGCTCCTCACGCGGCTACCACAGAAAAACACATCACTTAAAGCCTTAAGGACATTCGCCAACCAAAGAAATCAAGGCCTAGACTCTTGTTTTGGCAACAATATGGAAGAGAATCCAAAACATATACAAAAGAGATCACTTACCCTTATCGATAAACTTCCCGAAGTCACCCTCCTAGATTCGGCCACTGGAGAAGGATCACTTGGCTTAAGGATTCGCGACTTAGTAGAGAGGATGCAAGGCTGAAAGGTTCGGCTATGGCTTCCTATTAGGGGTGAAATATTCGGCTATACAAGGAGAAGATATAGACTTGGGGTTGGTCGTAAGGAAAATAAATGAATAAAAAGAGGGAGTAGAAGAATTCAGCAAAGGGATCAAAAGAAATTCATGAAGAAGGCTGCCCACTAAATAGGAAATTCGGCACTTAGCAAAAATGACACAAGGAAAAGCAAGGGGGTCAACTGATGCTTTTATAGGCATTCGGCACCCCCCCCTTCAAGCTTGCCGTCCACTCCTTCCAACAAGGAGTTCAAATTCTAATCAACCTCCCCAATTACTCCAAGCCACCCATTTGAATTAAAACAAATTAATAATCTTAATAATCAAAATAATATCCCTCTTTATCTCTTATTATCTAAAAAAAAATCTAATTAAAAGAAAAGCTCATATTATCCTTTAATAAAAAGAATTTAAAGAGAGAAAAACTCTCCACTTGTGCCGTCCACCTTCACGCCAATCAAGCAAAAAAAGAAGGAAAAACCCCACTGCGGCCTCCAAGGTTCGAACACAGGACACGGGGAAATCAGCCCTACCAAGTAGCCTGTGCCATTCGGCCAACTCCGCCTTTCATGTTACAAAGCCCCAACATTTATTTTTAACCCCTTCCTACTTCAAACCCATCACATAGCAAAATAAAACGCCAAAAATGCCGCTGCCCCACTCGAACCAGCGCTCTTTCTTCCCTTCAGCGCCTAAGTGGCGCATGAGAGCCACTTTGCCAATCGGACTTTCATGTCCACCAACACAGCCATTAATTTTTAAGGCCTACTTAGCCCATCCTTTGGTCGACGCAAAAATAAAACAAAAATTGCTGCCTTAGCGGCTCGACCCCTGCTCCCTTAGGCGTCCCTTTCAAAGCTCCAAGCAGCCTCCATGCCACTCCACCCAACTGTTTCTTGTGTCCTAAATTCCACCAATTTATTTTAAGGCCTTCTTGCCCTATTTCCCCTTTTACACTAAAAATCTAAAATTTTCCTGTACTCCCATCCATCCAATCATTCTTAAAACCTCTAAATACACCAAAGCACACCCAAAAATCTTCCAACACAGGTTAAACTCAAATTGCATAGCCCCTAAACCGGGTGTTACAATTCTACCCTCCTAAAAAAATAATTTTGCCCTCGAAATTACTTGGCTAACGAACATCCAGTACAACCTATCTTACCACCTTACGCTTATGTCACACTCTCTGATCTTACTAAGGCTATCATACTTCCCAAACATAGCCTCTAAGTTCCCACTCAAAATTCAAAACACCTCTCTTAGCAACACAGAAAAGGGCTAACTCACAAGCAAGCAAAGCAATTAAAGCATATACCAAAGCAAAGGAGCTTACCCGATATCACATCCTTGGCTGACTCAGACTGGAACCATTCCTTCCATGGCTTGAACCACGACCTCTCGTTGCTTGAGGACAATTCTTAACCAGATGTGCCTTAGATCCGCACCAAAAGCATTCTTTACTATTTCCCCAACATTCTCCTAAATGAGCTCTCCCACACTCAACACATGAATGATTTCGATCAGCTGGTACAAGTGCACATACATGATTCTCGATCCTTGGTCTTTTCTGGACATTACCAAGTGATGCTGATGGTCTAAAACTTCTCTTATTCTCGTTCCTATTCTTCTCTCGATTTTCTCTTATAGTCTTCTTAACCTCTTGAAATGATCCGAGCTTTCTCCACGTAATGGCGAAGTCCCTTTCTCTCTGGAGCGATCAACTCCCGCAACTCATCTCGCAGCCCATCTTCGAATTGAACACTCCTTTCATAGTCGGTAGCCACGATTCCCTTGGCGTCTCGACTTAGTCGCACAAATTCCGCTTCATATTCCGCTCACCGACTTATTCCCTTGTACTAGATTTAGAAACGCTTTCCTTTGCGAGTCCAAATAAGCGGCTCCTACGCATTTCCCTTCAAACTTGGCCTTAAAGTAATCCCAATCCAATCGATCTGCGGTACACCTTGTTTGATGATGAGCCACCAACGATAAGCCGTCGCGAAGCAACGAAAACAAAGCACCTTCGCCTTTTCTTCATCTGCACCCAAATCGCCCATGATTCTTTCGATCGCTTCTAGCCAATACTCCGCTACGTTCGAGCTACTCTAGATACCCCTCTAAAGATCTCACTCCGCTCAATCTAAGCCTTCCGATCGGCTTTCGAGTTCCGTTTCCCTACTAGCTCCTCGCTACTCGTTCTAGCACTCGTAACGTGGCCCGCGATCATCGCGCGTCATCTTCACCTATCTCGATCTTGTTCCTCCGCGCCCACCGTGGTGGTGGCGGCACTTCACTTTCGACCCATGGCCGGACCCTACGGTTCCGATCGTCGCCATTCTACCTCTACCGCGTCCCCTAGAACTCATCTCTATCGTCGCGATTTAACTGATTAAGGAGTTTTATGCATCGGACTTTTGTTCCACTTATTAACCGCGAACAATTTTATGAAAAGAATTTCTAGAGGTAGTTCTTTCGATCACACAAATTTTCAGTTCAAGTTCCCTATTCTATTTGAATATCACATTCATCCATAAGGACACATCCATTCATCAACAAGAACACATTCATCACTAGCGACACCTTCATTTCCCAATGAAGCCACATTCTTTCCTCGGTGAGGCACTTTCTGGTGGTATCTACCACCCACATTCACTATCCGGACATTTCGCCTGCTTTTACCCTGTGGGTATTTTCGTCATTTTCCTCTGAGGATATTTTTGGTAATTTTGTAAATCGAGAAAACATCTTTCAAAATCAGATTTAGAGTTTACAAACCAAAGGGGTAAATTTTGGAAATTTTAAAACTAAGGGTTTTAAAACTAGGAATTTTATAAAATGGCACTCATTAGTCCCTTTCGGGTTTTAATAATTGGTTTAGCCTATGAACAAGTCCTCTTGGTTAAGGTGAACCGTAGCTACGCACTGGTAGGATTCCAGTGAAGAGGAGGTGAGGCACGAGGACTCGCTTAAGTACCGTGCTCTTCCGGATCCACTCCTGACATGCGCACAATGGTTGCCACACCTTAACTCTGCGACTTAATCACGTGTTTGTTTAATGGTCCTTAAGTCTTATGTGTTCAATGTTTGAGTAAACTAATCCTAGGGTTCAATAGCCCTAATGTTCTAATCTACGAGCCCATAAAAAGCCCATATAGCTCATATACACAATTCACTTGAAGTCTCAAATACTTACAGCGGACTCGGTAGAGAGTACAGTGCCATGCGAGAATACTGAAAATATTTCATAAAAACCCGTATTTTTGAAAAGCCCATTTTGAAAATGTTTTGGGCCCAAAACCCTCAAAGCCGAGTTTTGAACCGGCTCGATACTAATCAGAACACCCCAAACCCGCCCACAAGCCCCGACCGGGATCCGTATGTTACTATGGAAAAACGGTTGAAAATATTTTTGATGTTAGAATAACCCGTGAAAATTTGTTAACTTTTGAATACTATGTCCAATTAAAATCTATTAAATAATATAAGCTTGATATAAAATATCCGAATTAAAACTTTATTATAAGTTATTATAATATAAATCATTTGTAAAAATACTTCTAAGTAAACATAAACTTCAACAACCATAAATAGAGTACTTTAAATCAAAAGTGGCCCTTATTACATCAAATAAATTCCCAAAATACGGATAATATAAAAATCATTATTAATTAACTAAACAAGTAAAACATCTACTGCATGAAAATCGCATTCGCATGGCCACCTTTGTATCTACTCTAACCCTGTCCATTAATCACGACTCACCGCGATGTTTAAAAGTTGGGTGAGTCACACATTCGGTGTGTAATTAAACCACCGATATCCACCCACATGTTAGCCACAAATCAACCCAATTATAAAATGCAGCATGTAAATATAATCATTTAAACATTACCACAATGGGCTTGGCCCACAATCAAATCATATTCAAGCACCGGCTAGGCCCTTTTCTCATCAATCCATCGATCGTTGGGCTTGGCCCATTTCCACGTATGTTCTCAAACATACCTTTCCACATGTCATATTGGGCATGGCCCATTTCCATATTAATTCACAACGGAACAATGCAACATGAAACCCAACCCAATCCTAAGGTCCATCCGCTACACACCCCCTTATCCAAATTTACCACACACTAGGGGACTATCGAGTCACCCTCTCCTTTTCCCTCCAAAAAGGCAACCAATGCCATCCACGATGTAGCGTATAGCTAACATCAAACCACGATGGAGCACACAAATCCCATCAAGCCACGATATGGCATAGAGCCGATATCAATCAAGGTAACCACGCGAACTAAATCGCAAAGATCCACAACGCGACCTCGATCGGCGCCAATCCACGATGTAGCACAAAGTCGACATCAACCACGTACTCGAACTACACCCTGGTCCTTCTTTCATAACCCACCCATGCACATGTAACATGATATAACGACAATGTGATGCATGTGCATGTCATTCACAAATATAGGCATACACTCATATTCAAATAAATGACAACAATACTAACAATTTGCTATTTACGATCAACGCCATACCCCTTTTAGGGTATCTATCACACTTTTACCATCGCACTTATTAGTAAGCATATAACATAAGCAGATATCACACAAAACCCGGAAACAATGGCTAACTACACACCTTATTACTTGGAGTTCTAGACTCTCGATCCTCGACGCTATCGCTAAGCGAGACTACGGCTATCTGCCTATAGCTTTGTTCTTTGCCCACACCACGTGGCCAATCCCGAACCGCCCAGAGACGACTCTTTTCTTAAACTTTGGGATAGGACTTTCCCTTGTCCTCCTTGACTGGTATTGGCCTCCATCAGAACGCTTAATCAGAACACTTCGTTAATTGACAAGTACGAGATCTTAAATGAAAAAGAACCACAACTTAACATCCTTATCGAAAGATCTTAAATCCCGAAGGTTTGTTTATACACGACTAGCCCCTAAACTTTACTTATCGAAATCCCAAAATCACTTGCCCTTGAACTGTCGTAATCCCTGCTACACAACTTATTAGAATTGGCTACTACTAAAAATATATGAGTATAGCCCCCCCTTGGCCGAATACTTACCACCACCTTACCTTGATGAGTAGTCGAATTCAAACAGCCCCCAAGTGCTCCCTCACGCTGGCTACCACAGAAAAACACATCACTTAAAGCCTTAAGGACAATCGGCCAACCAAAGAAATAAAGGACTAGACTCTTGTTTTAGCAACAATATGGAAGAGAATCCAAAACATATACAAAAGAGATCACTTACCCTTATCGATAAACTTCCCGAAGTCACCCTCCTAGATTCGGCCACTGGAGAAGGATCACTTGGCTTAAGGATTCGCGACTTAGTAGAGAGGACGCAAGGCTGAAAGGTTCGGCTATGGCTTCCTATTAGGGGTGAAATATTCGGCTATACAAGGAGAAGATATAGACTTGGGGTTGGTCGTAAGGAAAATAAATGAATAAAAAGAGGGAGTAGAAGAATTCGGCAAAGGGATCAAAAGAAATTCATGAAGAAGGCTGCCCACTAAATAGGAAATTCGGCACTTAGCAAAAATGACACAAGGAAAAGCAAGGGGGTCAATCGATGCTTTTATAGGCATTCGGCACCCCCTTCAAGCTTGCTGCCGCCCACTCCTTCCAACAAGGAGTTCAAATTCTAATCAACCTCCCCAATTACTCCAAGCCACCCATTTGAATTAAAACAAATTAATAATCTTAATAATCAAAATAATATCCCTCTTTATCTCTTATTATCTAAAAAAAAATCTAATTAAAAGAAAAGCTCATATTATCCTTTAATAAAAAGAATTTAAAGAGAGAAAAACTCTCCACTTGTGCCGTCCACCTTCATGCCAATCAGCAGCAAAAAGAAGGAAAAACCCCACCTGCAGCCTCCAAGGTTCGAACACAGGACCTGGGGGAAATCAGCAGCCAAGTAGCGCCCAGGCCATTCGGCCAACCTGCCTTTCATGTTACAAAGCCCCAACATTTATTTTTAACCCCTTCCTACTTCACCCATCACATAGCAAAATAAAAACGCCCAAAATGCCGCCGCCCCCACTCGAACCAGCGCCCTTTCTTCCTTTCAGCGCCTAAGTGGCGCATGAGAGCCACTTTGCCAACTGGACTTTCATGTCCACCAACCTGGCCATTAAGTTTTAAGGCCTACTTAGCCCAGTCCTTTGGCTGACGCAAAATAAAACAAAAATTGCTGCCTTAGCAGCTCGAACCCTGCTCCCTTAGGCGTCCCCTTTCAAAGCTCCAAGCGGCGCCTCCATGCCACTCCACCCAACTGCTTCTTGTGTCCTAAATTCCACCAATTTATTTTAAGGCCTTCTTGCCCTATTTCCCCTTTTTACACTAAAAATCTAAAATTTTCCCAGGTACTCCCCGTCCATCCAATCATTCTTAAAACCTCTAAATACACCAAAGCACACCCAAAAATCTTCCAACACCTGGGTTAAACTCAAATTGCATAGCCCCTAAACCAGGGTGTTACAGCAGGAGCATTACATAATCCAAAAGGCATTCTATGATAAGCAAACCTACCGTATGGACATGTGAATGTTGTATTTTCTTGATCCTTAGGAGCTATTAGGATTTGGAAGTAGCCGGAGAGTCCATCCAAGAAGCAGTAGTACATATGCCCAAATAGTCTTTCTAACATCTGATCAATAAAGGGCAAAGGAAAGTGATCTTTTCTAGTGGCGTCATTCAGCTTTCTATAGTCAATACTGCACTCTCCAACTGTGGATCGCTTCTTGTGGGAATCGCTTAATTCTTTTCGTTGGCTACAACATCCATACCTCTTTTCTTTGGAACTACCGCATGTGGCTTACCTGCAAGTATCTTGTAAAATAGGATAAATTATTCCTGCATCTAGAAGTTTAATTACCTCAGCTTTGACAACTTTTTTCATATTGGGGTTCAAATGTCTCTAAGGTTGCACACATGGTTTATACTCATCCTCCATTAAAATTTTGTGAGTGCAGAATGATGGGCTTATTCCTTTAATATCAGACATTTTCCATGCTATGGCTCTTTTATGTCTCCTTAGTACCTTTAGCAACTCTTCTTTCTCTTTGGGTCCTAGTTCTGAAGAGATGATTACTGGTAGCATAGAATTATCCCTGAGGAATGCATTTTCTAAATGTTTTGTCAACTGTTTTAATTTTAATTTGGGCGGTTCATCAATAGAGGGTTTCTGTTTTAGTTTGTTGTGGAGTTCAATACCCTCTATTTTCATCTATCTAGAGGAGGATGTATTAGGATTCAATTCATCGGTATCGTCATCTATCCCCTCACCTTGTGTAAGACACAGTTCCATCGTGTCATTGTGCATGATTTCCTGCAAAGACTCTTGAATAATGTGATCAGTGGCATCAACAAAGTAACAAGAATCATCTTGTTCTCTAGAATATCGCATGGCATCATAAATTTGAAAAATAATTTCCTCATCGCCTACCCTTAGCGCCAGTTTACCATCACCAACATCAATGACAGCTCTAGCAGTAGCTAGAAAGGGTCGCCCCAAAATTAAAGGTACCTCTACGTCCTCATTCATGTCAAGCACAACAAAATCAACAGGAAATATAAATTTATCCACTTTTACCAGAATATCTTCGATACTTACCCTAGGATATTTAACAAATCTGTCAGCTAGCTGAATACTCATCCTAGTGGGTTTTGGTTCCCTGAGACCAAGTTGCTTAAACATTCTATAAGGCATTAAATTAATACTAGCACCTAGATCAGCAAGTGCTTTTTCTATGTTCAAACTACCAATTAAACAGGGAATAGTGAAACTGCCTGGATCTTTCGATTTAGTTGGCAGCTTGTTTTGAATGATAGCTGAGCATACTTCATTAAGTTCCACTGTTGAAATTTCTTCGAACTTCCTTTTGTTTTTTAGTAGCTCCTTTAAAATTTTTGCATATGTTGGCATCTGCGAAATAGCTTCAACAAAAGGTAAGTTAATATGTAACTATTTGAAAAGTTCAAGAAATTTACCATATTGTGTGTCTAAGCGGTCTTTCTTTAACTTTGCTGAATATGGGATTGTTGGTTTAATTTCCTCATGGGTTGGGATTGCCTTTGCCTTATCGATATCATGTGGTATCTCTTTCCTCGTTTCGACTAACTCCCTTCCACTTCTTAGCGTCCAACGCTTTTACCTCGCTTCTTTTTCCTTTGGTAAGCTTTCTGATCGTATTTCAGAGACTAACTTAGTAAGTTGCCCAATTTGATTCTTGAGCTCCTGTATCGATGCTTCCTATTTTTCAAATGTTGTTTTTGTGTCTGCTATGGATTTTGTCAGCATTTCCTCGAGGTTGGGCTTCTTTTCCTGTAGGTAGGGCTGTTATTGGAAGTTTTGTTGTCTTTGATTACCTTGACCACCCCATGAGAAATTAGGGTGGTTCTTCCAACCTGGATTGTAAGTATTACTATAAGGGTTATTGTTAGATCGGAAATTGTTACCCATATAGTTCATTTGTTCGGTCTCCATGCCCTTTCTGTAGGGTGGGTACTCAGGATTCGCCACGCCTCCACTTGTGTTGCACTGCATAACTGGTTGTACCTGTGAGGAACCATATACACCATCAAATTTTTTATGTAACATCTCTACCTGATTTGATAGCATGGTTACTGCATCAAGGTTATAAACTCCGGTTGCTTTTGTTGGCCTTGTCCTTGTGACTTGCCACTGATAGTTATTCAGTGACATCTATTCCATAAACTCGTAAGCTGCTTCAGGAGTTTTGTTATTCGAGTTCACGCGGTAGTGAATCGATTAATTGCCTTGTTGAAGGGTTAACACCGTTGTAGAAAGTTTGAACATGTAGCCAAAAGGGTAATCCATGGTGTGGACACCTTCTCAGCAAATCTTTGTATCTCTCCCATGCATCGTAAAGTGTCTCTAAATCCATCCGCACAAAAGAAGAGATATCATTCCCTAACTTGGCGTTTTGGCCGACGAAAAATATTTTAATAAAAATTTTTCTATTCATTTGATCCCATGTAGTGATTGACCTCGTGGAAGAGAATGCAACCACTGCTTGGCTTTATTCCTCGAGAGAAGGGAAATAACCAAGACGGATGGCATCGTCGATGCGCGCCATTTATCTTGAAAGTATCGCAAAAATTCTAGGAAATTTGTCGAGTGATTATTTGGATCTTCATCCTGCAAACCATCAAACCGAACAAATTGTCAGATCATCCGAATTGTGTTAGGTTTCATTCAAAATTATTTGCAAAGCAATAGCGAGTCTAACAATACTTGACTCGGTTCTGTTAAACTAGGTTTAGCATAATCATACATAGTTCTAGGAGCATTATTTTCAACCATCTCTCCGGAGGTAGTGGGTTATTTTCACCATCCCTTCAAAGGGGATTGGTTTCGCCTTCTTGCTCTTCTTCTATGTAGTTTAAGCTTCGCCTTGTTTCTCGGCGATTTCTACGAACTCGTTCTTTCAATATCACTGTCAGTAAAGTAGGGGTCTGTCGGGTTCCTTCTAGTCATAAACTAGAGGTACCTGAAAGGAAGAAATAATAAAAGAAGAAAATTTAGCAAAGTTAAAATAAAATAGGAAATAAAAGTAAATTGCAAAATAAAAAAATGGCTAAAGTAATAAAAATTGAGCTTTCTTAATATTTTGGTTCCCCGGCAACGGCGCCAAAAACTTGATCGTTGTGTTTATGCGATGTCAAAGTCTTAAAATTTATAATGAGAATGATCGAACATGGAAACTAACTATGACAACGATTTGAGGCAAGCGCACCTATCGAACAAAGAGTATAGTTAAGGCAAGACCAGGAATGTCGAACCCAATGGAACTAAAAGTACTAATACTAACTTTCTTTTTATTATCTAGCCTAAAATAAAGGGAATTTGTTGTTTAATCTAAATTAACTAATTATTAAACTAAAGACTCTAAGACAAAGAAGAATGAATTTGGGGAAAATACTTGTGGGAAAAGCCAATTGATAAAGACAATACCCAAGGAAGAATCCACCTAGACTTCACTTGTTATCTAACTCAACTGAACCATTTATTTATTCATTTGACTTGATCCGTAAGATTACCTAATGTATATTAAACCCTCTCTCGGCTTAATAACGTCTAACCCTAGGTTGATTAATTGAAATCTCTTTCTAATTAAAACCCCTATAATTGCATTAACTCGATTTATGGAATCCCATATTAGGTTTCACCCTAATCCGCAAAAATCTCGCCACCCTATATCTCTAGGTGCGCGATCAACTCCGCTTAACTATGCTAGATCAACTCTTAGGCGGGGACTTTTGCTCCTCCACCTAAGCACATCAAACTTGAATCAATATCCTAAAATATCAACACAAGAATTAAGAACACATAATTAAGAACAAGTCAAATATTTATCATATAGTTCAAATAAAACGATAACAAGATTCATCTTAGGTTTCATCCCCTCGTATCCGAGGGTTTAGTTCATAACAATAAAAGAAAACATCTCGTAAGAAAAGATAAAACAAAACATAAGAAATCCCTAAAACCCCTGAAGGAATTGAAGGAGAGATCCTCCATCTTGAGTATGATTCCGCTTCTTGAGATGGATCAACTGGCTATCTTCAAGTAAACCTCCAAAAATCTGCCTCCTTTGGCCTAGCAAGACGCCCCTTGACAACAGCCTTGGGCTCCCCCTTTTTAGGTCATACTTAGGGTGTTTATATAGGCTTTGGAATGTGGTTCTTTGCCCCTAAGTGTCCTAATCTGAGTGAAATTTCTCTTTGTCATGACAGGGGCACGGCCATGGCACACGCTCGTGTAAATCGTGGGTAGGCCGTGTGGAGTTTGTTGATGAGGCACGGCCGTGTGGTCTTGGGCCCAGGCCGTGTCGATTTCATGATGTGGCCCATTTGGTCCATTTTAAGCTCGTTTCTTGTTCTTTTCATCCTCCGATGCTTTCCTGAGTATAAAACATGAAAACAAAGGATTAAGAGCACCAAATGACATATAATAAGGGATAATTCATCCAAAAGCATGCTAAATGTGGGCTTAAAATATGTTAATTTTACGGTTTATCAGTCAACAATGACTACTTATCTTCTGATCTCATAGTCCAGACTAGTTTGGGGTGAAGGTGTTCACAGATGAGCCATACCAATTTTGGATTAATTCCCACCTTAATAACTTTCCGGGGTTATGAGGCCTAGGGTTTGTTTCACGTTCTCCCTTTCCCATACAACTGATCTGCTGAACAACCCTACAAAACAATTAATAGATCATACCTCCACTCTCTAATCCCCTATAGAGGGATTAGTTCCTCATTGCTTCTATAGAAAATATAAGATCAATATAAAGAGCAAACAAGCTTAATAAATTGCCAGTATAAAGTTTACGAAATAGCCTAATTGTATTAAGAATTGATTGTGAATCCACAAAGTTTGACGATCTCCCCAAATCAAATCTCTTGAAAAAAAAAGAACAACTAAAAAAAAAATTCTAAAAACCTAAGAAAAAAAGAAAACTAAACTAAAATTAAAAGACTAGTTCAAAATTGAATGAAGTCTTTCTCTTGATAACTTGTTCAATGCCAAGCTTGCCTTGGACGTACATGATAATTTGCTCAATGCCAAGCTTGCCTTGGACTTACATGATAACTTGATCAATGCCAAGCTTGCCTTGGACTTACATGATAACTTGATTAATACCAAGCTTGCCTTGGACTTACGTGATAACTTGCTTGATTTGCCGATGCCATGTTCCAAACATGGTCTTACACTGGCTCTCATAATGTGGTAGATCGAGTATCCTAGGAAATTCATTTTCAATCGGGACTTGCTCATACTTAATCTTATTGATTTCTTGGTTGAATATAACATTAAACAATTCATGAAAATAGTGTACATTATACTAAGCAATTCAATGATAAAAATTATAAAGCTTAGAAATCATACAAACTTACCTCAATATACAAAATGTATGTAGATATGCAATTTAGTCCTCTACTTTGTTCTTGCCTCGGTTTCGATCTGGGCTTCGTTTTTCTTGATCTATAATCATAAATAGATCATTTAAAACTCACATTGACTAAATTGACTCTTAACTCATACTTTGGAAAAATTACTATTTTACCCCTATACTTTCTCATATTTGCACTTTTTCCCCAAGGCTCGTAAAATAATTTTCATTCAACTTTCTTAGACTACAAGCTTAGCTGATTCATTTTCTCTACTATATTTCAAAACTTTTACAAACTAGTCCATACTATCATATTTCATGAAATTCATTAAGGAAAAGATGTTTATCTAACATCAAACTCTCATAATCTTCCATAAAACATCATTTAACAAGCATGTCATTCATAGATGAATTTTTAAACATACATCTTAGCTTATTTTATAGCTAAAAATAGCTAATTCATAATACGAGGCCTTCAAAAACACGAAGAATATTAAAAACGGGGCTAAGATGAACTTACTAGCAAGCTTGAAAAAAATGAAGAACCCTAGCTATGGAGTCTTCAAATTTTCGGTAAGGGAAGGAAGAAGATGAATGAAATTTTATCATCTTTTTCCTATTTTAATCACTTATTAGACAAATGACCAAAATGCCCTTCTCTTTAAAAATTTCTATTTTACTAACTCATTTCCATTTTTGTCCAAAATTTATAATTTGGGAAAATTGCTATTTAAGGACTCATAATTAATATTCTAAAGCTATTTCATACAAAAAGCTTCTAGAAACTCATATTTTGCAACTTTTGCAATTTAGTCCTTTTTGACCATTCAACTTCAATTTAGCAAAATTGCTTCATGAAACTTTCACACTAACATGCAAACATGGCATGAACCTTAAAAACTCATAAATTGACCTCTGGATTCATGGTCTCGCACCACTATTCTCGACTAGGCCCTAAATCGGGTCATTATAATTCTCCCCTTAGGATTTTTGTCCTCGAAAATCTTACCAAAGAAAAGGTTTGATATCTGGTTTCTCATACTCTCTTCTGGTTCCCATGTGGCTTCTTCTATTCCATGTCTTTGCCACAATACTTTCACTAAGGCAATACTTTTCTTTCTTAGCTGCTTCACTTCCCGAGCTAATATCTTGACTGGTTCTTCACCATAAGTCATGTCGGGATGAATCTCTACCTCTGACTGGGGAATTACATGCGAAGGGTCTGATCGGTAGCGTCTTAACATCGACACGTGAAACACATCATGTATCTTTTCTAACTCTGATGGCAAAGCCAATCTGTAAGCTACAGGCCCAACTTTCTTAGTAATCTCATATAGTCCAATAAAACGTGGACTCAACTTGCCTTTTCGGCCAAATCTGAGAACTTTTCTCCAAGGTGACACTTTCAAGAAAACTTTATCTCCAACATGATACTCTATCTCTTTTCTTTTTAAATCTGAGTAGGATTTTTGTCTGTCTGAAGCAACTTTTAAACATTCTCGTATCACTTTCACTTTCTCTTCAGCTTCTCTAACCAAATCAACCCCGTGAATTTGGTTTTCCTTGAGTTCAGTCTAAAATAAAGGCATTCTGCACTTACGCCCATATAGAGCCTTATAAGGTGCCATCTTTAAACTTGACTGAAAACTATTGTTATAGGCAAATTCTGCCAATGGGAGGATCTTTTCCCAACTGCCTTGGAATTCTAGAATGCAACATCTGAGCATATCCTCAAGCACTTGAATTACCCTCTCCGACTGGCCGTCAGTTTGAGGATAAAAGGCCGTACTAAAGTTCAACTTTGTACCCAGGGCCTCTTGTAACTTTTTCCAAAATCTGGATGTGAACCTCGGATCTCTATCCGATATGATTGACAAAGGGACTCCATGAAGTCTTACTATTTCTGAAACATACAAGTTTGCCAATTTTTCGAGTGAGTAATCTACTCGTACAGGTATAAAATGGGTCGACTTAGTGAGTCTATCAACTACAACCCATATAGCATGCTTCTTGCTTGGTGACAACGGTAAACCCGTTACAAAATCCATAGTAATACGGTCCCATTTCCACTCGGGAATCAAAACGTAACATCCCAAAATTGGGCCTAGTAGAATTGGGCCCAATGGGCCTTGGGCGTAGTAGCATTTAAAATTCAGGAATTTATGTTTTGTGTTATATCATGTGATAGGCTAGTTTAAAATATTAATTGTGTATATATAGGGGTTCTAAAAAGGCTCGGGGTTGAATTGGACCTTAGCAAAATTTTTGTGTTTTAGCACTTTAAGGAGAGAAGGTAAATGGCATCAAGGCTTAAGGAAATAAAATATTTTGTTAGCATAAATGAGCATATGGCAAGGAGGTTATGGCATCAAGTGGAGAGCATGGAGGGAAGGGGTTCAAATCCCATCTAGTGCAAATTTTGATTAATTGTTATGCTATTCATCCATAGTGTCGGCCATGGTGGTATTTAAGGCAAGGAAGACTTTTTAAATTATGGAAAGGTGGCTAAGGATTATGGTAAGGAGGAAGATAAGGGATAATGAAGGAAAGAATCAAAAGAAAAAGGCAAGAGAAGGAAACATGTTGGCCTATTATGTGGAGGATTTTTGGAAAACATTTTGGTCAACACTCATCTTTTGGTAAAGATGATACATGGTTTTGTTAGGGGGAAGAGGGGGAGCCGAATTTCTCTAGCTCTCCCTTGCATTTTCACATTTTTGGGATCACTTTTCCTTTTTGAGGCATTTTGGGGGTCTTCTTCAATTTTTCCTAACAAAAACCTCAACTAAAATGTAACACCCCAAACCCGGCCCATGCGTTATGACCGGATCTGACATGTCATATGAGAAAAACGTGTTAAATCCTTTCTATTCGTATTAAAATAGGTATTATTTTATTATAAACAAGAAAACAAATTTTATTTGAAACATTTAATAAAATACTACTAATCTCGATGGTTGATTGATAAATCGATAATTTGGACTAGAGATCTTATAAACCGTGACTTTTAAAAAAATATCATTGATAATTTGAGAGAAAATTTCCGAGTTAAAATATTTGTAAAAGTTTGTTATAAAATCCATTTGTTATTCTATTTTGGTAAACCTTTATTTAAGTTTTTAGAAAATTTCCCATTTAAAACAATTCAAACAAGATAATAAGTACGTCAAACATAAAGCAAAATAAAATATTCCAGGGGCCTTATTACAACATAAAAACCCAAAATAGTAAAAGTAGTAAAGTAAACGGAAATAGAAATCTAAAGTTCAATAACACCATTACTGAAGTATGGCCTCCACCGAGTCATCCATGGCCCAAGTCCACATCACTGAGCATTACCTACAAGGGTTAAGAAAAAGGGGGAGTGAGTTACAAGAACTCAGTGTGAAATCCCCTTACCGTCATCCACTGGGCCTGAACCCATATAGCAATATCTTGGGCCTAAGCCCTTTTACATAACAATTCTAGGTTCGGCTATAGAGACTATACCGAAAAGAAAACCAATCAAAGAACAAGCTATTAAAGAACACAAACCAAAATGGTAGCTATAGGAGAGATTCGACTAAGGAAGAAAAGGGTTAGAAAGACATGGTGAAGTTGAGGTTTTTGTTAGGAAAAATTGAAGAAGACCCCCAAAATGCCTCAAAAAGAAAAAGTGATCCCAAAAATGTGAAAATGCAAGAGAGAGCTAGAGAAATTCGGCTCCCCCTCTTCCCCCTAACAAAACCATGTATCATCTTTACCAAAAGATGAGTGTTGACCAAAATGCTTCCCAAAACATCCTCCACATAATAGGCCAACATGTTTCCTTCTCTTGCCTTTTTCTTTTGATTCTTTCCTATCCTTTATCTTCCTCCTTACCATAATCCTTAGCCACCTTTCCATAATTTAAAAAGTCTTCCTTGCCTTAAATACCACCATGGCCGACACTATGGATGAATAGCATAAAAATTAATCAAAATTTGCACTAGATGGGATTTGAACCCCTTCCCTCCATGCTCTCCACTTGATGCCATAACCTCCTTGCCATATGCTCATTTATGCTAACAAAATATTTTATTTCCTTAAGCCTTGATGCCATTTTCCTTCTCTCCTTAAAGTGCTAAAACACAAAAATTTTGCTAAGGTCCAATTCAACCCCGAACCTTCTTAGATCCCCTATACATACACAATTAATATTTTAAACTAGCCTACCACATGATATAACACAAAACATAAATTCCTGAATTTTAAATGCTACTACGCCCAAGGCCCATTGGGCCCAATTCTACTAGGCCCAATTATGGGATGTTACAAATCTACCCCTCTTAAAGAAATTTCATCCTCGAAATTTCTGACTATCAAATAATGGTTTAGCATAGACTACTCTACCACGCTACCGCTGCGCACTCTGATTCCCAAAACACTAATGTACTTTTAACAAAATCTTGAATCCTCTTTCACACAACCAAACATCTAACCACAGAAGCAAGCGGTTATCTACCACTTATACCTAAAATTTTCTACATTCAATCATCACGTCCAACCAAAACATACCTGACTTGATGGTGATGAAACAATCCCGAGCCTTATGCTCCTTAGACCCGCATCTCAAGCATGCATCTAACTTCCTCCAGCATTCTCCCGGATGACGCCTTCTACAATAATCGCAAGTCGAAAAGTTTGGACGTGCCTCAACACGTTTTACGGAATGAGACTGCGACCCAAAAGAACCACGATCTCTTTTCTTCTTACAGTCCACACACTCAACTCGAAGTGCTTCACTGATTCCTTTAACCTCCTCCAATACTTCCTTAAACATCTGAGTTAGCTCATCAACCCCAGCTCGATCATGAGATCTCGTTTCAGCTACTGGCGATGGCAACGCCTCCCTTTCGGGCACATCCTTGGTGCCGAAGATCTAGCCCTAGCACCTCAGCCTCTACCACGTCCACGTCTACCGCGTCCACGTCTTCTAGCGTTCATGTTTACTAATGTCGACTTAATCTAATTAAAAGTCTTATGAATCAGTATGCTATTTCAGTGTTTATTAAACAATGTTTTATGGAGTATAGGAAGTAAAGTTGTTTTCGCATAACGTATCCTAAAGTCTCAATCTCTATAGTTTCAGCTCTTATAGCTAAGAGTTCTAGAGTATTTCTACAGTCATACCACAATAATCATAATCATAAAATGATAACATATACTTACTTGACTTGGTGCCCGATACACGTGGTGCCATACTTCCTTTAAAACATGCATTTATAATTTTAAATTCAAACAGCTTTGGAAAATGCTTTTAAACCCAAACCACAGCCGAGTTTTGTAACCGGGCTCTAATACCATAAAATGTAACACCCCAAACCTGGCCCATGTAACATCCTGAATTAATGGGCCTTTGCGTTTAATGTGTTGTGATGTTTATGTTATCTCTAATGTGTAATTAGGGTGTTTAAGGGGTTCAGATTGGGCTCAGGAATTGGGCCGAGGCCTTAGTCAAATTTTCTGCTTGGGCACTCTAGTGGTAAGCCAGTGAGGATAGGGCTTAAAAGCTGTTATCTATGCTTTAAGGCACAAGTGGGCTTGTGGCTCAGTGGCAAAGTGGCACCACTTAGAGAGTAGGTAGGTGGCGTCAGCTGAGGAGGCCCAAGTTCGAGTCGCATGCAGCCCAATTTTTTTTCCTATTTAATTTTAATTATTTTCGGCATTAAAGGGGGGAGCAAGTTGGACAGCAATGGGGCTTGGAAATAGGGGGAATATATGTTTGGATAATGTAGATAATATGGCTGATAATGTGGCAGATAAAAGGGAAGAAGATGTGGTGTTATCTGGGTCACTTGTGGATGGGAGATCAGATAATGATAAGGGAGAAAGTTTAGGAGTTATCTGCTGGTCACAGTGGTGGCCGAAATTCCAACACTGAAGGGGGGAGGAATTGGTTCTGGTATGTTCAAGGGGTGCCAAAATTTCCCTTGATTAACAGCTTAGTTTTTGTTTTAAAAGGGGCATTTTCGGTTTTTAGGTAGTAGGTGCCGAAATTTGGTTTAAGAAGGGGGATATCTCTTCAATTCCGGTATTTGGGTCCTATTTATGCAAAAGTCGAAATTCCATTGTTCTTTTCTCTGCTTCCCTCTACAAGCCAAAACCTCACAGTTCCTCTCTATATCTTTTCTTTTGATCTCCGCTAGAGTCGAATCTCTTCACTTCAATTCTCTTCTCCACTCTTTCCTACTAACCAAATACCTTGTCCACTCTTTTCTCCTTACCGATTTCTTTCTTCTATCGTGCTAAGTGCCGGGATCTCTAAGGGTTAGTCGAATCTATTGGTGTTAAGGTAAGTGCCGAATTCTCTCTTCACTTTTTCTCTTCCGGTTTTGGAGGCCAAAGCCGAAAGGCTAGCTGGCGTGATAGGATTATCCTTGGAGTAATGTTTTGATTATTCTCATGTTTTCATTTTAGGGCGACACATTGGGAATTGAAGTAGATCGTCTAGATCTAAAAGCCGAAAATCGCTAGTCTCTAAACTCTATCTCTTTTGGGATTTCTAGGTAAGAGATCTCTGCACTATGAAGGTACATTCGTGTTTGTATTCGATTCAATGCTTTAATTCGGTTTGTTGACTAAGATCTGTTCCATGGATACAAATGCTAGTCAAACGAAAAAGGGAATTGGACTCGTAAATCCAACCCCTAGATTTAAGAAGCGAGCGGTGTCAGCAGTACGAGATTGGCCACCGGGTTGTGGACCGGCTTTAGAACAAAACCAAAGGCGCTTAGCGATCGTATCACTCTGGATATAGTGTTGAAATAGAAAGTATCATCTTGATCATGTCGTGTATGTAGATCTCTATCACACTAATTAATCTGTACTATATATGTTATGGGCTAAAAGTCAGAAAAAGGCTGTATGGATAGTCATATTACCCGAAAAGGGTAAGCAAGGGATGCCAGGTACGTAATCATAAAAACTTCTCTATGTGTATCGATGTATGTGATAGACTGTGATCTTTTAGGTTGTATATTATTTTGCTTCTTCATGGATGTATGCATGGGATGGGGTTGATATGATGAAGGGGAAGAGCATGTTAAAAGGTCAACTAGTGATCGGTGGTTAAACCATGATATGTACACTTAGGTCACAATTGTGATCGGTGGCTCTGCCACACTTGATTATAAGGTCACACAGTGATCGGTGGCTCTGCCACAGTGGATTATAAGGTCACATGGTGATCGACATTATAACTGACAGCATGACTATCGATATGGTGTGTAGCGGTTGGTGGGTTGATTGTAGAAATCCCCGAGGTGTGATGGCTGGTATGGGCTGGTGTGTAGAAGATGGACTTTTAGGTTGGGTTGGGCCATGCAGCATGTGAATATTTTATTGCCATTGTGTATGGGCCAAGGCCCATAATGTGTTTGTGGGCCTCAAGCCTTTTATGTGTTTTCGGGATTTGCACACTGAGTCTTGGTGACTCACCCCTTTATTTTTCCCGACTTTTAGATGAAAGCGATAGATCGTGGACATGGGAGCCGTCTGCACTGAGGGGCCATCAAGTCTTATATTTTCATAAACTATTTTCAGTTTTCCTTTAAGTTTTCAATTTTGGGACTATTTATGTAATAATGCTCCATAGCTTAGGTTTAAATTATACTTGTTAATATCTTTATTCTATTTTTTTTTAAAATTTAACTTTATGTTCAAAGACTTATCTATAAGAAGTAATAATATAGGATTTTCAAACACGTTCAAGGAAAAAGCAAAGGTTTTCTTCAAATATCACTTATTTTAGAGAATACCTAAATAAACAAACTGAATTTCTGAAAATCATCCAAGTGAAGTTTTTTAACGTTAAACCCCTTAGCATACCAGATCTGGTCGTAGCGTTTGGGTCGGGTTTGGGGTGTTACATTTTGGTATCAGAGCCAAGTTACAAAACTCGGGCTGTGAAATGGGTCCAGTAGTAGTTTATAAATTGGTAAAATGCTGTGGTTGAGATATGGCCTTCGAGTCTACCGGTACCCGATCCACGCAGGTAAGTATTCTAACTCTTCATTTGATATGCATGTTGGGTTTGATGGGCTTCATGGACGTAGACTAGTATGATAGGAATTAATGGACTTTATGCCTAGTTTAAATAATTCTTTAAATTCATAAAACTTAATCTAACTAAACATGTCCGTAAACCAGTCGCTGGGTTAGGGTGTGGCAACAGGCATGCGCATGTCTAGGATTGGATTCAGGGAGAGCTTGGTATTTAAGCGGTCCTAGTGACTCACCTCCTCTTCACTGGAATTCTACTTGGTGCGTAGTGACTGTTCACCTTAGCCGCGAGGACTTGTTGACGGGCCAAAGACTATAATTAAAACCCGAAAGGGACCAAATACCCTTAGTTTTGTAAATTACCAAAATACCCATGTTTTAAAAATTTACCCAAAAACCCCTAGATTTACAATAGCACCCGGTTTACAAAATTATCGAAATTTGTGAAATTACCAAAATACCCTCGATTTGGAAAAAAAGAAAAAAAATTAAAATTTTCCAAAATACCCCTGCTTTAAAAAAATATACCAAAATATTTTTATTTCAAAAAAAAAGCACCAAGATACTCTATTTTGGGAAATTACGAAAATACCCCTGTAGGATAAAATTACGAAAAAACCCCTGGGTAGTGAAATGACGAAAATACCCTTATGTGATGAATGTGAGTTCATGGATGCTACTTGTATGTTGATGTATGATGGTTGAATGTATGTGGTTCCTAGAACTAGGAGATACAGACTTGAGACTGAAATTGTGGATATAATTTCGAATTGAAAGAACTACTCTTGAAACTATCATCCACAAGATTGTTCGTGGTTAATCGATGAAAGAAATTAATAATTCATAAAATTTCTAATCGATAAACGCGAATCGGTAGAATGAGTACAAGGGGTCGTGGGCGTCCTGCGGCGTGGCGTGGTAGTAGGGTAGGATGGCCGTGTAATAACCAGTAGGATCTGGCTATGGGTCTAGAAACGAGATGCCGGTACCACCCGCTGCGGAGGTGGAATTTCAAGACCAGACGGCCGAAGATGATATGGTATCTCGAAGCGATGTTAAGGGTTTTAGAGAGGGTTGTTTGGGCGGGCATGGGCACGAGAGCCCAAAAATCGTGTCGAGCGACTTAGAGCCAATGGGGCGTAAATGTTTAGGGAATTTCGGTATAGCCCGAGCACAGCTGAGTATTGGTTGGAGGCGGTTGAGCATATAATGGACGATCTGGATTTCACGGAAGAGGAAAAATTGAAAGGGGTTGTATCTCTCCTGCGGAACGAAGCTTATCAATGGTGGCTTACAATTAAGGATGGTACGGTGGCTGACCATATCACTTGGGATCTCTTCAAAACGGTGTTTCAGAGTAAATACATTGGGTCGAGTTATGTGGATGCGCAGTAGGCGTTCTCGAATGCGGTTCGGGAAGTAGGTCGGTGGCTCCGTATGAAGCGGATTTCTTACGCCTTAGCCGTTATGCTCGAGGGATGGTGGCCACAGACCAAGAACATTGTGTTCGATTTGAAGATGGTTTGAGGGACGATCTGCGTGTATTGATAGCACCACAGTGGGAGAGGGAATTTGCTGTGCTTGTAGAAAAAGTTAAGATAGCTGAGGAGGTTAAGCGGATAGAAAAATTGAATCGGGATAGAGATAGGAGTGGAAGTAAGAGAAATTTTGGATCATCAGAGGTAGTTGGGCGTATTCAGAAAAGACCCAGGTCAAACGGGTCGAGACGAGATGAGAGACTTGCTGCTGCTAGTCAGACACAGAAGTGTGCTCGATGTGGTAAATTCCACGTAGGTGAGTGTTGAGCAGGCAGTGGGAAGTGCTTTAGGTGTGGATCTACGGACCACCAAGTTAGAAACTGTCCGCAGCAACGGGGCAGTGAAGGGCCCACGGGTCAAGGGAATGTACAGCCGGGAAGAGGTGGTTAGTAGCCACAGAGAGGTCGTGGTCCAGCCAGAGGTGGTAACGGTTCCGGTCAGGGCCGTGGAGCACCAGGCCGAGGGGCAGGAAACACCGAGGCGAGACAGTCGGGGTTAGTTTATGCTACCAGGCGTCGAGAGGAGGCTGACGCACCGAATGTCATAACCGGTACATTTCTAATTCATGGTTTGCCTTATACTGCCTTGATTGATATTGGTTCGACGCACTCTTATGTTGCTAGTGCTATAGCGGGAACTTTGAACTTAGATTATGAGACTTCTTCTAGGGTGATGACTGTAGTGAGCCCTCTAGGACAAACTGTAGTGGTGAACAAACTGTATAAGGATATACCCCTAGAAGCTCAAGGGGTAGCTTTTCGGGATGATCTGATGGAACTGCCGTTTGGGGAGTTCGATTTGATCTTAGGAATGGATTGGTTAGTGAAGTATCAAGCAAATTTGGACTGTGCAGCCAAGCGTATGGTGTTAAAAACTCCCGATGGTGGCGAAGTGTTGGTGATAGGTGAAAACGGGAACTGTTTGTCAAATGTGGTGTCTGCCTTAAGGGCAAAAAGGATGGTGAGGAAAGGATGCAAGACAATTCTAATGTTTGTTAAGGCTCTGGAAGCCAAGGAACTAACTGTCGGAGATGTCAGGACGGTGAAGGAATTTCCTGATGTTTTTCGAGAAGATCTTCTGGGATTACCCTCGTATCGTGAAGTGGAGTTTGGTATCGATCTTCTTTCGGGAACAGCGCCAGTATCTATCGCTCCGTACAGGATGGCGCCGAAGGAGTTAGTGGAATTGAAGGCTCAGATCCAAGAGTTGCTGGATAGAGGGTTTATCCGACCAAGTGTGTCGCCTTGGGGAGCGCCGGTGTTATTCGTTAAGAAGAATGATGGATCAATGCGTATGTGTATTGACTATCGTCAGTTGAATTAATTGACAATCAAGAATAAATACCCGTTGCCGAGGATCGATGACTTGTTCGATCAGCTGAAGGGGGCTTCAGTTTTCTCAAAGATAGATTTGAGATCAGGGTACCATCAGCTCAAGGTCAAGGAGGCGGATATTCATAAGACGGCTTTTAGGACTCGCTATGGTCAGTACGAATTCATGGTGATACCATTTGGGTTGACTAACGCACCAGCAACATTTATGGATATGATGAACCGAGTATTTCAACCCTACTTGGATCGGTTTGTCGTGGTATTTATAGATGATATTCTGGTTTATTCAAAATTAGAAGAGGAGCATGATTCACATCTTCGGATGGTTCTGCAGATTCTGAGGGAGAAGCAGTTGTATACCAAATTCAGTAAGTGCGAATTTTGGCTAAGGGAAGTTACTTTTCTAGGTCACGTTGTGTCGGCGGAGGGGATTAGGGTAGACCCTCGAAAAATTAAAGCAGTGTTTGATTGGAAGCCGCCTAAGTCGGTAGTAGAAATTCAGAGTTTCCTTCATTTGGCCGGGTATTACAGAAGGTTTGTTGAAGGATTTTCATTGATTACAGCACCGTTGACTAAGTTGTTACGAAAAGAGGTTCCGTTTGTTTGGTCTAATAAGTAGCAAGAGAGTTTCGAGAAGTTAAAAAGGATTTTAACGGAGGCTCCGGTATTGATTCAGTCGGAGGCTGGGAAGGAGTTTGTGATTTACTGTGATGCTTCACACACGGGACTAGGATGCATGTTGATGCAAGGTGGAAAGGTTGTTGCGTACGCATCTCGGCAGTTAAGACCACACGAAACAAGTTATACCACCCATGATTTGGAATTGGCGGCGGTGGTTTTTGCATTGAAGATTTGGAGACATTATCTGTACGGTGAGAAATCTGTCATTTATACCGATCATAAGAGCTTAAAATACCTGTTGACCCAGAAGGAGTTGAATCTAAGGCAAAGGAGGTGGATCGAGTTGTTAAAAGATTACGACTGCTCGATTGATTACCATCCAGGTAAAGCCAACGTGGTGGCGGATGCTCTAAGTCGTAAAGTAATCTCTGACTTGAGAGCAATGTTTGCTCACCTTAGTCTATATGATGATGGGAGTGTATTAGCTAAACTTCAAGTGAAACCCTCATGGGTTAGTCAGGTTAAGGAGAAACAGCAGACTGACGAGTTGCTAAAGGAGAAGTTTTCGGTAGGATCAAGTGAAGGATCAACAGAATTTAGTGTGAATGAGGAAGGGCTATTATGTTTTCAAGGGAGAGTGTGTATGCCGAAAGATTCTAAGTTGAGGCATAAGATTTTGCAAGAAGCGCATGGTAGTCCATACGCTATGCACCCTGGAGGAAGTAAGATGTATCGAGATTTGCGAGATCAGTTCTGGTGGCCGGGTTTGAAATGAGAGGTGACCGAATTTGTGGGGAAGTGTTTGACTGGTCACAGGTAAAGGCGGAACATCGATTACCATCGTGGTTGTTGCGATCGGTGAAGATTCCACAATGGAAGTGGAAAGGATCGCAATGGACTTTGTTAGTGGGCTACCCTCACGCCTATTAAGAAAGATTCAGTGCAGGTGATTGTTGACCGCTTGATGAAGTCTGCTCATTTCATGCCGATGCGTGTCGATTACTCTCTGCAAATTGGCTAAGCTATACATAGCGGAGGTAGTGAGGTTGCATGGGGTACCGTATCAATCATATCGGACGGGGACCCTAGGTTCACCTCACGATTTTGGAAGGCGTTGCATCAAGCATTGGGTACGGTTGGATTTCAAGACGGCGTTTCATCCTCGAATCGACTGACACCGATCGCGGCGGGTAATTCGGATCTTGGAGGACATGTTAAGAGGATGTGTCATTGACTTGGGGTAGTTGGGAAGAGTTCTTACCATTGGCGGAGTTTGCGTACAACAATAGCTACCAGTCAAGTATTCAGATGGCGCCTTATGAAGCATTGTACGGGCGGAGGTGTCGTACACCTACCTGTTTGACCGAATTAGGAGAACGTCAGATTTTGGGTCCGGAATTGGTTACCGAGATAGAGGAAAAGGTAGAGTTAATTCAGGCTCGATTAAAGGAAGCGTCGATCGACAGCGAAGTCCTATCTTTGACTGAAGCGTAAGGACATAGAATTTGCAGTGGGTGACAAGGTGTTCTTGAAGGTGTCGCCATGGAAGAAAGTACTGAGGTTTGGACGAAAAGGTAAATTAAGTCCCACATTTATCGGGCCTTATCGGGTGTTGAAACGAGTGGGACCAGTAGATTATCAGCTAGAGTTACCTTCTGAGCTAAGCCAAATTCACAATGTATTCCACGTCTCTATGTTAAGACGTTACTGTTCGGATCCATCTCATGTGGTGTCGGTGGAAGAAATCGAATTAAGACCCGATTTATCCTTTGAAGAGGAGCCAGTGGAAATCCTGGATCATAATGTCAAAGTATTGCGAAGAAAGACGGTTCCGTTGGTTAAGGTTACGTGGCGTAATCACAGCCTACGAGGAGGCTACTTGGGAACGGAGGAAACGATGCGCGGCAATATACCCGCATCTATTCGATCGAGTAATTTCGAGGCCGAAATTTCTTTAAGGGGTAGAACCGTAACATCCTAAATTAATGGGCCTTTGCGCTTAATGTCTTTGTGATGTTTATGTTATCTCTAATGTGTAATTAGGGTGTTTAAGGGGTTGATTGGGCTCGGGGGTGGGGTGAGGCCTTAGTCAAATTTTTCTCCTTGGGCACTCTAGTGGTAAGCCAAAGGAGGATAGGGCTTAAAAGATGTTATTTGTGCTTTAAGGCACAAGTGGGCTTGTGGCTCAGTGGCAAAGTGGTGCCAGTTAGAGAGCAAGTAGGTGGCGTCAGCTGAGGAGGCCCAAGTTCGAGTCGCATGCAGCCCAATTTTTTTTCTTATTTAATTTTAATTATTTTCGGCATTAAAGGGGGGAGCAAGTAGGACGGCAATGGGGCTTGGAAATAGGGGGAATAAATGTTTGGATAATGTAGATAATATGGTTGATAATGTGGCAGATAAAGGGAAGAAGAGGTGGTGTTATCTGGGTCACTTGTGGATGGGAGATCAGATAATGATAAGGGAGAAAGTTTAGGAGTTATCTGCTGGTCACAGTGGTGGCCGGAATTCCAGCACTGAGGGGGAGGAGGAATTGGTTCTGGTATGTTCAAGGGGTGCCGAAATTTCCCTTGATTAACAACTTAGTTTTGGTTTTAAAAGGGGCATTTTCGGTTTTTAGGTAGTAGGTGCCAAAATTTGGTTTAAGTAGGAGGGATATCTCTTCAATTTCGGTATTTGGGTCCTATTTATGCAAAAGCCAAAATTCCATTGTTCTTTTCTCTGCTTCCCTCTACAAGCCGAAACCTCACAGTTCCTCTCTATATCTTTTCTTTTGATCTCCGCTAGAGTCGAATCTCTTCACTTCAATTGTCTTCTCCACTCTTTCCTACTAACCGAATACCTTGTCCACTCTTTTCTCCTTGCCAATTTCTTTCTTCTATCGTGCTAAGTGTCGGGATCTCTAAGGGTTAGTCGAATCTGTTGGTGTTAAGGTAAGTGTCGAATTCTCTCTTCACTTTTTCTCTTCCGGTTTTTGGAGGCCAAAGCCGAAAGGATAGCTGGCGTGATAGGATTATCCTTGGAGTAATGTGTTGATTGTTCTCGTGTTTTCATTTTGGGGCGACACATCGGGAATCGAAGTAGATCGTCTAGATCTAAAAGTCAGAAACCGCTAGTCTCTAAACTCCATCTCTTTCGAGATTTCTAGGTAAGGGATCTCTGCACTATGAATGTACATTCGTGTTTGTATTCTATTCAATGTTTTAATCTGGTTTGTTGACTAAGATCTGTTCCATGGATACAAACGCTAGTCAAACGAAAAAGGGAATCAGACCCGTAAATCCAACCCCTAGGTTTAAGAAGCGAGCGGTGTCAGCACTACGGGATTGGCCACCGGGTTGTGGACCGGCTTCGAGAATAAAACCAAAGGCGATTAGCGCGATCGTATCGACCACAGATAGTGTTGACATAGAAAGTATCATCTTGATCATGTCAGTGTGTGTAGATCTCTATCACATGAATTAATCTGTACTATATATGTTATGGGCTAAAAGCTAGAAAAAGGCTGTATGGACAGTCGTATTACCCGGAAAGGGTAGGCAAGGGATGCAGTGCGTAATCATAGAAACTTCTCTATGTGTATTGATCTATGTGATAGACTGTGATCTTTTAGGTTGTATATTATTTTGCTTCGCATGGATGTATGCATGGGATGGGGTTGATATGATGAAGGGAAGAGCATGTTAATAGGTCACCTAGTGATCAGTGGTTAAACCACGATATGTACACTTAGGTCACAATAGTGATCGGTGGCTCTTCCACACTTGATTATAAGGTCACACAGTGATCGGTGGCTCTGCCACAGTGGATTATAAGGTCACACAATGATCGGCATTATAACTGATAGCATGACTGTCGATATGGTGTGTAGCGGTTGGTGGGTTGATTCTAGAAATCCCCGAGTTGTGATGGCTGGTACGGGCTGGTGTGTAGAGGATGGACTTTTAGGTTGGGTTGGGCCATGCAGCATGTGAATATTTTGTTGCCATTGTGTATGGGCCAAGGCCCATAATGTGTTTGTAGGCCTCAAGCCTGTTATGTGTTTTCGGGATTTACACACTGAGTCTTGGTGACTCACCCCTTTATTTTTCCCTGACTTTTCAGATGAGAAGTAGATCGTGGACATGGGAGCCGAGGCGGACTCGAGGGGCCATCAAGTCTTTTATTTTCATAAACTATTTTTAGTTTTCCTTTAAGTTTTCAATTTTGGGACTATTTATGTAATAAGGCTCCATAGCTTAGGTTTAAATTATACTTGTTAATGTCTTTATTCTATTTTTTTTTTAAATTTAACTTTATGTTCAAAGACTTATCTATAAGAAGTAATAATATGGGATTTTCAAACACGTTCAAGGAAAAAGCAAAGGTTTTCTTCAAATATCACTTATTTTAGCGAATACCTAAATAAACAAACTGAATTTCTGAAAATCATCCAAGTTAAGTTTTTTAACATTAAACCCCGTAGCATACCAGATCTGGTCGTAGCGTTTGGGCCGGGTTTGGGGTGTTACAGCCCATGCGTCATGACTGGATCTGACATGTCACATGAGAAAAACGTGTTAAATCCTTTCTATTCATATTAAAATAGGTATTATTTTATTATAAACAAGAAAACAAATTTGATTTGAAACATTTGATAAAATACTACTAATCTCGATGGTTGATTGATAAATCGATAATTTGAACTAGAGATCTTATAAACCGTGACTTTTAAAAAAATATCATTGATAATTTGAGAGAAAATTTCTGAGTTAAAATATTTGTAAATGTTTGTTATAAAATCCATTTGTTATTCTATTTTGGAAAACCTTTATTTAAGTTTTTAGAAAAATTCCCATTTAAAACAATTCAAGCAAGATAATAAGTACGTCAAACATAAAGCAAAATAAAATATTCCAGAGGCCTTATTACAACATAAAAACCCAAAATAAAATATTCCAGAGGCCCAAATCTGGTGTGTCACACAAAATGGACTGAAGCAAACCCGAAGGTACTTGGTGTTCAGCCTTTACTTGCTGACAAATCAAGCATTTGGAAACAAATTCCGAAATGTCTCTCTTCATTTTCGGCCACCAATACTGTTGCTTCAAATCATTATACATTTTAGTACTACCTGGATGTACAGACAAACACCCGTTATGTGCCTCATGCAAAATTCTCCGAATAAGCTCCTCTTTTCCCGGTAAACAAATTCTACCTTTAAACATCAAATATCCTCCAGAATTAATCCGAAAGTCGGATTCAACATCTGACTCGCACTGAGCTCTTTTGACTTGTAATTCGCTATCTTCTTTCTGAGCCTTAGAAATCTCTTGGAGGAATACTGGTCTAGCTCTCAACTCCGCTATAATGGAACCATCACTAGATAAAATTAATTGTGAATTCATTGCTCTTAATGCAAATAAGGACTTTCTGCTTAAAGCATCGGTGACAACATTTGCCTTTCCTGGATGGTAGTCAATGACTAACTCATAGTATTTTTATCAACTCTAACCATCTCCTTTGCCTTAAATTCAACACTTTCTGCGTCATCAAGTACTTCAAACTTTTGTGATCGGTGAAGATCTGACATCTCTCACCATATAGATGATGTCTCTATATCTTCAATGCGAAGACTATGGTAGCTAATTCTAGGTCGTGCGTCGGATAATTCTTCTCATGAGGCTTTAACTGTTTTGAGGCATAAGCAATCACTTTGCCTTCTTGCATAAGTACACAGCCTAATCCATTTAAGGATGCATCGCTGTAAACTATGAACTCTTTCCCCGTCTTAGGTTGTACTAAAACTGGAGCTTCTGTCAATAATTCTTTCAATTTTTCGAAACTTTGTTGGCATATTTCTGTCCACTCAAACTTCACATTTTTGTGTAACAACTTCGTCATCGGGGTTACAATCATGGAGAACCCCTTGACAAATCGTCTATAATAGCCGGCTAGGCCTAGGAAACTTCTAACCTCAGAGATATTCATTGGTGGTTTCCAATCCGTAATAGCCGAGATCTTACTTGGGTCTACTCAACCCCTTCTCCCGAGATAATATGCCCTGAAATCCTACTTCATTGAGCCAAAACTCACTTTTCTTGAACTTGGCATACAACCGATTTTCTCGAAGAATCAGTAAAACTATCCATAGGTGCTCGGCATGCTCATTCTCATCCGGGGAATAAATCGGTATGTGTCGTCAATAAAAGCGACAACAAACTTGTCAAGGTATGAGTCCGAAGATGCGGTTCATTAAGTCCATGAATACCGCAGAGCATTGGTCAAACCAAAAGGCATGACTAAAAATTCATAATGCCCATACCTTGTTCGAAAAGCAGTCTTGGATACGTCCGACTCCTTTACTCTTAACTGGTAATACCCCGATCTCAAATCTATTTTGGAGAACACAGTGGCTCCTTTCAATTGATCGAACAAATCATCGATTCTAGGCAATGGGTACTTGTTCTTTACTGTCACTTTATTGAGCTGACGGTAATCTATGCACAATCTCATGGTGCCATCTTTCTTTTTCACAAATAAAACTGGAGCACCCCATGGTGAACAACTTGATCTTGCAAAGCCTTTATCTGTCATCTCTTACAATTGTAACTTCAACTCTCTTAACTCTGTTGGAGCCATTCTGTAAGGAGTGATAGATATTGGTACAGTACCGAGAACTAGCTCAATGTTGAACTCAACCTCTCTGACTGGATATAATCCTGATAATTCCTAAGGAAAGACATCCAAGTACTCACATACTATCGGCACTAACTCAATCTTTGACCCGGTTTCTTTATCATTCATCACAAAGGCCAGATATGCCTCATACCCTTTTCTCATGTATTTCTGTGCCGTCATATGGGAAATCACAACCGGCAACCTACTCCGTTCATCTGATTCTATGTGAAGGGTGTCCCTATTCTCACATCTCATTTCAATGTACTTTTTCCCACAATTTACTATTACATCATGGGTTGTCAACCAGTCCATACCAAGAATGATGTCAAACTCATCAAATGGTAATAACATAAGGTTTGCTTTAAAACAATGACCTCTAATCATTAATGGACAATCTTTACATACTTCACCAACTAACACACTCTTGCCTAAAGGATTAGACACCTTAATCATAAATTCTGTAGAGTCTATAGGCATACTCAAATCGGATACTAATTTCATGCAAATGTAAGAGTGTGTGGATCTGGGATCTATTAAAGCAATAACTTTGATATCATGAAGAGAAAAGGTACCCGTAATAACATAATGGGAAGATGCCTCTTCGCGAGCGCGAATGGCATAAGTCCTTGCAGGTGCTCTACCCTCAGGTCTCGCAGCCTGCTCTCTAGGGTTACCTCTTCCCCTTGCCCCACTTTCTGTGTTACTCTGCGGTCTTCCTTGGACCATACCCCCGGATCTCGGGTTCTGAGCTCTTTCTTCCTTCATCATCTCTGGACAATCTTTTATATAGTGGTCTTGAGAACCACATCTAAAGCATGCATTTTCATGTGCTCGACATTCTCCAAGATGACATTTGCCACACTGTGGGCATTCGGGTCTGTCGAATCTAATGTTCCCAACACTTGCAACTGAAGTAGTCTGTGCTTTATTCCCTGAATATTGTTTGCTCTTGTCTTTCTTTGAAAACCCAACGGAAGTAGCCGATCGGGTAGGGAAATCTCTTGACTTCTTGGATGAAGATTGGAATGACTTATTCCACTGTCTCTTTCTAGAGTCACGAGACTCCATTTCAGATTTCTTCTTCTCTTTTACTAGTTCTTCGGCTTTACAAGCCCTCTCGACTAGCACTACAAATTCCTTCGATTCTAGGAGGACAAAGAACAAGCAGTTTGATGTCCTCATTCAGCCATCTTCAAATCTTTTACTCATGATGGCTTGGTGGACACACATTCTCGAGCGTATTTGCTGAGTCTTACAAACTCATGCTCATAGTCGATCCATCGACATCTTACCTTGCTTCATTCTAGGAATTCTTTCCTTTTACGGTCCACAAACCTTTGATGATATACTTTTTCTTGAACTCTTCTTGGAAGAATTCCCATGTGATTTTCTCCTTGGTACCATCGATACAAGGGTGTTCCACCATTGATAGGCGGAATCTCTTAAAAGGAGACTACACACTTCATGCTTTCCTCAGTGTGCATGATAATTCATTAAATACCGATGGTATTTTCGAACCGAACTTCGGCTCTTTACGGATCATCATCTTTTCTAGCCCGAAATTCTTCTGCCCCATGTTTCCTGATCCTATCAACTTGAGGCTTAACTCCTCTTGCCACCTCTACTACTTGAGGGGCTGCTGGAATAGGTTGTAGAAACAGTGGGGGTAGAGGGGTTGTACATTTGGGTTCGTGATTTAACGAACTCGAATACCACGTATTCATCATATGGAGGAAGGCTTCTCTAGCCCCTTCTCCTCCTTCTTGACTCACCGTAGTGGGTCTATTCTCATTCTCGTTCGGTATCGTCCCTTCAGCGGGAGCTGGTGCGTTACTTTCTACATCGTCCACCACAGCTCTTTCGGGATCCATTTACAAAATGTATAAACATAATTTAAGTCGTCAGGAGTCGTCACACTATCATTAAAAAAACATTCTCACGTATGGCATGTATAGCTAGACTCGTGCTCATGCTACGTTAGTCCTAGAACCGACTAAACCGTAGCTCTGATACCACTAAATGTACACCCCATACTCGAGTCCGAGGCTCAGACCGGATACGAGACATTACTATGCTTGAACTTACTTAATCATGGCATTACGGGCTATAAAATTTCGTTCCGAAATTAAAACTTCTCATTCTTAAACAATTCGTACATTTCATGGGCCTATGAGGCCTTAAACTCGTACTGGTAAACTTTCAGAACCTTATCGAAAAACTTTTCTTTGAAACAGGGGTTACATGCCCGTGTAATATAAGACACGCCTGCATGCATAGGCATACACGCCCATGTCCTCGCATCGCGTGCCCTAAAACTCGATGATTCTCGCCGATTTCCACCACGGCCATGACACGCCCGTGGACTTAGACCGTGTACTACATCTTGATATACTGACTCATTTCACACGACCGGGCACACGCCCATGTTCTAACCGTGTATCATGCACGGCTTAACACACGACCGTGGGATTAGTCTGTGGCCTATTCTTATTTATAAGACTAAGGTGCAGTTTACGCACGGCCTAGACACACGCCCGTGTGTCCAACCGTGTGGGCACTTAGAGGCTATTTACCAAGCCAATTACCACCCTGAAACTAAGATCACATTCATACTCAATTCAATTACTCAAATTACTATATCTTTCATTGATATCAAAAAGCATACATACTTAGTCGATTTGGCCAATTTCTCTAGCCATATACAAAAAGAATAATGAACAAGATAGCCTATACTATGGCTCTTCTTAAAACATATACTCAAAATGAAGTGCCTCCTATACATGCCATACTTAATAAAACAACTTTGCTATACCAAAATGGTGATTGATAGTGTGCTACGAGCTCCGACTTCAACGATCCACAAGTTAGCTTGGCGGGACTACATAGAAAGAAAGAATCAAAGGCGTAAGCATTTAGCTTAGTAAGTTGCATATAATGTACATTCTTGCTTGATATAAACCATTTAACATAAATAATTGTATTATAGATTTCAGCTATTAAGCTTACTTACTCATACTTGATTCATACATATCTCATGAAACTTACAAATCTCATGCTTGAGAGGTAACCAAGGTACCTGTATCACTTGATCACATTGATCAGCATACTTTAACATAATAATCATTATCTATCATTCATCATTCATAACGCAAATAATGCTCACTTTCATCTTGATGCTAGCTTTGCTTTCTTAGCTTTCTTGTTATCTCATTTTAACTTTACTCGTTTGCCCGATGAATTTCTGCGAATAACCGAGGATACTAAATCTCTTCCCACATAACATGATGCCAAAGCCATATCCTAGATATGGTCTTACATGGAATATCTCATCTTGGTTTCAAGGCCATGTCTTGAAATGGACTTATATGAAGTCTTTCTCTTGATAACTTGTTCAATGCCAAGCTTGCCTTGGACTTACATGATAACTTGTTCAATGCCAAGCTTGCCTTGGACTTACATGATAATTTGCTCAACGCCAAGCTTGCCTTGGACTTACATGATAACTTGCTCAATGCCAAGCTTGCCTTAGACTTACATGATAACTTGATCAATGCCAAGCTTGCCTTGGACTTACATGATAACTTGCTTGATTTGCCGATGCCATGTTCCAAACATGGTCTTACACTTGCTCTCATAATGTGGTAGATCGAGTATCCTGGGAAATTCAATTTCAATCGGGACTTGCTCATACTTAATCTCATTGATTTCTTGGTTGAACATAACATTAAACAATTCATGAAAATAGTGTACATTATACTAAGGAATTTAATGATAAAAATCATAAAGCTTAGAAATCATACAAACTTACCTCAATATACAAAATGTATGTAGATATGCAATTTAGTCCTCTACTTTGTTCTTGCCTCGGTTTCGATCCAGGCTTCGTTTTTCATAATCTATAATCATAAATAGATCATTTAAAACTCACATTGACTAAATTGACTCTTAACTCATACTTTGGCAAAATTACTATTTTTCCCCTATACGTTCTCATATTTAGCAATTTGTGCCCCAAGGCTCGTAAAATAATTTTCATTCAACTTTCTTAGACTACAAGCTTAGCTGATTCATTTTCTCTACTATAGCCATTATCAATTCTCATTATTTCTAATAGGTATGACTAATTTCAAAACTTTTACTAACTAGTCCATACTATCATATTTCATGAAATTCATTAAGGAAATGATGTTTATCTAAAATCAAACTCTCATAATCTTCCATAAAACATCATTTAACAAGCATGTCATTCATAAATGAATTTTTGAACATGCATCTTAGCTTATTTTATAGCTAAAAATAGCTAATTCATAATACGAGGACTTCAAAAACACGAAGAATGTTAAAAATGGGGCTAAGATGAACTTACTAGCAAGCTTGAAAAAAATGAAGAACCCTAGCTATGGAGTCTTCAAATTTTCGGCAAGGGAAGGAAGAAGATGAATGAAATTTTATCATCTTTTTCCTATTTTAATCACTTATTAGACAAATGACCATAATGCCCTTCTCTTTAAAAATTTCTATTTTACTAACTCATGTCCATTTTTGTCAAAAATTTAAAATTTGGGAAAATTGCTATTTAAGGACTCATAATTAATATTCTAAAGCTATTTCATACAAAAAGCTTCTAGAAACTCATATTTTGCAACTTTTGCAATTTAGTCCTTTTTGACCATTCAACTTCAATTTAGCAAAATTGCTTCATGAAACTTTCACACTAACATGCAAACATGGCATGAACCTTAAAAACTCATAAATTCACCTTGGATTTGTGGTCTCACACCACTATTCCGATTAGGCCCTAAATCGGGCTGTTACAGACATAGTGACCAGTATTGATTTATTACGCTTTCTAAGGGTCTCTTGCAAACTTATAGATTTCATTAGCTCACCCTTAGGCCTCATTCGACCTCTAAGGTCAATAAAAGACTTAATTTGCACATTTTATTAAACTTCAGAAAACATAATTAAAACTTAATTAAAATACTTGTTTTCAAGCTCCTAAAGTGCGGAAATTAGTTTAATATGCTACGAATTATGCCAGATCACCTTTTTGTGAACACCTTAACCCTGAACCGGTATTGACTGTGAGGTCAGAAGATAAGTAGTTCTTACTGACTCAATATTTCAGTGGACATATAGGAAGATCCTGTTGGAGTATTGACTAGTTGATTAAACAAGAAATCCTAAGATGATAGTTGATTATGACTACCAAAGCAAGCTATCATCCATGCCTAGATTTGATATATATTCAATTATTTGATTTCTTACTTTCATTTATTTAGTTCATTATTATTTTTAGTGTAATTTATAAAAAAACCTTCCTTTTAATTCTTTGTACTATAATTCGATTAGAGTATTAACTAGTTTTATTTATGCTTAGATTAGAATTAATTTCGTGCTTGCCTCCTTTGGGAACGATCCTTGGAGTACTTACCTACTCAATTGTAACTATATTACAACCTGACCCGTATACTTGTGGATACCGATTTTGGACATCTTTTATGTAGGATTTCTACTCATGATGTTGGTGCACCCGGAGGTGCTCATTCACACACTTTCATGTCATGATCTACCAGTCCAGCCTTAATCTTAATGGAGGCATCACCATAAGTGTTCATTTCATAAATGCCATGAGTCTTGTAACAGTCCAGTTTAGACCCTAGTCGAAATAGTAGTTTCGGGACCACAAATCCGAGTCTGAATAATATTTTAATATTATTTTCTGTGTTTATGATATGTGAATTAGTATGTGTGAAGTTTCTGTGTGATAATTTGTCTTTCTGTGTGTTTAATTTGATAAAAAAAGATTAAATTCCATTGAATGCAAAATTCACATGCTTTATAAAAAGACTCCTATTTGAGATGGCTTCTTAATGGGAAGGCCTTATATGGCAATTAAATCATTTTAAAGATGGTGGATAGTTGTTGGACAAATATGACCTTAAATTATATGTTATTTTTATTTAACATAAAAGGTTAAGTATGTAAATAGAATATTAAGCTATTATATCTTAAAACATTAAAGAAATAAGTAAAAAAAATGGTGTTCATCCACCGAAAATTAAACAAAAGAAAAAGAAAGAAGAAGCTAGGGTATTCAGCATTCTCTAAGCTTGATTCAAGGTAAGTTTTGCTTCAGTTTTTGATAATTTCTATGTTTCTGTAATCGTTGCTTCATATACTTTGAAACCCATGTCTTAATTTTTAGAATTGATGATGTTTTTGAAATGAGACTTTGATGAACTCATGTGTTTTATGATGTTTGATAGTGAAAAATGAAAGATATGTGTTTAATGAACATGTGTTGTTCTTGAATTTTTGATGAATTTAGCTAATTAGGGCTAAATTATGAAAATAGTATTTTGATGGACTAAATTATGAAATAAATGAAATATATGGACTACTGTGAAGCATGTGAAAATTCGGCTAGGCATGGGTAACTTAAAATTTGGTGTTTTTTGTGATTTTGTGAAATAGGGACTAAATTGTCCAAATGTGAAAATGTGGGGGCCAAATTGCAAATTGCCCTGAATAAGTGTTCTTAGATTTAATTGAATGATTTGGTGAATAAATAGATTGAATTTGAATATGTATAGATCAAGAACCGAAGAAAATAGACTTAGATCGCGGGAAAGCAAAAGTAGTTGAATAACCGAGTCCAAACGAATATCCGAGTCTGAGGTAAGTCAATATACAAATAAATGTACTTGTATTGAATTATGCATGTTATTATGATTATTGATAATGATGAATGTATATGAGATGATGTATACATGAATTCCGAGATGGAAACGACCTAGTTAAAATGTCTGAGAAGTCCCGTTTGAACCTAGGAACAGATAGGATAGTATATGTCATGACATAGGTGTCCGTTCTGTGATATCATGTAAGACCACGTCTGGAACGTTGGCGTTGATTTGAAATTTCATGTAAGACCACGTCTGGGACATTGGCATCGATATGAGATTTACGTGTAAGACCATGTCTGGGACATTGGCATCGTATTGATTCGTGTAAGACCCTGTCTGGGACAGTGGCATAGATATCTGGTTACATGTAAGACCACATCTGGGATGTTGGCATTGTACGACTATTCCGAGTATTCTGAGTATCCTATTGATTCCTAACGGTTAAACGGGCAAGTCTTAGATACGAATGACTATGTAATTTCCATATCTATTTCAGGTTCGTCTGATAAGTACACATTGTGTGTATAAGAAGGTAAGTATATTCATAAACTTACCTAGATGAATTGTGTATTTGAATATGAGAATGTAAATGTGATACATCAATGGAAAAGCTATGAGCTAACAAAGTATATAATGATATGCAAGATTGAAAGATGAATGGCTAAGTAAATGTGCCAAGAAGAATTATGGCTATATAATTGAGCTATTAGTGAATTCATATTGATTATATGTCTTGAATGCTTAAATGTTAAGGTTATTTGTATATGGCTTACTAAGCTTTTGAAAGCTTACTCTGTGTGTGTGTTTGCTCTGTTTTATAGATCGTCAATGGTACTGAAGGCTCGGGGACCGTCGAGGATTGTCATCACACTACTCAAACTCATTTTGGTACCGTGAAATGTGTATATAGTTAAATATGGCATGTATAGGCTAGTCATTTTGGATTGTGTTTGAAATGTGTATAAATAGCCATGAGATGTGGCTAGTTTAATGTTGGTAATATGTATGAGTGAGTATGTTATATGATGCATAGTTTGGTATGGCTTGATAGCTAATGAGATGATCAAAGTTATGTATAGCATATGAATGCATTATAAGTATATATGTTTGAACAAAAGAATGATTATATGAATGGTAAATGTAGGTGAATTATGCATAAATGTTTATGTGTACTTTAGTTGTACAAATTGGCATGTTTGAAAATGAGATTGGATGCAAAGCTTTGTTAAATAGTTTGATATGTTTTTGGATGTTAAATGCGAATCTCGGATACAGTCTTAGGCTGCTTCCAATCCAAGACAGCCTCAATCTTTCGAGGATCGACTCTAATCCCCTCAGTAGAAACCACGTGTCCAAAAACGTTACTTCACGTAACCAGAACTCACATTTACTGAATTTGGCGTACAATTGATTCTTTCGCAGAATCTGTAGAACCACTCTGAGGTGTTCATCGAGCTCATCGTCAGTCTTCGAATACACCAGTATATCATCAATAAATACCACCACGAACCGATCCAAATAAGGCTGGAACACTCAGTTCATCAGATCCATAAAAGTTGCTGGAGCATTCGTCAGTCCAAATGGCATCACTAGGAACTCGTAATGACCATAGCAAGTCCTAAATGCCATCTTATGCACGTCGGCTTCCTTAACTCTCAGCTGGTGATACCTTGATCGGAGGTCAATTTTAGAGAACATTGAAGCTCCTCGGAACTGACCGAACAGATTATCTATCCTCGGTAGGGGGTACTTATTTTTAATTCTCATCTTATTCGGTTACCGGTATCGATACACATACGCATGGATCCATCCTTCTTTTTCACAAATAATACTGGTGCCCCCCACGGAGACACACTAGGGCGGATGAACCCACGATCTAATAGCTCTTGAATCTGGGCCTTAAGCTCTACAAGCTCCTTCGATGCCATTCTATAAGGGGCGATGGACACCGGAGCTGTACCAGAAAGGAGCTCAATCCCGAACTCTACTTCACGATTCAGAGGTAACCCAGGTAGTTCTTCAGGAAATACGTCCGGAAAGTCTTTAACCGTCCTGATATCCTTAACCGAAGAATCCCCGAAATCTAAAACACTAATGTAGGCCAGATACGCCTCACATCCTTTATGAACCAACTTTTTAGCCCTCAATGTAGAAATTACATTAGATAAGTAGTTCTGATGCTCCCCAATTACGACTACCTCGCTGTCCTCCTCAATTCTCAGTACAACCCTTTTTGTGGCATAATCTAAGCTCACTCGGTGTTTGACTAACCAATCCATTCCCAGTATTAGATCAAATTCTCCAAAAGCCAGTTCCATCAGATCAGCCAAAAAGATAGCTCCTTGAACCTCTAGAGGAAAATCTCTAAACAGTTTGTTAACCCTTATTGACTGCCCCAACGAACTCAATACAGTGACCTCACTCGTAGTGCTCTCAACCAGTATACCCAAGTTTTCAAATACGGTACAAGCTATATAGGAGTGAGTGGATCCTATATCTATCAGTGTAGTATATAGTACATTATAAATAAAGAACGTAACCGTAATGACGTCCGGAGCATCTCCATCCTCTCGGTGACGAGCAGCATAAACTAGAGCCGGCTGCCTCGCCTCAGTATGACCAGCACCTTTGCCCGGTGCTCTCTAACCACGGTCCAAACCATTACCACCTCTGGCCTGACCACGGCCTCTCACTGGCTGCTGAACAACCCTCGCTGGCTGTGCAGTATTATTACCCGGAGCTTGCATCTGATCGGCCCTCTGCGAATAATACCTAATACGGTGCTCCAAAGAATCGCACCTCAAGCATGCCCCAGTTCTTTTCCAACACTGGCCGAGATGGCGTCTACCACAATTAGTACACGACGGCTGTCCGGTAGTAGCAATAGGAGCCCCAACTTTAATCGACCCATCAACTTTGGCCTTTTTCTTAGGCCTCTGAATAGAACTCGAGGGCTCTGAATCCCTATTGCTCGTACCTCTCTCTTGATTCTGGCGCTCAGTGCACTTCACTTCCTCAGTGATCTTCGCCTTATCGACCAGTTCAGTAAAGTCTCGCTCCTTCTATAGAGCTATCAGTACCCTCAGATTATCCCTGAGGCTATCCTCGAAGCGAACGCATCTCTCATACTCAGTCGCCACCATACCACGCGCATAGCGGCTTAGTCGCAGAAATTCAGCCTCATACTCGGCCACTGATCTATCTTCTTGAGTCAGATTAAGGAACTCTCTCCTACGGGCATCCACATAACTGGCACCCACATACTTCCCCTGGAAGGCAGTCTTAAAGAACTCCCAGGTCAGTCGGTCAGGCTGAATGAGATCCTTAACCGTAAGCCACCACTGGTAAGCCTCATCTCTCAGCAGTGACACTGCACCATTTAGTTTCTACTCGGGGGTGCAATCCAAATCATCCATAATCCTTTTTGTGGCCTCGATCCAGTACTCAGCCACGTTAGGGGCAACTCTAGAAATACCTCTAAAAATCTCAGCTCCATTAGACCGGAGTCGTTTCGTAATCGACCCTCGGCCTCCAGCTCCAATATTAGTCCCAGCGACCCTCTCTAAAATCCGTAACATGGCTTGGAACAGTGCGTCGTCCCCAGCTGCTCAATCATGAGACCCAGTCTTAGTCACAGGTGAAGCCGGCGTCTTACTAGTTTCCAAATTAGGTATGTGGCGGATGATTTGAGACCCCACTGAGTACCTCTACGGCCTCTACCACGGCCTCTTGTACCTCGTCGGCGAGTACCTCTTGTACTCATTGTCTATTCGCGTTAATCTGTATTAACAGTTTTATGCATCAGTTTACAATTTTAGTATTTATTAGCAAATATCTTATGAGAGGCAGTATCAGAAGTGTAAAGTTTGTTTTCACGCAACGCAGTGTCTATCAGTGTCTATCGGTTTTACTACAGTATTATATACACTAACTTGAGTGTTTTCAGTACAATCTACCTATAGTAGTCTCAGTTTGTACTATCTATAGTAGTTTCAGTATCAAATCAGTTTCATTTTAAAACACATAAAAGCTTCAGAGAACTTACAAGATCGGCGCCGGAGACTCGGTGTACCACACATTCAGTAAAAATGTTTCAAATCATTCAGAAATCAATGCTTTAAAAATAAAGTTTTAAAACCCAAATCCATAGCCGAGTTTTGTAACCTGGCTCTGATACCACTAAATGTAACACCCCAAACCCGGCCTAGACGTTATGGCTGAATCTGGCGGTGTAACATGGTAGTGTTTTTCGAAAAGTGAATTGTCGTCAAAAACCACATTTCTTTATCACTTCTTTACACTCTCTTATGCTTAATTCCAAGATGTGTCGATCAATTTCAAACGTGATACATATTCAAAAGTTACTCTCTTTCAAAATGTTATTAATTTTCAAAACGTCACTTATTGCGGAAGCTTTTTAAAACAGTTTGCATATTTTTGCGTATCTTGTTAAAACGTTTGATTCGTTTTGAGAACTCGATTATCCCTACTACTAGCAGTTGTAAATCAAAATAATAGAAGCCCCAAATTAAAAGTAAAAAATCCAAAGAGGCCATTATTACAGTAAAATACCCCAAATAAAACTTTAAAAACCTAAGTAATTATGAAACAGTGTAAAAAGGGGTTGTGTGGCCACCGCTGAGTTCTCAGCCACTCTGATCTGCCTAAGTCTGATGATTACTTGTACAGATAAAACAGAAGGGTGAGTTTATGAAAACTCAGTGTGTAATCCCCATATAATCAAGCATACATAATGCAATCATAGTCTGGGCATAAGCCCATTTTAGTAGCAGTCTGAGTCATAGTTAGGGCTTTAGCCCATTGCAATACAGAAGCAGTCATGCATTTGGGCTTTGGCCCATTACAAGATATCAATAATCGATCTGATACTTGGATATACAATGATAAATCTTACCCAGCCAGCCTCTACACTCCAACTCCGTCCAACCCTACACTCCATGTGGGGATATAATCAACCCATCCATCCCTACACTCCAATAAGTACCGAATGCGGCACTAGATAGTGGTTTGCAGCTGTGCTGCTAGTAAATTAGGCTCCAGGTCTTTCAGTACACTTCCTCCGAACAATATAACCCCCACCCCAATGCAATGCAGTATACATATATGACATGCTAAAACATAATATCATGCATAAAATTAGGGCATACAGTATAAAATCAGTGGGACATCATCATGTTTATTAACATGCATAATCGTATCAGTCATATAGTCATTTCAGTCAATTAGGGGTCTAAGTAAGCTTACCGACCATACAGTAGGTCCACAGTTGACTCGGGCGACCCGTGCAACCTTAGCAGTTAAATAGTGAAAATGGGCCCACAAGCCCATATTGTCTGCCCGTGTGGGCCCACACGCTTGTGTGGCCCACACGGCCCAAAATGGCCTTGGTTGTGTGGATCACACGGCCTAGCCTAAAAATCCCACACGCCCGTGTGGTTCACTCGTGTGGGCCCACATGCCCGTGTGGCCCACACGGCCTAATTCGGTCTGGCCCGTGTACCGTACACAGCCAGCCTCGTCGATCACACGCCTGTGTTCGGTAACACGACCTACCACACGGGTGGCCACACGCCCGTGTGGTGTCAACAGTCTTACTTTTTGGCTTTTTACCGATTTCAATTTCCAGTGTTGTGGTTACACACCTGGTTTATTTCCGCTGCTAACCCAACCACGAGCACTCCAACACCTTGAGTCGATAACTCCAAGCTAAAAAATCAGTGATATCAACAAAACTAAGCGAAGCTACGATCAGCCCAACTGCTTCCAATCACTACAACTTACCTCAAACAAAAAACAGAATGGCGATTCCCTACTGTCAATGTGTCAATCAACAGCCCACTACTCTTTGATCGAGTCCTAGCCATAAAACAACCTTTAGTAAACCCTTAATTGACTAACCAAAAAGCATACGCACCTCACTTACCGAATGCGCGAAAACATGGAATGGAAAAACGACTATTGAAAGAGGCAAATACAGAGGCCAAAGGAATAATAATTCGGCTGCAACCAAGCAGGAAACAGAAGTACCCCTCCAATCAGTCACTTTTAATAAAAGCATTAAGAACAAACAATTTCCAGAAACTATAGACAATCTTACCTTCGACGAACAACAATGGATTTGCAATTAAACAGCACCGCCCGAAATTTCTACAGTCGCCTAAAGGTGTCCTAACCAGAAATAGAACTCCCATTAGACAAAGAACAACAACAGGATGGAAGCTATAATAGCAAAACTTACTATCACTGCTCAACGATATTGAAGAAACAAGTCACGACCACAAGAACAAGGTTATGAAACGAAAGAAATTCACAGCAAACAGGAAAAGAGAGAATCGACAGAACCAAGAGAATAAAATAAAAGAGAAAGATGGAGAGGGAAAAACTAAAGGAAACTTTCGCCAGGAGAGAAAGAACAAAGAAATTCAGCTTCAGCAAAACTGGGGAAGGAAAAACTGAATTTTGAAAAAAAAGAAATCTAATCCTATCACAATCCCTTAATTTCTCTTATTTTTACTCCTCAAATCTCTCCACATGACTCCCACTCAATCCAAACACCCCAAACCATCCACAACCTACCACACATCTCAAACACTCAGTATTTTACCATATTTCAAACTCCTTCACGGTACAAGTACAAAAAAATCCCCCTTGGCCGTACGGGGATTCGAACTCAAGACCCCTAGCACACTGACACTCCCCTTAACCACCAGACTAGTAGGCCCATTCTGACATATTTTACCAACATATATTTATAAGCCTACTGATTAGAGATAGGGGTTTATTCATTTAAAAACAAAAATTTGCCCAAGCTAATTCTTGAACTTGGGACCTCTCAGACACTTCCTAAAACACTTAACCACTGAAGCAAGCATACAGTTGTGTTACAAACATACGAAAATAAATATATATGAGATTTTTGGAGCGTCACAAGGGAAATATTTTAAAATGTTATTAGAAGGCCATATGCATATGTTTATACATTATATGGTATTTGGAATTGTTAATTGATTTAAATTATTATATAAACCAAGAAACAGATCAACCAGTCGATAAACGTGGAAAAGGGAAAAAATTTGAATTGTCTCGGTGTTGTGTTCGTTGTTGTTTTTTTAGGCAAGTTCGTACTATGTTCATTTTGATTAATACTTATTTATGTGTGTATTATGTATAAATGTGTTGGCATGATTTTTTGAAATAAATATTGAAATTGAGATTTAAGGACTACATTGTAAAGTATAGTAATTATATGTGTTTGAAATGAATTGAGAGCTGATACAGAATGTTAAATAGTCATATTGCATATGTGACTATCTTACCTTGATGGAAAGAATATAGGAATTGAATTTAGGCCCGTGAGAACTTAGTGAATGATTAGGATACAAATGACATGTCATTAAGGTTTATCAGGCACTATGTGTCGGTGATTATATTTATCAGATACTACGTACCAATGACTATTTTATTAGGTACTATGTACCAGTGATCATATTATCAGATAGTTTGTATCGGTGTTCAAGTTATATCAGGCACTATGTGCCGGTGCTTTATTTATCAGGTACTATGTACTGGTGGTGGAAATCATATCAATCTTCGAGATCTAACATTTGCTGCGGATTCTCTATAGCTTTTGTAAGCAACACCGAGTAATGGTTAATGTCCCAATTTAGAGCTCGAGTGAGCAAAGTTATCCTGAGTATCTGAAGTTAATTTACTATAGTTCTCTGGGCAAAATAATATATGGAAATGAATCAAAATGAAAGCCTATGTATAAGATGTTATTCATGAAATGAATGTGAATGTGAATGTTATGTGCATTATGCTATCTATATGTGTAGATGTTCATTATATGATCATAAACTAACCATTTTTGGTATGGCATGAATGTGGAAGGTGACAAGGAATGCTAAGTTTAATTGTGTTATTTACAGATATTAAGATATGTAATTGGCGAGTATGTTGTGTTTAAATTTATACGAACTTACTAAGCTTTAAGCAAGCTTTAAGTCAACCCAACTTGATATTTGTTATTCTATTTTCCAAATAATTATCTCAATATTTTTTCAATTAAATAATCTTCTCAACCCAATTCTAATTCCATTAAAATCTTGACGACTTTACTGTATAAGAATCTATGAGAAAATATATTTAATATTTCTATATTCAATGGTTCCCTGTTACCAAATGATTTATTTACATTTTCTAACTTCATTTAATTCAAAAAAGATAAATCCATTTCCAGGTCATTCTCATTTTCATTTTGGAGAAAACACATTCATTTCCAAATGTTTCCATTTCTCCATTTTCATTTTCATTTTCATTTTGGAGAAAACACATTCATTTCCAAATGTTTTACATTTCTCCATTTTCACTATTTTTATTCATTTTTGCTTATTTGATTCAACATGTAATTCATTTCTGGTTTCAATGAGCTAGCGGATTGACCGATTGGATATATTTGATTAGGACTCAAATGATTTATAATTAAGTTCCAACTTTTCACCTATTAATTATAAACCCATTTAGTCACGATGTCATTCCACTATAGTATATTAATTGAGCTCTCCCTAATGGCATACCATTACGAAAGCAACTTGATTAGTGCTTGTCCAATGACCTTGTCATAAGTTTGTTACCCTCATAGGATATTATTAATCTCTTTTGGATAATATTTATTCTCCAAATATGATCCTAATTTATCTCACGGTAATCATTACATCTTCCTTTATGAAAAGTCAATTACTATCAAATAGTAATCAAGTCATTCATCATAACGACAAATGACCCGTGACCACATTTACTTTTCATCAACCACATAATCCCAATAAGAGGATATCATTTACCCATGTCTCAGGCTATGAATTCTACTGTTGTGAATGATGCTACATACTGCAAAAGTCATATACCCAACGCACCAGCTTTCCGTTCCTTATCTATTTGAACTTAGGCTGTTACTTATATCAAAGTATACGAGTCATGCATACATAGTCTGCCATCCACTTAGGATTTAGGTATGTCACACTATGAACATCACAAGTGAATAAATTCATAAATGGATGGATCTATTCTTCTTGGGTCTAATCTGATGTATTGTCAATCAAGTCAGTCACATCTATGTCTTTCCATATTGTCTACTAATATAAGTTGTCTTTCCATATTACGATCTGACCACGTAATATTGCTTAGTTAGTTTACACATTAGATAATTAGTGAGCCAATATTTGCTTCTATTTTGCTTTCCATGCAAAAACCAAATGAGGACAATTATACAAAGTATATTAATGTAATACATGAATTTATTTTATTAACCAATCTGTTCGAAAAAATTACAAGTTTTCAAATGAATATACTACACACAGGGCACCAGATTTAACAAGTACATCGGATTGGACCCAAAAAGAATAGATCATGAATCCATTTTTGGATTTATTCACTTGTGATGTTCATGGTGTAGCATATCTTAATCCTGATTGGATGACGGACTATGTATGCATGGCTTGTATACTTTGATGTAAGTAAAATTTTGAGTTCAAATAGATAAGAAATCGAAAGCTGGTGCATTAGGTATACAACTTCTACAGTATATAGAGTCATCCACAACAGTGGAATTCATAGCTCGGGATATGGGTAAATGATATACTCTTATTGGAATTACATGATTGTCGAAAAGTAAACGTGGCCATGGGTCATTTGTCTTTGTGATGAATGACTTGATAACTACTTGATAGTAATTGACTTTTAATGAAGGAATATGTAATGGTTATAATGAGATAAAATAGGACCATATTGGGAGAACGAAATTATCCAAAGAGATTAAAGATATCCTATGAGGGTAACACACTTATGACAAGGTCGTTGGACGAGTACTAGTCGAGTTGCTTTCGTAATGGTATGTTGTTAGGGAGAGAGTTGTAATACCTTGATCGGCAAAATCCTTGATATCGAGTAGGGTCCAAAGAATAAGGAGTTAGAGAATACGTTCTATCTAAGTAAAGCGTTGTAATTGACTACGAAATTAGTCTGTGAGCACGCTCTTTTGGCAAATTCTTCGTTGCATTAACAAGTCAGAGGAAAAACAAAGTGATGTGGTTCTACCCGCCCAACGATGCTTATAGCGAAACCATAAGGCAACAAACATAGGAGTAATAAAAGATAATGCTTCAGGAAGCCAGGAACCTTGAAGGATGATATACGCCAAGTTTGTTTGACTAACGGTTCTAGTTGCATTCTAAAGAAGTAGTCAAGAACAAACCATGCTTTGAGTTCACGTGTAAAAAGATAGGTGTGCGGATGGATTGTCATGCACGTCTCCTTATAGTTGTAAACCACCCATACATCTAAATGGTTAGGATTGTAACAAATGTCAAGTTATCATAGGGACAAGGGCTATATAAATCTAAAAGCATCAGATATAAAGAGGAAAGTCTTCCTCTTCCTTCTCCGATGAACATTTCAACTTAGGCTAAAGGAAAACCAAAAGAGACACTTAAGTTGAGGCTAGGAAATGGATCTGAGCTCTAACATGCCCCTTGTCAAGGTAAGATTTAGGATGTTACACGCTATGCTGCCTAAAAGCAGATCTGTATAGCTTGGCAAAGCAAATATGGAAAAGTTTTACATATAAATTTTGGTGCTCAAAGTGCAAGGAAATAATCTATATGAACAGAGCTTGATGAGTTTTTATTGTTTATCGTTTAGGGGTTGTCGATCAACTCAATGGAAACCCATATCTAATGTCTGAAGCTATTGGTGGAAAGTAGTACGAGCTTAAAGGTGAGAGTCTCATGAAACTCTACATAGACTCTTGCATGTATCACACGTATGTTTGCATGTTTGTATGTTGTTCTCTTTCATAGTCATTATTCTGTACTACGAGAATGATGAATGATTGATGATAGAGCATGCGACGTTGCATGATGTTATGCCTTTATTATAAAAGGAATGTATGCGATGAAAGCATAAAGAAAGATATGCAAGTGCGAAATGCTTCTGATATGAAAAGTATATGCGTGCATGAATGTGCTTGAAGCACGATTGTCTCTGCATAAGAAGTCGAAGTTGCACATTTGGAAATATAAATACATAAGTGTGTGAGTCAGTCAAGCATGAGTCTGCATAAATGAGTCTACTTGCATGTGAGTTCGTTGGGACAATAAACATGAATTCTAATAAGGAAAGACCATGGCCATGAAAAAAAGGTCATATAGTGTAATGATGGCTATGGCATCATATGAGGAAGTGAAGACCACATAGTGTAAGACCTAGTCTAAAACTATGGCATCTACGGGTAAGAAGATAAAGGACGGTTGGGCGAGTACTACAACGCTTAGGTTTGTGCAGATGTACACAACCATTATCAAGTAATAAAGTAAGTAAAAGAGTTATTGTCTCCACTGGGACTGTGTATGTTAATCAATTAATTGTAAATTAAAGTTAACAACTTGGTGATAAAAATATTTTGTGTGATGATGATTAAGCTAAATTGAAGTATCCAAATGCAAGGTGATCCCTAATGCAGTTTAATCTAAATGCAAAGTATGAGATGAGATGTATGAAATGATTTTAGCATCAAAAACACAAAATTCAAAAATCAATAACATGAATATGCTAGGATAATTATACTATTCAACTTAGTTTATTTTTCTCATGCTTCACAGTGTTCGGAAAACATTCCAATAAATGCAATCATCTGTCGCATGTGAATATGATATGCGAATTGTGCAAGTATACACGTCGGATCAAGTAATAAAATGATAAGTAAGATCGTGTCCACAGGGATCAGATTAGGTATACAAGTAATCGAGTTATTATAATGAATTATGATAACTTCAATGGCAAACAAAGTTAAGTATGCTGTGGTAATTTAGAGGGATAATAGTGAATGCTAAATGTGTACTGCCTTATACTGGAAAATGCTCAGGCAAAGAAAGAGTAAAAATGCAATGGTAATTACGAGAATAACTACGTGAATAGTATGTAACAAACAAGTAAACAACTAAAATGTTATGGAAAGATGCTATGGCAAAGGATAGAGGATATACGATGTTGATTTGGAAGGTCTGGATTACTAAGAATATACTCTTCCTATCAATAATGCCTCAGCAAAATCGTACTCAATCTACTACTCAGAAGAGTTCTAAAGTGGTCTACTTCTTTTGAGACCAAAACCTCAAGTTACCTTGCCTCAAGCGATATATGTCTATATGCCTTTCGTGTGGTATCCTGTACTATTTTATTTTCTTTCCATATGAATGTTGCTCTATTTCTAGAATCTACTACAAGTATCGATCGAGTACTTGCTCATATCATTCAATTTTAGTCCAACTAATACAACCTTTTCAGAATTAGATTAGTTTATGGCCATGATGCACATTTGTCTATGTTTAGGGATTGCATGCATACAATTACAATTAAAACAATTGAAGGAAAGAGTAAATTAATTCAGATCTATGCTTCAACCATTAAAGACAGTGAAGGTTTTATCATGTAATCCCAACCATATGAGATTTAGTTCATGGGCTGGCAAGCAAAATTCAAAACAAAAATATCATCCAACATCGTTTCAATCAAATTAATTCATGGGAGAACAGATGAAGAAATAATGGAAGAACTTTGGGAAAATGGCTTTTGCCAAACCAATCCAGAATCCAGCAGCACAGTGTCCTGTGGTGGCTGAGAGGGACTGCCTTTGGTTTCCTCTTTCTGTCTCTACTCAGCCGCTACCCTCTATTTTTGACTACATATCTCCCCTCCTTGGGGTTTCCTCCTTTGTTTTTTTATAAGCTTTTCTTCCTAGGGTAAATCCAACAACCCACGATATCTTCTCCTCTTTTTTAGGTGGATTTTTCTGGTACAAGTAGAGTTGGGCTAAAACTGGTATGCGTTGGGTGTTGAATCAATCATCTTCCTGGAACTGCCACGGCATAAAATGTGGTAAACTGTCCAACCTTTTACCTCCGGAAACTTTATTCCTTTATTTTTTTCTCCTTATCCTACACCTGCCAACCATAACCCTTCCACATCTAATTAAAAGTACCTAGAATTTAAACTGTAACAGTCCGATTTAGACCCTAGTCGAAAAAGTGGTTTCGAGACCACAAATTTGAGTCAGAAAAATATTTTAAAATTATTTTTGACGTTCCAGTATGTGAATTTATATGTGTGAAAATTTTATCGTTTGTGTGCTCGATTTATTAAAAGGACTTAATCGCATAAAATGTAAAAGTGGCTAATTAATTGTTAAAGTGCTAAAGTGCTATGTTATTTTTAATGTGTGGTCCTATGTTGATATAATACCATTTAGAATGATGATGGACATTAAAGGCCTTAATATATATATGTTTTATTTGTAAATTAAAAAGGTTAGTTTAGTAAATGATTAATAATGTTCATTATAATAAAAAAAAATCATAAAAATGGTCATTATATTCATCCATATTGCCGAATTTGAAAGAAAAAGAAAGAAAGGAAAGCATGTTAGGTTCAGCCTTGATGTTCTTTGATTAAGGTATGTGTTTTGCTCGATTTTTGATAATTTTTACGTTTTTGAAATCATTGCTATGTAATCTATCAAGCCCATGTCTTAATTTTTGAATTTGATGATGATTGTGTGTTTTGCCATTTTCGAAAGCTTGTGGTTTTTGTTGTTTGATGATGGAAAATAAAAGATATGTGATAGATTAATATGTTTTGTCTTTGGATTTTTGATGAATTTGAGTAAATTAGACTAAATTGCAAAAATGTTATTTTGAGGGACTAAAATGTGAAATAAATTAAATGTGTGGACTTATATGAACTATATGAATATTCGGCCAAGCATGGGAAATATGAATTTTTTGTATTTTGTGATTATATGAAATAGGGACTAAGATGTCAAAAATGTGAATTTTAAAGGCTAAAGTGTAAATTGCCCTAATTATGTGTTTATGGTTTGAATTAAATGAAATGTGTTATTAAATAGCCAAATTTGACTTTATATAGATCAATAACAAAAGAAAATAGAATTAGATCGGGGAAAGTCGAAAGTGGTCGAGTAGTCGATTCCATCCGTTCGTTTCTGTACGAGGTAAGTTCATAAGTAAATAAATGTCGTTAAATTCTATTGTGTTGAATTTAATAGTGCCGAATGGAATTATTACTTGTGTAAATGATTGTGCTGAAATGAATTAAGCATGGGAGAAATATTTACGAGCTTAAAATGATCGAGTTACAACGTCCGAAAGCCCCTACAAACCTTAGGAATAGTTAGGATACATATGTCATGACATAGGATTCCGATATGTGATTTCGTGTAAGACCACGTCTGGGACGTTGGCATCGACTTGTGTTTACGTGTAAGACCATGTCTGGGACATTGGCATCGTATTTGATTTTGTGTAAGACCCTGTCTGGGACAGTGGCATCGATATGTGATTACATGTAAGACCACGTCTGGGATGTTGGCATTGTGTGAGCTTTTCGACTATCCAAGTATCCTTATTAATTCCAAATGGTTCAACGGGCATTATCGAGTTAAGATCTAATGTGAAAACGAACTAAAAGGTTCAGGTACGTGCTATGTCATATGAATATGAAAGTAAAGTAAGTTTATGTTTGAGATGAATATATGAATTAGACATGATAAAAGAGGAATTTATACGTGCTTATGAGTATATGTGCATTCGGCATTGATGCTATAATGTTTTTGTATATGTGTTAATATTTGAGTTTGCAAGCATAATAAATTTACATTTGGTTAAGGTTTGTTTAATTTGGCTAGTTGATTTAATGTGAATGTTTATTTGATCATTAATTGCTTATGACTTACTAAGCTATGAAAGCTTACTTTGTGTGTATGTTTGTTCATTGTTTTATAGATTATTAAAGCTACGGGAAGCTCGGGGATCATCGAGGATCATCACCACACTATCGAACTATATTTTGGTACCTTTTGAAGATGTATATATTAAAGTATGGCATGTATAGGCTAGAGAAGTTTAATTATGCTAGAAATGTTTAAATATAGCCATGTGATATGGCTTGATAATGAATGTGATTATGGAGTGATTTTAGTGCATGTTATGTGATTCTTAATTTGGTATGGTTTGATGTGCTTATGAATGGCCAAAAGAATTGGTCAATTTTGGTAAGTTTCATGGTTTATTTAGGAATTTGATATGATGAAAAATGTTATGAATTGAATTAGGTCAAAATGATGTATGTTTTCATATGTTTTTGATGTGAAGTTGGTGTTTTGAATTGGTATGTTTGAGTTTGATGGTATATGAAAATGAATGAAGAGGTTAAAGGTCAAATTGTGCATGATTTGGTATGTTTTTGGTTTCCATTAGATCATGAATTGAGGCTTGTAGGTTTGACCCAAAGTTTGGGTGGCAAATTGGCTTTGCAAATGGCCTATATTTTCCCATACGGTTGAGCACACGGGCGTAAGTCTCGACCGTGTCTCTCCTTGTTGCATTTCGAAGCAAGTCAGTAAGCCACACAGGCGTGTCTACTGGCCGTGTGAGCAAGTCAGTAACCTCTCTAATTTTCACACGGCATGGCACACGGGCGTTTCTTGTGGCCGTGTGGACAAGTCAGTATGTATGCCCTGTTTTTCCACGGCCTGCCCACACAGGCGTGTGACCTCTGTGACTTTGAAAAATGTTTACTTTTTAGAAAATTTTGTATGTGCTCGGTTTAGTCCAGACCCCTTTCCAATGCATGTTTAAGGTCTCCTAGACCTTTTAAAGGGACTCTATGTATATGATTTGCTATGATATGATGATGGTGTATTTTATGTTTGTGAAATGATCGTAAAGTTCTGATATGTTCGGTAATGCCTCTTAACCCTATTCTGGGAATGGTTACGGGTTAGGGGTGTTACATTTTGTTAGTATCAGAGCTACGGTTTAGTCGATTCTAGGACTAACGTAGCGTGTGTGAGTCTAGCTATACATGCCATATTTATAAACTGCGATAGTGTTATGATTCCTGACAATTGAAATGTGTTTTCATATAGTAAATGGATCCCGATCGAGCCATAGCTGATGATGTGGAAAGTAATGTGCCCGCTCCTGCTCAGGGGACAGCACTGGCTGATTCTAGGCCGCTTTCGAGTAGTCATGAGAGTGAGGCTAAATAAGCCTTCTATCATATGATGAACGATTGGTTCACACAGTATATTCGTACAAATCCGGCTGTTCAACAACCCCCACCCCAGTCTAATCCTCCTCCGATACCTATAATACCTCAAGTACTTGATCCGATAAGATCACTTAAGCCCCCTATTGATAAAATTAGAAAATACGGGGCTGAAGAATTTAGAGCCACTATTGACGATGATGCTGAGCGAGCTGAATTCTGGCTCGATAGTACTATCCGTGTGGTTGATGAGCCATCCTGTACACCTGATGAGTGCATTAAATGTGTTGTATCCTTACTTCGAGATTTCGCGTATCATTTGTGGAATACACTGATATCTGTAGTTCCGAGAGAACGGGTTACCTGGGAGTTCTTTCAGACTGAATTCCGTAAGAAATACATCATTCAGAGATTCATCGACCAAAAGCGCAAAGAATTCCTTAAGTGGAAACAGGGTCGTATCGCCATAACAGAATATGAGCAGGAATTTGTGAGACTTAGCAGATATGCCCGAGAGTGTGTTTTGACAGAAGCAATTATGTGTAAAAGATTCGAAGACGGGCTGAATGAAGACATTAAATTGCTTGTTGGGATTCTGGAAATAAAAGAGTTTGTCGTACTTGTTGAATGAGCTTGCAAAGCTAAAAAGCTTGGGAAAGAGAAAAGAAAAGTTGACTTTGAAGCTATAGATGCACGTAAGAGATCATTGGGTAAGTCATTTCAGCAGGCATCAAAGAAATTCTGAGATGACTTTAGCCATTCAAATGCTACTGCGGGTTATTCTAGACGTGATCGGGACAGACCACCTGTGAGTTTGAAAGTTACCTCAGTAGCTAGTGTTGGTAACATTAGATCGAACAAACCTGAGTGCAAACACTGTGGTAAATGACATCCTGGCAGTTGTAGGTTGAATGATCTGGCTTGCTTTAAATGTGGATCGATGGATCACTTCATTCGTGAATGTCCTGGGTTGGTTGAGCAAGACATGAAGCAGAATATGAGGTCGAGTAACACGACAGCTCGTGGTAGACCACCCAGAAATACGGGTAATGTGAGTGGCAGTCAGAGAGAAACTAAAGACACAGCTGTTAGATCGGAGGCTCGTGCACCTGCCAAAGCTTATGCTATTCACGCCCGCGAAGAAGCTTCGTCTCCAGATGTGATTACCAGTACTTTCACTCTCTATGATACTAGTGTTGTTACATTGATTGATCCTGGTTTGACTCATTCTTATGTATGTGAGACTTTAGTATCTAGTAAGACTTTGCCTGTAGAGTCTACTGAGTTTGTGATTAGAGTATCGAACCCCTTAGGCCGGTGTGTTTTGGTTGATAAAGTGTGCAAGAATTGTCCGTTGATGATTCAAGATTCATGTTTTCCGGCTGATTTGATGTTGTTGCCATTCGATGAGTTTGATATAATTCTGGGTATGGATTGGTTAACTTTGCACGATGCTATTGTGAACTACAAACGAAAGACTATTGAATTGCGATGTGAGAATAGTGAGATTATTCGGATTGAGTCTAATGATATGAATGGTTTACCGACAGTGATATCTTCGATGTTAGCTCAAAAATATGTGAGAAAGGGTTATGAAGCCTACTTTGCTTATGTGCTCGACTCTAAAGTGACTGAAAAGAAGATTGATTCAGTACCAGTTGTGTGTGAGTATCCGGATGTGTTTCCCAAAGAATTACCGGGTTTACCATTGATTCGAGAGGTAGAGTTTGGTATTGAGTTAGTGCCGGGGATGACTCCGATATCGATAGCTCCGTATAGAATGGCACTGACTGAATTAAAAGGGTTGAAGACTCAGTTGCAAGAATTGACTGATAGAGGCTTTGCACGACCGAGTTTTTCTCCCTAGGGTGCACCAGTTTTGTTTGTAAAAAAGAAAGATAGAACTATGAGAATGTGCATTGATTACCGACAGTTCAATAAGGTGACTATAAAGAATAAATATCCTTTGCCACAGATTGATGACTTGTTCGATCAATTGAAAGGGGCTACAGTGTTTTCTAAGATAGATCTGAGATCGGGTTACTATCAGTTGTGAGTTAAAGACTCTGATGTACCGAAAACTGCTTTCCGAACGAGGTATAGACACTATGAGTTTCTGGTTATGCCTTTCGGACTTACTAATGCTCCTGCAGTTTTTATGGATTTAATGAATCAGATCTTCAGACAGTATTTGGATCGATTTGTGGTTGTGTTTATATATGATATATTGATCTATTCATGTGATGAACTCGAACATGCTGAACATATGAGATTAGTGCTATAGACCTTACATGATAAGCAGTTGTATGCGAAGTTCAGTAAATGTGAGTTCTGGTTACAAGAAGTCAGTTTTCTGGGACATATTGTATCAGCATCGGGTATTCGGGTTGATCCGAATAAGGTTTCGGCGATACTAGATTGGAAGCCTCCTAAAAATGTATCCGAAGTCTGAAGTTTCCTGGGATTAGCTGGTTACTATAGACGGTTCGTAAAAGGTTTCTCTATGATTGCAACCCCGATGACGTGACTACTTCAGAAAGATGTTAAGTTCGAGTGGTCAGAAAAGTGTCAGAAAAGTTTTGATCAGTTGAAAGCTTTGTTGACCGAAGCTCCAGTGCTAGTTCAGCCAGAGTCGGGTAAAGAATTTGTCATTTATAGTGATGCATCTTTGAATGGTCTGGGCTGTGTTTTAGTGTAGGAAGGCAAAGTCATAGCTTATGCCTCGAGACAATTAAAGCCACACAAAAAGAACTATCCGACACATGATCTGGAATTGGCAGCTATTGTGTTTGCATTGAAAATTTGGTGTCACTATCTGTTCGGTGAGAAGTGTCACGTTTATTTCGATCACAAAAGCTTAAAATATTTGATGACTCAGAAAGATCTGAATCTACGACAGTGAAGGTGGTTGGAGTTGTTAAAAGATTATGAGCTTGTAATTGACTACCATCTGGGGAAAGCCAATGTTGTTGCAGATGCTTTGAGTCGAGAATCATTTTTTGCCCTACGTGCGATCAATACTCAGATGGTTCTATCTGATGATGGTTCGATTGTAGCTGAGTTGAAAGTGAAACCGTTATTTATTCTATAGATTTGTGAGGCTCAGAAATTTGATAATGAATTGATAGCAAAACAAGCTCAATGTGATGCGAATATTGATTCAGAGTTCCAAGTTGATACTGAAGGTTGTTTGAGGTTCAAAGACCGAATGTGTGTTCCGAGAAAGTCAGATTTGATTCAGATGATTTTGAATGAAGCTCATAGTAGTCGGTTATCTGTTCACCCGGGTAGTACAAAAATGTATAATAATTTGAAACAGCTTTACTGGTGGCATGGTATGAAACGAGACATTTCTGACTTTGTTTCAAGATGTTTGATCTGCCAGCAAGTCAAAGCTGAGCATCAGGTTCCATCTGGGTTACTTCAACTGATTATGATACCTGAGTGGAAATGGGACAGAGTCACGATGGATTTTGTATCAGGTTTGCCTTTGTCATCAAGTAAGAAAGATGCAATCTGGGTTATTGTGGATAGATTGACTAAATTGGCTTATTTTATTCCGGTTCGCACAGATTACTCACTTGATAAACTTGCTGAGTTGTATAGTTCTCAAATTGTGAGATTACACGGAGTACCTATTTCTATTATCTCGGATAGAGATCTGAGGTTCACATCATGGTTTTGGAAGAAATTGCAGGATGCACTAGGTATGAAACTACATTTTAGTACCGCTTTCCATCCGCAAACAGATGGTCAGTCCAAATGAATTATTCAGATACTCGAGGATATGTTGAGATGTTGCATTCTTGAGTTTGAAGGTACATGGGAACGATACTTACCACTGATTGAATTTGTGTATAATAATAGCTTTCAATCGAATATCAAAATGCACCTTACGAGGCTTTGTATGGTCGTAAATGTCGAACACATTTGTATTGGACTGAGCTTAGTGAGAATAAGATACATGGGGTCGATTTGATCAAAAAAATTGAACAGAAAGTGAAAATGATTCGTGATAGTCTGAAAGACGCGTCAGATCATCAGAAGTCATATGTAGATTTGAAACGTAAAGATATCGAGTTTTAGATCGGGGACAAAGTGTTTTTGAAAGTCTCACCGTGGAAGAAAATACTCTGATTCGGTCGTAAAGGTAAATTGAGTCCGGGATTCATTGGACCGTATGAGATTGTTGAATGTATCGGGCCGGTTGCTTACAAACTGTTGTTGCCACCTGAGTTAGAAAAGATCCATAATGTATTTCATGTTTCGATGCTTCGACGTTATCGATCTGACCCATCGCACGTAATTTCTACGTCTGAGATTGAGATTCAATCTGATATGACATACGAGGAGGAACCGATCCGAATTTTAGATTGTGAAGTGAAAGAATTGAGAAATAAGAAAATTTCTTTAGTAAAAGTCTTATGGTATCGACACAGGGTTGAAGAAGCTACTTGGGAGCCTGAAATGCTATGAGAGAACGTTACCCAAACCTATTTGCCGGTAAGATTTTCAGGTACGAAAATCCCTAAGGGGGAGAATTGTAACAGTCCAGTTTAGACCCTAGTCGGAAAAGTGGTTTCGGGACCACAAATCTGAGTCAGAAAAATATTTTCAATTTTTTTTTGACGTTACAGTATATGAATTTATATGTGGGAAAAATTTTGTGTGAAAATTTTATATTAACGCCCCGAATTTTGGGCCTAGAAGAAATAGGTTTTCCTACAAGGGAACAGTTAGGAGACTGCACATAAATATTTAGTTGTGCAAGAAAGTGACACAACTGTCTGTCTGCTTCAGTAGCTAAGTGATTTGGGTGCGTATGGGAGTGTTTGAGAAGCCTGCATTCAAGTCTTGGCTTTTGCAGAATTTTTAGTTTTGCTCTTAAATGAATATGGATACTAGAGTATAGGCCTTATAAATAATAGTACTTGTTTTATGAGAAAAAGAGCTTGTGGTCTAATGGCAAGGTGGCGTGTTGTGTAACTGTGAGGTCTGAGGTTCAAGTCCTGGGTTGCGCAATGGAGTATTTATTTTGCTGCTTGAGCTGTGTAGGTAGTGGAGTTGGACTGAAACACGGCTAAGGGGAGTTTGAATAGAAGTTGAATAGAGTTGTTGGGGGAGTTGAGGAGATATCGGTGGAGTAATTCAAGGATGGATAAGGGAAGAGATACGAGGAGAAAATCAAGGAGTTTGATGGAGAGGAAGTGTTTGTGCCGAATTTGGTCTCTAGGCACTCAGATAACCGATTTTGGGGGGTTTTTGGGTTGTTGTTTTTTTCTCTATCTGCTTCGGTTTTGGTCAGCATTCTTTTCACCTTTTGCTTTTGGTGCCAAATTTTGGCTAAGACTTCAAGTACCTCTCGGGTTTGTTCGTTTTCTTTTTCTGCTCTTTCCTTCAATTCTTTTTCTTTTGTTTTGTTTGGCCAAATAGTTCTTTGGTTCTCTCCTATGCCGAATCCTCTTCTCTCTTCCCCTCTTCTCTTTGCTGTTTCTTTTCTCTCTTCTACTTTCCCAAACCTTGACCAAATAGTGTTGAGTAGTTTCGTGTTGCATTTTTCTTCTGATTTGCTCTTCTTCCTCTACCCTTTTTTGGTCAACTGGATGTTGAATATTGCTTTTCTCTCCCTCTTCATCTCTTCAATTTTTTTTCCGGCTTGAGAACTATTCTCTGACGGTTCAAATTCCTCGAGAAGTGAAAGAGTTTCAGGTGAGATTAAAGTCGTCGAAACCTTCCTCTCATCACTCGATCAAAGGTAAGTATGTAAGCTTGCATTCTAACGTGTAGGCCGAATACTTTCTACGACTCTGTAAGTTATCATGTGTGGATTTAAACCACATGAATAAACAATCCTGTTTAATAAAATTCGTTTGTAATGCAGATATCCCTCAAAGAGATTGTAGTCAACCTTCGTCAGTGGTATAAGTGGGCTAAGCCACATTTGTCAATCGAGGCAAGTGTTAATTTTAGTTTTAGTTAAGGGTGTAAAAGAAGGGGATTAACCTTATTGTTCAACGACTAATGGAAATCTGTGTATGAATGTAGGTTTTGGTGCTCGTGGATCTTAGTGCGTGTTCACAAGCAGGTGTGTAAACACCCCACTGTAACTGTAGAATGGCAAAACCTGAAAAGCTAAAAATACGACGTTTAAGACCACACGAGCGTGCGATCGTGTAAAATGACCGAAATACCCCCATAGGGTAAAAGGACTGAAATACCCCCATAGCGTAAAATGACCAAAATACCCCCATAGGGTAAAATGACCGAAATACCCCCAGGAGATGAAATGACTGTTATGGCCTTATGTTATGTATGACTGATTTGCTCTATGATATGTATGACTATGATTGAGCATGACATTTTTCGTACATGTATGATATTATGTCACGACATATTGCATGGGGATGGGTTGCTATATTTGGAGGAAGTGTACTGTACTGATAAGGTCGCACGGGTCGCCCAAGACGATTGTGGACGTCTCGATGGCTATATGTCGTTTATTTCTTGGCGCTTTGTTTGCACATCGCTTTAGTGCCGTGTCGGTGCTAATCTTGGTGTGTCTGGCTGGGTGGGTGAATTTTATCCCCACATGGTGTGTTTGGTGGGACAGAGTGGTGTGTAGAGGCTGGATTGGGTAGAATTTCTGACTGCATATTTGCAACGATTAATGATACTCATCATTATTCTTGCATCGATTAATGATATTACATAATCGCTCATTTGCATGAATGATATTTGTTACTGTTATGCGCCAAGGCCCCACCGATACTATTATTGAAATTGGGCAAAGGCCCTACGATTCTCGGCATTGTCTTTGGGCTCAAGCCCAATTATTCTTATTACGAAAGGGCTTAGGCCCACACCGAATCTGGATCATTATTATAATGGGCTCGAGCCCAAACCGCATTTATCTCTTGTTTAATTGATTGTTTGCTTGTTAGGGGATTACACACTGAGTTTTCGTAAACTCACCCCTCTATTTAACTGTACAGGTAATCTCCAGTCGTAGGCGGGTCGGTGTTGCGAGGGACTCAATGATGGCCACACAACCGCATCAGCTTTCGCTTTTAGCTTTCGATTTATAAGTAACTGAATTTGGGTATTTTTATGTAATAAGGCCTCTTTAAAGTTATAAACTTTAAATTGGGGTTTTTATTTATTTAGTTTGATATAAACTGCTAGTTGTAGAAAAAGAAGGGTTTTCAAAAGGTAACTATTTTCAAAGACACCACGTTTTCGCAACATTTCCTAAAAAAACTTTTGCAATAAATGAGATTTTGAAATTTAGTAACGTTTTAAAAGTGATTAGCTTTTAATGATGCACGCTTTGGAAATGAACAACCCGTTTTGGAATCACCTTTTAATAACAAAATGATTAATTGATTTTGAGGATTTCATCGACAACAAGTTTTATGCTAAACACTTCAATGTGACACCGCCAGATTCGGCCATGACGACTAGGTCGGGTTTGGGGTGTTACATTTATCGTTTGTGTGCTCGATTTAATAAAAGGACTTAATCGCATAAAATGTAAAAGTGGCTAATTAATTGTTAAAGTGCTAAAGTGCTATGTTCTTTTTAATGTGGGGTCCTATGTTGATATAATACCATTTAGAATGATGATGGACATTAAAGGCCTTAATATATATATGTTTTATTTGCAAATTAAAAAGGTTAGTTTAGTAAATGATTAATAATGTTCATTATAATAAAACAAATCATAAAAATGGTCATTATATTCACCAATATTGCCGAATTTGAAAGAAAAAGAAAGAAAGGAAAGCATGTTAGGTTCGACCTTGATGTTATTTAATTAAGGTATGTGTTTTGCTTGATTTTTGATAATTTTTACGTTTTTAAAATTGTTGCTATGTAATCTATCAAAGCCCATGTCTTAATTTTTGAATTTGATGATGATTTTGTGTTTTGCCATTGTCGAAAGCTTCTGGTTTTTATTGTTTGATGATGGAAAATAGAAGATATATGATAGATTAATATGTTTTGTCTTTTGATTTTTGATGAATTTGAGTAAATTGGACTAAATTGTGTAAAGGTTATTTTGAGGGACTAAAATGTGAAATAAATGAAATGTGTGGACTTATATGATGTAACAGCCCGGTTTAGACCCTAGTCGAAATAGTGGTTTCGAGACCACAAATCTGAGGTTGTAAATATATTTTAATATTACTTTTGGTGTTGATGATGTGTGATATAGTCTGTGTAAAAATTTTCTGTGTGATAATTTTATCGACTGTGTGTCAAATTGTGAGAAAGGACTTAATTGTATAAAGTGTAAATGCTGAGTGCTGATTGTTAAGTACTTAATTATTGTTGGCTTTTAAGGTGGAGGCCTTATGAGGCAATTTAACCTTTTTAAAGATTGTGGATGGCTAAATGACATATTAGCTTTAATATTTATTTGTTTTATATGTTTAATGAAAAGGCAAAATAGTAAAATGTTAAATAAAGTAATAATAATAAAACAAAAGCATGAAAATAAGATGAAGGTGTTCATCTTTGTCCACCGAAAACACAAATAGAAAAGAAGGAAGAAAAGCTTTATGATATTCGGCCATTGTTCATCTTGATTGAGGTATGATTTTGAGTCGGTTTTTGATAATTTCTACGTTTTTGTAATCGTTTCTTTGTGCTCTACAAAACCCATGCTTAAATTTTGTGAACTGATGATTTTTATAAAATGTACCATTGATGAAACGATAAACTTTGTGATGAGTGTTGGTGTTAAATGAAAGATATGTGTTTATTGAACATGTTTTATTCTTGAACTTTTGATGAATTTAGCTAATTAGGGCTAAATTGAGAAAATAGCATTTTGAAGGATTAAAATGTGGAATAAATGAAATGTGTGGGCTTGTATGAATATAATGATAATTCGGCTAGGCATGGGTGCAAGCTAATTATGTGAATTTGATGATTTTATGAATTAAGGACTAAAGTGTCAAAATGTGAAAATGTGAGGGCTATTTTGTAAAATGCCCTAAATATGAGTGTTTGGACTAAAATGAATGATTTGGTGATTGAATGGATTGAATTTGAATGTGTATAGACCAAAAAAGGAGAGGTTCGGATCGAGATCGAGGCAAAGATAAAGTGCTCGATTGACCGACCGTTTCGATATTTCAATGTCTGAGGTAAGTTCGAACATAATACGAACATTTAGTTATGTTAAATATTATGAAATGAATGTTATAATGATATTGAAATGTGGATGCTATGTGAGAGTTGAGTTTAAGTTATGTGGCACTAAGTGTGCGTATTCGAAAACGTGATTGAGATGATCAACACTGTGTGTGCGAAATAAAATAAGCTATGACTTTGTGGTTGGCACTGTGTGTACGATACCTATTGAAGAGCGGTTTGATATAAATACACTATGTGTGTGATTATAATTAAGCTTTGGCTAAATATCGGGGCACTAAGTGTGCGATTAAATCAAAGAAGAGACGAAAGTTGATCGAAAGGGAAAAGTGAGTATTGAGTAGAAAATGTAATTGACTACTAGGTGTTGACTAAGGTACGCTCGGAACCTATGTGATGAATCTATGAATGATATTATGAAATGTTAAATGAGCATTTTAGTTTTGGATGGCATCATATATATATGTATATGTGGAATAATCTATGTGATGATTTGTTATATTATAATGTATCAGGTTACAAACTTACTAAGCTTTGAAAGCTTACTGTGTGATTTGTTTCTCTGCTTTGCGATGTCGATAAAAACTTGCTCGGATCCAGGAATCATCAGCATCTCAATCACACTATCGGCATTCTATTTTGGTACTTTTGGAAAGATGTACATAGTTGAAATATGGCATGTATAGGCTAGTTGCTTTGAATCACATTTGAGATGTGTAAATAGCCATGTGATGTGGCTAGCTAAGTGTTGGTAATGTGCATGAGTGGATATGGTATTTGGTGCATATTTTGATATGGCATGATGGTAATGAATTAGCATATGAATGGTGAATTCAATGATTAATTAATGCCTTAGTGATTTAGTGAGGTTATGGATGATTTATAACTAGATTTACATGTAATTTGGTTGTATAAAATGGCATGCTTAGAGATGAGATTCTATGTGATGATATGATGATTGTTGGACATGAAATTGGTTGCCAAATTGTGTGTATAAAGATGCTCGAATGTGCTTGTAGGATTGACCCATGTGGGTGGCATTTTGGCCTTGCAAATGGCCTAATTGAGCCACACGGCCAGGGCACACGGCGTGCCTAGTGACCGTGGGGCTAAGTCAGTAGCTAGCCTAATAGCACACGGCCAAGACACGGGCGTGCCTAGTCAACGTGTGAGAAAGTCAAAATATGGCCTAAGAGTACACGGCCAAGCCACACGGGCGTGCTTGGTGGCCGTGGATGGGAAGTCAGATTCGACCACGGCCAAGGCACACGGGTGTGCTTGGTGGCCGTGGATGTAAGGTCAGATTCGACCACGGGGAGGATACACGGGGGTGTCCAGCTGCCGTGGGAGGCACACGGTTTGCCCACACGGGCGTGCATCCCATGAAACCTAGAAAAGTTTTTAAATTTTCAAAAGTTTCTGTATGTGTTTCGGTTTAGTCCCGACCCCTCCCTAGCATGTGTTTAAGGTCTTATACGCCTTAAAAAGGGACTAATTGTTTATGTTTGATGTATTATGATGATGATTGACTTTGTGTCGTAAATGGGTTGTGAAATGATTTTATTGTCCGGTAATGCCTCTTAACCCTATTCTGGCGACGGTTTTGGGTTAGGGGTGTTACATATGAACTATATGAATATTCGGCCAAGCATGGGAAATATGAATTTTGTGTATTTTGTGATTATATGAAATAGGGACTAAAATGTCAAAAATTTGAATTTCAAAGGCTAAAGTGTAAATAGCCAAATTTGAATTTATATAGATCAAGAACAAAAGAAAACGGAATTAGATCGGGGGAAGTCGAAAGTGGTCGAGTAGACAATTCCATCCGTTCATTTCTGTACGAGGTAAGTTCAAAAGTAAATAAATGTCGTTAAATTCTATTGTGTTTAATTTAATAGTGTCGAATGGAATTATTACTTGTGTAAATGATTATGCTGAAATGAATTAAGCATGGGAGCAATATTTATGAGCCTGAAATGATCGAGTTACAACATCCGAAAGCCCCGTACAAACCTTAGGAATAGTTAGGATACATAAGTCATGACATAGGATTTCGATATGTTATTTTGTGTAAGACCACGTCTGGGACGTTGGCATCGACTTGTGTTTACGTGTAAGACCATGTCTGGGACATTGGCATCGTATTTGATTTCGTGTAAGACCCTGTCTGGGACAGTGGCATCGATATGTGATTACATGTAAGACCACGTCTGGGACGTTTGAATTGTACGAGCTTTCCGACTATTCGAGTGTCCTTATTAATTCCAAATGGTTCAACGGGCATTATCGGGTTAAGATCGAATGTGAAAATGAACTAAAAGGTTCAGGTACGTGCTATGTCATATGAATATGAAAGTAAGGTAAGTTTATGTTTGAGATGAATATATGAATTAGACATGATAAAAGAGGAATTTATACGTGCTTATGAGTATATGTGCATTCGGCCATTGATGCTATAATGTTTTTGTATATGTGTTAATATTTGAGTTTCCAAGCATAATAAATTTACATTTGGTTAAGGTTTGTTTAATTTGGCTAGTTGATTTAATGTGAATGTTGATTTGATCATTAATTGCTTATGACTTACTAAGCTATGAAAGCTTACTTTGTGTGTATGTTTGTTCATTGTTTTATAGATTATTAAAGCTATGGGAAGCTCGGGGAACATCGAGGATCATCACCACACTATCGAACTATATTTTGGTACCTTTTGAAGATGTATATATTAAAGTATGGCATGTATAGGCTAGAGAATTTGAATTATGCTAGAAATGTGTAAAAATAGCCATGTGATATGGCTTGATAATGAATGTGATTATGAAGTGATTTTAGTGCATGTTATGTGATGCATAATTTGGTATGGTTTGATGTGCTTATGAATGGCCAAAAGAATTGGTCAATTTTGGTAAGTTTCATGGTTGATTTAGGAATTTGATATGATGAAAAATGTTATGAATTGAATTGGGTCAAAATGATGTATGTTTTCATATGTTTTTTATGTGAAGTTGGTGTTTTGAATTGGTATGTTTGAGTTGGATGGTATGTGAAAATGAATGAAGAGGTTAAAGGTCAAATTGTGCATGATTTGGTATGTTTTTGGTTGCCATTAGATCATGAATTGAGGCTTGTAGGTTTGACCCAAAATTTGGGTGGCAAATTGGCTTTGCAAATGGCCTATATTTGCCCATACGGTGGAGCACACGGGCGTGTGTCTCGACTTTGTCTCTCCTTGTTGCATTTCGAAGAAAGTCAGTAAGCCACACGGGCTGAACACACGGGCATGTGACTGGCCGTGTGAGCAAGTCAGTAACCTCCCTAATTTTCACACGGCCTGGCACACGAGCGTGTCTTGTGGTCGTGTGGACAAGTCAGTATGTATGCCCTATTTTGCCACGGGCTAGACACACGGGTGTGTCTAATGCCGTGTGAGGCACACGGCCTGCCCACACGGGCGTGTGACCTCTGTAACTTTGCAAAATGTTTAATTTTCAGAAAATTTTGTATGTGCTCGGTTTAGTCCCGACCCCTTTCCAATGCATGTTTAAGGTCTCGTAGACCTTTTAAAGGGACTCTATGTATATAATTTGCTATGATATGATTATGGTGTATTTTATGTTTGTGAAATGATCGTAAAGTTCCGATATGTTTGGTATTGCCTCTTAACTCTATTCCGACAATGGTTACGGGTTAAGGGTGTTACTTAAACACAGTCCAAGCTCCTAATGCAATGATAAAAAATACTAATGAAATGTCCTAAAATGCCTCAAAATGCACCCAAGTACAAGCAATTAGCTAGGTCTAAAGGCATGAAATATAACTCTTTTCAAGAGTTATCACACTCCCAAACCTAAGTTATTGCTTGTCCTCAAGCAAAATATGCATGAGTGCATGTATGCAGCAATATTGCCAGCGCATATACCCATATTGTACTGTTAATCTTTTCGAATATCAATATATACATCAATTCTTAGCCATCTTCTTTCTCTAAAAACCTGTTCGAGTTTCAAAGGTTTGGTTTAACAAAAGTAGTGCAGAAAATTACTCCCTAACAACAAAATTTACTAAGTTCCAAGTGTGTTCTGGCCATAGCAAATATCTAATAATTTACTCAGTTCATTTGTTACATAAACTCAAGTTACTCTTGCTATAAACATACTTGAAATGTATAAACCATTTATGTTCGTTTTCAAAAATTATTATTATTAGGGAATTTAGCATGTAACAGAATTCTCTGAGTTGACAATCATAATGGAGCTGTAACACTCCCAGACTCGGCCCAGACGTTATGGCCGAATCCGGGAATGTCACATCAAAGGCATAACTCAAAACGATTTTGCTAAGTAAAAATTTAAGACCCAAAAGCCCAAAATCCTTGAGTCTTGTTAAGTAATGATAAAAGCCCATTTTATTATTTTAAGTATTTTGGAAACCAAGTTTAAACATAAGAAATTTACTCAGGTTTAATAATAAAGTATACAATTGAAACAACAAAACCCAAAATCTAAAGTCAAATCGGAGTACAAGGCCTTATCACATCCAACGAAAATAAAGTAATTAAAATCATGTCTTTTGGGACAAATAAATAAAACTTCTAAGTATCTTGTAGTGTGGCCGTCTCAGAGTCCTCTCCCACGCGTCGAGCCGTTTCTTCGAGGATCGCTTTGAAACATTTAATAAAAATGGGTGAGTTTCGAAACTCAGTGTGTACGACCCTTGTTAATCCAATCAACATACAATTATCACATTGGGCCTAAGCCCTATAAAAAGTGGTGGTCTTGGGCCTTAGCCCATAACGACCTCATATCACATCAGTATCACATGAATGCATTTCACCCATCCCAAATCCAACCTTGCACACCATTTCCCTTCCAACCCTACACACCTGTGGGGATATAAATATCAACCCACCCATCCCTACACACCAAAGGTAGCACCAGGAGTGGCACTACTCAAACGTTGCAGCAAAGCTGCTATAATGGGCTTAAAGCCACCGGTGGATCCACGGTCGTCAAGCGACTATGCGATCCTCAAATCTTCCTCCGTATCATCAAAACCCACCCAAGTGCAATGTAACACCCCAAACCCGATCAATACGCTACGACCGAATTTGGTATGTCACAGGGGAAAACGTTTTGAGGAAAAACGAGTTAGCGATTTAATTTTAGTGAAAAATCCTTTGTATTTCTATATTTGTAGAAAATAAGTTAAAACTGAGATTTACTTTGAATTACATAAAACTTTAAAACTTAGTTGATAAATCATAGGTTAGAAAACATTTGTTTCATTTTAAGAAAACTCGATCATTTAAGTGGTAGAAAACACTTAATTTATAAATTTTCTATCAAACTATTCATATTACCCGAATCCTCATTCATACCATTGCGAGTTTTTAGTTTAGAAAACTTTAGCTCGATTGTTAAATTAATCAAGTGACATACTTAAACATGTTTAGAATAAATCCCAAAGCATATAAATAATCCAAAACCATAATTAAAGAGGCCTTATTACAAATCTATAAAATATGAAAACCCAAATTAAAATATAATAAGGTACCCAAATGGAAGTTCTTGTAAAGTCAAATTTTATTGCATGGCCTCCTCGAGTTCATCCGGCTCCACATCCGCGATCTCACGAATCACCTGAAAAGATAAGGGAGAAGGTGAGTCACCAAGACTCAGTGCATATTCCCTCTCCCGGGTAAATACCACATACTTACACAAATTATAACAAAGCAACATATATGTATAATGCACCCAACCTAGCCATCCATAACTCCTTTTCTACCCCGTGTGGTACCAAACCACTGGTGGTGCCAAACCACTGGTGTCCAAAGACACAAATATGATACCAAATCACTGGTGACCGTAGTCACGAATAATCCATCTGTGAGGCCAACCCACGTGTAATACCAAATCACTGGCAGACGATCCCATTTCTCAAAAGTGGGGCCAACCCACGGTGGAGTTAATCCACAGGGACGAGTCGCTATGAGGTGCCAAACCTCCGGTGTCCAAGACACGAATGTGATACCAAATCCCGGTGGTGCCAAACCACCGTGTCCAAGAAGACACGAATCATCAAGTTGTGGGGCCAACCCACGTGTGATACCAAATCACTGGCGACAATCCCATATCTCAAAAGTGGGGCCAACCCACGGTGGTATTAACCACAGGGACGAGTCGCTATGAGGTGCCAAACCTCTGGTGTCCGAAGACACGAATGTGATACCAAATCACCGGAGGTACTAAACCTCGGTGTCCAAGACACGATATCAATCTTCCCCCTCCTCTCATATTGCCCATACCAATGCAATAGATAAACAAATCATGTCAATATATTTTGATATGAACATATAACCAATACAACATATAGTAATATCATATCGAAACGGACTTACCCGTATCCTTGCTCATACCCATCAAGGTATCATATCAATATCTCATTGTTTCGACTTTAACAACATGAATAGTCATTTATCACTCATATATATACATATATAAACCAAGTTATAAAGTGTGTAAGATACACACCTGATAATAGTGAGAACTACACTTTCCCGCTCGTCGATACCCTCGGAATCTCTAATAACAACTATAGGCGATTTCTCTCCGATTGATGGTTCATAACCCAATGAAGAACCACGAATGAACAATGGCTCGGGGGTACGAACGACTTCAAATAAACGATTATCACCGGCAGAGGGTCCACATCCCGGTGGAAAGTCTCGAACTTCCGACACGGCCCTTCGTTTGAAATTTAAGGGTATAGCAGAACCACCCCTCTTCCAAACACTACGAACTGCTCTTTTCGAACCCATTCTTGATTGCTCCAAAATCTAACGTCCAAGGAAGAAGATAATAAATGGACGATAGAGTCCCCTAAAACTTAATCGATTAGAAGACCATCTAAAATGATATAACAAGCATAAAGATCCTTACTTTAACACTTCGATTAAATTCCGAAAATCGTCACTTGCCTATGGAGTTTGTCAAAATCCTTCAATGATAATATCCTTTTCCACACGATCTTAGAATGGCTATAGTCGACTATTAATAAAGAAATAATCAACACTCCACTATACCACTACCAAAATAAAAAGGTTTGTTTGAAAGAGAAGAGATAATAAATTCGGTCAAAAAGATCCTCTCAAGACAAAACAATTACGGCAACATGGTTGAGTAAGACACAAATAGGATTCGGCTAGATACAAGAAAAGAATGGAAAATAAAGTGAAAATAAAATAGGAGAATTTGGCATGAGCAAACAATGGAAGAAAAAGAAAAAGAATTGAGAGGAGGAAGATTCGGCCAAAGAAAAGTAAAAGAAGAATGAACAATATGAAAAGAGATGGGAACAAGAGAGGTTGTTTTCGGCTACAAGAAATAAGAGATGAGAGGAGAGTTCCAAAGAAGATTCGGCCAAAAGCCTAAGAGGGAAGAAAAACAACTCCAATGGACATTCGGCTATGGCTCACTTTGATGCACTAGAGAAAAGTTGGTAAAGTTTCTTTAAGAATAGGTTTTTGGTTAAGACACAAAATAAGAAAGAAGGCCAAAACTAAAACAAAAACTCACCTTATGCCCAAGACACATTCGGCTATAGGGAGTGTTTGTGGAGAGAAAAGAAAACAAAAGCCAAAACATGCACAAATGCCAAAAGTTGACTAACTATCCTCCCCCAAATCTCCTAACAACATTCGGTCATCCCCTAGCCACATTTTCCGTCCACATACATGCACTAAAGGCCTTGGAATACTTTCCAAACATTCTCCATATTCCATGCCTTTTGTCCCCTTATCATAACATAACCTTAAGATTCTTATCCCCAATTTCATGCTTTCCTTAAACCAATATTCAACTTACAAAATTTGAGAGTCCAACCTATCATAAATAAGGTTTGACCGTCCATCAATGCTAGGATAAAAATAAAGTCTTCAAAATTTTAATCATGCTACTCGAACCTCTAACCTCAAGCAACTAACCAAGCATCATAACCACCTTGCCACTATCTCCTCATGTGCTTTAATTAACACTTAAATTAACTTAAGTGCTAAGCTCACTTAATCCACTTCATTAAATAAACCTTACTAAAAAAAAAATTATTCTAACTTCCTAAATAAAATCAAGCCTTCACAAGACTATGCTAACACACAAAATTCATACCCGAGCCAACACAAAAAATACTCAAATTTTCCTAAAGCTCAAGGCCCAATCCTGCTAGGCCCAATTTCGGGATGTTACATGCAACATATATTTCATGAATGCAACATACACATTCTCACACATTCAGCACTTAGGGGTATTTTAGTCATTTCACTACCCAAGGGTATTTCCGTAAATCTACTCTACAGGGGTATTTAGGTGATTTTCCAAAACAGAGGTATTTTGGAAATTTTGTAAATCAGAGATGTTTTGGTAATTCTGCAAATCAAGGGTGTTCTTGTAATGTCACAATTCGGGGGTATTTTAGTAATTTTTCAAATCTAGGGTATTTTAGTCCCTCTCGGGTTTTAGTTATGATCTTTGGCCCATTAACAAGTCCTTGCGGCTAAAGTGAACAGACACTATGCACCAGGTAAGATTCCAGAGAAGAGGAGGTGGGCCACTAGGACCGCTTAAGTACCAATCTCTCCCTAGATCCACTCCTTGACATGCATATGTCCGTTGCCACACTCTAACCCAGCGACTTGTCCACGGACATATTTAATTATTAGAATTATGTTTTATGCAGTTTGAGAGTTGTTCAGAACTAGGCCTAAAGTCCATTAAACCCTAGCATACTTGTCTACATCTTCATAAAGCCCATCAAGCTCATATCACGTTCATATAACCCATTATGCCCAATTCACATCCTTCTGGCCCATTAGACCCAAATCTCATTCATATGGCCCGTTAGGCCCAAAATAATTCCAGATCATGTAACATTCATGACTAACTCAATCGTATGACCAAACCAAACAATTTCATCAAACTTAGCCTTAGGGCCCACCGAGCCCCTTTAGCCACTTTCAGCTTTCCGGCTTTCCAGCTTTCCGACATTGTCGATATCGTGTGTATAGTGTTTGTACACACTTGGTTACTATGACGTGCTATACTATCCTTGGTCTAGAATCTACAGCCAACCAACCTTCAATCAATCACCCATACTTAAACAAAATATCTACCAAGAGCCGAAACCTTACTGTAACCTTATCATGTGCCACCGGGTTCTAATTATAACATCCCAGTTTAGGGCCTAGTCAGAATAGTGGTGCGAGACCACAAATTCGAGGGTTATAAATGAGTTTTTGAGGTTTATTCCTTTTATGCATGCTAGTGTGAAAGTTTCATGAAGCAGTTTTGTGAAATTGTGGTTAAATTGTCAAAAAGGACTAAATTGCAAAAGTTGCAAAATGTGTGTTTCTAGAAACTATATGTGTGAAATAGCTTTAGATTATTAATTAGAGGTCCTTAATGAGCAATTTTCCCAATTTTTAGTTTTTGGACAAAAATGGGCATGGATGAGTTAAAATAGAAAGTTTATCAAAAAGGGCATTTTGGTCATTTATCAAATAAGTGATTAAAATAGGAGAAAAGATGACAAAATTCATTCATCTTCTTCCTCAAGGCTGCCGAAAATTCCAAGAGCCATTGTTAGGGTTCTTCAAAATTTTCAAGCTTGCTAGTAAGTGCATCTAGCCTCGTTTTTGATATTCTTTGTATTTTTGAAGTCCCAGTAGCATGAGTAAGCTATTTTTAGCTATTTGGTGAGCTATGAAGGATGTTCAAAAATGTGGTCATGTATGACATGCATGTATTTTGTTGTTTTATGGAAGATTATGAAAGCTTGATGTAGTAGAAACATCTTTTGTTAAGTGATTTTCCATGAAAATGCATGTAGGGACTTGATTATGAAAATCTTAAGTTTGTTCATACATGTGTGTTTTAGTGAGAATTGATGATAGCTTTAGTTGAATAAGTGGTTCGGCTAAGCATGAAAGACTAGAAAGTTGAATAAAAATCACTTTACGAGCCTTTGGGGCTAAAGTGTAAATAGTAATTTTGCTAAAGTATGAGATAAGGGTCAATCTAGTCAATGTGTGTATTGAATAAGTTGATTTATTCATTATAGATCAAGAAAGGCAAAGCCCGGATCGAAACCGAGGCAAAAGCAAGGTTGTGGACTAAATTGCAAGTCTCAATACTTTTGAGTATCGAGGTAAGTCTATGCATAAATAATGCATTCATACTTACAATTTGTTGATGATAGCTAGTGTGTAGCTTGTTCGAGATTGATTGAGAACCTATGTGGTTCAAATAGAATGAATGTAGTAGAATTGTGAATGGATGTTTAATTGAGTAAGTAGACATGTGAATGTGTAGTGATAATGCTAGATGGCAGGCTAAGTGTGATACCATCCTAATGCATATTGAGGATGAGCTGGCTATGTGCGATGCTATCGTTAGGTATATCGTTTAGTGGGCTAAGTGAGAAACCCCTATGATTACCTTTGCGGTAGGCTAAGTGCGATACTACCTTATTAATCAACTATGGTGTGCTAAGTGCGAAACCACCGAGACATTTGCTGTGTGGGTTAACGGTGTGGATTAGCCATGTGATTGCATTATTGAGTAAAGAAGCTGTGTGGATGCATTATTAAGTTAATTAGTTGTGTGGATGAATTATTGAGAAATAATGATGTGTTGTATATTTTGTAAATGTGACATTGAATGCAGGGGTGCATTTCGATGGTTATGAGTATGTGACTCATGATGTGTTGGAAATGTGGTAAGGGTTAGAAAGAGTAAGCATAGTTGTTCATTACTTTTGGTAGTATAATGCTAATTGTTGTTTAGCTTATACTAGGATGCTTAATTGTTTATGTGTAAAGTTACTAAGCTCAAAGCTTACTCCTTTTCTTTTCCCTTGTCTTATAGATTAAAAGTGTTGAACCGAGATACGAGGATCAATTGGAAGATCGCCCACACTATCAGCACAATCTGGTACATGTGACTCAATGTTTTTTATATGGCATGTATAGGGGATAGACAAGTTAGTGAATTTTTTTGTAAATGGCTATGATGAGTTAGCCTTTAGATGGATAGCTTATTTTGTATAATGCCATAGTTGTTGGCTATTTTATGTTATATGAAAAGTTATAGTTGTCTATGTGAGATTGCAATTCAATTTGAGTTGATTATGATTGTGTTAGATGAGTATATGTTGTGTATGCTAGAGGGGTGAAAAGAACTTGGCACATAGCTTTGTCCTTGTCCATGTGGATAGACACACGGGCGTGTGTCTAGGCCATGTGTGACACACGGCCAGCCCACGGGCGTGTGACTCAGCCGTGTGTCCCCTGCATGTTAGTATTTCAAATCACAATAGACCACGGACTAGCCACACGAGCGTGTGCCTAGGGCGTGTGGGATTAATCAATGTTGGGCACGGGCTAGCCACAAGGGCATGTGTCTAGACTCTAGGCCGTGTTAAGGTAGTCAGTGTGCACCACGGGTGGTAAGCACAGGCGTGTGCCTTGGCCGTGGGGCATTGGCAGAATGCTGGGGTTTTAAGCACGGTTTGAGGACATGGGCGTGTGTGTCCATGCACGGGCGTGTCTAATCTTGCATGGGCGTGTGAGACTTGTATAAAAGAGAAAAATTTTAAGATTGGAAAAAGTTCCAGTTTAGTCTCGAGAGCTCTCGTGTGTATGAGTGAGGCCTCGTAAGTCGAGAAAGAGGTTGTTGAGATGACTTCAGAGAGTAGTTACGACGAGCCTTTGTGGCGATCAAGTGGTTTGAGTTCGGTAACGCCTCGAGCCCGGTTCCGGTGTAGAACCAGGGTAAGGGGTGTTACACTAATAGCCATTCCTTAGCTACTAATCAGGAGTATCCCCTAGATCTGCACTCACACACACACCATCAAGATTCGAGTGACTCATAATCCATACAAGTCACCCCTATAGATCAAACTCACATTCGGCCATTCACTTAAACCACAATCGAGTTGACTACACTTACCCTTGCTAACGATCTTACCACGCTTGCGATCTTTGAACCTTATCCTTGTTATCACAGAGTTAACGACATGACAGTTAGATAGCCTTTCGGCTTTTAGCAAAATGTACAAAAGAGGTTAACCGAATACTTACCAAATCCCCTTTCGATCCTGCGGCCTAGATAGCTATTAACTAGATTCGGCTTTCAACACTTGACTGAGAGTAGGTAAAAATTGATTTGTGATGGAGGAACAACCACCAAGATTCGGCACTATTAGCAATTTCAGCAAGAGAAAAGATGGTGGTAATTCGGCTATAGAAGAGTTTGCCTATGAGAGAATTCGGCACAAAGGAATTCGGCTTTAGGAGATTTCGGCAATGGGAGAGTTTGGCTATGGGAGGGACCGATTGAGGGGAAGAAAAGAAAGAAAAAGAATGGAAAGTTTGGCATTACCTAGGACCCCAGATTCGGCACACACACATTTATATAGCCTATAGCCGAAACTTAGCCACCCCTAAATTCCAATTCGGGACCACTTCATCCACTGCTCATCTCCTAATTTTTCTCCATGATATCTCCCTTATCCTTCTTTTAAATTCTCTCTACTAATCACTTCTCCTTAGAGCCCCTCTACACACCACTTCCAGCCATCTAGAAGCCTAAAATTAAATTCCAAAATAAAACTAAGCTAGCACTCAAACCTAAGACCTCCCTACATGCATATGTCGCCACCTCTCTACACCCTAGTGGCGTCACTTAGCCACTTCACCACAGGCTTCTTTGTGCCATTTTCACTTATTTTTATTTAAAATCCAACTACTCACAACCCTGATTCCTTAGTTAATTAAATTAAGAATCCTCCACCACAAAACTCGAACCTAGAGCTTCTCCAACACACCTACACACTCCAAATTCATTAAACCTTTAAAGCCGTCATGTCATTTGTCATTTTCTTGCTCACTTAAAAAATTTTATGAAACCCAAAGCCCAATGGGCCCAACTCTACTAGGCCCAAAATTCGAGGCGTTACAGGAGCATACACTGAATTACCAGGTACTCAATCATGTTACAATTTAAATAAAAATCACTCTTGAAGCTAAGGCTTTTAACTTAGAAGATGGATGGAGAAAACAACTACCTCCTTAGCTACTAAGCATGTTACTACAGTGGAGTGCCCTTAATTTATTTACATTTTATTACACACTCTTACTGAAATTCACCTTTCTAGTCAACACCATGATGGAGCAAACAAAGTGGTGATGACTTAATTGGTAATTCTAAGCATTGGAGTGCCTACTTTCCTTTATTTAATAATGTCGAGGCAATATGGCTGAATTTGGCTTCAAAAGTTCCTAAGTTCATTAGAAGATACTCACTATAATCCAAAAAAAAAATTGAGTAAAGGACATCTCAATTTTAGAAATTAATTTTCAAGCAACCAATCCTAATCTAAATTCACCTAATCCACTATCACATGTGCTTGGTTTATTGAAGAATTTAAGCTCATCATTGAACATCACAATTACATATTGTACTCTTAGGAAAACAGTACTTAATAGTTACATTGTAGTGCCAAAATAGATTTAACTATACTAAATTGACTATACTAAAATGATCATACATACTTACTATAAAATGTAGCCTAAACGCACGACACACATACAAACCTAAGGGATGCATTGTCCTTAATGCATGACTAGATATATAAGAGAACAACCAAAAGAGACATTTGTACAACAAACGTCATGGCAAAAGAAATGAAATGCAAGGTACATGAAAGAAATAGAAAACTTAGCTGGCTTGGACTAGAATGTAGGTACTTCATTTGCCTAACGAGTGGATTTACAGGCACTAACTTTATACCGTCACTTCCTCTTTTGGGGTTAATTTCTTCCCCCTCCTTATTAATATTTGTGAGCTCATCGATCAGACGATCAATGTCACGGTCCTGTGTAGTTACGGAATCTGGTGGCGAAGGTGGAACAGGGTCCTTACCTTTGGTGGTGGTAGTAATGCAGTGTCATCTTTTTCTTTTTCTTCATTCTTCTCAATATTCAGGGATGTCATCTTTTTGGGCTCCTCGGCAGTAGTTTGAGCGGGCTCATTGGTAGTATCAGAAAATGGGAGCAAAGTGGCGGGGAAGACAGGAAATTCTAGCATTGGCTTTGTAAAATTATTTGACAGGGATCTCCTAAGAGCCAAATCCCTACTCCTCACATAAGTCCAATATTGAACTTGCTGCTGCTGGGCCTGGACCATCTCTTCAGCCAGGTGAAACTGCTGAATTTCAAAAAGGGACATCCTCTACTCCAACTACTTTAAGGAGTGCAACATTTGCTGTTCAGGGGAGCTACGAGAAATTGGAGGTGCTGTCATGGGAGAATGTGAAGTGGTAGAAGTGGTGGCCTGACTAGTGGTCTAACTATGCTGAGTTGCTGTAACACCCCAAACCCGGCCTAAACATTATGACCGAATTTGGTTTGCTACAGAGAAAACAATTTGAGAACCATTTTAAAACCGATTTAAGTTTTGTCAAAAATCTTTCAACTTTAAGTCTCTTGTTAAAAACCATACTTAGTGTTGTTTAAAAATATTTATTAAGTCGAGTTGTTTATAGATTTCAAATGTACCCGATGGTACTTTAAAACATTTTTCGTTTGATTTGGAAAAACATGTGAACTCATTATTAACATAATTAAATAGTTTAAACAAATATTCAAAGCATGTAACAATAATAAAATAATCCTAGGAGGCCTTATTACAACTCAATTAAAACAAAACCAACCATAAAAATAAGACAAAACAAAATCCAAGTTCATCTATTAAAATGTCCACTGCATGGCCACCTCGAGTCCATCCGGCTCCATCTCCGCGATCTACTCATCTGCAAAATGTTAAGGGAAAGGGGTGAGTCACCAAGACTCAGTGTGTAATCCCCCACCCGGTAAGATAACTCATACACAAGTCATTAATAAACATGCACATGCAACCCAACCTAACCATCCATACTCCTTTTCTACCCCGTGTGGTCAAAACCACTGGTGGTCAAAACCACTGATGACTTAGAGTCACAAATCGGATGATGGGGCTAACCCATCGTGTGGTCAAAACCACCGATGACCATAGGTCACAATATATCAAATGTGGTCAAAACTATCGGTGGTACCAAACCACCGGGACTTAGTCGCAAATAATCAATTGTTGTGGTCAAAACCACTGATGACCATAGGTCACAAATAATCTGATGGGGCCAACCCATCTTGTGGTCAAAACCACTGACGACAGTCCATAGTTCATCCCCCTCCTCTCATCAATCCCACCATCACATGCTTACACATCAAATTTCATATATCATGTCATAGTATTAAACATCATGTGATGGCATGCAGACATATAAAAATTACAAGTTAGGGGACTTACCTGAAATCCATGATTATGCCACAAACTAACCACAACCAAAAGATCTAAGGCAAATTATAATAGCATGTAAATTAATAAAGTGTGTATAGAGATCTTACACACCTGTTACTATCGTAATTCCTAGATCTCGAAACTCCGATCTACAACGCTAGATCTTGACCTCACACGTCCTTTGAACCCTAACCCCCTTACGATATGTACATCCTTTTCGCTTCCCTACAATCGGCTCTTATCCAAAATTAATAGCCTTCGGCTTTGAACACAAATTAAATAAAATAGATTCTTACCAAAATCGATTGATAGGGAATGGAGGGTCAAATCTATTGCTTGAAAATCCCGTAGTTCCACATTATGAAATTCGGCAGCACTTAGTTAGGGGGAAAAAGAAGATTCGGCCAACACTAATGGAAGGGCTGAAATTTTGAGAAGAAAAGGGTGCTGGAAATTTTGAATAATTTAGGTAATTTGTCTAAGGGAATTTCGGCAGCAAGATGGTAGGGGTTCGGCTAATGGAGGAAGGAAAAGAAAAAAAAATATGTAGGGGAAATCAATGGTGATTTTTGGCTAAGTAAAAGAGGAGATCTTGGAAAAATTTTGAAGGATTTCCTAGGGAAATTCGGCGAAGAAAGAGAGGAAAAAGAAGAAGAAATAGTTGCTGGAATTTTGGGCACTTCTTGCTGTACAAAAATCGATTTTGAACACCCCCCCAAGGAGTCCCAATGCTGGCCAATTCCTCCCTTTTAGGTGATAAATTCCAGCTTTTATTTATCACAAAACAAAGCAGAATTATCCTACATTTAATCCCTTATTCACCTTCAACAATTAATAACAATTAAACTACTAATAATCCCCCCCTTCCAGCAGAATTTTTGCAAAAATAAAACCTTATCTTTATCAATTTAAAGAGTCCACATTCATGCCAATTCTTTCTCTCCTTCACGCCAGCAGTAATTACGGAAAAAAAAAAACCCGAATGCTGCTTCTTGGACTCGAACCAGCGACCTGGTGAAGGCTACAGCAGCAGCCTTCTCTTAACACCCCTTTCCAACTCTCCCAATTTGACTTTCCTGTCAATTAACCACCACATTTAATTATAAGGCCTTCCAACGTGAGCCCAGCACCGCATAAAAATTAAAACACAAAACCTTTGCTTCAACTACTCGAACCTAGGACCAACTAGATCCCTTGCTGCATGGTGCGCCCCAAGCCAACTCTTCCTTTTGGACTTTCATGTTAAATATTCCCACCATTTATTTATAAGGCCATCCTAGGCCGATCCCACTTTAATGCAAAAGAAAATAAAACTCCCAGAGCATACTTTGGGTAGCTCGAACCCAAGCTCCTGCTCAACGCCACCTCCAGGACTCCTAGTGGCGCTCCAAGCCGCTCCACCACCCTGACTTTCATGCCATAAACCACACCATTTAACTTTTAAGGCCCTCCTTCTTGGCCCCCTCTTCCTTAACGCCAGAAGCCCAAAAATAAAACTCCTCCCCCTTGTAACTCCCAAGATTCGAACCCAAGACCTCCCTTGCAACATCCTTAGGCGCACCAAGCCAATTGTACCAAGCCCATTCTTTGTGCCTTAGCTCGCCCAAAATTTTATTAAAGCCCTAACTAACCTAGCTCCTTCCTTTTACAAACTTAAAAATAAATTTTAATACTAAGTCAGGCCTAGCTCGGGTTTAATTCTAGACCCCAAAACATGCCAAATAAATCATAAATTTATTTCTTCAAGCACACACAAACATGGGAACAAATAATTAAATTTTCAAACAACCCCTAATTCAGGATGTTACAGTTGCCTTTCCAGCATCAATGCCTTGGATCTTGGCAAAGGCGGTCTTGGATAGTCTACCCTTGTTAGAGGTGATATCCTCATCCGCATTGAGAGGGACTCGGGCAGTTCGACATATAGCAATAATAAGGGAGGGGAAGGTTTAAGTTACCAACATTCTTTTCAGCACACCAGTGTACCTCTTGAAAAATGATCCTATCGACATTAATTCTGTAACATCCTGGAAAGGGCCTATGCATTTTCGATTTAATTGTACGAAGTAACATGTTTTATGTACTAAGAATAAATTTTGAACATTTTTGGAAACCTGAAAATGTATGGAAATGGATGGAAATGATTTGGAAATGATTCAAAATAGGAAAGTGCACATTTAAAAACTTGGAAATGTAAGAAAATGTCAAGTTCTGAGCTGAACGAAAATTTTTGGAAACTTAGAAACGACCTAGAAATGACGAGTTTAAGGTTTAAAAGGGGAAATTAAGGCAAGGTGGCCTTAAAAGAAAAAGTTTGTGAAATTTGACACACAAACATGCTTGGAAAAATGGTCTGAAGATGCCACTTAGGGCCTATGGAAATGGCGCCACATGCAAGGTGTTGGGCCTGAGTTCGAGTCAGAAGGGAAGCAAATAAAAGAATTTTTATTTTTGCTTCCAGAAGCCAGAGGTGGACGGCACAAGCTTTCTAGAAATGAGGAGTTTTATTCTCTTTAAAATACAGCTAATTAGGGGGATAAATAAGGATTTAATTTGGAGAGATAATTAAAGGATTATTCTTTTAATTATTTTAAATTAAGGTGATAAAGTTATCACAAAGGAAGAGTGGTGGCCAAGTAGGGCACTCTAGCCTAGTAATTTTGGCTAAAGAAGGAAGATTAAGGCTATTCATCCATCTTTTCTAAGTGTTTGCCGAAAATCCTCTAGCCAAACTCTCCTTCTCTGTCGAATTTTCTTTGGCCAAGTAGCCTCTCTTTCATCAATTCTTTTCCTCTCCAAAATCCTTCTTTTTTCCTCTCTTCTCTTCTCTTTTTCTTTTGTCAAGCCGAATCTTTGTGACTCCAAGCAAGGGTGCAATCGACTGAGGTATTAAGGTAAGAACAATGGATTTTTGTTCTTCAAATTCTTTAAATCGAGATCTAGGAACTGACCCTTTTGTTGTCTCTTGACCGAATATTAAAGGAGGAATTCTGGGATTTCATATCTAAGGAATTTCGGCTAAGAGAGTTTCGGGATTCAAGGATTTAAGGTAAGACACATGTATATTCGGCCAAAGGCCATATTTTATGTGTTAAGGTTAGATTAAATCTAACATATGGTTATAGGAATTTTGACATCCCTAGGAAAGCAATGATACTTTTTGGGATTTGAGATCACAAAGGTATGTATTTAAGACATTCGGCCAAAGCCTATTTTAAGTATTTGGATTTATTCCCAAAAGCCGAAACTAACCTATGATGTGTTTTAATGATTGGCCGAATGCAAGAAGGAATACAACAAAGTTTTAGGACTTGATTCTTAAGTCAATCGGCAACAAGGTAGGTTTTCAGTATACAAATCCTACTAGGATTTGGTTTTAAAGCCAAAAAGGTTTATTAATGTGTTTAAATGATTGGCCGAATATAGGAGTTAAGGATCTAAATCAGTAGATCGGTTCTTCAGGATTTCAAGGACGTCGTTAAACGAAACAAGTGTGTACCCCACACTAACTTTTAATATGATTATGGTAATTTGTAAAATGTGCATATGGATAAGGTACCGTGTTATGGTACAAAGTACTCAGGTACGTTTCCTACTTCCACTAGGATTATGAAATATGTTATTTATAACATGTGAAAATTTATAAGAATGTGAATTTAAGTAGGATATGCATGATATGAATAATATGGGTCATTCGGGATATATGAAAAAGGGGAAGTGAATGTGATGACTACGGTCTCACTATCTGAATGTGGGGACATCGGTCACATTATCTGAATGTGGTAACTTCGGTTACATTATCTGAATGTTGTGTCTCATGACACAATTATCTGGTGGCTATGTCACAAATTTTATATAGCCGATGAGCATGTCGACTGCAGCGACTGCCTTCGATGGTGTGTAGCGGATGGAGGGTTGGCTTAGTAGTCCCCACGGTGTGCAGGTTGGTACGGGGATGTGTAGCGGATGGCACCTAGGTTTGGGTTTGGGTTGCACCATCATTTTTCTCTGTTATATGAATAAGTATTTGATATGAAAATGTATGCCTGATCTATTGAATTTTAGTGTTGTGTACACATTGAGTCTGTTGACTCACCCCGTTGTGGGACTATTTTTCAGGTGAAGAGCAATAATGGACCGGGTTTGGCGGAAGCTTAGGATGGCCATGCTCAGCTTGAAGTTTTATTCAATATGGATATTTAAATTTATTTAAGTATTTTAGAATTTCATTTTGGGATTCTACTTGATGTAATAAGGCCATAAGTTACACTTCTTTACTTTTATTTTTAATTACTATGTTACGAATTATTTTCAATTAAAGTTAAGTAAAATTTATTTCTTTAAAAATAAACCCTAATTGTTTTTTTTCCCTCCTAATTAATTAGATTTTAAAATAAGATAAATGGGTTTTTAACTCAAGCCCAACCCAAAACAATAGTTTTTAAAAAATCGCACAAGTTTTCCTCTGTTAATAAAAAGAATTTTGTAACCAGATTTACTTAAGGAACATACCAGTTCGGTCCAAGCTCGTGGGCGGGTGTGGAGTGTTTGATTTGGTATCAAAGCCCGATTTTAAACTCTCGGCTTTGTGGGCTAAGGCCCAAAATGTTTTCAAATCGAGCCAAGTAAGCTTTTTGAAAGAATTTTATGAAATAAACAGTTTTCTCGGCATGGCTCCTAAGTCTCCGACCATGATCCACCAGGTAAGTACCCCTAACTATTTGTGTGATTATGTGTTATGAAATATGGAAGGGTAGAAAAGGAATGGAGAACGAGAAAAGCATGATAGGAACTTGAACCCTAGGACTAGTCTACTCAAACACAAACACATAAGACTTAAGGAACGTTAAACAAACCTATGGCTAAGTCACCGAGTTAGGGTGTGCTATCCCCATGCGCATGTCTAGGATTGGATCCGCAAGAGCACTGGTATTTAAGCGATCCTAGTGACTCACCTCCTCTTCGCAGAATCCTACAGTGCGTGCGTAGCTTCGGTTCACCCTAACCCGAGAGGGCTCGGTGGGTGTGACAACCTCTCATGCGCATGTCTAGGTATGGTTTCGGTGGGAGCTTGGTATTTAAGCGACCGCGTGACTCACCTCCTCTCCACTCGAATCCTACAGTGCGTGCGTAGCTTTGGTTCACCTCGACCAAGAGGGCTCGGTCATAGGCTAAACACAATGACTAAAACCCGAAAGGGAACTAGCCGTGTTTCTATAAAAACAACAAAACCCTAGTTTTAAAACTCTTAAAAAAAAAATTTCTTTTAAATTTTTGAAAACCATCTTGACAAAATTTTCTGAAAATTTTTCTGATTTGTGAAAAATTACCGAAATACCCCCGAGGTCAAAAATTTCCGAAATACCCCCGGATTTCAAAATTTTTCAAAAATACCCCGGGAATTTAAAAATACCAAAATAATTTGTGACGAAATCACCAAAGAACTCTTTCTTTTGGAAAAAAATTCGAAAATACCCCTGTAGGACAAAATTACGAAAATACCCCTGGGTAGTGGAGAAACAATAACAATGAAAACTACATCGTTTCTCTGAATGAACGAAAGTTCATAATTGTTTGATGGATGTACGAATGAATGGAAAGACTGTGTGCATGTATGAATACGAAAGAACCACACCTAAATTCTTTTTCATAAAACTTCTTCGCGGGTAAACAAGTAAAAGAAAGACTAATTCATAAAACTTCATAATCAGATTACGACGTTAGAAATGAGCTCTAGAGGACGTGGTCGTCATGGACGAGGTAGAGGAAGGATGACAGTGTCAGAACCCGTTAGATCGGGTCAAGGGTCTGACAACGAGATACCACTGCCACCACCACCCCCAGCTGTGGGTGTTGAGCAACAAGCTCAGATGGGAGAAGATCTTTGTGTCGCAGTCGTCTTTGTGAGTTTTGGAGTTGGTGGTGGTGCAGGGGAGAATTCGGGAACCCGTAAGTGCGTACTGAGCGGCTTGAGCTAATGGAGCCGAAATGTTTCATGGAGTATCGGGTGTGGCACCCGATCTACCGGTGATCGTTGGTTGGAAACAGCGAGCGCATCATGGATGAGCTTGATCGACCCTCGAGGAAAAGTTGAAAGGGATGGTGGCAGCGCTACGCCGATGAAGCGTATCGGTGGTGGTTAATCTGATCGGATGGTGCCACGGTGAGGATCGACACAGGAATATGTTAAGGAAGCATTTCGGAAGAAATATGTGGGAACCGTATACGAGATGAGCAAAGGAAGGCTTTTACAAGGGCTGGTTCAAGGGAACAAGTCCGTTCACGGAATATGAAGTGAATTCACGAGGTTGAGCCGCTACGCTCGAGAACTAGTGGCAACTGAGCATGAGCACTGTGTCCGCTTTGAGGATGGACTAAGAGATGATCTGAGATTGTTGATAGCACCACATTAGGAGCGGGAGTTTCCTGCTTTAGTGGAGAAGGCTAAAGTGGTCAAGGAATCAAGGATTCTACAAAGCGGTCGTGGATCGAAATAGGCCCAAAAGGGTTTTGGATCGTCTGGGAAGGCTCAAAAGAGGACTAGAGTTGATGGGCATAAAACCAAAGCAAGCCGGTGTAGGATGGCGATGTCGTCCTTGTGAACATTATGGGAAGAAGCACTTAGGGAGTCTTTGGAAAAACGACGGGAGGATGTTTTTCGGTGTGGGTCCAAGGACCATATGCTCAATGATTGTCCTAAGAAACGGATGAAAGTCGACCGATCGCTCGTAATGTTAGTCATGTTGGTAGAGGAGGACGGCACCTGAACGAGGTCGTGGTTCGAGTGTCGAGGTAACGGTCTTTGGTAGAGGACGTGGAGCACAGGCGGAGAGGTGCTTTGCTAATCTTGAGGCAAGGCAACCGGGGTTGGTTTATGGGGTTCGCCAGTAAGGAGGATCGGAGACGCACCGGATGTTATAACCGCAGACGTTCCTTATTTATGGCAATCCTTATAATGCCTTAATTGATGTGGGCTCGACCCATTCATATGTTGCATGTAGTGTAGTGGAAACACTAGGCCTAGACTCGAACTTTCTCGATAGGGAGATAATCGTAGTAAGCCCATTAGGCCTAATCGTAGTGGTGGATAAGATCTTTCGAATGTACCCCTAGAGATTCGGGAGTGAACTTTCGGGCTGACTTAATGGAACTACCTTTCGGGGAGTTTGAACTTATACTTGGAATGGACTGGCTAGTAGAGCACCGAGCCGTGTTGGATTGTGCGGCTAAACGAATGGAACTAAGGACCCCAGAGGATGAAGTAGTAGTAATGATCGGAGAGAGAAGAAACTACCCATCCAACGTAGTTTCGGCGAAGAAAGGTGAGAAAATGGTTAAGAATGGGTGCAAGGCGTTCTTAGCCTTCGTAAAGTGCGTTAGGTGGAAAGGAAGAAGGTGTCGGTGGAGTTAGAACGGTGAAAGACTTTGAAGATGTATTTTCGGAGGAATTACCGAATACCCCCGAGATAGGGAGGTGGAGTTTGGAATAGACTTGCTGCCAGAATGTACTCTGTGTCAATCGCTCCATACCAAATGGCGCCAAAGGAGTTAGTTGAGCTCAAGGCTCAAATCCAAGAGTTCTTTGGATCGTGGTTCATACGACCCGATGTGTCTCCATGGGGAGCACCATTACTGTTTGTAAAGAAGAAAGACGGAACTATGCGTATGTGCATAGATTACCGTCGATTGAATAAGTGACCATCAAGAACAAGTATCCTTTGCCAAGGATCGATGACTTGTTCGATCACCGAAGGGGCCGCAGATTCTCAAAGATAGACTTAAGGTCGGGATATCACCGATTGAAGGTGAAGGAGGCGGATATCCATAAGACCGCTTTTAGGACAAGATCGACCATTTTGAGTTTGTGGTGATGCCGTTGGGATTGACGAACGCTCGGCCGCGTTCATGGATATGATGAACCGGTTTTCCAACCATACTTGGATAGGTTCGTCGTTGTGTTCATCGACGATATTTTGGTGTACTCCAAGTCCAAGAAGAGCATGATGAACACCTCGAATCGTCTTTGCAAGTATTAAGGAGAAGAAGCTCTCCGCCAAATTCAAAGAAGTGTGAATTTTGGCTTAAGGAGGTGGCATTCCTAGGACATGTGGTATCCGCAGAAGGAATAAGAGTGGACCCTAGGAAGATCGAGGCGGTGTTGGATTGGAAACCACTTAGGTCCGTGGTGAGATCCAAGTTTCTTAGGTTTGGCGAGCTATTACAGGAAGGTTCGTAGAAGGATTCTCGTCAATAGCCGCGCCTTTGACAAAGTTACTAAGGAAGGAAGTACCCTTTGAATGGTCCGATAAGCAACGAAGAGCTTTGACAACCTTAAGAAGGTGTTGACGGAGGCTCCGGTGTTAATTCAAATGGGAGGTCGGGAAGGATTTTGTGGTGTATTGTGACGCTTCGCATACGGGATTAAGATGTGTGCTAATGCAAGAAGGAAAAGTAGTCGCTTATGCGTCTCGGCAACTAAGGCCTCATGAGGTTAACTACCCAACTCATGACTTAGAGTTGGCAGCAGTGGTTTTCGCCCTTAAGGTTTGGAGGCACTACCTTTATGGAGAAAGGTCGATAATCTACACAGACCACAAGAGCCTTAAGTATTTGTTGACTCAGAAGGAGTTGAACTTGAGGCAGCGAAGGTGGGTGGAACTATTAAAGGATTATGACTGCTCGATAGAGTACCACCCGGGCAAGGCAAATGTGGTAGCTGATGCCCGAAGTCGGAAGGTTGTGTCGGATCTAAGGACTATGTTCGTTCACTTGAGTTTATATGATGATGGAAGCCTGTTGGCAGAATTACAAATCAAGCCCACATGGCTGAATGAGGTGAAAAGGGGACAGTTGGCTGATAAGGACCTGAGTGCTAAGTTTCAGCAAGTACAGAACGGAGAATTAAAGGACTACGGCGTCAATGATGAAGGAGTATTGTGCTACAAGGGTAAAGTCTGTATGCCGATAGACGAGGAGTTAAGATAAAGGATTCTTCGGGAGGTGCATAGTAGCCCTTATGCTATGCATCCCGGAGGCAGTAAGCTGTACAGAGATCTAAGGGAACAATTTTGGTGGTCTGATCTTAAACGGGAAGTTACTAAATTCGTGGGCAAATGTCTGACGTGTCAGCAAGTTAAGGCTGAACACCAAGTTCCATCGAGATTGCTTCAACCAATCGAGATTCCCCAATGGAAGTGGGAGAGAATTACCATGGACTTCGTTAGTGGGCTTCCCCTTATGCCTACTAAGAAGGACTCGGTATAGGTAATAGTGGACCGTTTGACCAAGTCCGCGCATTTCATTCCGGTAAGAGTAGACTATTCTCTTCAGAAGTTGGCCAAGTTATATGTGGCGGAAATTGTGAGGTTACATGGAGTACCGGTATCGATCATCTCCGATAGAGACCCAAGGTTTACGTCTCAGTTTTGGAGGGCACTTCATCAAGCTTTAGGAACTAAGTTGGACTTCACTACGGCTTTTCATCCACAATCGACGGGCGATGCAACGAGTTATACAAGTGTTGGAAGATATGTTGAGAGGTCAGTGTGATAGATTTCCGAGGAAGTTGGGAAGACTACTTGCCTTTAGTGAGTTCGCCTACAACAACAAACTATCGGGCTAGCATTCGGATGGCACCATATGAAGCATTGTATGGTCGGAAGTGTCGAACTCCTACTTGTTGGACTGAGTTAGGAGAACGTCGAGTTTTGGGTCCAGAGTTAGTGGCGGAAACTGAAGAGAAGGTTAAGACAATTCGAGCACGGTTAAAGGAAGCCTCTGATAGGCAGAAGTCGTATGCAGACCTTAAGCGGAAGGAAATAGAGTTTGAAGTGGGAGACCAAGTGTTTCTGAAGGTCTCGCCTTGGAAGAAGGTGATGAGGTTTGGTCGCAAAGGGAAGTTAAGCCCAAGGTTTATAGGGCCCTATAGAATACTGAAGCGAGTTGGGCCAGTGGCATACCAATTGGAGTTGCCACCAGAGTTGCAGCAGATGCATGACGTATTCCATGTGTCCATGCTACGTCGTTACCGATCGGATCCGTCTCATGTGATACCAGTTGAAGAGGTGGAGCTAAGGCCAGACTTATCTTATGAGGAAGAGCCAATTCAAATATTGGAACGTGATGTGAAAGTGTTACGTAGGAAGTCAGTTCCTCTAGTCAAAGTGTTATGGCGCAATCATGGATCGGAAGAAGCTTCGTGGGAACCAGAAGAGGCAATGCGACAACAATACCCTCAATTATTTTAGTTAGAAAATTTCGAGGACGAAATTATTTTAAGGGGGGTAGAATTGTAAAATCCTGGTAACATCCTGGAAAGGGCCTATGCATTTTCGGTTTAATTGTACGAAGTAACATGTTTTATGTACTAAGAATAAATTTTGAACATTTTTGGAAACCTGAAAATGTATGGAAATGGATGGAAATGATTCAAAATAGGAAAGTGCACATTTCTGGAAACTTGGAAATGTAAGAAAATGTCAAGTTACAGAGTCGAACGAAAATTTTTGGAAACTTAGAAACGACCTAGAAATGACGAGTTTTAAGGTTTAAAAGGGGAAATTAAGGCAAGGTGGCCTTAAAAGAAAAAGTTTGTGAAATTTGACACACAAACAGGCTTGGAAAAGTGGTCTGAAGTTGCCACTTAGGGCCTATGGAAATGGCGCCACATGCAAGGTGTTGGGCACGAGTTCGAGTCACAAGGGAAGCAAATAAAAGAAGTTTTATTTTTGCTTCCGAAGCTGTGAGGTGGACGGCACAAGCTTTCTAGAAAGGAGGAGTTTTATTCTCTTTAAAATACAAACTAATTAGGGGATAAATAAGGATTTAATTTGGAGAGATAATTAAAGGATTATTCTTTTAATTATTTTAAATTAAGGTGATAAAGTTACCACAAAGGAAGAGTGGTGGCAAAGTAGGGGACTCTAGCCTAGTAATTTCGGCTAAAGAAGGAAGATTAAGGCTATTCTTCCATCTTTTCTAAGTGTTTGCCGAAAATCCTCTAGTCAAACTCTCCTTCTCTGCCGAATTTTTTTTGGCCAAGTAGCCTCTCTTTCATCAATTCTTTTCCTCTCCAAAATCCTTCTTTTTTCCTCTCTTCTCTTCTCTTTTTCTTTTGTCAAGCCGAATCTTTGTGACTCCAAGCAAGGGTGAAATCGACTGAGGTATTAAGGTAAGAACAATGGATTTTTGTTCTTCAAATTCTTTAAATCGAGATCTAGGAACTGACCCTTTTGTTGTCTCTTGACCGAATATTAAAGGAGGAATTCTGGGATTTTAGATCTAAGGAATTTCAGCTAAGAGAGTTTCGGGATTCAAGGATTTAAGGTAAGACACATGTATATTCGGCCAAAGGCCATATTTTATGTGTTAAGGTTAGATTAAATCTAACATATGGTTATAGGAATTTCGACATCCCTAGGAAAGCAAGGATACTTTTCGGGATTTGAGATCACAAAGGTATGTGTTTAAGACATTCGGCCAAAGCCTATTTTAAGTATTTGGATTTATTCCCAAAAGCCGAAACTAACCTATGATGTGTTTTAATGATTGGCCGAATGCAAGAAGGAATACAACAAAGTTTTGGGACTTGATTCTTAAGTCAATCGGCAACAAGGTAGGTTTTTTAAGATACAAATCCTACTAGGATTTGGTTTTAAAGCCAAAAAGGTTTATTAATGTGTTTAAATGATTGGCCGAATATGGGAGTTAAGGATCTAAATCAGTAGATCGGTTCTTTGGGATTTCAAGGACTTCGTTAAATGAATCAGGTGTGTACCCCACACTAACTTTTAATATGATTATGGTAATATGTAAAATGTGCATATGGATAAGGTACCGTGTTATGGTACAAAGTACTCAGGTACGTTTCCTACTTCCACTAGGATTATGAAATATGTTATTTATAACATGTGAAAATTTATAAGAATGTGAATTTAAGTTGGATATGCATGATATGAATAATATGGGTCATTCGGGATATATGAAAAAGGGGAAGTGAATGTGATGACTACGGTCTCACTATCTCAATGTGGTGACTTGGTCACATTATCCGAATGTGGTAACTTCGGTTACATTATCTCGAATGTGGTGTCTCATGACACAATTATCTGTGGCTATGCCACAAATTTTATATGGGCGATGAGTACGTCGACTGCAAATGATCGCCGATGGTGTGTAGCGGATGGAGGGTTGACTTAGTAGTCCCCACGGTGTGCAGGTTGGTACGGGGATGTGTAGCGGATGGCACCTAGGTTTGGGTTTGGGTTGCACCATCATTTTTCTCTGTTATATGAATAAGCATTTGATATGAAAATGTATGCCTGATCTATTGAATTTTAGTGTTGTGTACACATTGAGTCTGTTGACTCACCCCGTTGTGGGACTATTTTTCAGGTGACGAGCAATAATGGACCGGGTTCGGCGGAAGCTTAGGGATGGCCATGCTCAGCTTGAAGTTTTATTCAATATGGATATTTAAATTTATTTAAGTATTTTAGAATTTCATTTTGGGATTCTACTTGATGTAATAAGGCCATAAGTTACACTTCTTTACTTTTATTTTTAATTACTATGTTACGAATTATTTTCAATTAATGTTAAGTAAAATTTATTTCTTTAAAAATAAACCCTAATTGTTTTTTTTCCCTCCTAATTAATTGGATTTTAAAATAAGATAAATGGGTTTTTAACTCAAGCCCAACCCAAAACAATAGTTTTTAAAAATCGCACAAGTTTTCCTCTGGTAATAAAAGAATTTTGTAACAAGTTTACTTAAGGAACATACCAGATCCGGTCCAAGCTCGTGGGCCGAGTGTGGGGTGTTTCAAATTCTTCTCCATTTTATAATGGAGTGTAGTAAAAGCATCCTCTCCTTCTAAACAGTTGTATTGTGCATAGATGACATAAGTCAACTCTTTAGAAAATGATACCACACTTTCCCAATAGGCTTCAACAAAGCCCTCTCAACAGTATAACACTCATGACTAGAAATAGTCCATTGTGTACCTTCGATACATAAATCATCTAATACCTGGGTTAAACCCTCAATAGTGACATTGTCAGCAAACGGTGTGTGTTCGTCTTGCACACCAGCGAGACCAAACAATGTATTAATATGATCTTCATCAAAAGGAACGAAAGTGCCCCATACGTAGATAAAAGGAGAATCCAGACAATTGACATGGGCATAAAATTCTCGAAAAATATTCCATAAACGTCATCGGGGTGTAAACAAAAAATATTCTACCCATGCTTTTCTACTATGGAGGACACAGATTCATCATATCCCATATATGGTTCGTTCTTGAACAAGAACCCTTTCTAAAAAAAAAAAAGGGTGTTTCGCGATGTTGTTATTGTATTTCATGGCCACGACACTATTAAATAATGTCTTTGGCTGAGTAGCACCAGCCCTTAATGGTTCAGCAATTTTGCAGGCAATTTTAATGTGAGCCATTGAAAAAGAATGGTAGAAATCTTGGAAAATGTATTGGAAGAAAAGATAGGAGAGACTGAAGAGAAAGAACAGTAAAAATGGAAACTTTAGGAGAAACTTAAGAGATGTGAGCATTTGAGAAGAGGAAAATAAGGGAGATAGTGATGATAGTTCAGCAAAAATGAAACATGCGAAAGAAGCTGTGTAACATGGAGGAGGAAAAAAAGAAATAAGAAATTTTTGGAGGGGAATGTGAAGTGCCCTAGCCCTTAAACAAAAAGTTTAGCTTCTTGTCCATGTGCTCGCTAAGTAATAGAATTGGCCCAACTAAAAAGAACAAATCTCTCCCTTGGACTTTTCTCCCCGGTCAACCCATATTACCTCGTACCACATTATCTAGCTACCTAGTTTGTCACAGTGCTACGGAAAACTCCTCTCAATATCATAACTTCTAAGTTCACATTCTTTATTCTGTCTCTGGGAATCATAGAAAACTACTAAAATAAAAAAACAGAAATGGAAATAATATTAAATGAATACTAAAAATAAAATAAAAGTAAAGTAATTAAAGAAAAAGAAAGACAAAATAAATTGTTAGCTCAAACATCTTGGAGATCAATGGAGTGCTTGTCTCGATCCATATGGGCACCTAGTAGTGCTTTAAGCGTTGCCCATTAACTTTAAATGTGACCCCCATCTTCAAGACTTTGATATTAACAGCTCCATGAGGATCTACTTGGGCTACTTCAAAAGGACCTGGCCAGCGAGATTTTAATTTACCAAGGAACAATTTGAGCCTAGAGTTGAATAACAACGCCTGTTGTCCTGATTCAAATTGCCTTGGCATTATTTTTTTATCGTGCCAACGCTTGATCTTTTCCTTGTACAACTTAGTATTCTCATATGCTTGTTCTCGAAACTCCTCCTTTTATGTTTCACACCATATCGATCCAAAGCATTACCTACCAACTTACAATCAAAATTAGACCTCTCATCACTAATAATGGCTCTAGGTGTACCAAATCTTGTGAAAATGTTCTTGTGTAAAAACTTCATTACTGACCTTGCATCATTAGTAGGAAGGGAAATGACCTCGACCCACTTAGAGACATAGTCCACTGCTAACAGTATGTACAATTTTCCCACTAACGGTGGAAATGGACCCATAAAGTCTATTCCCGATACATCAAACAACTCAATCTCCAGTATACTTTGCAATTGCATTTTCTGTCTCCTAGATAGATTTCCTATTCTCTGACAACGGTCGCATGACTAATAGGATTCATGAGCATCCTTGAATGGACTTGGCCAATAAAATCTTGACTGAAGTACTTTGCCAGTAGTTCTCATCCCTCCAAAATGTTCTCCATACGGAGCTAAATGAAAATGTTGCAGAATGTTATGTATTTTATCATCAGGAACACACTTACTAATTATTTGATTAGCACAATGTTTAAACAAGAAAGTTTCATCCTAATAATAGTGCTTGACATCATGAAGAAATTTTTGTCTTCTTTGACTGTTGAGATTAGGTGGCAACATACAACTCACTAAAAAGTTCACTATATCGGCATACCAAGGTAATGTCGTGGCAACTAATAGTTATTCATATGGAAATTCTTCTTTAAAAAGTGTGTAATGACCATCTTCATTTCCAGATTCTAACCTCGAAAAGTAATCATCCACTTGATTTCCATTCCCTTTTCGATCTCTAATTTCCAAGTCAAACTCCTGTAGCGAAAGTATCCACCTAATCAACCTCAGCTTAGTGCAAAGTCATCTTATGATTTTGAATTCCCTTCTTGAAGGTTGCATCATCATAGAAGGTCCTTGTTCTGTTCTGGCAGTCAGAGTGATGGCTTAAAAGTCGCTTTGGTTGCCGCTAAAATCGAATGTTCTTTCTTGCTCATTAGATACTTAATAGTAGAGTCATTTGTGTAGACAATGACCTTTATACCAACTAGATAATAATGAAACTTATCAAACGTGAACACCACAACCAACAATTCCTCTTTCGTGGTGGTGTAATTAAGCTACGCATCCGATAAAGTTCTACTAGCATAATATATTTGTAATAGCCCAATTTCGATGGTGTCAAAAATAATGGTTTTGGGACCACGATTTCGATAAGTGAGGTATTATTTTAATATTTATTTAATGTATATGGGATTATTTTAAGGTCGTATTAAAGTTTCATTAAAAATTTTGAAGTTTAAATGGTTATTTAGGTAAAAAGGACTAAATTGAAAATGTGCAAAAGTTGAATTCTATTAGTTAAAAGGGCTAAATGGCTAAGGAAAGTAAAGTTAATGTACCCAGATGGAAAATATACCAAAATTAGGTTAGTGGATAGTTATGGACAAGGCTTTATTGAAATATTTGATTAATTTTAAGGTTAAAAGTAGTAATTTACTAAATAAAAGAAAATTTAAGTAAACTAAAAACAAAAGAAGATGTTATCTTCTCCATCTTATTTCTAAAACCTAAATTAGCCTTTAAAGAAGAAAGGAAGGTTCAACCAAGCAATTTTTCTTGCATGGTATGTATTCAAGCCCCGTTTTTAATGATTTTTATGTTTTTGAGTTCATTTTAGCTTAATCTAGCTAGCCCGGGGGTTAATTTGCAAAACTGTTAAAGGTTGAGGGACTTACCATGATTTTTTTTAATGTGTTTTGATGTTAGTTGATAGATTATTAACTTTAGTTGTTAAACAAACATGTTTTGTTAACTGATTTTTGGTGAAATTGTATTTAAGGATTTATTTGTGAAAATAGTAAAATTTCATGGTAATACTGTGAAATAATAATTTAAGTGGGTTGATATGAGTCCCTAAGAAATTCAGCTAGCTTGTATGGAGGATTAAAATGGTTAAATTTCAAGTTATGAGCTTAAAGACTAAATTGTGAAAAGTTAAAATATTAGGGGTAATTTCATAATTTTATATAAATATGAGTTATGGATTGAATTGAATACTTGAAGTACTTAATTGAGTGAAATTATATATTGAGATCAAGATAAACAACAACCAGACTTAAATCGAGGAAAGGCTAAAGCTTCGGATTAGTTTGCAACTCTACTTCTACGACCATAGTTATCGAGGTAAGTTCGTATGAATTATAACTATATTTATGTTAGTTAAATTGACTATCTATTATTTTGTGTTAGTTATAAATGAATTTGAATAGAAATGAGTCAATGCTATGAATAATTGACAAATAAAAAATCCCGTTTGAACCTTAAGAATTCTTAGGATACGAATGAGATGTAGTAAGGGATTTCATGTTTCGGGTGCTGGTCTTGAATGTCCTATCGATGGCTGAGGTCATGCATTTGTTGAGGATCCTCCACAACTCATGTGAGCAGCATCGTGAAGCTAACATTCCAACCCACAGCTCGTGTGAATAGGCCTATTTCATAGCTCGTATGAGCACTATTGTAAAGGAAAAGTTACGGTTATATGGAAAGGCACACTATGTGTGAGCATTCCCGAGTATCTGATGCAATTCTAGATGGTTCAACATGTAAGTAAAAGAAATAATGGAATGGTAAGTATACAAATGAAATGGTTCATGATCTTATGAAAAGGTTCATGAATTAAATGATGTGCATTTGAAATCTACTTACTATATGTTTAAATTCATATGTATCATAGATGGACCAACTAACTTGTGAGTTTGATGGTGCTTGTATAGGCTTTTACTAAGCTTATGGTCTTGGTAATGGTATTATGCTTACTCTATAATTTGTGCTAAGGAAATGGTAAGTTATGTTTGAGTTTATACGAGCTTACTAAGCACTCGTTGCTTGCATAGTTACTTTCCTTTGTTTTATAGATTATCAGAATCTCATCGGTTAGAAGCTTGTTGGGGATCAATCACACTATCCAGCAACCATTTGGTAGTTTTTGGGTAATTCGGCCAAGGTTATATATGGCATGTATAGGTACTTTTGTAATGGTATTTGTAACAACCCGATTTTAGGGCTAGTCGGAAAGTGGCTTCGGAACCACTAATCCGAGGTTGAAGAAAATTATTTTGATATCATTTTATATGTTATAGCATGATTATAAGGATACATGGAAATTTTGGTGTTTTAATTTTAGCAATTGTATGCTTAATTGTGAAAAAGGACTAAATCGCATAAAGTGCGAAAGTTCCATTATACAAGATTGAGGTGTCTAATAGCCATAGAATATTAAATTGGAGGTCCTTAAAGTGTAATTAGGCAAATAATAGTGTGTTGGCCGGCCATAGAGACAAGGGAGACAAGGGCATTAATTTTGGTCAAAATTTTGTGGAATTAGGTGATAAAAAATGAATAAAATAAGATAAATAAAATAGATATCATCTTTCACTATTCACACTTCTTCTCCACCGAAAATTGAAGAGAAAATAGGGGATTTTGAAGTTCAAACATTCAGCCAAGCTATTCTCTTACAAGTAAGTGATTTTAGATGTCTTTCTTGATATTTTTTGTACTTTTGGAGACCCTAAAGCTTAAGCTAGCTAATGATGGGACTATTTTGCAAAATGGTTGAAAGTTTAGGGACTTTCCATGAGAGTGTTCATGTTGTTTTCTGAGTTTTTATGGAAGAAAATGAATGTTAGAGGGTTAAGGAATAACTTTTGTGAAAGGTGTTATCATGAAAACACCTAAATGGGACTTAGTTGTAAAGGTTGTAATTTAGTAATAAATGCATGAAATAATTGGTTTTGTGAGTTGTTGTAAGAGAAATAAATGTTCATCTAGGCTTGTTTAATGAGAAAATGTGATGAAAAACGATTTATGAGCCTAGGGGCAAAATCGTAATTTTGCCAAAGTATAAGGGCAAACTGGTCATTTTTGCCTAAGTAGAAATTTTGATGTATCATGAGTTATATAGTGATTGAATGAGTAATTTTATTATTATAGATCAAGAAGAGCGGGGGAACAACCTTGACCGAGGAAAAGGCAAGGTTACGGACTAGACCGTTGATTAATACATTTTGCACCGAGTGTCAAAGAGCCAGATCGGGATACGAAGATAATCAGAAGATCATCCACACTATCAGCTCCTCTCGGTATATTTAGACTTAGCATTTTGAGTATGGCATGTATAGGGGCTAGACTTAGTGAAATGTTTTGTTATTTTGGCCAAGTGTGTTGGCTCTTTTAAAGATGAACTTTTTGTAAACAGCCATAGTTGATGGCTCATTATTATTAATATATGAAAAGATGAGGTTATTCATGAATGTGTATGATGCATGATTGGGTTGCTTGGTTAGTGGTTGAATGTAAATTATGTTGCATGAGTTAGGGTGATAAAAAGGGCTTGGCAAATAGCCTTATTCTTGTCCACACGGGTAGGCACACGGGCGTGTGTCTAGGCCGTGTATGACACACGGTCAGTCCCATGGGTGTGTGGCTGGGCCGTGTGCCCCTTGCATGTCAGTGTTGCAAGTTAGTGTCGACCACAGGCTAGACACACGGGCGTGTGCCTAGGCTGTGTGCCCCTTATGAGGTTGCTGACGTCATAAACAGAATACCCAGGTTTTCACACACGGGTGAGGACACGGGCGTGTCTAGGCCGTGTGAAGGACACTGGCCAAAGACATGGGCGTGTGTCCGGCCGTGTGAAAACCCCTGTAGGTTCAAAAAGAAAAATAAATTCCACACGGGCGTGTGGCCCTGTTTAAGCAAAAAATTTCTAAGTATACAAAAGTTCTCGGTTTGATTCTGAGACCCTCCGTTTGCATGTTTAAGGCCTCGTAGGCCCATAATGAGGATGCTTGAATGTGAATGGGAAGTTTTAAGTTGAAATGAAATTTATAGCCCAAAGTCGTATGTTCAAGTGAGGTATGTCCGGTAATGCCTTGTAACCAGTTCTGATGATGAATACGGGTAAGGGGTGTTACATTTAGTGGAATCAGAGCTATGGTTTAGTCGGTTCTTGGACTACCGTAGTGTGTGTAAGAGTCTAGCTATACATGCCATGAATCTATATTGATAGTGTTGTGACTTCTGACAATTCTAAACTTTGTTTTTATATAGTAAATGGATCCTGATAAACCGTAATATGTTCATATTTTAATCCCATATTTAGCATACTTTTGGATGATTTATTCTCTGAATTGTGGAATTTGGTGCTTCTAATCCTTTAATTTTATGTTTTATACTTAGGAAAGCACCGAAGGATGAAAAGAACGAGAAACGGGCCAAAAACGGACCAATTGAGCCAAAGTAGGAAATCAACACGGCCTGGGGTTTCATCACACGGCCGTGCCTCCTTAGCAGACCCAACCATGGCCTACAACTCGATTTACACGACTGTGCCTCCCTAACATACCCAACCACGGCCTACAATTCAATTCACACGGGCGTGTTGCACGGGCGTGTCCCTGCCGTGGCAAAGAGGAATTTCACTCGAATTAGGATACTTAGAGGCGAAGAAACACATTCCGAAGCCTATATAAACACCCTAAGTATAACCTAAAAGGGGGATTTTTCAGGGGGCGTCCAGCTAGGCCAAGGAGCCGAGCCAGAGAGGTCAGAATTATGGGATTTACTCGAAGAAGGCCAGTTCATTCATCTCAAGAAGCCAAAATCATACTCAAGATGGAGGATCTCTCCTTCAATTCCTTCAAGGGGTTTTAGGGTTTTCTTATGTTTTGTTTTATCTTTTCTTCTGAGATGTATTCTTTTATGATTATGGACTAAACCCCTCAGATACCTGAGGGGGATGAAACCTAAGACGGATCTTGTTATTGTTTTCTGAACTATATGATAAATACTTGATTTGTTCTTAATTATGTATTCTTAATTCTTGTTTTGATATTTCAGGATATTGATTCAAGTATTGATGTGCTTAGGCGGAGGAGGAATAGACCTTGTTTAAGAGTAGATCTAGCATAATTAAGCGGAGTTGATCGCAACCCTAGAGATAGGATGACGAAAATCTATCGGATTAGGGTCAAACCTAATATGGGAGTCCATAGATCGAGTTAATGAAACATTAGGGGTTTTAATTAGAAAGAGATTTCAATTAATCAACCTAGGGTTAGACATTAGTAGCCTCGAGAGAGGTATTAATATAAATTAGGGAATCCTACGGATCAGGTCAAGTGAATAAATCATCTGGTTCAGAGTTAAATAACAACTGAAGTCTAGGTGGATTCCTCCTTGGGTATTGTCTTAATCAATTGGCTTTTCCCACAAGTATTTCCCCAATTCATTCTCTGTGTCTTAGCATCTTTAGCTTAATAGTTAGTTAATTTTAGATTAAATAACAATTCCCTTAATTCTTAGGCTAAATAATAAGAAGAAAGTCAGTATTAGTACTTTTGGTTCCTTTGGGTTCGACAATCTGGTCTTGCCACTAAGCTATACTACTATTCGATAGGTGCACTTGCCTCAATCGTGGTGATAGTTAGTTTCTAGGCTAGACCATTTATTATATAAATATTAAGACTATCGATACCAACGATCAAGTTTTTGGCGCCGTTGCCAGAGAACTAAAATATTAAGAACGCTTAATTTTTATTACTTTAGCCATTTTTATTTTCGCAATTTACTTTTATTGTGTTTTTAACTTTGCTAATTTTTCTTCTTTTATTTTGTTCCTAGCAGGTACCTCTAGTTTATGACTAGAAGGAACCCGACAGGACCCTTAATCTATGACAGTGATATTGAAGGCACCGTTCGCAGAAATCGTAGAGAAATAAGGCGAAGCTTAAATTACATAGAAGAAGAGCAAAAGGACAATACTAATAACACGGAAGAGATGACTGATCACCAGAATAATCCACTCCCTCATGTTGTTGCCGAAAATCCTCCTCCTCGAACTATGTATGATTATGCTAAACCTAATTTAACAGGAACTGAGTCAAGTATTGTTAGACCTGCTATTGCTGCAAATAATTTTGAATTGAAACCTAACACTATACAAATGATACAACAGTTTGTTCAGTTCGATGGTTTGCAGGATGAGGATCCTAACACACACTTAGCAAATTTCCTAGAATTTTGCAATACCTTCAAAATAAATGGCATTTCTGATGATGCCATCCGTCTTCGGTTGTTTCCCTTTTCTTTGAAGAATAAAGCCAAAAGTGGTTGAATTCTCTTCCACGAGGGTCAATCACTACATGGGATCAAATGATCGAGAAATTTTTATAAAAATATTTTCTGCCGGCTAAAACGGCTAAGTTAAGGAATGATATCTCTTCTTTTGTGCAGATGGATTTAGAGACACTTTATGATGCATGAGAGAGATACAAAGATCTATTGAGAAGGTGCCCACACCATGGATTACCCTTGTGGCTACAAGTCCAAACCTTTTATAATGGTGTAAACCCTTCAACCAGGCAGCTGGCGGAACCTTGAATAACAAAACACCTGAGGTGGCCTACGAGTTTATTGAAGAGATGTCACTGAATAATTATCAGTGGCAACTCACAAGGACAAGGCCAACAAAAGCCACTAGTGTTTACAACCTCTACGCAGTAACCATGCTATCAAATCAGGTAGAGATTTTAACTAAAAAGATTGATTGCTTATGTGGTTCTTCGCACGTACATCCAGTAATACAGTGCGATATGAATGGAGGAGGGATGAGCAATACAGAATATCCACCCTACAACCCGAGCGCTGAAAATGAGCAATGTCACTATATGGGTAACAATTTCAAATCTCAAAATAACCCTTATACTAATACTTATAATCCAAGTTGAAGGAACCACCCAAATTTCTCGTGGGGTGGTCAAGGAAACCATAGACAACAACCCCTCCAAACTTCCAACAACAGCCCTACCCACAGGAAAAGAAGCCGAACCTTGAGGAAATGCTGACAAAATCCATAGCGATGTCAGAAACTTGTTTCCAAAACACCGAAACAACACTTAAAAATCAACAAGCATCGATTCAAGGGATCGAGAACCAGATAGGGCAACTTGCTAAGCTGATTTCTGAACGATCACAAGGAAGCCTACCAAGCAACACTGAGACTAACCCAAAGGAGCAAATTCAAGCCATAACAGCTCATGATGGTGTGGGGTTAGATGAGCCCAATTTAAGGCAAGAGAATGTGGTAGACGAAGGTAAAGCTGAGGAAAGTCATCATAAGCCAAAACCGGTAATTAAGGAGTACCAACCTCGTATCCCATACCCCGATGCGATGAAAAAGGACAACATAGATAAACAATTCGGTAAATTTCTTAAACTTTTAAAGAAATTACATATTAACTTACCGTTTCTCGAAGCTCTTTTGCAGATGCCAGATTCAAGGAAATTTTTAGAAGAGCTTTTGACAAACAAACGGAGACTAGACGAGGCATCGCATGTGGAGCTAAACGCAGTGTGCTCAGCGATTCTACAAACCAAACTACCACGAAAATTAAAAGATCCAGGGAGTTTTATGATTCCTTGTTTAATTGGTAGCTTATCCATTGATAATGCTTTGGCAGATCTAGGGGCGAGCATCAATGTCATGCCTTATAAAATGTTTAAACAGCTAGGTCTAGGGAAACCCAAACAAACTAGGATGAGCATTCAATTAGCTGATAAAACTATTAGAATTCCTAGGGGTATAATTGAAGATGTACTCATGGAAATTGATAAATTCGTATTCCCAGTAGACTTTGTCATTTTAGACATGAATGAGGACAATGCAATCCCTTTAATTTTAGGAAGACCCTTTTTAGCAACTGCTAGAACTAAAATTGACATTGATACAGGCGAACTCATACTTCGTGTAGGCAATGAGACAGTCACTCTTCAAGCTCTTGACTCGGCTAGGACATCGAGTGATAGAGGTGAGAAAGTAAATTCAATTGATAACCAATTTGTTCAACCTTCCTCACAGGAAGCACCACGGAACTACACAACTGAGCCAGATCCTAGACCTCATGCAAACAAGGAAATAACTCATGAGGAACGAAGGCTTCAAATCGATGAACTAGACGAATGGAAGACACATTTTAAAGAGAAATTAGGGATACACGCAATAGAACCAACGCCATTCCATGGGACAAACAAATTTAAGATCGGAGATCAGGTATTATTAGATAAAATAGATCCTCGAATATCTCCTTCAGGCCTTAATACAAACAAAGAAATCTCTTTTAAGGTAATCAATGTTTTCCCATACGGAACAGTCGAGGTAAGTAATCCTATTTTTGGCACTTTTAAAGTAAACACTACTCGACTCAAGTTATATCATGATAGTAGAACTGATAGCATGAGAGAGGATGTTCAACTCCTCAAACCACCATGAATATGCGAATGAGAGGTAAGTGTAGCTTAAGACTTTAAACAAGCGCTTCTCGGGAGGAAACCCGATCACTAACTCCGTTTATTTTTACATTTATTTCTACTTTTATTTCTCCTTTTCAGCATCTAACTATTTACTAACCAAAGTACAGATTTCCATAGCACACGGTCCTACACACGGCCGTGGCCGTGGCCGTGTGGACACCACAGATTTTCGTACTGACATGACAGAGGTTGTATGATCCGATGACGAAAGATCCCCAGATCACGGATGATTATAAACTGCCACGGTCGTGCGATATAGCCGTGGCCGACACTGAGAAAGATACACGGGCTCTGACTACATACCACGGCCGTGCAATACAGCCGTGGTCGACACTGTTTTATCAAACATGGGCGTGGTGACCACGAAATGGGCATGGGAAAAACAAACGAAGCACAACACGGCCATGTGATACAGCCATGCGATGCAACACACCCACGACACATGGGCGTGGGGATGTACCAGATTTGAAATATCTATTTAAAACACCCCTCTCCCCTTCTTACCTACTCCCCATTCCCCTTCTTCTTGCATATCCTTTACACCACCCCTCCATTTTTATTTTCATTTGTTCTTCATTGTCCTAACTCTTGATCTAACTATATCCATGTCGAAGAAATGGAAGGATCCTAGCACAGTCTCCCTCTGTGATACCGATCTACATTAGTTCATGCCGTCCGCTTCATTTACTCGACAGGATAAGGACCTTTGAGTCCATTTAACTTTTCTTTTTATATCCCATTCTCCTTTATTTTCCTTTTCTTTATTTTTCTTTTACTTAGTTTAATATATTTTATTTCGTTTTCTTTGATTTAGGTTCTAAAGGCTGCTTGGGAATCACACACCATGGCCTTAGAAATCACACCCACTTCGCTAACCATCTAACGATAAGGACTTTTCAGTCCATTAATATTTTCTTTTAATTTTATTTTACTTTCTATTTTCTTTCTTTTTATCTTTCTTTTCTTTAAATATATAATTAGTATATTTTGAATTTTTCTTATTATTTCATGGTTTTTTCTTCACGAGCTACCCAATTTCTTCATCTAGCGCAGTGATTGTGGGCAGCCACCATACCACCACAAGAGACGCCTCCTCCAACTTATCTTTCACCTCCGAATCAAGTTTCCACACTTCCAACTCAAGGAACCCATCCTAAATTCAGGAAGTTTCACTTCTCCCCCTATATTTTGATTTTTCGTATCTATATATATCCTTGTACATTGAGGGCAATGCACATCTTAAGTGTGGGGGGTGAATCTTAAAAGTACCTAACTTTTTGCATTATTCTCAAATCCCTGAATTATGTCTTGTTTTTAAGTAATTTTCTCATGTTACTGTTAGAATGAAATTTCCTTTGATTCATGATTTTCATTAATATGTTTTGAATTAAGTCATAGTTAATTATGCAGTGATGATTTAAACCTTAGGAAACTAGAGAATTAAGCATGATGAGTTTATTTTCAAAGTTAAAATTTTTTTTAGGTTGTCTACCTGAATCTAATTATTACCTTGAAGTTTGAAATTTACAAGGTTGACATCAAAAAGCAATAATTTTTGTGAGATTTTGAGCCTTTTAGAGCATATTCTTTTTCTTGCTCACTTTATTTATTATGAGTGTGTCAACATTGATTTGTTATTCTAGAACTTGCTTCGATTATACATGTCGAGATCACACCTTTGATTTGATATACAAAGATGATAAAGGCACCTAGGTTTTAACCCACTTACTCCACTAAAAGCCTACCCTCACAATTAACCCCTAGTGAACCCCTTTGATCCTAACAACCCTTTTTTTTACTCACCCTCAACATTAACCAAAAACCATTATTGTTGAAATCCCTATAATTAATTTGACCCATATTAAGTCAAGGTCTGATTTGAACATATTACTTAGCTAAACTATGATTTCCATTTCAGTTGTTAATTTCTTTATTATTGTATGATTTGTTCTTAAAAAAATGAAGTATATTCATTATTAGTTCTATATTATTTGAGCTCAAACTGTTAATTTCATTATCTTTAGAAGAAGCTCATGTTATTAGTATTAAGTTTCCGTGATGTAATTATTTAGTATTAGTACAACTTTTTAGTTAGGTAATTTGCCAATTCAATCTCGATTCTAACCCTCTAATTCAGCCTTTATCCACACCTTTAACCCAAGCCCCGTTATAACCCTTTTTAAAGACCTTTTGATTTGTGTATCATCTCATATTATAGTGGTGGAGACTTGATTTTCATGCAAGCCTATGGGATTAACCTTTCGTGTTTGACTTTTGAGTGCTTAATTTTTGAACCTTAAACACTTCGAGTGATTTGAGTGAATCTTTAGTGAGGATGTCATTTTTTGTCGATTTTGAATCAGAGGTAATTATTTAGGTAAGGGGAAACACCTATTTTTCGTATTATAAAAGCTATGACTCTGATTGTTTGAATCTTTGGGAACCTTCTGGTTAAATTATCAATGTATGAATTACCTATGAATTATGATGAAACATTGTTGATGAAGGTTATGAATTGAGGAAGTTCATTTTAATTGTGAGTTGAGAGTTTTGCTTGAGGACAAGCAAAAGCTTAAGTGTGGGGGTATTTGATAAACCGTAATATGTTCATATTTTAATCCCACATTTAGCATACTTTTGGATGATTTATTCCCTGAATTGTGAAATTTGGTGCTTCTAATCCTTTAATTTTATGTTTTATACTTAAGAAAGCATCAGAGGATGAAAAGAACGAGAAGCGGGCCAAAAATGGACCAATTGAGCCAAAGTAGGAAATCAACACGTCGGAGTTCAAAAATCACACTATCGACTACGTTTTGGTATAGCCAAGTTAGATTCATTTTGAGTATGGCATGTATAGGACTTGAGTATTTTGTTATGTCATTTTGATAGCCAATGTGTCGGCTATTTAAGTTATCAAAGTCATTTTGTAAATGGTCATTGGAATTGGGCCAATACATGACAAGTTTATTTTTATTCAATGATGATGAAATTATGAAGTTTATGCTTGTGTGGATGCTTGAATTGAGTTTTTGGAAGTGCCTTAGGGGCATGATCTGTGTTGTAATGAATTGGTATAAGTATGGTTGCTATGTAGGGTGACATTTGGCTTGGAATATAGCCTTTTTTATATCCACACGGGTAGATACACGGGCGTGTGTCTAAGCCATGTGTGACATACGGCCAGCCCTATGGGCGTGTGCCCAGGCCGTGTGAAGTCTGCACCTAAAATTTAGGAATTTAATTCGACACATGGCCTAAGGACACGGGCGTGTGCCTTGGCCGTGTGACCTTAGTGAGGTGATGACGTCATAAATAGAATGCCAAGGTTTTGGTACACAGGCTAAGACACGGGCATGTCGAGGCCGTATGATAGGCCGTGTGATGCAAGTCAGTGTCGACCACGGGCATGTGAAATGTCACACGGGCGTGTCCCATTCTTCACACAGGTGTGTGGCCTTGTTTCACGTCAAAATTTTCTAAGTGTTTGAAAATTTCCAGTTTGGTCCCGAAGCATCACGAGTATATGTATAGGGTCTCGTAGACCCATAATAGTGATGTAACACCCCAAACCCGGCCCACGAGCCACGGCCGAATTTAGGATGCCACTGCGGAAAACGTTTGAAAAATATTTTTGACTTAGAGTGAAAACATAAAAAAAAAATTGTTGTCTTTACTAAAACATTGTATAATTAAAATAATCAAGTTGTTACAAATTCTTCGATTTAAAAAAAAAAAAACTCTTAACATATATTTTAAAATATAAGTTACTAAAAATAAAACATTTTCAGATAATAATATAATCGACAATCCAACTTAAAACATAATAAAAATCCTTAAATATTTAAAGTTGCCCTTATTACAATAAATAATAATTCGAAAATACTGATAATATAAAATGCATAAATTAAGTGAAAACATCTTCTGCATGGGCCACCTCGCATCCACTCCAACCCGATCCAAGCTTTATGCATCACCGTAAGGTTTGAGAAAAATTGGGTGAGTCACACAGACTCAATGTGTAATTATTTCACATGTCTCCACATATGGGCTTGGCCCATATCCACACATCAAATAATCACCATGCAAAAATGCATCCCAACCCATCCTAAAGTCCATCCATTACACCTACCTTAGCGGACACTGCGCCCAAGGCCGTGGCTAATCCACCGATCACCTAAGTGATCCCACATAACTTACCTCGGCGGACTTGCTTTGCTCAAGGCCGTGGCTAAGCCACCGATCACATAAGTGATCCCACATATCAATTAATCCACGGTGATGCACACAGCTATCAACCGCCGAGATGGGCACCTAGCCAACACCTCCCTTGATGAAGCACATAGCTAACATCAAGCGCCAATGTAGAACAAGGCTAACATCAGACCACGTACATAAAGTACACCCTTTCCTTCAATAGTCACATCCCAAGTCCCATGTATTATGCCACAATATCATAAAAATAAGCATACATCACATGCTATCACGTTTTCAAACATAGATCATAATAAAATACCGACCTTGTTAATCGATTATTCAACATGGGTATCCATCATTTTAGCCATTATTGCCTGCTACCGTACACATCATACGCATATACATAATAACACATATAAACAATCAAGAAACAAAGTCGATAACTACACACCTTTTTGGCATAGTTTACTCAATCCCGAAACTCTCTTATTCCAAATGATTTGTTCCTAAGAACCAAAGTCGAAATCGGTCATCACTTAAACTCATACAATGGCCTATGGCCGAATACTACAAATCACCTACTTTGCTTAACTAAATCCCGAATCACCACATAACACTTACCTTGATGAATTAAATTTTTACAATCCACCTTAAGGCTCCTTACCAAGTTGGCTACACAAAAGAAACACAATATTATGACTCTACATACATTTGGCCATCCCTTAGAAACCAAGGCCAACCATTGGTTTCAACATACTAAATGAAGAAGAAGAGAATTCGATTGCTAAGAAAATACTTACTATACTCGAAACCGATTGGAAGATTGATGAAAAGGAATGTCGACACCTCCTCCTCTAAAGGCTCTAAAAGATTCGGCAAGAACTCCCAAATGGAGATGGGATAATCGGCTAACACAAAATAGGTATAGAAAAGAAGAAAAGAAGTGTAGATGAAAGTTAGGAGAATTTGGCAATGAAGAACAAAGGTGGAGAGGTTTCGGCTTTGTTGCAAATGAGAGGATGGGTTTCGATTTTTAGGAAGTGAATGGAAGGAAAATAAGTTGCAAAAAAAAAGAAAAAGATGCACAAAATGACTTCCAACTTTCGGCTTTTGGTCAAGAAATAGGGTGCAAATTTCGGCAATGGAAAGGGTGAAAAGAAAGTTTCAAAAGAGAATACTAAAGAAAGAAAAAAAAAACCCAAAAAGAACTTCTAGACCTCAAATAGGAAATTTGGCTATTCCCCCCTCCCACTCATGACCGAAATTATCACCCAAAAGAGACCCACACTCGGCCTCCACACTCAAAATTCTTTTTTCCATCAATTCAAACTAATTTTGAATTAAACTCACTCCTAAATTTCTCCGTATTTCCTCCTAATCACATTCAAAATTAAGTCAACCCCCCTAGTCCACTAAACTGTCTACATTCATGGTCAAATGGCCTGTAACACCCCAAACCCGGCCCACAAGCCCTGACCGGATCTGGTATGTCACTATGGAAAAACGGTTGAAAATATTTTTGATGTTAGAATAACCCGTGAAAATTTGTTAACTTTTGAATACTATGTCCAATTAAAATCTATTAAATAATATAAGCTTGATATAAAATATCCGAATTAAAACTTTATTATAAGTTATTATAATATAAATCATTTGTAAAAATACTTCTAAGTAAACATAAACTTCAACAACCATAAATAGAGTACTTTAAATCAAAAGTGGCCCTTATTACATCAAATAAATTCCCAAAATACGGATAATATAAAAATCATTATTAATTAACTAAACAAGTAAAACATCTACTTCTCGCATGAAAATCGCTCGCATGGCCACCTTTGTATCTACTCCAACCCGGTCCATTAATCACGACTCACCGCGATGTTTAAAAAGTTGGGTGAGTCACACGCACTCGGTGTGTAATTAAACCACCGATATCCACCCACATGTTAGCCACAAATCAACCCAATTATAAAATGCAGCATGTAAATATAATCATTTAAACATTACCACTATCTCGGGCTTGGCCCACAATCAAATCATATTCAAGCACTTTGGGCTAGGCCCTTTCTCATCAATCCATCGATCGGCCTGGCTTGGCCCATTTCCACGTATGTTCTCAAAACATACCTTTCCACATGTCATATTGGGCATGGCCCATTTCCATATTAATTCACAACGGAACAATGCAACATGAAACCCAACCCAATCCTAAGGTCCATCCGCTACACACCCCCTTATCCAAATTACCACACACTGGGGACTATCGAGTCACCCTCTCATTTTCCTCCAAAAAGGCAACCAATGCCATCCACGATGTAGCGTATAGCTAACATCAAACCACGATGGAGCACACAAGTAATCCATCAAGCCACGATATGGCATAGAGCCGATATCAATCAAGGTAACCACGCGAACTAAATCGCAAAGATCCACAACGCGACCTCGATCGGCGCCAATCCACGATGTAGCACAAAGTCGACATCAACCACGCACTCAAGTACACCCGGTCCTTCTTTCATAACCCACCCATGCACATGTAACATGATATAACGACAATGTGATGCATGTGCATGTCATTCACAAATATAGGCATACACTCATATTCAAATAAATGACAACAATACTAACAATTTGCTATTTACTCCGATCAACGCCATACCCCTTTTAGGGTATCTATCACACTTTTACCATCGCACTTATTAGTAAGCATATAACATAAGCGTATATCACACAAAACCCTAAAAACAATGGCTAACTACACACCTTATTACTTGGAGTTCTAGACTCTCGATCCTCGACGCTTATCGCTAAGCGAGACTACGGCTATCCGCCTATAGCTTTCTATTGCCGCCCACACCCCAGTGGCCAATCCCGAACCACGAGAGCAGCTCTTTTTTCTTAAACTTTGGGATAGGGACTTTCCTTGTCCTCCTTGGACTGGTATTGGCCTCCATCGTAACGCTTAATCGAACACTTCGTTAATTGACAAGTACGAGATCTTAAATGAAAAAGAACCATGACTTATCATCCTTACCGAAAGATCTTAAATCCGAAGGTTTGTTTATCACGACTAGCCCCTAAACTTTACTTATCGAAATCCCAAAAAAGCGCACTTGCCCTTGAACTGTCGTAATCCTCGCTACACAACTTATTAGAATTGGCTACTACTAAAAATATATGAGTATAGCCCCCTTGGCCGAATACTTACCACCACCTTACCTTGATGAGTAGTCGAATTCAAATGACCCCCAATTGCTCCTCTCACGCTGCTACCACAGAAAAACACATCACTTAAAGCCTTAAGGACATTTGGCCAACCAAAGAAATCAAGGCCTAGACTCTTGTTTTGGCAACAATATGGAAGAGAATCCAAAACATATACAAAAGAGATCACTTACCCTTATTGATAAACTTCCCGAAGTCACCCTCCTAGATTCGCCCACCGGAGAAGGATCACTTGGCTTAAGGATTCGCGACTTAGTAGAGAGGACGCAAGGTCGAAAGGTTCTGGCTATGGCTTCCTATTAGGGGTGAAATATTCTGCTATACAAGGAGAAGATATAGACTTGGGGTTGGTCGTAAGGAAAATAAATGAATAAAAAGAGGAGTAGAAGAATTCGGCAAAGGGATCAAAAGAAATTCATGAAGAAGGTCGCCCACTAAATAGGAAATTCGGACTTAGCTAAAATGACACAAGGAAAAGCAAGGGGGTCAACTGATGCTTTTATAGGCATTCGGCACCCCCTTCAAGCTTGCCGCCCACTCCTTCCAACAAGGAGTTCAAATTCTAATCAACCTCCCCAATTACTCCAAGCCACCCATTTGAATTAAAACAAATTAATAATCTTAATAATCAAAATAATATCCTCTTTATCTCTTATTATCTAAAAAAAAAAATCTAATTAAAAGAAAAGCTCATATTATCCTTTAATAAAAAGAATTTAAAGAGAGAAAACTCTCCACTTGTGCCGCCCACCTTCACGCCAATCAAGAAGAAAAGAAGGAAAAACCCCACCGCACCTCCAAGGTTCGAACACGGGACTGGGGGAAATCAGCAGACCAAGTAGCGCCCAGCCATTCGGCCAACTCGCTTTCATGTTACAAAGCCCCAACATTTATTTTTAACCCTTCCTACTTCACCCATCACATAGCAAAATAAAAACGCCAAAAATGCCGCGCCCCCACTCGAACCAGCGCGCTCTTTCTTCCCTTCAGCGCCTAAGTGGCGCATGAGAGCCACTTTGCCAACCGGACTTTCGTGTCCACCAACCTGCCATTAATTTTAAGGCCTACTTAGCCCATCCTTTGGTCGACGCAAAAATAAAACAAAAATTGCTGCCTTAGCAAAATTCGAACCCTGCTCCTTAGGCGTCCCCTTTCAAAGCTCCAAGCGGCGCCTCCATGCCACTCCACCCAACTGCTTTCTTGTGTCCTAAATTCCAACAATTTTTTTAAGGCCTTCTTGCCCTATTTCCCCTTTTACACTAAAAATCTAAAATTTTCCTGTGTACTCCCGTCCATCCAATCATTCTTAAAACCTCTAAATACACCAAAGCACACCCAAAAATCTTCCAACACACGGTTAAACTCAAATTGCATAGCCCCTAAACCAGGTGTTACAATTCTACCCTCCTAAAAAATAATTTCGTCCTCGAAATTACTTGGCTAACGAACATCCAGTACAACCTATCTTACCACCTTACGCTTATGTCACAGACTCTGATCTTACTAAGGCTATCATACTTCCCAAACATAGCCTCTAAGTTCCCACTCAAAATTCAAAACACCTCTCTTAGCAACACAGAAAAGGGCTAACTCACAAGCAAGCAAAGCAACTAAAGCATGTACCAAAGCAAAGGAGCTTACCCGATATCACATCCTTGGTGACTGATTGGAACCATTCCTTCCATGGCTTGAACCACGACCTCTCGTTGCTTGAGGACAATTCTTAACCGGATGTGCCTTAGATCCGCACCAAAGCATTCTTTACTATTTCCCCAACATTCTCCTAAATGAGCTCTCCCACACTCAACACATGAATGATTTCGATCAGCTGGTACAAGTGCACGTACATGATTCTCGATCCTTGGTCTTTTCTGGACATTACCAAGCGATGCTGATGGTCTAAAACTTCTCTTATTCTCGTTCCTATTCTTCTCTCGATTTTCTCTTATAGTCTTCTTAACCTCTTCAGCGATCCGAGCTTTCTCCACCAGAATGGTGAAGTCCCTTTCTCTCTGCGGAGCGATCAACTCCCGCAACTCATCTCGCAGCCCATCTTCGAATCGAACACTCCTTTCATAGTCAGTAGCCACGATTCCCTTGGCGTACTGACTTAGTCACACAAATTTCGCTTCATATTCCGCTACCGACTTATTCCCTTGTACTAGATTTAGAAACGCTTTCTTTTGCGAGTCCAAATAACTGGCTCCTACGTACTTCCCTTAAAACTTGGCCTTAAAGTAATCCCAATCCAGTCGATCTGCCGGTACACCTTGTTTGACAGTGAGCCACCAACGATAAGCTTCGTCGCGAAGCAACGAAACAGCACCCTTCAGCTTTTCTTCATCGGTGCAGTCCAAATCGTCCATGATTCTTTCGACTGCTTCTAGCCAATACTCCGCTACGTTCGAGCTACTCGAATACCCCTCTAAAGATCTCACTCCGTTCAATCTAAGCCTTTCCGACATCGGCTTTGAGTTCCGCTTCCCCTACTAGCTCCTCGCTACTCGTTCTAGCACTCGTAACATGGCCCGCGATCATCGCGTCATCTTCACCTATCTAATCTTGTTCCTCCGCGCCTTCTTTGGTGGCGGCACTTCACTACGTGTAACATCCCGGGTTAGGGGCTGCTTTTGTTGTTGCATGACATTGCATGTGTCTAGTGTGTGTTTGCGTGGCTATTTCTATGTTTTGGGGCTTAATTGAAGTCTAAGTGTATGCCTCGAGTGAATGGGAAAATTTTGATTTTTTGGGTGTTAAGTCGGGAGCCGTTGGAGCTAGGGTATAAGAGTTTTATTTGGTGTTTTGTTGAACAAGAAAGGAGCTGGTGGAGTGGCGGGATAGGCGCCACTAAGGCTTGTGTGTGTGGCGTCATTTGCAGGAGGGAGAGATCTTGTGTTCAAGGCTGCGAGTGCCCACATTTTGCATCCTTTTGACGGCATGGAGGAGGAGAGTTGTAGGCGTTCAAACTCGCCTTGGACTTAGTCTACTCGTTTGAATGGTGGGTGGAGAGTGGATTGAGGAGGAAGACTTGTTCAACTAATTTGAAATGATGGTGTGGAGTGTTTGTGGGGATTTGGCCAAATTTTAGGAGAGTTTGTGGGGAGTGGACGGTTTGGGTAGTGTGGGAGAGGAGTAGTGCCAATTTCTTTTGGCAATTTTCTTAGTATTTTCGGTCACCATTTTGGGTAAACCGAATTCTCTCCTTTGTTAATAGCCAACCGAGACTTCATTTGTTTTCTCTCATTTTTCTTCTTGGAAACCGAAAGTGCAAGCAGCATGTGCTGAATTAGTTTATTTCTTTTAGTTCTCTTAATAGCCGAATGCCCTTTTGTGCCACCATTTCCACTTTGCTTTTATTTCTTTTCTTCTTGTGATTCCTTGGCCGAACCATATATCCTCCCCATCATTTCTTTTTCTTTATCATTTAGGTGTCAAGCCATCATCCTTTTCCTCTCATACATTCTCTCATTTCTTGAAAACATTTGAGCCGAATCTTCCTGCAACTTGTGGCCGATTTCTCTTCTTTTCTTGAACCACACTTCTTTGTTTTGCTTTCAAGTTTATAGCCGAATCCCTTGGTATTGCCGAAATTGCCTTCTATCACTTGTTCTTATTTTGGCCGAATATCAACCCCTCCCTTTTTCATCCTTTTCTTGCGCTTTCTTTCTTGGGTTAGGCCGAATCTCTCCTCTCTCTTAGTAGATCTCTTTTGGCCGAATATCGGTGAAGGGTTGATCCGGTTGGTTGTTCAATCATTGAACAAGGTAAGTGGGTGGCCGAATGGCCATTTCCCCTCTCTTGTTCTCTATTGATTGTGGTTTGGTTAATAGCCGATCTTGGGCATGTGTTGAAGGGGTTAATCTTTTGTGTTGAACCGCTTTCCTGCTAGGGCCTTGGATTGTGGTGGTGATCGGGTGAAGCAATCAATTGAAGCCTTGATCGTGAGTGACCGATTGGTAAGTTAGGGGTAAGTGATTGGTATTATTATTATTAGTTCAATCTTTTGATTTCGATTAAGTCAAAGGTGACTAAGGATTAACTATTTGTCTTAATAGGGTGTGCCGATTGTTAAAGAATAACCATCGTTGGTTCGAGGTTTGGTAGGAAACCAAACCATCTGCAAGGTAAGGATTAAGCGATACACCCTTTGGTTTAATTGGTCATAGCCGAATGGTCTTGGTTGCTAACCCTGGTTTGGCGATTCTAGGAGCAAGTTGATCGAGGGATTTAGACGGGGTCTTTGGGATTTAGACTTGCGATTTACTGGTGTGTAACTAACACACCCATACTTAGTGATATTGTTATTAAACCTGTTTGCCTATTTAAATCATGACAAGATGATGGATTATTGGATACCCAAACGGGGTATGTGTACGATCCGGGTAAGTCAAGATTGTTACTAGATTACCGATGATCTATATGGTATCATGACTATGTATGTATGTGATATGGGGCATGAGTCAAACATATTAGCATGATATGCATAATTTGTATGATATGCATGATTACATGAGTTGGTTTGTTGATGGGTGATATGAGTAGAGGGAGCAGTGATATTTTGTCTTGTGAGAGCACCAAGTTTTGGTAACACACTTTGTGACTTTGGGTCACCAAAGGCTTTGGTAGCACATTTGTGTCTTTGGGACACCGGAGGTTGGGCACCTCATTGCGACTTGTCCCATGGTTAACACCACCGTGGGTTGGCCCCACTTTGAGATATGGGATCGTCACTAGTGATTGGGTATCACACGATGGGTTGGCCCCATCATTCGATTATTGTGACTACGGTCACCGTGCTTTGGTAGCACATTTGTGTCTTTGGGACACCGTAGGTTGGGCACCTCATTGCGACTTGTCCCTGTGGTTAACACCACCGTGGGTTGGCCCCACATGAGATATGGGATCGTCTCGCTAGTGATTGGGTATCACACGATGGGTTGGCCCCATCATTCGATTATCGTGACTACGGTCACCGGTGCTTGGGTAGCACATTGTGTCTTTGGGACACCAGTGTTTTGGTAACACATTGTGACTATATGTCACCAGTGGTTTGGCACCACCAGTGGTTTGGTACCACACGGGGTAGAAAAGGAGATACGGATGGTTAGGATTGGGTTGCATTAATCATGTTGCTATGTATGATGTGTGTTAGCATGTTGTTTCATCGGGAGCGGGATTTATGCACTGAGTCATTCGATTCACCCTCTCCTTTGACATTTCAGTGACTCGTGAAGCGCGGACATGGAGCCGGGGTGGACTCGAGGTGCACATGCCATGCTTTAATAAAAGTCTTGCTCAGACTATTCACTTTGGGTACTTTAATTTAATTACTGTTATTTGGGTTTTAAGTTGGATTTGTAAAAGGCCTTTAAATTATGTTTTTTTGATGGTTATGTTTTAATTAGATTCTCAACCTGCTTAACAAACAACTTGGCATGAAATTTACTAAAACTTGGAAAGACAACGTTTTTAAAACTATAACGCAATGTGTTTTAAAACATACCATCGGGTATCTCACTATGTTTTGCTATAAAGTAAACTCAAGTGATTTTCAAACCAAACTCGATTTTTTTCTACTAAGTCTAAAATGTTTCGAAATGGCACTAAGAAACTATTGGAGACGCTAAATGACATCAACTCGTTTTTTTTGACTATATACTTCGGATAAGTTTTCAAAATCTAATCAAACAGGCCAACTCAAATTTTCTTCAAGTTCACTATGTTTTCGCCCCGCTTTTAAACGAAAAATCTTATCTCTCAAAAACGTTTCCCCGTAGCATACCAGATTCGGACGTGGTGTTCTGTCCGGGTTTGGGGTGTTACAATTGTGGTATCAGAGCTAAGTTCAAAGGCTCAGCCGTGGGCCTGAGGCCCAAAAAGTTTTTAAGAGTTTATCTTAAGTGTTTTTATGGTTTGAAAGGCATGGCACCGAGTCTCCTACACCAGTTCGCCTGTAAGTACCGTGCACTATTGCTTGTGAATTGATTGGATGTGATATGATTTGATGAATAGCAATAGTATACTACTTTAGAGATTGAAACTGATAGGATTCTGTGAACTCGCGAGAACAAGTCCTCTTTAATATTCATAAGACTTGCTTTTAAACAAGTGGAATAAATACTTGATGCATAAAAATTCTTAATCGAGCATCGTAGAAAGATTAGTCATGAGCGCTAGAGGTGGACGTGGTCGTGGACGAGTGTCGTAGTAGGATGACGGTTCGAGCCCGTAGGATCCAGTCGTGGTTCAAAAATGAGATACTGGGTTTCGCCACCGGAGGTGGTGAGTTCCAAGATCGGGCCGGGATGACGCAGCGGTCACACGAGCGATCTTTGCGAGTGTTAGAAAGGGTAGCGAGGAGTTGGTGGTGGCGCGGGAGTTAGGAAATTGTTCTCTGGCGACTTCGGGCAAATGGGGCCAATTCTTCCGAGGTGTTTCGGTGTTGCTCCCAAAGATCGCCAGAATCACCGCTAGAGGCAACCGAGCGGATCATGGACGATCCGGACTTGACTGCCAAGAGAAGTCGAAGGGCATCGACGCTTCTCCGGGATGAGTCATATATGTGGTGGCTCACGGTTCGGGACAATGGTGGCGCGCAGAGGATTTGACATGGGATTATTTCGTGGTCGCATATCAAAAGAAGTACATCGGAGCTAGTTATGTCGACTCCCAAAAAGGCTTTTCCGAGGCTTGTTCAGGAGTAAATCTGCTTCGAGTACGAGGTGAGTTCCCGGTGAGTAGGTATGCCGGGGGCATTGTAGCCACCGAGCATGAGAGGTGTGTTCGTTTCGATGATGGTCTCGCGAGACGACTTGAGGTCACCGATTGCTCCTCGCCAGGAGCGAGTTTGCCGTCTTAGTTGAGAAGGCTAAGGTAGCCGAGGGTGTTAAGGTGTCGCGAGACAAGGCATGGACGAAATAGGCATAAGAGGAGCTTTGGGTCCTCTGGGTCGTCAGGTAACCCGCATAGGAGGGCTAGACCGAGTGGGCGAACCACCTGCTAGGTTTGTTGTCGCTAGCGTGGACCGCCGCAGCGGTGATCGATGTGGAAATCTCATTGGGGTGGTTGCTTTGGGTGGAGGAAAAGGTTGCTTCGAGTGTGGTTCTCTCGAGCACCGTGTGAGGGGACCGCCCGCGTAGGTTGGCGAGATTCATCCGAGAGGCGTGGGCGTAATCGCTCAGAGTAATGGACCGCCACCGCAGAGGGGCCGTGGTAATGGCAGAGGTGGTAATGGTTTTGGTTGGGGCGTGGAGCACCGGGCGAGGTGCGGTAGTTCGATGCTAGACGGCTGGATTAGTGTATCTTTCGCGAGGCGCCGAGAGGAGGGCGACGCACTGCACGTCATAACCGTGCGTTCTTGATTTTTGGTTCTCCTTATACTTTGCTTTGATTGATGTGGGTTCAACGCACTCTTATGTTGCCGATAGTATAGTAGAGACCATGGATTTAGACTCGAGATATCTTCTAGGCGGATGACCGTGATTAGCCCTCTAGGTCACTCAGTAGTAGTAGATAAACTGCATTAGAGAGGTACCCCTAGAACTCCAAGGGGTAGTGTTCATTTCTTGATCGATGGAACCGCCGCTTGGGGAGTTCGATCGATTCTTGGGATGGATTGGTTGGTCAAGTACCAGGCGAGGTTGGATTGCGCGCCAAGCGCATGGTTCTTAAGACGGTTGAGGGTGAAGAGGTGGCTATGATAGGTAATAAGAGATTACTTATCAAATGTGGTATCCGCTCAAAGCGGAGAAGATGGTCGAAGGGTCATGAAGCATATGTAGTTCATGTGCATGCGTTGGAGGCTAAGGAGTCCGCGTGGAGAAGGTTCGCATCATTAAGGAATTTGCTTTGATGTGTTTCCGAGGAGCTTCCAGTTTTGCCGCCAGATCGCGAGGTGGAGTTCGGGATTGATGTTATCAAATCGCGCGCTGTCTATTGCTCCGTATAGGATGGCGCCAAAGGAATTGGTGGAGCTTAAGGCTCGAGATCCAGGAGTTATTGGATAGAGGTTTCATCAGGCCAAGTGTTTCGCCATGGGGTGCGCCGGTACTCTTTGTTAAGAAGAAAGATGGCACGATGCGGATGTGTATAGACTACCGCCAGATTGAATAAGCTGACGATTAAAAACAAGTATCCGCTTGCCACGGATAGACGATTTGTTTGATCACCGAAGGGGGTCTGCGGTATTTTCAAGATCGACTTGAGATCCGGTATCATCGCTTAAAGGTTAAGGAGGTGATATCCATAAAACAAATGTTTTCGCACTTCGGTATGGGCACTACGAATTCTGGTAATGCCATTCGGGTTGACTAACGCACCGCCAGCGGCGTTATGGATATGATGAATAGGGTGTTTCAACGATATCTGGATCGGTTCATCGTGGTTTTCATAGACGACATCTTGGTGTACTCAAGACAGAGGAAGAGCATGTTAAGCATTTGCGAGTGGTGTTGCGATTTTGAGGAAAAGCACTCTATGCTAAGTTCGGTAAGTGTGAGTTCGGCTTAGGAAGTGACTTTCTTGGGTCATGTAGTGTCGGTGAGGGATTCGAGTAGATCCTCGTAAGATTGAGGCGCTTTTGATTGGAAGCCACCTAGGTCGCTGGCTGAGATTCGAGTTTTCTGGTTTGGCCGATACTCACCAAGGTTTGTTGAGGGTTTCTCGTTGATAGCAAATACCGATGACCAAGTTGCTTGAGGAAAGAAGTTCCGCTTTGTATGGACCGAGAAACAGCAGAAAGCTTCGATAAATTAAAGAAGATTTTGACCGAGGCTCCTTCTAATTCAACTTTGAGGTGGTAAGGAATTCACGCTCTTTGCGATGCATCACATACGGGCTTGGGTTGTGTGCCGATGCAAGAAGGTAAGGTTGTGGCTTACGATCTCGGCAAATGAGGCCACATGAGGTCAATTATCCGACGACGATTTGGAGCTAGCAAACGTGTAGTCTTCGCTTTAAAGATTTGGAGGCACTACTTGTACGGAGAGAGATCGATAGTCTACACAGATCACAAGAGTCCAAGTATCTACCGACTTAGAAGGATTTGAATTTGAGGCGCGCAGATGGGTTGAGTTGCCGAAAGATTACGATCGCTCGATTGAGTATCATCCGGCAAGGCTAACGTGGTGGCGACGCGCTTGAGCCGTAAGGTTGTTTTTTGACTTAAGAGCGATGTTTGCTCATTTGAGTTTGTATGACGACGGAAGTATTCTGGCGGAGTTGCAGGTTAAGCCTACTTGGGTTGAGCAGATCAGAGAGAAACAGTTATTGGATGAGGTTCTGAGTGCGCGAAAGTTGCAAGTGCAGGATGGTGGTTTGGAGGGTTACAGCCTGTCTAGTGACGCAGGTTCTGTGTTTCGAGGTAAGGCTTGTATGCCTAAAGATGTTGAGCTGAGGCAAAAGATTCTTCAGACGCACATAGCGAGTCCTCATGCTATGCATCCCGGAGGTAGCAAGATGTATAGGGATCTTAGAGAGCGCTTTTGGTGGCCCGGCTTGAAGAAAGAGGTGACAGAGTTTGTTGGGAAGTGTCCGACTTGTCACAGTCAAGGCCGAACATCGCCATCGTCGGGGTTGCTTGACTGTGAAGATTCCTCGATGGAAGTGGGAAAGGATAACCATGGATTTCGTCGAGTGTTACCGCTTCGCCAAGCAAGAAGGATTCATTTTTGGGTAGTGGTGGATCGATCGACTAAATCACCACTTTATTCCGGTGAGGGTTGACTACTCACTTCGAAGCTAGCGGTCGTATGTGTCGAGATAGTGAGGTTGCACGGCGTGCGGTTTCGATAATCTCGGATAGGGATCCCGATTCACGCCAAGGTTCGAAAGCGTTGCATCAAGCTCGGGTACTCGTTTGATTTCAAAGACGGCTTTTCACCCGCAAATCGACGGTCAATCGAGAAAGGGTCATTCGTGTCTTAGAGGATATGCCGAGAGGTTGTATCTTGGATTTCGAGGTAGTTGGGAGGAGTTTCTACCATTGGCTGAGTTTGCCTACAACAACGCTTACTGCCGAGCATCAAGATGGCACCGTATGAGGCGTTGTATGGTAGGAAGTGTCGCCACCTACGTGTTGGGCGGAGTTAGGTGAACGCCGCTTGTTAGGACCCGAGTTGGTTGTTTGAGGACCAAGACAAGGTTGTTTGATTCGCTCGATTGAAGGAAGCTTCGACCGGCAGAAGTCTTATGCCGATCTTAAGCGAAGAGATATAGAGTTCGCTGTGGGGATCGAGTGTTCCCCGCTCTCCTCGCCTTGGAAGAAGGTGTTGAGATTCGGGAAGAAAGGCAAGCTAAGTCCGAGGTTTATTGGGCCGTATAAGGTATTGAGACGAAGTTGGACCGCATGGCGTATCACGCTTGAGTTGCCAATGAGCTTAGTCGATTCACGACATATTCCACGCTTCGATGCTTCGACGTTATCGCCGATCCGCCGCATGTGGTAGCAAAGATGGAAGAGATCGAGGTAAATCCAGATTTGACCATGGAGGAGGAACCCGTGCGCATTCTTGATCGAGATGTGAAGGTTCCGCGTAAGAAGTCCAGTGCCTTTGGTGAAGGTACTTTGGCGGAATCATGGCGTAGAAGAAGCTACGTGGGAACCCGAGGATATGATGAGACAAAGAATACCCGCAACTCTTTCCGATCGTAATTTCGAGGTTGAAATTATTTTTAAGGGGTAGAACCGTAACATCCCGGTTAGGGCATTTTTGTTGTTGCATGACATTGCATGTGTCTAGTGTGCCATGCGTGGCTATTTCTATGTTTTGGGGCTTAATTGAAGTCTAAGTGTATGCCCGAGTGAATGGGAAAATTTTGATTTTTGGGTGTTAAGTCGTGGAGCCGTTGGAGCTAGGGTATAAGAGTTTTATTTGGTGTTTTGTTGAACAAGAAAGGAGCCGGTGGAGTGGCGGGATAGGCGCCACTAAGGCTTGTGTGTGTGGCGTCATTTGCGGGAGGGAGAGATCTTGTGTTCAAGCTGCTGAGTGGGCCACATTTTGCATCCTTTTTGACGGCATGGAGGAGGAGAGTTGTAGGCGCTTCAAACTCTACCTTGGACTTAGTCTACTCGTTTGAATGGTGGGTGGAGAGTGGATTGAGGAGGAAGACTTGTTCAACTAATTTGAAATGATGGTGTGGAGTGTTTGTGGGGATTTGGCCAAATTTTAGGAGAGTTTGTGGGGAGTGGACGGTTTGGGTAGTGTGGGAGAGGAGTAGTGCCAATTTCTTTTGGCAATTTTCTTAGTATTTTCGGTCACCATTTTGGGTAAACCGAATTTCTCTCTTTGTTAATAGCCAACCGAGACTTCATTTGTTTTCTCATTTTTCTTCTTGGAAACCGAAAGTGCAAGCAGCATGTGCTGAATTAGTTTATTTCTTTTAGTTCTCTTAATAGCCGAATGCCCTTTTGTGCCACCATTTCCACTTTGCTTTTATTTCTTTTCTTCTTGTGATTCCTTGGCCGAACCATATATCCTCCCCATCATTTCTTTTTCTTTATCATTTAGGTAAGCCGAAGCCATCATCCTTTTCCTCTCATACATTCTCTCATTTCTTGAAAACATTTGAGCCGAATCTTCCTGCAACTTGTGGCCGATTTCTCTTCTTTTCTTGAACCACACTTCTTTGTTTTGCTTTCAAGTTTATAGTCGAATCCCTTGGTATTGCCGAAATTGCCTTCTATCACTTGTTCTTATTTTGGCCAATATCAACCCCTCCCTTTTTCATCCTTTTCTTGCGCTTTCTTTCTTGGGTTAGGCGAATCTCTCCTCTCTCTTAGTAGATCTCTTTTGGCCGAATATCGCTGAAGGGTTGATCCGGGTTGGTTGTTCAATCATTGAACAAGGTAAGTGGGTGGCCGAATGGCCATTTTCCCTCTCTTGTTCTCTATTGATTGTGGTTTGTTAATAGCCGATCTTGGGCATGTGTTGAAGGGGGTTAATCTTTTGTGTTGAACCGTTTTCCTGCTAGGGCCTTGGATTGTGGTGGTGATCGGGTGAAGCAGTCAATTGAAGCCTTGACTGTGAGTGACCGATTGGTAAGTTAGGGGTAAGTGATTGGTATTATTATTATTAGTTCAATCTTTTGATTTCGATTAAGTCAAAGGTGACTAAGGATTAACTATTTGTCTTAATAGGGTGTGCCGATTGTTAAAGAATAACCACTGTTGGTTCGAGGTTTGGTAGGAAACCAAACCATCTGCAAGGTAAGGATTAAGCGATACACCCTTTGGTTTAATTGGTCATAGCCGAATGGTCTTGGTTGCTAACCCCGTTTGGCCGATTCTAGAGCAAGTTGATCGAGGGATTTAGACGGGGTCTTTGGGATTTAGACTTGCGATTTACCGTGTGTGTAACTAACACACCCATACTTAGTGATATTGTTATTAAACCTGTTTGCCTATTTAAATCATGACAAGATGATGGATTATTGGATACCCAAACGGGGTATGTGTACGTATCCGGTAAGTCAAGATTGTTACTAGATTACTTGATGATCTATATGGTATCATGACTATGTATGTATGTGATATGGGGCATGAGTCAAACATATTAGCATGATATGCATAATTTGTATGATATGCATGATTACATGAGTTGGTTTGTTGATGGGTGATATGAGTAGAGGAGCAGGTGATATTTTGTCCGATGACGAGCACCAAAGTGTTTTGGTAACACACTTTGTGACTTTGGGTCACCAAAGGCTTTGGTAGCACATTTGTGTCTTTGGGACACCGAGGTTGGGCACCTCATTGCGACTTGTCCCCGTGGTTAACACCACCGTGGGTTGGCCCCACTTTGAGATATGGGATCGCCTCACGCTAGTGATTGGGTATCACACGATGGGTTGGCCCCATCATTCGATTATTGTGACTACGGTCACCGGTGCTTTGGTAGTACATTTGTGTCTTTGGGACACCGAGGTTGGGCACCTCATTGCGACTTGTCCCCGTGGTTAACACCACCGTGGGTTGGCCCCACATGAGATATGGGATCGTCGCTAGTGATTGGGTATCACACGATGGGTTGGCCCCATCATTCGATTATCGTGACTACGGTCACCGATGCTTGGGTAGCACATTGTGTCTTTGGGACACCAGTGTTTTGGTAACACATTGTGACTATATGTCACCAGTGGTTTGGCACCACCAAGTGGTTTGGTACCACACGGGGTAGAAAAGGAGATACGGATGGTTAGGATTGGGTTGCATTAATCATGTTGCTATGTATGATGTGTGTTAGCATGTTGTTTCATCGGGAGCGGGATTTATGCACCGAGTCATTCGACTCACCCTCTCCTTTGACATTTCAGTGACTCGTGAGACGCGACATGGAGCCGGGTGGACTCGAGGTGCACATGCCATGCTTTAATAAAAGTCTTGCTCGGACTATTCACTTTGGGTACTTTAATTTAATTATCATTATTTGGGTTTTAAGTTGGATTTGTAAAAGGCCTTTAAATTATGTTTTTTGATGGTTATGTTTTAATTAGATTCTCAACCTCGCTTAACAAACAACTTGGCATGAAATTTACTAAAACTTGGAAAGACAACGTTTTGAAAACTATAACGCAATGTGTTTTAAAACATACCATCTGGTATCTCACTATGTTTTGCTATAAAGTAAACTCAAGTGATTTTCAAACCAAACTCGATTTTTTTCTACTAAGTCTAAAATGTTTCGAAATGGCACTAAGAAACTATTGGAGACGCTAAATGACATCAACTCGTTTTTTTTTACTATATACTTCGGATAAGTTTTCAAAATCTAATCAAACAGGCCAACTCAAATTTTCTTCAAGTTCACTATGTTTTCGCCCCGCTTTTAAACGAAAAATCTTATCTCTCAAAAACGTTTCCCCGTAGCATACCAGATTCGGACGTGGTGTTCTGTCCGGGTTTGGGGTGTTACATTCTGACCCATGGCCAGACCCTACCGGTTCCGATGCTGCCATTCTACCTCTACCGCGTCCCCTAGAACTCATCTCTATCGTCGCGATTTAATCTGATTAAGGAGTTTTATGCATCAGACTTTTGTTCCACTTATTAACCGCGAACAATTTTATGAAAAGAATTTCTAGAGGTAGTTCTTTCGATCACACAAATTTTCAGTTCAAGTTCCCTATTCTATTTCAGAATATCACATTCATCCATAAGGACACATCCATTCATCAACAAGAACACATTCATCACTAGCGACACCTTCATTTCCCAATGAAGCCACATTCCTTCCACAGTAGAGGCACATTCGGTGGTATCTACCACCCACATTCACTATCCAGATATTTCTGCCCATTTTTACCCCAGGGGTATTTTCATCATTTTCCTACAGGGGTATTTTTGGTAATTTTGTAAATCGAGAAAACATCTTTCAAAATCAGATTTAGAGTTTACAAACCAAAGGGGTAAATTTTGGAAATTTTAAAACTAAGGGTTTTAAAACTAGGAATTTTATAAAACGGCACGGCTAGTCCCTTTCGGGTTTTAATAATTGGTTTAGCCTATGAACAAGTCCTCTTGGTTAAGGTGAACCGTAGCTACGCACCAGGTAGGATTCCAGTGAAGAGGAGGTGAGTCACGAGGATCGCTTAAGTACCGTGCTCTTTCGGATCCACTCCTGAGACATGCGCACAATGGTTGCCACACCTTAACTCGGCGACTTAATCACAGGTTTGTTTAATGGTCCTTAAGTCTTATGTGTTCAATGTTTGAGTAAACTAATCCTAGGGTTCAATAGCCCTAATGTTCTAATCTACGAGCCCATAAAAAGCCCATATAGCTCATATACACAATTCACTTCAAAAGTCTGAAATACTTACCTGGCGGACTCGGGCCGGAGGTACAGGTGCCATGCCAGAATACCTGAAAATATTTCATAAAAACCCGTATTTTTGAAAAGCCCATTTTGAAAATGTTTTTGGGCCCAAAACCCTCAAAGCCGAGTTTTGAACCGGCTCGATACTCAATCTGTAACACCCCAAACCCGCCCACAAGCCCCGACCGGATCCGGTATGTCACTATGGAAAACGCGGTTGAAAATTTTTTTGATGTTAGAATAACCCGTGAAAATTTGTTAACTTTTGAATACTATGTCCAATTAAAATCTATTAAATAATATAAGCTTGATATAAAATATCCGAATTAAAACTTTATTATAAGTTATTATAATATAAATCATTTGTAAAAATACTTCTAAGTAAACATAAACTTCAACAACCATAAATAGAGTACTTTAAATCAAAAGTGGCCCTTATTACATCAAATAAATTCCCAAAATACGGATAATATAAAAATCATTATTAATTAACTAAACAAGTAAAACATCTACTTCTGCATGAAAATCGCTCGCATGGCCACCTTTGTATCTACTCCAACCCGGTCCATTAATCACGACTCACTGCGATGTTTAAAAGTTGGGTGAGTCACACGCACTCGAGTGTGTAATTAAACCACCGATATCCACCCACATGTTAGCCACAAATCAACCCAATTATAAAATGCAGCATGTAAATATAATCATTTAAACATTACCACAATGCTGGGCTTGGCCCACAATCAAATCATATTCAAGCACTTTGGGCTAGGCCCTTTTCTCATCAATCCATCGATCACTGGGCTTGGCCCATTTCCACGTATGTTCTCAAAACATACCTTTCACATGTCATATTGGGCATGGCCCATTTCCATATTAATTCACAACGGAACAATGCAACATGAAACCCAACCCAATCCTAAGGTCCATCCGCTACACACCCCTTATCCAACCTACCACACACTGGGGACTATCGAGTCACCCTCTCATTTTCCTCCAAAAGGCAACCAATGCCATCCACGATGTAGCGTATAGCTAACATCAAACCACGATGGAGCATACAACAATCCATCAAGCCACGATATGGCATAGAGCCGATATCAATCAAGGTAACCACCACGAACTAAATCGCAAAGATCCACAACGCGACCTCGGTCAACGCCAATCCACGATGTAGCACAAAGTCGACATCAACCACGTACTCGAAGTACACCCGGTCCTTCTTTTTCATAACCCACCCATGCACATGTAACATGATATAACGACAATGTGATGCATGTGCATGTCATTCACAAATATAGGCATACACTCATATTCAAATAAATGACAACAATACTAACAATTTGCTATTTACTCGATCAACGCTCATACCCCTTTTAGGGTATCTATCACACTTTACCATCGCACTTATTAGTAAGCATATAACATAAGCGGATATCACACAAAACCCGGAAACAATGGCTAACTACACACCTTATTACTTGGAGTTCTAGACTCTCGATCCTCGACGCTATCGCTAAGCGAGACTACGGCTATCTGCCTATAGCTTTCTGTTGCTGGCCCACACCCTGGTGGCCAATCCCGAACCGCTGAGACAGCTCTTTTCTTAAACTTTGGGATAGGGACTATCCCTTGTCCTCCTTGACTGGTATTGGCCTCCATCAGAACGCTTAATCAGAACACTTCGTTAATTGACAAGTACGGGATCTTAAATGAAAAAGAACCATAACTTATCATCCTTACCGAAAGATCTTAAATCCCAAAGGTTTGTTTACTTCACCGATTGCCCCTAAACTTTACTTATCGAAATCCCAAAAAGCGCACTTGCCCTTGAACTGTCGTAAATCCTGCTACACAACTTATTAGAATTGGCTACTACTAAAAATATATGAGTATAGCCCCCTTTGGCCGAATACTTACCACCACCTTACCTTGATGAGTAGTCGAATTCAAACAGCCCCCAAGTGCTCCCTCACGCTGGCTACCACAGAAAAACACATCACTTAAAGCCTTAAGGACATTCGGCCAACCAAAGAAATCAAGGCCTAGACTCTTGTTTTGGCAACAATATGGAAGAGAATCCAAAACATATACAAAAGAGATCACTTACCCTTATTGATAAACTTCTCAAGTCACCCTCCTAGATTCGACACTTTGGAGAAGGATCACTTGGCTTAAGGATTCGCGACTTAGTAGAGAGGACGCAAGGTCGAAAGGTTCGGCTATGGCTTCCTATTAGGGGTGAAATATTCGGCTATACAAGGAGAAGATATAGACTTGGGGTTGGTCGTAAGGAAAATAAATGAATAAAAAGAGGGAGTAGAAGAATTCGACAAAGGGATCAAAAGAAATTCATGAAGAAGGCTGCCCACTAAATAGGAAATTCGGCACTTAGCAAAAATGACACAAGGAAAAGCAAGGGGGTCAACTGATGCTTTTATAGGCATTCGCACCCCCTTCAAGCTTGCATTCCACTCCTTCCAACAAGGAGTTCAAATTCTAATCAACCTCCCCAATTACTCCAAGCCACCCATTTGAATTAAAACAAATTAATAATCTTAATAATCAAAATAATATCCCTCTTTATCTCTTATTATCTAAAAAAAAATCTAATTAAAAGAAAAGCTCATATTATCCTTTAATAAAAAGAATTTAAAGAGAGAAAACTCTCCACTTGTGCCGTCCACCTTCACGCCAATCAAAGAAAGAAAAAGAAGGAAAACCCCCACTGCAAACCTCAAGGTTCAAACACAGGGACTGGGAAATCAGCAGACCAAAGTAGCGCCAGTGCCATTCGACCAACCCGCTTTTCATGTTACAAAGCCCCAACATTTATTTTTAACCCTTCCTACTTCAGCCCATCACATAGCAAAATAAAAACGCCAAAAATGCCGCTGCCCCCACTCGAACCGGCGCCCTTTCTTCCCTTCAGCGCTAAGTGGCGCATGAGAGCCACTTTGCCAACCGGACTTTCGTGTCCACCAACTCGCCATTAATTTTAAGGCCTACTTAGCTCATCCTTTGGTCGACGCAAAAATAAAACAAAAATTGCTGCCTTAGCAAATCGAACCCTGCTCCCTTAGGCGTCCCCTTTCAAAGCTCCAAGCAGCGCCTCCATGCCACTCCACCCAACTGCTTTCTTGTGTCCTAAATTCCACCAATTTATTTTAAGGCCTTCTTGCCCTATTTCCCTTTTTACACTAAAAATCTAAAATTTTCCTGTACTCCCCGTCCATCCAATCATTCTTAAAACCTCTAAATACACCAAAGCACACCCAAAAATCTTCCAACACACAGGTTAAACTCAAATTGCATAGCCCCTAAACCAGGTGTTACAATTCTACCCTCCTAAAAAAATAATTTCGTCCTCGAAATTACTTGGCTAACGAACATCTGTACAACCTATCTTACCACCTTACGCTTATGTTGCGCACTCTGATCTTACTAAGGCTATCATACTTCCCAAACATAGCCTCTAAGTTCCCACTCAAAATTCAAAACACCTCTCTTAGCAACACAGAAAAGGGCTAACTCACAAGCAAGCAAAGCAATTAAAGCATGTACCAAAGCAAAGGAGCTTACCCGATATCACATCCTTGGCTGACTCTGACTGGAACCATTCCTTCCATGGCTTGAACCACGACCTCTCGTTGCTTGAGGACAATTCTTAACCAGATGTGCCTTAGATCCGCACCGAAAGCATTCTTTACTATTTCCCCAACATTCTCCTAAATGAGCTCTCCCACACTCAACACATGAATGATTTCGATCAGCTGGTACAAGTGCACGTACATGATTCTCGATCCTTGGTCTTTTCTGGACATTACCAAGCGATGCTGATGGTCTAAAACTTCTCTTATTCTCGTTCCTATTCTTCTCTCGATTTTCTCTTATAGTCTTCTTAACCTCTTCAGCGATCCGAGCTTTCTCCACTAGAATGGCGAAGTCCCTTTCTCTCTGCAGAGCGATCAACTCCCGCAACTCATCTTGCAGCCCATCTTCGAATCGAACACTCCTTTCATAGTCAGTAGCCACGATTCCTTTGGCGTCATGACTTAGTCGCACAAAATTCCGCTTCATATTCCGCTACCGACTTATTCCCTTGTACTAGATTTAGAAACGCTTTCCTTTGCGAGTCCAAATAACTGCTCCTACGTACTTCCCTTCAAACTTGGCCTTAAAGTAATCCCAATCCAATCGATCCGCGGTACACCTTGTTTGACGGTGAGCCACCAACGATAAGCTTCGTCGCGAAGCAACGAAACAAAGACCCTTCACTTTTCTTCATCGGTGCGACCCAAATCGCCCATGATTCTTTCGATCGCTTCTAGCCAATACTCCGCTCGTTCGGAGCTACTCCAGATACCCCTCTAAAGATCTCACTCCGTTCAATCTAAGCCTTTCGATCATCGGCTTTGAGTTCCGTTTCCCCTACTAGCTCCTCGCTACTCGTTCTAGCACTCGTAACATGGCCCGCGATCTGCGTCATCTTCACCTATCTCGATCTTGTTCCTCCGCCCACTCTTTGGTGGCGGCACTTCACTTTCTCGACCCATGGCGGACCCTACCGCCCGATCTCGCCATTCTACCTCTACCAAGTCCCCTAGAACTCATCTCTATCGTCGCGATTTAATCATAAGGAGTTTTATGCATCAGACTTTTGTTCCACTTATTAACCGCGAACAATTTTATGAAAAGAATTTCTAGAGGCAGTTCTTTCGATCACACAAATTTTCAGTTCAAGTTCCCTATTCTATTTCAGAATATCACATTCATCCATAAGGACACATCCATTCATCAACAAGAACACATTCATCACTAGCGACACCTTCATTTCCCAATGAAGCCACATTCCTTCCTCAGTAGAGGCACATTCGGTGGTATCTACCACCCACATTCACTATCCAGACATTTCTGCCCGTTTTTACCCCAGGGGTATTTTCGTCATTTTCCTACAGGGGTATTTTTGGTAATTTTGTAAATCGAGAAAACATCTTTCAAAATCAGATTTAGAGTTTACAAACCAAAGGGGTAAATTTTGGAAATTTTAAAACTAAGGGTTTTAAAACTAGGAATTTTATAAAACGGCACGGCTAGTCCCTTTCGGGTTTTAATAATTGGTTTAGCCTATGAACAAGTCCTCTTGGTTAAGGTGAACCGTAGCTACGCACCAGGTAGGATTCCAGCGAAGAGGAGGTGAGTCACGAGGACTGCTTAAGTACCAGGCTCTTCCGGATCCACTCCTAGACATGCGCACAATGGTTGCCACACCTTAACTCGGCGACTTAATCACAGGTTTGTTTAATGGTCCTTAAGTCTTATGTGTTCATTGTTTGAGTAAACTAATCCTAGGGTTCAATAGCCCTAATGTTCTAATCTACGAGCCCATAAAAAGCCCATATAGCTCATATACACAATTCACTTCAAAAGTCTGAAATACTTACCTGGCGGACTCGGGCCGGAGGTACAGGTGCCATGCCAGAATACCTAAAAATATTTCTTAAAAACCCGTATTTTTGAAAAGCCCATTTTGAAAATGTTTTTGGGCCCAAAACCCTCAAAGCTGAGTTTTGAACCGGGCTTTGATACCAATCTGTAACACCCCAAACCCGGCCCACAAGCCCTGACCGGATCTGGTATGTCACTATGGAAAAACGGTTGAAAATATTTTTGATGTTAGAATAACCCGTGAAAATTTGTTAACTTTTGAATACTATGTCCAATTAAAATCTATTAAATAATATAAGCTTGATATAAAATATCCGAATTAAAACTTTATTATAAGTTATTATAATATAAATCATTTGTAAAAATACTTCTAAGTAAACATAAACTTCAACAACCATAAATAGAGTACTTTAAATCAAAAGTGGCCCTTATTACATCAAATAAATTCCCAAAATACGGATAATATAAAAATCATTATTAATTAACTAAACAAGTAAAACATCTACTTCTGCATGAAAATCTGCTTCTGCATGGCCACCTTTGTATCTACTCCAACCCGGTCCATTAATCACGACTCACCTGCGATGTTTAAAAGTTGGGTGAGTCACACAGACTCAGTGTGTAATTAAACCACTGATATCCACCCACATGTTAGCCACAAATCAACCCAATTATAAAATGCAGCATGTAAATATAATCATTTAAACATTACCACAATCTGGGCTTGGCCCACAATCAAATCATATTCAAGCACTGGGCTAGGCCCTTTTCTCATCAATCCACTGATCGCTGGCTTGGCCCATTTCCACGTATGTTCTCAAAACATACCTTTCACATGTCATATTGGGCATGGCCCATTTCCATATTATTTCACAACGGAACAATGCAACATGAAACCCAACCCAATCCTAAGGTCCATCCGCTACACACCCCCTTATCCAGCCTACCACACACCAGGGGACTATCGAGTCACCCTCTCCTTTTCCCTCCAAAAAGGCAACCAATGCCATCCACGATGTAGCGTATAGCTAACATCAAACCACGATGGAGCACACAGCAACCCATCAAGCCACGATATGGCATAGAGCCGATATCAATCAAGGTAACCACGCGAACTAAATCGCAAAGATCCACAACGCGACCTCAATCAGCGCCAATCCACGATGTAGCACAAAGCTGACATCAACCACGTACTCGAAGTACACCCGGTCCTTCTTTCATAACCCACCCATGCACATGTAACATGATATAACGACAATGTGATGCATGTGCATGTCATTCACAAATATAGGCATACACTCATATTCAAATAAATGACAACAATACTAACAATTTGCTATTTACCTGATCAACGTCATACCCCTTTTAGGGTATCTATCACACTTTTACCACTGCACTTATTAGTAAGCATATAACATAAGCAGATATCACACAAAACCCGGAAACAATGGCTAACTACACACCTTATTACTTGGAGTTCTAGACTCTCGATCCTCGACGCTATCGCTAAGCGAGACTACGGCTATCTGCCTATAGCTTTCTGTTGCTGGCCCACACCCTGGTGGCCAATCCCGAACCGCTGAGACAGCTCTTTTCTTAAACTTTGGGATAGGGACTTTCCCTTGTCCTCCTTGACTGGTATTGGCCTCCATCAGAACGCTTAATCAGAACACTTCGTTAATTGACAAGTACGAGATCTTAAATGAAAAAGAACCATAACTTATCATCCTTACCGAAAGATCTTAAATCCCGAAGGTTTGTTTACTTCTGTCGACTAGCCCCTAAACTTTACTTATCGAAATCCCGAAAAACTGCACTTGCCCTTGAACTGTCGTAATCCCTGCTACACAACTTATTAGAATTGGCTACTACTAAAAATATATGAGTATAGCCCCCTTGGCCGAATACTTACCACCACCTTACCTTGATGAGTAGTCGAATTCAAACAGCCCCCAAGTGCTCCCTCACGCTGGCTACCACAGAAAAACACATCACTTAAAGCCTTAAGGACATTCGGCCAACCAAAGAAATCAAGGCCTAGACTCTTGTTTTGGCAACAATATGGAAGAGAATCCAAAACATATACAAAAGAGATCACTTACCCTTATTGATAAACTTCCCGAAGTCACCCTCCTAGATTCGGCCACTGGAGAAGGATCACTTGGCTTAAGGATTCGCGACTTAGTAGAGAGGACGCAAGGCTGAAAGGTTCGGCTATGGCTTCCTATTAGGGGTGAAATATTCGGCTATACAAGGAGAAGATATAGACTTGGGGTTGGTCGTAAGGAAAATAAATGAATAAAAAGAGGGAGTAGAAGAATTCGGCAAAGGGATCAAACGAAATTCATGAAGAAGGCTGCCCACTAAATAGGAAATTCGGCACTTCGCAAAAATGACACAAGGAAAAGCAAGGGGGTCAACTGATGCTTTTATAGGCATTCGGCACCCCCCCTTCAAGCTTGCCGTCCACTCCTTCCAACAAGGAGTTCAAATTCTAATCAACCTCCCCAATTACTCCAAGCCACCCATTTGAATTAAAACAAATTAATAATCTTAATAATCAAAATAATATCCCTCTTTATCTCTTATTATCTAAAAAAAAAATCTAATTAAAAGAAAAGCTCATATTATCCTTTAATAAAAAGAATTTAAAGAGAGAAAAACTCTCCACTTGTGCCGTCCACCTTCACGCCAATCAGCAGCAAAAAGAAGGAAAAACCCCACCTGCAGCCTCCAAGGTTCGAACACGGGACACAGGGAAATCAGCAACCAAGTAGCGTCGAGCCATTCGGCCAACTTTGCCTTTCATGTTACAAAGCCCCAACATTTATTTTTAACCCCTTCCTACTTCAGCCCATCACATAGCAAAATAAAAACGCCAAAAATGCCGCTGCCCCCACTCGAACCAGCGCCCTTTCTTCCCTTCAGCGCCTAAGTGGCGCATGAGAGCCACTTTGCCAACTGGACTTTCGTGTCCACCAACTCAGCCATTAATTTTAAGGCCTACTTAGCCTGATCCTTTGGTCGACGCAAAAAATAAAACAAAAATTGCTGCCTTAGCAGCTCGAACCCTTGCTCCCTTAGGCGTCCCCTTTCAAAGCTCCAAGCAGCGCCTCCATGCCACTCCACCCAACTGTTTCTTGTGTCCTAAATTCCACCAATTTATTTTAAGGCCTTCTTGCCCTATTTCCCTTTTTACACTAAAAATCTAAAATTTTCCTGTACTCTCCCGTCCATCCAATCATTCTTAAAACCTCTAAATACACCAAAGCACACCCAAAAATCTTCCAACACCTGGGTTAAACTCAAATTGCATAGCCCCTAAACCAGGGTGTTACAATTCTACCCTCCTAAAAAAATAATTTCGTCCTCGAAATTACTTGGCTAACGAACATCTGTACAACCTATCTTACCACCTTACGCTTATGCTGCGCACTCTGATCTTACTAAGGCTATCATACTTCCCAAACATAGCCTCTAAGTTCCCACTCAAAATTCAAAACACCTCTCTTAGCAACACAGAAAAGGGCTAACTCACAAGCAAGCAAAGCAATTAAAGCATGTACCAAAGCAAAGGAGCTTACCCGATATCACATCCTTGGCTGACTCTGACTGGAACCATTCCTTCCATGGCTTGAACCACGACCTCTCGTTGCTTGAGGACAATTCTTAACCAGATGTGCCTTAGATCCGCACCGAAAGCATTCTTTACTATTTCCCCAACATTCTCCTAAATGAGCTCTCCCACACTCAACACATGAATGATTTCGATCAGCTGGTACAAGTGCACGTACATGATTCTCGATCCTTGGTCTTTTCTGGACATTACCAAGCGATGCTGATGGTCTAAAACTTCTCTTATTCTCGTTCCTATTCTTCTCTCGATTTTCTCTTATAGTCTTCTTAACCTCTTCAGCGATCCGAGCTTTCTCCACCAGAATGGCGAAGTCCCTTTCTCTCTGCGGAGCGATCAACTCCCGCAACTCATCTCGCAGCCCATCTTCGAATCGAACACTCCTTTCATAGTCAGTAGCCACGATTCCCTTGGCGTACTGACTTAGTCGCACAAATTCCGCTTCATATTCCGCTACCGACTTATTCCCTTGTACTAGATTTAGAAACGTTTTCCTTTGCGAGTCCAAATAACTGGCTCCTACGTACTTCCCTTCAAACTTGGCCTTAAAGTAATCCCAATCCAGTCGATCTGCCGGTACACCTTGTTTGACAGTGAGCCACCAACGATAAGCTTCGTCGCGAAGCAACGAAACAGCACCCTTCAGCTTTTCTTCATCGGTGCAGTCCAAATCGTCCATGATTCTTTCGACTGCTTCTAGCCAATACTCCGCTACGTTCGGAGCTACTCCAGATACCCCTCTAAAGATCTCAGCTCCGTTCAATCTAAGCCTTTCCGATACTGGCTTTCGAGTTCCGTTTCCCCTACTAGCTCCTGCTACTCGTTCTAGCACTCGTAACATGGCCCGCGATACTGCGTCATCTTCACCTATCTGATCTTGTTCCTCCGCGCCCACTGCTGGTGGCGGCACTTCACTTTCTGACCCATGGCCAGACCCTACCGGTTCTGATGCTGCCATTCTACCTCTACCGCGTCCTCTAGAACTCATCTCTATCGTCGCGATTTAATCTGATTAAGGAGTTTTATGCATCAGACTTTTGTTCCACTTATTAACCGCGAACAATTTTATGAAAAGAATTTCTAGAGGTAGTTCTTTCGATCACACAAATTTTCAGTTCAAGTTCCCTATTCTATTTCAGAATATCACATTCATCCATAAGGACACATCCATTCATCAACAAGAACACATTCATCACTAGCGACACCTTCATTTCCCAATGAAGCCACATTCCTTCCTCGGTGAGAGGCACATTCTTGTGGTATCTACCACCCACATTCACTATCCGGACATTTCTCGCCTGCTTTTACCCCAGGGTATTTTCGTCATTTTCCTACTGAGGGTATTTTTGGTAATTTTGTAAATCGAGAAAACATCTTTCAAAATCAGATTTAGAGTTTACAAACCAAAGGGGTAAATTTTGGAAATTTTAAAACTAAGGGTTTTAAAACTAGGAATTTTATAAAACAGCACGGCTAGTCCCTTTCGGGTTTAATAATTGGTTTAGCCTATGAACAAGTCCTCTTGGTTAAGGTGAACCGTAGCTACGCACTGCAGTAGGATTCCAGCGAAGAGGAGGTGAGTCACGAGGATCGCTTAAGTACCGTGCTCTTCCGATCCACTCCTGTGACATGCGCACAATGGTTGCCACACCTTAACTTCGGCGACTTAATCACGAGTTTGTTTAATGGTCCTTAAGTCTTATGTGTTCAATGTTTGAGTAAACTAATCCTAGGGTTCAATAGCCCTAATGTTCGATCTACGAGCCCATAAAAAGCCCATATAGCTCATATACACAATTCACTTCAAAAGTCCGAAATACTTACAGCGGACTCGGCCGAGGTGCAGTGCCATGCCGAATACACTAAAATATTTCATAAAAACCCGTATTTTTGAAAAGCCCATTTTGAAAATGTTTTTGGGCCCAAAACCCTCAAAGCCGAGTTTTGAACCGGGCTCTGATACCAATCTGTACCACCCCAAACCCGGCCCACAAGCCCTGACCGGATCTGGTATGTCACTATGGAAAAACGGTTGAAAATATTTTTGATGTTAGAATAACCCGTGAAAATTTGTTAACTTTTGAATACTATGTCCAATTAAAATCTATTAAATAATATAAGCTTGATATAAAATATCTGAATTAAAACTTTATTATAAGTTATTATAATATAAATCATTTGTAAAAATACTTCTAAGTAAACATAAACTTCAACAACCATAAATAGAGTACTTTAAATCAAAAGTGGCCCTTATTACATCAAATAAATTCCCAAAATACGGATAATATAAAAATCATTATTAATTAACTAAACAAGTAAAACATCTACTGCATGAAAATCATACGCATGGCCACCTTTGTATCTACTCCAACCCTGTCCATTAATCACGACTCACCGCGATGTTTAAAAAGTTGGGTGAGTCACACGATTCAGTGTGTAATTAAACCACCGATATCCACCCACATGTTAGCCACAAATCAACCCAATTATAAAATGCAGCATGTAAATATAATCATTTAAACATTACCACAATGCGGGCTTGGCCCACAATCAAATCATATTCAAGCACCGGGCTAGGCCCTTTTCTCATCAATCCACTGATCGCTGGGCTTGGCCCATTTCCACGTATGTTCTCAAAACATACCTTTCCACATGTCATATTGGGCATGGCCCATTTCCATATTAATTCACAACGGAACAATGCAACATGAAACCCAACCCAATCCTAAGGTCCATCCGCTACACACCCCTTATCCAAATTACCACACACACCAGGGGACTATCGAGTCACCCTCTCCTTTTCCCTCCAAAAAGGCAACCAATGCCATCCACGATGTAGCGTATAGCTAACATCAAACCACGATGGAGCACATAGCAATCCATCAAGCCACGATATGGCATAGAGCCGATATCAATCAAGGTAACCACGCGAACTAAATCGCAAAGATCCACAACGCGACCTCAATCAGCGCCAATCCACGATGTAGCACAAAGCTGACATCAACCACGTACTCGAAGTACACCCGGTCCTTCTTTCATAACCCACCCATGCACATGTAACATGATATAACGACAATGTGATGCATGTGCATGTCATTCACAAATATAGGCATACACTCATATTCAAATAAATGACAACAATACTAACAATTTAGGGGTGAAATATTCGGCTATACAAGGAGAAGATATAGACTTGGGGTTGGTCGTAAGGAAAATAAATGAATAAAAAGAGGGAGTAGAAGAATTCGACAAAGGGATCAAAAGAAATTCATGAAGAAGGCTGCCCACTAAATAGGAAATTCGGCACTTAGCAAAAATGACACAAGGAAAAGCAAGGGGGTCAACTGATGCTTTTATAGGCATTCGGCACCCCCCTTCAAGCTTGCCGTCCACTCCTTCCAACAAGGAGTTCAAATTCTAATCAACCTCCCCAATTACTCCAAGCCACCCATTTGAATTAAAACAAATTAATAATCTTAATAATCAAAATAATATCCCTCTTTATCTCTTATTATCTAAAAAAAAATCTAATTAAAAGAAAAGCTCATATTATCCTTTAATAAAAAGAATTTAAAGAGAGAAAAACTCTCCACTTGTGCCGTCCACCTTCACGCCAATCAGTAGCAAAAAGAAGGAAAAACCCCACCTGCAGCCTCCAAGGTTCAAACACACGACACAGGGAAATCAGCACAAAGTAGCGCCCGAGCCATTCGGCCAACTTTGCCTTTCATGTTACAAAGCCCCAACATTTATTTTTAACCCTTCCTACTTCACCCCATCACATAGCAAAATAAAAACGCCAAAAATGCCGCTGCCCCCACTCGAACCAGCGCCCTTTCTTCCCTTCGCGCCTAAGTGGCGCATGAGAGCCACTTTGCCAATCTGACTTTCATGTCCACCAACACAGCCATTAATTTTTAAGGCCTACTTAGCCTATCCTTTGGTGACGCAAAAAATAAAACAAAAATTGCTGCCTTAGCAGCTCGAACCCTGCTCCCTTAGGCGTCCCCTTTCAAAGCTCCAAGCGGCGCCTCCATGCCACTCCACCCAACTGTTTCTTGTGTCCTAAATTCCACCAATTTATTTTAAGGCCCTCTTGCCCTATTTCCCCTTTTTACACTAAAAATCTAAAATTTTCCCAGGTACTCCCCGTCCATCCAATCATTCTTAAAACCTCTAAATACACCAAAGCACACCCAAAAATCTTCCAACACCTGGGTTAAACTCAAATTGCATAGCCCCTAAACCAGGGTGTTACATGGCCATAGAAAAATTTCCAAAACAGCCCTCCATACTTCAAGCCTTATGTCCCCTTATCCTACCAAAATTCCTTGATACCATACCATAAATAAGCACTTGCCTTATTCCTTAGTCTACTATCCATAAATAGCAAAGTCCATCCTTACCATAAGTAAAATTTGACCAACACATGCCATACAAAAATTAAAAGTCACCTTAATGTCATCCATGGGATTCGAACCTAAGACCATTAGTACACTTCCACAGCCACTTGCCACTTTACCAATTAACTCATTGTGATTAAAACCTCAAACTAATTTTCTTAAGGCCAATTTTGCTTAGCTCCCCTTCTAAGACTAAAAATCTAATATTTTTCTAAGGCATTCCCTTACATTCTAAAATTCTAAAAACCCTTAAAACATATCCAAACACACACACTAAGCCCACTATCACTTGAATTATGCATAAACGCATAACCCCTAAATCTAGGATATTACAAGTGAAGTTACGATTGTAAATGAAAACGTTTCAAGTTTGTATGAAATTTTAGAGCCCAAAGTTGTAAGTTTAAGCAAGATAAGTTCAGTAATGCCTCGTATCCAGTTTCGGTGTTGAATACTGGTAAGGGGTGTTACATTTAGTGGTATCAGAGCTACGGTTTAGTCGGTTCTCAGACTAACATAGCGTAAGTATGAGTCTAGTTATACATGCCATACGTAAGAGTATTTGTGTAATGATAGGTAATGACTCCTGACGGTTTGACTTGTGTTTTTATATAGTAATGGACCCCGATCAGACTGCAGCTGATGATGTTGCGAGTAATACACCGGCTCCCGCTCAAGGGATCGTGCCAGTAGATAGTAGACCTGAGACCTTGGGTCAGGGAAAAGAGACTTGAGAAGCCTTTCTCCATATGATGAGCAATTGGTACACTGAGTACATTCGAGCAAATCCTAATGCTGAACCCCCTCCACCCCCACCTATTCCTCAGCCCGCTCCTGTAGCTCCTCAGGTGGTAGAGGTAGTAAGGAGAGAAAGGCCTCCGGTCGACAAGATCCAAAAATAAGGAGCCGAGGAATTTTGGATCAGTAAGGATGTAACATCCTAAAATTTGAGTATTATTTGTGTTGGCTCGGGTATGAATTTTGTGTGTTAGCATAGTCTTGTGAAGGCTTGATTTTATTAAGGAAGCTAGAATAATTTTTAGTATGGTTTATTTAATGAAGTGGATTAAGTGAGCTTAGCACTTAAGTTAATTTAAGTGTTAATTAAATCACAAGAGGAGTAAGTGGCAAGATGGTTAAGGAGCTTGAAAGGTTGCTTGAGGTTAGAGGTTCGAGTAGCATGTTTAGCATTTTGAAGGCTTATTTTTGAATCCTAGCATTTATGGACGGTCAACCATTGTTTATGATAGGTTGGACTCTCAAATTTTGGTAAGTTGAATATTGGTTTAAGGAAAGCATGAAATTGGGGATAAGAATCTTAAGGTTATGGTATGATAAGGGGACAAAAGGCATGGAATATGGAGAATGTTTTGGAAAGTATTCCAAGGCCTTAGTGCATGTATGTGGACTGGCATCTTGGTCTAGGGAGGGCTTGACCGATTTTTGTTGGTAGCTTTGGTAGGTTAGTAGCTAGTTGGCCATTTCTCCTAAGTTTATGATCACCAATTTCTTTTCTCTCCTCAAACATTCCTATAGCCGAATGTGTCTTGGTCATAAGGTGAGTTTTAGGTGTTGTTTTGGCCTTCAATAATTGTTTTTGTGTCATAACTGAAAATCCTTTCTAGTTTTTGCAAGTTTCTCCCTAGTGCATCAAAGTGTATCAAAACCGAAACAATCTTTGTGCTTGGCCGAATTTCTTTTGTTCACAACATCTTTCCCATTCTTACATACTTGTTCAACCCATATTTCTCCTACTTTCTCTTGGCCGAAACTTCCTTCTCTCCATCTCTCTTTACTTTCTTTCATTTTTGTTCAAAGCCATAAACATTCCTCTCCCATCGAAATCTATTCCATCTTCTTCCTTTTTCCTTTCTCTTTCTCCACTTTAATCGAATCCTTTTTGTTATTACAAATCAACCATAACTGAATTTCTTTGACTATTTAATCATTTTGCCAAAACTTCCCTTTCTCTTATTGTTTTGTTTTGGTCGAATTTTCAAGGGTAGATTCTTTTGGTTTTTCTTCAATCGAATTGGATAATAGGTAAGTGTTCATGGCCGATTTTATTATTATTTCTTTTCTCTTTTCTAAGTCATTTTCTTGTGGACAAAAGCCGAATCTTTGGGCATTGTTAGCAAGGTTCTAACCATTATAGGAATCGATTATTCATTTAGGCTTTTGGGACTTGAAGCAATCGATCTAAGTTTTCTCTAGCGATCAAAGGTTGGTAAGTCAAGTGGTAAGAAATCTTGTCGATTCATTATTCTTTAATGGATGTAAAGCCAAAGGCTATGGTGGATAAGGATTGTGGTTGGCGAATGGTCTATAGTAATGATTTAAGTATTGGCCGAATGTAGGGGCAAGGTGATCTAGTGCGGTAGAGCGGATCTTTGGATTTTAGTATTGCGTTGGTGAAAGGTGTGTATCTTACACACTTTATAACTTGGTTTATATATGTATATTTGTGTGTTATAACTAATCATATTATGAAAGTGGGTAAATCGATGAGATCTGGATATGATACCATGATGGTATGAATGAGGATTCGGGTAAGTCCGTTTCAATATGTTGTTAATACATGTGGATTGAAATCATGATCTACGGTTTATGATATATTCGTTATGAGATACATATCAAAGTTTATTGACATGATTTGTCTATCTATTGCATTGGTATGGGCAATATGAGAGGAGGGGAAGATTGATATCGTGTCTTCGGACACCGGAGGTTTGGTACCTCCAAAGTGATTTGGTATCACATTCGTGTCTTCGGACACCGCAGGTTTGGCACCTCATAGCGACTGCGTCCCTCGTGGTTAATACCACCGTGGGTTGGCCTCACTTTTGAGATATGGGATCGCCTCGCGGTGATTTGGTATCACACGTGGGTTGGCCCCACAACTTGATGATTCGTGTCTTGGGACACCAGTGGTTTGGCACCACCAGTGATTTGGTATCACATTCGTGTCTTCGGACACCACAGGTTTGGCACCTCATAGCGACTCGTCCCTGTGGTTAATACCACCGTGGGTTGGCCCCACTTTTGAGATATGGGATCGTCTGCCAGTGATTTGGTATCACACGTGGGTTGGCCCCACAGATGGATTATTTGTGACTTTGGTCACCAGTGATTTGGTATCACATTTGTGTCTTCGGACACCAATGGTTTGGCACCACCAGTGGTTTGGTACCACACGGGGTAGAAAAAGGAGTTACGGATGGCTAGGTTGGGTGCATCATATATATACATTGCTTGGTTATAATTTGTGTAAGTATGTGGCATTTACCCGGGAGAGGGAATATGCACTGAGTCTTGGTGACTCACCTTCTCCCTTATCTTTTCAGGTGTTTCGTGAGATCGCGGATGTGGAGCCGGATGAACTCGAGGAGGCCATGCAATAAAATTTGATTTTACAAGAACTTCCATTTGGGTACCTTATTATATTTTAATTTGGGTTTTCATATTTTATGGATTTGTAATAAGGCCTCTTTAATTATGGTTTTTGATTATTTATATGCTTTGGGATTTATTCTAAACATGTTTAAGTATGTCACTTGATTAATTTAATAATTTAGCTAAAGTTTTCTAAACTATAAAAACGCTATGGTATTTTATCTTACCATCAGGTAATCTAAATTGTTGATAATAAAATTATAAATTAAGTGTTTTCTACAACTTAAATGATTTCCAAAATTTTAAGTTTCTACATTCAAATGCAAACGGTTTCAAAGTATTAATTCGAGTTTTCTCAAAATGAAACAAATGCTTTCTAACCTATGATTTATCCACTTAGTTTAAAAGTTTTATTTATGGAATTTCAAAGTAAATTTCCAGTTTTTTTTAAACTTATTAAACATCTGATTTCTACAAATATAGAATTACAAAGAATTTTTCACTAAAATTTAATCGCTAACTTGTTTTTCCTCAAAATGTTTTCCTTCGTGGCATGCCAGATTCGGTCGTGGCGTATTGACCGGGTTTGGGGTGTTACAAATTGGTATCAGAGCCAAATTCAAAAGCTCGGCTGTGGGCCCGAGGCCCAAAATGTTTTAAAGAATGGATTTTAAAATGTTTTATTGAAAATTATATGGTTGGAAAGGCATGGCCTCGAGTCTCCGACATCAATCCGCCCTGGTAAGTACATCAAACTGTTGATTTTGATGATATGATATGATGATGTTGGCATGATTGTATAGTAGTAGGAACTACTCTAGAAACCCAAACTATAGGTTGAATGTACTCATGAAACAACTTCTTATTAAAATTATTCATAAAACTGCGTGCTTTAAAGAAAATGGAATATTGACTAATGCATAAAACTTTTTAATCGGATAAGTCGAGACTTTAGACATGAGTACTCGTGGTCGAGGTCGTATGATTCGTGGACGCGGTCGGGTAGGATGGTCGTATGCGAGCGGTGAGGTCCTGGTCAAGGATCCGAAAATGAGGTACCACTACCCCACCACCAGCAGCTTGGAGTTGAGCAACAGGATCAAACGGGGATGACGCAGTGTCTCGAGCGATCTTTGCGAGTTCTTGAGAGGGTAGCCGGAATAGGTGGAGGCGCGGGAATTCGAAATCGTATCCGAGCGACTTGAGCCAATGGAGCCGAGGTATTTCGAGGTGTTTCAGCGTGGCTCCTAGTGCACCGAATATTGGCTAGAGGCGACGGAGCGAATCATGGATGATTTGGACACGAATGCCGAGGAAAAGCTGAAAGGATCGTACGCTTCTTCGGGATGAGTCATATTAGTGGTGGCTCACAAGATGCAGAATGGTCTTTGCGCGGAGGATCTCACTTGGGATTATTTTAGGCGCGTATCGACGGTGAAATCGTTGGGTCTAATTACATTGATGTGCAGCGTAAGGCATTTACGAGTTTGATCCAAGGTAGTAAGTCCGTAGTCGAATATGAGGCAAAATTTTTAAGACCGAGCCAGTATGCTAGAGGTATTGTGGCATCGAGCACGAGCGATGTGTTCGATTCGAAGATGGTTTGAGGGACGAGCCGAGATTGTTGATTGCTCCACATCGAGGAGCGAGACTTTCTTTGCTTTGGTTGAAAAGGCTAAGATAGCCAAAGAATCAAGGAATCTGTAAGGCGCGCGAGTTACGACCGGAACAAGCATAAGAGAGGTTACGGATCATCGGGATCAGCCGGTAATTCTCAAAAGAGGGCTAGGCAAAGTGGGTCGAATCAGTCTGGGAGGCCTGTTACTGCTAATCAGGGACCAGCACGGTGTAATCGATGTGGGAAATATCATTAGGGCGAATGTTGGATCGGATGGAAAGGATGTTTCGAGTGTGGCTCGCCGATCATCGTGGTGAGAGACCGCCCACGTAAGCTAGCCAGAATCGGTCGGAGGGTCAAGGTCGTGCTCGGTTCGAAAATGAGGACCGCCACCACATAGAGGTCGTGGTAATGGTAGAGGAGGTAATGCTTCCGGTCGAGGTCGAGGAGCATCTGGCAGAGGTGCTGGCAACACTAAGGCAAGACAGCCTGGTTTGGTGTATGCAGCGAGACGTCGAGAGGAGGGTGACGCACTGCACGTCATAACCTGATGCGTTCTTAATCTTTGGTGAACCATATCTTTGCTTTGATAGATTTGGGTTCGACACATTCGTATGTTGCCAGTAACATAGTAGAGACCATGAGCTTAGTTTCTGAGACTGCTTCTAGGAGGATGACCGTACTTAGCCCTCTAGGTCACTCTGTAGAAGTAAATAAGTCAGATAGAGATGTACCCCTAGAACTACAAGGGGTAGCGTTCGTAGCTGATCTGATGGAATTGCCATTTGAGGAGTTCGATCTGATACTTGGGATGGACTGGTTAGCCAAGTACCGAGTAAGTTTGGATTGCGCTGCTAAGCGCATTGTTTTGAAGTCAGTTGAGGGCGAAGAGGTGGTCATGATAGGTAATAGAAGAGATTATCTATCCAACGTGGTATCTGCGTTGAAAGCTGTGAAGTTGGTTAGGAAGGGTTGTGAGGCATTCGTGATCCATGTGTGTGCGTTGGAGGCTAAGGAGTCTAATATGGGGAATGTCCGCACGGTAAAGGAATATGTTGATGTATTTCCTGAAGAACTTCCGGGACTACCTCCAGACCGTGAAGTTGAATTTGGTATAGATCTGTTATTGCACGCGGCGCCCGGTGTCTATAGCTCCGTATAGGATGGCAATCAAGGAATTGATAGAATTAAAGGCTCGGATTCGTGGAGTTGTTGGATCGAGGTTTCATTCGACCAAGTGTTTTGCCATGGGGAGCGCCGGTACTTTTTGTCAAGAAGAAAGATGGTACGATGCGGATGTGTATAGACTACCGCCAGTTGAATAAGCTGACGATCAAAAACAAGTATCCTTTGCCGAGGATAGATGACTTGTTTGATCAGCTTAAGAGGGCAGCGATTTTCTCCAAATTGATTTAAGGTCTGGATATCATCAGCTAAAGGTGAAAGAGACTGATATCCATAAGACAGCTTTTCGCACTCGGTATGGGCACTACGAGTTTCTAGTGATGCCGTTTGGGTTGACTAACGCGCCGGCTGCATTTATGGATATGATGAATCGAGTATTCCAGCAGTTTTTGGATCAGTTTGTTGTGGTATTTATAGACGATATTTTGGTATACTCAAAGTCAGGGGAGAAGCAGTTAGAGGATGATGGTTTAAATGATCGGAGGTTGCAGGTTCAGAACGGAGGTTTAGAGGAATATAGTTTGTCCAGCGATGGAGTACAGTGTTTTAAAGGGAGAGCTTGTATGCCGAAGGATGTTGAGTTGAGGCAAAGGATTCTTTGGGATGCACATAACAGCCCATATGCTATGCATCCTGGAGGAAGCAAGATGTATCGGGATTTAAGAGAGCAATTTTGGTGGCCAGGTCTGAAGCGTGAGGTAACTGAGTTTGTGGGTAAATGTCCGGCGTGTCGGTAGTCAAGGCGGAACATCGCTTCGCCGTGCAGGTTACTCAATGTGGTGAAGATTCCACAGTGGAAGTGGGAAAGGATCACTATGGACTTTGTCAGTGGATTACCTCTTACGCCTAATAAGAAGGATTAAGTTTGGGTGATTGTGGATCGTCTGACTAAGTCAGCTCATTTCATTTCGGTTAGGATGGATTATTCACTTCAACGATTAGCTAAGTTGTATGTGGCAGAGATAGTGAGGTTGCACGGTGTGCCTATGTCGATCATCTCAGACAGAGATCCTAGATTTACGTCGAGGTTTTGGAGAGCATTACATCGGGCTTTGGACGCAGCTGGATTTTAGTACAACATTTCATCCACAATCCGACGGCGATCGGAAAAGAGTTATCTGATTTTAGAGGATATGTTGAGAGGTTGTGTATTGGACTTGAGAGGCAAACTGGGAAGAGTTTTTACCATTAGCCGAGTTCGCATACAACAATAGTTACCAGACAAGCATTAAGATGGCACCATATGAGGCGTTGTATGGTAGGAGGTGTCGCACACCTACAGTGGACCGAGTTGGGTGAGCGTCAGATGTTAGGACCGGAGTTGGTTGCGGGGATCGAGGATAAGGTTAAGATGATTCGGGCTCGTCTCGAAGGAAGCTTCGGATAGGCGAAGTCATATGCCGATCTCAAGCGGAGGGATATAGAGTTTGCCGTGGGTGACAAAGTTTTTCGAAGGTCTCGCCATGGAAGAAAGTGTTAAGATTTGGGAGAAAAGGCCGCTTAAGTCCAAGGTTCATTGGACCGTATAAGGTGTTGAGACGAGTGGGACCAGTAGCCTATCACTCGAGTTGCCATCGTAGCCGAGTCGATTCACGATGTGTTCCATGTCTCCATGCTTAGACGCTATCGTTACGATCCATCGCATGTTATGGCGAGAGGATATAGAGGTGAGTCCAGATCGACGATAGAAGAAGAACTCGTGCGCATCCTAGATCGAGATGTGAAAGTTTTGTGTAGGAAGACGCCTTTAGTGAAGGTTTTATGGCGGAATCATGGCGTGGAGGAAGCTACGTGGGAACCGGAGGATGTAATGAGGCAGCAGTATCCTAAACTCTATTGATCAGGTAATTTCGAGGACGAAATTTTCTTAAGGGGGGTAGAATTGTAACATCCCAAAATTTGAGTATTATTTGTGTTGGCTCGGGTATGAATTTTGTGTGTTAGCATAGTCTTGTGAAGGCTTGATTTTATTAAGGAAGCTAGAATAATTTTTAGTATGGTTTATTCAATGAAGTGGATTAAGTGAGCTTAGCACTTAAGTTAATTTAAGTGTTAATTAAAGCACAATAGGAGTAAGTTGCAAGATGGTTAAGGAGCTTGAAAGGTTGCTTGAGGTTAGAGGTTCGAGTAGCATGTTTAGCATTTTGAAGGCTTATTTTTGAATCCTAGCATTTATGGACGGTCAACCATTGTTTATGATAGGTTGGACTCTCAAATTTTGGTAAGTTGAATATTGGTTTAAGGAAAGCATGAAATTGGGGATAAGAATCTTAAGGTTATAGTATGATAAGGGGACAAAAGGCATGGAATATGGAGAATGTTTTGGAAAGTATTCCAAGGCCTTAGTGCATGTATGTGGACGGCATCTTGGTCTAGGGGAGGGCTTGACCGATTTTTGTTGGTAGCTTTGGTAGGTTAGTAGCTAGTTGGCCATTTCTCCTAAGTTTATGATCACCAATTTCTTTTCTCTCCTTAAACACTCCTATAGCCGAATGTGTCTTGGTCATAAGGTGAGTTTTAGGTGTTGTTTTGGCCTTCAATAATTGTTTTTGTGTCATAACCGAAAATCCTTTCTAGTTTTTGCAAGTTTCTCCCTAGTGCATCAAAGTGTATCAAAACCGAAACAATCTTTGTGCTTGGCCAAATTTCTTTTGTTCACAACATCTTTCCCATTCTTACATACTTGTTCAACCCATATTTCTCCTACTTTCTCTTGGCCGAAACTTCCTTCTCTCCATCTCTCTTTACTTTCTTTCATTTTTGTTCAAAGCCATAAACATTCCTCTCCCATCGAAATCTCTCCCATCTTCTTCCTTTTTCCTTTCTCTTTCTCCACTTTAATCGAATCCTTTTTGTTATTACAAATCAACCATAGCCGAATTTCTTTGACTATTTAATCATTTTGCCAAAACTTCCCTTTCTCTTATTGTTTTGTTTTGGCGAATTTTCAAGGGTAGATTCTTTTGGTTTTTCTTCAATCGAATTGGATAATAGGTAAGTGTTCATGGCGATTTTATTATTATTTCTTTTCTCTTTTCTAAGTCATTTTCTTGTGGACAAAAGCCGAATCTTTGGGCATTGTTAGCAAGGTTCTAACCATTATAGGAATCGATTATTCATTTAGGCTTTTGGGACTTGAAGCAATTGATCTAAGTTTTCTCTAGCGATCAAAGGTTGGTAAGTCAAGTGGTAAGAAATCTTGTCGATTCATTATTCTTTAATGGATGTATAGCCAAAGGCTATGGTGGATAAGGATTGTGGTTGGCGAATGGTCTATAGTAATGATTTAAGTATTGGCCGAATGTAGGGGCAAGGTGATCTAGTGCGGTAGAGCGGATCTTTGGATTTTAGTATTGCGTTGGTGAAAGGTGTGTATCTTACACACTTTATAACTTGGTTTATATATGTATATTTGTGTGTTATAACTAATCATATTATGAAAGTGGGTAAATCGATGAGATCTGGATATGATACCATGATGGTATGAATGAGGATTCGGGTAAGTCCGTTTCAATATGTTGTTAATACATGTGGATTGAAATCATGATCTACGATTTATGATATATTCGTTATGAGATACATATAAAAGTTTATTGACATGATTTGTCTATCTATTGCATTGGTATGGGCAATATGAGAGGAGGGGGAAGATTGATATCGTGTCTTCGGACACCAGAGGTTTGGTACCTCCAGTGATTTGGTATCACATTCGTGTCTTCGGACACCAGAGGTTTGGCACCTCATAGCGACTGCGTCCCTCGTGGTTAATACCACCGTGGGTTGGCCCCACTTTTGAGATATGGGATCGTGCGCGGTGATTTGGTATCACACGTGGGTTGGCCCCACAACTTGATGATTCGTGTCTTCTGACACCGTGGTTTGGCACCACCGGTGATTTGGTATCACATTCGTGTCTTGGACACCGGAGGTTTGGCACCTCATAGCGACTCATCCACTGTGGTTAATACCACCGTGGGTTGGCCCCACTTTTGAGATATGGGATCGTCTGCCAGTGATTTGGTATCACACGTGGGTTGGCCCAACAGATGGATTATTTGTGACTTTGGTCACCAAAGTGATTTGGTATCACATTTGTGTCTTGGACGCCAATGGTTGGCACCACCAAGTGGTTTGGTACCACACGGGGTAGAAAAAGGAGTTACTGGATGGCTAGGTTGGGTGCATCATATATATACATTGCTTGGTTATAATTTGTGTAAGTATGTGGCATTTACCCTAGAGAGGGAATATGCACTGAGTCTTGGTGACTCACCTTCTCCCTTATCTTTTTCAGTGATTCGTGAGATCGCGGATGTGGAGCGGATGAACTCGAGGAGGCCATGCAATAAAATTTGATTTTACAAGAACTTCCATTTGGGTACCTTATTATATTTTAATTTGGGTTTTCATATTTTGTGGATTTGTAATAAGGCCTCTTTAATTATGGTTTTGGATTATTTATATGCTTTGGGATTTATTCTAAACATGTTTAAGTATGTCACTTGATTAATTTAATAATTGAGCTAAAGTTTTCTAAACTATAAAAACACTATGGTATTTTATCTTACCATCAGGTAATCTAAATTGTTGATAATAAAATTATAAATTAAGTGTTTTCTACAACTTAAATGATTTCCAAAATTTTAAGTTTCTACATTCAAATGTAAACGGTTTCAAAGTATTAATTCGAGTTTTCTTAAAATGAAACAAATGCTTTCTAACCTATGATTTATCCTGTAACATCCCAAAAAGGGGGTTATTTGGATTTTAATTATTTTTCGTATTATGAACTGCTGTGATATTATTTATGGAATGTTAAGGCTTAATTATGGATTTTTAGTAAGCTCGAGTAGTGGGAAAAATATTATTTTCAAGCTTTGAGGTGGGGAGCCTTAACAAGTGGGGGTTATAAGAATAAATGGGGATAATTTGGACATAAGATGAGCCTAGAATAAGTGGCAAAGCAAGCCCACTTAAGAGCTAGCATGTGACGCCACCAAGGAGCAAGGAAGAACCTTGGTTCGAGTCACATAAATCCCCTTTTTACTCTTAATTTTGGACGGCACAAGGGGAGAGAAATTCTCTCCTTGAATTCTTTTTATTATTATTATTATTAGATAATATGAGCATTTAAAATTTGATTTTTATTTGTTCAATTTTAAGGATAATAAGGAGGCTATTTTATTCAAGGATAATGGGAGATAAATGAGGTTATTATATGGATTATTAGGAGATTATTTTTATTTGAATTAAATCAAATGAGTGGCCAAGAGAAAAATTAGGAGTTGGCTAGGAGTTGAACTCCTTGTTGCCAAGGGTGGACGGCAAGCTTAAGGGGGGGGGGCCAATGCTTATAAAAACCTCACCCTACCACCTTGTTTTGTTTTTTTTTCCATTCTTGCTAGTTGCCGAAAATCCCTAACCCCTCTCCCTTTGTGCTCTTTTATTTTCTTTGTTCTCTCAAACCCCTTCAAGCCGAAATTTCTAGCACCTCTCCCATTATTTTCTTTCTCCCTTTGGCCGAATACACTCCCTTGGAAGTGCTGATTTCTTTTCCTCTTATTAAACTCTCTGTTGGCCGAATATTGAGCATAGTATCTTCCTGCATCTCCTTTGTTAATCGATTTGGATCAAGGTAAGTAATGGCCGAATATCTATCTCCCCTTTTCCTTCTTTTTCTGTCGATTTCTTTTACAAGGGGAGGTGCCGAATTCGGCAATGGTTATAAGGCTTCTAATCGAGTAGTGAACGATTCTTCTAGGTGCTCAGGGAGTGAAAGCAGTCGACTCAGGCCCTGATCTCTAGCATTCGATTTCGGTAAGTGGTGGTAAGATCAATTTCTTCGTTATAACAATTCGATTAAAAGCCGAAGGCTATTAGTTTTACTTACTAATCAATGGTGATTGACGAGCAGATTCGGGAATCAAGTATTGCGATTAGTATCCAAAAGTGTGAGGGTAAGGATTCGGGTTCACAAGGAACCCCTCTCAAATTATTTGGTTTGGCCGAATGGCCATTTCACTAACTTTGATAGTTGGCCGAATATAGGGCAAGGACTTAGAGTGTGGCCGATTGGTTTTCTTCGGATTTAGAACATCCAAGGGTGACAGTGTGTACATACACACTTATAATTAATTAAATGTACTAAATCATTGTGTGTGTGCTAACCTGGATCTGTGTAGATTCGGGATTAATACCATGAATGGTATAAGCAAGGAAACAGGTAAGTCCTTGTTGACTATGAAATATTTTAAGATGCTTTTGGGAAGCATGGTGTGTCTAATACACGTTGTTTATTGCTGATGAAACCTGTACATGTGGTTAAGTATATGTAACATATATTTATGTGACTGATGTGGGATTGACTGAGTGGAGGGGGCAGTGATATTTCGTGCTGACGAGCACCAGTGTTTTGGTAACACACTGTGACTATATGTCACCAGAGGTTTGGTACCTCCAGAGGTTTGGTACCTCATAGCGACTCGTCCCTGTGGTTAATACCACCGTGGGTTGGCCCCACTTGAGATATGGGATCGTCTGCCCGGTGATTTGGTATCACACGATGGGTTGGCCCCATCACCCGATTTGTGTCCCGGACACCAGTGCTTTGGTAGCACATCGTGACTATATGTCACCAAAGTGGTTTGGCACCACCAGTGTTTTGGTAACACATTGTGACTACGGTCACCAAGGGTTTTGGTACCACATGGGGTAGACAAAGGCGTTTGGTTGGCTAGGTCGGTGCATGACTTAGTACATGATGATTGATTATATGTCAGTATGAAATTGTTTAAATATGAGGAAGGGTTACATATCGAGTCTTGGTGACTCACCTTCTCCTTTAACATTTTTCAGGTGACTCGTAGATGGCAGTTGAGGAGCCGGTTGGACTCGAGGTGGCCATGCAGTGGACTTGATTTAAATAAACTTTAAACTTAGCTATTTTGTTTTATTATTGGGTTATTTTTATTTTGGTTGTAATAAGGCCTCCATAAACTTTATTTTTGTTATTTCTTATATGTTGGATACTTTGTTTAAACTATATTGTTAAAATTGGATTAAAATCGCATGTTTTCTTAAATTAACACGGAAATGTTTTATCGTGCCATCGGGCACATTCGAAATTTGTATAATAACCGGACTCAATTGAATTTCCAAATTTAATCTAAGTATAGTTTCGGCAAGATAACCAAAAATGAGAAGTTTTCAACAAAACTTAAATTGGTTTTAAAATGGTGTTCAAAAAGTTTTTCTCCGTAACAAATCAAATTCGGTCGTAATGTTTGGGCCGGGTTTGGGTTGTTACAAAATTGGTATCAGAGCCAGGTTCAAAGCTCGGCTGTGGGGGCCCAAGGCCCAAAAATGTTTTGGTAGGCCTTATGGAATGATTTTTGGTTTTTGAACAAAGATGGCCCGAGTCTCCTGGCACTAATCCGCCTGTAAGTATATCTAAACCTCTTGGTGAATTATATTCTGTAGAAGGGTAGGAAGCATGGAACGTAGATAGACTTATAGGACTTGGACCCTAAGGTTAGATTACTCAAACACAAACAAGACATAAGACTTAAAGAACTAAACCAACCTATGACTTAGTCAATGAGCTAGGTGTGGTAACCCCATGCGCATGTCTAGGATTGGATCCGGAAGAGCCTGTATTTAAGCAGATCCTCGTGACTCACCTCCTCTTCGCAGTATCCTACCCGGGCGTAGCTTCGGTTCACCCTAACTCGAGAGGGCTTAGTGGTGTGGTAACCTCTCTGGCGCATGTCTAGAAAGGTTCGGTGAGAGCTTGGTATTTAAGCGGTCCGTGTGACCCACCTCCTCTTCACTCGACTCGCTGGTGCGTAGCTTTGGTTCACCCCGACCAGGAGGGCTCTCACCATAGGCTAAACACAATGATTAAAACCCGAAAAAGGGAATTAGCCTTGTTATTTCGAAATAGAATGAAACAACAAACCCTAATGTTTTCAAAACTTGTGCAATAACTTTCTCAAATCCTAGAACATTACTTTTACAACGTTTTTCTCGAAAAACATGACTTGTGAAAAATTACGAAATACCTCTTAGGAGTAAAATTACCAAAATGCCCCGACCCATAAAATATTAATTCAATGGTTTTGCCCAAAAAGTTCAATGATTTTTCAGACATTCAAAACCTTGCTTTGAAAATCATCAAGAAAATATTTTGGTTCCGAAAATTACAAAAATACCCTGTAGGGAAAAAGACGGAATACCCCAGGATAGAAATGGGCAAAAATGTCCGATGAGCGACTAGGTATGGAAAGTATTAAGGAATGGATGCATGAACTTCTTTGTGTGAACTAGGAAGAAGATCAAACATTGTTTGCTCGAAAGAATCTCTCGATTAAACCTTATCCATAAAATTTCTTCGCGAGTAATAAAGTGAAACAAATGCTAACGCATAAAATTTTTCTTAATCGATTAAAAGCGCGGTAGATAGAATGAGTTCTAGAGGACGTGGACGCCGTGGACGTGGTAGGGGTAGGATGACGGTGTCTCGAACCCGTCAGTCGTGACAAGGTTCGAAAATGAGGTACCACCGCCACCACCACCTCCTACTTTTAGAGCCGAGGAGCGGATCGCATCGGGTGGCGGCGGTATCGCAAGCCGTGTTGCGAGTCTTGGAGATGGTGGTCGGGCCGGTGGAAATGTGGGAGCTCTGGAATTGTCCCCGAGCGACTCGATCTAACGGAGCGGAGGTATTCCGAGGTGTGTCGAGAGTGGCACCCAGTCTGCAATGGAATCATCAAGCAGAGTCAACGGAAAGAATCATGGATGACCTTGACCGACCGAGGAAGAAAAGCTGAAAGAAAGGCGCGTGTAATTCTTCTAAAGGACGAAGCGTGACGCTGGTGGCTTACGGTTCGAGATGGGGCTACAGCAGATGATTTGACTTGGGAGTATTTCGTAACCACCTATCGTAAGAAGTATGTGGGTACCAGCTACACCGACGCCTAGAGAGAAAGGCTTTTCTCGGGATTAGTGCAAGGAACTAAGTCCGTGGTCTCGAATATGAGGCGGAATTTTTAAGGCTAAGTAGGTATGCGAGAGGCATCGTGTTCATCGAACATGAGCGCCGTGTCCCGCTTTGAGGACGGACTCAGAGATGATTTGAAGTTACCGATTGCCCCACAAAGAGTTCGTGAGTTCTCATCCCTAGTGGAGAAGGCTAAGGTAGCCGAAGGGATCAAGGAGGCTGTGAGGCAAAGCTATAGTAGGAATAATCAGAAAAGAGGATTTGGGTCACCGGATCAAGCGGTAGTGCTCGTAGAAAAAGGCTAGGCCAAGTGGGCCCAATCAGCGGCAAGGCCCACGACTACTAATCGCAGGCCGACTCGATTATGTAATCGCTGTGGAAAGACCCATTGGGGAGGTTGTTGGACCGGTGATAAAGGATGTTTCGAGTGTGGGTCTTTGGAGCATCGTGTCAAAGATTGTCCCCAAAAACTAGCTAAGAAGCAGCCAGAAGGGCAGAACCGTGCTCAGGATAGAAATGTAGGACCACAGAGGGGTCGTGGTAATGGTAGAGGAAACAACGGTCCTAACCGAGGTCGTGGAACTCAAGGTAGAGGTTCAGGCAACACAGAGGCTAGGCAGCCTGGCTTAGTTTACGCAGCGAGGTGTCGCGAGGAAGGTGACGCACCGGATGTCATAACCGGTACGTTTCTAATTTTTGGTTTTCCTTATATTGCATTGATTGATGTGGGCTCGACGCACTCGTACATTGCTAGTAGTGTGGTAGGAACCATGGACCTAAACTCGGAAACTACTTCTAGGGAGATGACTGTAGTTACCCCTTTAGGTCACTCGGTAAGAGTAGACAAACTTTGTAGAGGCGTACCCCTAGAACTTCAAGGGGTAGTATTTGTAGTCGATCTAATGGAACTACCGCTTGGGAGTTCGATTTGATCCTTGGCATGGACCGGGCCGGTTAAGTATCGCGAATTTGGATTGCGCGGCTAAGCGCATGGTTCTTAAGACGGCTGAAGGTGATGAAGTGGTTATGTTAGGAGATAGAAGGAATTACCTATCCAATGTAGTGTCTGCCTTGAAGGCTGAAAAGATGGTCAAGAAGGGTTGTGAGGCGTATTTGGTTCGAATCTGTGCTTTGGAAGCTAAGGGGTTAGTAGTTGGAAAGGTCCGAACGGTTGGGGAATTTGCTGATGTGTTCCCAGAAGAACTTCCGGGTTTGCCTCCGGATCGAGAAGTCGAATTCGGTATAGACTTGCTACCTGGAACGGCACCTGTGTCTATAGTACCATACCAAATGGCACCAAAGGAATTGGTGGAGCTAAAGGCTCAAATTCAGGAGCTCTTGGATAGAGGGTTTATTCGACCAAGTATATCTCCGTGGGGAGCACCTGTGTTATTTGTCAAGAAGAAGGACGGTTCTATGCGGATGTGCATCGACTACCGCCAGTTGAACAAGTTAACGATCAAGAACAAGTACCCGTTGCCTCGGATCGATGATTTGTTTGACCAACTGAAAGGTGCGTCGGTATTCTCAAAGATTGACCTTAGGTCGTTATCATCAATTAAGGGTAAAGGCGGTGGACGTTCACAAGATCGGCATTCCGAACTCTCGGTATGGGCATTTCGAGTTCTTGGTGATGCCATTCGGGTTGACCAATGCACCGGCGGCATTTATGGACTTGATGAATAGAGTATTTCAACAGTACTTGGACCAATTCGTCGTGGTGTTCATAGACGACATATTGGTCTATTCTAAGACGGAGGAGGATCATGACAAGCATTTACGGATAGTTCTGCAAGTATTGAGGGAGAAGCAGTTATATGCCAAATTCAGTAAGTGCGAATTTTGGCTTAGGGAAGTGGCTTTCTTAGGTCATGTAGTATCAGCTGAAGGAATTAGAGTTGACCCTCGCAAAATTGAAGCAGTGTTGGATTGGAAACCACCTAGGTCGGTGGCTGAAATACGAAGTTTTCTGGGTTTAGCAGGGTACTATCGGAGATTCGTGGAAGGATTCTCTCTAATAGCAGCGCCGTTAACTAAGTTACTAAGGAAAGGAGTCCCATTTGTATGGACGGAGAAGCGAAGGAAGGAAGCTTTGATAAGCTAAGGAAAATTTTGACTGGAAGCTCCGGTTTTGGTACAACTGAAGCAGAAAGTTATTCACGATCTATTGTGATGCATCTCACACCGGTTTGGGATGTGTGTTGATGCGAGATGGGAAGGTAGTAGCCTATGCATCCCGTCGCTTAAGACCGCATGAGGTTAACTACCCAACGCACGACTTGGAGTTAGCGGCGATGCGTCTTCGCTCAAGATATGGAGACATTACCGTATGGGGAGAAGTCGATAGTCTACACGGATCACAAAAGCTTGAGGTATCTTCTCGACTCAAAAGGATCTCAATCTGAGACAAATACGGTGGATTGAACTACTAAAGGACTACGATTGTTCAATCGAGTACCATCCGTAAGGCTAATGTGGTAGGCCGACGCGATTGAGCCTAAGATGGTGACGGACTTAAGAGCAATGTTCGCTCGGTTGAGTCTATATGATGATGGGAGTCTTTTGGCGGAACTCCAAGTAAAGCCGACTTGGATTGAGGAGATTAAGGAAAAGCAGTTAGTGGATAAAGGCTTGAGCGCTAAGAAGGTACAAGTTCAAGATGGTGGTTTGGAAGGGTACAGTCTGTCTAGGGATGGAGTGCTTTGTTTTCAAGGACGAGCTTGTATGCCAAGGGATACAGAATTAAGGCGGAAAATTCTCCATGATGCACATAGCAACGCATACGCTATGCATCCCGGGGAAGCAAGATGTATGGAGACTTGCGAAACAGCTTACAGTGGCACAGGTTGAAGCGTGAGATAACGGAGTTCAGTAGGAAAGTGTCCGATGTGCCAAGAAAGGTTAAGGCCGAACATCGCTACCATCGGATTACTTCAACCGATAAAGATCCTCAATGGAAATGGGAGAGGATCACCATGGATTTTGTTAGTGGGCTACCCCTTACGCCCAACAAGAAGGATGCGCTTTGGGTAATTGTGGATCGCTCGACTAAATCAGCTCACTTCATGCCGGTGAGAATGGATTACTCACTCCGGAAGCTAGCGGTCGTATGTGGGTGAAATAGTGAGGTTACAAGGTGTGCGATGATCGATTATCTCGGATAGGGATCCCGATTCACGCTGAGGTTCGGAAAGCGTTGCATCAAGCTTTGGGTACACTGGTTAGATTTCAAGACGGCTTTCCATCCACAAATTGACGGACAATCGGAAAGGGTGATACTGATTTTAGAAGACATGTTAAGAGGTTGTGTCTTGGATTTTAGTGGTAGTTGGGAGGAGTACCTACCATTAGCGGAATTCGCTTATAACAATAGTTATCAAGCGAGTATTCAAATGGCTCCATACGAGGCCCTATATGGACGAAAGTGCCGTACTCTCTACATGTTGGACGGAGTTGGGAGAACGACAAGTTACGGGTCCGACTGGTAATGAGACGGAAGACAAAGTCAAGGTGATTAGGTCTCGTCTCAAGGAAGCATCGGATAGGCGTAAGTCTTATGCCGATCTCAAACGCAAGGAAATGGAGTATCTTTGTGGGAGACAAAGTCTTTCCAAAGTGTCGCCTTGGAAAAAGGTGTTGAGATTTGGACGGAAAAGGGAAGCCGAGCCCAAGGTTCATCGGGCCATATACAAAGATGGTAAAGCGAGTAGGACCGGTAGCTTATCACCTAGAGCTGCCAAGAAAAGCGAATCGATCCATGATGTCTTTCATGTATCAATGCTTTGAGATCGGTATCGGTCGGATCCTTCGCACGCGCTGTGCGATGCGAGAGATTGAGGTGAATTCAGATTTATCTTTTGAAGAAGAACCGGTTCAGATTGTGGACCGAGATGTGAAGGTTCTACGTAGGAAGGCAGTGCCTTTAGTGAAAGTGTTATGGCGGAACCACGGAGTGGAAGAAGCTACGTGGGAGGCCGAGGAGTTGATGCGGCAGCAATACCCCCATCTCTTTTGATCAAGGAATTTCGAGGACGAAATTTATTTTAAGGGGGGTAGAACTGTAACATCCCAAAAAGGGGGTTATTTGGATTTTAATTATTTTTCGTATTATGAACTGCTGTGATATTATTTATGGAATGTTAAGGCTTAATTATGGATTTTTAGTAAGCTCGAGTAGTGGGAAAAATATTATTTTCAAGCTTTGAGGTGGGGAGCCTTAACAAGTGGGGGTTATAAGAATAAATGGGGATAATTTGGACATAAGATGAGCCTAGAATAAGTGGCAAAGCAAGCCCACTTAAGAGCTAGCATGTGACGCCACCAAGGAGCAAGGAAGAACCTTGGTTCGAGTCACATAAATCCCCTTTTTACTCTTAATTTTGGACGGCACAAGGGGAGAGAAATTCTCTCCTTGAATTCTTTTTATTATTATTATTATTAGATAATATGAGCATTTAAAATTTGATTTTTATTTGTTCAATTTTAAGGATAATAAGGAGGCTATTTTATTCAAGGATAATGGGAGATAAATGAGGTTATTATATGGATTATTAGGAGATTATTTTTATTTGAATTAAATCAAATGAGTGGCCAAGAGAAAAATTAGGAGTTGGCTAGGAGTTGAACTCCTTGTTGCCAAGGGTGGACGGCAAGCTTAAGGAGGGGGGGGGGGCGAATGCTTATAAAAACCTCACCCTACCACCTTGTTTTGTTTTTTTTTCCATTCTTGCTAGTTGCCGAAAATCCCTAACCCCTCTCCCTTTGTGCTCTTTTATTTTCTTTGTTCTCTCAAACCCCTTCAAGCCGAAATTTCTAGCACCTCTCCCATTATTTTCTTTCTCCCTTTGTCCGAATACACTCCCTTGGAAGTGCTGATTTCTTTTCCTCTTATTAAACTCTCTGTTGGCCGAATATTGAGCATAGTATCTTCCTGCATCTCCTTTGTTAATCGATTTGGATCAAGGTAAGTAATGGCCGAATATCTATCTCCCCTTTTCCTTCTTTTTTTGTCGATTTCTTTTACAAGGGGAGGTGCCGAATTCGGCAATGGTTATAAGGCTTCTAATCGAGTAGTGAACGATTCTTCTAGGTGCTCAGGGAGTGAAACCAGTCGACTCAGGCCCTGATCTCTAGCATTCGATTTCGGTAAGTGGTGGTAAGATCAATTTCTTCGTTATAACAATTCAATTAAAAGCCGAAGGCTATTAGTTTTACTTACTAATCAATGGTGATTGACGAGCAGATTCGGGAATCAAGTATTGCGATTAGTATCCAAAAGTGTGAGGGTAAGGATTCGGGTTCACAAGGAACCCCTCTCAAATTATTTGGTTTGGCCGAATGGCCATTTCACTAACTTTGATAGTTGGCCGAATATAGGGGCAAGGACTTAGAGTGTGGCCGATTGGTTTTCTTCGGGATTTAGAACATCCAAGGGTGACAGGTGTGTACATACACACTTATAATTAATTAAATGTACTAAACTGTTGTGTGTGCTAACCGGATCTGTGTAGATTCGGGATTAATACCATGAATGGTATAAGCAAGGAAATAGGTAAGTCCTTGTTGACTATGAAATATTTTAAGATGCTTTTGGGAAGCATGGTGTGTCTAATACACGTTGTTTATTACTGATGAAACCTGTACATGTGGTTAAGTATATGTAACATATATTTATGTGACTGATGTGGGATTGACTGAGTGGAGGGGGCAGTGATATTTCGTGCTGACGAGCACCAGTGTTTTGGTAACACATGCGTGACTATATGTCACCGAGGTTTGGTACCTCCGGAGGTTTGGTACCTCATAGCGACTCGCCCCTCGTGGTTAATACCACCGTGGGTTGGCCCCACTTGAGATATGGGATCGTCTGCGGTGATTTGGTATCACACGATGGGTTGGCCCCATCACCCGATTTGTGTCCACGGACACCATGCTTTGGTAGCACATCGTGACTATATGTCACCAAAGTGGTTTGGCACCACCAGTGTTTTGGTAACACATTGTGACTACGGTCACCAAAGTGGTTTGGTACCACATGGGGTAGACAAAGGCGTTTGGTTGGCTAGGTCGGGTGCATGACTTAGTACATGATGATTGATTATATGTCGTGTATGAAATTGTTTAAATATGAGGAAGGGTTACATATCGAGTCTTGGTGACTCACCTTCTCCTTTAACATTTTTCAGGTGACTCGTAGATGGCGGTTGAGGAGCCGGTTGGACTCGAGGTGGCCATGCAGTGGACTTGATTTAAATAAACTTTAAACTTAGCTATTTTGTTTTATTATTGGGTTATTTTTATTTTGGTTGTAATAAGGCCTCCATAAACTTTATTTTTGTTATTTCTTATATGTTGGATACTTTGTTTAAACTATATTGTTAAAATTGGATTAAAATCACATGTTTTCTTAAATTAACACGGAAATGTTTTATCGTGCCATCGGGCACATTCGAAATTTGTATAATAACCGGACTCAATTGAATTTCCAAATTTAATCTAAGTATAGTTTCGGCAAGATAACCAAAAACGAGAAGTTTTCAACAAAACTTAAATTGGTTTTAAAATGGTGTTCAAAAAGTTTTTCTCCGTAACAAATCAAATTCGGTCGTAATGTTTGGGCCGGGTTTGGGTTGTTACATATCCACTTAGTTTAAAAGTTTTATTTATGGAATTTCAAAGTAAATTTCCAGTTTTTTTTAAACTTATTAAACATCTGATTTCTACAAATATAGAATTACAAAGAATTTTTCACTAAAATTTAATCGCTAACTTGTTTTTCCTCATAACGTTTTCCTTCGTGGCATGCCAGATTCGGTCGTGGCGTATTGACCGGGTTTGGGGTGTTACAAAGGATGATGATTCGGAGAGGGCAGAATTCTGGCTTAAGAATACCATCAGGGTATTCGATGAGCTGTCATGCACTCCTGAAGAGTGCATAAAGTGTGCGGTATCTCTATTGGGAGATTCAGCCTATCAGTGGTGGAACACTCTTTTGTCGGTGGTACCAAAGGAGAGGATAAGTTGGGGATTCTTCCAAGAGGAGTTCCAGAAGAAATATGTTAGTCAAAGGTTTATTGACCAGAAGAGGAAAGAAATCTTAGAACTAAAGCATGGCTGAATAACGGTGACTGAATACGAACACGAATTCGTAAGGCTTAGTAAGTATGCCCAAGAGTGCGTGTCTACCGAGGCAATCATGTGCAAAAGTTTTGAGGACAGGTTAAATGAAGATATCCGTTTATATGTTGGAGTCCTCGAACTAAAAGAATTTGTGGTGTTAGTACATAGAGCCTGCAAAGCTGAAGAGTTGGCCAAAGAGAAAAGAAGAGCTGAGATTGAGTCCCGTGACTCGAGAAAGAGACAACTGAGTAGGTCCTATCAATCCTCATCTAAGAAATCAAGGGATTTTGCTACTTGATCAGCCACTTCGGCCGAATTCTCAAATCGAAGTAAGAGCAAACAATTCTCGGGGTGAAGAGCTCAGACTACTTCGGTTGCTAGTGTTGGCAATGCCCAACCGAGTAGACCGGAATGTCCGTAGTGTGGCAGATGTCATTCTGGTGAGTGCCGAGCAAACGAGAAGGCTTGTTTCAAGTGTGGGTCTCAAGACCACTTTATTAAAGATTGCCCTGAGGCGGGTGAGAAAGAGAAACCTCAGAATGCATGACCGGGAAATATTGCTAGAGGTAGACCACTAAGAAACACAGGAAATGAGATGAGTGGCAAGATTTCATCTAGAGAGCAGGCTGCGAGAGTGGAGGGTAGAGCACCGGCGAGAACATATGCCATTCGTGCTCGCGAAGAGGCGTCCTCCCCTGACGTGATCACGGGTACATTTTCTATTTATGGTACTTGTGTTATAGCTTTAATTGATCCGGGATCTACCCACTCGTATATTTGCATAAAATTAGTCTCTAGCATGAGCATGCCTATAGAGTCTACTGAATTTGTAATAAGAGTGTTGAATCCCCTAGGCAAATGTGTATTGGTTGATAGAACTTGCAAAGGTTTCCCTTTGATGATTAGGGGTCATTGTTTTCCTACAAATCCCATGTTATTACCGTTTGATGAGTTCGATGTCATCCTTGGGATGGATTCGTTAGTTACTCATGATGTGATTGTAAATTGTGGAAAGAAGTTGATTGAGTTAAAATGTGAAAGTGGAGATCTTATTCGTGTGAATCAGATAAGCAAGACAGATCACCAGTAGTGATATCATTCTTGTTGACTTAGAAGTATTTAAGAAAGGAGTACGAAGCTTACCTTGCTTTCATAATGAATGCTAAAGAGACTGAGTTGAAAATTGAGTCGGTAACCATAGTGTGCAAATATCCAGATGTTTTCTCGGAGGAATTGCCAGGGCTACCTCAGGTTGGGGAGATTGAATTTGGGATTGAGTTAGCTCCGGGTACCACCCCCATTACTATTGCTCCGTATAGAATGGCTCCAACCAAGCTGAGAGAATTGAAAGCATAGTTGCAAGAACTAACGGATAAAGGCTTTGCAAGACTAAGTTTTTCTTCTTGGGGTGCTCCCGTATTATTTGTGAAGAAGAAAGATGGTTCTATGAGGTTATGGATAGATTATCGGCAATTTAATAAGGTAACTGTGAAGAACAAGTACTCGTTGCCAAGAATTGATGATTTGTTTGATCAATTGAAGGGAGCCACAGTGTTTTCCACAATAGACTTAAGGTCTGGGTACTATCAGTTGAGAGTCAAGGACTCGGATGTTCCGAAAACTGCATTTCAGACAAGGTATGACCACTATGAATTTTTGGTTATGCCTTTTGGTTTAACAAATGCCCCAGCCATTTTCATGGACTTGATGAATCGCATTTTTCGGCCCTATTTGGATAAATTCGTCGTGGTCTTCATTGATGATATACTGATATACTCTCGAGATGAAAATGAACATGCCGAGCATTTGAGAAAGGTTCTGCAAATTTTGAGAGATAAACAATTGTACGCCAAGTTTAGTAAAAGTGAATTTTGGCTTAAGGAAGTTGGATTTTTGGGGCACATTGTCTCGAGAGATGGAATTAGAGTCGACCCGAGTAAGATTTCGATAATTGTTGAATGGAAACCGCCAAAGAACGTAATTGATGTGAGGAGTTTTCTGGGCCTAGCCGGCTATTATAGGCGTTTTGTCAAGGGGTTTTCCATGATAGCTACTCCGATGATGAGATTATTGCAAAAAGATGTGAAGTTTGATTGGACAGAAAAGTGCCAACAGAGTTTTGAGAAACTAAAGGCATTATTGACTGAGGCTCCTGTTTTGGTGCAACCTAATCCCGGAAGAGAATTTGTGGTTTACAGTGATGCATCCATGAATGGATTGGGTTGTGTACTTATGCAAGAGGGCAAGGTGATTGCATATGCTTCTAGACAATTAAAGCTGCACGAGAAGAATTACCCGACCCATGATTTAGAGTTGGCAGCCATTGTGTTTGCATTAAAGATATAGAGACACCATTTATATGGTGAAAGGTGTCGGATATTCACCAACCATAAAAGCCTAAAATATTTGATGACTCAAAAGGACTTGAATTTGAGGCAACGAAGATGGTTAGAGCTGATCAAGGATTATAAGTTAGTGATTGACTACCATCCGGGAAAGGTGAATGTGGTTGCCGATGCTTTGAGCAGAAAATCCTTGTTTGCGCTGAGAGCCATGAATACACGGATGGATTTGTCAAATGATGTTTCTATTCTAGCTGAGTTGAGGGCTAGACCATTGTTTCTCTAAGAGATTTGCGAAGCTCAGAAAGATGACAGCGCCAAAAGATTTCTAAGTTAGTCAAATGTTGAGTCAGACTTTCGGGTAAGTCCTGACGGATGTTTGATGTTTTGAGATAGGGTCTGTGTACCCAGAAATGATGAACTTATTCAAAAGATTTTGCATGAAGCACATAGCGGATGTTTAACTGTGCACCCAGGTAGCACGAAAATGTATAACAACTTGAAGAAATTGTATTGGTGGCCGAGTATGAAGAAAGACATTTATGAGTTTGTATCAAAATGCCTAATTTGTCAACAAGTGAAGGCTGAAAACCAAGTGCCTTCGGGTCTACTTCAGCCTATTATGGTTCCCGAGTGGAAATGGGACCATATTACTATAGACTTCGTGACGGGTTTACCGTTGACGTAGAAAAAGAAAGATGCTGTATGGGTTGTAGTCGATAGACTTACGAAGTCAACCCATTTCATACCAGTACGAGTCGATTATTCTCTCGATAAGTTGGCAAATTTGTATGTGTCATAGAAAGTAAGACTTCATGGTGTACCGTTGTCGATCATTTCAGATAGAGATCCGAGATTCACGTCACGATTTTGGAAAAAGTTGCAAGAGGCTTTGGGCAGGAAATTGAGTTTCAGTACAGCTTTCCATCCACAAACCGACGGGCAGTCGGAGAGAGTGATACAGATACTTGAAGACATGCTTCGATGTTGTGTTTTGGAATTCAAAGGTAATTTGGAAAAATACTTACCATTGGTGGAATTTGCCTACAACAACAGTTTTAAGTCAAGTTTGAAGATGGCACCTTATGAAGCATTGTGCGGGCGTAAGTGCCGAACGCCTCTTGTATTGGACGTAACTCGTGAGAGAATCGATTCACTGGGGTTGATTTGGTCAGGGAAACCAAAGAGAAAGTAAAGGTGATACGTGAATGTTTGAAAGCAGCCTCAGATAGATAAAAGTCTTATTCGTATTTAAAACGGAAAGAGATTGAGTTCCAAGTAGGTGATAAAGTATTTCTGAAAGTATCACCATGGAGAAAAGTCCTCAGATTTGGCCGGAAAGGCAAATTGAGTCCGCGATTTATCGGACCTTATGAAGTTACCGAGAGGATAGGACCGGTAGCTTATCGTTTGGCCTTGCCACCTGAGCTGGAAAAGATTCACAATGTCTTCCACGTGTCCATGTTACGCCGATACTGTTTGGACCCTTCACATGTGATTGTGCCATCAGAAATAGAGATTCAACCGGACATGACTTATGGCGAAGAGCCGGTTAAGATTTTGGCACGAGAGGTCAAACAACTGAGAAGCAAAAGTATAGCTCTTGTTAAAGTACTATGGCAAAGACATGGGATAGAAGATGCTACTTGGGAACCCAAAGAGACCATGGGAAATCAGTATCCCAACCTTTTTACAGGTAAGATTTTTGAGGACGAAAATCCTTAAGGGGGAAGAACTGTAACAGCCCGATTTAAGGGCTAATCGGAACAGTGGTTTCGAAACCACTAATCCATGGTTAGAGAAAATTATTTTCATGTTATTTTATGAGCTAGAGCATGATTATATAAGTGTATGAAAATTTTGGTGCTTTAATTTTAGCGATTTCATGTTTAGTCGCGAAAAAGGACTAAATCGCATAAAGTGCGAAAGTTCAATTTGACAAGCTAAGGGTGCCAAATAGCTATGGAATATTATTTGGAGGTCTTTAAAAGGAAATTATCCTATTGAATAATAGTTGGCCGGCCATAGGAGACAAACATTGACAAAATTGGTCAAAGTAGTTGATATTAGGTGGACTAAATTGATATTTTATATTAAAATAAAAAAGGAAAAGATATCATCTTTTCTCCTTCATTCTTCCACTGAAAATTAGCAGCAAATAGGGGTTTAGAGTTCTAGTGATCCTTTCTTGATAAAAATTGTACTTTTGGAACCCCTAAAGCTTAAGCTTTCTAAAGAGGGGACTATTTTGTAAGATGGTGAAGAGTTTAGAGTTTTTCCATGAGAGATTTTAAGTTATTTACTGCATTTTTATGGAATAAAATGAGCCTTAGTTGTTAGATGAACAACTTTTGTGAAAGGTGTTACCATGAAAACACCTAAAAGGACCTTTTTGTAAAGGTTGTAAAGTATGTAGTAAATGTGTGAAATGTTGAGTTCTGATGGTAGCCATAAGAGAAATAAATGCTCACCTAGGCTCGAACGATGCTCACCTAGGTTATTGAAATGCATTTATTAACGTGACTATTAAATGAGCTATTTTGCTATTATAGATCAAGAAAAACCAATAATTTACCTTGACCGGGGAAAGAACAAAGTATCGGACTAGATCGACGATCTAGCTTATTTTGAAACCAAGGTAAGTTTGTATGTGATAAATTCAACATTTATGCTAGTATGTTTGAGAATGTTTGATATTATAATGTTACATGACATTCTATGAAATTGAGTATTGGTGTTGAATGGGGAGGATGATAAAAGTTGATATGTTGAAGTCCCGGTTGGACTATAATAAATGTGAAAATGCTATCATCGAGACATGAGATGAATAAGGTCCCGTGTAAGACCATGTCGGGGACATGGCCTCGGCACTGAATTGAGACTTTGTATAAGACCATATCTGGGATATGGCTCCGGTATTGAATATGAGAATTATAAGACCATATCCGGGATATGGCATCGATACTTGAAATGAGATTCCTTATAAGACCATATCTGGGATATGGCATCGGCACTCAGAGGTCACCCCATATAAGACCACGCCTGGGATGTGGCATTGGCTTCGTGTCTATATCAATGACGAAGAATACTCGTCTTTGAGTATCCCTAGTGAATTACTGGGATAAATAGATAAGCTTGGAAATAGAAATGAGATTAGTACTAAAATCATGTGATTGAGTGAATACAGGTACCCGTGAATAATTCACGAGGAATGTTTACGATATGTGCCATGGTATATACTAAATAAGAACAAGTACGAGTAAGTTATGGCAAATGTTTATGACTTTGTGTGGTTATCCAATGCCATGAATTGATGTCATTATGAACTTATTGTTGCTATTTATTTTCATGCAAGCTTACTAAGCTTTATGCTTACCCCTCTCATTTCCCTATTCCTTGTCGCATTGCCAAGTTAGTTCGAGGGTTCGTGGGACGTCAGAGTTCGAAAATCACACTATCGACTATGTTTTGGTATAGCCAAGTTAGATTCATTTTGAGTATGGCATGTATAGGACTTGAGTATTTTGTTATGTCATTTTGATAGCCAATGTGTCGGCTATTTAAGTTATCAAAGTCATTTTGTAAATGGTCATTGGAATTGGGCCAATACATGACAAGTTTATTTTTATTCAATGATGGTGAAATTATGAAGTTTATGCGTGTGTGGATGCTTGACTTGAGTTTTTGGAAGTGCCTTAGGGGCATGATCTATGTTGTAATGAATTGGTATAAGTATGGTTCCTATGTAGGGTGGAATTTGGCTTGGAATATAGCCTTTTTGATGTCCACACGGGTAGATACACGGGCGTGTGTCTAAGCCGTGTGTGACATACAGCCAACCCCATGGGCGTGTACCCAAGCCATGTGAAGTCTGCACCTAAAATTTAGGAATTTAATTCGACACACGGCCTAAGGACACGGGCGTGTGCCTTGGCCGTGTAACCTTAGTGAGGTGATGACATCACAAACAGAATGCCAAGGTTTTGGCACACGGGCTAAGACACGGGAGTGTCGAGGCTGTGTGAGGGACACGGGCTAAACACACGCGCGTGTGATAGGCCGTGTAATGCTAGTCTGTGTCGACCATTGGTATGGAACATGTGCATGTGAAATGTCACACGGGCGTCTCCCATTCTCCACACGGGCGTGTGGCCCTATTTCACGTCAAAATTTTCTAAGTGTTTGAAAATTTCCAGTTTGGTCCCGAAGCATCACGAGTATACTTATAGGGTCTCGTAGACCCATAATAGTGAAGTTACGATTGTAAATGAAAAAGTTTCAAGTTAGTACGAAATTTTAGAGCCCAAAGTTGTAAGTTTAAGCAAGATAAGTTCAGTAATGCCTCGTACCCGGTTCCGGCGTTGAATACGAGTAAGGGGTGTTACAAATTGTCCTTTGACAATTAGAGGTCGTTGTTTTCTAGCAAATCTCATGTTGTTGCCTTTTGATGAATTTGACCTAATTCTTGGTATGGACTGGTTGACTGCTCATAATGTTTTAGTATACTGTGGTAGTAAGCTTATTGAATTGAGATGTGTAAATGGAGATGTCATTCGGGTTGAATCAGGTAAATTAGATAGTTTGCCTGTAATGATTTCATCTATGGTAGCTGAGAAATACTTGAGAAAAGGGTATGAGTCCTACCTCGCCTTTGTCTTTGGATACTCAAGAGTCGAGAGTAAAGATTGAATCGAGGCTTGGTGGTATGCGAGTATCCAGATGTGTTTCCTGAAGAGTTACCCGGATTACCTCCAGTTAGAGAGGTCGAGTTTGGGATAGAGTTAGTTCCGGGTACGGCACCTATTTTGGTTGCTCCGTATAGGATGGGTATACTGACTTATGCCATACGGCCAGTCACGCCCGTGTGTGAGACCGTGTGGAGCATACTGACTTCAATTTAATTCCAACACCAAGGGACACACGACCGTGCAACATAACCGTGTGTCACACACGGCTGAGACACACGCTCGTGTCTCTTCCCGTGTGGACAAAAATAGGCCATTTGTATAGCCATTTTTCCACCCTATTTTTACATGCATACACAAGCATAAATTGGAACATTTCACAACTCAATTGGCAACCAATCCATGTCATTCCATACACATTTTATACCATTTCAACATAGCATTCAAATGCCTAATAAATCACATACATTTTCCATTCATATACTAACCATATATCAAGATAACATTTGCATAACTTAATTCCATCTATTACTAGCTAAAACATATCATATTTGAGTACTTAAACACAACCAAAATACTATACCAAGTTAAGCCAAATCACATGGCTTCAACTCATACCATAACATGTACCAAAATCAATATCTCAAGTAACCTTAACTATCATTCTTATAACTAGCCTATACATGCCATATTTACAAATATCCACAAATTCAAAAGTACCAATCGGCAACTGGATAGTGTGATGCGTAACTCTGACTTTATCCAAATCGAGCATGCTATCAAACCTCTATAATACACGGAAAAGAAACAGAGTAAGCTTTATAGCTTAGTAAGCTCGTATAATTCAGAATTAAACTTACCATTCTTACATAATCAAGACAACAAGTAATGTAAACTCAATTAAATTTCCAAATGCCTAACACAAGCATTCATCAACAAGTTAGTCACATAAATACATGTAATCATCCATTATCTCAATCTCAATACTCAATACATTATATCATACCAAATTCATAAATCATGTACATCATATTCAACATTTCACTCTCAATCATATAATCAATAATTCATTCAATAATAGTACTCATCTATATAAACAGTATTTATGCTCGTTGAACCCATTAGAACTTCAAAGGATACTCAAGTGATATACATCAGTAGTTCATCAATTCATTATCATTTCCGCTCTTTCGAGTTATGATCAGTAAGCTCCTCCTGAGCTGATGGAAAAATAAGCTCTATTGAGCTGAAATGGTAAGCTCTAACGAGCTGAAAACAGTAAGCTCTTACGAGCTGATATATCGGTAAGCTCATACGAGCTATGGTCAGTTCGCAACAAATGCAGGAGCTCAACCAAAACGGTAACCCTAGTGACATGTCACTCGTATCCTACGAATTCATACGGTTCAAACAGGGCTCGATAATAATCAGTCTATATCAATTAAGCATTTGTATTCCAAGTGTATAAAATACTCAATTTTAAACATATATCTTAAATAAATACAAGTATTTAAAGTTCGATTCTAATTATACGAACTTACCTCGAGTTACTCAGATGGAAACTATCGACTATTCGTCCACTTTTCCTTTTCCCCGATCTAAACTCGATCTCGATTTATCTTGATCTATATATTATCAAAATCAGCTTGTTTAATCAACTATTTATGCAATTTAGTCCAAAATACACATTAGGGCTATTTTACACATTTGCCCCTAAACTTTCATATTTTTATAATTTAGCCCTTTTCACATAAAATTGCAAATTCGTGCAATTTAGTACAATCACATGCTTAGCCGAATTTACCATATGTTACTAGCAGCCCATTTTTTCAATTTATTCACACTTTTACCCACCTAATTTTACATTTTCTCAATTTAACCCCTTTTTGACATTTTTGTCAAAAATCACTTTACAAAACTAGTTTTACTGACAACAATTATTCAAAATCCATCATCAACTATCGAATTACTCAAGCATTCAACAATGGAAACATGATGAATCTTTAACAATTTCAAAATCTAAGGTACGGGCTAGATAAAATACAAAGCAACGATCTCAAAAATGTAGAAATCATTAAAAACTGAGTCAAAATACATACCTAATTGAAGAATTTATCATTGCCGAATGAAGAACCCTATTTTAGCTTCTTCTTCCTCTAATTTTCGGTTATAAGATGATAATGGGAAACTTTTAATTACATTTGTTTTATTTATTATTAACCTTATTAACCAAATTACTAAATTAGCCTTAATGAACATTAATAATTTGAAATTTACCAAGCCACTATCATCCACTTTCATGTTAATGGTCCAATTTCAACATAAGGACCTTAAATTTAAGGTTCTATAGCTATTAGAAACTTTTAGCTAATAGAACACAAGTTTTACGCTTTACGCGATTTAGCCCTTTTTACCGAATTAAGCATTCCAACAGTAAATTTTTTTTACGAAGCTTTCACCTAATAATACTATCATGCTGTAATATTTAATAAAATAAATATTTTGGCCTCAGATTTATGGTCTCAAAACCACTGTTCCGATTTGACCTACAAGCGGGCTGTTACACTGTGGCAAGAAAAGGTTTTCCAAGAATAATTAGCACATCTTGGTCAACTTCACATTCTAGAATAAGGAAATCCGCATGAAAGATAAATTTATCTACTCTTACCAGTACATATTAAATTTTACCTTCTAGATGAGTGTAGGATCGATCAACCAGTTGCAACTTAATCGTAGTAGGTCTTGCTTTTCCAATTCCCAGCTTCATGAAAATAGACATAGACATTAGATTTATACTCGCTCTTAGATCACATAATGCCTTACCAACATAATGATTTCCAAATGAACATGGGATAGTGAAACTCTCGGAGTCCTTCAATTTTTGAGGTAATTTATTCGTCAACATTGCTGTGCACCCTCAGTGAGAGCAACAGTCTCAAATTCTCCAAATCTATGCTTCTTTGACAATATATCTTTCATAAATATCACGTAATTTGGCATTTTCTGTAATATCCTAAAATAGGGGTTAGTTGTGATTGAATTGTTTTGCATAAGTTGGACTGTTGTGTTATTATTTGTAGTGTTGTAAGACCTAGTTATAAGTTTAGAGTGGGCCCGAGTTGCAGGAATTTTTTTTTTTTGTTTTTAAGTTGTAAGTAAGGGGAGCTGAAGGAGCTAGGGCTTAAGTGTAATTCGTGGGGTATTGTAGCACAAGAATTGGCTTGGCAGAGTGCTAAGGAGGCGCCACTTAGGGCCCTGAAAATGACGCCACAAGCAGGTGGGAGAACTCAGGTTCGAGCAGCAGAAATCCCATTTCTGCTTTGCATTTTAACGCCAAGGGGAGAAGGAGTTGTGCTCAAAGACAAACTCATCGAGATAAGTTTGGACTAGGTCAAAATATTTAAATGGGTGGCAAGGAGAAAATTTAGGAACTTGTGGAATTCAAATTCATTTGAATTAGTGGCCAGGAGGAATTTGATGAAGTGGCTGAGTTTTGAACTCCTGCTTAGGAGGAGTGTTCGGTTTTGGAAAGCTGAGGAGAGGAGGGTGCCGAATTTCCTTAGGCACCTAGTTGTGCATTTTGGCTAGCTTTTGTTTTGTGTCAAAGCCAGTAAACTTTTTTGAGTGTGCCGATTTCCCTAGTGCACCATATTGAGGACAAGCCGAAATACCATAGGTGGTTGTCGATTTCTCCTTGGGCATTTGGCCGAATCTCCACTTGAACTTCCTTCTCATCTTTTATTTTCTTTGTAGCCAAGAAGAACCTTTTTTCTCTTCATCTTTTCTCTTTCTTCCATTGTTGCTCAAAGCCTAAGTATCCCTCTCCCATTCTATTTTTTTCTTCTTTTCTTCTTCTTTCCATTCTCTTCTTTCTTCTTCTCTGCCAATCTTCCCTCTTCTATTCTTATTTTTTTTTCCTTTCTCTTTTTCCCACTCTAGCTGAATCCTAATTTTTATTTTTAATCAACCATAGCCAAATCTTCCTTCTTTCTTTTTGTTTTTTTTAGCCGAATCTCAATCAAGCCTTGATCTCCTTTTGGTTGTTTCTTCAATCGGTTTTACGAAGGTAAGTGTCCATGGCTGAAACTCCCTTCTTATTTTCTATTCTTCTCTGTCGACACACATAGATAAAAGCCTAATCCGGCATTTGTTGATAGTATTGTTAATTATTAATGGGAATCGATTTCTTATAGGATATTCAGGACTTTGGAAGCAGTAGATCTGAGCCATCTTTTCTCTGGCAAGCGATTCATTAAAGTCTGTGGTAGGGATACATCATGGTTTAATCATTCTTTAAGTTATTTGGAAAAGCCGAAGGCTATTGAGACTAAGTTGTGTTGGTGGCCGATAGTAGGGGGAAGATCAGTCTCGGATACCTTTTGTTGTGGTTAGCATTCGTAAGGCAGAAAGGTAAGGATGGTGTTAATTATGCGTTACCTCATCTTTCGGGATTTATTGGTGTGGCCGAATGGCCTTGTTAATGGTTTTGACTGTTGGTCGAATGTAGGACAAGGAGATCTAGTACAGTAGATTGGGTCTTCGGGATTTAGTGCTTGCATTAGTAACAGGTGTGTAACTTACACACTTTATAACTTGGTAATATATTAATAACCTAATCTTGATTAAAAGTTGAAAACTGTGAGATCTTGATATGATGCCTTATGGGTGTGAGCAAGGATTCGGGTAAGTCCGTTTCGATATGATTTTTGCTGTATGGTGCATAATAATATGATTTATGATATATTTGCTTTATGTTGCACGTTAAAGCATGATGGCAGGATTTGCACTTGTAATGCATTGGTATGGGTGATATGAGAGGAGGGGGAAGATGATATCTGTGAATTTGGGTCACCAGAGGTTTGGCACCTCCAGTGGTTTGGTACCACAGATTATTTCGTGACTTTGGGTCACCAGAGGTTTGGCACCTTCAGTGGTTTGGTACCATAGATTATTTCGTGACTTTGGGTCACCAGAGGTTTGGCACCTCATAGTGTCTCGTCCTAGTGGCTTAGCACCACAGTGGGTTGGCCCCACAGTTGATATATCAGGATTAACGCCAGTGATTTGGTATCACACGTGGGTTGGCCTGACGATGGATTATTCGTGACTTTGGGTCACTGGTGGTTTGGCACCACCAAAGGTTTGGTACCACACTGGGTAGAAACGGAGTTATGGATGGCTAGGTTTGGGTGCATTATATATATTGCTTAGTTATGATTTGTGTAAGTATGTTGCATTAACTTAGGAGGGGGATTATGCACTCGAGTCTTGGTGACTCACCTTCTCCCTTATCTTTTGGTGATTCATAGATCGCGGATGAGGAGCCAAGGCGGACTCGAGGTGGCCATGCATTAAATAAACTCGGTCTTTTACGTGGACTTTGGTTTGGGTACTTTGTTTTATTTCAATTCGGTTTCACTTTTATTATGGGTTTGTAATAAGGCCTTTTGATTATGTTTGGATTATTTTTATGCTTTGGATTTGTTTTTAACTAGGCTAAATAAATTACATGGTTAACTAAATAATTTTGAGCCCAAGATTTTCTAAACTAAAGAACGCAATGGTTTCCAAATGTTTACCATCGGGTAAAACAATTCAATTGATAACAACAAAAACTCAAATGGATTTCAAACTTAAGTTTTCCACATTCAACTTAACTGATTTCTAAATAGTTAAGGAAGGAACATCGGGTTTTAAAATGACATAAACGTTTTTTTTCAAGCCTATGAATCATCAACTAAGTTTTAAAGATTTATTCCAGGATTTCCAAATATCGATTTTTAACTAATCATGCACCTGTTTTCTACAAACATAAAACAACAAAGAATTTTCACTAGAAAAATTAACCGGTAACCTGTTTTCTTCAAAACAATTCCCTCTGTGACATGCCAGATTCGGTCGTGGTGTGTTGACCGAGTTTGGGGTGTTACAATTTTGGTATCAGAGCCAAGTTCAAAGGCTCGGCTGTGGGCCCGAGGCCCAAAATGTTTTAAAGTATGGTATTGTTGGAAAATACATGGGTTGAAACGCATGGCACCGAGTCTCCGGCACCAGTCCGCCCTAGGTAAGTACCCCTAATTGATGGTTGCATTTGATTATGATGATATGATATGAATGACTAGTGATGGTGGACTACCCTAGAGACTGAAACTTATAGGATTCTATGAACTCGCGAAAAAAAAAAAAAACTCTCTAATAAGAACTATTCATAAGATCGTGATTTAATAACAAGTGGAATAAAGATCGACGCATAAAACTCGCAAATCGAGATAGGTCGAGACATTATACATGAGCACTCGAGGTCGTGGTCGTATTACACGTGGGCGCCGGTCGGGGTAGGATGATCGTGTATGCGAACCAGTGGGAGTCCGGGTCAAGGGTCGGAGAATGAGATGCCACCACCACCAACTGCTGGTGTTGAGTTTCGAGATCGAGGCAGGATGATGCGATATCACAGAGATGCTGCGAGTTCTTGAGAGGGTGGTCGAGCGGTGGAGGAACGGGGCTCGTAAGTGCAGATATCAGGCGACTCAGAGCCAATGGAGCCGAGGTTTTTCGAGGTGTTTCTAGTGTGGCTCCCAGTACGGCTGAGTATTTGTTAGAGGCGACGGAGTGAATCATGGACGATTTGGATCTGACTGCTGAGGAGAAACTGAAGGGGATAGTGTCGCTTCTCTGGGATGAGTCATACCAGTGGTGGCTCACGGTTCGGGATAGTGCTACAGCGGATGATTTCACTTGGGAATATTTTAAGGCAGCGTATCAAAAGAAATATATTGGATCTAGCTACATTGATGCACAGCGAAAGGCGTTTCTGAGATTGGTTCAGGGAGTAAGTTCGTATCGGAGTACGAGGTAGAATTCTTAAGGTTGAGCCGGTATGCTAGGGGTATCGTGGCTATAGAACATGAGCGGTGTGTCAGGTTTGAGGACGGTTTGAGAGATGAGCTGAGGTTGCTGATTGCTCCACAATAGGAGCGTGAGTTTGCTGTTCTGGTTGAAAAGGCTAAGGTAGCCGAAGGGGTTAAGGAGTCGATGAGGCAAAATATGGATAGGAATAGACATAAGAGAGGTTTTGGATCATCCGGGTCGTGCCGGTAATTCCCGCAAAAGGCTAGACATGGTGGGCGAATCGATCCTGGAAGGTCCATTCTCGCCAATCGTGGACCCGAGCGAGGTAACCAATGTGGGAAATCTCATTGGGAAGGATGTAGGACCGGTGGAAAAGGATGCTTTGAGTGTGGCTCGTTGGACCATCGTGTGAGGGACTGTCCACATAAGCAAGCCGTGATTCGATCGAGGGTCGTGGTCATGCTCGGTTCGAAATGAGGACCGCCACCGCAGAGGGTCGTGGTAACGGTAGAGAGAGGTAATGGTTCGGTTGGGGCCGCGAGCACCGAGCGGCAGGTGCAGTAACACTGAGGCAAGACAGCCTGGGTTGGTATATGCAGCGAGGCGTCGAGAGGAGGGCGACACACCGGACGTCATAACCAATACGTTCTTGATCTTTGGATTACCATATACTGCTTTGATTGATGTGGTTCGACGCATTCGTATGTTGCTAGTAGCATAGTAGAGACCATGAACCTAGACTGTGAGACTACTTCTAGGGAGATGACAGTAATTACCCTCTAGGTCACTCTGTAGAAGTAAATAAGCTGTATAGGGATGTACCCCTAGAATTCCAAGGGGTAGTGTTTGTAGCTGATCTGATAGAACTGTCATTTGGGGAGTTCGATCTGATTCTTGGGATGGACTGGCTGGTGAAGTACCAAGCAAGTTTGGATTGTGCGGCTAAGCGCATGGTTTTGAAGACGGCTGAGGGTGAAGACGTGGTTATGATAGGTAATAGAAGAGATTATCTATCCAACGTGGTATCTGCTTTGAAAGCTGAGAAGATGGTCAGGAAGGGCTGTGAAGCATTTATGGTTCATGTGTGTGCCTTGGAGGCTAAGGAGTCTGCTGTGGAGAATGTCCGAACAGTAAAGGAATTTGGTGACGTATTTTTAGAGGAACTTCCGGGACTGCCTCAGGATCGTGAGGTTGAATTTGGCATAGACTTGCTACCCGGAACTGCGCCAGTGTCTATTGCCCCGTATAGGATGGCGCCGAAAGAATTGGTGGAACTAAAGGCTCAGATTCAGGAGTTGTTGGATCGGGGTTTCATCCGGCCAAGTGTTTTGCCTTGGGAAGCACCGGTACTCTTGGTCAAGAAAAAGGACGGTACGATGCGGATGTGTATAGACTCACCGCCAATCGAATAAGTGACGATCAAGAACAAGTATCCGCTTGCCGGGATAGATGACTTGTTTGATCAACTTAAGGGTGCATCGGTGTTCTCGAAGATCGATCTAAGGTTAGGATACCATCGGCTAAAGGTGAAGGAGGCTGATATTCACAAGACGACGTTTCGTACTCGGTATGGGCACTACGAATTCCTGGTGATGCCGTTTGGGTTGACTAACGCGCAGTAGCATTCATGGACATGATGAATCGGGTGTTTCAAAGATATTTGGACCAGATTTGTCGTGGTGTTTATAGACGACATATTGGTGTATTCGAAATCGGAGGATGATCATGATGCGCATTTGCGAGTAGTGTTGCGCACTCTAAGGGAAAAGCGATTATTTGCTAAATTTAGTAAGTGCGAGTTCGCTTAGAGGTAACTTTCTTGGGTCACGTAGTATCGGTAGAGGGATTAGAGTGGATCCTCGAAAGATTGAGGCGTTGTTGGATTGGAAGCAACCTAAGTCGCTTGCGAGAGATTCAAGTTTTCTGGTGCAGCGAGGTATTATCGAGGTTTGTAGAGGATTTTCTTTGATCGCAAGCACCAATGACCAAGTTGTTGAGAAAAGGGGTTCCATTTGTGTGGTCTGAGAAACAGCAAGAAAGTTTTAACAAGTTGAAAAGAATTCTGACTGAAGCTCCGGTTTTGATTCAGCCAGAGGCAGGGAAGGAATTCACTGTATATTGCGATGCATCACATACTGGCTTGAGATGTGTGCTGATGCAGGATGGGAAGGTAGTGGCTTATGCATCTTGATAGCTAACACCTCATGAGGTTAATTATCCGTTGCATGACTTGAAGCTAGCGGTAGTGGTTTTTTCCTTGAAGATTTGGAGGCATTACTTATATGGAGAAAGGTCGATAGTCTACACAGATCATAAGAGTTTGAAGTATCTTTTGACTCAGAAGGATTTGAACTTGAGACAACGCAGATGGATTGAGTTGTTGAAGGACTACGATTCGCTCAATCGAGTATCATCCGTGCAAGGCTAACGTGGTGGCGACGCGCGTTCACCGTAAGGTTGTACCAGACTTAAGAGCGATGTTTGCTCGTCTTAGCTTGTATGACGATGGGAGTCTTTTGGCGGAATGCGAGTTAAGCCGACACAGGTGGAGCAAATCAAGGAGAAACAATTAGTGGATGAGGGTTTGAATGCGCGGAGGTTGCAAGTTCGAATGGTGGTTCGAGGTTTACGCTTGTCCAGTGATGGAGTCTTCGTGTTTTCAAGGAAAAGCTTGTATGCCGGAAGGATGTCGAGTTAAGGCAGAGGATTCTTCAGGGCGCACATAGCAGCCCATACGCTATGCATCCCGGAGGTAGTAAGATGTAAAGGATTTAAGAGAGCGATTTTGGTGGCCAAGTCCAAACCGTAATACTAACGTTTGTGGGAAAGTGTCCGATGTGTCGTGAGTCAAGGTGAACATCGCTTGCGTCGAGCTTGCTTGATCGGTGAAGATTCCATAGTGGAAGTGGGAGAGGATCACTATGAATTTTGTCGCGGATTACCCCTTACGCCTAGTAAGAAGGACTCGATCGGGTAATTGTGGATCGTCGACTAAGTCGACTCACTTCATACCTGCAGAAGGGTTGATTACTCGCCTGAGTTAGCTAAGTCGTATGTGTCGAGAGATAGTGAGGTTGCATGGTGTGCCAAGATCGATCATCTCGGATAGGGATCCCAGATTACGTCGAGGTTTTAGAAAGCGTTGCATCGGGCCTTGGGTACGCGGTTGGATTTCAGTACGGCATTTCATCCACAGTCTGACGGACAGTCAGAAAGGGTTATACAGATCTTAGAGGATATGCTAAGGGGTTGTGTTTTGGACTTTAGAGGTAGCTGGGAAGAGTTTCTACAATTAGTGAGTTTGCGTACAACAATAGTTATCGTGCAAGCATTAAGATGGCACCATATGAAGCGTTGTATGGTAGGAAGTGTCGCACACCTACATCTTTGAGCAGAGTGGGTGAGCGTCGATGTTGGGACCAGAGTTGGTTGCGTAAACTGAGGATAAAGTTAAGTTGATTCAGGCCCGGTTGAAGGAAGCTTCGGATAGGCAGAAGTCGTACACGATCTCAAGCGGAGGGATATAGAGTTTTCCGTGGGCGACAAGGTCTTTCCGAAGGTCTCGCCGTGGAAGAAGGTATTGAGGTTCTGAAGGAAAGGCAAATTAAGTCCAAGGTTTATTGGGCGTATGAGGTGCTCGAGATGAGTGGGACCAATAGCCTATCACCGAGTTGCCAGCCAGAGTGAGTCGATTCACGATGTGTTCCATGTCTCCATGCTTAGGCGTTATCGTTCGATCCATCGCATGTTGTAGCATGGAAGAAATAGAGGTGAGTCCAGATATGACCATGGAAGAGGAACCAGTCTGCATTCTGGATCGAGATGTGAAAGTATTGCGTAAGAAGTCCATTCCACTGGTGAAACTAGTATGGCAAAACCATGACATGGAAGAATCTACGTGGGAACCAGAGGATGTGATGAGACAGCAATACCCTCAACTCTTTTGACCAGGTAATTTCGAGGCCAAAATTATTTTAAGGGGGTAGAACTGTAATATCCTAAAATAGGGGTTAGTTGTGATTGAATTGTTTTGCATGAGTTGGATCATGTGTTATTATTTGTAGTGTTGTAAGACCTAGTTATAAGTTTAGAGTGGGCCCGAGTTGCGGGAAATTTTTATTTTTAAGTTGTAAGTAAGGGAGTCAAGGAGCTAGGGCTTAAGTGTAATTAGTGGGTATTGTAGCACAAGAATTGGCTTGGAAGAGTGGCAAGGAGGCGCCACTTAGGGCCCCGAGAATGACGGCACAAGTAGGTGGGAGAACTTCAGGTTCGAGCAGCAGAAATCCCATTTTCTCGCTTTGCATTTTGACGCCAAGGGGAGAAGGAGTTGTGCTCAAAGACAAACTCATCGAGATAAGTTTGGACTAGGTCAAAATATTTAAATGGGTGGCAAGGAGAAAATTTAGGAACTTGTGGAATTCAAATTCATTTGAATTAGTGGCCGAGGAATTTGAGGAAGTGGCGAATTTTAAACTCCCGCTTATGAGGAGTGTTCGCTTTTGGAAAGGCGAGGAGAGGAGGGTGCCGAATTTCTGAGGCACCTAGTTGTGCATTTTCGGCTAGCTTTTGTTTTGTGTCAAAGCCGAAAGCAAACTTTTTTTGAGTGTGCCGATTTCCCTAGTGCACCATATTGAGGAAAAGCCGAAAGACCATAGGTGGTTGTCGATTTCTCCTTGGGCATTTGGCCGAATCTCCACTTGAACTTCCTTCTCATCTTTTATTTTCTTTGTAGCCAAGAAGAACCTTTTTCTCTTCATCTTTTCTTTCTTCCATTGTTGCTCAAAGCCGAAGTATCCCTCTCCCATTCTATTTTTTTCTTCTTTTCTTCTTCTTTCCATTCTCTTCTTTCTTCTTCTCCTGCCGAATCTTCCCTCTTCTATTCTTATTTTTCTTTTCCTTTCTCTTTTTCCCACTCTAGCCGAATCCTAATTGTTGTTTTTAATCAACCATAGCCGAATCTTCCTTCTTTCTTTTTGTTTATTTTAGTCGAATCTCAATCAAGCCTTGATCTCCTTTTGGTTGTTTCTTCAATCGGTTTTATGAAGGTAAGTGTCCATGGCCGAAACTCCCTTCTTACTTTCTCTTCTGCTCTATCAACACACATAGATAAAAGCCTAATCCGGCATTTGTTGATAGTATTGTTAATCATTAATGGGAATCGATTTCTTATAGGATATTCGGGACTTTGGAAGCAGTAGATCTGAGCCATCTTTTCTCTGGCAAGCGATTCATTAAATTCTGTGGTAGGGATACATCACGGTTTAATCATTCTTTAAGTTATTTGGAAAAGCCGAAGGCTATTGAGACTAAGTTGTGTTGGTGGCCGATTGTAGGGGGAAGATCAGTCTCGCATACTTTGTGTTGTGGTTAGCATTCGTAAGGCAGAAAGGTAAGGATGGTGTTAGTTATGTGTTACCTCATCTTTCGGGATTTATTGGTGTGGCCGAATGGCCTTGTTAATGGTTTTGAGTGTTGGCCGAATGTAGGACAATGTAACACCCCAAACCCGATCAATACGCCACGACCGAATTTGAATGTTTTGAGGAAAAACGAGTTACCGATTAAATTTTTGTGAAAAACTCTTTCTTGTTCTAAGTTCGTAGAAATCAGGTGTATAATAAATTTAAAACTGATAATTTACTTTGAAATTCCGAAAATAAATCTTTAAAACTTAGTTGTAGCTTAGATTTGTAAACCTTTTTATAAATTGAAAAGAAACTAAAGCGATTAGGTTGAAAACCGTATCTAATAGAAATTTGGAAACTGGAGTTTTGGAAAATAGTATGAGTTATCAAAAATACTTAAGTTGTTAAATACTATCAATTGATTTATGTTACCCGATGGTAACGTTTTAAAAACCATCGCGTTTAGTAGTTTAGAAAACTTGGTGCTCAAATTATTATATCAACCATGTAATTTATAAGCCATATTTAAAACAAATCCAAAGCATATAAATAATCCAAAAATATAATTAAAGAGGCCTTATTACAAATCCATAAAAAGATGAAAACGAATTAAAATAAAGTACCCAAATGGAAGTTCATGTAAAACCAAATTTTATTGCATGGCCTCCTCGAGTTCATCCGGCTCCTCATCCGCGATTTTACTGAATCACTGAAAAAATAAGGAGAAGGTGAGTCACCAAGACTCAGTTGCATAATCCCTCTCCCGGGTAAATGCCACATACTTACACAAATTATAACCAAGCAATATATATATATAATGCACCCAACCTAGCCATCCAAAACTCCTTTTCTACCCCGTGTGGTACCAAACCACTGGTGGTGCCAAACCACTGGTGACCCAAAGTCACGATATCCAATAATGTGATGCCAAATCACTGGTGACCCAAAGTCACGAATAATCAAGTTGTGGGGCCAACCCACGTGTGATACCAAATCACTGGCGGCGATCCCAATACATCAAATGTGGGGCCAACCCACGGTGGTGTGAAACCACTGGGACGAGTCGCTATGAGGTGCCAAACCTCTGGTGTCCCAAAGACACGAAATATGTGGTACCAAACCACTGGAGGTGCCAAACCTCTGGTGTCCCAAAGACACGGATATCAATCTTCCCCCTCCTCTCATATCGCCCATACCAATGCAATAGATAACAAATCATGTCATTATACTTTGATATAAACATATAAACAATATATATCGTAGATCGTGATATTAACAACATATATCAACATCATATCGAAACGGACTTACCCGTATCCTTGCTCATACCCATCAAGGTATCATTTCAAGATCTCATAGTTTTCGGCTTTAACAACATGAATAGTTATTAACACACACATATATATATATACCGAGTTATAAAGTGTGTAAGGTACACACCTTTCACTAACGCAAATACTAACTTCCGAAGATCCGATCTACCGCACTAGATCACCTTGTCCTACATTCGACCATACCACAAAACTATAAGCAAAAATCCATTCGGCCAACATCACATCTTAATCCCAATAGCCTTAGTCTTTATCCTCAAAAAGAATAATGAATCAACATGAATCTTACCACTTGACTTACCAACTTTGATTGCTAATGGAATGGCTTAGATCGATTGCTTCCAACGTCCCAAAGAGCCTAAAGGAAAAACCGGTTCCTAAATAATGGTTAGAACCTTGCAAACAAATGCCCAAGGATTCGGCCTTTGTCCACAAGAAAACGACTTAGAAAGGAGAAGGAAATAACGGAAATACGGCCATGAACACTTACCTATCTTCCAAAACCGATTGAAGAAAACCCAAAGATTATCTACCCTTGATGATATTCGGCCAATATAACACCAAAAGAGAGAAAGAAGATTCGACTATGGTGGAGTAAAAAGAAAGGAAAAATAAAAGTGAATGTGAAATAGGAGAAGGATGATTCGAAAATGGAAGAAAGAAGAAAATAGAAAATGAAAATAGAATGGTAATGGATGTTTTTAACTTTGAAAAAAAAAATGAAAGAGATGGGATTTGGGAAGGAGGAAGATTCGTCCAAGAGGAAGTGAAAAAGGAAATGTGGTTTTTGAGCAAGTATCAAAAGAAAGAAAAGAGAGAGATGGGAGAAAGAGGTTCGGCCAAACACCTAGTTTGCCGAAAAGAAAAGTGCACAAAAATACAAATTGTGGTTTCGGTTTCAAAAGGGAAATGAGAGGAAGAAATTAGATTTTAGTTCAAACACAAATGAGAGCTAAATCAAAAGCAAAATTGCACCAAAATCCCTAAGATACATTCGGCCAAAGAGGGAGTTTTGGAGAGGAAGAGAAAATGCCAAATGATGCACAAAATGCTAAAGTTGGCCAACTATTCCCCAAACTTCCTATCAACATTCGGCCACCCCTAGCCACACATGCCGTCCACATTCATGCACTAATGGCCATAGGAGAGTTTCCAAAACAACACCCTTAAGCCAAGCCTTGAAATCCTCTACATTCCCAAAGTTGAAGAAATTTTATCCCCAAAATCTAGCAATTCTATCCCTTATTTCATGCTTACCATAACCTTAAGTATTCTTGCCATAAAAAGAAAATTGTCCATCTTATCCATATGAATAGTTGACCGACACTTAATGCTAGGATGCATAAAAAATAAAATCCTTCATATGCCTTCCATGCTACTCGAACCACTTCCCTCAAGCAACCTTTCATGCGCTTTATCCACTATGCCACTAACTCCTCTTGTGTTAGAATTTAACACTTAAATTAACTTAAGTGTCAAGTTCATCTAATCCACTTCACTATATTTTCAATACTAAAAATCATTCTAGCTTAGCTAATAATTCCAAGCCTTCATAAAACTATACTAAGCACATAATAATAATCATACTCGAGCTAACACAAGTAATAAGATGATACTCAATTTTTTAGGATATTACAATTCTACCCCCTTAAGAAAATTTCGTCCTCGAAATTACCTGCTCAAAGGAGTTGAGGAAACTCGCCGCTTATCACATCCTCCTGGTTCCCACGTAGCTTCTTCTACGCCATGGTTCCGCCATAAAACCTTCACTAAAGGAACCGACTTCCTACGCAAAACTTTCACATCTCGGTCTAGAATGCATGCAGGTTCTTCTTCTACCGCCGAGATCTGGACTCACCTCTATTTCCTCATCGCCACAACATGCGATGGATCGAACGATAATGTCTAAGCCGAGACATGGAACACATCGTGAATCGACTCACTCGATGGCAACTCGAGCTGATAGGCTCTTTGGTCCCACTCGTCTCAACACCTTATACGCCCAATAAACCTTGGACTTAACTTGCCTTTTCTCCTAAATCTTAACACTTTCTTCCATGGTGAGACCTTCGAAAAACCTTGTCACCCATGGCAAACTCTATATCCCTCCGCTTGAGATCGACATATGACTTCGCCTATCCAAGCTTCCTTCAACCGAGCTTGAATCAACTTCACCTTATCTTCGATTTACGCAACCAACTCTGGTCCTAACATTTGACGCTCACTCAACTCGGTCCAAAGATGTAGGTGTGCGACACCTCCTACCATACAAAGCCTCATATGGTGCCATCTTAATGCTTGCTCGATAACTATTGTTGTATACGAACTCGCTAATGGTAAAACTCTTCCCACCGCCTCTCAAGTCCAATACACAACCTCTCAACATATCCTCTAAAATCTATATAACTCTTTCCGATCGCCGTCGATCAGTGGATGAAATGCGGTACTAAAATCCAACCGCGTACCCAAAGCCTGATGTAACGCTCTCTAAAACCTCGACGTAAATCTAGGATCTCTGTCTGAGATGATCGACACTGGTACACCGTGCAACCTTACTATCTCTGCCACATACAACTTAGCTAACTTCTGAAGCGAGTAATCCACCCTTACCAAAATAAAATGAGCTGACTTAGTCAAACGATCCACAATCACCCAAACTGAGTCCTTCTTACTTGGCGTAAGGGGTAATCCACTGACAAAGTCCATAGTGATCCTTTCCCACTTCCACTGTGGAATCTTTACCGGCTGAAGTAACCCAGACGGCAACCGATGCTCCGCCTTGACCTGGCGACACGCCGACATTTACCCACAAACTCGCCACCTCACGCTGCACTGCCACCAAAATCTGCCTTAAATCCCGATACATCTTGCTACCTCCAGGATGCATTGCGTATGGGCTGCTATGTGCGTCACGAAGAATCCTTTGCCTCAACTCAACATCCTTTGGCATACAAGCTCTTCCTTTAAAACACAATACTCCATCCTTGGACAAACTATAATCCTCTAAACCACCATTCTCAACTCAGAAACCTCCGATCATTCAAACCATCATCCTCTAACTGCTTTCTCCTTGATCTCGCTCTAACCAAGTCGGCTTGACTTGCAATTCAGCCAAAAGACTCCCATCGTCACATAAGCTAAGACGAGCAAACATCGATCTTAAGTCCGATATAACCTTACGGCTCAACGCGTCGCGCACCACGTTAGCCTTGCCCTGGATGATACTCAATCGAATCGTGTAGTCCTTCAACAACTCTATCCATCTACGCTACCTCAAGTTCAAATCCTTCCGAGTCAAAAGATACTTAAGACTCTTGTGATCCGTGTAGACTATCAACTTCTCTCCATACAAATAGTGTCTCCATATCTTCAAAGCAAAACCACTGCAGCTAATTCCAAGTCATGCGTCGGATAGTTAACTTCATGTGGTCTCAATCGTTGAGATGCATAAGCCACTACCTTCCCTTCTCGCATCAAGACACATCCCAAACCAAGATGTGATGCATCACAAGAAACTTAATTCCTTGCCCGCCTCAAAGTTGAATCAAAATCGAGCTTCAATAAATCTTCTTCAACTTGTCAAAACTTCCTTGTCGCTTCTCGGTCCACACAAATGGAATTCCTTTCCTCAATAACTTAGTCATAGGTGCTTGCTATCAAAGAAAATCCTTCCACAAATCTTCTGTAATACCCCGCTGCACCTAGAAACTTCAAATCTCAGCCACCGACTTAGGCGGCTTCCAATTCAACATCGCCTCAATCTTTCGAGGATCCACTCTAATCCCCTCACCGATATACTACGTGACCCAAGAAAGTCACCTCCTAAGCCAAAACTCGCACTTACTAAATTTTGCATAAAGTCGCTTTTCCTCAAAATCAGAACACTACTCGCAAATGCGCATCATGCTCCTCCTCCGACTTGGAGTATACCAAAATATCGCCTATAAATACCATAACAAATCGGGTCCAAAAATCTGCTGGAATACCCGATTCATCATGTCCATGAATGCTGCCGCGTTAGTCAACCCAAACGGCATTACCAAAACTCGTAGTGCCCATACCGAAAAGTGCGAAATGTCGTCTTATGGATATCACCTCTTTCACCTTCACTGATGATATCCGCATCTTAAATCAATCTTGAGAAAATCTGCCGCTTCTTTAAGTGATCAAACAAGTCATCCGCCCTCGACAAAGGATACTTGTTTTTATCGCCGCCTTATTCAATCAAGCGATAGTCTATACCATCCGCATCGATCCATCCTTCTTCTTGACAAAAAGTACCGGTGCTCCCTAAGGCGAAATACTTGGTCGGATAAAACCTCGATCCAACAACTCTTGAATTTGAGCCTTCAATTCCCTAATTCCTTCTGGTGCATCCTATATGGAGCAATAGACACTTTGCGCAGCCTGTGTAATGATCTATACCAAATTCAACTTCACGATCCAGAGGCAATCCCGAAATTCTTCTAGAAATACGTCAACATATTCCTTTACCGCTTGAACATTCCCTACAAGAGAGACTCCTTAGCCTCTAACGCACACACATGAACCACAAATGCCTCACACCCTTCCCGACCAACTTCACGACTTTCAACGCAGATACCACGTTGGATAGATAATCTCTTCTATTACCTATCATAACCACCTCTTTGCCCTCACCGTCTTTCAAAACCATGCGCTTAGCAAAATGCAATCCAAACTTGCTTGATACTTGACCAACCAAATCCATCCTAAGAATCGATCGAACTCCTCAAACGGCGGTTCCATCGGATCATCTACAAATATTACCCCTTGGAGTTCTAGGGTACATCTCTATACAAACTTATTTACTTCTACAGAGTGACCCAGAGGGCTAAGTACTCGTCATCTTCCTAGAAGTAGTCTCGAGTCTAGATTCATAGTCTCTACTATGTTACTAGCAACATACGAATGTGTCGAACCCACATCTATCAAAGCAAAGATATGGTTCACCAAAGATTAAGAACGCATTCAGCTTATGACGTCCGGTGCAAGGCCGCCTCCTTTCGATGTCTCACGCATACACCAAACCAGCCGTCTTGCCTCGGTGTTGCCAGCACCTCTCTGCTAGATGCTCCACGGCCTCGACTGCAACCATTACCTCCTCTACCATTACCATGACCTCTCTGCGGTGACGGTCCCTCATTTCTCGAATCGAGCACGACCTTGACCCTCGATCGATTCTGGCTAGCTTACGTGGGCGGTCTCACACGATGATCCAAAGAAACCACACTCAAAACATCCTTTCCCTCCGGTCCAACATTCGCCCCAATGAAATTTTCCACATCGGTTACACTGCGGCCGGTCCTCGATTAGCGATAATGTGCCTCCCAGATTGATTCGGCCCACTCGGCCTAACCCTCTTCTGAGAATTACCAACTGACCCGGATGATCCAAAACTTCTCTTATGTTTATTCTTGTCGTGCCTCTGCCTTACTGATTCCTTTATCCCTTCTTCTATCTTAGTCTTTTCAACTAGCGCAGTAAACTCTCGCTCCTAATGTAGAGCAATCAGCAATCTCAGTTCGTCCCTCAATCCATCCTCGAACCGGACACATCGCTCGTGCTCCGAAGCCACGATACCTTCAGCATATCGGCTCAATCTTAAAAATTCTGCCGCATATTCTAATACAGACTTACTTCCCTGGACCAAACTCAGAAATGCCTTACGCTGCGCATCAATGTAACTAGACCCAACATATTTCTTCTGATACGCTGCCTTAAAATAATCCCAAGTGAGATCCTCCGCTGCAGCACTATTCCGTACCGTGAGCCACCACTGATATGACTCATCCCGAAGAAGCGACACTATCCCTTTCACTTTTCCTCAAAGATTCGGATCCAAGTCATCCATGATTCGTTCCGTCGCCTCTAACCAATACTCTACCGTGATCGGGACCACACCAAACACCTCGAAATACCTCACTCCATTGGCTCGAGTCGCCAGTACGATTTCCGAGCTCTCGTGCCTCCACCTATTCCAATGCTACCCTCTCAAGGACTTGCAAAGATCGCACGAGACATCTGCGTCATCCCCGCTTTGATCCTCGATGCTCAACTCCAACTGCGGTGGTGGGGTAGTGGTACCTCATTTTCGGATCCTTGACCAGACCTCACTAGCTCAGACACAGCCATCCTACCCCGACCGCGTCCACAAGTAATACGACCCCGACCTCGAGTACTCATGTCTAAAGTCTCGACTTATCTGATTTAAAAGTGTTATGCATTAGTCATTATTCCACTTTCTTTAAAACACAGTTTTATGAATAATTTTAATAAGAAGTTGTTTCGCGAGTACATTCAACCTATAGTTTGGGTCTCTAGAGTAGTTTCTACTACTAATCAGTCATACTAACATCATCATATCATCAAGATCAACAGTTTAAAGTACTTACCCGGGCGGATCGGTGCCGGAGACTCGGTGTCATGCCTTTCAGATCATATAATTTTAAACAAAAACATTTTAAGATCATACTTTAAATCATTTTGGGCCTTGGGCCCACAGCCGAGCTTTTGAACTTGGCTCTGATACCAATTTGTAACACCCCAAACCCGGTCAATACGCCACGACCAAATTTGGTATGTCACAGGGGAAAACGTTTTGAGGAAAAACGAGTTACCGATTAAATTTTAGTGAAAAACTCTTTCTTGTTCTAAGTTCAGAGAAATCGTGTGTATAATAAATTAAAAATCGATAATTTACTTTGAAATTCAAAACAAATCTTTAAAACTTAGTTGCAAATTTAGATTTGTAAACCTTTTATAAATTGAGAAGAAACTAAAGCGATTAGGTTGAAAACCGTATCTAATAGAAATTTGGAAACCGGAGTTTTGGAAAATAGTATGAGTTATCAAAAATACTTAAGTTGTTAAATACTATCAATTTATTTATGTTACCCGATGGTAACGTTTAAAACCATCGCGTTTAGTAGTTTAGAAAACTTGGTGCTCAAATTATTATATCAACCATGTAATTTATAAGCCATATTTAAAACAAATCTAAAGCATATAAATAATCCAAAAATATAATTAAAGAGGCCTTATTACAAATCCATAAAAAGATGAAAACGAATTAAAATAAAGTACCCAAATGGAAGTTCATGTAAAACCAAATTTTATTGCATGGCCTCCTCGAGTTCATCCGGCTCCTCATCCGCGATTTTACGAATCACCAAAAAAATAAGGGAGAAGGTGAGTCACCAAGACTCAGCATAATCCTCTCCCGGTAAATGCCACATACTTACACAAATTATAACCAAGCAATATATATATATATATAATGCACCCAACCTAGCCATCCAAAACTCCTTTTCTACCCCGTGTGGTACCAAACCACTGGTGGTGCCAAACCAGTGGTGACCTAAAGTCACGATATCCAATAATGTGATGCCAAATCACTGGTGACCCAAATTCACGAATAATCAAGTTGTGGGGCCAACCCACGTGTGATTCCAAATCACTGGCGACGATCCCAATACATCAAATGTGGGGCCAACCCACGGTGGTGTGAAACCACTGGGACGAGTCGCTATGAGGTGCCAAACCTCTGGTGTCCCAAAGACACGAAATATGTGGTACCAAACCACTAGAGGTGTAACATCCCCAAACCCGGCCCATTCACTACGACCGAATCTGGTTATGTTAGTGAAAATATTTTAGACTTAGAATAAAATAGTAAAAATTTATTTGCTCTTGGAAACCATGTTATTTTGAAATTATAGCCACATGTTTAATAATTCCATATTTGAATAAGTAAGTTATAAAAATATAACCATCTTCACATAGTGTTTCAATTTAAACAAACCATAATAGAGTTAATAATAAAATGATACCAAAATAATAAAATAAATCCTTATTACAACCATTATTTGAATGAAATACTTAATATTTAATATAGCCAAAAACATCTCCTTCGGCATGGGCCACCATGTATCCTCTCCGATCCCGGTCCATCTCATGAATCACCCGAAATGTTAGGAAAATAATTGGGTGAGTCCACGGACACTCAAGCATAACCACAACACAAATTTCCCACACGATGGGCTTGGCCCATACCCACACAAATCCTCAAAACAAATCATGCAAAGATGCACTTCAACCCAACCTACTATCCAACCGCACGCCAACCTTAGCGGACTCCACCTAAGGCCGTGGATAAACCACCACCGATCACCTCGTGATCCAAAACATTACCTTGGCAACTCTTCTCGCACAAGGCCGTGGCTGAGCCACCGATCAACCAAAATGATCTCAACCTCAATATCTGCTTCACGGTGATGCACATAGCCATCAACCGCCGAGATGGGCAACTAGCCAACACCTCCCTTGAGGTAGCACACACTAACCATCAAGCGCTAATGTAGCCGAGGCTAACATTAGACCACGTACATCATATGTACCTTCTTCCTTCATTGAATCAAACCCAAGTCCCATGCAAATATGCAAATGCTACACGTTAAGTCAAGATATAAAATGAGTATATATCCCACATCATCACCACATCATATATATATATACACATCACAAGTAATATCATATCACAACTTACTCACCTGATATCCGACACCCAAAATGTGGTATTCACCACCTAACCCCACATCATTCATATACATAAGCATTAGCAAGCAATTAACTGAAGGAAATAGTGCGATGATTACGCACCTTATTAACACAAACGATCAAATCCCGAATGCTACTTGACTAAAACTCTTCCGCCACACCCTACACAACCCACCATAGAATCGGTCACCACCCAAAATATATAACATGGCCCTAGGCCGAATGTCATGACCTACCTACCATGCTCACCTTAAAACCCGAAGACCCCTCAGCTAACTCCCTACCGCTGGCTTCCAAGACGAGTCACGGATCCAAGGCCTTGAATGGATTTGGTCATACACAAAAATACAAGGTTAAACTTCAAGGTTTCGTCTGGCCAAACAAGAATAAAAGATTAAATCAAAGAGACCTTACCACACTACCAAATTAGCACAAGGAGATTCGGCCAGAGAGAGACTATTCGGCTTTGAAGAAACAAATGGGATGTTGTTGGGTTTCAAACGGTCACAAGGAAAGGAGAGGGATTTCGGTTTAGGAACAAAGAAAATGAAGAAGAGAATGGGAGGAAAGGGGGCTTGAAGTTTCGGCCAAGGTGAATTTTTAGAGTGTGAGAAGAAAAAGAGTGTAGGCTTTAGAAGAGGGAGCTAAAATTCGGCAAGAAGGAAGCTCACACCCCTTATATAGCATTCGGCCATCCCTTAACCTTCATAGTTGAAAAAGTCAACAAAAGAACCCCTAGCCGCCAACACCTTTGCCACTCACCCAATCCCTTGATTCCTTCCTAAAATCACTCTACACCCATCTTTCAAACTAATTCAAACTTAATCCCCCTCATCTCTCCTCCTAGCCATCCATTTAAAATGATTTGAACAAGTCAAATCCTTCTTTTAAGATGCCAAAACCGAAACCAACTCTTCCCCCTTGCTCCTGGCGCAAAAACAAACCAAAAAGCTGCCCAAGCCGCTCGAACTCGAGACCCTTAGCACCCTTTGAGGCGCCACTTCTCCATGCCTTATGTGGTGCCTCCTTGCCACTCTACTACAAGGCTAATTCTTGTGTCTTACCTTCACCAAAATTCCTCTTAAGACCCAACTTTGCCAAGCTCCCTTTTAACCACTAAAAGCTAAAAATTTACTAAGGCATTCCACCACCATCTAGGGTTCTCAAGACCCCTAAAACTCACCCATCCACACACTGAAGTGTGCCAACACCTGAGCTAAGCACCAAAAGCCTAACCCCTAGAACCAGGGTGTTACAATTCTACCCTCCTTAAAATAATTTCGTCCCTCGAAATTACTTGTCCGAACTACACCCAACTCCTCCCACTACACTATGGTCACAAGACTGATCTTAAAGAGCTAACATACTTTTAGGCATAGTATCTATCATACTCAAGGTTCTAGATACTTTACAAGCAACGGCAAACAAATCACCAAAACGAACAAAATAACAGAGAATGTTCCAAACATAAGATACTTACCCACCGACACATCCGGCACATCATTATCCTCTCTCCGACGAATCGCATAAACTGCACTGCGGTTGTCTTGCCTCGATGCCACCATTATCGCGACCCAAAGCTCCATGACCTCGGCGGAACCATTCCTCCATGGTTCGGACCACGACCTCTCGTCGCCACGACCACCTCTCGCTGGTTGCACATAACCTTGACCCACTGTCCGAGTCCTATTCGGATCCTGGGGACAATCCTTAACCAGATGAGACTTGGACTTACATCTGAAGCATTCTCGAACTCGATTCCAGCACTCGCCAACATGATACCTTCCGACTGCGTACACGGACGATCTGGATTTCCGTGGTGGCTTAGTAATACTGAACAGGAGTCTCGACTCTCGGTCTTTTCTGAAACCTCTCAAACGATTCTAACGATCCCAAGCTCCTCTTATCACGGTTTCTTTCTCTGTTCTGCCTCTCAGCCTTCTTGACCTCCTCAGCTATCCGAGCTTTCTCCACTAAAATGGCAAAGTCTCTTTCTCGTTGCTTGCGCAATCAAAACCCGCAGCTCATCCTCGTAGCCCATCTTCAAATCGACGCATCTCTCATAATCAGTTGCCACGATGCCCCGAGCATACCGCTCAAACACGTAAACTCACTTCAGACTCGCTATTGACTTGCTACCTTGCACCGCATCGAGAACGCCTTCCTCTGAGCATCCACATAGCTCGCTCCCGACATACTTCCCTTCGAACTTGATCTTAAAGTAGCCCCACCCACTCGATCCGCAGTGCACTTTCCTTAACGGTGAGCCACCACCGGTAGGCCTCATCTCGCAACAAACGAAACAACACCTTAAGCTTCTCCTCGCAGCTTAAGTCTAAGTCGCCCATAATCCTTTCCACCGCCTCAAGCCGCATTCGCCACGCTCGTTCAGAGCTACCCTGGACACTCCTCTCGAAGACCTCGGCTCCATTCGCCTAAGCCTTTCGGTCATCGACTTCCGAGTCCCATCGCCCCATTGGCTCCTCGCCACTCGCTCAAGCACCCGCAGCATAGCTCGCGATCATCGCGTCGTCTCCTCCACCGATCCTGGCTGCTCAACCTCAACACCGGGTGGCGGTGCATCGCTCGACCCATGGCGAGACCCAACCGGTTCGATACATCGACATCCTCGCCTCTTCCACGTCCACGAGTATTGCGACCACGCCCCTAGAACTCATATCTAGCGCTCGATTTAGTCTGCTTAGAAAGTTTTATGCATCGAAATTCTTGTTTCACTGCTTTTATCCACGAGCAATTTTATGCAATGAAGTTTCCAAGAGTAGTTCTTTCGAGCAATCAAGTTTCATTCCCTACCCAGGGGTAATTTCGTCATTTTCCTATAAGAGGTATATCGGTAATAACTCAGGGTCAATTTTGAAAAATAGTTTTCCAACTTAAAGATATTTCAAAATTTACAAAATCACAGGGGTCATCTTGAAAATTTTGTTTTTCAAACCAGAGGTATCGCACAAATTTCAGAAATCAGGGTTATTTTTGTAATTTTGGAAATCATGGGCATTTTGGTAATTTTATAAATAAAAAAAAACATCCTTCAAAATTAGATTTAGGATTTATAGACCAAAAGGGTAAAGTTGATAATTTTAAAACAAGGAATTTAAAACAATCAGGCCAAATCCCTTTCGGGTTTTAATAATCGGTTTAGCCTATGAACAAGTCCTCTTGGTTAAGGTGAACCATAGCTACGCACCAGGTAGGATTCAAGTACAGAGGAGGTGAGTCGCTAGGACTGCTTAAATACCAAGCTCTTACTGAATACCATTCCTAGACATGCGTACAGTGGTTGCCACACCTTAACTCGACGACTAACTTCACAGTTTGTTTAGTAGCCTTAAGTTTTATGCATATGTTTGAGTAGACTATTCCTAGGGTCCAACATCCTAGTATTCTAATCTACGAGCCCAAACTAAGCCCATAATAAGTCATACAAACAAATCACTTCAAGAAAGTCCGGTACTTACCGTGGACTTCGGCCTGAGGTACAGTGCCATGCCGTAATATCCTAAAAAAACCCATATTTTGAAAAGCCCATTTTGAAAATGTTTTGGGCCCAAAACCCTCAAAGCCGAGTTTTGAAACTGGCTCGATATTAAATCAGAATATCCCCAAACCCGCCCATTCACTACGACCGAATCTGTTATGTTAGTGAAACTATTTTAGACTTAGAATAAAATAGTAAAAATTTATTTGCTCTTGGAAACCATGTTCTTTTGAAATTATAGCCACATGTTTAATAATTCCATATTTGAATAAGTAAGTTATAAAAATATAACCATCTTCACATAGTGTTTCAATTTAAACAAACCATAATAGAGTTAATAATAAAATGATACCAAAATAATAAAATAAATCCTTATTACAACCATTATTTGAATGAAATACTTAATATTTAATATAGCCAAAAACATCTCCTTCAAAGATGGGCCACCATGTATCCTCTCCGATCCCTGGTCCATCTCATGAATCACCAAATGTTAGGAAAATAATTGGGTGAGTCCACGCACTCAATGCATAACCACAACACAAATTTCCCACACGTATGGGCTTGGCCCATACCCACACAATCCTCAAAACAAATCACGCAAAGATGCACTTCAACCCAACCTACTATCCAACCGTACGCCAACCTTAGCAGACTCCCTGCCTAAGGCCGTGGATAAACCACCACCGCCACCTCGTGATCCAAAACATTACCTTGGCAACTCTCTCGCACAAGGCCGTGGTGAGCCACCGATCAACCAAAATGATCTCAACCTCAATATCTGCTTCACGGTGATGCACATAGCCATCAACCGCCGAGATGGGCACCTAGCCAACACCTCCCTTGAGGTAGCACACAGCTAACCATCAAGCGCTAATGTAGCCGAGGCTAACATTAGACCACGTACATCATATGTACCTTCTTCCTTCATTGAATCAAACCCAAGTCCCATGCAAATATGCAAATGCTACACGTTAAGTCAAGATATAAAATGAGTATATATCCCACATCATCACCACATCATATATATATATACACATCACAAGAATATCATATCACAACTTACTCACCGATATCCGACATCTAAAATGTGGTATTCACCACCTAACCCCACATCATTCATATACATAAGCATTAGCAAGCAATTAATCAAGGAAATAGTGCGATGATTACGCACCTTATTAACACAAACGATCAAATCCCAAATGCTACTTGACTAAAACTCTTCCGCCACACCCTACACAACCCACCATAGAATCGGTCACCACCCAAAAATACATAACATGGCCCTAGGCCGAATGTCATGACCTACCTACCATGCTCACCTTAAAACCTCAAGACCCTCACCTAACTCCCTACCACTGGGCTTCCAAGACGAGTCACGGATCCAAGGCCTTGAATGGATTTGGTCATACACAAAAATACAAGGTTAAACTTCAAGGTTTCACCACCAAACAAGAATAAAAGATTAAATCAAAGAGACCTTACCACACTACCAAATCAAAGACAAGGAGATTCGGCGAGAGAGACTATTCGGCTTTGAAGAAACAAATGGGATGTTGTTGGGTTTCAAACGGTCACAAGGAAAGGAGAGGGATTTCTGTTTAGGAACAAAGAAAATGAAGAAGAGAATGGGAGGAAAGGGGGCTTGAAGTTTCTGGCCAAGGTGAATTTTTAGAGTGTGAGAAGAAAAAGAGTGTAGGCTTTAGAAGAGGGAGCTAAAATTCTAAAGAAGAAAGCTCACACCCTTTATATAGAATTCGCCATCCCTTAACCTTCATAGTTGAAAAAGTCAACAAAAGAACCCCTAGCCGTCCAACACCTTTGCCACTCACCCAATCCCTTGATTCCTTCCTAAAATCACTCTACACCCATCTTTCAAACTAATTCAAACTTAATCCCCCTCATCTCTCCTCCTAGCCATCCATTTAAAATGATTTGAACAAGTCAAATCCTTCTTTTAAGATGCCAAAACCGAAACCAACTCTTCCCCTTGCTCCTCGGCGCAAAAACAAACCAAAAGCTGCCCAAGCCGCTCGAACCTGAGACCCCTTAGCACCCTTGAGGCGTCACTTCTCCATGCCTTATGTGGTGCCTCCTTGCCACTCTACCAAGGCCAATTCTTGTGTCTTACCTTCACCAAAATTCCTCTTAAGACCCAACTTTGCCAAGCTCCCCTTTTAACCACTAAAAGCTAAAAATTTACTAAGGCATTCCACCACCATCTAGGGTTCTCAGGACCCCTAAAACTCACCCATCCACACACTGAAGTGTGCCAACACCTGAGCTAAGCACCAAAAGCCTAACCCCTAGAACCAGGGTGTTACAAGAGGTGCCAAACCTCTGGTGTCCCAAAGACACGGATATCAATCTTCCCCCTCCTCTCATATCGTCCATACCAATGCAATAGATAACAAATCATGTCATTATACTTTGATATAAACATATAAACAATATATATCGTAGATCGTGATATTAACAACATATATCAACATCATATCGAAATAGACTTACCCGTATCCTTGCTCATACCCATCAAGGTATCATTTCAAGATCTCATAGTTTTCGGCTTTAACAACATGAATAGTTATTAACACACACACATATATATATATACCGAGTTATAAAGTGTGTAAGGTACACACCTTTCACTAACGCAAATACTAACTTTCGAAGATCTGATCTACCGCACTAGATCACCTTGTCCTACATTCGGCCATACCACAAAACTATAAGCAAAAATCCATTCGCCAACATCACATCTTAATCCCAATAGCCTTAGTCTTTATCCTCAAAAAGAATAATGAATCGACATGAATCTTACCACTTGACTTACCAACTTCGATTGCTAATGGAATGGCTTAGATCGATTGCTTCCAACGTCCCAAAGAGCCTAAAGGAAAAATCGGTTCCTAAATAATGGTTAGAACCTTGCAAACAAATGCCCAAGGATTCGGCCTATGTCCACAAGAAAACGACTTAGAAAGGAGAAGGAAATAACGGAAATACGGCCATGAACACTTACCTATCTTCCAAAACCGATTGAAGAAAACCCAAAGATTATCTACCCTTGATGATATTCGGCCAATATAACACCAAAAGAGAGAAAGAAGATTCAGCTATGGTGGAGTAAAAAGAAAGGAAAAATAAAAGTGAAAGTGTAATAGGAGAAGGATGATTCGAAAATGGAAGAAAGAAGAAAATAGAAAATGAAAATAGAATGGTAATGGATGTTTTTAACTTTGAAAAAAATGAAAGAGATGGGATTTGGGAAGGAGGAAGATTCGGCCAAGAGGAAGTGAAAAGGAAATGTGGTTTTTGAGCAAGTATCAAAAGAAAGAAAAGAGAGAGATGGGAGAAAGAGGTTCGCCAAACACCTAGTTTGCCAAAAAGAAAAGTGCACAAAATGCAAATTGTGGTTTCGGTTTCAAAAGGGAAATGAGAGGAAGAAATTAGATTTTGGTTCAAACACAAATGAGAGCTAAATCAAAAGCAAAATTTCACCAAAATGCCTAAGATACATTCGCCAAAGAGGGAGTTTTTTGGAGAGGAAGAGAAAATGCCAAATGATACACAAAATGCTAAAGTTGGCCAACTATTCCCCCCAAACTTCCTATCAACATTCGGCCACCCCTAGCCACACATGCCGTCCACATTCATGCACTAATTGCCATAGGAGAGTTTCCAAAACAACACCCTTAAGCTAAGCCTTGAAATCCTCTACATTCCAAAAGTTGAAAAAATTTTATCCCCAAAATCTAGCAATTCTATCCCTTATTTCATGCTTACCATAACCTTAAGTCTTCTTGCCATAAAAAGAAAATTGTCCATCTTATCCATATGAATATTTGACCGAAACTTAATGCTAGGATGCATAAAAAAAATAAAATCCTTAATATGCCTTCCATGCTACTCGAACCACTTCCCTCAAGCAACCTTTCATGCGCCTTATCCACTATGCCACTAACTCCTCTTGTGTTAGAATTTAACACTTAAATTAACTTAAGTGTCAAGTTCATCTAATCCACTTCACTATATTTTCAATACTAAAAATCATTCTAGCTTAGCTAATAATTCCAAGCCTTCATAAAACTATACTAAGCACATAATAATAATCATACTCGAGCTAACACAAGTAACAAGATGATACTCAAATTTTTTAGGATATTACGCATGCTGCATCTAGTGCAGAGATCGGTCTTCTGGATTTAGTGCTTGCATTAGTAATGTGTGTGTAACATACACACTTTATAACTTGGTAATATATTAATAACCTAATCTTGATTAAAAGTCAAAACCGTGAGATCTTGATATGATGCCTTATGGGTGTGAGCAAGGATTCGGTAAGTCCGCTTCGATATGATTTTTGCTTTGTATGGTGCATAATAATATGATTTATGATATATTTGCTTTATGTTGCACGTTAAAGCATGATGGCAGGATTTGCACTTGTAATGCATTGGTATGGGTGATATGAGAGAGGGGGAAGATGATATCCGTGACTTTGGGTCACCGTGAGGTTTGGCACCTCCAAAGTGGTTTGGTACCACATATTATTTCGTGACTTTGGGTCACCGTGAGGTTTGGCACCTCCGGGTTTGGTACCACGCATTATTTCGTGACTTTGGGTCACCAGAGGTTTGGCACCTCATAGCCTCGTCCCAGTTGGCTTAGCACCACAAAGGGGTTGGCCCCACGCTTGATATATCGATTGACGCCAGTGATTTGGTATCACACGTGGGTTGGCCCCACAGATGGATTATTCGTGACTTTGGGTCACCAAAGTGGTTTGGCACCACATTATTGGATATCGTGACTTTGGGTCACCAAAGTGGTTTGGCACCACCAAAGGTTTGGTACCACACGGGGTAGAAACGGAGTTATGGATGGCTAGGTTTGGGTGCATTATATATATTGCTTGGTTATGATTTGTGTAAGTATGTTGCATTAACCGGAGGGATTATGCACTCGAGTCTTGGTGACTCACCTTCTCCTTATCTTTCAGTGATTCATAGATCGCGGATGAGGAGCCATGGACTCGAGGTGGCCATGCATTAAATAAACTCTCGGTCTTTACGTGGACTTTGGTTTGGGTACTTTGTTTTATTTCAATTCAGCCACTTTTATTATGGGTTTGTAATAAGGCCTTTTGATTATATTTGGATTATTTTTATGCTTTGGATTTGTTTTTAACTAGGCTAAATAAATTACATGGTTAACTAAATAATTTTGAGCCCAAGATTTTCTAAACTAAAGAACGCAATGGTTTCCAAATGTTTACCATCGGGTAAAACAAATCAATTGATAACAACAACAACTCAAATGGATTTCAAACTTAAGTTTTCCACATTCAACTTAACTGATTTCTAAATAGTTAAGGAAGGAACATCGGGTTTTAAAATGACATAAACGTTTTTTTTCAAGCCTATGAATCATCAACTAAGTTTTAAAGATTTATTCCAGGATTTCCAAATATCGGTTTTTAACTAATCATGCACCTGTTTTCTACAAACAATAAAACAACAAAGAATTTTCACTAGAAAAATTAACCGATAACCTGTTTTCTTCAAAACAATTCCCTCTGTGACATGCCAGACTCGGTCGTGGTGTGTTGACCGGGTTTGAGGTGTTACATTTTCTCCAAAGCTTCTACCAGCAATATGTTGATATGAAGTTGCTTCAATACATCCAAAAATCTTTTGAATTGAATATCCTGCTTAGAATTATAAAATCGTGGAGGAAAAGGTAGAGGTGGTCGTCCTTCAGGTTGCTGATATTGTTTTGCTGTGACATTTTTGTTGACAACATTATCTGATTCTGCCACAACATTTTGCTGCTTACCCTTTTTAGGTGCAGTATGTTTTTCATATGAGTCTAAATTCTTTCCCTGGTTGAATCCGGAGTTGTCTTCTTCTACAGTGGTATCTTGAACAGTGCCTTGGAAGTATTGCAAGGATTGTACCCAAGGGAGGATGGAATAAACTATGGAAACACTTTTACAATAACAAGTCTAAGTAGTACTAATTATTTCCTATATTATAATGAACCATAAAATAGATCAAGAGAATAAAAATAAATAAATAAAGAAAATAAATAAAGAAAGAAAAATAAATAAATGAAATAAATAAAAAAAATAAGGAAGATTAACTCGCTTCAAGGTTTGTAACTAACTTTGAATTAGGGTTTTAGGGTGGATTAGCTATCGATTAATAAATTATTACCTCCTGGCTTCTAATTAACTAATCAATTGGTTGATGCTTGCTTATCTCTTGACCTCACTTTCTCAACAAGGATAAACTACCATTTACTCGGTTTGACTTATCTCCCGACCTCGTCTTGCCTATGATAACTTTCTAGGGTCGTCAAGCCTAGTGGTTGAAGCAAACGTAATTTATACCAACTAATCCCTCTCAGGAAACCCTAAATCTTTCATTAATCATATCCCCATCCACTCTTTAGTCTCTCCTAAGGGATTTAGCCACTCATGTTTTTTCATACTCTCTATCTCAATTTAATAAATCATGTGAAGAACATGATCAATTCAGAAGAGAAAAGATAATTGAATAATCGTGAATGGAATATCAAATGGAAACAGAGTAGCAAATCACTTGATTCGAACAAAGAAATAAAACAAATGTGATAGAACATAAATTGAAATACTTTAATAATATAAATAAACTCTTGAATAAAAATTGATTTCAAGAGGAAAGCAAAAAAGTATTCAAAACCCGAAAGAAAATAAACTAAATCTACTTCTAAACTATTAGGGTTTTTGAAGGCGTCTAGGACGGCTTAGTTACATTAATCCCCTAATGTCCTATTTATAGAAATGTTGGTAGCCTAAATTAGGTCTTCAGCACGTCCTAGGTCTTCGTATAAGTTTGATTATGCAGACAAAAATAACCCCGATAAACTTGGGTAGCACGTCAACGTCTGTAGCGCTACACCCCTTGCGTGGTGCAACACGATACCCAAACTCTGCATTGGTCGTTCGTTTGGTGGTTTGACATCCCAGGAAGCTTGTGCATCACTTGTCCCTTGCTTTCACATCAATTGGGCCTTTATGTCTTCATCCTACACACTCAATTAAACATATTAGGACAACCTATGGCCCATGTCGGCCTATTTGGTCACAACACTTACAAAATGTGTTAAAAACACTTAATTTTTTAATATTTAATTCTAATACTGAAATACTGAAAACAAAATATAAAAAAACTATATTTCTTAGAAAATAAGCTCCTTAAGTGTGGAATTGAACCGAATTGACTACTACATTTGACTGTTGGTCAGTTGGCACTATCGCTGAGAAACAAAGATATGATTTAGGTTGTAGTTGATTGATTAAATAAGTCTGCACATTTTATCCTTATACATACAGATTACTCACTCGAGAAGTTGGCAGAATTGTATGTCTCAGAGATTGTCAGATTGCATATTGTATCATTGTCAATAATTTCTGATCGCGATCCGAGATTTACCTCTAGATTTTGGGGTAAGTTACATAAAGCTCTGGGCACGAAGTTGAAATTTAGTATGGCCTTCCACCCACAAATCGACGGTGAGTTTGAGAAAATAATCTAGGTACTTGAAGATATACCTCGGTGTTGCATTCTTGAATTTGTAGGTAGCTGGGAAAAGTTTCTCTCATTAGTGCAATTTGCTAATAAGAATAGTTTCCAGTCGGGTATTAAAATTGCACCATTGGAAGCTTTATATGAATGAAAATGCATAACTCTGTTGTACTGGTAAAAATTGAGTGAAAGAAAGTTAGTCATAATAGAATTGATTAGAGAAACTGAAGACAAAGTTTGTATAATTCAAGACTTTTTGAAAGTTGCGTCGGATCATAAAAAATCGTATGTCGACTTAAAACAAAATGACATTGAATTTCATGTTGACGATAAGGTATTCTTGAAAGTATCACCTTGGAAGAAAATTCTTCTTTTTGGTCAAAAAGGGAAACTCGGTCCGAGGTTTATTGGTCCATACAAAGTTCTCGAGAGAAGGTAGCCTATCGTTTGGCTTTGTTGTTAAAACTTGAAAAAATTCTTAATGTCTTTCATGTATCAATGTTGCGACGATACAAATCTGATCCTTCCCATGTGATTTCTTTGATTGAAATAGAATTACATCCTGATAAAAAGTATAGCGAGGAATCGATAAAAATTTTGGCTCAGGAAATTAAAGAGTTGAGAAATAAATGAATAGCATTAGTAAAAGTTCTTTGGAAGATTCATGGTATCGAGGAAGCCACCTAGAATCGGAGGAAACTATGAAACTACAGTATCCGAACCTTTTCTCGATTAAGATTTTCGAGGACTAAAATTTCCTTTAGGGGGAGAGTTGTAACAGTCCGATTTCAGTGGTATTAGAAATAGTGGTTTCGAGACCACAATTCTGACGTGTGAGTCTATAGGTATTATTTATTTAATATTTACGAAGTTATTAAAGTGTAGTATTAAGGTTTGGTTCGGTATTTTGACGTTTGGCTAGTCAATTAAGGAAAAAGGACAAAATCGTAAAAATTACAAAAGTTAATCGCTATTAGTTTATGTGGGCGAAATGGGTCTAAAAGAATAATTGAATGGTTTTAAATGGAAATTATGTCATATTTACTTATAGTGGATTATTATTAGGTGTAATTTTGATTTAAATTATATCTATAATAATGTTAATAATAATATTAGTTAAAACGTAAACGAAACATCTTATTCTTTCTTGTTTCACTCCCACCCATTTTCACCATTTTTGAAAGCTTGGAAGTTCGACGAACTCTAGTCCCTTTCATGTAAGTGATATTCAAGTCCATTTTTAGTAAATTTTATATTTTTGTGATCGTTGTAGCTTAATCTAGCTGAACCAGGGACTATTTTGTAATACTGTCAAAGTTTTGAAAAGTTGACATTGTTGTTCTTCAAGCTTTTTGAATGTTAATGGTTGATTTTGATGCTTGGTGTTGAAACAGGGCTATTTTGTAAAGTGAATTTGGTTAGTTTTGAGTTTAGGGACTAAAATGTTAATATGTTGAAACTAGTTTGAATTTCCTATAAATTTAGTTGATTGAGAGTTGTTAAGGGATGATATTGAACTCGGCTTAAAGGACTTGGGCTTAAATGTGAAAATATGTAAGTTTCGATTTTAAGGACTAAATTAAATAAAAGGTAAAAATTAAGGGAAATGTTACAAAATTTTATTAAAGGGCCACATGCATATTTTTATAGATTATAAGGTATTTGGAATTGTTAATTGATTTAAATTATTATATAGATCAAGAAACAGATCAACCAGTCGATAAACGCAGAAAATGAAATATTTTCTGAATAGTCCTCGGTGTTGTGTTCGTTGTTGTTTTGTTTAGGTAAGTTCGTATTAGGTTCATTTTGATTAATACTTATTTATGCTTATATTATGTATAAATGTGTTGGCATGATTTTTTGAAATAAATATTGAAATTGAGATTGAAGGACTGCATTGTAAAGTATGGTAATTATATGTGTTTGAAATGAATTGATAGATGATACGGAATGTTAAATAGTCATATTGTATATGTGGCTATCTTACCTTGATGGAAAGAATATGGGAATTGAATTTAGGCCCGTGAGAACTTAGTGAATGATTACGATATAAATGACATGTCATTAGGGTTTATCAAGCACTATGTGTTGGTGATTATATTTATCAGATACTATGTACCGATGACTGTTTTATCAGGTACTATGTACCGGTGATCATATTACCAGATAGTTTGTATCGGTGTTCAAGTTGTATCGGGCACTATGTTCTGGTGTTATATTTATCAGGTACTATGTACCAATGGTGGATACCATATCAATGGTCGAGATCCAGCATTTGTTGCGGATTCTCTATAGCTTGTGTGAGCAACATCGAGTAATGGTTAATGTCCCAATTTACGGCTCGAGTGAGCAAAGTTATCCCGAGTATCCAAAGTTAATTTACTATAGTTCTCTGGGCAAAAAATATATGGAAATGAATCAAAATGAAAGTCTACGGTATAAGATGTTATTCATGAAATGAATGTGAATGTTATGTGCATTATGCTATCTATATGTATAGATGTTCATTATATGATCATAAAATAACCATTTTTGGTATGACATGAATGTCTAAGGTGACAAGGAATGCTAAGTTTAATTGTGTTATTTGCAAATATTAAGATATGTAATTGGCACGTATGTTGTGTTTAAATTTATACGAACTTACTAATCTTTAAGCAAGCTTAACTTTGTTTAGGTTTTCTTCTTCGTAGATTGACAGAAAACGCACTGTCTATTGGATTGTTTTTGGAGCTCACACTATCCATCAACCCCTTTTGGTAGACTTTTACTCATTTTGGCCCGATTATAAGTGGCATGTAAATAGGTTAATGGCAATGTGTAAATAAGTAGTTGAATTGCTTTGTATCATCTTGATGTGAACTATCTGTATGGATGTAAGCCTTAATAGTTGTTATGGCTTGTTGTGGCATGGATTGGCATTTATATTTTGGGTCATTTGGTGAAATTTGCTTGATGATACATTATCATTTGAAATGATGGTTATGTGTGAATGTTTAAGGATGAAATTGTGGTATGTATGATGATGAATGGTTGGTTGTAAATTCTTGATTTGAAGTGTCAGTTGTGGCATATTGGTTAGGCACTTAGGATGGATGATATAAGTGGTGTTTTTGGCTTGTATTTATGTTTTAGAATAGGTTGAGAGATGGTGTGATGCTTTCTTGTGGCTTAAATGAACTTAAGGCTAAATGACTTGCTTTGAAAGGTTTATTTTGGTATACACGATCTGACACACAGCCGTGTGCCCCACATGGGCATGTGGTACGGTCGTGTGGTCTGTATGATTTGAGTGATGATTGGTGTAAAACCTCAGTGAGTTACACAGTCTGGATACATGGCCATTTGAATCCAGCTTACATGGCCTCAATCTATTACAAGATCCAAGACATGGTTGTGTGACTTTTGTTAGTAATTTTGAATTTAGGTGCACACAACTTCAGTCTGTTACATGGCCTGGTGACATGGTTGTGTGTACCTATTATACACGGATTCAATTTGTTAAACGATTTAGGTACATAGTCATGTTATCTAGCTCCACACAGCATTAGCCTATCACATGGCCTGACCACACTGCCATGTGACCCCTATTTTGCCTTTTTACCTATCTTTTTGTAAAAGTTTCAAACTAGTCCTGAATTGATTCCAAGTTGGTTTAAAAGCTTTGTAAGCTCGATTGAGAGTCAGTTTTGGTTATAAAACATATTATACTTATATTATTGAATGCTTTACTATTTTATTGAATATTAAGTTGAATTCATAAGATGGTAGTTGTTGTAACTGTCGTAACATCTTATAGCTCGAGTTCGACGATCGGATCGAGTACAGGGTGTTCAAGTAACATCCTTTAAACCAGTTCGGTGGCTAAACCCAAGCTATAGGATGCCACAAAAAATAATAGGACATATAACATTCCTGAACACTTTAAAAATTAAAAGATTACATGCAAACATTACATAAAATCATGTTTCATACCATTTATAGTCAAATCATGTATCAAATGGAATTAAGAAAGCCCTTAAATCAATTCGGGAACATGTAAGGACTTAATTTTAAACTTAACAAAAAGTATGGAAATTTTAGTAAATAAGGGTGACATTACTGTGTGACAAACTATGACCGCGTGTGCCTGAGTTACACGACCGCGTATCCAGGCTGTGTATCTCACTAAAGTTGTGTGGATTAAAATATAAGAATTCAAAAAAAATTCACACGGCCGTGTGGCTACACCGTGTATCTAAATGAGATTGTGTTGAACAAAATTTTATCTCCTTTAGTGGTCACATGACCATGTCACCAGCCCATGTGGAGACATAAGGTTGTGTGCCAGACCGTGTGCAGCATAAAGTGACTTTCCATGCAAGTTACCTTACTCAAACATTCCAAACACATTCCAATGCTTATACTTAATGATGTACCTATTCAAAATGTCAAAATGCACTTTAAAACATCGCCTAAACTTCTAACCAATATGCCTCATTGGCACCATTTCAACATCAAAAATTTTCATTCATTGCACTTATATTTGATACCAACACAAAACATTATAAGAACTTCTATTTCAATATACCAATTCAAGTCTCATTCATGCCACCACATCAAACATATCTAACTACCATTCCACTTTCATTTGAATCAAGCAACCTTACCTAAATTCGTACACCACATCAAATTCATACTTGTCATTTACTTTAACCATTTAGACATCAAACCACCCCTTTAGCATTTCAAAACATATTAAGACCAAAAGACAAGTCTCACAACCATCACTAACATTGTATACATTTCACATATATTTATACCAAGAACAACCAAACACAATTTCAATCTTAAACTTACATAGATAAAAAATTTACACCTATTTACATGCCACTTATAACCTAGTCAAAATGATTAAAAATCTACCGAGTCATTAAACGAATAGTGTGAGCTTCGACTTGATTTCCATCCGATTGTGCAGTTTATGATAATCTACAAGAAATCAAACAAAGTAGAAGTAAGCATACACAGTGCTTAGTAAGTTCATACGGAATTTAACATAACTTACCAAACATTAACACAATCTAAGAATTGAACACATATATATAGATATGAAACATGGTATTCTCTAATACCCTATGCAAATCCACAAACCCAACAAGGTTACTTCCTTCATAATTTAACATAGAACATATTAGATGCTTTTCTATCACATACAAAGAAAAAATACTTGGTTCATATAATACCATTCACTTTATAATTAAATCATAATACCATTTCCATTTCATAAACAATGTTTTCACCTGAAGAACTATAGTGAATTAACCTCAGATACTCAGGATAGAGTTGCTCACACAACCGGTGCATATGGGCCTGCTCACATGAGTTGTGGGTCAGGATGATAACTTTACTCGATTTGCTCACATGAGTTGTGAAGGATTCGCAACACATGCCAGACCTTATCCATCAGTAAATCATCCAAGACCAACACCCTGTACCTTATATACCCTAATGACATGTCATTTGTATCCTAGTCATTTACTAAGTTCATATACGCCTCAATTTATTTCCATACCATTCAATCCTTTGAAAATTATCATATACACATATATACAACTGATGTGTCGTAAACTAACTAAAAATTTGACTAAGGAAAGTGCTCCTATCAATTAATAGTATAGCAACGGTGAGCAAAGATATCATTCCCACGAAGATTAGAAATTACTGTCTTTCTATTATTTAACCGAATAAATCGAGTGATTGATTAAAAACTAAAATTAGCTAAATTAATTACTAACGAACATGATAAAGAACAAAACACAAAAATAATCAAGTAACAACCAAGAAGCGAAACAATACCTAGGAAAGAATTCACATAGATTTCATCAGTCACTATCAATCTAAATTACGTAATTTCTTTACTTAGTAACTTGATCTGTAGAAATCCCTAAATTATGCTAATATCTCTTTCGAGAGTAAGAGTAATTGACTTTAGGTCGATTAATTAAAATTTCTTTCTAATTTAATATAACACTATAATAGACTCGTAAATATTAATAATTAATATTTACTGACTCGATCGTTGTAAAATGGGGTTCTAAAACCACCATTTATAGTACCACTAAAAATGAATTGTTACACGAATGATTTGAATCAAACATAATACCAGAAATAGTTATCTTATCTTTTACTGTGAAAATGAAAATTCTCTTCTCAGATAGAAAATGAGCAGAATTGTTATTCCAAAAAATAGATTTAATAGTTGAGAATAAATTCTCTCTATTTTCAGGTAGAGTAACAATATTTTAAGTTGTGAATTTTGCTCTATCGATGTAATCTATTTATACGAAGAGGAAGTACAACCCTTATTGAATTGTATATGTTTATTTCAACTAGAAAAATGAACTCCTAATTTATCTAGGCTTATAAGGGGTGACAACACAAATTAATAATACTATGGTTTGTCGTCCCCCTCATTAACATGAGGGGCTTTTGGGCTTCTCCCATATCGGGTCCAATTACAAGTATTTCCTGGACTTTTAACTCAATACTTTATAATTCAATCCAACCCAATATTTGTTATTCTATTTTCCAAAATAATTATCTCAACATTTTTAAATTAAATAATCTTCTCAACCTAATTCTAATTCCATTAAAATCATGACGACTTTACCGTAAAAGAATATTTGAGAAAATATATTTAATATTTCTATATTCAACGGTTCCCCATTACCAAATACTTTATTTCTATTTTCGAACTTCATTTAATTTGAAAAACATAAATATATTTCAAGGTCATTTTCATTTTCAATTTGGTGAAAACACATTCATTTCCAAATGTTTCCATTTCTCCATTTTCATTTTGGAGAAAACACTTCATTTCCAAATGTATTCCATTTCTCCATTTTCACTATTTTTATTCATTTTTTTCTCATTTGATTCAACATGCAATTCATTTCTAGTTTCAAGGAGCTAGCAGATTGACCGATTGGACATATGTTATTAGGGATCAAATGATTTATAATTAAGTTTCAAATTTTCACATATTAATTATAAACTCATTTAGTCACAAAGTCATTCCATTATAGTATATTGATTAAGCTCTCCCTAACGGCATACCATTACGAAAGCAACTTGATCAGTACTTGTCCAATGACCTTGTCATAAGTGTGTTACCGTCATAGGATATTATTAATCTCTTTGGGATAATATTCATTCTCCAAATATATTCCTATTTTATCTCACAGTAATCAGTACATCTTCCTTCATGAAAAGTCAATTACTAACAAATAGTAATCAAGTCATTCATCACAAAGACAAATGACCCGTGACCATATTTACTTTTCATCAACCATGTAATCCCAATGTGAGGATATCATTTACCCATGTCTCGGGCTATGAATTCTACTGTTGTGGATGATGCTACATACTACTGAAGTCATATACCCAACGCACCAGCTTTCTGTTCCTTATCTATTTGAACTAAGGCTTTTACTTACATCAAAGTATACACGCATACATAGTCCGTCATCCACTTAGGATTTAGGTATGCCACACTATGAACGTCACAAGTGAATAAATTCATAAATGGATTCAGTATCTATTCTTCTTGGGTCTAATCTGATGTATTGTCAATCAAGTCAGTCACATTTATGTCTCTATCTTCTGGGAGTCATCCGCTCTGATGCCCAAGGTAAAACATCTCCCCAATTAGAATTGATAGACGACATATTAGTCTTTCAATTGATTTTCTTATTTCTGGTTAGACTAAAGACATGTTTAGGTTTGTCAACTAATATAAGTTGTCTTTCCATGTTACGATCCGATCACATAATATCGCTTAGTATTAGTTTACACATTAGGCAATCAGTGACCTAATATTTGCTTCTATTTAGCTTTGCATGTGAAAAACATATGAGGATAATTATACAAAGTATATTAATGTAATCCATGAATTTATTTTATTAGCCAATCTGTTCGAAAAAATTACAGGTTTTTAAATGAATATACTACACATAGGGCATCAGATCCAACAAGTACATCGGATTGGACCAAAACAGAATAGATCATGAATCCATTTATGGATTTATTCACTCGTGATGTTCACAGTGTAGCATACGTTAATCCTGATTAGATGACGGACAATGTATGTGTGGCTTGTATACTTTGATGTTAGTAAAAGTCTGAGTTCAAATAGATAAGGAACTGAAAGCTAGTGTATTAGGTATACAACTTCTTCCGTATATAGAGTCATCCACAATAGTGGAATTCATAGCCTATGATATGGGTAAATGATATACTCTCATTGGAATTACAAGGTTGACGAAAAGTAAACGTGGCTATGGGTAATTTGTCTTTGTGATGAATGACTTGATAACTACTTGATAGTAATTGACTTTTCATAAAGGAAGATGTAATGGTTATAATGAGATAAAATAGGATCATATTGGGTGAATGAAATTATCCCAAAGATATTAAAGATATCCTATGAGGGTAACACACTTATGACAAGGTCATTGGACGAGTACTGGTTGAGTTGCTTTTGTAATGGTATGTCGTTAGGGAGAGAGTTTTAATACCCTGCCCGGCAAAGTCCTTGGTACTGGGTAGGGTCCAAAGAAGAAAGAGTTAGAGAATACGTTCTAAGTAAAGTGTTGTAATTGACTACGAAATTAGTCTGTGAGCATGATTTTTTGGTGCATCCTTCGTTGCATGAACAATTCGGGAAAAATAAAGTGATACGGTTCTACCCACCCAATGATGCTTATGGTGGAACCGTAAGGCAATAGACATGGGAGTAATAAATGATAATGCTTCATGAAGCAGAGAACCTTGAAGGGTGATATATGCTAAGTTTGTTTGACTAACAGTTCTTGTTGCATTCCAACGAAGTAGTCAAGAACAAACCATGCTTTGAGTTCACGTGTACAAAGATAGGTGTTCAGATGGATTGTCATGAACACCACTTTATAACTATAATGTAACAGCCCGATTTAGACCCTAGTCGGAACAGTGGTTTCGAGACCACAAATCTGAGGTTGTAAATATATTTTAATATTACTTTTGGTGTTGATTATGTGTGATATAGTCTGTGTGATAATTTTATTGACTGTGTGTCAAATTGTGAGAAAGAACTTAATTGCATAAAGTGTAAAATGTTGTGTGCTGATTGTTATATGCTTAATTGATGTTGTCTTTATAATGAGGGGGATTTATGATGCAATTTGGCCAAAACTAAGTATAGTGGACGGCATAAGGCTAAAATATACATTATTTTATATTATTTTAATGGTTAAATATTAAAAACATAATATATGTTATAATAATATAATAAAAGAAAGAAGATAGTGGCATTATTCATCCTTGTTAGCGTAAAAATAGCAAAGAAAATAAAAGAAAAAGAACACTAGGGTTCTGGCTAGTTTGAAGCTTAATTAAGGTATGTTTTGACTTTGGTTTTGATGATTTTTATGTTTTTGAGATTGTTGCTTAGTCTACTATCAAGCCCATGTTGTAATTTGAAGAATTGATGATGTTTATGAGATGTGCCATTGATGAAATGGTGAGCTTTGTGATGAATATTGGTGTTAAATGGAAGATATGTGTTTAATGAACATGTTTTGTTCTTGATTTTTGGTGAATTTAGCTAATTAGGGCTAAATTGTGAAAATGATAAGTTGAAGGATTAAAATGTGAAATAAATGAAATGTGTGGGCTTGTATGAATATAATGAGAATTCGGCTAGGCATGGGTGCAAGCTAATTATGTGAATTTGATGATTTTATGAATTAAGGACTAAAGTGTCGAAATGCAAAAATGTGAGGGCTATTTTGTAAAATGCCCTAAATATGAGTGTTGGTCTAAAATGAATTATTTGGTGATTGAATGGATTGAATTTGAATGTGTATAGACCAAGAAAGGAGAGGTTCGGATCGAGTTCGAGGCAAAGATAAAGTGCTCGATTGACCGACCGTTTTGATAGTTCAACGTTCGAGGTAAGTTCGGATACAATACGAACATTTAGTTATGTTAAATGTTATGAAATGAATGTTATAATGATATTGAAATGTGGATGCTATGTGAGAGTTGAGTTTGAGTTATGTGGCACTAAGTGTGGGTATTCGAAAATGTGATCGAGATGATCAGCACTGAGTGTGTGAAATAATATAAGCTTCGACTTTGTTGTTGGCACTGTGTGTGCGATACTGATTGAAGAGCGATTTGATATAAATACACTATGTGTGCGATGATAATTAAGCTTCGGCTAAATATCGGGGCACTAAGTGTGCGATTGAATTAAAGAAGTGACGGAAGTGGATTGAAAGGGAAAAATGAGTATTGAGTAGCAAATGTAATTGACTACTAGGTGTTGACTAAGGTACGCTCGGAACCTATGTGGTTGATGAATCCATGAATGAGATTATTAAATGTTAAATAACCATTTTAGTTTTGGATGGCATCATATATATATGTATATGTGGAATAATCTATGTGATGACTTGTTATATTATAATGTATCATGTTACGAACTTACTAAGCTTTGAAAGCTTACTGTGTGATTTGTTTCTCTACTTTGCAAAGTCGAGTAAAGCTTGCTCGGATCCAGAATCACAAGATCTCAATCACACTATCGGCATTCTATTTTGGTACTTTTGGAAAGATGTACATAGTTGAAATATGGCATGTATAGGCTAGTTGTTTTGAATCATATTTGAGATGTGTAAATAGCCATGTGATATGGCTAGCTAAGTGTTGGTAATGTGCATGAGTGAATATGGTATTTGGTGCATATTTTGATATGGAATGATGGTAATGAATTAGTATATGAATGGTGAATTCAATGATGAATTAATGCCTTAGTGATTTAGTGAGGTTATGGATGATTTATACCTAGATTTACATGTAATTTGGTTGTATAAAATGGCATGCTTAGAAATGAGATTCTATGTGATGATATGATGATTGTTGGACATGAAATTGGTTGCCAAATTGTGTGTATAAAGATGCTCAAATGTGCTTGTAGGATTGACCCATGTGGGTGGCATTTTGGCCTTGCAAATGGCCTAATTGAGCCACACGATTGTGGCACACGGGCGTGCCTAGTGACCGTGGGGCTAAGTCGATAGCTAGCCTAATAGCACACGACCAAAGACACGGCGTGCCTAGTCGCCGTGTGAAAAGTCGAATATGGCCTAAGAGTACACGCACCTTAGCACACGGGCGTGCTTGGTGGCCGTGGATGGGAAGTCAGATTCGACCACGGCCAAGGCACACGGGCGTGCTTGGTGGCTGTGGATGTGAGGTCAGATTCGACCACGGGGAGGACACACGGCGGTGCCCAGCTGCCGTGGGAGGCTCACGGTTTGCCCACACGGGCGTGTATCCCCTGAAACCTAGAAAAGTTTTTAAATTTTTAAAAGTTTCTGTATGTGTTTTGGTTTAGTCCCGACCCCTCCCTAGTATGTGTTTAAGGTCTTATACGCCTTAAAAAGGGACTAATTGTTTATGTTTGATGTATTATGATGATAATTGACTTTGTGTCGTAAATAGGTTGTGAAATGATTCTATTGTCCGGTAATGCCTCTTAACCCTATTTCGACGACGATTTTGGGTTAGGGGTGTTACATTTTATTGGTATCAGAGCTAGGGTTTAGCCGATTCTCGGACTAACGTAGCGAGTATGAGTCTAGCTATACATGCCATTTATGAAATTGTGATAGTGTGATGAATTCTGACAGTCAAAAATGTGTTTTCATATAGTAATGGATCCCGATCGAGAAGTTACTGACGATGTAGAAAGTAATGCGCCTGCTCCCGCTCAAGGGACAACGCCGGCCACATCTAGGCCGAATGATAGTAGTGAAGGAGGAGAGGCTAAGTAGGCCTTCTTCCGAATGATGAGCGAGTGGTTTACGGAGTTCGTTTGAACGAATCCGGCTGCTCCACAACCTCCACCCCACAAGTACCTGTTGTGCCACAAGTTGTAGATCCGATCAGATTGAATAAACCACCTGTAGACAAGATTCGGAAATATGGTGCCGAGGAGTTTAGGGCTACATCTGATGATGATGCTGAACGACCCGAGTTTTGGCTTGAGAATACAATCAGAGTATTCGACGAGATGTCATTGAACCCTGATGAGTGCATTACGTGTGCAGTTTCCTTGTTGAGAGACACGGCTTATAACTGGTGGAAAACATTGATATCTGTGGTTCCGAGAGAGAGAATCACCTGGGACTTCTTTCAAGTTGAGTTCAGAAAGAAGTATATCAGTTAACGCTTCATTGATCAGAAACGTAAAGAGTTTCTAGAATTTAAATAGGGCCGCTTTGTCTCATATCGAAATACGAATCGGTAATTGGTAAGACTGAGTCAATACGCGAGGGAATGTGTTTCAACTGAAGCTACTATGTGCAAACGTTTCATAGAGGGATTGAATGAAGACATTAAATTGTTGGTTGGGATACTTGATATAAATGAATTTGTTATGTTAGTCGAAAGAGCATGCAAAGTTGAGGGGCTCAGTAAAGAAAAGAAGAAAGCCGATTCTGAGGCTCGTGATGAAAGGAAGAGATCGATGAATAGGTTCTCTCAACCTTCGACAAAGAGATTCAGAGAAGCAAGCAACTGATCAAATGATTCGTTTGGGCATCCAAGTAGAGATCGTGCAAGACTAAGTGTTAGTCCGAGAATTCAAGCTCCAATAGAATCAAGTGTCGATAGTGCCAAAAGCAATAAACCTGAGTGTAGATAGGGTGGAAGGCGACATGTGGGAGAATGCTAGGGCAAGTATAACAATAGAGTTTGTTATAAATGTGGATCCAGAGATCATTTTATTCGAGATTGCCCGAAGATGGTCGAAGAGGAAAATATTCAGAATGAAAGACCGAGTAATGTGACGGCTAGAGGTAGACCACCCAGAAACACCAGAAATGTGAGTGGAAGTCAAAGGGGGACTACTGACACAGCTGTGAGGTCAGAAGTGAGAGCACCTGCCCGAGCCTCTGCTATACGTGTGCGAGAGGAAGCATCATCACCAGACGTCATCACCGGTACTTTCACTTTATTTGATATTGATGTAATTGCATTGATAGATCCAGGATCAACTCATTCCTATGTGTGTATGAACTTAGTATTGAATAAAAATCTACCTGTTGAGTCTATTGAATTTGTGGTTAGAGTGTCGAACCCCTTAGGCAAGTGTGTTTTGGTGGATAAAATATACAAGAATTGCCCATTGATGTTTCGTGATATATGTTTTCTGGCCAATTTGATGTTACTACCATTCGATGAGTTTGACATAATTCTGGGTATAGATTGGCTTACTCTGCATAATGCCATCGTGAATTGTAAAAGAAAGAGTATTGAGTTGAAAAGTCAGAATGGTGAGCTAGTTCGAATATAATCCAATGATATGAAAGGATTACCAGCTATTGTATCTACGATGAAAGCTATGAACTATGTGAAAAAGGGTTGTGAAGCTTATTTGGCGTACGTGATTGATACAAAAGTGTCAGAAAAGAAAGTTGAATCTGTGCCTGTGGTATGTGAGTTTCCAGATGTGTAACCTGAAGAGTTACCGGGATTACCTCCAATTCGGGAAGTCAAATTTGGTATTGAATTAGTGCCGGGGACCACTTCCATTTCTATAGCTCCGTATAGAATGGTACCAACAGAATTGAAAGAGTTAAAGTCGCAGTTGCAAGAATTAACTGATAGAGGATTTGCACGACTGAGTTTCTCACCTTGGGGAACTCCTGTGTTATTTGTGAAAAAGAAAGATGGAACTGTGAGAATGTGTATTAATTATCGACAATTGAATAAAGTGACGATAAAGAACAAATATCCGTTGCCTCGTATTGATGATTTGTTTGATTAGCTGAAGGGAGCTACAGTGTTTTCAAAGATAGACTTGAGATCTGGTTACTATCAGTTAAGAGTTAAAAAATTTGATGTGCCGAAGACCGCTTTCAGAACGAGGTATGGACATTATGAATTCTTAGTGATGCCTTTTGGACTAACAAATGCTCCTGCAGTGTTTATAGATCTAATGAATCGAATATTCAGACCGTATTTGGATCGCTTTGTAGTGGTGTTCATTGATGATATTTTGATCTATTCGTGTGATGAGACGCAGCATGCCGAGAATTTGAGAACTGTGCTACAAACTCTGCGTGAGAAACAGTTGTATGCTAAGTTTGGTAAATGTGAATTTTGGTTGCGTGAAGTTGGTTTTCTGGGGCATATTGTGTCAGTTGTCGGGATACGAGTTGATCCTAGTAAAATATTTGCTATATTAGAATGGAAGCCTCTGAGAAATGTGTCTAAAGTCCGTAGTTTTCTGGGACTAGCGGGATATTATAGACGGTTTATGAAAGGCTTCTCGATGATTGCGACTTCGTTGATGAAGTTGCTACAAAAAGATGTTAAATTTGAATGGTCAAAAAAGTGTCATCAGAGTTTTGAGCAGTTGAAAGTGTTGTTGACGGAAGCACCAGTGTTCAACTGGAATCGGGAAAAGAATTCATAGTCTACAGTGATGCATCATTGAATGGTTTGGGCTGTGTGCTGATGCAAGAAGGTAAAGTTATTGCTTATGCTTCGAGGCAGCTAAAGCCGCATGAAAAGAACTACCCAACGCATGACCTTGAATTTGCTGCAATCGTGTTTACATTCAAGATTTGGCATCACTATCTGTTTGGGGAAAAATGCCACATCTATACTGATCACAAGAGCTTAAAGTATTTGATGACTCAAAAAGATTTGAATTTGCGACAGAGAAGATGGTTAGAATTGTTGAAAGACTATGAACTTATGATAGATTATCACCTGGGTAAAGCTAATGTTGTAGCTGATGCTTTGAGTCGGAAATCATTATATGCTTTGCGAGCTATGAGTACTCAAATAGATCTGTGTGATGATAGTGCAGTTATAGCTGAGTTAAAAATAAAGCTGATGTTTGTACATCAGATTAGTGATGCTCAGAAAAATGATGTTGAAATGATGGCTAAAAGAACTCAATGTGAATCGAATGCTGAATTAGAATTTCGAGTTGATAGTGATGATTGTTTGAGATTTAGAGATCGGATTTTTGTTCCGAGAAATTCAGAGTTAATTTCGATGATTTTAAATGAAGCTCATAATAGTCCATTAACTGTACATCCTGGGAGTACAAAAATGTATAATAATCTGAAACAGTTTTATTGGTGGCCGTGGATGGGAAGTCAGATTCGACCACGGCCAAGGCACACGGGCGTGCTTGGTGGCCGTGGATGTGAGGTTAGACTCGACCACGGGGAGGACACACGGGGGTGTCCAGCTGTCGTGGGAGGCACACGGTTTGCCCACACGGGCATGTATCCCCTGAAACCTAGAAAAGTTTTTAAATTTCGAAAAGTTTCTGTATGTGTTTCGATTTAGTCCCGACCCTTCCCTAGTATGTGTTTAAGGTCTTATACTCTTTAAAAAGGGACTAATTGTTTATGTTTGATGTATTATGATGATAATTGACTTTGTGTCGTAAATGGGTTGTGAAATGATTCTATTGTTCGGTAATGCCTCTTAACCATATTCCGGTGATGGTTTCGGGTTAGGGGTGTTACATGTAAACCACCCATACAGCTGAATGGTTAAGACTGTAATAAGTGTCAAGTTATCATAGGGATAAGGGTTATATAAATTTAAAAGTATCAGATATAAAGAGGAGGGTCTTCCCATTCCTTCTTCGATGAACATTTCAACTTAGGCTAAAGGAAAACCAGAAGAGACACTTAAGCTGAGGCTAGGAAATTGATCTGAGCTCTATGATGCCCCTTGTCAAGGTAAGATTCAGGATCTTACACGCTATGCTGCCTAAGAGCCAATCTGTATGGCTTGGCGAAGCAAATATGGAAAAGTGCAAGGAAATGAGCTAGATGAACAGATCTTGATGAGTTCTTATTGACACGCCCGTGTCTTAGCCCGTGTGCCAAAAACCTTGGCATTCTATTTCTGACGTCATCACCTCATAAATGTCACACGGCCTAGGCACAAGCTCGTGTCCTTCGACCGTGTGGCAAATTAAATTCCTAATTTCAGGTGCAGACTTCACACGGCCTGGGCACACGCCCGTGTTGTAACGCCCCAAAATCTTGAAACTCTAAATTCTATGCACTGAAGATGGTATGTTTAAGTAGCACTTAGAATATTAATTTTAAGGTATTACCAGGGTTATTTGAAGTCTTGGGGATAGGGCAGACTATAGGGAAAATTTTAATTTTTGCCTTAGTGGGACCCTAGTCTCAAGTATTAGGCCTCTTAAGCTGATTAAGGGGAAAATAGGACACAATTGGGCATGTGGCCCAATGGCAAGGTGGCGTCACTTAGGGAGATATAAGGTGGCGTGTTTGTCAGGTGAAGAGGTCTAGGGTTCGAGGCTCAAGAGTGGCGAATTAAGGGTTTTTATTTTTTGCTCATGAAAGGAAAGTAGTGGCACTGGAGTGGACTTTGGAAGGGAGTGTTCAGGAGAGAAATTTAAGGTAAAGATAAGTGAGAAAAGATAGGAGATTGAGGTCTGGATGTGTTGGTGCCGAATGGGACTTTGGGGGATGGTAGTTTTGGCTTTGGCTATAAAAGGGAGAGTGTCGAATTCTTTTAGGTTCTTTGGGTTTCCATTATTTTTCTCTTTTCCCCCATTCTGTTCTCCCATAACCGAATTCTCCCATAGCCGAATTCTTCCATTGCCGAGTTACCATCATCCTCTCTTACCGAACTCCCTATTTGTGCCGATTCCTTGTTGTTTTTCCTCCATCACAAATCTGTTGCTGTTATCTACTCTTAGTCAAGTTTAAAAGCCATATCTCGTTCAGTAGCTATCTAGGCCGCAGGATCAAAGGTTGGAATCAGTAAGTACTTAGTCAATCTCCTTTAGTGTGTTTTGGTAAAAGCCGAAGGGTTATCTAACCCTTTCTTGTCGTTAACCCTGTATTACCAAGGGTAGGGTTCAAAGATCGCAAGCGTGGTAAGGATCGTTAGCAAGAGGTAAGTGTACTCGTCGCAATTGTGGATTAGTAAGTGGCTGAATAGAGGTGACTTGTGTGGAATACGAGTCACTTGTTTTTGATAGTATATGTGTGGGGGCAGATCTAGGGGATATTTGTGAATAGTATCTAAGGAAGGGCTACTAAAACTGGTGGCACACGGTAAGGTTACGGTGAGGTTTCAGTTTTTGATAAGGTATGTATTAAGCCCATGATTAATCATTAAGTGATGTCGATTGTAGGTTCATGATTAAGGGGATTGCAACACGTGTTATTACCAGGTGTGTACAAACACTACACACAGACGATGGCGGCAACGCCAAAAAGCCGAAAAGTAGAAAGTGGCTAAATGGGCCTGCCGAGCTCGTGGGCCCAAATCGGCAAAGATTGATATGTGAACTTGAATAATGAATTGACATGGATGGTTGTATGATTTAATTATGATTGGGCCTAATGGGCTATGTAAACATGATTGGGCCTAATGGGCTATATAAACATGATTGGGCTTAGTGGGCCTTATGGGATTTTAGAAATGTATGCTAGGGTTTAATGGACTCTAAGCCTAGTTCTGATAAATTCTTAAAATTGCATAAGACTTAATTTATTAATCAAACATGTCTATGGAAAAGTCGATTAGTTAGAGTGTGGTAACCGACATATGCATGTCTAGGATTGGATCGAGGGAGAGCTTGGTACTTAAGCGGTCCTAGTGACCTACCTCCTCTTCTCTGAGATCCTACTTGGTGCATAGTGTTTGTTCACTTTAACCGTGAGGACTTGTTGATGGGCCAAAGTTTATAACTAAAACCCAAGGTGAAAGAAATTACAGAAATGCCCTTGTAGGGTAGATTTACAAAAATACCCTTGGGTAGTGAAATGACTAAAATACCCCTAGGTGCTTGATGTGTGAAAATGTGTATGTTACATTCATGAGATATATGTTGCACTTGGGTGGGTTTGATGATACGGAGGAAGATATGTGAGGATCGCATAGTCGCTTGACGACCGTGGATCCACCGGTGGCTTTAAGCCCATTATATGCTTAGCAACCTTGCTGCAACGTTTGAGTAGTGCCGCTGTTGGTGCTACCTTTGGAGTGTAGGGATGGGTGGGTTGATATTTATATCCCCACAGGAGTGTAGGGTTGGAAAGGAAATGGAGTGCAGGGTTGGACTTGGGATGGGAGCATTGCATTCATGTGATACTGATGTGATATGAGGTCATTGTGGGCTAAGGCCCAAGACCACCGATTTTGTTAGGGCTTAGGCCTAATGTGATAATTGCATGATTGGATTGCCAAGGGTCGTACACATTGAGTTTCTAAACTCACACCCTTTTTATTAAATGTTTCAGGTGATCCTCAGTAGTCGGCTCGACGTGGGAGTGGACTCGGGGATGGCCACACTGCAAGTTACTTAGAAGTTTTTGTTTATTGTTTCGAATGACTTTACTTTTAGTTACTTTATTTTCATTGGGATGTAATAAGGCCTTGTATCTCCGATTTGACTTTACATTTGGGTTTCCTTATTTGTTTCAACTGCCTGATTATTAAACTTAAATAAATTTCTAAAGTTTAAACATGATTTTCGAAATAACTATAACATATGGACGTTTTCTTAGAACATGGGCTTTCTTCATAACTTAACAAATCGACAAAGATTTTGGGTTTCTAAATCTTGAACTTAAGTTTTAAACTAAACAAAGTCATTTTGGAATTATCCCTTTGATGTGGCATCACCAGATTCGGACATAACGTGTGGGCTGGGTCTGGGGGTGTGACATTTAGTGGTATCAGAGCCCGGTTGCAAAACTCGGCTGTGAAATGTTGTTGAAGTGTTTTTGCAGGATTCTTGAAGTGTTGTTGACCGAGCACTCGACGTCGAGCCAAGTAAGTTTTTTTCCTGTTATTATACTGGTTTAAACTGTTGAACTGTATTTAGATATTGGGCTACTGTAAACAATAGGTTCTTAGAGACTAAAGCCCATAGGAAACTTAAGCCTGTAGTGGGTTTACGACGGTAGAACAACTTTTAAAATGTTACTTGCATAAGACATGTGGTTTAAATAGTGGAACTATGAACAAATTTCATAAAAATTCTAATCCAGAAATACGCACGCAACGATGAGCGCTAGAAGAGGTGGAAGAGGCCGCGGCAGATGACGTGGAAGTGGTAGGCTGGGTTGTCGGCATCAGACCATATGCCCAATGTTGGAGTAGAGGAGGCTACGGCCTCACCAGTAAATGAAACGAGACCAAATGAATAGGCTGCCGCTACAGAAGAAGCAGTGTCGCAGGCCATGTCAAGGATTTTAGAAAGGGTTGCTGGGCCCAATAATGGTACGGGAAGTCGTCGATCGATCGCGGAGCAACTCCGAGCTAATGGGGTGGAAACTTTCAAAGGAGTAGTAGGGGTGGCCCCGAATGTGGCAGAGTACTGGTTGGAAGCTACGGAAAGAATAATGGACGACCTTGATTGCACGGCAGGACAAAAGTTAAAAGGGGTGATATCCTTACTTAGGGAGGAAGCTTATCAGTGGTGGTTGACTGTAAAGGAGGGCAACCAACCAAAGCAAATCACCTGGGAGTTCTTCAAATCCACGTTCCAGGGGAAGTACATTGGAGCGGGCTATGTGGATGCCCGAAGGAAGGAGTTTTTGAGTCTGACTCAAGGAGATAAGTCGGTAGCAGAGTATGAGGCTGAGTTTCTGTGCCTTAGTCGGTATGTTGATCGGTGTGTCACAGTCTTAAAATTTATAATGAGAATGATCGAGCCTAAAAACTAACTATGACAACGATTGAGGCAAGTGTACCTATCGAACAGTAGTATAGCTTAGTGGCAAGACCGGATTGTCAAACCCAAAGGAACCGAAAGTACTAATACTAACTTTCTTTTTATTATTTAGCCTTAAAATTGGAGTGAATCGGTTTAATCTAGAAAATTAACTAACTACTAAGCTAAAGACGATGAGACAAAAAGAATGAAATTAGGGAAATACTTGTGGGAAAAACCAATTGATTAAAACAATACCCAATGAAGAATCCACCTAGACTTCACTTGTTATCTAACTCTCTGAACTGCACGATTTATTCATTTGACTTGATCCGTAAGATTCCCTAATGTATATTAACTCCTCTCTCGAGGTGACTAACGTCTAACCCTAGGTTGATTAATTGAAATCTCTTTCTAATTAAAACCCCTAGAATCGCATTAGCTCGATCTATGGACTCCCATATTAGGTTTCACCCTAATCTGGCAAAATCTCGTCACCCTATCTCTAGGCGTGCGATCAACTCCGCTTAATTATGCTAGATCTACTCTTAGGCAGGGACTTTTGCTCCTCCACCTAAGCACATCAAACTTGAATTAATATCCCGGAAATATCAACACAAGAATTAAGAACACATAATTAAGAACAAATCAAATATTTATCATATAGTTCAGCAAACGATAACAAGATTCATCTTAGGTTTCATCCCCCTCATGTATTTGAGGGTTTAGTTCATAATGATAATAGAATACATCTCAAAAGAAAAGATAAAAGAAAACATAAGAAAAACACTAAAACCCCCTGAAGAAATTGAAGAGAGATCCTCCGTCTTGAGTATAACTCCGGCTTCTTGGGATGAATCAACTGGCTTTCTTCAAGTAATTTCCACAATTCTGATCTTTTTGGCTCGGCTCCTTGCCCTAGCTGGACGCCCCTTGAAAGTTGGCCTCTGGGGTGTTTATATAGGCTTTTGGAATGTGTTTCTTTACCCCTAAGTGTCCAAATCCGAGTGAAATTCCTCTCCTCCACGGCAGGGACACGCCCTTGGAACACGCCCGTGTGAATCGTGGGCAGGCCGTGTTCAGGTCTGATTAGGGAGGCACGGCCGTGTTGCTTGGACCCAGGCCGTGTCGATTTTGTGATTTGGCCTATTTGGTCCGTTTTAAGCCTGTTTCTCGTTCTTTTCATCCTCCGGTGCTTTCCTGAGTATAAAACATGAAAACAAAGGATTAAGAGCACCAAATTACACAATTCAAGGCTTAAATCACCCAAAAGCATGCTAAATGTGGGTTTAAAATATGTTACTATTTTGGTTTATCAAATACCCTTACACTTAAGCTTTTGCTTGTCCTCAAGCAAAATTCTCAACTCATGATTAAAACTGAAACACCCCAAACCCGGCCCACGAGCCCCGACCGGATTTGGCATGTTCCTCGAGTAAAACATTTCAAATCTTGTTTGTCAATTTGGAAAATGTGGTCATTTTGAAGAGGAATCGTTAGGTGTTGGGTTCAAGTTGAAAATGGTGTCTTTTTTTTTTAAAGTCCATATTAAAACAATATTTTCGTATTTGAAAACTATAAGTTAGAAGAAACTGCCGAATTTTAGGGTTTAACATTAAGTTGAAAATCGTTGGTATTTAGGTGTCAAAACATTGAACATTTATTTTAAAGATGAGTTATTTAACCTTTGAGTTAATAAGAATCGTATCGTAATAAAAATTTAGAGAGCAAGCATAAAACAGTGTAACAATAGTGGCCTTATTACATCAATAGCAAAACCCGAAATAAATCCAAAACTTAATAGGAAAATCCAAATTAGAAGAAAACACTGAGCTGAGAATGGCCACTACCTAGTCCTCGCTGACCTGGTCCAAATCACTGAGTATCACCTGAAAAAGATATCCCACGAAGGGTGAGTCAACAGACTCAATGTGTAACAACTACCACGAACTCCCAAACGATTTAGGCATATCAATCACATATAACAGATATAAGTAATGATGCAATCCCAACCCAAACCTAAATAACCATCCTCTACACATCACCCGTACCAGCCAATCACACCGTGGGGATTACTAAATCGACCCTCCATCCGCTACACATCATCGAAGGCAATCGCTGTAGATGACATGCACATCGCCCTTATAAATTGTGGCATAGCCACCAGATAATGTGACAAAGGCACCAGATATTAATATGTGACGGAAGTCACCACATTCAGATTATGTGACATGAGTCACCAGATATTGTGGTAAAAACCACCAGATCACTTCCCCTTTTCAATATCACCCATATGCCCATGCATAATACAAAACAAATAGAGATCATGCCATGTACTTTATTCCATATTCATAACAAATTCACATGTGTGTCATATTCAGTGTTCATAAACATTATTAACATAGTAGTAGTAGTATGTTAACGTACCTGAATACTCTGTACCATTGAATGATACCTTTAGCCATATTTTCATATTTCCATTAACACATACATAATAATAATACCATAGATCTATTAGGAACTAGTGTAGGGCTACACACCTGGTTACTATTGTATTCACTGAATCCCAAAAGTTTGCCGAAACAGCTTATACTCCTCCCTAAAGATCATAGTTAGAATCGGCTAGACACTAACACTTGATATGACCTTGGCCGAATATTCATATTCACTTACCTTGCGGATCTAAATCTCGAAATTGTCACTTTTTTGAGGTATTTGTCGAAATTCCTATAAGCATATGTTAGATCCAATTCTAACATTTAAACACAATAAATGGCATTCGGCCTATGATCATACTCACTTACCTTAGACCTAGAAATCCCGAAGATCTCCTCTCTTGAAGTCGGCTCTGAGAAATCCAAAACCTCCTTCATAGTTTCGGCCAAAGAATAGTAAAGGAAATTAGATTCCACTTTCGGCTAAAAGAAAAAGGAAGGAAATCGAATATCATTTGATCTTACCCCTACTATAGAAATCGACTACACCCTTGCCTGCCACCACAGAGATATTCAGCTATGTAGGCTAGATAGTGATCAGTAGGTTTCGGCTTTTGGGGTTTAATGAATCAATCGGCTAGGAATCACTTGTGCATTCAGCCTTTGATTGAGTTCGTAAAAAGAAGAAGAGAAAAGGGTTGAACTTGCCGCGATTTAGTCTAGATGACAAGAAAAAGGTTCGGCCAACTTAAAAGAGAAAAGAAGAGATGCTCGTAAGAATTCGGCAATGGTGATCTTTTGATTGAAGAGGTTGCGGCAATGGTGATCTTTGGGAGGGATTTACTAGCACAAAGTTAAAAGAAAAAGAAGAGAAAGTGATAGGTGTTGGAGAGAAAGGAGTAAACGAAAGAGAGGCTAAATGTTTTTATGAAATTCGGCTACTCCTCCCTACTACCTTAGCCGAAAATCACCTCAAGAGAGTCCTTAGGCCGGCCAACACTCTTCCCCTTATCAGCTCCCTTATTATTCTCCTACTTTCTCTCTTCTTTACCTACTCAAAATAATTCAAGTAAACTAATAATTATCTCCCTACCTTAGCCGAATTTTGAATGCATTTGACTTGATCAAATGCTCACCCATCAAGTGTCCCATTGTCGTCAACCACTGCTCATCCTTGCAGCAAAATAAAACTCCTATTGTCTTCCCTTGCTGCTCGAACCTGAGCCCTTCTCCCCTGCCTGAGGCGTCACTTACCAAGGCCCTAAGTGGCACCTCCTTGCCACTTTAACAAGCCTATTCTTGTGTCCAAATTCTCCTACAGATTTTCTTAAGGCCTATCATGCTTAGTTCCCCCCTTAATACTTAAAACCTAATATTTTCTAAGGCATTCACCTACACTCTAAAGTTCTCAAAATTCATAAAAACACAATCAAAACACTCATAGGCATACTAGCACATGAAAAAATGCACAAGCCCTAAATCCCAGATATTACAGTTCTACCCCCCTTAAAAATAATTTTGACCTCGAAATTACCTGGCTAAAATAAGTGAGGGTATTGCTGTCGCATTGCTTCTTCCGGCTCCCACGAAGCTTCTTCCGATCCATGATTACGCCATAATACCTTGGCCAGAGGAACTGATTTCCTTCGCAACACTTTCACATCCCGTTCCAAAATCTGAATCGGCTCCTCCTCGTAGGACAAATCTGGCCTTAGCTCCACCTCTTCAACCGGTACTACATGAGATGGATCCGATCGGTAACGACGTAGCATAGAAACATGGAATACATCGTGCATCTGCCTCAACTCCGGAGGCAACTCTAATTGGTATGCCACTGGTCCAACTCGCTTCAATACCCGATAAGGTCCTATAAATCTGGGACTTAACTTCCCTTTACGACCAAATCTCATCACCTTCTTCCATGGCGAAACCTTAAGAAACACCTGATCTCCCACAACAAACTCTATTTTCTTCTGCTTAAGATCTGCGTACGACTTTTGCCTATCAGATGCTTCCTTCAATCGTGTCCGAATTACCCTAACCTTCTCTTCAGATTCTGCCACAATTTTCGGACCCAAAACTTGACGTTCCCCTAATTCTGTCCAACACGTAAGAGTGCGACACTTCCTTCCATACAGCACTTCATATGGTGCCATCCAAATACTGGCTTGATAGCTGTTATTATATGCAAACTCCGCTAAAGGCAAATATTCTTTCCAACTTCCTCTAAAGTCTATCACACAGCCCCTCAGCATATCCTCTAACACTTGGATCACTCGCTCAGATTGACCGTATGACTGTGGATGAAATGCCGTAGTAAAATCCAATCTGGTGCCTAAAGCTTGATGTAGCGCTTTCCAAAATCGAGACGTAAATCTTGGATCTCTATCTGAAATAATCGAAACCGATACTCCATGCAACCTCACAATTTCAGCCACATACAACTTCACCAACTTCTGCAAAGAATAATCAACCCGCACTGGTATGAAATGCGCGGACTTTGTCAATCGATCCACTATCACCCATACCGAGTCCTTCTTAGTAGGCGTAAGGGAAGCCCACTAACGAAGTCCATGGTGATTCTCTCCCACTTCCACTGCGGAATCTTTATCTACCAAGCAACCACGACGGAACTTGATGTTCAAATTGACTTGCTTGACACGTTAAGCATTTCCCTACAAATTCTGTAACTTCCCGCTTAAGACCAGGCCACCGAAACTATTCCCTTAGATCTCTATACAACTTACTACCTCCAGGATGCATAGCATAAGGGCTACTATGCAATTCCTGAAGAATTCTCCGTCTTAACTCCTCGCTCTTCTTGGCATACGGACCTTACCCCAAACACAATACTCCATCGCTGTTAACACCATAATCCTCTAGCCGTCCATTCTGCACTTGCCGCAACTTAGCACTTAAATCATCATCTGCCAATTGTCCTTCATTTACCTCATCCAACCATGACGGCCTGACCTGTAATTCTGGTAACAAACTTCCGTCGTCATATAAGCTAAGATGTGCAAATATCACCCTCAGATCCGACACTACCTTCCGACTTAGGGCATCTGCCACTACATTTGCCTTGCCCAGGTGATACTCTATGGAACAATCGTAGTCCTTTAATAACTCCACCCACCTTCGCTGTCACAGGTTCAGCTCTTTCTGGGTCAGCAAATACTTAAGGCTCTTGTGGTCTGTGTAGATCACTGACCTTTCTCCATATAGGTAATGCCTTCATACCTTAAGAGCAAAGACCACCGCCGCAATTCCAAGTCATGCGTCAGATAGTTAACCTCATGTGGCCTTAATTGTCGAGACGCATAAGCGACTACCTTCCCGTCTTGCATCAAAACACATCCTAATCTTGTATGAGAAGCGTCACAATACACCACGAAATCCTTCCCCGCCTCAGTGAATCAAACCGAGCTTCAAAGAAAACCCTCTTAAGCTTCTCAAAGCTCCTCTGTTGCCTATCTGTCCATACGAAAGGTACCTCCTTTCTCAACAACTTCGTCAAAGGAGCAACTATTGATGAGAACCCTTCCACGAACCTTCTGTAGTAGCTTGCCAATCCCAAGAAACTACGTACCTCAGCCCACGGACTTAGGTGGTTTCCGGTCTAATCTTGCCTCAATCTTCCTAGGATCCACCCTTATCCCTGCGGACACTACATGCCCTAAGAACGCAACTTCCTTAAGCCAAAATTCACACTTGCTGAATTTGGCATATAGCTTCTTTTCCCTTAACACTTGCAACACTATCCGAAGATGCTCGTCATGTTCCTCCTCCGACTTGGAATACACTAGGATGTCGTCGATGAACACAACGACGAACCGATCCAAGTAGGGTTGAAAAACCCAGTTCATCATATCCATGAATGCAAACAAGGCGTTAAATCAACCCGAACGGCATTACCACGAACTCATAATGCCCGTATCTTGTCTGGAAAGCTGTCTTATGGATATCCACCTCCTTCACCTTAAGCTGATGATATCCCGACCGTAAATCTATCTTTGAAAATACCGCGGCCCCCTTAAGCTGATCGAACAAGTCGTCTATCCTTGGCAACGGGTACTTGTTCTTGATGGTCAACTTATTCAACTGACGATAGTCTATGCACATATGCATAGTTCCGTCCTTCTTCTTCACAAACAGAATTGGTGTTCCCCACGGAGACACATTGGGTCGAATAAACCCACGATCAAGCAATTCCTGAATTTGAGCCTTGAGCTCAACCAACTCCTTTGGTGCCATTCTATACGGAGTGATAGATACTGGCGCCATTCCAGGCAACAAGTCAATTCTGAACTCCACCTCCCTGTCAGGGGGTATTCCAGGTAACTCCTCTGGGAAAACATCCACAAATTCCCTTACTGTCCTAACTCCACTAACTCCCTCTTCGTTCGCATCCAACGCACTAACGAAGGTCAAAAACGCCTTGCACCCTTTCCGCACCATCTTATCAGCCTTTAATGCAGAAACTATGTTGGACAAATAGTTTCTTCTTTCTCCTATCATAATTATCTCCTCATCCTCCGGGGTTCTTAACTCCATTCGCTTAGCCGTGCAATCCAACTTAGCCCGATGTTCCACTAGCCAATCCATGCCAAGAATGAGATCAAATTCTCCGAAGGGTAGTTCCATCAAGTCGGCAGGGAATACCACTCCCTGAATCTCTAGAGGTACAATGTGAAATATCCTATTCACTACTATAGTTTGACCTAACGGGCTCACTACAGTCATCTCCCTACTAGATAGTTCAGATGCTATGCCTAGCATTTCGACTACTCTACATGCAACATACGAGTGGGTTGAGCCAACATCAATTAAAGCAAAGTAAGGCTTATCAGCTATAAGGAACATACCGATTATGACGTCCGGTGCGTCTCTATCCTTCCTCCGACGAACTGCATACACCAGACCTGGCTGTCTTGCCTCTGTATTACCAACACCTCTGCCCGGTGTTCCCGTCCTCTTCTGAACCATTACCTCGCCAATCGGACCATGACCCCACGGTGGCTGCGGTCCACCTCTACCCGCCAGATTGAAACCCTGACCTGTTGGTCGACTCCCATCTGTTTTCATAGGACAGTCCCTAATCATGTGTTCCTTGGACCCACACTTGAAACATCCCCCTGTTTTCTTCCAACACTCTCCTAGGTGCATCTTCCCACACTGAGTACAAGTACGGTACTGTCCTCCTATAGCAACCTGCTGACCTCGCGGCCCATCAACTCTCTATCTTTTTTGGACATTCCTGGATGACCCTGATGCTCCAAAACCTCTCTTTTGCCTGTTCCTATCCGTATTCTGTCTCACAGATTCCTTAACTCCTTCGGCTACCTTAGCCATTTCTACCAACACTGCAAACTCCCGCTCCTGCTGTAGAGCTATCAACAACCTCAGGTCATCCCTCAGTCTGTCCTCAAACTGGACACATCGTTCATGCTCCGTAGCCACGATCCCTCGAGCGTACCGGCTCAACCTTAAGAATTTCGCCTCATACTCCGCTACGAACTTATTCCCTTGAACCAACCTCAGAAATGCCTTCCTCTGCGCATCAATATAGCTAGTCCCAACATACTTCTTCTGATACGCCGCCTTAAAATTCTCCCAAGTAAGATCCTCAGTTATAGCACCATCCCGAACTGTGAGCCACCATTGATATGACTTATCGCGAAGTAGCGACACCACTCCCTTCAGTTTGTCCTCGGCAGTCAGATCAAACTCGTCCATAATCTGCTCCGTCGCCTCCAACCAATACTTAGCCGTATTGGGCGCCACACCGGATACACCACAGAACACCTCAGCTCTATTGGCTCGGAGTCGCTCGGGTACAGATTTTCGAGCTCCCCCACCCGCACCTGCTCTAGCCACCATCTCAAGAACCCGCAGCATCGCTTGCGATACTGCATCATCCCCCGTCTGATCCTGATGCTCAACACCAGCAGCTGGTGGTGGTGGTACCTCATTCTCAGACCCTTGACCAGACCTAACGGGTTCCGATACGGCCATTCGGCCTCTACCACGCCCTCGCACATTACGACCACGTCCCCTAGAACTCATGTCTACGATCGTGATTCATTCTGTTTAAAAAAAGTTTTATGCATTAGTCTTTGTTCCACTGATTACCCACGAAGAAATTTTATGTAAAGGAGTTTAGTAGTAGTTCTTTCGATCATTACATGGTTTTCATTTCAAGTCTTCTACCCTAATTCAGAGAAGCACATGCATTCGATAGTATCTACTACACACATTCACCACTCAAACATTTTCGTCTGATCCAATCCCAGGGGTATTTTTGGTAATTTTCCAAATCAGGGTATCTTAATATTTCACAAAATAGGGGTTTTGGTGTTTTTGTAAAGTAGAAGAATTTTTTAGTAAAAATTGAGGGTAGTATGGTAATTTTATAAACCAAGGGTATTTTAGTAATTTTTTTTTAAAAATAGTATGGCTAGTCCCTTTCAGGTTTTAATTATTGGGTTTAGCCCGTGAATCAGTCCTCTTGGTTAAGGTGAACCGTCACTATGCACCAGGTAGGATTCGAGCGAAGAGGAGGTGAGTCACTAGGACTGCTTAAATACCAAGCTCTTCCTGAATCCAATCCTAGACATGCGCACAATGGTTGCCACACCCTAACTCGGTGACTTACTCACAGGTTTGTTTAATTAGGCCTTAAAGTTTTATGTAATTCTGTGTTGAAGTAAGCTAATCCTAAGGTTCAATAACTTAATATACTAATCTACGTTCCCGTTATACCCACATACAAATCATACAACAGTTAGGGGTACTTACCTGGTGGACTTCAGGTCGGAGACTTAGGTTCCATGCCAGAAAACCTGCTCAATTTCAAAAATTTTCAGAAAAACTTGTTTGGGCTAAATTTTGAAAACGTTGTGGGCTTTAAACCCAAGGTCGAGAGTTTAAAACTGGGCTCTGATACCAAATTGAAACACCCCAAACTCGACCCACGAGCCTCGACCGGATCTGGCATGTTCCTCGAGTAAAACATTTCAAATCTTGTTTGTCAATTGGGAAAATGTGGTCATTTTGAAGAGGAATCGTTAGGTGTTGGGTTCAAGTTGAAAATGATGTCTTTTTTTTGTAAAGTCCATATTAAAACAATATTTTCGTATTTGAAAACTATAAGTTAGAAGAAACTGCCGAATTTTAGGGTTTAACATTAAGTTGAAAATCGTTGGTATTTAGGTGTCAAAACATTGAACATTTATTTTAAAGATGAGTTATTTAACCATTGAGTTAATAAGAATCGTATTGTAATAAAAATTTAGAGAGCAAGCATAAAACAGTGTAATAATAGTGGCCTTATTACATCAATAGCAAAACCCGAAATAAATCCAAAACTTAATAGGAAAATCCAAATTAGAAGAAAACACTAAGCTGAGCATGGCCACCACCTAGTCCTCGCTGACCCGGTCTAAATCACTGAGTATCACCTAAAAAAGATATCCCACGAAGGGTGAGTCAATAGACTCAATGTGTAACTGTAATATCCCAGATCAGGGGTTATGTATTTGGAGCATAATTCATGAATTAATAGGCTCAGTGTATGGGTGAGTGTGTTTAAGGGGTTTGGAGAACCTTAGGAGATGGGGAGAATGCATTGGAAAATAATTGGATTTTAAGTTAAAAGAGGAGCTAGGCAAAGAGGCCTTAAGAAAAGTTTTGGGGAGTTTAGAACACAAGGAAGTCATGTGGTAAAGTGGCTTGGGACGCTACCTTAGGGGCCTGGAAGGTTGCGTCAAAAGGGGAGCTTCAAGGGGATGAGGTTTGAATCACGTTGACAGCATAGGAGTGTTTTATTTTTGTATTTTGCGTCAAGAAGGGAAGTTGGGCTAAAGAGGCTTTAAGAAAATATGTAAGGGGAATTTGACATGAAAGTGAGCTTGGTAAAGTGGCTGCAAGGCGCCACTTAAGGCCCTGGAAATGACGCCACCAGCATGTGAAGGGCTTGTGTTCGAGCAACGTGGAAAGCAGGGGGGACTTTTATTTTTGCGTCAAGGAGGAGAGCTAGTGGACTGCACATGGACTCTCAAATGGATGAGGATAAAGCTTTGTTTTATTTCTTTTTAATTTCGGCTGGAAGAGTTGGATATATAAACATGGTTTTATTTTATTTTAAATGGGAAGATAAGGCTTGATTTTTCCTTTTTAAGATTCGGCTATAGGGTGGAGATAAATATTGATTTATTTTATTTAGTTTAAATGGATGATAAGGAGATTAAATAGAAAATTAAGAGTGGTAAGATTGGTGAGGAGGTAGTGGCCGGCCAAGGGGTTCTTTAGGGAGCTAGTGAGTGACGAATTGGAGTAGCATAAATAGGGGTGTTCACCCTTTGGCCATTCTTTTCCCATTTACTTGCTCATTGTCGAATCTCTTTTCATTTTCTCCCCCTATTTTCTTTCTTTTCTTAAACCTTATTTTCTACTTACTTTCTTGTATAGCCGAATCCTCTAAAAGCCACCTAGTTTCAGCTTGCTCATCCCTTCAAGTGTTGACCGAAACTCCAAGTGTTTCAAGGCCATTTATGTTCCTTTCTTCTTCTCCTCTACTTGTTTCTTAACCGAACAATTATAAGCATTCATCCATATTTCTAGTTCTACTTTCAAAAGCCAAAGTGTTCCTTTTAATAGTCGAATATGTCCCTCATACTTTGAGCCATAGCCGAATCACTAGGTGCCATATTCTTTTCTTCTGTCGCAAGTTGTAGAAGCCGAAACACTCCTTGAGGAGTAGCCGAAACCTTTCTATTTGGGGATCTAGAAGACGTTTTGTTGAGGGTGCTTTCATAGTGCCGACTAGAGGAGCATTAGAGGAGTTTTTTCGGATGTAAAGCGATTAAGGTAAGCAGCATATACCATTCGGCCAAAGGCCACTCTCATAGATTTATGAATAAACCGATACTAACAAGTGATTAGTAGGGGTCTCGACTATTCAAGGAGCAAGTATTTCGGGATTTGAAGTGGGCAAGGTAAGTGGTTGTTAATACTCGGCTATAGGCCATATTTAGTATTTAATGGATGACCGATTCTATCTATGGATGTTAGGGATAAATCGGCAGAGATAATCAAAGCCTTCGGGATTTGGTAGGAGACCAAATCGGCATTAAGGGAGGAGGAAAAACTCCGTTCATCGTGTTAGAATCAAATAGTTCGGGATTTCGCTAAATAGTCAGGTGTGTGATTAACCCACTATTTTCCGGGTTTATGGTATATTGTATGTGTTGTGTAAATGCTAATATGTGCAGTGGCGATTGTGAATGGTTACCCTTAAGGGGTATATCGGAAATCAGGTCAGTGTTAATTATTAAGAATGTGAATATGCCAATGAGAATATGTTTGTATGTCGAATAGCATGTGCATGCATTATTTTACTATGTTATGACATTATCATATGTTGCATGTGCATGGGATGGGATATGAATGTGACTATCGAAGGAAAGGGTGTACTTTATGTACGTGGTCTAATGTTAGCCTTGTGCTACATTAGCGCTTGATGTTAGCTATGTGCTTCATCAAGGGAGGTGTTGGCTAGGTGCCACATCTCGACGGATGATAGCTGTGTGCATCACCGTGGATTGAGGATGACCTCGAGTCACCTCGTGGATATTGACATGTGGGGTCACTCAGGTGATCGGTGGCTTAGCCACGGCCTTGAGCAGCAGGTCTGTCAAGGTAAGATATGTGGGATCACTTAGTTGATCGGTGGATTAGCCACGGCCTTGGGCAGCAGGTCTGCCAAGGTAGGTGTAACGGATGGACCCTAGGTTGGGTTGGGCGCACTTTGCATAAACTCATTATCTGTCATATGGGTTGATGATGAAATGGGCCAAGCCCAGTATGTTATATGGATTAATGTGGATATGGGCCAAGCCCAATAAGTGAAATAATGTGAATAAGTGCATTGATATCTGGTATGTGGGTTCACATGTGGTTTGTTATGTGGGTGGAGTTCAGTGGATTAATTACACACTGAGTCTGTATGACTCACCCAATTTTTACCAACATCGCAGGTGAGAAAAGTTGATCGGACCGGGTTGGAGTGGATACGAGGTGGCCCATGCAGAAGACGTTTTATTTATTTAAAACAGTATATTATTAAGTATTTTTGTTAAATTATTTATTGTAATAAGGCCCAGTTAAAGTATTTGAGCATTTTATTATGTTTAAGCTAGATGATGATTAAATTATTATTTGGAAATGTTTTTATTTTCGGAAATTTATATTTTAAAATATTTATTAAAGTTTTAACCTGAGATATTTTGTACTAATCAAATTTTTACTTTGCATTTTAATTATAAAATGTTGTTCTAAAGACAATGAATTTCTATGTTTTTACCTTAAGTTAAAATATTTTTCGAACGGTTTCCGCAGTGACATACCAGATCCGGTCAGGGCTTGTGGCTGGGTTTGGGGTGTTACATGTAATATCCCGGGTTAGGGGCTGTTTTGTTGTTGCATGTTATTGCATGTGTTTAGTGTGCTGTGTGGCTATTTCGGTGTTTTAGGGGCTTAATTGTAGGCAAGGAGTATGCCTGAGTGTATGGGAAAATTTTGGTTTTGGGTGTTAAGTGAAGGGAGTTGAGGAAGGCTGGGGTTTTAATTTATTTTTGGTATTTCATAGCACAAATGAAGAGTCAGCAAAGTGGCAAGGCATGTGCCACTTGGGAGCTAGGTGTGGCGTCATTTGCTTGGGGGGTGGAGGTCCAGTGTTCGAGCTGTAGAGTCCCCATTTTGTCACTTATTTTTGGACGGCATGGAGGAAGAGGTTGAGAGCAATTTGGATTCTACCTTGGACCAAGTCTTCACATTCAAACGGTTGGTGGAGAGTAAGTGTAGGTGGGAGACTTGGTCATGATGTTTGAATGTGGGGAGTGGAGTAATTGGGGGGATTTGGCCGAATTTGAGGGAGTGGGGAGTGGGAGGTGACGGCTTGGTGTGGGGGAGTTAGTAGCCGAATTTCATTTTGGCAAACTTGGTGTTCGGTCACTTTTTGGGTCAAGAGCAAAAGTTTTCCTTAGTCTTTTGTTAGCCGAAATTCCATTGGTCGCTTTCTTTGCTTCCTAAAACCGTAAGTCAAAAGGTGTACTTGCCGAATCTCTTTTGCATTTTGTCTTCTACATTTGGGTTGTTGGCGAATGTTTTCCTTCCTATCTTCCTCTTCTCTATTTTGTGCAAACCGGCTAGTATTCCCTCTTCTCATATCTCATATTTTTCTTCCCTTTTGAAACACTAAAGCCGAAATTTACCTTGCCTAAACCGAAAACTCCCATTCACCCCTTCCATTTCTTTTCATCTCAAAACCTTGGCCGTTTCCTTCTTCTTCTTGAACATACTTTTCTCTTGCTTCATTTTAAGATTTTAGCCGAACCCTCCCCTTGGTGATTGCCGAAATTTCCTTCTAGCTTGTGTCTTCATTTTGGCCGAATATCAATCCTTCTCCTCATCTTTTTCTTGCGTTTCTTTCTTGGTCTAGGCCGAATCTCTCCTCTCCCTTGTAGCTCTCTTGGCCGAATATCAGTGAAGGGTGGTTTTGGTTGGTTGTTCAATCTTTGAACAAGGGTCACTGGAGTGTGGAAGCAAGCAAGAGGAACCATCATTCTTTTGTTAGTTGATTGGTAAGTGGAGGGTAAGCAGTTGGTATATTATTGTGAGTTCAATTCTTAGATTTTGGTTAAGTTAAAGGTGATTGGTGATTAACTATTTGTTATTAGGGTGCCGATTGTTGGAAGGAGAACCATCGCTTGGTTCAAGATTTGGTAGAAACCAAATCTAGCATAAAATAAGGGTTCGATATTAACCCCTTTGGTTAATCGATGTTGGCCGAATGTTAGATGTCTAACTCCTATTTGGCCGATTGTAGGATCAAGGATACAAGGAGCTTTAGATCGTTTCTTTTAGTATTAAAGGTTGCGCTTTACCAGGTGTGTAAACTAACACACTAATATTTAGTGATATTATTAATAAACCTGTTTGCCTATTTAAATCATGACAAGATGATGGATTATTGGATACCCAAGCGGGGTATGTGTACGTATCCGGGTAAGTCAGTATTGTTTCTAGATTACTGATGATCTACATGGTATCATGACTATGTATGTATGTGATATGGGGCATGAGTCAAACATATTAGCATGATATGCATAATTTGTATGATATGCATGATTACACGAGTTGGTTTGTTGATGGGTGATATGAGTGGAGGGGCGAGATGATTTTGTCTTGACGAGCACCGGTGTTTTGGTAACACACCTTGTGACTTTGGGTCACCAGTGCTTTGTGTAGCACATTTGTGTCTTTGGGACACCGTGAGGTTGGGCACCTCATTGCGACTTGTCCCCGTGGTTAACACCACCGTGGGTTGGCCCCACTTTGAGATATGGGATCGTCTCGCTAGTGATTGGGTATCACACGATGGGTTGGCCCCATCATTCGATTATTGTGACTACGGTCACCAAAGCTTTGGTAGCACATTTGTGTCTTTGGGACACCGGAGGTTGGGCACCTCATTGCGACTTGTCCCCGTGGTTAACACCACCGTGGGTTGGCCCCACATGAGATATGGGATCGTGCTGCTAGTGATTGGGTATCACACGATGGGTTGGCCCCATCAATTGATTTGTGACTACGGTCACCGGTGCTTTGTAGCACATTTGTGTCTTTAGGGACACCAGTGTTTTGGTAACACATTGTGACTATATGTCACCAGGTGGTTTGGCACCACCAAAGGTGGTTTGGTACCACACGGGTAGAAAAAGGAGATACGGATGGTTAGGATCGGGTTGCATTAATCATGTTGCTATGTATGATGTGTGTTAGCATGTTGTTTCATCGGGAGCGGGATTTATGCACCGAGTCTTTCGACTCACCCTCTCCTTTGACATTTCAGTGACTTGTAGACGCGGACATGGAGCCGGGATGGACTCGGGTGCTCATGCCATGCCTTAATAGAAGTTTTGCTCGAGACTATTCAAATTGGGTACTTTGGCTTATTTACTTTTGTTTGGGTTTTAATTTGGATTTGTAAAAGGCCTTTAAATTATGTTTTATGATGGGTATGTTTTAATTAGATTCTCAACCTGCTTAACAAATAACTTGGCATGAAAGTTTACTAAAACTTGGAAAGACAACGTCTTCAAAATTATATCGCAATGTGTTTTAAACTATACCATCGGGTATCTCGCTATGTTTTACTATACAATCAACTCAAATGATTTCGAATCAAACTTGATTTTCCTACTAAGTCTAAAACGTGTCAAAATAGCACTAAGAAACTATTGGAGGTGCTAAATGAAATCAACTCATTTTAACTATATACTTCGGATAAGCTTTCAAAATCTAATCAAACAAGCCTACTCAAATTTTCCTCAAGTTCACTATGTTTTCGCCCCACTTTTAAGCGAAAAAAAAGATCACTCAAAGACGTTTTTCCCAGTAACATACCGTTTCGATCGTGGTGTCTTGTCCGAGTTTGGGGTGTTACAATTGTGGTATCGAGCCAAGTTCAAAGGCTCACCAGTGGGCTGAGGCCCAAAATGTTTTCAAAAGGTTGTTTTGTTAATCTTTATTCTTAAAGTATGGTTTGAAAGGCATGGCACCGAGTCTTGGCACCGATTCGCCTAAGTACCCGTACTATTGCTTGTGAATTGATTGGATGTGATATGATCTCGATGAATAGCAATAGTATACTACTTTAGAGATTGAAACTGATAGGATTTTGTGAACTCGCGAGAACAAATCCTCTTAAAATATTCATAAGACTTGCTTTTTAACAAGTGGAATAAATACTTGATGCATAAAAATTCTTAATCGAATCGTAGAAAGATTAGTCATGAGCGCTAGAGGTGGACGTGGTCGTGGACGAGGGCGTGGTAGGATGACGCTTTACGAGCCGTAGGATCCGGTCGGGGTTCGAAAAATGAGATGCCGGTTCCGCCGCCACCGGAGGTGGTGAGTTCCAAGATCGGATCGGGGACGCAGCGGTCACACAGCGATCTTTGCGAGTGTTGGAAAGGGTAGCGAGGAGTTGGTGGTGGCGCGGGAGTTAGGAAATCTGTTCTGAGCGACTTCGGGCAAATGGGGCGAATTCTTCCGAGTGTTTCGGTGTTGCTCAGCAAAGATCATTGAATCTTGGCTAGAGGCAACTGAGCGGATCATGGATGATCTGGACTTGACAGCGGAAGAGAAGCTGAAGGGCATCGTATCGCTTCTCCGTGATGAGTCATATCAGTGGTGGCTCACGGTTCGAGACAGTGTGGCAGCAGAGGATCTAACATGGGATTATTTCAGGGCTGCATATCAAAAGAAGTACATCGGAGCTAGTTATATTGACTCCCAGCGGAAGGCATTTCTGAGGCTTGTTCAGGGGAGTAAATCTGTTGCTGAGTATGAGGCCGAGTTCCTGAAGCTGAGTAGGTATGCCAGGGGCATTGTGGCCACTGAGCATGAGAGGTGTGTTCGTTTCGAGGATGGTCTGCGAGACGACTTGAGGCTGCTGATTGCTCCTCAGCAGGAGCGCGAGTTTGCTGTCTTAGTTGAGAAGGCTAAGGTAGCCGAGGGTGTTAAGGAGTCAGTGAGGCAGGGTATGGACAAAAATAGGCACAAGAGGAGCTTTGGGTCTTCTGGATCGTCGGGTAATCCGCAGAAGAGAGCTAGACCGAGTGGGCCGAACCACCGCTAGGTTTGTTCTTTGCGCTAGGCGGGGACCGCCGCAGATGTGATCGGTCACGAAAAATCTCATTGGGGTGGTTCTTTGGACTGGAGGAAAGGTTGCCAGTGTGGTTCTCTGGAGCACCGTGTGAGGGACCGTCCGCGTAGGTTGGCTAGATTCGATCGAGAGCGGGCGTACGTAATCGATTCGAGGTAGTGGACCGCCACCGCAGAGGGCGTGGTAATGGCGGTGGTGGTAATGGTTCTGGTCGGGGCCGTGGAGCACCGCGCGCGGTGCGAGTAGCTCGATGCTAGACACCTGGATTAGTGTATGCTTTGCGAGGCGCCGAGAGGAGAGGCGACGCACCGGACGTCATAACCGATGCGTTTTGATTTTTGGTTCTCCTTATCTTTGCTTTGATTGATGTGGGTTCAACGCACTCTTATGTTGCCAGTAGTATAGTAGAGACCATGGATTTAGACTCTGAGATATCTTCTAGGCAGATGACTGTGATTAGCCCTCTAGGTCACTCTGTAGTAGTAGATAAGCTGTTTAGAGAGGTACCCTTAGAACTCCAAGGGGTAGTGTTTGCTGCTGATCTGATGGAACTACCGTTTGGGGAGTTCGATCTGATTCTTGGGATGGATTGGTTGGTCAAGTACCAGGCGAGGTTGGATTGCGCGGCCAAGCGCATGGTTCTTAAGACGGTTGAGGGTGATGAGGTGGCTATGATAGGTAATAGGAGAGACTATTTATCTAATGTGGTATCTGCTCTGAAGGCAGAGAAGATGGTCCGGAAAGGCTGTGAAGCGTATGTAGTTCATGTGTATGCCTTGGAGGCTAAAGAGTCGGCTGTGGAGAAGGTTCGTACCGTTAAGGAGTTTGCTGATGTTTTTCCTGAGGAGCTTCCAGGTTTGCCGCCAGATCGCGAGGTGGAGTTCGGGATAGATCTGTTATTGCCGGAGGCTGCGCCGGTGTCTATTGCTCGTATAGGATGGCGCCAAAGGAATTGGTAGAGCTTAAGGCTCGAGATCCGGGAGTTATTGGATAGAGGTTTCATTAGGCCAAGTGTTTCGCGGTAGGTGCGCCGCGGTACTCTTTGTCAAGAAGAAAGATGGCTCGATGCGGATGTGTATAGACTACTTGCCAGATTGAACAAGGCGACGATTAAAAACAAGTACCGTTGCCACGGATAGATGATTTGTTTGATCACCGGTGGGTGTCTTTGCGGTATTCTCGAAGATCGACTTGAGATCCGGGTATCACCGATTAAAGGTTAAGGAGGCGGATATCCATAAAACAGCGTTTGGACTCGGTATGGGCACTACGAATTTACGGTAATGCCGTTCGGGTTGACTAACGCACCGGCAGCCGCGTTTATGGACATGATGAATAGGGTGTTTTAACAAATGATCCGGATCAGTTCGTCGTGGTTTTCATAGACGACATCTTGGTGTACTCAAGGACGAGGAAGAGCACGAAAAGCAATTGCGAGTGGTGTTGCAGATTTTGAGGAAAAGCGACTCTATGCTAAGTTCGATAAGTGCGAGTTACGGCTTAGGAAGTGACTTTCTTGGGTCATGTAGTGTCGGCGGAGGGGATTCGAGTAGATCCTCGTAAGATTGAGGCGCTTTGGATTGGAAACCGCCTAAGTCGGTGGTGAGATTCGGAGTTTTACGGGTTTGGCGAATACTACCGGGTTTGTTGAGGTTTCTCGTTGATAGCAGCGCCGATGACCAAGTTACTGAGGAAAGAAGTTCCGTTTGTATGGACTGAGAAGCAGCAGGAAAGCTTCGACAAGTTAAAGAAGATTTTGACTGAGGCTCCGGTTCTAATTCAACCTGAGGCTGGTAAGGAATTCACAGTCTATTGCGACGCATCACATACGGGCTTGGGTTGTGTGCTGATGCAAGAAGGTAAGGTTGTGGCTTACGCTTCTCGACAGCTGAGGCCACATGAGGTCAACAATCCGACGCACAATTTGGAGCTAGCAGCTGTAGTCTTCGCTTTAAAGATTTGGAGGCACTACTTATACGGAGAGAAATCGATAGTCTACACAGATCACAAGAGTCTGAAGTATCTACTGACTCAGAAGGATTTGAATTTGAGGCGCGCAGATGGGTCGAGTTCTCTGAAAGATTACGACTGTTCGATTGAGTATCATCCGGGCAAGGCTAACGTGGTGGCTGACGCGTTGAGTCGTAAGGTTGTTTCGAGTTAAGAGCATTGTTTGCCCACTTGAGCTTGTATGACGATGGAAGTATTCTCGCGAGTTGCGAGTTAAGCCTACTTGGGTTGAGCGGTCGAGAAACAGATTATTGGATGAGGTTCGAGAGTGCACGAAGGTTGCAAGTGCGAGATGGTGGGTTGGAGGGTTACACTGTCTAGTGACGAGGTTCTGTGTTTTTCGGGTAAGGCTTGTATGCCTAAAGATGTTGAGTGAGGCGTAAGATTCTTCAGACGCACATAGCAGTCCTTATGCTATGCACCCTGGAGGTAGCAAGATGTATAAGGATCTTAGAGAGCAGTTTTGGTGGCCTGGCTTGAAGAAAGAGGTGACAGAGTTTGTTGGGAAGTGTCTGACTTGTCAGCAGGTCAAGGCTGAACATCAGTTGCCGTCGGGTTTGCTTCAGCCCGTGAAGATTCCTCAGTGGAAGTGGGAAAGGATAACCATGGATTTCGTCAGTGGGTTACCGCTTACGCCAAGCAAGAAAGATTCAGTTTGGGTAGTGGTGGATCGACTAACTAAATCAGCTCACTTTATCCCGGTGAGGGTTGACTACTCACTTTAGAGGCTAGCGAAGCTGTATGTTTCAGAGATAGTGAGGTTGCACGGCGTGCCAGTTTCGATAATCTCGGATAGGGATCCCAGATTCACGTCAAGGTTCTGGAAAGCACTGCATCAGGCTCTGGGTACTCGTTTGGATTTCAGCACGGCTTTTCACCCGCAGTCTGACGGTCAATCGAAAAGGCTCATTCGGATCTTAGAGGATATCTTTGAGAGGTTGTGTCCTGGATTTGAGAGGTAGTTGGGAGGAGTTTTGCCATTAGTGAGTTTGCCTACAACAACGCTTACTGCGCGAGCATTAAGATGGCACCGTATGAGGCGTTGTATGGTAGGAAATGTCGCTCACCTACGTGTTGGGCGGAGTTAGGTGAACGTCGGTTGTTGGGACCCGAGTTGGTTGGTGAGACCGAAGACAAGGTTAAGCGATTCGGTCTCGATTGAAGGAAGCTTGGACCGGCGAAGTCTTATGCCGATCTTAAGCGAAGAGATATAGAGTTCGCCGTGGGGATCGAGTGTTCTCCGAAGGTCTCGCCTTGGAAGAAGGTGTTGAGGTTCGGGAAGAAAGGCAAGCTAAGTCCGAGATTTATTGGACCGTATAAGGTATTGAGACGAGTTGGACCAGCATGTATCGATCAGCTTGAGTTGCCAAAGAGAGCTTAGTCGATTCACGACGTATTCCACGTTTCGATGCTTCGGAGGTATCGTTCAGATCCGTCGCATGTGGTAGCAGTGGAAGAGATCGACGTAAATCCAGATTTGACCATGGAAGAGGAACCTGTGCAGATTCTTGATCGGGATGTGAGGGTCCTGCGTAGAAAGTCTGTGCCTTTGGTTAAGGTTCTTTGGCGGAATCATGGCGTAGAAGAAGCTACGTGGGAACCCGAGGATACGATGAGACAAAGAATACCCGCAACTCTTCTGATCAGGTAATTTCGAGGTCGAAATTATTTTAAGGGGGGTAGAACTGTAATATCCCGGGTTAGGGGCTGTTTTGTTGTTGCATGTTATTGCATGTGTTTAGTGTGCTGTGTGGCTATTTCGGTGTTTTAGGGGCTTAATTGTAGGCAAGGAGTATGCCTGAGTGTATGGGAAAATTTTGGTTTTTGGGTGTTAAGTGAAGGGAGTTGAGGAAGCTGGGGTTTTTAATTTATTTTGGTATTTCATAGCACAAATGAAGAGGGGCAAAGTGGCAAGGCATGTGCCACTTGGGAGCTAGGTGTGGCGTCATTTGCTTGGGGGTGGAGGTCCAGGTGTTCGAGCCAGTAGAGTCCCCATTTTGTCACTTATTTTTGGGCGGCATGGAGGAAGAGGTTGAGAGCAATTTGGATTCTACCTTGGACCAAGTCTTCACATTCAAACGGTTGGTGGAGAGTAAGTGTAGGTGGGAGACTTGGTCATGATGTTTGAATGTGGGGAGTGGAGTAATTGGGGGATTTGGCGAATTTGAGGGAGTGGGGTGGGAGGTGACGGCTTGGTGTGGGGAGTTAGTAGCCGAATTTCATTTTGGCAAACTTGGTGTTCGGTCACTTTTTGGGTCAAGAGCAAAAGTTTTCCTTAGTCTTTTGTTAGCCGAAATTCCATTGGTCGTTTTCTTTGCTTCCTAAAACCGTAAGTCAAAAGGTGTACTTGCCGAATCTCTTTTGCATTTTGTCTTCTACATTTGGGTTGTTGGCCGAATGCTTTCCTTCCTATCTTCCTCTTCTCTATTTTGTGCAAACCGGCTAGTATTCCCTCTTCTCATATCTCATATTTTTCTTCCTTTTTGAAACACTAAAGCCAAAAATTTACCTTGCCTAAACCGAAAACTCCCATTCACCCCTTCCATTTCTTTTCATCTCAAAACCTTGGCCGTTTCCTTCTTCTTCTTGAACATACTTTTCTCTTGCTTCATTTTAAGATTTTAGCCGAACCCTCCCCTTGGTGATTGCCGAAATTTCCTTCTAGCTTGTGTCTTCATTTTGGCCGAATATCAATCCTTCTCCTCATCTTTTTCTTGCGTTTCTTTCTTGGTCTAGGCCGAATCTCTCCTCTCCCTTGTAGCTCTCTTGGCCGAATATCAGTGAAGGGTGGTTTTGGTTGGTTGTTCAATCTTTGAACAAGGGTCACTGGAGTGTGGAAGCAAGCAAGAGGAACCATCATTCTTTTGTTAGTTGATTGGTAAGTGGAGGGTAAGCAGTTGGTATATTATTGTGAGTTCAATTCTTAGATTTTGGTTAAGTTAAAGGTGATTGGTGATTAACTATTTGTTATTAGGGTGCCGATTGTTGGAAGGAGAACCACTGCTTGGTTCAAGATTTGGTAGGAAACCAAATCTAGCATAAAGGTAAGGGTTCGATATTAACCCCTTTGGTTAACTGATGTTGGCCGAATGTTAGATGTCTAACTCCTATTTGGCCGATTGTAGGATCAAGGATACAAGGAGCTTTAGATCGTTTCTTTTAGTATTAAAGGTTGCGCTTTACCAGGTGTGTAAACTAACACACTAATATTTAGTGATATTATTAATAAACCTGTTTGCCTATTTAAATCATGACAGTATGATGGATTATTGGATACCCAAACGGGGTATGTGTACGTATCCGGGTAAGTCAGTATTGTTTCTAGATTACTGATGATCTACATGGTATCATGACTATGTATGTATGTGATATGGGGCATGAGTCAAACATATTAGCATGATTTGCATAATTTGTATGATATGCATGATTACACGAGTTGGTTTGTTGATGGGTGATATGAGTGGAGGGGGCAGTGATGATTTTGTGCTGACGAGCACCAGTGTTTTGGTAACACACCTTGTGACTTTGGGTCACCAGTGCTTTGGTAGCACATTTGTGTCTTTGGGACACCAGAGGTTGGGCACCTCATTGCGACTTGTCCCTGTGGTTAACACCACCGTGGGTTGGCCCCACTTTGAGATATGGGATCGTCTGCTAGTGATTGGGTATCACACGATGGGTTGGCCCCATCATTCGATTATTGTGACTACGGTCACCAGTGCTTTGGTAGCACATTTGTGTCTTTGGGACACCGAGAGGTTGGGCACCTCATTGCGACTTGTCCACGTGGTTAACACCACCGTGGGTTGGCCCCACATGAGATATGGGATCGTCTGCGCTGGTGATTGGGTATCACACGATGGGGGGCCCCCATCAATTGATTTGTGACTACGGTCACCAAAGCTTTGGTAGCACATTTGTGTCTTTAGGACACCAGTGTTTTAGTAACACATTGTGACTATATGTCACGGTGGTTTGGCACCACCAGTGGTTTGGTACCACACGGGGTAGAAAAAGGAGATACGGATGGTTAGGATCGGGTTGCATTAATCATGTTGCTATGTATGATGTGTGTTAGCATGTTGTTTCATCGGGAGCGGGATTTATGCACCGAGTCTTTCGACTCACCCTCTCCTTTGACATTTCAGGTGACTTGTAGACGCGACATGGAGCCGGATGGACTCGGGTGCTCATGCCATGCCTTAATAGAAGTTTTGCTCGGACTATTCAAATTGGGTACTTTGGCTTATTTACTTTTGTTTTGGTTTTAATTTGGATTTGTAAAAGGCCTTTAAATTATGTTTTATGATGGGTATGTTTTAATTAGATTCTCAACCTGCTTAACAAATAACTTGGCATGAAAGTTTACTAAAACTTGGAAAGACAACGTCTTCAAAATTATATCGCAATGTGTTTTAAACTATACCATCGGGTATCTCGCTATGTTTGACTATACAATCAACTCAAATGATTTCCGAATCAAACTTGATTTTCCTACTAAGTCTAAAACGTGTCAAAATAGCACTAAGAAACTATTGGAGGTGCTAAATGAAATCAACTCGTTTTAACTATATACTTCAGATAAGCTTTCAAAATCTAATCAAACAAGCCTACTCAAATTTTCCTCAAGTTCACTATGTTTTACTTTCACTTTTAAGCGAAAAAAAAGATCACTCAAAGACGTTTTTCCCCGTAACATACCAGATTCGGTCGCGGTGTCTTGTCCGAGTTTGGGGTGTTACATTACAGTTTGGTATCAGAGCCCGGTTCAAAACTCGGCTTTGTGGATTTTGGGTCCAAAAACATATTTTTTTAAAAAATGGGCTTTTCAAAACATGGACTTTTATTTCAGGTTATTACGGCATGGTACTGATCTCCACTCAAGTCCACCAGGTAAGTACTTCTGACTTCTGAAGTGATTTGAATATGTGGGCTTTTATGGGAAAGTAGATTAGTAGATTGGGGCTATTGGATCTTAAGACCAGTCTACTCAAACACAGAATTCATAAAACTTAAAGACCACTAAACAAACCTGTGAACTAAGTCGCCGAGCTAGGGTGTGGCAACCATTGTGCGCATGTCTAGGATTGGATCCGGAAGAGCCTGGTACTTAAGCAGTCCTAGTGACTCACCTCCTCTTCACTGGAATCTTACCTGGTGTGTAGCTATGATTCACCCTAGCCAAGAGGACTTATTCACGGGCTAAACCGATAACTAAAACCCGAAAGGGACTAGCCTTACTGTTTACAAAAACCTTAATTTTTAAATCTCCAAATTACCCTCTTTGATTTGAAAATACTAAATTAGACTTTGAGAAACACATTTTTCGAATTATTCCTGGTTGACAAAATATCAAGGAACCCTATTTTGAAAAATTACGAAAATACCCTTGTAGGACAAATGACGAAAATACCCCTGGGGTAGGAATAGACAAAACTATAGAAATAGTGAATGTGTATGATGGATGCTACTGAATGGATGTTGGAATGAATGTGCTTCTCTGAATTAGGATAGAAAACATGAACAAAAACCTTGATTGATCGAAAGAATTACTATTGAACTCTTTTCATAAAACTTCTTCGCAGTGGAACACAATACTAATGCATAAAATTTCTTAATCAGATTAAATCGCGACGTTAGAAATGAGTTCTAGGGGACGTGGTCGTCGTGGGCGTGGTAGAGGCAGAATGACCGTATCGGAACCCGTTAGGTCTGGACAAGGGTCTGAAATTGAGGTACCACCACCCCACCACCAGCTGTTGGTGTTGGCGCAAAAGATCGAGACGGGGAGGATGCGATGATCGCAGAAATGCTGCGAGTGCTTGAGATGGTGGCTGGAGCAGGTGGAGGTATGAGAGCTCGTAAATCTGTACCCGAGCGACTCCGAGCCAATGGGGCTGAGGTGTTCCGTGGTGTATCTGGTGTGGCACCCAGTACAGCTGAGTATTGGTTGGAGGCAACCGAACGAATTATGGATGAGTTGGATCTACCCCTGAGGAGAAACTAAAAGGGATGGTGGCACTATTTCGCGACGAAGCCTATCAGTGGTGGCTCACGGTGCGGGATGGTGCCATAGCTGAGGATCTTACTTGGGAATATGGTAAGGCGGCGTACCAGAATAAGTACGTTGGTACTCATTACATAGATGCTCAAAGAAAGGCGTTCTTGGGGTTGGTTCAAGGGAGCAAGACCGTAGCGGAGTATGAAGCTGAGTTTCTGAGGTTGAGCCGATATGCTCGAGGAGTAGTGGCTACGGAGCATGAACGGTGTGTTCAGTTTGAGGACGGACTAATGGATGATCTGAGGTTGTTGATAGCTCCACAGCAGGAGCGGGAGTTCGCTGTGTTTGTGGAAAAGGCTAAGGTAGCTGAAGGGATTAAGGACTCTGTGAGACAGAACAGGGATAAGGATAGGAACTGGAATAAGAGGAGTTTTGGACCGTCAGAATCGCCTGAGAGTCTTCAGAAAAGACTGAGGGTTGAGAATTCTGCTCGTGGTTCTAAGCCAGCTACTGGAAATTCGGACCGTCCGTGTGCTCAGTGTAGAAGGTATCATGTTAGCGAATGCTGGAACTGGGATCGGGAGTGTTTTAGATGTAAGTAGAAGTCTCATCTGATTAAAGATTGTCCTCAGGATCTGAATAGGGCTCGAACAGCAGGCCAAGATTATGAGCAGACAGGCAGAGGTGGTCAACAAGCGACAAGGGGTCGTGGTCCGAACCATTGAGGAAATGGTTCAGGCCGAGGATGTGGAGCACCAAGCAGAGATGCTGAAGGTGCAGACGCGAGGCAACCAAGGTTGGTTTATGCAGTTGGCCGTCGCGAGGAGGAAGAGGTGCCAGATGTGACAACGGGTACGTTCCTTATTTCTGGAATACCCTTAATTGCTTTGATTGTTGTAGAGTTTTCTTGTATTGCTAGTGAAAGTGTTCGAAGCCTTGCATGTGAACTTAGAGATTGTGCATAGGAAGTATGGTGGTTTTATAAAATTAGAGTGCGCAGTGTAAGCATAGTGTGGTGAGTAGGGGTGCAATTAGCTAAGTAATTTCGAGGACGAAATTATTTCTAAGGAGGGTAGAACTGTAATATCCCGGATCAGAGGTTATGCATTTGGAGCATAATTCATGAATTAATAGGCTCAGTGTATGGGTGAGTGTGTTTAAGGGGTTTGGAGAACCTTAGGAGATAGGGAGAATGCATTGGAAAATAATTGGATTTTAAGTTAAAAAGAGGAGCTAGGCTGAAGAGGCCTTAAGAAAAGTTTTGGGGAGTTTAGAACACAAGGAAGTCAAGTGGTAAAGTGGCTTGGGACGCTACCTTAGGGGCCTGGAAGGTTGCGTCAAAAGGGGAGCTTCAAGGGGATGAGGTTCGAATCAAGTTGACAGTATAGGAGTGTTTTATTTTTGTATTTTGCGTCAAGAAGGGAAGTTGGGCTAAAGAGGCTTTAAGTAAATATGTAAGGGGAATTTGACATGAAAGTGAGCTTGGTAAAGTGGCTGCAAGGCGCCACTTAAGGCCACTGAAATGACGCCACCAAAGATGTGAAGGGCTTGTGTTCGAGCAACGTGGAAAGCGGGGGGACTTTTATTTTTGCGTCAAGGAGGAGAGCTAGTGGATCATGCATGGACTCTCAAATGGATGAGGATAAAGCTTTGTTTTATTTCTTTTTAATTTCTGCTGGAAGAGTTGGATATACATACATGGTTTTATTTTATTTTAAATGGGAAGATAAGGCTTGATTTTTCCTTTTTAAGATTCAGCTATAGGGTGGAGATAAATATTGATTTATTTTATTTAGTTTAAATGGATAATAGGGAGATTAAATAGAAAATTAAGAGTGGAAAGATTGGTGAGGAGGTAGTGGCCGGCCAAGGGGTTCTTTAGGGAGCTAGTGAGTGCCAAATTGGAGTAGCATAAATAGGGGTGTTCACCCTTTGGCCATTCTTTTCCCATTTACTTTCTTATTGCCGAATCTCTTTTCATTTTCTCCCCCTATTTTCTTTCTTTTCTTAAACCTTATTTTCTACTTACTTTCTTGTATAGCCGAATCCTCTAAAAGCCACCTAGTTTCAGCTTGCTCATCCCTTCAAGTGTTGACTGAAACTCCAAGTGTTTCAAGGCCATTTATGTTCCTTTCTTCTTCTCCTCTACTTGTTTCTTAACCGAACCATTATAAGCATTCATCCATATTTCTAGTTCTACTTTCAAAAGTCGAAGTGTTCCTTTTAATAGTCGAATATGTCCCTCATACTTTGAGCAATAGCCGAATCACTAGGTGCCATATTCTTTTCTTCTGTCGCAAGTTGTAGAAGCCGAAACACTCCTTGAGGAGTAGCCGAAACCTTTCTATTTGGGGATCTAGAAGACGTTTTGTTGAGGGTGCTTTCATAGTGCCGACTAGAGGAGCATTAGAGGAGTTTTTTCGGATGAAAAGCGATTAAGGTAAGCAGCATATACCATTCTGCCAAAGGCCATTCTCATAGATTTATGAATAAACCGATACTAACAAGTGATTAGTAGGGGTCTCGACTATTCAAGGAGCAAGTATTTTGGGATTTGAAGTGGGCAAGGTAAGTGGTTGTTAATACTCGGCTATAGGCCATATTTAGTATTTAATGGATGACCGATTCTATCTATGGATGTTAGGGATAAATCGGCAGAGATAATCAAAGCCTTCGGGATTTGGTAGGAGACCAAATCGGCATTAAGGGAGGAGGAAAAACTTTGTTCATCGTGTTGGAATCAAATAGTTCGGTATTTTGCTAAATAGTCAGGTGTGTGATTAACCCACTGTTTTCCGGGTTTATGGTATATTGTATGTGTTGTGTAAATGCTAATATGTGCAGTGGCGATTGTGAATGGTTACCCTTAAGGGGTATATCGGAAATCAGGTCAGTGTTAATTATTAAGAATGTGAATATGCCAATGAGAATATGTTTGTATGTCGAATAGCATGTGCATGCATTATTTTACTATGTTATGACATTATCATATGTTGCATGTGCATGGGATGGGATATGAATGTGACTATCGAAGGAAAGGGTGTACTTTATGTACGTGGTCTAATGTTAGCCTTGTGCTACATTAGCGCTTGATGTTAGCTATGTGCTTCATCAAGGGAGGTGTTGGCTAGGTGCCACATCTCGGCGGATGATAGCCGTGTGCATCACCGTGGATTGAGGATGACCTCGAGTCACCTCGTGGATATTGACATGTGGGGTCACTCAGTGATCGGTGGCTTAGCCATGGCCTTGGAGCAGCGGGTCCGTCAAGGTAAGATATGTGGGATCACTTAGTTGATTGGTGGATTAGCCACGGCCTTGGCGATGGAGTCCGCCAAGGTAGGTGTAACGGATGGACCCTAGGTTGGGTTGGGTGCACTTTGCATAAACTCATTATCTGTCATATGGGTTGATGATGAAATGGGCCAAGCCCGAAGATGTTATATGGATTAATGTGGATATGGGCCAAGCCCAATAAGTGAAATAATGTGAATAAGTGCATTGATATCTGGTATGTGGGTTCACATGTGGTTTGTTATGTGGGTGGAGTTCGGTGGATTAATTACACACTTGAGTCGTCATGTATGACTCACCCAATTTTACCAACATCGCGGTGAGAAAAGTTGATCGGACCGGGTTGGAGTGGATACGAGGTGGCCCATGCGAGAAGACATTTTATTTATTTAAAACAATTATATTATTAAGTATTTTTGTTAAATTATTTATTGTAATAAGGCCCATTAAAGTATTTGAGCATTTTATTATGTTTAAGCTAGATGATGATTAAATTATTATTTGGAAATGTTTTTATTTTCTAAATTTATATTTTTAAAATATTTATTAAAGTTTTAACCCTGGATATTTTGTACTAATCAAATTTTTACTTTGCATTTTAATTATAAAATGTTGTTCTAAAGACAATGAATTTCTATGTTTTTACCTTAAGTTAAAATATTTTTCGAACGGTTTCATGAAGACATACCGATCCTGGTCGGGGCTTGTGGGCGGTTTGGGGTGTTACAGTAACAACTACCACGAACTCCCAAACGATTTAGGCATATCAATCACATATAATAGATATAAGTAATGATGCAATCCCGAACCCAAACCTAAATAACCATCCTCTACACATCACCCGTACTAGCCAATCACACCGTGGGGATTACTAAATCGACCCTCCATCCGCTACACATCATCGAAGGCACTCGCTGCAGACGACATGCACATCGCCCTTATGAATTGTGGCATAGCCACGAGATAATGTGACAAAGTCACGGATATTAATATGTGAGAAGTCACCACATTCGCATTATGTGACATGAGTCACGGATATTGTGGTAAAAACCACCGAGATCACTTCCCTTTTCAATATCACCCATATGCCCTGCATAATACAAAACAAACAGAGATCATGCCATGTACTTTATTCCATATTCATAACAAATTCACATGTGTGTCATATTCGGTGTTCATAAACATTATTAACATAGTAGTAGTAGTATGTTAACGTACCTGAATACTCTGTACCATTGAATGATACCTTTAGCCATATTTTTATATTTCCATTAACACATACATAATAATAATACCATAGATCTATTAGGAATTAGTGTAGGGCTACACACCTGGTTACTATTGTATTCACTGAATCCCGAAAGTTTACCGAAACAGCTTATACTCCTCCCTAAAGATCATAGTTAGAATCGGCTAGACACTAACACTTGATATGACCTTGGCCGAATATTCATATTCACTTACCTTGCGGATCTAAATCTCAAAATTGTTACTTTTTTGAGGTATCTGTCGAAATTCCTATAAGCATATGTTAGATCCAATTCTAACATTTAAACACAATAAATGGCCTTCGGCCTATGATCATACTCGCTTACCTTAGACCTAGAAATCCCGAAGATCTCCTCTCTTGAAGTCACCTACAGAGAAATCCAAAACCTCCTTCATAGTTTCGGCAAAGAACGAGAAAGGAAATTAGATTCCACTTTCGGCTAAAAGAAAAAGGAAGGAAATCGAATATCATTTGATCTTACCCCTACTACAGAAATCGACTGCACCCTTGCCTGCCACCACAGAGATATTCGGCTATGTAGGCTAGATAGTGATCAGTAGGTTTCGGCTTTTGGGGTTTAATGGACCAATCGGCTAGGAATCACTTGTGCATTCAGCCTTTGATTGAGTTCGTAGAAAGAAGAAGAGAAAAGGGGTTGAACTTGCCGCAATTTAGTCTAGATGACAAGAAAAAGGTTCGGCCAACTTAAAAGAGAAAAGAAGAGATGCTCAGAAGAATTCGGCAATGGTGATCTTTTGATTGAAGAGGTTGCGACAATGGTGATCTTTGGGGAGGGATTTCGGCTAGCATGGGTTAAAAGAAAAAGAAGAGAAAGTGATAGGTGTTGGAGAGAAAGGAGTAAACGAAAGAGAGGCTAAATGTTTTTATGAAATTCGGCTACTCCTCCCTACTACCTTAGCCGAAAATCACCTCAAGAGAGTCCCTAGGCCGGCCAACACTCTTCCCCTTATCAGCTCCCTTATTATTCTCCTACTTTCTCTCTTCTTTACCTACTCAAAATAATTCAAATAAACCAATAATTATCTCCCTACCTTAGCCGAATTTTGAATGCATTTGACTTGATCAAATGCTCACCCATCAAGTGTCCCATTGTCGTCCACCACTGCTCATCCTTACAAAAGAAAATAAAACTCCTATTTGCTTCCCTTGCTTTGCTCGAACTCGAGCCCTTCTCCCTGCTGAGGCGTCACTTACAAGGCCCTAAGTGGCGCCTCCTTGCCACTTTAACAAGCCTATTCTTGTGTCCAAATTCTCTTACATTTTCTTAAGGCCTATCATGCTTAGTTCCCCCTTAAGACTTAAAACCTAATATTTTCTAAGGCATTCACCTACACTCTAAAGTTCTCAAAATTCATAAAAACACATTCAAAACACTTATAAGAATACTAGTACATGCAAAAATGCACAAGCCCTAAATCTCGGATATTACAAAAACAAACTTCCTTGTTTCATAATATTCATCGATAATGTTTCATCATAATTCAAAGATAATTCATACATGGGTAATTCAACTCTAAGAGTCCTAAAGATTCAAACAATCCAAGTCATACATTTTGTAGCATGAAAACATAGGTGTTTCCCCTCATCTAAATAATTACCTCTGATTTAAAATTGACAGGGATTGACATCCTCACTAAAGATTCACTCAAATCACTCGAGGTGTTTAAGGTTCAAAAATTAAGCACTCATAAGTCGAACATGAAAATTTAATCCCATAGGCTTGCATGAGAATCAAATCTCCACCATTATAATATGAGATAATACACAAATCAAAAGGTCTTTAACAGGGTTGTAACGGGGCTTGGGCTAAGGTGTGGATATAGGCTGAATTAGAAGGTTAGAATCGAGATTGACCTGACAAATTACCTAACCAGAAACAATGAACTGATATTAAACAATTACATCAATTGAGAACTTGTAATAATAATACTATTACTAATACGAGCTTCTTTTTCAACCATTGGGATTTAAACGTATAAGCTCACTTAATCACAGAACTAATAATGAATATACTTCGATTTTTTTTAGGAACAAATCAGATATATATAATAATTGATGAATTTACTATTGAAATCAATAGGCAATCGATCAAATCAAATCTCGATATAAAGGTAGTCAAAAGGAATGGTGATAACAAAAACAAAGGGTTCTGGGATAATATTAGTGGGCGAGTCAATAAAAAGGGCTGTTAGGATCAACGGGGTTCACTAGGGGTTAATAAAATAGGTAGGCTTTTTAGTGGAGTGAGTGGGTTAAAACCTAGGTGCCTTTATCATCTTAGTATATCAAATCAAAGGTGTGGTCTCGACATGTATAATCGATGCAAGTTCTAGAATAACAAATCAATTTTGACACACTCATAATCAATAAAGTGAGCAAGAAAAGGAATATATGCTCTATAAGGCTTAACATCTCACAAAAATTATGGCTTTTTGATGTCAACCTAGCAAATTTCAAACTTCAAAGTAATATTCAAATTCAGGTAGACAACCTAAAAAAAAAATTAATTTTGAAAAATAAACTTATCCTGCTTGATTCTCTAGTATCTTAAAGTTTAAATTATCAATGCACAATTATCAATGACTTAATCTAAAATATATCAATAAAAATCATAAATCACAGGAAATTTCATTCTAATCATAATATGAGAAACTTACTTAAGAAACAAGACATAATTCAGGATTTGAGAATAATGCAAAAAGTTTGGTCACCTAATTTCAGGAATTTGAGAAAAAGTTAGGCACCTTTTTAATTTCACACCCCCACACTTAAGATGTACATTTCCCTCAATGTACAAAGATATATATATATAAACAATTAAGTAGAAAATCAAAAGATATGGAGAGAAGTGAAACTCCCTGAATTTTTTTGGGTGGATTCCTTGAGGATGATTAGGCAAAGGTGAGTGTTGTGTTGGATATTTAATCCATTTAATCTGCGCAATCATCAATTAAGTGTTCAGGGAGAAATATTGAATGAAATTTGTTAGAGTTACTCGAGGGTTAGACAGCCAGTGATAAAAGACATTAAATTGTGCTAATAAAAGTTGTAAATATGAATGATAAAAAGTCTTAATTAAAACAGAAATAAACTAAAAATAAAAGGGGGAAATAAAATTGAAAAATGAAAGAAATAAAAGGGCTCAAATGTCCTCGTCATCGGCTGGGTCGCGAGGTGGTGGCGGCGAGGAGATGTGAAAGTGCTGACAGATCTGCTGAAGAGTCACCTCAATGCCGTCAAATCTTTGATTGGTGTTATTGAATTGTTGCGTACAGTAATTCTCGAACTGAGTGAGACGTGCAGAAATGTCTGAGAGCGAAACGGCCGAATGAGCTTGGCAATGGCCCTGTTGTGGTGCTTCCTGTGGTATGGGGACATCGTTAGTGACGTCCTCCGGGTCCTCCTCGCCGGTGGTAGGTGCCAGCCGATATTGGGGGGATCGGTCCCACGTCGATGTTGAATCATCCACATGTGTAGCATCGTCTGGATGCCCTGTGGGGACATCTGACCTATCAGTGTGAGGGAGGAGATCTGGGCGTCGGTGATGAGGAGCCCGAAATATCGAGCCAAACGTGTGATGTAGGGACCCATGGATATGACCCCCTTTCGATGGCGTTCCTTCTGATGTTGAATTGCCAAAGCGATGAAGTATGCAAGGTCGAAGACATGGCCATTTGACATACTCCAAAGGAAGTAGGCGTCATGTGTGTTAATGAACCCAGTGCTCTCTCATCTTCCTGTCAATGTGTAGGCTAAGATGGCGTGTAGGTATCTCAAGGATGGGGCGAGGGCTGTCGCTTTGGAGCGACTAGGGTCATAGGTGCCTGCGCTGGGAGCTATATTATACCAACATTGTGCGAGAGATTTATGGATGTGGTGATGAAGTTCTGCAAGATTATGCTTCCTTCAGAAGTCATCCGTGTATAGGCCAGAGCGACGCCAAATTCAGGTACACTCATTTCCCGAACTGCGCCTCCTAGACAAAACTGAATAGTGCCCGGATCGTCGTGGTATGTCATTACTACCTGCAAATGGAAAGTAGAGCAAAGCTCTAATGTTAGTTCGAGGTAGGTGGGTTTGATTATACCGAAAAATGTTCTCAGGGGTCAGTTGTCAGGAGTGCCTGAATATCATCAGCGAGGTGAACATGTTCCAGGGCATCCCAATCGATACATCGTCCTTGACTGAGAGGTCGTGCTCGTAATATTTTGAAAAGTTCATCTTGGGCTCCAGGAGGGAACTGTAGGAATAGATGTCTCACTTCGGGCGATGCGCTGGCGGATGATGAACCGGGTCCCTTTTGTTTTTTGAACTCGGCACTGCGGTTTTCTTGCTTCGGGACGATGACATTATGTTCCTGGAAATAACACATATTCAATGGTTCAAGTAGCGGTTCTAGCCAAGAAATGTCTCATAATATTTAAGAATCCAACAATGTGAAAGATGTAGCAAGGAAAATGTAATCTCAACAAGAACAGTCTAACATGTTGCATAAATTTTAATTAATGATTTAATTGACTAATCAATCTAATAGTGAATAAAACTAATCCTAAATATTAATAATAAACTAGATAGCAACTAGATAGCAATATAAAAATAATATTCTAATGATAACATAGTTCTAAGAAATGTAAAAATAGGGTTAACCGGTGTAGTGAGTGGAGAGAAATGGCGCAGTTGGGAGGAGCACGGTCGTGTAGGGGTGAAACACGTGCGTGTGCTGTAAATAATTTGGGAAACACGGTGGTGGGACACCTTGGAGCGGCCGTGTACTCTTCTTGCATGGGCGTGGACTGGTTTTTGATGGGTATGTGAAAGAGGGAGAGAGATAAAGGATGGGGGCAATCAAGGGTGGGGTTTTCTTTGATGGTGGCCGGAGTAGGGTGGAATTTTTTTTGAGGAAAACGGCTAGGGTTGGGGGTTTGGGGAAAATTTTGGGGGGAACGGGGACTACTTTCTTTCAATAGGGGAATGAGGCACAGGCAGATGCCACGCCCGTGTCTCTTTTATTCAGCCTGTGTTTTTCGCGTTTTTTAAATTTGGGCGCGTTTGAAGTGTTGCCCATGTAACAGTCCAAAGTTGACCCGAATCGAAACAGTGGTTTCGAGACCACAAATCCGAGTCTGAATAATATTTTTAATATTATTTTCTGTGTCGTTGATAAGTGAATTAGCATGTGTTGAATTTTTGTGAATAAAATTGCCTATCTGTGTGTTTAATTTTACTAAAGGACTAAATTGCATAATTGGTAGAAGTGGCTTCTTAATTGATTATTGGCTTTATTAAAGTGAAGTCCTTAAAGGACAATTAGTCCATTATTTTTTAAGTAGACGGCAACATGTAGAAAAAAATTAGATAAATTTTATGTTATTATAATATGTTAATATAAGTAATAAGTAAATGATTATTTCTTTTATTTTAAGTCATAAAATAATGAAACAAAGAGGAAAGAAAGAGAACATGCTTTTGTTCATCTTCTTGGTCGAATGTGAGAAGGAAAGAAACTCCATTTTTGAAGCTTGAGTTTCGGCATTAGGAGAGCTCAATTTGGGGTATGTATTTTGTTTAGTTTTTGATAATTTTTACATTTTTGAATTCGTTGCTTTGAATGTTATACAACCCATGTTGAAATTTTTGAGTTTGAGACATGTTGAGGAATAGGCCATGGATTTATATCCATGATTTGTGATGTTTGATGGTAGATTATTAAGAGTATGTTTTAAATCATCATGTTTGGAATTAGAAATTTTGATAAAATTTAGTGATAGGGATTAAATTTGAAAGAATAAATTTTTGAGGGACTAAAACATGAGACAAATGAAATGCATGGTATTGTATGAAGCCTAGGAGCATTCGTCCCTTGAAGTGTGTGGCCAAATTTGGTGTATTTTGTGTTTTGTACAAATAGGACTAAATTGTAAAAGTGTGAAACATTAGGGGCAAAATGGTAATTTACCCATTTAAGTGTTTCTGGATTAAATTGAAATGAAATGTGTTTGAATGAGCCTAAATTGAATATGTTCAGATCAAGAACAAAGAAAAACAGACTTGGATCGGGGAAAAATGAAAGTTATCGAATAGCCGGTTCTAATTGTCCGACGATATTCGAGGTAAGTCTATAAGCAATGTAATATCGTTAATGTCATTTATAACCTTGAATACATGTTGAATTATGAAGTTATAATTGTAGATTTAGTCAAAGCCGAATGTGGTTAGTGATTTAATAATGAAATGTTGTTGAATTTTAACTGAGTTGATATGTTTCGGTGATATGAATTATGTGTGATTTATGTAAATTTTGGGCAGCATGTAATGTGTATGAGATGGTAATAATATCATTATTCGAGCTTCCAGCCTAGCAGGCCTTGTGCCGGTGAACCATATCGGGCTTATTGCCTAGCAGGCTAAATGCCGGTGTTTAAATTCAGACTTCGGGTCTAGTAGGCCTAGTGCCGGTGTGTATTTCAGGCTTTAATGCCTAGCGGGCTTAATGCCGGTGATGTATTATAAATAGAGAATTCATGAATCATTTATAAGGTGGAACGTAATTACTGCAATAAGCTAAATGCTCGGGTAAGTATAAGTTTTCATAGTTGCAAGGAATAAGGTAAGTTATTATATTACCATTTGAATTAAGTGAGATGTGATATAGTTGAAGCTTTCAGTAAGATTTTAATATGTGCATTTGATCTTACCAATAATGAGTATGATATATATATTGGAATTTAAGCTTGGTTATGCCTTTGAGATTCGGCCATATGTGTAAATGCTAAATGTGAGAATGATTGGATATGTTTACATATGTGTATGACTGATTACATGTGGTTAATATGTATGTTATACTTATTTGGTTTGGAATACGCGAATACATATTGTATTTAGGTGTTTCGGTGAGATTCCATGCTTATAGTAAGAAAATGATAATTTTTAGGTTAAGTAAGGTAATGGCATTCGGCCATAATGAACTTATAAGTTAAATTATTTATATTCAATGTCATAAACCAATTGTTTTAAAATACTTGAATGTTTGAATGCTATATTATAATTGCTTAGGACTTACTAAGCTAGTAAGCTTACTCTGTGTGTGTTCAATGTTCTATTTTATAGATTTTGATCAAGCTACGAGCTCAGGGGATCATCAGCGAAGTCAACCACACTATCATCTCTTTTGGTACTTATAAGCTTAGTTTTTGAACAAAAGGCATGTATAGGTTAGACTAAGTTTTTTAAAACCGAAGAATTTTTGTCTTGTATATAAGTATAGCCATGCGAAAATGGCTAAGTTATGAAACTATGATCTTAAATGAATGTGACTTTGATGCATGTGCCTCATGGTAGTATAATCGATAATAGGAGTTGCATGGATGGATGTTTAGCTAATCACCATGAAATTCATGTCATTCATTTAATTAGTCATTAACTCATTGTATCATTAAAGTGAGAAATACATTTTTGTTTAGTATAGATATTCATATTGTTGACCTAAAAGTCAAGTTAGCCATCGAACAAGATTGACTTTGCAAAGTCCGTTAGTTGATTACATTTAAGTAGTTAATTTCTGTATAAATATATGTGAATGTGTTTGATTCTTAAACTTAGGAAGAAATGTTGTTAAAGTGATTTACTCAAGTTTATATCGAATAGAGGAAGGAATGTTATATGTATATGGTCTAATCGGTTAAAATGTGCAAGCGTAGGTTTTGATGTATGAAATGGCCTATTCGGTTATGGTATAAATAAGTGCACATATATATATATCATGTTGTATATGTCATGATGTTTGATAGTTAAATGATGGATTCTATCTATGTGAATAAAGTGATAGAGAAATTAATAGTTGTATGACTTCATTATTTCGGATATTTGTTCATAAAAATTTTTCTATGCCTAGGTATACATTCAATTTCAAATTGGTATGATTTGGTTGACCATATAAGTATGGTATGAGTATATATTTACTTGTATATAGACAATTACTAGTATTTGAGTAAAGCATGAATATGAAAAGAAATTTGTATGGCATTTATCTTGATAACCGAATTGGATATGGAACATATGGCAAAGTGTATACATGTCTTGTATGATTGGTTAATTCGAAATAGTCAAATACACATAGGATTTTTGTGACTGTTATAATATGCTTAATCATAATATGGATTGAAAATGCATTATTTGTTTGTGAACATTAATCCATGTATCGGCATGTTCAAAATTATAAAGCAAAGTGTTTAAATTGTTGTAAGTAATACCTTGTGACCCCAATCCGGCGACGGATACGGGTTAGGGGTGTTACATTTGATTGGTATCAGAGCTTATGGTTTAGTGGATTCTAGGACTACCGTAGCGCGAGTGAGTCTAGCTATACATGCCTTAATTTTATAATACGATAGTGTGGTGACTTCTGACATTTAAATTGTGTTTTATATAGTAAATGGATCCTGATAGAGCCGTAGCTGATGATGTAGAGAGCGTAGCGCCTGATCTCGCACATGGGTCAGCGCCGGTAGACTCTCGACCTATCTCGGGTAGCCATGAGGGGGAGGCTAAGCAAGCCTTCTACCAGATGATGAATGAATGGTTTACCCAATTTATTCGGACTAATCCGGCTGTACAACAATCTCCACCCCTGAATAATCCAACTCTGATACCTTCAGCACCTCCGATGATAGATCCGATGAGATCTAACAGGCCTCCCGTTGATAAAATTAGAAAACACGGGGCCGAAGAATTTAAAGCTAATGATGATGACGACGCGAAATGAGCCGAGTTGTGGCTTCATAATACTATCCGTGTGCTTGACGAGTTATCATGCACTCCGGATGAATGCTTGAAGTGTGCTATATCCCAATTACGGGACACCGCATATCACTGGTGGAATACACTAGTATCGGTGGTTCCAAAAAAGAAAGTGACTTGGGATTTCTTTCAAACTGAGTTCCGTAAGAAATATATCAGTCAGAGATTCTTTGATTAGAAACGAAAAGAATTTCTTGAATTGAAACAGGGTCGAATGACCGTGACTGAGTATGAACAGAAATTTGTCAGACTGAGCTGATATGCCCGTGAATGTGTGTCAACTGAAGCCATTATGTGTAAAAGATTTGAAGACGGTCTGAATGAAGATATTAAGTTGCTAGTCGGCATACTCGAGATTAAAGAGTTCGTGGTACTTGTCGAACGAGCTTGCAAAGCCGAAGAGCTTGGGAAAGAGAGAAGAAAGGCTGAAATGGAAGCTAGAGACATTCGTAAAAGATCATCGAGTAAGACATTTCATTTGGTATCCAAGAAGTTCAAAGATGAATCGAGTGACATATAGAGTTACTTCGCACTTATCTAGACGAGATCGACCACACGTGGGTTCTCGAGCTACTTGATGGCCGATGTTGGTAATGTCCATGAGAATCGGTTTGAATGCAAGAATTATGGTAAATGGTATTCTGGGAGTTGTAGATTTCATGATCGGTCCTGCTTTAAATATGGATCGTCGGATCATTTTATTCGAGAGTGCCTGATGCTAGCCGAGCAAAATACGGCTCGAGAATACAAGACCGAGTAATGTATCGGTCATGAGGCGCACCACCTAGGCATTCGAGAAATGTAAGTGGCGATCGATGAAGGAATCAAAGACATGCGGATTCGATCGAGGCTCGTGCACTGCTAGAGCATATGCTATACGTGCGGAGAGAGGATGCTTCTTCCCGGATGTTATCACAGGTACTTTCACTCTTTATGATACTACTGTGATTGCATTGATTGATCCTGGTTCGACTCATTCTTATGTGTGTGAAACTTTAGTATCCATGAAGACTCGCTGTTGAGTCTACCGAGTTTGTGATTCGTGTATCAAACCCCTTGGGTCGATGTGTTACGGTTGATAAAGTGTGTAAAAGTTGCCCGTTGATGATTCGAGATTCAAAGCTTCCCACCGATTTAATGTTGTTGCCTTTCGACGAGTTCGATATAATTTTGGGAATGGATCGTTAACTTTGCACGATCTTCATTGTTAATTGCAAAAGAAAGACCATTGATTTGAGATGTCGAAACGTGAAATTATCCGAATTGAATCTAATGACTTGAATGGGTTACCAGCATAATATCCTCGATGTTAGCTCGTAAGTATGTGAGAAAGGGTGTGAAGATTACTTGGCTTATGTGTTGGATAGTAAAGTGACCGAGAAATAGATTGAATCCACATTACGGTTGTGTGCGAGTATCCAGATGTGTTTCCTGAAGAACTACCAGGTTTACCACCTGTTCGAGAAATAGAGTTTGGTATTGAATTAGTACCGGGGATGACTCCGATTTCGATAGCTCCGTATCGGATGGCACCTACAGAATTAAAAGAATTGAAAGCACAGTTGCAAGAGTTAACAGATAGGGGCTTTGCACGACCGAGTTTCTCTCCTTGGGGTGCACCAGTTTTATTTGTGAAAAAGAAAGACGAGACTATGCGAATGTGCATTGATTACCGACAGCTTAATAAAGTATCTATAAAGAATAAATACCCGTTGCCACGGATTGACGATTTGTTTGATCAGTTGAAAGGAGCTTCAGTGTTTTCAAAGATAGATTTGAGATCGGGTTATTATCAGTTGCGAGTTAGAGATTCTGATGTGCCAAAGACTGCTTTTCTAACGAGGTACGGACATTATGAGTTTCTGGTTATGCCTTTTGGACTTACTAATGCACCTGCTGTTTTTATGGATCTGATGAATCGGATTTTCAGACAGTATTTGGATCGATTTTTGGTAGTGTTTATAGATGATATTCTGATCTACTCCAGAGATGAAACTGAGCATGCCGAGCATCTGAGATCGGTGCTACAAACTTTGCGAGATAAACGATTTATGCATAAAGTTTAGTAAGTGTGAGTTTTGGTGAATGAGGTCGGTTTTAGGTAACGTTGTTTTGGCGTCAGTATTCGGGTTGATCCGAATAAAATATCGGCTATACTTGATTGGAAACCACCAAGAAATGTTTCTGAGATTCGAAGCTCTCTGGGACTTGCTGGTTATTACAGACGATTCGTGAAAGGTATTTCTATGATAGCCACACCTTTGACAAAGCTATTACAGAAAGATGTCAAGTTCGAATGGACGGAATCATGTCAGAAAAGTTTCGATCAGTTGAAAGCTCTTTTAACCGAGGCTTCAGTGTTAATTCAACCTAAATCGGGTAAAGAATTTATTATTTATAGTGATGCATCTTTGAATGGTTTGGGTTGCGTTTTAATGTAGGAAGGAAAAGTAGTAGCCTATGCTTCAAGACAGTTGAAGCCACATGAAAGAAATTATCCGACACATGATTTGGAGTTAGCAGCCATTGTATTTGCGTTAAAGATTTGGCATCATTATCTATTCGGTGAGAAATGTCATGTCTTTTCGGATCACAAAAGTTTAAAGTACTTGATGACTCAGAAAGATTTGAACTTGAGACAACGCAGATGGTTAGAGCTGTTGAAAGATTACGAATTAGTGATTAACTACCATCCGGGGAAAGCCAGTGTTGTTGCGGACGCCTTAAGTCGGAAATCATTATTTGCTCTTCGTGCGTTGAATGCACATATGGTTATGTCTGATGATGGTTCGATAATAGCCAAATTGAAAGCAAGACCGTTGTATATTCAACAAATTTGTGATGCTAAGAGAGTTGGCAAAGATACGATGGCAAGACGAGTTCAGTGTGAAAGTAATGCAGAGTCAGAGTTTCGAATTGATGAAAATGACTGTTTGAACTTCAAAGGCCGAATATGTGTTCCGAGGAATGTGGATTTGATTCAGATGTTGTTGAATGAGGCTCATAATAGTCGATTGTCGGTACATCCGGGTAGCACACGAAAATGTATAATGATTTGAAACAGTTCTATTGGTAGCCTGGTATGAAACGTGACATATCTGAATTTGTCTCGAAGTGCTTAGTTTGTCAGCAAGTAAAAGCCGAACATCAGGTGCCTTCTGGGTTACTTCAGCTGATCATGATACCTAAATGGAAATGGGACAGAATTGCTATGGATTTTGTATCCGGTTTGCCTACAACACCGAGCAAGAAAGATTCAATTTGGGTTATAGTGGATAGACTAACCAAATCGGCTCACTTTGTTCCATTAAATGCGAACTATTAAGCTCGATAAGCTTGCTTGAGTTGTATGTATCTCAAATTGTGAGATTACATGGTGTGCCAATTTCCATTGTTTCGACGAGAGACCCGAGATTCACGTCAGCGGTTTTGGAAGAAATTGCAAGATGCTTTAGGTACCAAACTACACTTTAGCACAGCTTTTCATCCGCGCAGACGGATGGTCGATGCGAACGAACCATTCGATACTTGAGGATATGTTGAGATGTTGCGTCCTTGAGTTTGAAGGTACGTGGGAACGATACGTACCTCTGATTGAATTCGCTTACAATAATAGCTTTCAATCCAGTATCAAAATGGCACCTTACGAAGCTTTGTACGGCTGCAAGTGTCGTACACCATTGTACTGGACCGAGCTCAGTGAAAACAAGATACACAGGGTTGATTTGATTAAAGAGACTGAACAGAAAGTGGCAGTAATCCGAGATAGTTTGAAAGTTGCATCAGATTGCCAAAAGTCATACGCGGATTTGAAACGTAAAGACATTGAGTTTCAGGTCAAAGACCGGGTATTTTTGAAAGTTTCTCCGTGGAAGAAAGTACTTCGATTTGGTCGAAAAGGAAAATTAAGTCCGAGGTTCATCAGACCGTATGAGATCATCGAACGAGTTGGGCCTGTTGCTTATAGATTAAATTTTCCCTCTGAACTAGAAAAGATACACAACGTATTTCATGTTTCGATGCTTCGTAGATATAGATCAGATCCGTCACATGTGATCGCCCCGTCTGAGAATGAAATTTGATCCGATATGACGTACGAGGAAGAACCGATCCGTATCTTAGCTCGTGAAGTGAAAGAGCTAAGAAACAAGAAAATTTCGTTAGTAAAAATATTATGGAATCGACATGGAATAGAAGAGGCTACGTGGGAGCCAGAGGATTCTTTGAGACAACAATATCCGATTTTGTTTGACGGTAAGATTTTCGGGGACGAAAATCCCTAAGGGGGGAGAGTTGTAACAGTCCTAAGTTGATCCTAATCAGAACAGTGGTTTCGAGACCACAAATTCGAGTCTGAATAATATTTTTAATATTATTTTCTGTGTCGTTGATAAGTGAATTAGCATGTGTTAAATTTCTGTGAATTAAATTGCCTATCTGTGTGTTTAATTTGACTAAAGGACTAAATTGCATAATTGGTAGAAGTGGCTTCTTAATTGATTATTGGCTTTATTAAAGTGAAGTCCTTAAAGGACAATTAGTCCATTATTGTTTAAGTAGACGGCAACATGTAGAAAAAAATTAGATAAATTTTATGTTATTATAATATGTTAATATAAGCAATAAGTAAATGATTATTTCTTTTATTTTAAGTCATAAAATAATGAAACAAAGTGGGAAGAAAGAGAACATGCTTTTGTTCATCTTCTTGGCCGAATGTGAGAAGGAAAGAAACTCCATTTTTGAAGCTTGAGTTTCAGCATTAAGAGAGCTCAATTTGGGGTATGTATTTTGTTTAGTTTTTGATAATTTTTACATTTTTGAATTCGTTGCTTTGAATGCTATACAACCCATGTTGAAATTTTTGAGTTTGAGACATGTTGAGGATTCGGCCATGGATGTATATTCATGATTTGTGATGTTTGATGGTAGATTATTAAGAGTATGTTTTAAATCATCATGTTTGGCATTAAAACTTTTGATAAAATTTAGTGATATGGATTAAATTTGAAAGAATAAATTTTTGAGGGACTAAAACATGAGACAAATGAAATGCATGGTCTTGTATGAAGCCTAGGAGCATTCGTCCGTTGAAGTGTGTGGCCAAATTTGGTGTATTTTGTGTTTTGTACAAATAGGACTAAATTGTAAAAGTGTGAAACATTAGGGGGAAAATGGTAATTTACCCATTTAAGTGTTTTTGGATTAAATTGAAATGAAATGTGTTTGAATGAGCCTAAATTGAATATGTTCAGATCAAGAACAAAGAAAAACGGACTTGGATCGGGGAAAAACGAAAGTTATCGAATAGCCGGTTCTAATTGTCCGACGATATTTGAGGTAAGTCTATAAGCAATGTAATATCGTTAATGTCATTTATAACCTTGAATACATGTTGAATTATGAAGTTATAATTGTAGATTTAGTCAAAGACGAATGTGGATAGTGATTTAATAATGAAATGTTGTTGAATTTTAACTGAGTTGATATGTTTCGGTGATATGAATTATGTGTGATTTATGTAAATTTTGGGCAGCATGTAATGTGTATGAGATGGTAATAATATCGTTATTCAGGCATCGATCCTAGCAGGCCTTGTGCCGGTGAACCATATCGGGCTTATTACCTAGCAGGCTAAATGTCGGTGTTTAAATTTCAGACCTCGAGTCTAGTAGGCCTAGTGCCGGTGTGTATTTCAGGCTTTGATGCCTAGCAGGCTTAATGCCGGTGATGTATTATAAATAGAGAATTCATGAATCATTTACAAGGTGGAACGTAATTACTGCAATAAGCTAAATGCTCAGGTAAGTATAAGTTTTCATAGTTGCAAGGAATAAGGTAAGTTATTATATTACCATTCGAATTAAGTGAGATGTGATATAGTTGAAGCTTTCAGTAAGATTTTAATATGTGCATTTGATCTTACCAATAATGAGTATGATATATATATATTGGAATTTAAGCTTGGTTATGCCTTTGAGATTCGGCCATATGTGTAAATGCTAAATGTGAGAATGATTGGATATGTTTACATATGTGTATGACTGATTACATGTGGTTAATATGTATGTTATACTTATTTGGTTTGGAATATGCGAATACATATTGTATTTAGGTGTTTCGGTGAGATTGCATGCTTATAGTAAGAAAATGATAATTGTTAGGTTAAGTAAGGTAATGGCATTCGGCCATAATGAACTTATAAGTTAAATTATTTATATTCAATGTCATAAACCAATTGTTTTAAAATACTTGAATGTTTGAATGCTATATTATAATTGCTTAAGACTTACTAAGCTAGTAAGCTTACTCTGTGTGTGTTCAATGTTCTATTTTATAGATTTTGATCAAGCTACGAGCTCAGGGAATCGTCAGCGAAGTCAACCACACTATCATCTCTTTTGGTACTTATAAGCTTAGTTTTTGAACAAAAGGCATGTATAGGTTAGACTAAGTTTTTTTAAACCAAAGAATTTTTGTCTTGTATATAAGTATAGCCATGCAAAAATGGCTAAGTTATGAAGCTATGATCTTAAATGAATGTGACTTTAGTATAATCGATAATAGGAGTTGCATGGATGGATGTTTAGCTAATCATTATGACATTCATGTCATTCATTTAATTAGTCATTAACTCATTGTATCATTAAAGTGAGAAATACATTTTTGTTTAGTATAGATATTCATATAGCTGACCTAAAAGTCAAGTAAGCCATCGAACAAGAATGACTTTGCAAAGTTCGTTAGTTGATTACATTTAATTAGTTAATTTCTGTATAAATATATGTGAATGTGTTTGATTCTTAAACTTAGGAAGAAATGTTGTTAAAGTGATTTACTCAAGTTTATATCGAATAGAGGAAGGAATGTTATATGTATATGGTCTGATTGGTTAAAATGTGTAAGCGTAGGTTTTGATGTATGAAATGGCCTATTCGGTTATGGTATAAATAAGTGCACATATATATATATATCATGTTGTATATGTCATGATGTTTGATAGTTAAATGATGGATTCTATCTATGTGAATAAAGTGATAGATAAATTAATAGCTGTATGACTTCATTATTTCGGATATTTGTTCATAAAATTTTTTCTATGCCTAGGTATACATTCAATTACAAATTGGTATGATTTGGTTACCATATAAGTATGGTATGAGTATATATTTACTTGTATATAGACAATTACTAGTATTTGAGTAAAGCATGAATATGAAAAGAAATTTGTATGGCATTTATTTTGGTAATCGAATTGGATATGGAACATATGGCAAAGTGTATACATGTCTTGTATGATTGGTTAATTCGAAATAGTCAAATACATATAGGATTTTTGTGACTGTTATAATATGCTTAATCATAATATGGATTGAAAATGCATTATTTGTTTGTGAACATTAATCCATGTATCGGCATGTTCAAAACTATAAAGCAAAGTGTTTAAATTGTGTTAAGTAATACCTTGTGACCCCAATCCAGCGACGGATACGGGTTAGGGGTGTTACAGCCCACGCCCGTGTTTTTGGTCACACGTCCGTGCTTGGTTACTCAGTGTTCGCCACGGTTTGGATGCACGGGTGTGGCGCACGCCCGTGGCGCTTTAGTTAGTATCGACCACGGTCTAACCGCACGGGCGTGTGTCTTTTATCGTAGCTCGTGTTCTTTTGGACAGTTTCGACCACGGCCGAGTCGTACGGCCATGGTGTATAATCAGAGCCCGTGTATTGGGGAAAATTTTGTCATGTTTCTATACGGTCTCCGCGACGCCCATTGATAAACTATAAAAGTAACATATTTTAATCCCACATTTAGCATACTTTTGGATGATTTATCCCTTGATTTTTGTAAAAAGGTGCTCTTAATCCTTTCTTTTCATGTTTTATACTCAGGAAAGCACTGGAGGATGGAAAGAATGAGAAACGGGCTCAAAACGGACCAAATTGAGCCAAAGTGAAAATCGACACGGCCTGGACTTGAGCCAACACGGGCGTGTCTCCTTGACAAACTAGAGCACGGCCTGATCACGATTCACACGGGCGTGTGCCATGGCCGTGTCCCTGTCGCGGAGAAGAGCAATTTCACTCGGAAAAGATTACTTAGAGGCAAAGAAACCTATTTCAAAAGCCTATATAAACACCCTAAGTATAACCTAGAAGGGGGCGGTGAGCTAGGCCAAGGAGCCGAGCCGAAAAGGTTTGATTTGTGGGAAACACTCGAAGATAGCCAGTTGATCCATCTCAAGAAGCCGGAATTCTACTCAAGACGGTGGATCTCTCCTTCAATTTCTTCAGGGGGTTTTAGGGATTTCTTATGTTTTGTTTTATCTTTTCTTCTGAGATGTTTTCTTTTATTGTTATGAACTAAACCCTTCAGATATTTGAAGGGGATGAAGCTTAGATGAATATTGTTATCGTTTGCTGAACTATATGATAAATACTTGATTTGTTCTTAATTATGTGTTCTTAATTACTGTGTTGATATTTCTGGGATATTGATTCAAGTTTGATGTGCTTAGGTGGAGGAGCAAAAGTCTCTGCTTAAGAGTAGATCTAGCATAATTAAGCGGAGTTGATCGCGCGCCTAGAGATAGGGTGACGAGATTTTGCTGGATTAGGGTGAAACCTAATATGGGAGTCCATAGATCGAGTTAATGCAATTCTAGGGGTTTTAATTAGAAAGAGATTTCAATTAATCAACCTAGGGTTAGACGTTATTCGCTTCGAGAGAGGGTTTAATATACATTAGGGAGTCTTACGGATCAAGTCAAGTGAATAAATTGTCTGGTTCAAAGTTAGATAACAAGTGAAGTCTTGGTGGATTCTTCCTAAAGGTATCATCTTAATGAATTGAGTTTTTCCAACAGTATTTCCCCAATTCATTCTTTTTTGTCTTTGAGTCTTTAGCTTAGTAGTTAGTTAAATTTAGATTAAATAACAACTTCACTTATTTTAGGCTAGATAATAAAAAGAAAGTTAGTATTAGTACTTTTGGTTCATTTGGGTTCGACAATCCGGTCTTGCCTAAGCTATACTACTGTCCGATAGGTACGCTTGCCTCAAATCATTGTCATAGTTAGTTTCCAGGTTCGATCATTCTTTTTATAAATTTTAAGACTTTGACATCGCGAAAACAACGACCAAGTTTTTGGCGCCGTTGCCGGGGAACTAAAATATTAAGAAAGCTCTATTTTTATTACTTTAGCCATTATTTTCCGCAATTTACTTTTATTTTTATTCTTATTTTTGTTTTGTTTTTAACTTTGCTAAATTTTCTTTCTTTCTATTCCTAGCAGGTACCTCTAGTTTATGACTAGAAGGAACCCAAGAGGACCACTAGTATCTGACAGTGATATTGAAGCTACCACTCGCAGAATCGCAGAGAAATTAGGCGATCCCTAAATTACACGAGAAAAGAGCGAGAAGGCGGATCCAATCCTCTTTGAAGGGATGGGCGAGAATAATCCACCACCACAAGATGTGGCGAAAAATAATGCTCACAGTACTATGTATGATTATGCTAAACCTCATTTAACGAGAGCGAGAATCAAGTATTGTTAGGCTCGCTATAGCTGCTAATAATTTTGAATTAAAGCCTAACACTATACAAATGATTCAACAATTTGTTTAATTTGATGGTTTACAGGACGAAGACCCAAATACTCATATAGCTAATTTTTTAGAGTTCTGTTATACCTTCAAAATAAATGGCGTTTCTAATAATGCCATCCGTCTTCGGTTATTTCCCTTTTCATTAAGGAATAAAGCCAAACAGTGGTTAAACTCGTTACCACGAGGGTCAATCACTACATGGGATCAAATGACCAAAATTTTTTTATTAAAATATTTCCCACCGGCCAAAACGGCAAAATTACGGAATTATATTTCTTCTTTTGTGCAGATGGATTTAGAGACATTATACGACGCATGGGAGAGATACAAGGATCTCTTGAGAAGGTGTCTGCACCATGGTTTACCCTTGTGGCTCCAAGTCCAAACTTTCTATAACGGTGTAAACCCCTCAATGAGGCAACTAATTGATTCAGCCGCCGATGGAACCCTAAACAACAGAACTCCTGAAGCAGCCTACGAGTTTATTGAAATGATGTCACTGAATAACTATTAGTGGCATGTTACAAGGACAAAACCAACAAAATCAGCTGGAGTTTTCAACCTCGATGCAGTAACCATGCTATCAACACATGTAGAGATGATGAATAAAAAGGTTGGTAGTTTGTGTTCTTCGCAGGTACATCCAGTAATGCAGTACGACGCAAGTGGAACTGTGGCGAATCCTGAGTACCCACCCTACCAACCGGGCACAGAAAGCGAACAGATGAACTATATAGGTAATAACTTCAGATCTAATAATAACTCTTATAGTAATACTTATAATCCAGGTTGGAGGAACCACCCAAATTTTTCATGGGGAGGTCAAGGAAATCAAGGAATTCAAAGACAACAACCTCCTCAAAATTCCCAAAATCAGCCCTATCCACAGGAAAAGAGGCCGAACCTTGAAGAGATGCTGACAAAATTCATGGCAGCCACAGATTACCGTCTCCAAGACACTGAAACCACCCTTAAGAATCAATAGGCATCAATTAAGGGGATCGAAAGTCAAGTTGCGGAACTTACTAAGACAATTGGACAACTTGCAAAGATAATTTCTGAATGACCGCAAGGGCGTCTACCAAGCAACACTGAGATTAACCTAAAGGAGCAAATCCAAGCTATCACAGCTCATGATAGTATAGGGTTTGATGAACCCAATCCAATACAAGAAAATGAGGTAGAGAAAGGTAAAGTTGAGGTAACACAAGAAAAGGCAAAACCGATAATCAAAAAGTACCAACCTCGCATTCTTTATCCCGAAGCGATGAAGAGAGACGATACAGAGGAATAGTTCGGTAAGTTTCTTACACTTTTAAAGAAATTACATATTAACTTACCGCTACTTGAAGCCCTTTCGCAGATGCCAGATTCTAGAAAATTTTTAAAAGAGCTTTTGACGAACAAGCGAAGGATAGACGAGGCATCACACGTGGAACTAAACGTAATGTGCTCGGCAATCTTGCAAAATAAACTACCACGGAAATTAAAAGATCCAGGGAGTTTTACCATTCCATGTTTAATTGGTAGTTTACCTATTGATAATGCGTTAGCTGATTTAGGGGCAAGCATAAATGTCATGCCTTATAAATTTTTAAACAACTAGGTCTAGGGAAACCCAAACAAACTAGGATGAGCATCCAACTAGTGATAAAGCTGCCGAATTCCTAGGGGTATTATCGAATATGTTCTTGTAAAAATTGATAAATTCGTTTTCCCAGTAGATTTTGTTGTCCTAGACATGGATGAGGATAATTCGATTCCCTTAATTTTAGGAAGACCCTTTTTAGCATCTGCTAGAACAAAAATTGATGTTGGTACAGGAGAACTCATACTTCGTGTAGGTGACGAATCGATCAGATTACAAGCTCTTGACTCGACCAGGACAACAATTGATGAAGGTGAGAAAGTAAATTCAATTGATAACCACGTTGTTCAACTTTCACCACAGGAAACACCACAAGGTTACAAACCTGAGCCGAATAATGGACCCCATGACAACAAAGAAGAATTACATAAGGAACGAAGCCTTAGGGTCGACAAATTAGAAGAGTGGAAAACACAATTCAAAGAGGAACTGGAACCACACGAAGTAAAATCGAAGGAGCCCCCAGAAGAGCTCATAGGAACAACAAACCACTTCAAAATAGGAGACCAGGTACTGTTAGATAAAGCAGATCCTCGCCTCATCACATCAGACCTGAACACAAACGAAGAAATTCCTCTTGAGGTACACAATATTTTCCCATATGGAACAGTCGAGGTAAGTAATCCTATTTTTGGTACTTTCAATATAAACGCGTCTCGACTTAAACTTTATCAAGGAAATAAAACTGATAGCATAAGGGAAGATATTCAAATTTTTAAACCACCCTGATTTTTACGAATACGAGGAAAGTCTAGCTTAAGACTTTAAACGAGCGCTTCTCGAGAGGCAACCCGAGCACTAACCCTAATTACTTTCATATTTGTTTTCATTTTATTTTCTTGTCTTCTTTTAGTCTTAAACTAACCAAAAGTGCAGATTTCCATTACACGATCGCGTGGCGGCGTGTGTGGAAGTCTGAATATCCGTCATGACAATGGCGGAAGAGGTACAAGTCAGAAAGAATCAAATCTTCAAGTCACGGACTCCAACCACCACCCTACAGGCACCGACAAAACACCATGGCCGTGGACGACACTGACTTATCACCAACGGGCGTGGCAATATGTAAAATGGGCGTGGGAGACATGAATGATGCTCAACACGGCCGTGCGATGCGGCCGTGGTCGACACTGGTAGTTTATACACGAGCGTGGTAACCAGAACATGGGCGTGGGAGAAACGATACGATGCATAACATGGCCGTGCGAGGCGGCCGTGTGAATCAACACGCCATTGGTACACGGGCGTTGGAATGTACCCGACTTGAGAATTCTATTTAAACCACCCACCCCTCCCTCTTCTCACCCATTCAAATTTTCGGTTTTTCTTTTCTTTCTCAACCCTCTCCCTACTTTTCTTCTCCAATACATTCCCAAAACCCTTGAGCTACACCAAATGCCGAAGAAGCGGAAGGAATCAAGCATAGTCTCCCAGAGGGAGACCAATCTATATAAGTTCATGCCGGCCGCTTCAATCATTCGACGAGCCAAGGATATTTGAGGCCATTTGGTTTTTATTTCGTTTTTCTCTTTTGCTTCAATTTCCTTATATTTACTTTTCTTCTGCTTAATTTAACTTATCTTAATTTAGCTTCTTGGTTTTAGGTTCTTCAGGCTTCTTGGAAATCACACCACGACCACCACCATATCCACAGCCTTAGAAATCACACCCAACAATAAGGACTCTACGGTCCATTTATCTTTCCTTTAATTTTAGTTCACTTTTTATTTTTCTTCACTTTAGCTTGCTTTTCTTTAATTAGTTAATTAGTATAGTTTTAGTTATTATTATTATATCCTTGCTAATCCTCCATGAGCTACCCAATTTCTTCATCTAGCGCAGGATCGTCATCAAGAACGACCCCTCCAACTTATCTTTCACCTCCAACGCAAGGATTTCATCCATAATTCAGGGAGTTTCACTTCTCTCCATATCTTTTGAATTTATACTTAATTGTCTATATATATATATCTTTGTACATTGAGGGCAATGTACATCTTCAGTGTGGGGGGTGAACAACCTAAAAAGGTGCCTAACTTTTTTTCATTATTCTCAAACCCCTGATTTTTAATTTGTTTTTAAGTAATTTTCTCATATTACTAATTAGGATGAAATTTCTGATGATTTATGACTTTTATTGATATGTTTTAGATTAAGTCATTGATAATTGTGCATTGATAATTAAATTCTAAGATACTAGAGAATCAAGCATGATAAGTCTATTTTTCAGAAATTAAAAATTTCTCTAGGTTGTCTACCTTAATTTAAAATATTACTTTGAAGTTTAAAAATTACGAGGATGACATCAAAATACCCATAATTTTTGTGAGATTTTGAGCCTTATAGAGCATATATTATTTTTCTTGCTCACTTTTTTATTATGAGTGTGTTAACATTGATTGGTTATTCTAGAACTTGCATCGATTATACATTTCGAGACCACACCTTTGATTTTATATACAGAGATGATGAAGGCACCTAGGATTTAACCCACTCACTCCACTAAAAAAAACCTACCTCCATAATTAACCCCTAGTGAACCCTTTTTGATCCTAACAACCCTTTTTATTGACTCACCCACTAATATTAACCCAAAACCCTTTGTATTTGTTATCACCATTCTTCTTGACTACCCTTTTTGTCGAGATTTGATTTGACCAGTTGCCCAACTATGTTCTTTATTTTAGTTGTTAAAGTTCTTTATTATGATTTAATCTAAAAAAAAAAACATCGAAGTATATTCAGTATTAGTATGATGAAAAGTGAGCTTATACAGTTAAAGTCTATTTATTGAAGAAGAAGCTCGTATTATTAGTTTCAAAGTTTCAATTCATGTAATTATTTATGTTTCAGTTCGTTGTTTCTAGTTAGGTAATTTTTCAAGTCGATCTTGATTCTAACTCTCTAATTCAGCTTGTATCCACACCTTAACACAAGCCCCATTACAACCATTTCAAAGACCTTTTGATTTGTGCATCATTTCATATTACAGTGGTGGAGATTTGATTTTCATGCAAGCCTATGGGATTAACTTTTTAGGTTTGACATTTGAATGCTTAATTCTGAACCTTAAACACTTCGAGTGATTTGAGTGAATCTTTTGTGAGGATGTCAATCCTTGTAGGTTTTGGATCAGAGGTAATTATTTAAATGAGGGGAAACACCTATGTTTTGTGCTACAAATGTATGACTTATATTGTTTGAATCTTTAGGACTCTTTGAGTTAATCCATATATAAATTATCTATGAATTATGATGAGACATTGTTGATAGGAATATTGAATCATGGAAAGTTCATTTTAATTGTAAGTTGAGAATTTTGCTTGAGGACAAGCAAAAGCTTAAGTGTGGGGGTATGTGATAAACCGTAAAAGTAACATATTTTAATCCCACATTTAGCATACTTTTGGATGATTTATCCCTTGTTTTATGTAAAAAGGTGCTCTTAATCCTTTCTTTTCATGTTTTATACTCAGAAAAGCACCGGAGGATGGAAAGAATGAGAAACGGGCTCAAAACGGACCAAATTAGGCCAAAGTGAAAATCGACACGGCCTGGACTTGAGCCAACACGGGCGTGTCTCCTTGACAGACTAGAACACGGCCTGATCACGATTCACACGGGCCTGTGCCATGGCCGTGTCTCTGTCGCAGAGAAGAGCAATTTCACTCGGAAAAGATTACTTAGGGGAAAAGAAACCTATTTCAAAAGCCTATATAAACACCTTATGTATAACCTAGAAGGGGGCAGTGAGCTAGGCCAAGCAGCCGAGCCGAAAAGGTCAGATTTGGGGGAAACACTCGAAGATAGCCAGTTGATCCATCTCAAGAATCCGAAATTCTACTCAAGACGGCGGATCTCTCCTTCAATTCCTTCAGGGGTTTTAGGGATTTCTTAAGTTTTGTTTTAGCTTTTCTTCTGAGATGTTTTCTTTTATTGTTATGAACTAAACCCTTAGATACCTGAAGGGGATGAAACTTAGATGAATCTTGTTATCGTTTGCTGAACTATATGATAAATACTTGATTTGTTCTTAATTATGTGTTCTTAATTCTTGTGTTGATATTTCCGGGATATTGATTCAAGTTTGATGTGCTTAGGTGGAGGAGCAAAAGTCCCTGCTTAAGAGTAGATCTAGCATAATTAAGCGGAGTTGATCGTGTGCCTAGAGATAGGGTGATTTAGATTTTGCGATTAGGGTGAAACCTAATATGGGAGTCCATAGATCGAGTTAATGTAATTCTAGGGGTTTTAATTAGAAAGAGATTTCAATTAATCAACCTAGGGTTAGACGTTATTCGCTTCGAGAGAGGGTTTAATATACATTCGGGAGTCTTACGGATCAAGTCAAGTGAATAAATCATCTGGTTCAGAGTTAGATAACAAGTGAAGTCTAGGTGAATTCTTCCTAAGGGTATCGTTTTAATCAACTGAGTTTTTCCAACAGTATTTCCCCAATTCATTCTTTTTTGTCTTTGCATCTTTAGCTTAGTAGTTAGTTAAATTTAGATTAATTAACAACTTCACTTATTTTAGGCTAGATAATAAAAAGAAAGTTAGTATTAGTACTTTTGGTTCCTTTGGGTTCGACAATCCGGTCTTGCCTAAGCTATACTACTATTCGATAGGTGAGCTGTCCTCAAATCATTGTCATAGTTAGTTTCTAGGTTTGATCATTCTTTTTATAAATTTTAAGACTTTGACATCGCGAAAACAACGATCACCCATGTATCAACACGTGGTGTTCCCACGGCTACGGCCACGGCCATGTGGTGCAAAAATCCTGCGCTTGAGAAATTGGTTAGTTTTCAGTTAGATGCTAAATATTGACAATATAACATTAGTAAAGTTAGTGCTCGGGTTGCCTCCCGAGAAGCGCTTGTTTAAAGTCTTAAGCTAGACTTTCACTGTTTTCATTCCTAAATTGAGGCTCTTGGAGCCAGAGTTCCTCTCTTATACCCCTAAAATCTTCACCATTATAAAGTTTCAGTCGATGACCGTTTACCTTGAATGTCCCATGAGTTGGATGGGTTACCTCGACTGTTCCGTAAGGGAAAATAGTTTTGATCACAAATGGACCTGACCACCTTGATTTCAGCTTTCCAGGAAACAGTTTGAGTCTTGAATTATACAGCAGGACCAAGTCTCCTACTTTGAATTGCTTTGATTGTTTCAAACGAGAATCATGGCATCATTTTGTTGCCTCCTTATATAGTCGTGAGTTCTCATAGGCCTCAGCTCGCCATTCATCTAGTTCGTTCAACTGCATCCTCCTCTTCTCACCTGCGGTTTTAAGATCGTAATTCAAGAATTTTATAGCCCAGTAAGCTTTATGCTCTAACTCAAATGGTAGATGACAGCTTTTTTCGTAGACAAGTTTGTATGGGGATGTTCCTAAAGGGGTTTTAAACGTTGTTCTATAGGCCCATAAAGCATCGTCTACTTTTAACGCCCAATCTTTCCTGTTTGATTCAACTGTTTTCTCTAGAATGCGCTTAAGTTCTCGATTTGCTACTTCCACTTGTCCACTAGTTTGAGGGTGATAAGGGGTAGACGTCCTGTGGTGTACTCAATTTATCAAATTGAGTATTACAAAAATGAGTACCCCTATCACTAATAATTGTTCTGGGTGTTCCAAATCGAGAAAAAAGTTTTTTAAGAAATTTCACTACCATTCTGGCATCATTAGTGGGTAAAGCTTGAGCTTCTACCCATTTTGACATGTAGTCCACTTCCACTAGGATGTATTTATTTCCAAATGAGCTAGGGAATGGCCCCATAAAATCAATACCCTATACATCAAAAATTTCACATGATAACATGTATGTCTGAGGCATTTCATCGCATTTAGAAATATTACCTGTTCTCTGACATTTATCGCATTAAGCAACATACCTGTTAGCGTCCTTGAACAAGGTTGGCCAATAAAAAACCTGATTCGAGTGTTTTGTGTGCTGTCCTGACCCCGCTGTAATGTCCTCCTGATGGTCCTGAATGGCAATGTTCTAAGATTTTGCTTACTTCTACTTTTGTAACACATCTTCAAATTACCTGATTTGCACATACACGGAAAAGAAAAGGGTCTTCCCAAAAATAATTTTTCACATTAGCAGAAAATCGCTTCTTTTGATGGTGTGTTAACTTTTTTGGAAGGATGTTAGCAACTAAATAATTCGCAATATCTGCAAACCACGGTACCTCAGAGCTAGTTATAGAAAAGAGTTATTCTTCAGGGAACGAGTCGTTTATCTCACTTTCGTCGAGTTCCTCGATATGTGGGTTTTCTAGCCTTGAAAGGTGATCTGCTGCGAGATTTTTAGCTCCCATCTTATCTTGAATTTCCAAATCACATTCCTGTAAGAGTAAGATCCAACGTATGAGTCGAGGTTTTGCATCAGGTTGAGTTAAAAGATAACGAAGAGCTGAATGGTCAGTGTAAATGATAACTTTAGATAATATCAGATACTATCTAAATTTGTCAAATGCAAAAACTATAGCCAGCAATTCTTTCTCTGTGGTAGTATAGTTTTCTTGTGCAGGCGTCAATGTTTTGCTAGCATAATAAATTGGTTGAAAATGCTTATTTCTTTGCTGTCCCAAAACTGCACCTACTGCAAAATCACTCGCATCACACATTAGTTCAAATGGTAGATTCCAATCAGGTGCAATTATAATCGGAGCATTTATTAGTTCATCTTTGAGGATATTAAATACATCTAAACACTCCTGATTAAAATTGAAAGGAACATCTTTTTCTAGTAATCTTGTTAAAGGCTTAGCTATTTTAGAGAAATCTTTAATGAATCTTCTATAAAATTCAGCATGTCCTAAAAAACTTCTAATAGCCTTAACTGAACTAGGGGGAGGTAATTTTTCTATGGTTTCAATCTTTTCTTTATCTACCTCGATCCCTTTACTAGAAATTTTATGTCCTAACACGATCCATCTCTAACCATAAAATGACATTTCTCCCAATTTAAGACAATGTTTGTTTCCTCACATCTCATTAGAGCTCGTTCTAAATTTTTAAGGTAAAGATGGAAAGAATTACCGAATACCGAGAAGTCATCCATAAATACCTCCATAATGTCTTCCACAAGTTCATCAAAGATGGCCAGCATGCAGCGCTGAAAGGTAGCAGGAGCGTTACATAATTTAAAAGGCATTCTACGATAAGCAAACATACCATATGGACATGTGAATGTTGTCTTTTCTTGATCCTTGGGAGCTATTGGGATTTGGAAGTAGCTGGAGTGTCCGTCCAAGAAGCAGTAGTACATATGCCTAGATAATCTTTCTAACATCTGATCAATAAAGGGCAAAGGGAAGTGATCTTTTCTGGTGGCGTCGTTCAGCTTTCTATAGTCAATACAGACTCTCTAACTTGTGACTGCTCTTGTAGGAATCAGTTCATTCTTTTCGTTGGCTATGACAGTCATGCCTCTTTTCTTTGGAACTACCTGCACAGGACTTACCCAAATCTTTATCGAGAAATAGGATAAATTATTCTTGCATCTAGAAGTTTAATTACCTCAGCTTTAACAACTTCTTTCATATTGGGGTTCAAACATCTCTGAGGTTGCACACACAGTTTATACTCATCTTCAATTAAAATTTTGTGAGTGCAGAATGATGGGCTTATTCCTTTAATGTCAGACATTTTCCATGCTATGGCTCTTTTATGTTGCCTTAGTACCTTAAGCAACTCTTCTTTCTCTTTGGGTTTCAGTTCTGAAGAGATGATTACTGGTAGTGTAGAATTATCCCCGAGGAATGCATATTCTAGATGTTTTGGCAACTGTTTTAATTCTAACTTTGGTGGTTCATCAATGGAGGGTTTTTGTTTTGGTTCATCGTTAATTTCAATATCCTCTATTTTCGTCTATCTAGGGGAGGATGTGTTAAGATTCAATTCATCGATATCGTCATCTATCCCCTCACCTTGTGTAAGACAGAGTTCCATCGTGTCATTGTGCATGATTTCCTACAAAGACTCTTGAATAATGTGATTAGTGGTATCAACAAAGTAACAAGAATCATCTTGTTCTCTAGAATATCGCATAGCCTAATAAATTTGAAAAATAATTTCCTCATCGCCTACCCTTACCGCGAGTTTACCAATACCAACATCAATGACAGCCCTAGTAGTGGCTAAAAAGGGTCGTCCCAAAATTAAAGGTACCTCTGTAACATCCCGGTTTAGGGCCTAGTCAGAATAGTGGTTCGAGACCACAAATCTGAGGGTCATGAATGAGTTTTTGAGGCTTATATTATGTATGCATGCTAGTGTGAAAGTTTCATGAAGCAATTTTGTGAAATTGTGGTGGAATTGTCCAAAAGGACTAAATTGCAAAAGTTACAAAATGTGTGTTTCTAGAAGCTATATGTGTGAAATAGCTTTAGATTATTAATTAGAGGTCTTTAAATAGAAATTTATCCAAATTCTAATTTTTGGACAAAAATGGGCATGGATGAGTTAAAATTGAAAGTTTATCAAAAAGGGCATTTTGGTCATTTATCAATTAAGTGATTAAAATAGGTGAAAAGATTATAGAAATTCATTCATCTTCTCCCCATAGCTGCCAAAAATTTGAGAAGCCATTGTTAGGGTTCTTTCAATTTTTTAAGCTTGCTAGTAAGTGCTCCTAAGCCCGGTTTTTGATATTCTTCGTATTTTTGAAGTCCCGGTAGCATGAGTAAGCTATTTATAGCTATTTGGTGAGCTATTATGGATGTTCAAAAATGTATATATGTATGACATGCATGTATTTTGATGTTTTATGGAAGAATATGAAAGCTTGATGTAGTAAAAACATCTTTTGCTAAGTGATTTTCCATGAAAATGCATGTAGGGACTTAGTTGTGAAAATCTTAAGTTTGGTCATTCATGGGTGATTTAGTGAGATTTGATGAATGCTTTAGTTGAGTAAGTGGTTTGGCTAAGCATGAAAGAGTAGAAAGTTGAATAAAAATCACTTTACGGGCCTTCGAGACTAAAGTGTAAATATGAGAAAGTTTAAGGGCAAAATAGTAATTTTGCTAAAGTATGAGATGTGGGTCAATTTAGTCAATGTGTGTATTTAATAAGCTGATTTATTCATTATAGATCAAGAAAGACGAAGCCTGGATCAAAACCGAGGCAAAACCAATGTGGTGGACTAAATTGCATATTTCTATACTTTTGAGTATCGAGGTAAGTCTATGCATAAACAATGCATTCATACTTACAATTTGTAAATGCTAGCTAGGGTGTAGAATGGATGAGAATGAATGAGAATGATTGGAAACCTATGTGGTTCAAGTAGAATGAATGTAGTATAGATATGAATGGATGAGTAATTGGGTAAATAGACTTGTGCATGTGTTGTGACAATGCTAGATGGTGGGCTAAGTGCGATACCATCCGAATGCTTATTGACGATGAGATAGCTATGTGCGATGCTATCGTTAGGTATATCATTTAGTGGCTATGTGCGAGATCACGATGATTACCTTTGTGGTAGGCTAAGTGCGATACCACCTTATAAATTGATTGTGGTGTGCTAAGTGCGAAACCACCGAGATATTGGCTGTGTGGATTAATTGTATATATTAGCTGTGTGTAATAGCTGTGTGGATAAGATATGTGGATTAGTTGTGTGGATTAGCTATGTGAGTTAGCTATGTGGATGTATTATTGAGCAATAATGATGTGTTGGTAAATTGGTAAGGGATAGAAAGAGTAAGCATAGTTGTATATTATATGTTGGTATAATGCTAATTGTGGTTGGGCTTATACTATGATGCTTAATAGTTTATGTGTAAACTTACTAAGCTCAAAGCTTACTCTCTCTTTTTTCCCTTGTCTTATAGATTTAAAGCGTTGAATCGAGATATGAGGACCATCAGATGATAGCCCACATATCAGCACACTTTGGTACATGAAACTTAATGTTTTGTATATGGAATGTATAGGGCTAAATAAGTTAGTAAATTTTGTTGTAAATGGCTAAGATGTGTTGGCCTTTAGTGGATAGCTTATTTTGTATAATGCCATGGCTGTTGGCTATTACATTATATGAAAGAAAGATGTAGTTTTCTATGTGAGAATGCACTTCTATTTGAGTTGATTATGATGGTGTTAGATGAGTATATGTTGTGTATGTTAGAAGGGTGAAAAGAACTTGACACTTAGTCTTGTTCTTGACCATGTGGATAGACACACGGGCGTGTGTCTAGATCATGTGTGACACACTGGTCGACCCCACAGGCGTGTCTTTGTGGCCGTCGTCCCCGCATGTTAATATTTGAAAACAGAATAGACCCCGGACTAGTCACACGATCGTGTGCCTAGGGCGTGTGGGATTCATCATTGTTGGCCACGGGCTAGTCACACGGGCGTGTGTCTAGACTCTAGGCCGTGCGAGGGAAGTCAGTGTTCACCACGGTTGGGGAGCACGGGCGTGCCATGGTCGTGGGGCATTTGGCAGAATGCTTGGGTTTTTAGGCATGGTCTGGGGACATGGGCGTGTGTGCTCATGCACGGGCGTGTCTAATCTTGCACGGGCATGTGAGACCTGTTTAAAAGAGAAATTATAAAGATCATAAAAGCTCCAGTTTAGTCTCGAGAGTCCTCGTGTGTATGAGTGAGGCCTTGTAAGTCGAGAATGAGGTTATAGCGATAAATGACGTTGAGCCTAAGTGGCGATTAAGCGGTTTGAGTTCGGTAACACCTCGAGCCCGGTTCCCAGCGTAGAACAAGGGTAAGGGGTGTTACATTTAGTGGTATCAGAGCTATGGTTTAGTCCTGTTCTAGGACTTCTTTAGCGGGTGTAAGAGTCTAGCTATAAATGCCATAAGTGTACGATGGTAGTGTGGTGGTTTCTGATGATTTTAAATCTTGTTTTATATAGAATATGGATTTCGATCCATTGACTACTGATGAAGCAGCTAGTAATGCGCCGGCTCCTGTGCAAGGAACCGTGCCGGTGCAAAGTGGACTCGAGGTGAGTGGGCAAGGGGAAGAGACACGAGAAGCCTTTCTCCATATGATGAGTAATTGGTACTCGGATTATGTCCGAGCGAACCCTAATGCTCAACCTCCTCCACCTCCTCCTATACCTCAGCCAAATCCTGTAGCTCCTCAAGGTATGGATGTAGTGAGGATATCGAAACCCCCGGTGGATAAGATTAGGAAACACGGGGCTGAGGAGTTTAGAGCTAAAGTAGATGACGACCCTGAGAGGGCGGAGTTCTGGTTAGAGAACTCGATGAGGGTGTTCGATGAGCTCTCATGTACACCTGACGAAAGTTTGAAGTGTGTCGTATCCTTGCTAAGAGACTCGGCATACCATTGGTGGAAGATGCTGATATTAGTGGTCTCGAGAGAGCGGGTAACGTGGGACTTCTTTCTCCGGCGCTGCCCGAAGTACATAAGCCGAGGTTTACTGACCGAAAAAGGAAAGAATTCCTTGAGCTGAAGCAAGGAAGGATGACAGTAGCTGAATACGAGTGTGAGTTTGTTAGGCTTAGCAAATACTCTAAAGAATGTGTGTTGACAAAGACCATCTTGTGCAAGAGGTTCGAATATGGGCTGAATGAGGATATCAAACTCCTAGTTGGCATTTTGGAGTTGAAAGAATTCGTGGTATTAGTTGAGAGGGCAAGTAAGGCCGAAGAGTTGAGTTCAGATAAGAGGAGGGCTGTGAGTGAAGCCCGAGATGCGAGAAAGAGACCGATGGGCAAGTCATATCAAGCCCAGCCGAATAGATCCAAGGAAGTGAATCGTCGGACGTCAGCCTCAGTGGGTTATTCGCATCGAGACTTGGACAATACTCGTCAGGGTTCGAGAGTCCGAGCCCCCTCGATGGAAAGTGTGGGCAATACAAAGAGTAAACCAGAGTGTCCAAGTTATGGTAGGTATCACACCGGAGAGTGTTGGGGAAACAGTCGGAAATGTTACAAATATGGTTCCCCTGACCACTTTATCCGTAACTGTCCCAAGAGGGATGATAAGGAAGAGAGGCAAGAAGTGAGACCTAGTGATGTGTCTACGAGGGGTAGACCACCAAGGAACCCAAGAGGTGGGGCTAGTGGTAGAGGTGCGTCCAGGGACTCTGCTGTGAGACCAGAGGGTCGGGCACCTGCGAGGACGTATGCCATTCGCACTCGCGAAGAGGCATCCTCCCCTGATGTGATAACGGGTACTTTTTCTCTCTTTGACACCTTTGTTATTGCTTTAAATGATCCAGGGTCTACTCACTCTTATATTTGCATGAGATTATCATCTAGTTTGAGTATGACCGTTGAGTCTACGGACATTGTGATTAAGGTGTCAAACCCGTTAGGAAAGCATGTGTTAGTGGACAAAGTATGTAAGAATTGTCCTGTAACACCCCAAACCCGGCCCAAACGCTACGACCAGATCTGGTATGCTACGGGGTTTATTGTAAAAACTTTGCTTTAACGTTTTTTTTGAAAATCTCAGTTTCTTTACTTAGGCATTTGTTAAAAATAGGATATCTGATGGAAACCTTTGCATTTTCTTTGAACGTGTTCGGAAAACCTATTTTATTACTTTTTATATTTTAAGTCCTTGAACATAAATTTATAAACTGTAAACACTGTCAAATATAAAGCGATAACCTAAACCATAGGGCCTTATTACATAAATAGTTCCAAAATTAAAACTTAAAGAAAACCAAAAATAATTCATGAAAATAAATAAAATAAAACTTGATGGCCCCTCGAGTCCGCCTCGGCTCCCCTGTCCATGATCTACTGCTCATCTGAAAAGTCAGGAAAAATAAAAGGGTGAGTCACCAAGACTCAGTGTGCAAATCCCGAAAACACATAAAAGGCTTTAGGCCCACAAACACATTATGGGCCTTGGCCCATACACAATGGTAACAAAATATTTACATGCAACATGGCCCATCCCAGCCTAGAAATCCATCCTCTACACACCAGCCCGTACCAACCATCACACCTTGGGGATTTCTACAATCAACCCACCAACCACTACACTCCACATCGACAGACATGCTGCCTATTCCTAATAATCAGGAATGGATTTAACGTGGCTTAGCCACCGATCACTATTATGACCTAACATTTCAATTCGTGGTTTAACCACCGATCACCAAGTGACCTATTATCATGCTCTTCCCCCTTAGTCATATTAATCCCATCCCATGCGTACATTCATGCAAAATCAAACAATATACCACTTAAGGATTTACAATCTAGCACATTCATCGATACACATAGAGAAGTTTCTATGATCACGCACTGCATCCATTGCCTACCCTTTTGTAACTCATTTGCTCATACAGCCTATTTTTTTGGCTTTTAGCCCATAACATATGTATATATACAGGTTAAGTAGTGTGATAGAGATCTACAGACCTGATTACGGTTAAAACGACACTTTCTATGTCGATGCTATCCGTAGCCGACACAACTGCTATTTGCCTAAGGTGTTGTTTAGAAGCCGGTCCACAGCCCGGTGGCCAATCTCGAACATCAGACACTGCGCGTTTCTTGAACTTTAGGGCTTAGACTACAGATCCAACTCCTTCCTTTGATTTGCTGACATTCGAGTCCATGAATGATTTTGGTCAGAAGGTACAACGATGATTGCTTAACGAACCATTAGGTTAAGACACGAATAATGAAAAGAAACCGATTGATCAACTTAAGGAGAACCAAAAACCTTACCTTGAAATCCTGAAAATAATATGATTCGTATGCTACCGATTTCTGGCTTAGAAACCTAGACGATTAGATCTCCTTCAAATCCCGAAATGCCGCCAAAGAAAAAGAACACAAGATTAGAGAAAACGTCAAACTAAAGATGGCCCTAACTACCAACTAGCCATTCGGCTTTGGCTTCAAAAGCCAAAAAAGATTGCAAAAAAATACTAGCACAAGTCGATACTCACATCTATAGAGGATTTCGGCTACTTCTAAACGATTCTGGCTTTATGGAGTATTCGGCACAAGAGGAAAAGAATGGAAAATAGTGTGAAGTGAGAGGTTTCGGCTTCTGAAGGAATCAAAAGGAAAGATTGCAGAGAATGGCTGAGGGTTTCGGCATAGAGAATGAGAGAAAAGCTTTAAAAGAATGGGGTTCAAAATGCCGGAATTGAAGAGATAGCCCCCCTATTTATAGAAACTTTTGGCAGTTACCTATCAAGAACCGAAAGTGCCCTTCCTGATAACTAACAACTAATCAAATAGTAGGGGAAATTTCGGCACCCTTATGGCATGTGGAAACCAATTTCCTCCCCCCTCCAAGAGATGGAAATTCGGCCATCACTGCACTCAGCAGATAGCTCCTATCTTTTCTCCTCTATCTTAATCCATTCACTCCTCCAGAAGAGACCTAGATAACACCACTTCCCCCCTATTTTATCAGCACCTTATCCCCATTATCCAAATCACTAAATCCCTCCAAATTTTAAGCCTCATTGTCGTCCCTCTTGCTCCCCTTTTAAGTGCCAAAAATGGCCCAAAGACATGGGCTCCTTACGGCCAAAACTTGGGCCTCTTCAACTGCTAATGGTGCCACCTTATAACTCCTTTGTAGCGCCACTTGTTACTGAGCCACAAGCCCACTTTGTAGTTTAAACCACAGATACTATCTTTTAAACCCTTTAGTGTCCCATCAAAAAATTTAATCAAGGCCTCGGCCCAATCCCGAGCCCATACTGGACCCCTAACACTCATACTAACATAACCACATACTAAACGCAAAGGCCCAATATTTCAGGATGTTACAGTTCTACCCCCCTTAAAGAAATTTCGACCGCGAAATTACTATCTATAGAAACAGTCGCACATCCTAACCTACAACACTACACTCACGCTGCGCACTCTGATTCTAAAACAGTAATACACTTTATAACTTAAGCTTGGAACCTCTTCACACAACCAAATATCTAATACAGAAGCAAACCCCAAGGCGACACACTTGGTCGGATAAACCCTTTATCCACCAACTCCTAAATCTACGCTTTCAATTCCACCAACTCCTTTGGCGCTATCCTATACGGAGTAATAGATACTGGTGCTGTTCTCGGAAGAAGATCGATACCAAACTCCACTTCACGATCCGGGGGTAATCCCGTGAGCTCTTCTGGGAAAACATCCAGAAATTCTTTCACCGTCCTAACATCTCTGACAGTTAGTTCCTTGGCTTCCAGAGCCCGAACAAACATTAGAATTGCCTCGCATCCTTTCCTGACCATCCTTTCTGCCCTTAAGGCAGACACCACATTTGACCAACAGTTCCCCCTTTCACCTATCACCAACACTTCACCACCCTTGGGAGTTTTTAACACCATACGCTTGGTTGCACAGTCCAAATTTGCTTGATACTTCACCAGCCAATCCATTCCTAAGATCAAATCGAACTCCCCAAATGGCAGTTCCATCAGATCAGCCCAAAAAGCTACCCCTTGAACTTCCAGGGGTACATCCTTATACAGTTTGTTCACCACTACAGTTTGTCCTAAAGGGCTCACTACAGTCCTTTCCCTAGAAGAAGTCTCATAATCTAAGTTCAAATTTCCCGCTATAGCACTAGCAACATAGGAGTGCGTCGAACCAATATCAATCAAGGCAGTATAAGGCAAACCATAAACTCGAAGTGTACCAGTTATGACATCCGGTGCGTCAGCCTCCTCTCGACGTCTGGCAGCATAGACTAACCCCGACTGTCTCACCTCAGTGTTTCCTGCCCCTTGGCCTGGTGCTCCACGGCCCCGACCGGAACCGTTACCACCTCTGGCTAGACCACGACCTCTCTGTGGCTGTTGACCACCTCTTCTTGGCTGTGCATTCCCTTGTCCCGTGGGACCTTCACTGCCTCGTTGCAGCAGACAGTTTCTAACTTGGTGGTCCGTAGATCCACACCTAAAGCACTTCCCACTGCCTGCCCAACACTCACCTACGTGGAATTTACAACATCGAGCACACTTCTGTGTCCGACTAGCAGCAACAGGTCTCTCCTTCCGCCTCGGCCCGTCTGACCTAGGCCTTTTCTGAGTACGCCCAGCTGCCCCTGACGATCCAAAATTCCTCTTACTTCCACCCCTATCTCTATCACGATTTAGTTTCTCTGTTCGCTTCACCTCCTCAGCTATCTTAGCTTTTTCCACAAGCACAACAAATTCCCTCTCCCGCTGTGGAGCTATCAATACATGCAAATCATCCCTCAGACCATCTTCAAATCGAACACAACATTCATGGTCTGTGGCCACCATTCCTCGAGCATAACGGCTAAGGCGTAAGAATTCTGCTTCATATGCAGCCACCGACCTACTTCCTTGCACCAGATTCAGAAATGCTCTACGCTGCGCATCCACATAACTTGTCCCAATGTATTTGCTCTAAAACGCCGTTTTGAAGAAATCCCAGGTGATACGGTCAGCCATCGTACCATCCTTAATCGTAAGCCACCATTGATAAGCTTCGTCCCGCAGGAGAGATACAACCCCTTTCAGCTTTTCCTCCTCCGTGAAATCCAGATCATCCATTATATGCTCAACTGCCTCCAACCAGTACTCAGCTGTACTCAGGGCTATTCCAGAAATTCCCCTAAACACTTCTGCCCTATTAGCTCTAAGTCGCTTCGACACAGATTTCCGGGCTCCTGTACCCACGCCTGCCCCATCAACCCTCTCTAAAACCCTTAACATCGCCTAAGACACTGCATCATCTCCGGCCGTCTGGTCCTAAAATTCTACCTCCGTAGCTGGTGGTACTGGCATCTCGTTTCCAGACCCATAACCAGATCCTACTGGTTCAGACACAGCCATCCTACCCCTACCACGGCCACGCGCAGGTTGTCCACGACCCCTTGTACTCATTCTACCGATTCGCGTTTATCTGATTAGAAATTTTATGAATTATTAATTTCTTCCACTGATTAACCACGAACAATCTTATGGACAATAGTTTTAAGAGTAGTTCTTTCGATTTCGAAATTATATCTACGGGTTTCAGTCTCAAGTTTATATCTCCTAGTTCCACATACATTCAACCATCATACATCAACATACAAGTAGCATCCATGAACCCACATTCATCATATAAGGGTATTTTCGTCATTTCACTTCCCGGGGGTATTTTCGTAGTTCTTTCCTACAGGGTATTTTTCGTAATTTCACAAAATAGGGTATCTTGGTGATTTTTCGAAATAGAGATATTTTGGTATATTTTATTTTATTATTTTTTTTACAGCAGGGGTATTTTGGACTTTTTAAAAAATGAGAATATTTTGGTAATTTCTCAAATTTTGATGATTTCGTACACCGGGTACTTTTGTAAATCTAGAGTTTTTCGGGTAAATTTACAAAACATGAGTATTTTGGTAATTTTGCCAACCGGGGGTGTTTTGGTGATTTCACAAATTTTGGTAGTTTTACAAATCTGGGGTATTTTGGGAAATTTTCACAAATCAAGGGTATTTCAAAAATTTTACAAAACTAGAGGGTATTTTTAGTAATTTTGCAAAATAGGGTGGCTGGTCCCTTCCGGGTTTTAATTATAAATTTTGGCCCGTCAACAAGTCCTCGTGGCTAAAGTGAACAGTCACTACGCACCAGGTAGGATTCCAGCGAAGAGGAGGTGAGTCACTAGGACCGCTTAAGTACCGTGCTCTCCACACAGAATCCAATCCTAGACATGCGCATGCTGTTGCCACACCCTAACCCAGCGACTGGTTTACGGACATGTTTAGTTAGATTAAGTTTTATGAATTTAAAGAGCTTGTTTAAACTAGGCCTAGAGTCCATTAATTCCTAACATACTAGTCTACGTCCATAATGCCCATCAACCCAGCATGCATATCACATCAAGAGTTAGAATACTTACCTGCGTGGATCGGGTGCCGGTAGACTCGAAGGTCATATCTCAACCAAAGCATTTTCACCAACTTTATACCCTACTACTGGACCCATTTCACAGCCCGAGTTTTGCAACTGGGCTCTGATACCAAAATGTAACACCCCAAACCCGGCCCAAACGCTACGACCAGATCTGATATGCTACGGGGTTTATTGTAAAAACTTTGCTTTAACAGTTTTTTTGAAAATCTCCGTTTCTTTACTTAGGCATTTGTTAAAAATAGGATATTTGATGGAAACCTTTGAATTTTCTTTGAACGTGTTTGGAAAACCTATTTTATTACTTTTTATGTTTTAAGTCCTTGAACATAAATTTATAAACTGTAAACACTGTCAAATAAAAAGCGATAACCTAAACCACAGGGCCTTATTACATAAATAGTTCCAAAATTAAAACTTAAAGAAAACCAAAAATAATTCATGAAAATAAATAAAATAAAACTTGATGGCCCCTCGAGTTCGCCTCGACTCCCCTGTCCACAATCTACTGCTCATCTGAAAAGTCAGGAAAAATAAAAGCGTGAGTCACCAAGACTCAGTGTGCAAATCCTGAAAACAAATAAAAGGCTTTAGGCCCACAAACACATTATGGGCCTTGGCCCATACACAATGGCAACAAAATATTTACATGCAACATGGCCCATCGCAGCCTAGAAATCCATCCTCTACAAACCAGCCCGTACCAACCATCACACCTTGGGAATTTCTACAATCAACCCACCAACCGCTACACACCACATCGACAGACATGCTGCCTATTCCTAATAATCAAGAATGGATTTAACGTGGCTTAGCCACCGATCACTATTGTGACCTAACATTTCAATTCATGGTTTAACCACCGATCACCAAGTGACCTATTATCATGCTCTTCCCCCTTAGTCATATTAATCCCATCCCATGCGTACATTCATGCAAAATCAAACAATATACCACTTAAGGATTTACAATCTAGCACATTCATCAATACACATAGAGAAGTTTCTATGATCACGTACCTGGCATCCATTGCCTACCCTTTTTAGGTAACACCACTGTTCATACAGCCTATTTTTCTGGCTTTTAGCCCATAACATATGTATATATACAGGTTAAGTAGTGTGATAGAGATCTACACACCTGATTACGGTTAAAACGACACTTTCTATGTCGACGCTATCCGTACTCGACACAACCGCTATTTGCCTAAGGTGTTGTTTAGAAGCCGGTCCACAGCCCGGTAGCCAATATCAAACATCAGACACCGCACATTTCTTGAACTTTGGGGCTGGGACTACAGATCCAACTCCTTCCTTTGATTTGCTGACATTCGAGTCCATGAGTGATCTTGGTCAGAAGGTACTACGATGATTGCTTAACGAACCATTAGGTTAAGACACGAATAACGAAAAGAAACCGATTAATCAACTTAAGGAGAACCAAAAACCTTACCTTGAAATCTCGAAAATAATATGATTCGTATGCTACCGATTTCTGGCTTAGAAACCTAGACGATTAGATCTCCTTCAAATCCCGGAATGCCGCCAAAGAGAAAGAACACAAGATCAGAGAAAATGTCAAACTAAGGATGGCCCTAACTACCAACTAGCCATTTGGCTTTGGCTTCAAAAGCCGAAAAAGATTGCAAAAAAATACCAGCACAAGTCGATACTCACCTCTACAGAAGATTTCAGCTACTTCTAAATGATTCTGGCTTTATGGAGAATTCGGTACAAGAGGAAAAGAATGGAAAAGAGTGTGAAGTGAGAGGTTTCGGCTTCTGAAGGAATCAAAAGGAAAGATTGTAGAGAATGTCTGAGGGTTTCGGTATAGAGAATGAGAGAAAAGCTTTAAAAGAATGGGGTTCAAAATGCCGGAATTGAAGAGATAGCCCCCTATTTATAGAAACTTTCTAAGCACTTACCTATCAAAACCGAAAGTGCCCTTCCCGATAACTAACAACTAATCAAATAGTAGGGAAATTTCTAAGCACCCTTATGGCATGTGGAAACCAATTTCCTCCCCCCAAAGAGATGGAAATTCAGCCATCAACTCATTCAGAGATAGCTCCTATCTTTTCTCCTCTATCTTAATCCATTCACTCCTCCGGAAGAGACCTAGATAACACCACTTCCCCCTATTTTATCAGCACCTTATCCCCATTATCCAAGTCACTAAATCCCTCCAAATTTTAAGCCTCATTGCTGTCCCTCTTGCTCCCCTTTTAAGTGCCGAAAATGGCCCAAAGACATGGGCTCCTTACGGCCAAAACTTGGGCCTCTTCAACTGCTAATGGCGCCACCTTATAACTCCTTTGCAGTGCCACTTATTACTGAGCCACAAGCCCACTTTGTAGTTTAAACCACAGATACTATCTTTTAAACCATTTAGTGTCCCATCAAAAAATTTAATCAAGGCCTCGGCCCGATCCCGAGCCCATACTGGACCCCTAACACTCATACTAACATAACCACATACTAAACGCAAAGGCCCAATATTTTAGGATGTTACATGTCCTTTGTTGATTTAGAATAATTGTTTTCTGGCAAAACTTATGTTGTTGCCGTTTGATGAGTTCGATTTAATCCTAGGCATGGATTGGTTGACTACCCATAGTGTCTTAGTGAACTGTGGTAGTAAGTTTTTTGAACTAAAATGTGAAAGTGGAGATGTAGTTCGGGTTGAATCAGGTGGATCGGACCGTCTACCCGTGATGATTTCTTCTTTAGTGGTTGAGAAATGTTTAAGAAAAGGGTGTGAGTCCTATCTTGCATTTGTGTTGAATACTCAAGAGGTTGGAGTAGGGTTTGAAACAGTGCCAATGGTATGTGAGTACCCAGATGTGTTTCTGGAAGAGTTACCTAGATTACCTCCAGTGAGAGAGGTCGAGTTTAGAATTGAGTTGGTTCCGGGAACGGCACCTATTTCAATTGCCCCGTACAGAATGGCACCTGTAGAGTTGAAAGAACTGAAGGTTCAGTTACAAGAGTTGATAAATAAGGGTTTTGCAAGACCGAGCTACTCGCTGTGGGGTGCTCCGGTATTGTTTGTGAAGAAGAAAGATGGGTCTATGAGGTTGTGTATAGACTATAGACAACTGAACAAGGTTACAGTTAAGAATAAGTATCCTTTACCAAGGATTGATGATCTTTTCGATCAACTGAAGGGAGCTACAGTGTTCTCTAAGATAGACTTGAGGTCTGGTTATTATCAGCTCAGAGTGAAAAAGCAAGATGTGTTGAAAATTGCATTTCGGACAAGGTATGGCCATTATGAGTTTTTGGTTATGCCGTTTGGTTTGACGAATGCACCTGCAATTTTTATGGATCTGATGAACCGTGTTTTCAGACCATATGTGGACAAGTTTGTGGTTGTCTTTATTGATTTACATATTGATCTATTCTCGGGATGAGAACGATCATGAAGAGCACTTGAGAATTGTCTTGCAAACTTTGAGAGATAAGCATTTGTATGCTAAGTTTAGCAAGAGTGAGTTTTGGCTCCGAGAGGTCGGATTCCTAGGACACATGATGTCAGGTGATGGTGTTAGAGTTGACCCGAGTAAGATATCGGCTGTTATGGATTGGAAACCACCGAGGAACGTGTCAGAAATTAGAAGTTTCTTGGGATTAGCAGGATATTACAGACATTTTGTAATGGGTTCTCTGTGATTGCTACCCCGATGATGAAACTATTGCATAAAGATGTCAAGTTTGAATTGTCTGAGACATGTCAACAGAGCTTCGAGAGACTGAAAACAATGTTGACTGAGGCACCGATTTTGGTTTAACCAGAATCAGGGAAGGAGTTCGTGGTATATAGTGATGTCTCTTTTAATGGTCTCGGTTGCGTGTTAATGCAAGAGGGTAAGGTAGTCACTTACGCCTCGAGGCAGTTAAAACCGCACGAGAAGAATTATCCGACTCACGATTTAGAGTTGGCTGCGATTGTGTTTGCGTTAAAGATTTGGCGACATTATTTGTATGGCAAAAAGTGCCGAATCTTTACGGATCACAAGAGTTTAAAGTATTTGATGGATTAGAAGGATCTGAATCTGAGACAGAGACGGTGGCTTGAATTGTTGAAAGACTATGAGTTAGTCATTGATTACCACCCGGGAAAAGCGAATGTAGTTGCGGATGCCTTAAGTAGGAAATCCCTGTATGCTCTAAGAGTTATGAGAGCGAGTTTAGCATTGTCTGATGATGGTGCTATTTTGGCAGAGTTGAGAGCTAGGCCACTATTTGTTCAACAAATATGTGAGGCTCAGAGAAATGACAGTGAGATGCAAGCTAAGATAGCTAAGTGCGGATCAGGAAGTGATTCTGATTTTCGAGTGGATTTGAATGGTTGTCTGATGTATCGTGACAGAATTTGTGTTCCTAAAATAAGGAGTTAATTCGAAAGGTTTTGTATGAGGCCCACAGTGGATGCTTGTCGATACATCCGGGCGATGCGAAAATACACACGATTTGAGGAAGTTGTATTAGTGGCGGGTATGAAAAGAAATATTTCAAAGTTTGTGGCAAAGTGTCTGATTTGCCAACAAGTGAAAGCTGAGCATCAAGTGCCTTCAGGATTGCTTCAGCCAGTGATGGTTCCCGAATGGAAGTGGGATCGGGTTACCATGGATTTTGTGACGGGGTTGCCGACGACTCCGAGAAAGAGAGATGCTATGTGGGTTGTTATGGAGAGATTGACGAAGTCAGCTCACTTTATTCTAGTACGTGTTGATTATTCACTGGATAAGTTAGCTGAGTTGTACGTGGCAGAGATAGTGAGATTGCATGGTGTACCTATATCTATTATATCGGATAGAGATACGAGGTTTACTTCGAGATTTTGGAAGAAGTTGCAAAAGGCCATGGGTACGAGATTGAATTTCAGTACTGCGTTCCATCCGCAATCCCATGGTCAGTCTGAAAGAGTAATTCAAGTTCTTGAAGATATGCTTTGATGTTGTGTGTTAGAATTTGAAGGTACTTGGGAGAGATATCTACCTTTGGTCGAATTCGCCTATAACAATAGTTATTAGTCGAGTATACAGATGACACCGTATGAGGCTTTGTATGGCCGTAAGTGTCGAACTCCTTTGTATTGGACCTAGCTTAGTGAGAAACGGATCCATGGGGTCGATCTAGTAAAAGAGACCGAAGAGAAAGTGAAAGTAATCTGTAATAGTCCGAAAAAATTGCTTGGACCGGCGTAAGTCGTATATCTGATTTGAAAAGAAAAGAAATTGAGTTTGAGATAGGCGACAAAGTATTTTTGAAAGTATCGTCGTGGAAGAAGATTATGAGATTTGGACGGAAAGGGAAATTGAGTCCAAGGTTCATAGGGCCGTATGAGATTACAGATAGAATTGGGCCTGTAGCTTACCGGTTGGCTTTGCCGGTAGAGTTGGAAAAGATTCATAACGTGTTCCATGTGTCGATGTTGCGACGGTATCGCTCCGATCCTTCACATGTGATTCCTTCAACGAAATTGAGATAAGACCTGGATATGTCTTATGAAGAGGCTGATTAAGATCTTGGCTCGAGAAGTGAAACAGTTGAGAAATAAGAGCATAGCACTAGTGAAAGTGTTATGGCAGAAACATGGCGTGGAAGAGGCTACGTGGGAACGAAAGAAGCTATGAGAGAGCAACATCCAAACCTCTTTTCTGGTAAGATTTTCGGGGGCGAAAATCTCTAAAGGAGGGGAGAGTTGTAACATCCTGGTTTAGGGCCCAGTCGGAATAGTGGTTTGAGGCCACAAATCCGAGGGTCATGAATGAGTTTTTGAGGCTTATATTATGTATGCATGCTAGTGTGAAAGTTTCATGAAGCAATTTTGTGAAATTGTGGTGGAATTGTCCAAAAGGACTAAATTGCAAAAGTTGCAAAATGTGTGTTTCTAGAAGCTATATGTGTGAAATAGCTTTAGATTATTAATTAGAGGTCCTTAAATAGCAATTTATCCAAATTCTAATTTTTGGACAAAAATGGGCATGGATGAGTTAAAATTGAAAGTTTATCAAAAAGGGCATTTTGGTCATTTATCAATTAAGTGATTAAAATCGGTGAAAAGATGATAGAAATTCATTCATCTTCTCCCCATAGCTGCCGAAAATTTGAGAGGCCATTGTTAGGGTTCTTTCAATTTTCAAGCTTGCTAGTAAGTGCTCCTAAGCCCGGTTTTGATATTCTTCGTATTTTTGAAGTCCCTTAGCATGAGTAAGCTATTTATAGCTATTTGGTGAGCTATTATGGATGTTCAAAAATGTATATATGTATGACATGCATGTATTTTGATGTTTTATGGAAGAATATGAAAGCTTGATGTAGTAGAAACATCTTTTGCTAAGTGATTTTCCATGAAAATGCATGTAGGGACTTAGTTGTGAAAATCTTAAGTTTGGTCATTCATGGGTGATTTAGTGAGATTTGATGAATGCTTTAGTTGAGTAAGTGGTTCGGCTAAGCATGAAAGAGTACAAAGTTGAATAAAAATCACTTTACGGGCCTTCGGGACTAAAGTGTAAATATGAGAAAGTTTAGGGGCAAAATAGTAATTTTGCTAAAGTATGAGATGTGGATCAATTTAGTCAATATGTGTATTGAATAAGCTGATTTATTCATTATAGATCAAGAAAGACGAAGCCCAGATTGAAACTGAGGCAAAACTAAGGTGGTGGACTAAATTGCATATTTCTGTACTTTTGAGTATCGAGGTAAGTCTATGCATAAACAATGCATTCATACTTACAATTTGTAAATGCTAGCTAGGGTGTAGCATGAATGAGAATGAATGAGAATGATTTGGAACCTATGTGGTTCAAGTAGAATGAATGTAGTATAGATGTGAATGGATGAGTAATTGGGTAAATAGACTTGTGCATGTGTTGTGATAATGCTAGATGGTGGGCTAAGTGCGATACCATCCGAATGCATATTGATGATGAGCTGGCTATGTGCGATGCTATCATTAGGTATATCATTTATTGGCTATGTGCGAGATCACAATGATTACCTTTATGGTAGGCTAAGTGGGATACCACCTTATAAATTGATTGTGGTGTGCTAAGTGCGAAACCACCGAGATATTGGCTGTGTGGATTAATTGTATATATTAGGCGTGTGTAATAGCCATTGGATAAGATATGTGGATTAGTTGTGTGGATTAGCTATGTGAGTTAGCTATGTGGATGTATTAGTAAGCAATAATGATGTGTTGGTAAATTGGTAAGGGATAGAAAGAGTAAGCATAGTTGTATATTATATGTTGGTATAATGGTAATTGTGGTTGGGCTTATACTATGATGCTTAGTTGTTTATGTGTAAACTTACTAAGCTCAAAGCTTACTCTCTTTCTTTTCCCTTGTCTTATAGATTTAAAGCGTTGAATCGAGATACGAGGATAATCAGAAGATAGCCCACATATCAGCACACTTTGGTACATGAACTTAGCGTTCTGTATATGGCATGTATAGGGGCTAGATAAGTTAGTAAATTTTGTTGTAAATGGCTAAGTTGTGTTTTCCTTTAGTGGATAGCTTATTTTGCATAATGCCATGGTTGTTGGCTATTACATTATATGAAAGAAAGATGTAGTTTTCTATGTGAGAATGCACTTTAATTTGAGTTGATTATGATGGTGTTAGATGAGTATATGTTGTGTATGTTAGAAGGGTGAAAAGAACTTGACACTTAGTCTTGTTCTTGACCATGTGGATAGACACACGGGCGTATGTCTAGACCATGTGTGACACACGGTCAGCCCACGGGCGTGTGCTGTGGCCGTGCGTCCCCTGCATGTTTATATTTGAAAATAGAATAGACCCCGGACTAGTCACATGGGCGTGTGCCTAGGGCGTGTGGGATTCATCAGTGTTGGCCATGGGCTAGTCACACGGGCGTGTGTCTAGACTCTAGGCCTTGCGAGGGAAGTCAGTGTTCACCACGTTTGGGGAGCACGGGCGTGCCATGGCCGTGGGGCATTTGGCAGAATGCTTGGGTTATTAGGCATGGTCTGGGGACATGGGCGTGTGTGCTCATGCACAGGAGTGTCTAATCTTGCACGGGCGTGTGAGACCTGTTTAAAAGAGAAATTTTAAGGATCGTAAAAGCTCCGGTTTAGTCTCGAGAGTCCTCGTGTGTATGAGTGAGGCCTTGTAAGTCGATAATGAAGTTATAGCGATTAATGACGTTGAGCCTAAGTGGCGATTAAGCGGTTTGATTTGGGTAACACCTCGGGCCTGGTTCCCAGCGTAGAACCCGGGTAAGGGGTGTTACAACCTCTACGTCCTCATTCATGTCAAGCACAACAAAGTTAACAAGAAATATAAACTTATCAACTTTTACCAGAATTTCTTCAATAATTCCCCTAGGATATTTAATAGATCTGTCAGCTAACTGAATACTCATCCTAGTGGGTTTGGGTTCTCCTAGACCAAGTTGCTTAAACATTCTATAAGGCATTAAATTAATACTAGCACCTAGATCAGCTAATGCTTTTTCTATGTTCAAACTACCAATTAAACAGGGAATAGTAAAACTTCTTGGATCTTTTAACTTAGTTGGTAGCTTGTTTTGGATGATGGCTAAACATTCTTCATTAAGTTCCACTGTTGAAATATCTTCGAACTTCCTCTTATTTGTAAGAAGCTCCTTTAAAAACTTTGCATATGTTGGCATCTGCGAAATAGCTTCAACAAAAGGTAAGTTAATATGCAATTGTTTAAACAGTTCAAGAAATTTACCATATTGTGCGTCTAAGCGGTCTTTTTTCAACTTTGCTGAATATGGAATCGGTGGTTTAATTCCCTCACAAATTGGAGTTGCATTTGCCTCATCAGGTTCGTGTGATGTCTTTTTCTTCGGTTCAATTAATTCCTTTCCACTTCTTAGCGTCACTGCTTTTACCTGCTCTTTGTCCCTAGGTAAAATTTCTGATTGTATTTCAGAAACTAACTTAGTAAGTTGTGCAATTTGATCCTTGAGCTCCTGTGTCGATGCTTCTTGTTTTTTAAGTTTTGTTTCTATACTTTGGAAACATGTTTCTATTGTTGCTATATATTTTGTCAGCATCTCCTCAAGGTTCGGCTTCTTTTCCTATGGGTACTGCTGCTGTTGGAAATTTAGAGGGTGTTGTTGTCTTTGATTTCCTTGACCACCCCATGAAAAATTGGGGTGGTTCTTCCAACCTGGATTGTAAGTATTGCTATAAGGGTTATTTTGATATCTGAAATTATTATTTACATAGTTCATTTATTCGCCTTCTATGCCATGTCCGTAGGGTGGGTACTTAGGATTCGCCACACCTCCACTTGTTTCGCACTGCATAACAGGTTGTACCTACAAAGAATTACACAAACCATCAAATTTTTTAGTTAACACATCTACCTGATTCGATAGCATGGTTATCTTTGCGTCGAGGTTGAAAAACACCGACGACTTTAAATCGGCTTTGCCCTCGTGACTTGCCACTGATAGTTATTTAGGGACATCTCCTCTATAAATTTGTAAGCTGCTTCAGGTGTTTTATTATTCAGAGTTCCACCGGCTGCTGAATCGATCAATTGCCTAGTTGAGGGGTTCACACCGTTGTAAAAAGTTTGGACCTGTAGCCACAAGGGTAATCCATGGTGTGGGCACCTTATCAATAGATCTTTGTATCTCTCCCATGCATCGTAAAGTATTTCTAAATCCATCTGCACAAAAAGAGATATCATTCCTTAATTTAGCAGTTTTGGCCGGAGGAAAATATTTTAATAAAAAATTTTCGGTCATTTGTTCCCATGTAGTAATTGATCCTCGGGGAAAAGAATGCAACCACTGTTTAGCTTTATTCCTCAAAGAAAAGGGAAATAATTGAAGTCGGATGGCATCATCAGAAACGCCATTAATTTTAAAAGTGTCACAGAATTCAAGAAAATTCGCTAAGTTTGTGTTAGGATCCTCATCCTGCAAACCATCAAACTAAACGAACTGTTGTATCATCTGTATAGTGTTAGGTTTCAATTTGAAATTATTTGCAGCAATAGTAGGTCTAAAAATACTAGATTCAGTACCAACTAAACTAGGCTTAGCATAATCATACATAGTTCGAGGAGCCTATTTTTCGGCCATATCTGGAGGTAGCAGATTATTTTCAGCCATCTCTTCGGTGGTATTGATGATGTTTTCTTGCTCTTCTTTTGTGTATTGTAGACTTCTCCTAATTTCTCTCTGGTTTCTGCGAGAGGTTGCTTCGATCTCACTATCATAAATTAAAGGTCCTGTCGGGTTCCTTCTAGTCATAAACTAGAGGTACCTACAAGGAGCAAAGACTAAAATTTAGAAAGATAAAAATAGAAAAAAAAATAAGAGTAAAATTGTAGAAAATAAAAATGGCTAAAGTAATAAAAATTGAGTGTTCTTAATATTTCAGTTCCCCAGCAACGGCGCCAAAAACTTGATAGGTGTGTCACAGTCTTAAAATTTATAACGAGAATGATCGAGCCTAAAAACTAACTATGACAACGATTGAGGCAAGTGTACCTATCGAACAGTAGTATAGCTTAGTGGCAAGACCGGATTGTCGAACCCAAAAGAACCGAAAGTACTAATACTAACTTTCTTTTTATTATTTAGCCTTAAAATTTAAGTGAATCGATTTAATCTAGAAAATTAACTAACTACTAAGCTAAAGAATATGAGACAAAAAGAATGAAATTAGGGAAATACTTCTGGGAAAAACCAATTGATTAAAACAATATCCAAGGAAGAATCCACCTAGACTTCACTTGTTATCTAACTCTGAACCAGACGATTTATTCATTTGACTTGATCCGTAAGATTCCCTAATGTATATTAACCCCTCTCTCGAGGCGACTAACGTCTAACCCTAGGTTGATTAATTGAAATATCTTTCTAATTAAAACCCCTAGAATAGTATTAACTCGATCTATGGACTCCCATATTAGGTTTCACCCTAATCCGACAAAATCTCGTCACCCTATCTCTAGGCGTGCGATCAACTCGGCTTAATTATGCTAGATCTACTCTTAGGCAGGGACTTTTGCTCCTCCACCTAAGCACATCAAACTTGAATTAATATCCCGAAAATATCAACACAAGAATTAAGAACACATAATTAAGAACAAATCAAATATTTATCATATAGTTCAGCAAAAGGATAACAAGATTCATCTTGGGTTTCTCCCCCTCGGGTATTTGAGGGTTTAGTTCATAATGATAATAGAATACATCTCAAAAGAAAAGATAAAACAAAACATAAGAAAAACTCTAAAACCCCTGAAGGAATTGAAGAGAGATCCTCCGTCTTGAGTATAACTCCGCTTCTTGAGATGAATCAACTGGCTTTTTCAAGTAATTTCCACAGTCTGATCTTTCTAGCTCGGCTCCTTGGCCTAGCCGGGCCTTATGAAAGTTGGCCTCTAGGGTGTTTATATAGGCTTTTGGAATGTGTTTCTTTACCCCTAAGTATCCAAATCAGAGTGAAATTCCTCTCCTCCACGGCGAGGACACGCCCTTGGCACACGCCAGTGAATTGTGGCAGTAGTGTTCGGGTCTAATTAGGGAGGCACGGCCGTGTTGCTTGGGCCTGGTAGTGTCAATTTTGTGATTTGGCCTATTTGGTCCGTTTTAAGATCAAGCTCGTTCTTTTCATCCTCTGGTGCTTTCCTGAGTATAAAACATGAAAACAAAGGATTAAGAGCACCAAATTACACAATTCAAGGCTTAAATCACCCAAAAGCATGCTAAATGTGGGTTTAAAATATGTTATTATTTCGGTTTATCATATGCCAAAGGAAGAGTTGCAACGGAGTATGAGAGATGCGTACGATTCGAGGATGGGTTAAGAGACAACCTTAGGGTATTCATAGCTCCACAGAGGGAGTGGGACTTTGCGATCTTGGTGGAGAAAAAAAAAATAGCGAAGGAAGTAAAGCGCACAGAGCGCCTCAATCGAGAGAAGGAGATGGGCAAGAACAAACGGAACGTGGAAGCTATGAGGGCTGGACAGAGGCCTACGAGGAGGGCTAGAGTGAATGGGCCGGTTAGAGCTGAGGCCCCTATTGCTGCTGCTAATATCGGGATACCACCTTGTGCTGTTTGTGGAAAAAGGCATACGAGCGAATATTGGAGGAAAATAGGAGCTTGTTTGAGTTACGGATCTATGAAACATAGGATTAGAGAGTGCCCGAGAAGGCTAGACTAGGAGCGAGCCGATGGCAGAGGTAATTTTCAGCCACAGAGGGGTGGTCAACAACCACTAAGGGGCCATGGTCAAGCCAGAGGCGGCAATGGCACAGGACGAGGACGTGGAGCACCGGGCAGGGATTCAGGACAGGCAGAGGCGAGGCAGCCAGCTTTAGTCTATGATGCACGTCGTAGAGAGGAAGGAGATGCACCCAATGTGATAACGGGTACGTTCCTTATTCGTGAGCTACCTTATATTGCGCTAATTGATGTGGGTTCAACACATTCGTACATTGCATGCAATAAGATTGAAACTGTGGGAGATGAGTTTGAAACCCTTGCGAATGAAATGATTGTATTAAGTCCTTTAGGGCAGTCGGTGAAAGTTAGTACGTTGTTTACGAATGTACCATTGGTAGTTCAAGGAGTTACTTTCTTAGCGGACTTGATGGAATTACCATTTGGTGAGTTTGACCTCATCTTAGGCATGGATTGGTTGACGAGGCACCAAGCAACTTTAGATTGTCTTTGCAGGCGGATGGTGTTAAGAATCGTGGAAGGTGAGGAAGTAGTAGTGATCGGGAATGACGAGATTACTTGTCGAACGTGATTTCGGCTTTAAGGGCAGAGAAGTTGGTGAGGAAGGGCTGTGAAGCTTACTTAGCCTATATTAGTGATATGGAACCTAAGAGTGTTACTGTTAAGAATTTGAGAACAGTAAAAGAATTCCCTGATGTTTTTTCGGAGGAATTGCCTGGGTTACCTCCAGTAGAGAGGTGGAGTTTGGAATAGAATTGTTACCGGGTATGGCTCCAGTGTCCATCACACCTTATAGGATGGCACCGAAGGAGCTGGTGGAGTTGAAGGCCCAGATTCAGGATTTATTGGACCGCGGATTTATTAGACCAAGTGTGTCTCTATGGAGAGCACCAGTATTATTCGTGAAGAAGAAGGATGGGTCCATGAGGATGTGCGTTGATTATCGGGTGAGGGAAGTCACTTTCTTAGGGCATGTAGTCTCAGCTGAGGGGATTAGAGTTGATCCTTGGAAGGTGGAAGCAGTGTTGGATTGGAAACGACCGAAGACGGTGTCAGAAGTTCAGAGTTTTCTAGGCCTGGCTGGGTACTATAGGCGGTTTGTTGAAGGATTCTCCCTAATCGCAGCACCCTTGACCAAGCTGCTACGGAAGGGGGTGTCGTTTGTGTGGACTGATAAACAGCAAGAAAGCTTTGAGAAGCTTAAGAATGTTTTAACGGAGGCCCCTGTTTTGATTCAGCCGGAGCCTGGGAAGGAGTTTACGGTTTATAGTGATGTGTCACACGTGGGCTTGGGCTGTGTTTTGATGCCGAAAGGGAAGGTGGTTGCATATGCGTCACGCCAGCTTAAGGCTCATGAGGGGAATTACCCAAGCCATGATTTGGAGTTGGCAGCAGTGGTATTCGCACTTAAGATTTGGAGGCATCATTTGTATGGAGAGAAGTGCACCATCTATACGGATCACAAGAGTCTGAAGTACCTCTTAACTCAGATGGAGTTGAACTTGAGGCAACGTAGATGGATTGAGCTGTTAAAGGATTATGATTGCACGATCGAATATCACCCAGGCAAAGCAAATGTGGTGGCTGATGCGCTAAGCCGTAGGGCTATGTCAGACTTGAGGGCGATGTTTGCTCGGTTGAGTTTGTATGACGATGGGAGTTTGTTAGCTGAGTTGCAAGTGAAGCCACTGTGGGTTGAGCAGATTAAAGCTAAGCAGTCGTTGGATGAAACTTTGGGTTCTCGATTCAAGCAAATTAAGAAAGGGGAAACCACAGATTTTGGGTTAAATAGTGATGGGTTGTTGTGTTTCTGTGGTAGAATTTGTGTGCCAAGGGACGAAGAGCTAAGGAAGTCTATACTACGGGAAGCGCATAGTAGTACCTAGCTATGCACCCCAGAGGTAACAAGATGTATCGAGACTTACGAGAGCTTTATTGGTGGCTGTGATTGAAACGCGAGGTTACGGAGTTTGTGGGCAAATGTTTGGTATGTCAGTAAGTGAAAGCGAAACATCAACTACCATCAAGATTACTGCAGCAGATTAAGATTCCACTATGGAAGTGGGAGCGGGTTACTATGGATTTCGTTAGTGGGCTACCCTTGACGTCTGCTAAGAAAGACTCTGTGTGGGTTATTGTGGATCGGTTAACTAAGTCTTCCCATTTTGTACCGGTCCGCACCGACTACTCATTACAGAAGTTGGCAAGGTTGTATGTGGCGGAGATTGTGAGGTTGCATGGGGTTCCGGTCTCTATTATATCGGATAGAGACCCTCATTTTGCGTCGCGTTTTTGGAAGAAGCTGCATGAAGCCCTGGGTACGAGTTTGGATTTTAGTACAGCATTTCACCCTCAGACTGATGGTCAGTCGGAGAGGGTAATTGAAGTTTTGGAGGATATTATAACAGCCCGGTTTAGACCCTAGACGGAACAGTGGTTTCGAGACCACGAATCTGAGGTCGTAAAAATATTTTAATATTAGTTTTGGTGTTGATTATATGTGATATAGTCTGTGCAAAAATTCTGTGTGATAATTTTATCGACTGTGTGTCAAATTATGAAAAAGAATTATGTAACAGCCCGAATGTGACCCTCATCGAAATGGTGGTTTCGGGACCACGATTTTGAGCTAAAAATATTTTAAATAATTTATTTGATAGCTAGATTATGCGTTCGAGGGGGTGTTAAAATATTGTGGAGTTATTTGTATGTTTGAGTGGTTAATTTAAGAAAAGGATTAAAATGAGTAAATGGGAAAGTGGCTATTGTGGAAATTAGGGCTAAATTGATTGGATTTCTTTTCACATGGGATTTAAGTTGCAATTTAACCATATTTTTCCTCATAGTGGACGACATTGACCATGAGTAGTGCATATATTATATATTATATATATTATTATTTTTATTAGTTAGTGGGGTGATAATTAATAAAGTATTATTTGGTTAAAGAAATAATAAGAAAAACATATTTTCTCCCTACTTACTTCATCTTCTCTATGAAAACAAAGAGAAAAGAAGTGAAAATTTAAGCTCCATAGTCGGTCCTTGCATGTCCTCTTAAGGTAAGTAATTAAGCTTCATTTTTGTAAATTCTTGCATGGTTGTGTTAGCTATCATGAATACTTTAAAATACATGTGGAAATTTTGGAGTTTGAAGCTTATTTTAGGTTCGGCCATGGATGAGTACATCGATATAGTCATGTTTGATAGAAGATTTTTAAGTATGAGCTAGACATAAACATGTTTGAGTAGGAATTTGGATAAGATGGATGAGTGAATGCTTGAATTATGAAATTAAATAGTTGAGGGTATAAATACAAGAATAAATGGCTTATATAGATGTAACACCCTGAAAAGGGCCTATGCATTTTTGGTTTAATTGTACAAAATGACATATCTTATGTGTTATGAATATATTTTGAACACTTTTGGAAACCTGGAAATGTATGGAAATGTTAAGTTTAAAAGAGGAAAGTGAACATTTTTAGAACCTTGGAAATGTAAGGAAATGTCATGGAAATGTAAGGAAATGTCTTGGAAATGTAAGGAAATGTCTTGTAAGGAAATGTCATGGAAATGTAAGGAAATGTCAAGTTTACTGTTACTAGGTCGAAAATTTTGGAAACTTAGAAATGACCTAGAAATGACGAGTTTAAAGGTTTAAAAGGGGAAATTAAGGCAAGGTGGCCTTAAAAGAATAAGTTTGTGAAATTTGACACACAAACATGCTTGGAAAAGTGGTCTGAAGATGCCACTTAGGGCCTATGGAAATGGCGCCATATGCAAGAGGAATGGGCCTAAGTTCGAGTCACATGGGAAGCAAATAAAAGAAATTTTATTTTGCTACAAGGAGCAGAGAGGTGGACGGCACATGGCTATAAATTAGGAGCTTTTATTATTTTATAAATAGTGGATAAATAAGGGATTTATTTATCATTATTTTCAAGAGATAATTGTTGGATTAAATTCTTTTAATTTGATTAAAGAGATAAAGAGGAAAATAAGGGAGAAGTGATGGCAAATAAGGGACTTTGAGTTTAATAATTTCGGCTAAGTAAGGATAGTTGCTGAATTATCTTTTAGTCATAATTAAAGAGATAAAGCTATTAAAATAGAAGAGTGATGGCCAAGTAAGGGACTCCTTAGATGATAATTTCGGCTATAAAAGGAAAAGAGAGGCCATTCTGCATTATTATATGTTCTTTGAAAGCCTCTGCCGAATTCTCTTCACCAAATCTTCTTCTTCTTTTATTTTTGCCAAGCTAAAATACCTTGTGATCTAGTCGAATCCTCCATCTTTATTCTTCCTTCTCTTTTCTTTCTAAATCCCTCCAAAAGCCGAAAGTTGTGAGATCATCATCTAGCCATAGCCGAATCTCTCGAAGGTTGAAGTGAAGGTGCAATCGATTTCTTCAAGTAAGGGTAAGATCTCATTCGGTTTCATCCTTTTTCTTAAGATTTGCCAAATCTAGGACTAACCCCATTAATATCTTGTTACCGAAACTTTGAAGAGATCTTTCGGGATTTAGTAAGTGTCGACTACAAGAAGGAGAAGTTCTTTTCCAAGGTACACCATAGGCCACGTGTTCCCTAGTTATTCGGTGAGTTTGGGATTTAAAATCCACAAGGTAAGTGTCTATAGTATTCGGCCAAGGCCATGTTTGGTAAATATATGTGTTCATTAATTATTCAAAAGCCGAAAACTAACCAAGTTAATTGATTCAATGCTTGGCGAATGCAAGAAGAGTATAGTAGAGATTTCAAGACTTGATTCTTAAGTCAAATGGCAACAAGGTAAGTTTAAGTATACTAATCCTACTAGGATTTGGATTTATGGCGAATGGCTTTTTATTAAAGTAGTAGGTGATTAATCAAATGCAGGAGGATTAAGGATCTAAGCATTAGATCAAGCTTTTCGAGATTTCAAGACCCTTTCGGTAAGTATGATAAGTTATGGATATTTGGTTAAGAATTGGTATATTGATGATTAAATCGATTGTTCGATTAAGTGTGTTGATGGAGGCGAATACCATTCAAGAAGGGAAAGGGAAGGTCCCTATCCCAAGTTTAAGAAGAGATCTGTCTCGGCGATTAGGGATTGGCCACCGGGTGTGGACCAAATCGGAACAAGAAAGTAGGCAAATAGCCGTAGTATCGCCTAGTGATAGCATCGATGCTCGAAAGCATAGTTCTCCAAGTGATCGGTGTGTGATTAACCCACCGTTTTACGGGTATATGATATGTATGTGAAATGTGTATGTGTTATGAATGTGCTAACTAGTGCAAAGTGGAAATTGTGATAAGGTTACCCTCAAGGGTATGTCGATAATCCTGGTAAGTACCAAACCCGATGATATGTGATTATTAATATGAATATGTGATAATATGCTTGATGAACATGCTCATGCATCATTACATTCTATCATTATTTTATGTGGCATGTGCATGGGTTGGGATATGAAAGAAGATGCGGGTGTACTTGAGTGCGTGGTTTGATGTTAGACTTGAGCTACATCGTGGATTGACGTTGGCGAGAGGTCACGTTGTGGATTAATTGCGATTTAGTTCGCGTGGCTTGATGAGTGGCTATGTGCCTCATCGTGGTTGATATCGGCTATGTGCCATATCGTGGTTGATGAGTGACTATGTGTCCCATCGTGGTTTTGGTGTTAGATACGGCTAAATCGTGGATTGGCGCTGACTGAGGTCGCATTGTGGACTATTGTGCTTAATTGCAAGTGGACGGCAGTGATTGCCTTTGGAGTGAAAAGGAGAGGGTGATTTGATAATCCCACAGGTGTGTGGTAAATTTGGATAAGGGGGTGTGTAGCGGATGGACCCTAGGTTTGGGTTGGGCTTCATAATTGCATGATTTCGTATGTGAACATATGTGGAAATGGGCCAAGCCCAATATGATATGTGGATTAATGTGGAAATGGGCTAAGCCAAGTATGTGGAAATTATGTGGTTAACTACCCTATTTGATGAATGTGATATGAATATGGGCCAAGCCCGAATGTGGTAACATGTGAATTTGATAATTGATATCCGATATATGAGTTAATATGTGGTTAACATGTGGGTGGAATTCATGGACTAATTACACATCGAGTCAGTATGACTCACCCAATTTTTATTAAACATCGCAGTGATCGTGATTTTTGGACCGGGTTGGAGTGGATACAAAGGTGGCCATGCGACGATTTCCATGTAGAAAGATATTTTAATTAATTAAGTAGTTATATTTTCAGTATTTTGATTAAGTGTTTATTGTAATAAGGCCCATTAAAGTGATTGAACATTTTTATTATGTTTAAGCTAGACGACCATTAAATTATTATTGGGAAGTGCTTTTAATTTTGGCAACTTATATTTTAAAAGCTTATAATAAAGTTTTAATTTGGATATTTTTATCAAGCTTATATTATTTAGAATTTTCAATTGGACATGGTTTTCAAATGACAAAATTTTTAATGTTTTTCCCAAAAGTGAAATCAGTCTTCAAACGTTTTTTCGCAGTGGCATTTCAAATTCGGTCGTAACGAATGGGCCGGGTTTGGGGTGTTACAAATTGGTATCAGAGCCCGGTTCAAAACTCAACCTTGAGGGTTTTGGGTCCAAAAATTTTTTTTTCAAAGATGGGCTTTTCAAAAGTATGGGCTTTCATAAACTTTTCAAAGTTATTCGGCATCGCTTTGTATCTCCTACCGAAGTCCACGGTAAGTACTTCTAATTGTTGAAGTGACTTGTTTATGTGAATTTATTATGGGCTTATTTGGGCTCGTAGATTAGAATATTAGGGCTATTGAACCCTAGGGCTAGGGCACTCAAACACATGCATAAGACTTAAGGACTATTAAACAAACTGTGAAGTAAGTCGGCCAGAGCTAGGGTGTGGCAACTTGTGCAGCGCATGTCTAGGAGTGGATTCATAAGAGCTTGGTATTTAAGCGGTCCTAGCGACTCACCTCCTCTTTACTCGAATCCTACAGTGCGTAATGTAAACTGCTCACCCTAACCAAGAGGACTTATTCACGGGCTAAACCAATCATTAAAACCCGAAAGGGACTAGCCATGCGCTTTTATAAAATTCCTAGTTTTAAAATCCCTAAATTACCCTTTTAATTGTAGTAAAAGATTATTGTGAAATTTTTTCCAAAATATCTCAGATTTACAAAATTACAAAAATGCCCTGTATTGTAAATTACTAAAATACCCTTAGTTCTTAAGATTTTCAAAAATACCCTCGACTTTTGCTACAATATTTCTACTTTACATAAATACCAAAAACTTCATTTTACAAATAACAAGATACCCCGATTTGGAAATTTTACTGGCGCTTTGACTTCCAAAATTACTTGAAATAACCTCGATTTAAAAATTTTGCAACACCTCGATTTGGAAAACAAAATAACCTGAGAGATTTTGTAAATTTTGAAATACCTCTAATTTGAAAAATATTTTCGAATTGACCCCGATTTATTACCAAAATACCCTGTGTAGGAAAATGACGAAATTACCCACAGGTAGGGAAATGGATGGAATGGCCATAAAAGTGTAGTGAATGATGTTGTGAATGAATGTGACTTCATGGAGAAATGAATGTGTCTCTCGCTTATGAATGTGAATGTGACTCCTGAGTTAGAGTAGTGAACTTGAATCAACCTTTGTGTGATCGAAAGAACTACTTCTAAATATCTTTATATCATAAAATTGTTCGCGGTTAATAAGTGGAACAAAAGTCTGATACATAAAACTTTTTAATTAGATAAATCGCGACGTTAGAAATGAGTTCTAGGGGACGTGAACTTAGAGACTGTGCCTAGAAAGTATGATAGTTCTATTAAGATCAGAGTGCGCAGCATCAGCGTAGTGCGGTGAGTTAAGATGTACGATTATTCGTTAATAAGTAATTTCGAGGACGAAATTATTTTTAAGGAGGGTAGAACTGTAACATCCTGAAAAGGGCCTATGCATTTTTGGTTTAATTGTATGCGAAATGACATATCTTATGTGTTATGAATATATTTTGAACACTTTTGGAAACACGAAATGTATGGAAATGTTAAGTTTAAAAGAAGAAAGTGAACATTTTTAGAACCTTGGAAATGTAAGGAAATGTCTTGTAAGGAAATGTCATGGAAATGTAAGGAAATGTCCTGGAAATGTAAGGAAATGTCTTGTAAGGAAATGTCATGGAAATGTAAGGAAATGTCAAGTTTACAGAGCCGGTCGAAAATTTTTGGAAACTTAGAAATGACCTAGAAATGACGAGTTTTAAGGTTTAAAAGGGGAAATTAAGGCAAGGTGGCCTTAAAAGAAAAAGTTTGTGAAATTTGACACACAAACAGGCTTGGAAAAGTGGTATGAAAATGCCACTTAGGGCCTATGGAAATGGCGCCATATGCAAGAGGAATGGGCCTAAGTTTGAGTCACATGGGAAGCAAATAAAAGAAATTTTATTTTGCTACAAGGAGTAGAGAGGTGGACGACACATGGCTATAAATTAGGAGCTTTTATTATTTTATAAATAGTGGTTAAATAAGGGATTTATTTATCATTATTTTCAAGAGATAATTGTTGGATTAAATTCTTTTAATTTGAATAAAGAGATAAAGAGGAAAATAAGTGAGAAGTGATGGCCAAGTAAGGGACTTTGAGTTTAATAATTTCGGCTAAGTAAGGATAGTTGTTGAATTATCTTTTAGTGATAATTAAAGAGATAAAGCTATTAAAATAGAAGAGTGATGGCCAAGTAAGGGACTCCTTAGATGATAATTTCGGCTATAAAAGGAAAAGAGAGGCCATTCTGCATTATTATCTGTTCTTTGAAAGCCTCTGCCGAATTCTCTTCACCAAATCTTCTTCTTCTTTTATTTTTGCCAAGCCAAAATACCTTGTGATCTAGCCGAATCCTCCATCTTTATTCTTCCTTCTCTTTTCTTTCTAAATCCCTCTAAAAGCCGAAAGTTGTGAGATCATCATCTAGCCATAGCCGAATCTCTGAAGGTTGAAGTGAAGGTGCAATCGATTTCTTCAAGTAAGGGTAAGATCTCATTCGGTTTCATCCTTTTTTCTTAAGATTTTCCGAAATCTAGGACTAACCCCATTAATATCTTGTTGCCGAAACTTTGAAGAGATCTTTCGGAATTTACTAAGTGTCGACTACAAGGAAGGAGAAGTTCTTTTCCCGAAGGTACACCATAGGCCACGTGTTCCCTAGTTATTCGGTGAGTTTCAGGATTTAAAATCCACAAGGTAAGTGTCTATAGTATTCGGCCAAGGCCATGTTTGGTAAATATATGTGTTCATTAATTATTCAAAAGCTGAAAACTAACCAAGTTAATTGATTCAATGCTTGGCCGAATGCAAGAAGAGTATAGTAGAGATTTCAAGACTTGATTCTTAAGTCAAACGGCAACAAGGTAAGTTTAAGTATACTAATCCTACTAGGATTTGGATTTATGGCGAATGGCTTTTATTAAAGTAGTAGGTGATTAATCAAATGTAGGGATTAAGGATCTAAGCATTAGATCAAGCTTTTCGGATTTCAAGACCCTTTCTAAGTATGATAAGTTATGGATATTTGGTTAAGAATTCGTATATTTATGATTAAATCGATTGTTCTAATTAAGTGTGTTGATGGAGGCGAATACCATTCAAGAAGGGAAAGGGAAGGTCCCTATCCCGAAGTTTAAGAGAGATCTGTCTCTGGCAGCTTAGGGATTGGCCATCGGGGTGTGGACAGCGTCAAAACAAGAAAGTAGGCAAATAGCCGTAGTATCGCCTAGTGATAGCATCGATGACGAAAGCATAGTTCTCCAAGTGATCGGTGTGTGATTAACCCACCGCTTTTCCGTATATGATATGTATGTGAAATGTGTATGTGTTATGAATGTGCTAACGAGTGCAGTTGAAATTATGATAAGGTTACCCTCAAGGGGTATGTCAATAATCCGGTAAGTACCAAACCTGATGATATGTGATTATTAATATGAATATATGATAATATGCTTGATGAACATGCTCATGCATCATTACATTGTATCATTATTTTATGTGGCATGTGCATGTGTTGGGATATGAAAGAAGGTACGGGTGTACTTCGAGTACGTGGTTTGATGTTAGCCTTGAGCTACATCGTGGATTGACGTTGACTGAGGTCACGTTGTGGATTAATTGCGATTTAGTTCGCGTTGCTTGATAAGTGGCTATGTGCCTCATCGTGGTTGATATCGGCTATGTGCCATATCGTGGTTGATGAGTGACTATGTGTCCCATCGTGGTTTTGGTGTTAGCTACGGCTACATCGTGGATTGGCGCTGACTGAGGTCGCGTTGTGGACTATTGTGCTTAATTGCACGTGGGCGGCGATGATTGCCTTTGGAGTGAAAAGGAGAGGGTGATTTGATAATCCCCGGTGTGTGGTAGGTTTGGATAAGGGGGTGTGTAGCGGATGGACCCTAGGTTTGGGTTGGGCTTCATAATTGCATGATTTCGTATGTGAACATATGTGGAAATGGGCCAAGCCCAATATGATATGTGGATTAATGTGGAAATGGGCTAAGCCCGGTATGTGGAAATTATGTGGTTAACTACCCTATTAGATGAATGTGATATGAATATGGGCCAAGCCCGAATGTGATAGCATGTGAATTTGATAATTGATATCCGATATATGAGTTAATATGTGGTTAACATGTGGGTGGAATTCGATGGACTAATTACACACTCGAGTCCAGTATGACTCACCCAATTTTTATTAAACATCGCAGTGATCGTGATTTTTGGACCGGGTTGGAGTGGATACAAAGGTGGCCATGCGTACGATTTCCATGCGAAAGATATTTTAATTAATTAAGTAGTTATATTTTCAGTATTTTGATTAAGTGTTTATTGTAATAAGGCCCATTAAAGTGATTGAACATTTTTATTATGTTTAAGCTAGACGACCATTAAATTATTATTGGGAAGTGCTTTTAATTTTGGCAACTTATATTTTAAAAGCTTATAATAAAGTTTTAATTTGGATATTTTTATCAAGCTTATATTATTTAGAATTTTTAATTGGACATGGTTTTCAAATGACAAAATTTTTAATGTTTTTCCCAAAAGTAAAATCAGTCTTTAAACGTTTTTCCGCAGTGGCATTGCAAATTCGGTCGTAACGAATGGGCCGGGTTTGGGGTGTTACAATAGACTTGTATAGGAATGAAGAAAATTCGATTCTTAAGGGGCTAGTCTGAATTTCATGTAATTCTTGTGTTTTATGTTAGGGGACTAAATTGTGAGAAAACTGAAACTAGAGGGGTAAATTTGTAAATTGGTAAAATTACATGTTATGAGTTATTTTAGTGTATAAAGAGAATTAATTCATCTTGAGGAGTATTCGGCATTAGCTTAAATGTGTATGACTTTTTATATATTTGAATGAATGAAAAGAATTGGTATTAAATTGTAAGGATTTCGAAACTATGAATGATCAATTGAGAGAATAGTACAATGATGTGTTTCGAATTCAGATGAATGAAATTTATTTGAATATGGTCTTTTCGAACTTTGTTTAGATCAAGGGAAGAAAGAGTTGGAAAAGGATCGGGGGAAAGCTAAACTAGATGAGTAGCCGGGACATCCTTACCTTTCAACTATCAAAGTAAGTTTTAAGCAATGGAATTAAATTGAAATAATACTTATTTACGAGTTTAAGTTGAATGGTGATAGTTTATTTCAATGTATTGCCGAATATACATATATATATGAAATTGATAAGAGATAGTCGATGGTGATGGTACTTGGTTGTTATAATTAGATGCATGAAATAGGAAATTTTAATAATGACATTATAATGAGATTCAGGCATACTAAATGGAGTTGATGATGGCTTGATGTGGTATAGGCCAAATGCAATATAGTACTTGGGATATTGAATACTTTGGTATATACATATATAAGTGTATGTTCTTGTGTGTAAAGTGAATGTAAATTATATATATAAAGTATGCATATCGAATGAATAACAAGTTATGAGAAGTTTAAATTGGGTGAAATGGTTCAATGAGCACTATATGTGCAAATTTGTAAGTAACGGCTCTATGTGCGCGATACGTTACGGAAACTCTGAAGTAACGGCTCTATGTGAGCGATACGTTACGATAAGCATGAAGTAACGGCTCTATGTGAGCGATACGTTACGATAGGTATAAAGTAACGGCTCTATGTGAGCGATACGTTACGAGAAGTATTAAGGAGTAACACTAAGTGTGTGAGATGTTGCTAACCACATTGACAATGTGCAGGTGTGAGGTTCGTTTTAAAGACTTCTATTATAAATGCAAATAAGTATACAAGAATGATTGAGTATATTATCCTAAGTATATGCATGCATGACTAAGTTTGGGGTTGGTAAGTATACTAGAGGTAAGTATCATCTCTATAAATTTAAGAGTGATAGAGGTTGATGTGTAAGTTGAATACTTGTTAAATATGTATTATGTATATAAATTATTTAGAATGTGGTTATGCATTCAACTTTTGGAGTTTTGATTATTCGGTCTAATGGTGATAAATAAATTATTTATTTCATTTGTATAAGTTCATGGGAATGGAAACTAATTGCTTAATTCTTACTAAGCTATGAAAGCTTACTTTATGTTTTGGTTATTTTCTAAATGCGTAGGTTACTTTCTAAGCTCATTTTGTGCTCTGGGAATCACTTGGAAGCTCTCCATACTATCATCCCTTTCTTGGTACTCTTTTGAAGTAGTGAACTTTGACCATTATGGCATGTATAGGCTAAGATACATTTTGAATTGATTTCAACGGTGTGTATGTGTATTTATGCCATGCGAAAATGGCTAAATTATGTTAACTTGATCTTGTGTGAATTCGGCCTTGATGTTTGTTTAATATGAAAGTGCATTTTATATGTGTTTGTGTTTGAAGTATGAAAAGGTGGCTTGAATGATTTTAAGGTAAACATTCTTGCTATGTATTGTCGAAAATGGTGTTGGTATAATTAGGTAAATAACATCTCATGACACGTAAGAATGGTATTATTGGTTATGTAAATTTTGGGTTGTGCAAACTAGTCGTGATAGTCACATACATGCATAACATGTTTGGTTTATATGTTTTAGGTTAAATATAAGATATGTTTGTTTTGATAACTTGACTTTGATAATTGTATGAGATGTGGTTGTTTATAAGTTTGGATATAGTCGACAAATGGTGTGAATTTGGTATAACATAGATTTTATAAGCAACGTGTTGGTATATGCATACTTGGTTTTGATGATTGACAAAATTTGTTTTAGTAAGGTGAATGTAGTATGCGCATATTTGGCTATTGTAATGTCAATGATCAAATGAATAGTTCTTTTAGTAAGTTTGATTTTGATCAATAGTTATATTATAAGTGATTATGAGTATCGGCCTTGGTATATGTAATGTATTGATAAGTATGATTAATAATGAATTCGAAATTACTGACAGACATGTGTATTAATACCTACTTTGGGTTGGGTTTAGATCGGTAATGCCTCGTAACCCTAATCTGACGACGGATACGGGTTAGGGGTGTTACAGATTAAATTGCATAAGGTGTAAAATGTTGTGTGCTGATTGTTAAGTGCTTAATTGTTGTTGTCTTTATAATGAGAAGGACTTATGATGCAATTTGGCCATAATTGAGTATAGTGGACGACATAATGATAACATACATGTTTTTATTTGTTAAAATTTTAAGTTAAAAATTATATTGTATATTATAAGGTGAGAATAAAACAAAATTAAGAGATAGTGGAGGTGTTCATCTTCTTCCACCGAATGTTGAAGAAGAAATAAAAGGTTTGAAGCTTAGAAACATTCGGCCACTACAAGCTTCAATCGGGTATGTGTTTTTGATCGGTTTTTGATAATTTCTACGTTTTCGTAATCATTACTTCGTGCTCTAGCTAACCCATGTTGTAATTTTGTGAGTTGATGATGTCTTTGTGATGAGCCATTGATGAATTCTTGAGCTATGTTCTAGTTGATAGTGAAATATGAAAACTTGGTGTTGGGTTAACATAGTTTGTATTTGGATTTTTTATGAAATTGAGTAAATTGGGTTAAATTAAGAAAAGTGTAAATTGAGGGACTAAATTGTGAAATAAATGAAATGTGTGGGCTTGAATGAACACAAGGGAAATTCGGCTCAGCTTAAGTGAAAGGAAATTAGGTGAATTTGATGATTTTGTGAATTAGGGACTAAAGTGTCAAAATGTAAAAATGTGAGGGCTATTTTGTAAAATGCCCTAAATATATGTGTTTGGATGAAATTCAATGAATTGGTAATTGAATAGATTGAATTTGAATGTGTATAGACCAAGAAAGGAGAGGTTCGGATCGAGATGGAGGCAAAGACAAAGTACTCGATTAATCGACCGTTTCAGTATTTCGACGTCCGAGGTAAGTTCAGATATAATACTAGTCATTAAATTTATATCTATGTGATGAGAAATGAATAAATGTATAGAGTTGTATTAATATTGTATTACATATGAGATCGAGTATTAAGGAACTAAGTGTGCGAAATTAGAAAAGATACAAAAATGAATAGCACTGTGTGTGCGGAAAGATTGAAGCTTCGGCTTACCGAATTGGCACTGTGTGTGCGATACCAATATAAGTTTAGCTTACCGAATTGGCACTGTATGTGCCATACCGATATAAGTTTGGCTTACCGAATTGGCACTGTGTGTGCGACACCGATATAAGTTCAGCTTACCAAATTGGAACTGTGTGTGCGATACCGTTATAAGTTTAGTTTATTGAATTGGCACTAAGTGTACGTTGACAATTATGATTTGATTACGAAATTAGCACTAAGTGTGCGAATAAAACAAAAGAGTAGCAATGATTGATCAGAATGTAGAGCCGAGTGGTTGACAAGCATAGTTGGTGAGTAACTATGTGTTGACAAAAAAGGTATGTATTTAACGTTTGTGGTTGATGAGATTGTGTATGTTTTTGTGAATGGTTGAGTAGGATTATTTGCTATGAATGATGGTAGGTATGATACCTATGTGGTTGGTGAATATGAAAGTAGATGGATGGAATGCTATGTGAGCAATGAGTATAGTTGAGTTTGTGTATCATTGGTAAATTAATCTAAGTGATGGCTTATTTTTGTATATTGACTTGAATGGTTGAATTACATGTATTATATTACGGACTTACTAAGCTATGAAAGCTTACTGTGTGATTGTTTCTCTATTTTACAGTGTTAGTAGATCTAGCTCGGATCCGGGGATCGTGAGCATTCTCTATCACACTATCGGCAATCTATTTTGGTACTTTTGGGAAAGATGTACATAGTTGAAATATGGAAAGTATAGGCTAGTTTTGTAAGACATGTTTGAGATGTGTAAATAGCCATGTGATGTGGCTAGATAAATGTTGGTAAAATGCATGTGTGGCTTTGATATATGGTGCATATTTTGGTATAGCTTGTGAGTAAAGAAAATGTCTTATGAATAGTAATCTTAGTGATGGTATGATGCTAGTATGATTTAGTGAATTTGGGGATGAATCATGTTTGATATTGAATGTGTTCAAGTTGTGTAATTTAGTTCCTAAGTTGACATGTTAGAAATGAGATGATATAAGATGATATGTTGATCATTTGACATGAAAATTGGTTGCCAATTTGTGTGTGGAAGTATGCTTAAATGTGTTTGTAGGTTTGATCCTTGTGTGGATGGAAAATGGCCTGTTTTGCCTACACGGTTAAGGCACACGGGCGTGCCTAGTGATCATGGGGCTAAGTCAGTAGCTAGCCTAATAGCACACGGCCAAGACACACGGGCGTGTCTAGTAGCCGTGTGAGAAAGTCAGTATATGGCCTAAGAGTACACGGGCTTAGAACACCGGGTGCTAGGTGGCCGTGGATGTGAAGTCAGATTCAACCACGGCCAAGGCACACGGGCGTGCTTGGTGGCCGTGGATATGAGGTCAGTTTCGACCACGGGGAGGACACACGGGGGTGTCCATCAGCCGTGGGAGGCACACGGCTTGCCTACACGGGCGTGTAACCCCTGAAACTTAGAAAAGTTTTAAATTTCCGTGAAATTTCGTATGTGTTCCGGTTTAGTCCTGACCCGATTTATAAGCATGTTTTAGGTCTCATTGACCGTATTAAGGGACATTATGTTTGAGATTGATGGATGAATGTATGAACTTCTGAAAATGTTTTCGATCTATCCGGTAACGCCTTTAACCCTAATCCGGCGACAAATACGGGTTAAGGGTGTTACATTTGGTTGGTATCAGAGCTACGGTTTAGTCAATTATCGAACTAACGTAGCGTGTGTGAGTCTAGCTATACATGCCATATATGAAATTGCGATAGTGTGATGAATTCTGACAGTTATAAATGTGTTTTTGTATAGTAATGGATCCTGATCGAGCAGTTGCTGACGATGTAGAGAGTAACGCGCCTGGCCCCACTCAAGGGACAACGCCGGCCACATCTAGGCCAAATAAAAGTAGTGAGGGAGGAGAGGCTAAGCAAGCCTTCTTTCGTATGATGAGTGAGTGGTTTTTAGAGTTCGTTCGAACGAATCCGGCTGCTCCACAACCTCCACCCCCACAAGTACCTGTTGTGCAACAAGTGATAGATCTGATTCGATTGAATAAACCTCCTTTGGATAAGATCTAGAAGTATGGGGCCGAAGAGTTTAGGGACACAACTGACGACGATGCTGAACGAGCTGATTTTTGGCTTGAGAACACAATTCGGGTATTTGATGTGATGTTGTTAACCCCTGATGAATGTATCAAGTGTGCAGTTTCTTTGTTGAGAGATACGGCTTATAATTGGTGGAAAACATTGACATCCATGGTTCCGAGAGAGAGAATCACTTGGGATTTCTTTCAAGTTGAGTTTAGAAAGAAGTATATTAGTCAACGCTTCATTGATCAGAAACGTAAAGAGTTCCTTGAACTAAAACAAGGTCGTTTGTCCGTTACTGAATATGAGCAAGAATTCGTAAGATTGAGTCAATACGCGAGAGAATGTGTTTCAACCGAAGCTACTATGTGCAAACGCTTCATAGAGGGATTGAATGAAGATATTAAATTGTTGGTTAGAATACTTGATATAAATAAATTTTTTGTGTTAGTTGAAAGAGCATGCAAAGCCGAGGAGCTTAGTAAAGAAAATAAGAAAGCCGATTTTGAAGCTCAAGATGAAAGAAAAAGATCGATGAGTAAGTTGTCTCAGCCTTCGACAAAGAAATTTAGAGATGTAAGCAATCGATCAAATACTTTATTTGAACATCCGTATAAATACCACGCAAGACTAAGTGTTGATCTGAGAACTCAAGCTCAAATTGAATCAAATGTTGAAAATGCTAAAAGTAACAAACCTGAGTGTAGACAATGTGGAAGACATGTGGGAGAATGTTGGGGCAAATACAACAATAGTGTTTGCTATAAATGTGGATCACGAGAACATTTCATTCGAGATTGCCCAAAGTTAGTTGAGGAAGAAAATGTTCAAAATGTGAGATCGAGTAATGTGATGGCTAGGGGTAGACCATCCAGAAATGTCGGGAATGTGAGTGGAAATCGAAAAGGGACTACTGATACAGCTGTGAGGTCAGAGGCGAGAGCACCTGCCCGAGCTTATGCTATACGTGCACGAGAGGAAGCATCATCTCCAGACGTCATTACTGGTACTTTTACTCTATTTGATACTGATGTGATTGCATTAATAGATCCAGGTTCAACTCATTTCTATGTGTGTGTGAATTTAGTATCAAGTAAGACTCTACTTGTTGAGTCTACTGAATTGGTAATTAGAATATCGAACCCTTAGATAAGTGTGTTTTGATGGATAGAGTGTGCAAGAATTGCCCTTGATGTTTCGGGATATATGCTTTTCGGCTAATGTGATAATGCTACCATTCGATAAATTTGATATAATTTTTAGTATGGATTGGCTCACTTTACATAATGCCATTGTGAATTGTAAACGAAACAGTATAGACTTGAGAAGTCAGAACGGTGAGATAGTTTGAATTGAATCTAATGATATTAAAGGGGTACCAGTTGTTGTATATGCGGTGAAAGCTTTGAACTATGTGAGAAGGGGTTGCAAAGCTTATTTGACATATGTGATTGATATAAAAGTGACTGAAAAGAAAGTTGAATCTGTGCCTGTGATTTATGAATTCTTAACTATGCCTTTCGGATTAGCGAATGCTCCTGCAGTGTTTATGGATTTGATGAACTGTATATTCAGACCGTATTGAGATCATTTTGTTGTAGTGTTATTGATGACATTCTGATTCATTTATGTGATGAGACGTATCATGCCAAGCATTTTAGAATTGTGCTACAAACTCTGCGTGAGAAACAGTTTGTATGCTAAGTTTAGCAAATGTGAATTTTGGTTGCGTGAGGTTGGTTTTTGGGGAATATTGTGCCGGCTGCGGGAATACGAGTTGATCCAAGTAAACTCTCTGCTATTTTAGAATAGAAGCCTCCAAGAAATGTGTTTGAAGTCCGTAGTTCTCTGGGACTAACGGGATATTATAGATAGTTTGTGAAAGACTTCTTGATGATTGCGACTCCGTTGACAAAGTTGCTACAGAAAAATGTTAAATTTGAGTGGTCAGAAAAGTGCCAACAGAGTTTTGAACAGTTAAAAAGTGTTGTTGACAGAAGCACCAGTGTTAGTTCAATTTGAATCGGGTAAAGAGTTTATAATTTATAGTGATGCATCGTTAAATGGTTTGGGCTGTGTGCTGATGCATGAAGGCAAGGTCATTGCTTATGCTATGAGGCAGTTAAAGCCACATGAAAACAACTACCCAACGCACGACCTTGAATTAGCCACGATCGTATTTGTGTTAAAGATTTGGCGTCACTATCTTTTTGGTGAGAAATGCCATATTATACCGATCATAAGAGTTTAAAGTACTTGATGACTCAGAAAGAATTGAATTTGCGATAAAGAAGATGGTTGGAATTGTTGGAAGACTACGAACTTGTGATAGATTACCACCCGGGTAAAGCTAATGTTGTAGCTGACGCCTTGAGTCGAAAATCATTATGTGTTTTGTGAACTATGAGTGTTCAGATAAATATGTGTGATGATAGTATGGATTTGGTCGAGTTGAAAGTAAAGCCGATGTTTGTACGTCAGAATTGTGATCCTCAGAAAAGTGATGTTGAAATGATGGCTAAATGAACTCAGTGTGAATTGAATATTGATTCAGAATTTTGAGTTGATAGTGATGATTGTCTGAGATTTAGAGATCGGATTTGTATTTTGAAGAAATCAGAGTTGATTCAGTTAATTTTGAATGAAGCTTACAACTGTCGTTTAACTGTTCACCCTGGGAGTACAAAAATGTACAATGATTTGAAATAGTGTTATTAGTGGCATGGTATGAAAAGGGACATCTCTGACTTTGTGTCGAAATGTTTAGTTTGTCATCAAGTTAAAGCTGAACATCAGGTTCCGTCCGGATTGTTACAACCGATTATAATTCCTGAGTGGAAATGGAAAAGGATTACAATGGACTTTGTGTCGGGATTACCTTTATCCCCGAGAAAGAAAGATGTGACATGAGGTTCTTTAAGGTCGAAAATGCTGAACTCCATTGTATTGAACCGAGCTGCATGAAAATGAAATTTACGGGATTAATTTGATAAAAGAGACTGAACAGAAAGTGAAAGTGTTGTGACACAAACACTGAGTAGAAGAGGTTACGTCGGAGCCTGAGAATATTATGAGAGAGCATTATCCACACATATTCACTCGTAAGATTTTCGGGGACGAAAATCCCTAAGGGGGGAGAGTTTTAACAGCCCGGTTTAGACCCTAGACGGAACAGTGGTTTCGAGACCACGAATCTGAGGTCGTAAAAATATTTTAATATTATTTTTGGTGTTGATTATATGTGATATAGTCTGTGCGAAAATTCTGTGTGATAATTTTACCGACTGTGTGTCAAATTATGAAAAAGGATTAAATTGCATAAGGTGTAAAATGTTGTGTGCTGATTGTTAAGTACTTAATTGTTGTTGTCTTTATAATGAGAAGGACTTATGATGCAATTTGGCCATAATTGAGTATAGTGGATGGCATAATGATAACATACATGTTTTTATTTGTTAAAATTTTAAGTTAAAATTTATATTATATATTATAAGGTGAGAATAAAACAAAATTAAGAGATAGTGGAGGTGTTCATCTTCTTCCACCGAATATTGAAGAAGAAATAAAAGGTTTGAAGCTTTGAAACATTCGGCCACTTCAAGCTTCAATCGGGTATGTCTTTTTGATCGATTTTTGATAATTTCTATGTTTTCGTAATCGTTGCTTCATGCTCTTGCTAACCCATGTTGTAATTTTGTGAGTTGATGATGTCTTTGTGATGAGCCATTGATGAATTCTTGAGCTATGTTCTAGTTGATAGTGAAATATGAAAACTTGGTGTTGGGTTAACATAGTTTGTATTTGGATTTTTTATGAAATTGAGTAAATTGGGTTAAATTGAGAAAAGTGTAAATTGAGGGACTAAATTGTGAAATAAATGAAATGTGTGGGCTTGAATGAACACAAAGGAAATTCGGCTAAGCTTATGTGAAAGGAAATTAGGTGAATTTGATGATTTTGTGAATTAGGGACTAAAGTGTCGAAATGTAAAAATGTGAGGGCTATTTTATGAAATGCCTTAAATATGTGTGTTTGGATGAAATTGAATGAATTGGTAATTGAATAGAATGAATTTTAATGTGTATAGACCAAGAAAGGAGAGGTTCGGATCGAGATGGAGGCAAAGACAAAGTACTCGATTAATCGACCTTTTCAATATTTCTACGTCCGAGGTAAGTTCGGATATAATACTAGTCATTAAATTTATATCTATGTGATGAGAAATGAATAAATGTATAGAGTTGTATTAATACTATATTACATATGAGATCGAGTATTGAGGCACTAAGTGTGCGAAATTATAAAAGATACAGAAATGAATAGCCCTATGTGTGCGAAAAGATTGAAGCTTCGGCTTACCGAATTGGCACTGTGTGTGCGATACCAATATAATTTTGGCTTATCGAATTGGCACTGTGTGTGCGATACCGATATAAGTTCGGCTTATCGAATTGGCACTGTGTGTTCGACACCGATATAAGTTCGGCTTACCGAATTGGCACTGTGTGGGTGATACCGTTATAAGTTTGGTTTATTGAATTGGCACTAAGTGTACGTTGACAATTATGCTTTGATTACGAAATTATCACTAAGTGTGCGAATAAAACAAAAGAGTAGCAATGATTGATCGGAATGTAGAACCGAGTGGTTGAGAAGCATAGTTGGTGAGTAACTATGTGTTGACAAAAAGGTATGTATTTAACCTTTCTGTTTGATGAGATTGTGTAAGTTTTAGTGAATGGTTGAGTAGGATTATTGGCTATGAATGATGGTAGGTATGATACCTATGTGGTTGGTGAATATGAAAGTAGATGGATGGAATGCTATGTGAGCATTGAGTATAGTTGAGTTGGTGTATCATTGGTAAATTAATCTAAGTGATGGCTTATTTTTGTATATTGACTTGAATGGTTGAATTACATGTATTATATTACGGACTTACTAAGCTATGAAAGCTTACTATGTGATTGTTTCTCTGTTTTACAGTGTCAGTAGAGCTAGCTCAGATCCGAGGATCGTCAGCATTCTCTATCACACTATCGACAATCTATTTTGGTACTTTTAGGAAAGATGTACATAGTTCAAATATGGCATGTATAGGCTAGTTTTGTAAGACATGTTTGAGATGTGTAAACAGCCATGTGATGTGGCTAGATAAATGTTGGTAAAATGCATGTGTGGCTTTGATATATGGTGCATATTTTGGTATAGCTTGTGAGTAAAGAAAATGTCTTATGAATGGTAATCTTAGTGATGGTATGATGCTAGTATGATTTAGTGAATTTGGGGATGAATCACATTTAATATTGAATATGTTCAAGTTGTGTAATTTAGTTCCTAAGTTGACATGTTAGAAATGAGATGATACAAGATGATATGTTGATCATTTGACATGAAAATTGGTTGCCAATTTGTGTGTGGAAGTATGCTTAAATGTGTTCGTAGGTTTGACCCTTGTGTGGGTGGCAAATGGCCTATTTTGCCTACACGGTTAAGGCACACGGGCATGCCTAGTGACCGTGGGGCTAAGTCAGTAGCTAGCCTAATAGCACACGGCCAAGACACACGAGCGTGTCTAGTAGCCGTGTGAGAAAGTCAGTATATGGCCTAAGAGTACACGGCCTTAGTACAAGGGGTGCTAGGTGGCCGTGGATGTGAAGTCAGATTCGACCACGGCCAAGGCACACGGGCGTGCTTGGTGGCCGTGGATGTGAGGTCAGTTTCGACCACGGGGAGGACACACGGGGGTGTCCATCAGCCGTGGGAGGCACACGACTTGCCTACACGGGCGTGTAACCCCTGAAACTTAGAAAAGTTTTAAATTTTCGTGAAATTTTGTATGTGTTCCGGTTTAGTCCCGACCCGGTTTATAAGCATGTTTTAGGTCTCATTGACCGTGTTAAGGGACATTATGTTTGAGATTGATGGATGAATGTATGAACTTCTGAAAATGTTTTCGATCTGTCCGGTAACGCCTTTAACCCTAATTCGGCGACGGATACGGGTTAGGGGTGTTACAGATATGCTGAGAGGGTGTGTAATTGAGTTTCGAGGTAGTTGGGAGGATTACTTGCCATTAGCTGAATTTGCATACAACAATAGTTACCAGGCAAGTTTTGGAATGGCACCATATGAAGCACTATATGGGCGAAGATGTCTTACTCTGACTTGTTGGACTGAGTTGGGTGAGCGACGAGTATTGGGTCCGGAGTTTGTAGCGGACACCAAACATAAGGTAAAGTTGATTAGGGATCGGTTGAAGGAGGCGACGGATAGGCAAAAGTCGTATGCTGACCTCAAGTGGAGAGAGATTGAGTATGCGGTGGGGGACATGGTTTTTCTCAAGGTTTCCCCTTGGAAGAAGGTGTTAAGGTTTGGTTGGAAAGGCAAGTTGAGCCCTAGATTCATTGGGCCATATCGGGTGTTGAAGCGAATTGGGCCAGTTGCCTATCAGCTGGAATTGCCTTCTGAACTGAACCAAATACACGATGTGTTCCATGTGTCAATGCTAAGGCGTTATCACTCAGACCCTTCTCACATCGTGGCAATCGATGAGATCGAGGTTAGACCAGACCTAACTTTTGAAGAGGAGCCAGTACAAATAATTGATCAAGATGTTAGGGTTCTAAGAAGGAAGTCTGTCCCTTTGGTCAAAGTGCTCTGGCGTAACCATAATGCCGAGGAGGCTACTTGGGAATCTGAGGAGGCGATGCGACAACAATACCCTCACTTGTTTCAATCAGGTAAATTTCGAGGCTGAATTTTTTTTAGAGGGGTAGAATTGTAACACCCCAAAATCTCGAAACTCTAAATTATGTGCACTAAATATGGTATGTTTAAGTAGCACTTAGAATATTAATTTTAAGGTATTACCAGGGTTATTTGAAGTCTTAGGGATAGGGCAAACTATAGGGAAAATTTTAATTTTTGCCTTAGTGGGACCCTAGTCTCAGGTATTAGGCCTCTTAAGCTGATTAAGGGGAAAATAGGACACAATTGAGCTTGTGGCCCAATGGCAAGGTGGCGTCACTTGGGGAGCTATAAGGTGGCGTGTTTGTCAGGTGAAGAGGTCCAGGGTTCGAGGCTCAGGAGTGGCGAATTAAGGGGTTTTATTTTTTGCTCATGAAAGGAAAGTAGTGGCGCTGGAGTGGACTCTGGAAAGGAGTGTTCATGAGAGAAATTTAAGGTAAAGACAAGTGAGAAAAGATAGGGGATTGAGGTCTGGATGTGTTGGTGCCGAATGGGACTTTGGGGGAAGGTAGTTTCGGCTTTGGCTATAAAAGGGAGAGTGCCAAATTCTTTTAGGTTCTTTGGGTTTCCATTATTTTTCTCTTTTTCTCCCATTCTATTCTCCCATAGCCGAATTCTCCCACAGCCGAATTCTTCCATTGCCGAATTACCATCATCCTCCATTGCCGAAATCCTTATTTGTGCCGATTCCTTGTTGTTTTTCCTCTATCACAAATCTGTTGCTGTTACTACTCTTAGTCAAGTTTAAAAGCCGGATCTCGTTCAGTAGCTATCTAGGTCGCAGGATAAAGGTTGGAATCAGTAAGTACTTAGTCAATCTCCTTTAGTGTGTTTTGGTAAAAGCCGAAGGGCTATCTAACCCTTTCTTGTCGTTAACACTGTATTAACAGGGGTAGGGTTCAAAGATCGCAAGCGTGGTAAGGACCGTTAGCAAGAGGTAAGTGTACTCGTCGCAATTGTGGATTAGTAAGTGGCTGAATAGAGGTGGCTTGTGTGGAATATGAGTCACTTGTTTTTGATAGTATATGTGTGGGTGCAAATCTAGGGGATATTCGTGAATAGTAGCTAAGGAAGGGCTACTAGAACTGGTGGCACACGGTAAGGTTACGGTGAGGTTTCGGTTTTTGATAAGGTATGTATTAAGCCCATGATTAATCGTTAAATGATGTCGATTGTAGGTTCGTGATTAAGGGGATTGCAGCACGCGTTATTACCAAGTGTGTACAAACACTACACACACACGATGGCGGCAACGCAGAAAAGTCGAAAAGCTGAAAGTGGCTAAATGGGCCTGCCGAGCTCGTGGGCCCAAATCGGTAAAGATTGATAAGTGAACTTGAATAAAGAATTGACATGGATTGTTGTATGATTTAATTATGATTGGGCCTAATGGGCTATGTAAACATGATTGGGCTTAATGGGCTATATAAACATGATTGGGCTTAGTGGGCCTTATGGGATTTTAGAAATGTATGCTAGGGTTTAATGGACTCTAGGCCTAGTTCTGATAAATTCTTAAAATTACATAAGACTTAATTTATTAATCAAACATGTCTGTGGACAAGTCGATTAGTTAGAGTGTGGTAACTGACATATGCATGTCTAGGATTGGATCGAGGGAGAGCTTGGTACTTAAGCGGTCCTAGTGACCCGCCTCCTCTTTTCTGAGATCCTACCTGGTGCATAGTGTTTGTTCACTTTAACCGCAAGGACTTGTTGATGGGCCAAAGTTCATAACTAAAACCCGAGGAATTACGAAAATGCCCCTGTAGGGTAGATTTACAAAAATACCCCTGGGTAGTGAAATGACTAAAATACCCCTAGGTGCTTGATGTGTGAAAATGTGTATGTTGCATTCATGAGATATATGTTAAGCCCATTATATGCTTAGCAGCCTTGCTGCAACGTTTGAGTAGTGCCGCTATTGGTGCTACCTTTGGAGTGTAGGGATGGGTGGATTGATATTTATATCCCTACAGGAGTGTAGGGTTGGAAGGGAAATGGAGTGCAGGGTTGGATTTGGGATGGGAGCATTGCATTCATGTGATCCTAATGTGATATGAGGTCATTGTGGGCTAAGGCCCAAGACCACCAATTTTGTTAGGGCTTAGGCCCAATGTGGTAATTGCATGATTGGATTGCCAAGGGTCGTACACACTGAGTTTCGAAACTCACACCCTTTTTATTAAATGTTTCAGGTGATCCTCAGTAGACAGCTCGACGTGGGAGAGGACTCAGGGATGGCCACACTGCATGTTACTTAGAAGTTTTTGTTTATTGTTTCAAATGACTTTATTTTTAGTTACTTTATTTTCATTGGGATGTAATAAGGCCTTGTATCTCCGATTTGACTTTACATTTGGGTTTCCTTATTTTTTTCAACTGCCTGATTATTAAACTTAAATAAATTTCTAAAGTTTAAACATGATTTTTGAAATAACTATAACATATGGACGTTTTCTTAAAACATGAGCTTTCTTAATAACTTAAAAAATCGGCAAGATTTTGGGTTTCTAAATCTTGTACTTAAGTTTTAAACTAAACAAAGTCGTTTTGGAATTAACCCTTTGATGTGACATCACCAGATTCGGCCATAACGTCTAGGCCGAGTCTGGGGGTGTGACACATGTCCTTGGCTGTGCCTTCCACACGGCTGAGACACACGGCCGTGTCTCTGCCTGTGTGTTTACTACTGAGCGTACTGACTTGCAAACCTAGCATGCAAGGGGACACACGGCCTAACCGTACGCCCATGAGGTTGACCGTGTGTCACACACAGCCTAGACACACGCCCGTGTGTCTACCCGTGTGGACAAGAACAAGGCTATTTGCCAAGCTCATTCAATCACCTTAACTCATACAAACATGATTCACATCAAACCTTCAACCCATTCATGCATAATTAAACCAAGTAAATCATCATGCTACTTGCACAATCATGAATAACCTCATCTTTTCATAAATTAGTAAGGAGGAGCCACCAACTATGGCCTTATACAAAAGAGTTCATCTTTGAATATGCCAACACATTTGGCCAAAATTGTAATAGCCCGGTTTAGACCCTAGTTTGAACAGTAGTTTTGAGACCCCAAATCTGAGGTCAGAAAAATATTTTAAAATTATCTTTGATGTTTATAATGTGTGATTGAGCCTGTGTGAAAGTTTCGTGTGAAAATTTTATCGACTGTGTGTCAAATTGTGAGAAAGGACTTAATCGCATAAAGTGTAAAAGCTGTGTGCTGATTTATAAGTACCTAAGTGTTGTTTTCTTTTTAATAAGGAGGCCTTATGAGGCAATTAAACCATTTTTAAGATAGTGGTTGGTTAATAGACAAAAATGGCCTTAGTGCATGAAAATTTATATTGATTATTAAAAGGTTAAATTGGTAACTTGATAAATAATGATATATATATGTTATAATAAAACATAAAGATGGCTATTATCATCTTGGTTGTGCCGAAATTAAAGAAAAGAAAAGAAAGAACACTAACCTAGGGTATTCGGCCATAATTTGAGCTTGATTTAAGGTATGTTTGAGCTCGGTTTTTGATAATTTCTACGTTTCTGTAATCGTTGCTTTGTGCTCTACAAAACCCATGCTTAAATTTTGTGAATTGATGATGAATATGAAATGTGCCATGGATGAATTCATGAGCTTTGTGAAGTTTGGTGATGGATTATGAAAGATATGTGTTAGATTAATATATTTTGTCTTTTAATTTTTAGTGAAATTGAGTAATTTGGGCTTAATTGTGAAAATGTGAAATAGAAGGACTAAAATGTGAAATAAATGAAATGTGTGGACTTGTATTAGCATGGGAAGAATTCGACTAGGTTTGTGTGAGTAGAAATTTGATGTATTTTGTGATTTTGTGAAATAGGGACTAAAGTGTCGAAATGTGAAAATGTGAGGGCTATTTTGCAAAATGCCCTAAATTTGTGTGTGTTGACTAAATTTAATGAATTTGTGATTGAATGAGTTGAATTTAAATGTGTATAGACCAAGAAAGGAGAGGTTCGGATCGTGATCGAGGCAAAGACAAAGTGCTCGATTAATCGACCGTTTAGGTATTTCGACGTCCGAGGTAAGTTCGGACATAGTAGAAGTTGTTAATTTACCTTCTATGTGATGTGAATTGAATGATAGATATTGAATTAGAAATGTAATGAATGAAATTGAGTAACGAGGCACTAATTGTGCGTAATTGAATTGAGACAGAGTTGATTAGCATTGTGTGTACGAAATAACAGAAGCTTTGGCTTCATAGTTGGCACTGTGTGTACGATTCTGAATTACATTCGGTTTTGTATTGAGGCACTAAGTGTGCGATGTTATATAAGCTTCAGCTATGAATTGAGGCACTAAGTGTGCGAAGTTAATTTAGTTTCGAATACAAATTGGGCACTAAGTGTGCGATTAAATCTAATGAATAATGAAGGCTCGATCGAGATACAATATCGAGCATAAATTAGCTTGGATGGTGAGTAACCATGTATTGGCTAAGGTATGTATTGAACCTTTGTGGTTGAGAAGATTGTGTATGACTTCATGAGTGGTTGAGTAAGATTATTGGCTATGAATGATATGGTATAAACATTTGGAAATTGATCTATGTGATGAGTTCTTGTTGTGCATTGTATTTGAACTATTAAGTTGAATGTATTATGTTACGAACTTACTAAGCTTTTGAAAGCTTACTGTGTGGTTTGTTTCTCTATTTTACAGTGTCAGTAAAGCTAGCTCAGATCCGGGGATCGTCAGCATCTCTATCACACTATCGACAATCTATTTTGGTACTCTTGAAGATGTGTCTATTTGAATATGGCATGTATAGGCTAGTTGTTTTGAATCATGATTGAGATGTGTAAATAGCCATGTGATGTGGCTAGATAAATGTTGACAATATGCATGTGTGATTTTGGTATATGATGCATGTTATGGTATGGCTTGATGGCAATTAAATTGACTTATGAATGGTAAGTTTATTGATGGATTGATGCCATAGTGACTTAGTGAAATTGTGGATGAATCATGCTTGGTTTTACATATGAATTGGTTGAGTTATTTAGCATATAAGATGGTATGCTAGAAATGAGATTGAATTGGGTTGCTATTGATACTTGGAGAGATGCTTAATTGTGCTTGTAGGGATGACCCTTGTGTGGGTGGCAAATTGGCCTTGCAAATGGCCTATTTTGCATACAGGGCCAAGGGACATGGGCGTGTGTCTCTGCCGTGTGGCTCAAGGGCCACTTCGAAGTGTGCCTAGGCAGGTTACACGGCCATGGCACACGGGCGTGCTTGGTGGCCGTGTGACCAAGTTAGTAGCTAGCTTAATTTCACACGGCCATGGCACACGGGCGTGTCTGGTGGCCGTGCGGACAAGTCAGTATGTATGCTCTGTTTTGGCACGGCCTGGACACATGGGTGTGTGTGGTAGCCGTGTGAGGCACACGGCCTGACTGCACAGGCGTGTGACCTCTGCAGTTTTAAGGAATGTTCAAATATCCAAGAATTTTCGTATGTGTCCGGTTTAGTCTCGACCTCTTTTTAACACATGTTTAAGGTCTCGCAAACCGTGATAAGGGACTATATGTTTATATTTGAATATGTTTGATTGATGATTGACTTTGTGTCGTGAAATGGATGTGAAATTTTCTAGTTGATCGGTAACGCCTCTTAACCCTATTCCGGCGACGGTTTCGAGTTAGGGGTGTTACAAAAACAATATGACATTTAACTAAGTCTAGACCCTATACATGCCATACTCAAAATGCTAAGCCTAATTATACCAAGATGTGCTGATAGTATGGGTGATCCTTTGCTTTTCTCCGTATCTCGAGCTGGCTCTTCGACACTATAAAATAAGAGAAAAGAAAGGGAATAAGCTTTAAGCTTAGTAAGTCTACATGCAAACAATAAGCATCATACCATATGCTAATCAACCAAAAACATTACATTCTATGTAAGAACAATTCACATTTTCACAATCATGCTTACTTATCTCAACTCTTACCACATCCCAACCATAAATCATGCACATTGCTCACGTTTATTTGTAATTATGCCCTGCACTTATCACCACAAAGCCACATGAAATGTTTACTTAAACAAGTTTCTCGATGAACCCTTCGGAATATGATAAACTGAAATAGTAACATATTCTAGGCCCACATTTAGTATGCTTTTGGATGAATTATCCCTTATTTTATGTAAAAAGGTGCTCTTAATCCTTTCTTTTCATGTCTTATACCCAGGAAAGAACCTAAGGACAAAAAGAACGAGAAACTGGCTTACAACGGGACAAATGGGCCAAAGAGGAAATCGACACGGCCTGGACTTGGACCCACATGGTCGTGCCAAATCAATCATCTAGAACACGGCCTGGCCACGATTCACACGGGCATGCGCCATGGCCGTGCCTCTGCCGTGGAGAAGAGAAATTTCATTCGGGAAAGGATACTTAGGGAGAAAGAAACGTATTTCAAAAGCCTATAAATACACCCTAAGTATGACCTAAGAGGGGGAGCCCAAAGCCATCGTCTAGGGCGTCGTGCTAGGCCGAGAGAGGCGATTTGTGGGGATTCACTCGGGGATAGCCAGTTGATCCATCTCAAGAAGCCAGAATTCTACTCAAGACAGAGGATCTCTCCTTCAATTCCTTCAGGGGGTTTTAGGGATTTCTTATGTTTTGTTTTATCTTTTCTCTTGAGATGTTTTCCTTTATTGTTATGAACTAAACCTTTTGGATACCCGAAGGGGATGAAACCTATGATAAATCTTGTTATTGTTTTCTAAATTATATGATAAATACTTAGTTTGTTCTTAATTATGTGAGCTTAATCCAAATTTAATGTTCTTAGGTGGAGGAGGAATAGACCCTTCCTAAGAGTAGATCCAACATAATTAAGCGGAGTTGATCGCACGCCTAGAGATAGGGTGACGAGATTTTTCCGGATTAGGGTGAAACCTAATACGAGAATCCGTAGATCGATTTACTGCTATTCTAGGGGGTTATTATAAGAGAACGAGAGTTCCACTAATTAACCTAGGGTTAGACGTTATTCGCCTCGAGAGAGAGTTTAATATACGTTAGGGAGTCTTACGGATCAAACTAAGTGAATAAATCGTATGGTTCAAGTGTTAGATAACAAGTGAAGTCTAGGTGGATTCTTCCTAGGTATCATCTAAATCAACCGAGTTTTTCCCAAGTTATTTTCCAAATTCATTATTCTTTGTCTTAGAGTCTTTAGTTTAGTAGTTAATTAATTTAGATTAGATAAACAATCTCTCTTTATTTTTAGGCTAGATAATAAGAAGAAAGTTAGTATTAGTACTTTTAGTTCCTTTGGGTTCGATAATCCGGTCTTGCCTAAGCTATACTACTGTTCGATAGGTGCACTTGCCTCAATCGTTGTCAGAGTTAGTTTCCAGGTTCGATCATTCTTTTTATAAATTTTAAAGCTCTAACTCACAGCGATCAAGTTTTTGGCGCCGTTGCCGGGGAACTAAAATATTAAGAAAACTCCATTTTTATTACTTTAGCCATTATTTTTATTTTTCGCAATTTATTTTTATTTTTTTTAGTTTTAATTTTAAATTTGCTAAATTTTCTTTCTTTATTTTCCTAGCAGGTACCTCTAGTTTATGAGTAGAAAGAACCCGAGAGGACCTTCAGTATACGACAGTGATATTGACGCTACCGTTCGCAGGAATTGTAGAGAAAGTGGGCGAGCCCTAAATTACACGGAAGAAGAGCGAGAAGACAGATCCAATCCTACTGAAGGGATGGACGAAAATAACCCACCACCACAAGATGTGGGAGAAAATAATGCTCCTCGTACTATGTTTGATTATGCTAAACCTCATTTAACAGGAGCCGAATCAAGTATTGTTAGGCTCGCTATAGCGCTAATAATTTTGAATTAAAGCCTAACACTATACAAATGATTCAACAGTTTGTTCAATTTGATGGTTTGCAGGACGAAGATCTAAACACTCATATAGCTAACTTTTTAGAGTTCTGAGATACCTTCAAAATAAATGGCGTTTCTGATGATACCATACGTCTTCGGTTATTTCCCTTTTCATTAAGGAATAAAGCCAAACAGTGGTTAAACTCGTTACCACGAGCGTCAATCACTACCTGGGATCAAATGACCGGAAAATTTTTATTAAAATATTTCCCACCGGCCAAAATGGCCAAATTACGCAATGATATATCTTCTTTTGTGCAGATGGATCTAGAGACATTATACGATGCATGGGAGAGATATAGGGATCTCTTGAGAAGGTGTCCGCACCATGGTTTACCTTTGTTGCTCCAAGTCCAGACTTTCTATAACAGTGTAAACCCCTCAACGAGACAACTAATTGACTCAGCCGCCGGTGGAACTCTGAATAATAAAACTCCTGAAGCAGCCTACGAATTTATAGAAGAGATGTCACTGAATAACTATCAGTGGCAGGTTACAAGAACAAGGACAACAAAAACAGCCGGAGTTTACAACCTCGACACAATAACCATGCTATCAAATCAGGTAGAGTTGATGAATAAGAAGCTTGATAGTTTTTGTTCTTCGCAGTACATCCAAATCATGCGATGCGACGCAAGTGGAAGCTGTGGCGAATCCTGAGTACCCACCCTACCAACCGGACACGAAAAGCGGCGGATGAACTATATAGGTAACAATTTCAGATCTAATAATAACCCATATAGTAATAATTATAATCCAGGTTGGAGGAACCACCCAAATTTTTCATGGAGAGGACAAGGAAATCAAGGAAATCAAAGACAACAACCTCCTCAAAATTTCCAAATTCAGCCCTATCCACAGGAAAAGAAGCTGAATCTTGAAGAGACGCTGAACAAATTCATGGCAGCCACAGAAGCCCATCTCCAAAAAACTGAGGTAACACTCGACACCCAACAACCATCGATCAAAACGATCGAGAACCAAGTAGGAGGACTTACAAAGGCAATCGGGGAAATTACCAAGTCAGTCGGACAAATTGCGAAGCTATTATCCGAACGACCGCAAGGGCGTCTACCGAGTAATATTGAAATTAATCCAAATGAGCAAATCCAAGCCATAACAGCTCAAGAAAGCAAAGAAGTAGACGAACCCAGTCCAACACAAGGGAACGAGGTAGAAAAATGTAAAGTTGAGGTAACAAAAGACAAGCCAAAACCGGTAATCAAGGAGTACCAACCTCGCATACCATATCCCGAAGAATTAACGAGAGACGACACAGAGGAACAGTTTGGTAAGTTTCTTAAACTTTTAAATATATTACATATTAACTTACCGCTACTTGAAGCTCTTTCACAGATGCCAGATTCGAGGAAATTTTTAAAACATCTCTTGACGAATAAGCGCAAGTTAGACGAGGATCCACATGTGGAATTAAACGCAGTGTGCTCAGCAATGTTACAAAATAGACTACCACAAAAGCTAAAAGATCCAGGGAGTTTTACAATTCCATGTTTAATTGGTAGACTAACTATTAATAATCGTTAGTGATGATTTAAGGGCAAGCATAAATGTCATGCCTTACAAATTGTTTAAACAATTAGGTCTAGGGAAACCCAAACAAACTAGGATGAGCATTCAATTAGCCGATAAAACTGTTAGAATTCCTAGGGGTATTATCGAAGATGTCCTTGTAAAATTGATGATTCGTTTTCCCGATAGACTTTGTTGTCTTAGACATGGATGAGGATAATTCGATCCCCTAATTTTAGGAAGACCCTTTTTAGCAACTGCCAGGACTAAAATTGATGTTGATGCAGGAGAACTCATACTTTGTGTAGGTAATGAGACAGTCACCCTCAAGGCTCTCGACTCGGCTAGAACATCGAGTAATCAAGGTGAGAACGTAAATTCTACTGATAACAATTCGGTTAACCCTTATTTTCAGGAAACACCACCAAAGAATACAACTGAACCTGATCCTAAACCCCATGCCAAAAAAGAAATAACTCATGAGGAATGAGGGATTCAGATCGATGATCTAGACGAGTGGAAGACACACTTCAAGGAGAAATTAGGGATACACGACGAAGAACTGAAACCACACAAGATAAAACCAAAGGAGCCCCCAAAAGAGCTAATAGGAACAACAACCCACTTCAAAATAGGGGACCAGGTACTGTTAGAGCAGGTAGATCCTCGAATATCTTCTCTGGACCCTAACACAAACAAAGAAATACCTTTTAGGGTAACCAGTGTTTTCCCACACGGAACAGTCGAGGTAAGTAATCATATTTTTGATACTTTTACTATAAACACATCTAGACTTAAATTTTTTCACGAAGACACAAATGATAGCATGAGGAAGGACTTCTAACTCCTCAAACCACCCTGAAGAAGCAAACGAGAGGAGAGTCTACCTTAAGACTATAAATGAGCGCTTCTCAGGAGGCAACCCGAGCACTAACATAATTTATTCTCATATTTTGCTTTAAATTTATTTTTTTCTTCTTTTCTTTCTGAACACTTAGTTATAAACTAACCGGAAGTGCAGATTTCTAAGTCACACGGCCTTGCACACGGTCGTGGCTGTGGCCGTGTGGACCATAAGAATCCCCGTACTGACATAGCAGAGGCCGTGCGAATCAGTTCCAACCACTTTTCGAAGTCACAGATCCAACCACTACACCATGGGCACCGACGAAAGGGCACGGCCATGCCCCATGACCGTATGAAGCTACTGACTTTCCAACCACGGGCAGACCATGCCAGTGCCTTATAACCGTGCCAACATACTGACTTGTCGAACACAGGCTAAACACGAGCGTGGGGTAACCAACACACCTAGGAACACAGCCGTGCGAGTCGACCGTGTGAATCGACACACTCTCCATCCACGGGCGTGGGAGAGCTTCAGATACAAAATTTTATTTAAACCCCACAGCCCTCCCCCTTCACTCCACCTTCTTCCATCTTCTTTTTTTTTCTTTCAAAAATCTCTCTCCTTTCCTTAGAAACAAAGCCTCTATCACTCTTGAGCTACGCTAGAACCATGCCAAAGAAGCGGAAGGAATCAAGCATAATCTCCTCAAAGGAGACTGATCTACATAAGTTCATGCCGGCCACTTCATTCTCACAACAAGCCAAGGATATTTGAGGCTATCTAGTTTTTAATTCGTTTTTCTCTTTTGCTTGAATTTCCTTATCTGTACTTCTCTTCTGCTTAAATTAGTTTATTTTATTTTAACTTCTGAGTGTCAGGTTCTAAAGGCTGCTAGGGAATCACGCCACAACCACCACCATATCCACAGCCTTGGAAATCACACCCAACAATAAGGACTCCATAGTCCATTTTTCTTTCCCTTTAGGTTTCGTTTCATCTTTATTTTTCTCCACTTTAGCTTGCTTTTCTTTAATTATTGAATTAGTATAATTTTAATTATTATTACTATATCCTGGCTAATCCTGCATGAGCTACCCAATTTCTTCATCTAGCGCAGGATCGTCATCCAGACCGGCCCTCCAACTTATCTTTCACCACGACCACTGCCAACTCAAGGCTTTCATCCATAATTTAGGGAGTTTCACTTATCCCCATATCTTTTGATCTGAACATTACATTTATATTATCTATCTTTGTACATTGAGGGCAATGTACATCTTAAGTGTGGGGGGTGAATCTTAGACATAGTACCAAACTTTTTTAATTATTCTCAAAATCCTGAATTTAGTCTTGTTTTAAAGTAATTTACTCATATTACTAATTAGGATGAAATTTCTGATGATTTATGATTTTTATTGATATGTTTTAGATTAAGTCATTGATAATTGTGCATTGATGATTAAATTCTAAGAATACTAGAGAATCAAGCATAATAAGTCTATTTTTCTCGAATTAAAAATTTTCTAGGTCGTCTCTACTGATTTAAATATTACCTTGAAATTTGATATTTACAAGGTTGATGTCAAAAATACCCATAATTTTTGTGAGTTTTTGAGCCTTATAGAGCATAAATTCTTTTTCTTGCTCACTTTATTAACTATGAGTATGTCGACACTGATTTGTTATTCTAGAACTTGCATCGATTATACATGTCGAGACCACACTTTTGATTTGATATACAGAGATGATAAAGGCACCTAGGATTTAACCCACTTACTCCATAAAAAGCCTACCTTCATAATTAACCCCTAGTGAACCTTTTTTAATCCTAACAACCCTATTTATTGACTCACCCACTAATATTAACCCAAAACCCTTTGTAATAGCTATCACCATTCTTTTTAACTACCCCTATATCGAGATTTGATCTGATTAGTTGCCTAATTATGAATTTTAGTAATTTATCCTTTATTATGTATTTAGTTTGTTCTTAAATAAAAAGAACGAAGTATATTCATTATTAGTTATGTGATTAAATGAGCTTATACATTTATTCCAAATATCAAAGAAGAAGCTCGTATTATTAGTATTATTAGTTTTCAATTGATGTAATTATTACTATTAGTTCTTTAGTTCTTAGTTAGGTAATTTATCAATTCAATCTCGATTCTAACCCTCTAATTCAGCCTTATACCACACCTTAACCCTAGCCCCGTTACAACCCTAACAAAGACATTTTGATTTGTGTTTCATCTCATATTTCAGTGGTGGAGATTTGATTTTCATGCAAGCCTATGGGATTAACTATTTATGTTTGACTTTTGAGTGCCTAAATTTTGAACCTTAAACACATTGAGTGATTTGAGTGAATTTTAGTGAGGATGTTAATCCTTGACAATTTTGAATCAGAGGTAATTATTTAGATGAAGGGAAACACCTATGTTTTTGTGCTACAAAATATAAGGCTTATATTGTTTGAATTTTTAGGACTCTTTGAGTTGAATTATCCATGTATAAATTATTTCTGAATTATGATGAGACACTATTAACGACTATTATGAATTATAGGAAGTTTTTTTTAATTGTAAGTTGAGAATTTTGCTTGAGGACAAGCAAAAGCTTAAGAGTGGGGGTATTTGATAAACCGAAATAGTAACATATTCTAGGCCCACATTTAGTATGCTTTCGGATGAATTATCCCTTATTTTATGTAAAAAGGTGCTCTTAATCCTTTCTTTTCATGTCTTATACCCAGGAAAGCACCTAAGGACAAAAAGAACGAGAAACGGGCTTAAAACGGGACAAATGGGCCAAAGAGGAAATCGACACGGCCTGGACTTGGAACCACACGGCCGTGCCAAATCAATCATCTAGAACACGGCCTGGCCACGATTCACACGGGCGTGCGCCATGGCTGTGCCTCTGCCATGGAGAAGAGCAATTTCAGTTTTGACCATGACCTAATCGTACGGCTGTGTTGTTTTACCGTAGCCCGTGTTGGGGAAAAGTCTTTCTTCCTTGGCCCGCACGGTCTCCGCCACGCCGATGTCTCTTCCTGTGGTGTCCACACGGCCACGACCACGCCCGTGTGCTAGGCTATGTGGGTAGGAAATCCTGCGCCTATTAAATTGGTTAGTTCTTAGTTAGATGCTAAAAATCAAAATTATGGATGTTAGTGAGGTTAGTGCTCCGGTTGCCTCCCGAGAAGCGCTCGTTTAAAGTCTTAAGCTAGACTTACCCTGTTTTCATTTCTATATAAAGGTTCACAGAGCTGAAGCTACTCTCTCATATCCCTAAAATCTTCACCATTATATATTTTAAGTCGTTGACCGTTTACCTTGAATGTGCCATAAGTCGGATGAGTTATCTCAATTGTGCCATAGGGAAAAATGGTTTTGACTACGAATGGACCTGACCATCTTGATTTCAGCTTTCCAGGAAACAATTTGAGCTTTGAATTGTATAGTAGAACAAAATCTCCCACTTTGAATTGCTTCGGTTGCTTCAAACAAGCATCATGGTGTCGCTTTGTTGCCACCTTATATAAACGTGAGTTCTCGTAGGCATTAGCTTGCCACTCATCTAGCTCGTTCAACTGCATCATTCTTTTCTCACTTGCAAGTTTAAGATCATAATTTAAGAATTTTATAGCCCAAAATGATTTGTGCTCTAATTCAAATGGTAGATGACAACTCTTTCCGTAGACAAGTTGTAACACCCCATACCCGAGTCCTAGGCTAAGACCGGATACGAGACATTACTATGCTTGAACTTTCTTAAACATGTACTTATGGGCTATAAAATTTCATTCCGAATTAAAAACTTCTCTTTCTTAGTCAAATCAGACATTTCATGGGCCTACGAGGCCTCAGACTTACGTCTCGAAACTTTTGGAACTCATCTGGAAACTTTCTCTCGAAACAAGGGTCACACATCCATGTGACTTGGGACACGCTCGTGCACCCTTAAAACATGCCCGTGTCTTTCACCCGTGCAGGATATTGGCAAAATCCACACGGCCTGGACACGCCCGTGGCCCTGGCCCGTGTGCCAAACCTTGGCATTCTGACTTATCCACACGGTCTGTACACACGCCCGTGTGCGTCAGCCCTGTGAAAATTGAATTTCTAAGTGTCAAGTGCAGACTTCACACGGCCTTGGCACACGCCCATGTGCCAACTGTGTGTATCACACGGCTCGAACAAATGGCCGTGTGACTAGCCTGTGGTCTAATCTGACTTAAGATACTAAGGTGCAGGAGACACATGGCCTAGAAACACGCCCGTGTGTCTATCCGTGTGGGCACTTAGAGGCTATCTTACCAAGCCTTTTACCACTCCCGTTTGCATACATTCATATACTACTTCATAACATTCTCAAATCTCAATTAAAACACGTGAATTAACACATTTAATCATTAAAGAGATAAAGTATTTATCCCATACACTAGGGAGAACTACTCCCAATACAAATACAACCAACTTAAGCCATCATCTATGGTCATACACAACCAACTCTAGATTCTCTTAGGCCAATACAATTTGGCTACATCGGTTAGAACTTAACCAACTTTAAAAGAATCCCTATACATTCCATGACTCATAAGGATTTGATACACCATACCAGGAGTCTACTCGATAGTGTGAAAACATCTCCGGCGGCCTCCAACCCGAGCTAGTTAAAATAACCTATAAGAGATGGGAAAAGGAAAGGAGTAAGCATTAATGCTTAGTAAGTTCATCTGCATAAACTGACAAATACCGACATTCATTGGATACACATAACCACAAGGTATTATACTGAGTTTTTCTCATTAACTCATGGTAATTTAACCACTCTTGAAGTTTACTCATTCTATCTCTTACCACATACATACCATGCCACTAGCCAACTGCTCGTGTTAAATAGCACACATTCCTGCACTGATTGTCATGTAATCACATAAAACAACACACCAAGCATTTTCAATAAGCTACTCATACTACTAATCCCTCGGTGGTTTCGCACTTAGCCCACCATTGAATCTCTAATAGGGTGGTATCGCACACAGCCCACCAATCATTTATACTTATGGTGATTTCGCACTTAGCACACCAATCATTTATACTTACAGTTGTTTCACACTTAGCCCACCAATCATTTATAAGCGATGGTATCGCACACAGCCTATCGATTACTAATTAATCAGGTGGTAACGCACATAGCCCACCGGTATTAATATAATTGATGGTATCGCACCCAGCCCATCACTACCATCAATAAGGTGATATCGCACATAGCTCACCGTTATTTTACATTCATGGATAGTAATCCACAAGTATATCTCTATTTCAAATGTTCATCCGAGAACATCCTCACATACTTCTATTCTTACTTAACTTTCTACGATACTCGTTCGCATTCACACAGTGCATCAATAAATCTATCTTATGCAACTAAGGTGCATTAATAACACATATCCCACTAGGGGTTCATCATATATTGAATTCATCTCAATTCAGTTCTAACACTTACTTGTGCTTCTCGTGGTACAACCACATACATTCAACATATCCGTTGAATCATTCAAATTGTTAAATAACTCTCTTCAGTCTCATACACATAGTTCTCAATGACATCATACCCCAATAGGGTCTTACATACATTAACATGTCGATGCCATGTCTCGCATTTGGGGTCTTATATGAATTCTTATCATCGAGGCCATATTCCAATATGGTCTTACATGAGACCTTAACTATCATCATATTATACTACATGCATTTCCCATTATTCTTAAATTCAATTCTCTTGACATCTCATCAAAAGATATTTCATACATTCATAAAGTAAATATACACTCCATACAACATTGGAATATTAAATTAACTCATACATAATTGCAACGTTTGCACATGAACTTACCTCGATGTCGAAAGGGCCGATAGGGATTTTTTGCCCACTTTTCTCTTTTCCTCCGTTCTAGGTCCGAAACTCATTTTCTTTGATCTAGAACAATGAAATTTACTGATTTAATCACTTATAAATCATAATACACCATAATCTACACTTTAGGCAAAAATGACTATTTTGCCCCTACACTTTGGCAACATTATGATTTTGCCCCTAGGCTCGTAAATAAATTTTCATCACATTTTCTTGTTAAACAAGCCTAGCTGAACATTTAATCCTCTTACAACTATCCCCAATTCCAACTATTTCATGCCTTAATGAACAAATTACAACTTTTGCATTTTAGTCCCAATTAGGTGTTTTCATGACAACACCTTTCACAAAAGTTGTTTCTCATCATCCTATCATTCATTTTCTAGCTTGCATCAACCAGTATAAACTCTCTCATGGTAAGTCCCTAGACTTTCAACCATGTTACAAATTAATCCTCCCATTAGCTAGCTTAAGCTTTGGGGACTCTAAAAATGCAATTTTTATCAAGAAAGATCATCAAAAATCACTTACTTGTGAGGAGTAAAGCTTGCTGAATTTTTGAGTTTTCAAACACCCCTTGTTTGCTGAAACTTTCGGCGGAGAAGAGGAGAGGAAAGATGATATCTTTTTCCTTTCTTTATTTTATTATAAAATATCAATTTAACCCACCAATTTTGACCAAAATTAAAAGCTTTTGTGCCCCTTGTCTTCATGGCCGGTCAACACATCTTAGATGGTCTAATTGTCCTTTAAAGACCTTCAATTGATATTTCATGGCTATTTGGTACCTTTAGCCTATAAAATGGAATTTTGCACTTTATGCGATTTAGTCCTTTTTTTACAATGTAGCTAGAAATCGCTAGAATTAAGGCACCAAAATTTTCATCCATCCTTAGAAACATGTTATAACATATAACATAACATGAAAATAATTTTCTCTAACCTCGAATTAGTGATTCCGAGATCACTGTTCCGACTAGCCCCTAAATCGGGCTGTTACAATTCTCCCCCCTTAGGAATTTTCGTCCCCGAAAATTTTATCAGGAGGAGTTGCTATCAACATTCTTAAAACATTTCCATCTACTCTTCAAAATCACGAATCCACTTATCCTCAAGTTTCTCTTGTCAACAACTCTTAAGCTATGATACATAAGGTCGAAACGTAACTTGAGACCTAAGTTATTCTTCCTCTGGGTATATATTATATTCAGTAATCCACCAATTTGGAACTCTGTACATGTCCAAATGATCGTTCGAATCTTTACTGGTTGATTCACTACAATTCGAATGACATCCCCCTCTTTGGGAATCTTGTCAAACTAAATTTGAAATCTATAAGGTTTTATCTCACTTTCTCATTAAAGCATTCACCGACTGTAATGGTTTTGACTTGTACGCTTTGAAAACTCAGCTTTTAGTGGTTAACTACTTCTGACCATAACTCCATCATATCGTGAAATATACTCTACTGTCAAAACATTTATCCATATAATTGTACTTCCTTATTCTTGCTTTATTAGATATGCTGCTACTAAATCTCATACCAAAACTCTGTATAAGTTTTGGATTCATCATCATTCCAATTCTATTTCGAGAAATCATCAACAACGGAAAACTTATACAACCTGTATTTACCATCTCAAATAAACTCATTCGGAGCTTATTTAAAATACCATTTACTATATCTCTTCTGAACCCTTTTTGTTCTGAAAAGAAAACTCGCTCTAGTCATTAACCTTGCTGAAACTAAGATGTTACCAACTAGGGTCAACCGAGTAACTAACTCGCATTGCTTAACATGGATATTTTCATAACATCTAACTCATTACACAGACACAAAGGTGATTGCCTCTGGATCACCAATCTGGTAACTCTTTTTCTCGATTCGGATCAACTCGATTTAGAACTTTCAATTAATAGTTCATTCTATAGCTTTCAACTCAACCATCGTGGTTTAAACGTTTTGATGAGCATATATTTATATCATGCTCCCTACTCACGTACACAAAGAATTTTATACTCTTTACTGATTCATGCGTGAATATACACGGAACTTGAATCATATCTCAATACATTAATCTACTCTTTTCTCCATACTGAGAACCTATTTTAAGCACACTCTCATCTGAGTTTCTCTTGCTATGCTAATCTAGAACCTTTACTATCGTCATATCTAACGATAGCAGGGACATCTCGATCGAATTCGTTAACTCTATTCGGCTTACCCGAAAATCCATCACACAACGTGAAACTTGTGATTTCACCTCTTAGACACGAATCATCACCAACTTCCTCCTCAAGGTACCCAATTAAGGTTACGAAAAGATAGAGGAAATGTCAATTTCAATTAACTAAATCGACAACCATTTAGTCTACTTTTTCCGTCAGTTAACGTTCTCACACAATCACAATTTCATGAAAAGAACGACCACAACATCCCTGAAGGGAAACATGTATTAGTACATAATACTAAAGGAGATCATTATAATCCCATCCATGGCATTAACTAACCATGCACAAACCATAGGCTTCTAGCCAACTTACTCATACTTGCACTTATATAACACGTTCCGTGTCATATATCGTAATCGTCTCTTCGTGATTCATTCACGAGTACATGTTTTCACTCTTTCACATGACTTTAGTACCATTGTCATTTATACCTCTAGACTCATCTATCTATCCCATTGATCACTAGGGATAATCAAAGACGTATGTTCATCGTCCTTCATGTAGGTACGAAACCAATGCCACATTCCCGAGGTGGTCTTATATGGAGTCACCTCTAAATGCCAATGCCATATCCCTGATAAGGTCTTATATGGACTTCCTCATCAAATATCGATGCCATATTCTGGATATGGTCTTATACGGAATCTCAACTCGGTGCGAGGCCATGTCCTATCCATGGTCTTATACGGGACCTTGTCTATCTCATATCTCGATGATAGCCTCATCATTTTAGTCCTCTAGGACTTCAACCTCATGTTCAACAACAGTTACTCTATTTAGTAGAGTATTATGCATCGATGTGATACAAGGCATTCTTAATCATGCTAGCATAATTATTGCATTAATCCGATGCAAACTTACTCAACTTAACTCTCATAACGTCTCATCAAAATTCAACAGTGGTAAGGGAGTGAGGTTGCAAAGTCCCTTAGCCTAACTCTCGTGACTACATACATATGATTTACTACTCATTGTCAATGAAATATCATCATAGTCACACAACTCGCCTCAAGTGAGTTTTCACATTTATCATGCTACAATTGTTTCTATCACTTATACTTTCGAACTGTGACTTCACTTACTCAAGTTTCACATTAAGGTCAACTTGAGTACTCAACATTTAACTCTAATTCCTCTTACTATTTCTTATTAATCTAGAGAATGTCTTACGGGTTTTGAGTACGTCGTTTACTTGATTGCCATAGTCCAACTATGGTCTTACTCGTATCACAACATCATAGCCCAGCTATTGCTTTACATGTCGTCACGATGCCATAGTCTCGCTATGGCCTTACACGAAATCTCATATCAACACCAATGCCATATCCCAGATAGGGTCTTACATGGAAACTCATATCGATGTCGATGCCATATCCCAGATATGGTCTTACACGAATTCTTATATCGATGTCGACGCCATATCCCAGATATGGTCTTACACGATCTCATACCGAAGCCAGGTCCCAGACGTGGTCTCACACGGGATTACTATTTAATGCCGGTGCCATAGCCCAGATATGGTCTTATACGGGATCTCACAACAATTATCGATGCCATATCCCAGATATGGTCTTATCCGATTATCTTATTCAATACCGAAGCCATATCCCTGATATGGTCTTATACGGGATCATGTATCGATGCCAATGCCATGCCCCAGACATGGTCTTATATGGGATCACATATACCGCCATGGTCCAACCATGGTCTTATTCATCATTTTATCATTGAACGACTGTACTCATTTCCTGCATTCTACTTAGTCAAACTTTTCAGTTTTAACTCTCACACTATAATATGTGTGACTTTGTAACAGGGTTATAAGATGAAACGTTACATCTTCTCTACTTTAATAGTCACACGTGATTTTTAACCATGTGGACATTTATCATAAATAATAGCATCACAAATCTCAAATGCTTACTTACTCTTACTAACTCTTACATACATCATGGAACTTACTAGTCTCATGCTTGCAAGGTAAACAAGATAATCAGATCACTTGATCACATAGATCAAAGATACTTTACTATGATAATCATAATCTCTAATTCATCATTCATAACATGAATAATACTCATAATCAACTTGATAATAGCTTTACTTACTCATCTTTCTTGTTATCTCATTTAAGCTTTACTTGTTTGCCCGATGAATTACTATGAATGACCGAGGATACTAAATCTCATTCCACATGTATCTTGATGCCAATGCTATATCCTTGATATAGTCTTACATGGGATCTCTTACTTGGTATCGATGCCATGTCTTGACATGGACTTACACGAAGTCTTGCTTGTGGGTTCCCTTGGGAACTTACCATTGCCATGTCTTGACATGGTCTTATTGGTAACTTTACTCATGAACTGGTCAATGCCGAGCCTTGGCTTGGACTTACATGAAATCTTCCTTGTTACTCACCAATGCCATGCCTTGGCTTGGACTTACATGGGATCCCTATCTCTTGATAGCTTTTTAATGCCAAGACTTGTCTTGGAATTACATGACATCTTTGCTTGGATGCTCGCCAATGCCATGCCTTGGCTTGGGCTTATATGGGTCTTCATCTCATAGTAACTCTTCAATGCCAAGACTTGTCTTGGTCTTACATGATAACTTGCTTGATTGCCGATGCCATGTCTTGACATGGTCTTATACGGACTTTCTTGTCTCATGTGGCAGATTGAGTATCCTAAGTAATTCATTTTCAATCGGGACTTTCATATACATGCTCTTAGTAAATTCTTTGTTTAATAAATCATTAAACATTTTCATGGAAATAATGTGCATATAACAACATAGCAAGCAATTCAATGAAAATATCCATGAAGCTTTAAAATCATACAAACTTACTGAAATTAGCTCGGTTGGGAATCATCTCAGTTTTAACAAAATAATTTCGTTAGAGCTGGGAGACATCACACTATCACTGTCCACATATGGCATGTATAGCTAGACTCGTACTCGTGCTAGGTTAGTCCGAGAACCGACTAAACCATACTCTGATACCACTAAATGTAACGCCCCATACCCGAGTCCGAGGCTAAGACCGGATACGAGACATTACTAAGCTTAAACTTTCTTAAACATGTACTTACGGGCTATAAAATTTTGTTCCGAATTAAAAACTTCTCTTTCTTAGTCAAATCAGACATTTCATGGGCCTACGAGGCCTCAGACTTACGTCCCAAAACTTTCGAAACTCATCTGGAAACTTTCTCTCGAAACAGGGGTCACACGTCCGTGTGACTTGGGACACGCCCGTGCACCCTTAAAACATGCCCGTGTCTTTCACCCGTGGAGGATATCGGGCAAAATCCACACGCCCGGACACGCGCGTGGCCTCGCCCCGTGCCAAACCTGGCATTCGACTTATCCACACGCAGTGCGTACACACGCCCGCAAAGCGTCAGCCGTGTGACAATTGAATTTCTAAGTGTCAAGTGCAGACTTCACACGGCCTTGGCATACGCCCATGTGCCAACCGTGTGTATCACACGGCTCGAACAAACGGCCGTGTGACCAGCCCGTGGTCTAATCTGACTTAAGATACTAAGATGTAGGAGACACACGGCCTAGACACACACCCATGTGTCTATCTGTGTGGGCACTTAGAGGCTATCATACCAAGCCTTTTACCACTCCCGTTTGCATACATTCATATACTACTTCATAACATTCTCAAATCATCAATTAAAACACATGAATTAACACATTTAATCATTAAAGAGATAAAGTATTTATCCCATACACTAGGGAGAACTACTCCCAATACAAATACAACCAACTTAAGCCATCATCTATGGTCATACACAACCAACTCTAGATTCTCTTAGGCCAATACAATTTGGCTACATCGGTTAGAACTTAACCAATTTTAAAAGAATCCCTATACATGCCATGACTCATAAAAATTTGATACACCATACCAGGAGTCTACTCGATAGTGTGAAAACATCTCCGGCGGCCTCCAACCCGAGCTAGTTAAAATAACCTATAAGAGATGGGAAAAGGAAATGAGTAAGCAATAATGCTTAGTAAGTTCATCTGCATAAACTGACAAATACCGACATTCATTTGATACACATAACCACAAGGTATTATACTGAGTTTTTCTCATTAACTCATGGTAATTTAACCACTCTTAAAGTTTACTCATTCTATATCTTACAACATACATACCACGCCACTAGCCAACCACTCGTGTTAAATAGCACACATTCCTGCACTGATTGTCATGTAATCACATAAAACAACACACCAAGCATTTTCAATAAGCTACTCATACTACTAATCTCTCGGTGGTTTCGCACTTAGCCCACCATTGAATCTCTAATAGGGTGGTATCGCACATAGCCCACCAATCATTTATACTTATGGTGATTTCGCACTTAGCACACCAATAATTTATACTTACGGTGGTTTCCCACTTAGCCCACCAATCATTTATAAGCGATGGTATCGCACACTACCCATCGATTACTAATTAATCAGGTGGTAACGCACATAGCCCATCGATATTAATATAATTGATGGTATCGCACCCAGCCCATCACTACCATCAATAAGGTGATATCGCACATAGCTCACCATTATTTTACATTCATGGATAGTAATCCACAAGTATATCTCTATTTCAAATGTTCATCCGAAAACATCCTCACATACTTCTATTCTTACTTAACTTTCTACGATACTCGTTCGCATTCACACAGTGCATCAATAAATCTATCTCATGCAACTAAGGTGCATTAATAACACATATCCCACTAGGGGTTCATCATATATTGAATTCATCTCAATTCAGTTCTAACACTTACTTGTGCTTCTCGTGGTACAACCACATGCATTCAACATATCCGTTGAATCATTCAAATTGTTAAATAACTCTCTTGAGTCTCATACACATAGTTCTCATTGACATCATACCCAAATAGGGTCTTACATACATTAACATGTCGATGCCATGTCTCAGACGGGGTCTTATATGAATTCTTATACCGAGGCCATATTCCAATATGGTCTTACATGAGACCTTAACTATCATCATATTATACTACATGCATTTCCCATTATTCTTAAATTCAATTCTCTTGACATCTCATCAAAAGATATTTCATACATTCATAAAGTAAATATACACTCCATACAACATTGGAATATTAAATTAACTCATACATAATTGCAACGTTTGCACATGAACTTACCTCGATGTCGAAAGGGCCGATAGGGACTTTTTGCCCACTTTTCTCTTTTCATCCGTTCTAGGTCCGAAACTCGTTTTCTTTGATCTAGAACAATGAAATTTACTGATTTAATCACTTATAAATCATAATACACCATAATCTACACTTCAGCAAAAATGACTATTTTGCCCTACACACTTTGGCAAAATTACGATTTTGCCCCTAGGCTCGTAAATAAATTTTCATCACATTTTCTTGTTAAACAAGCCTAGCTGAACATTTAATCCTCTTACAACTATCCACAATTCCAACTATTTTCATGCCTTAATGAACAAATTAAAACTTTTGCATTTTAGTCCCAATTAGGTGTTTTCATGACAACACCTTTCACAAAAGTTTTTTCTCATCATCCTATCATTCATTTTCTTCCATAAAAACTCAGCAACCAGTATAAAATCTCTCATGGTAAGTCCCTAGACTTTCAACCATGTTACAAATTAATCCTCCGATTAGCTAGCTTAAGCTTTGGGGACTCTAAAAATGCGATTTTTATCAAGAACGATCATAAAAAATCACTTACTTGTGAGGAGTAAAGCTTAATGAAATTTTGAGTTTTCAAACACCCCTTGTTTGCTGAAACTTTCGGTGGAGAAGAGGAGAGGAAAGATGATATCTTTTTCCTTTCTTTATTTTATTATAAAACATCAATTTAACCCACCAACTTTGACCAAAATTAAAAGCTTTTGTCCCCCTTGTCTACATGGCCGGTCAACACATCTTAGATGGTCTAATTGTCCTTTAAAGACCTTCAATTGATATTTCATGGCTATTTGGTACCTTTAGCCTATAAAATGGAATTTTGCACTTTATGCGATTTAGTCCTTTTTTACAATTTAGCTAGAAATCGCTAGAATTAAGGCACCAAAATTTTCATGCATCCTTAGAAACATGTTATAACATATAACATAACATGAAAATAGTTTTCTCTAACCTCAAATTAGTGATTCCGAGATCATCAAGCTGACTAGCCCCTAAATCGGTCATTATAATTCTCCTCTTAGGAATTTTCGTCCCCGAAAATTTTATCAGGAGGAGTTGCTATCAACATTCTTAAAACATTACCATCTACTCTTCAAAATCACGAATCCACTTATCCTCAAGTTTCTCTTGCCAACAACTCTTAAGTTGTGATACATAAGGTCAAAACGTAACTTGAGACCTAAGGTATTCTTCCTCTTGGTATATACTATATTCAGTAATCCACCAATTTGGAACTCTGTACATGTCCAAATGATCGTTTGGATTTTTACTGGTTGATTCACTACAATTCGAATGACATCCCCCTCTTTGGGAATCTTGTCAAACTAAATTTGAAATCTATAAGGTTTTATCTCACTTTCTCATTAAAGTATTCACCGACTATAATGGTTTTGACTTGTACGCTTTGAAAACTTAGCTTTTAGTGGTTAACTACTTCTGACCATAACTCCATCATATCGTGAAATGTACTCTACTGTCAAAACATTTATCCATATAATTGTACTTCCTTATTCTTGCTTTATTAGATATGCTGCTTCTAAATCTCATACCAAAACTCTGTATAAGTTCTGGATTCATCATCATTCCAATTCTATTTCGAGAAATCATCAACAATGGAAAACTTATACAACCTGTATTTACCATCTTAAATAAACTCATTCGGAGCTTTTTTAAAATACCATTTACTATATCTCTTCTAAACCCTTTTTGTTCTGAAAAGAAAACTCGCTCTAGTCATTAACCTTGCTGAAACTAAGATGTTACCAACTAGGGTCAACCGAGTAACTAACTCGCATTGCTTAACATGGATATTTTCATAACATCTAACTCATTACACAGACACAAAGGTGATTGCCTCTGGATCACCAATCTGGTAACTCTTTTTCTCGATTCAGACTGAACTCAGTACTAGAACTTTCAATTAATAGTTCATTCTATAGCTTTCAACTCAACCATCGTGGTTTAAACGTTTCGATGAGCATATATTTGTATCATGCTCCCTACTCACGTACACAAAGAATTTTATTCTCTTTACTAATTCATGCGTGAATATACACAGAACTTGAATCATATCTCAATACATTAATCTACTCTTTTCTCCATACTGAGAATCTATTTTAAGCACACTCTCATCTGAGTTTCTCTTGCTATGCTATTCTAGAACCTTTACTATCGTCATATCTAATGATAGCAGGGACATCTCGATCGAATTCGTTAACTCTATTCGGCTTACCCGAAAACCCATCACACAATGTGAAACTTGTGATTTCACCTCTTATACACGAATCATCACCAACTTCCTCCTCAAGGTACCCAATTAAGGTTACGAAAAGATAGAGGAAATGTCGATTTCAATTAACTAAATCGACAACCATTTAGTCTACTTTTTCCGTCAGTTAACGTTTTCACACAATCACAATTTCATGAAAAGAACGACCACAACATCCCTGAAGGGAAACATGTATTAGTACATAACACTAAAGGAGATCATTATAATCCCATCCATGGCATTAACTAACCATGCACAAACCATAGGCTTCTAGCCAACTTACTCAAACTTGCACTTATATAACACGTTAAAGTGTCATATATCGTGTCGCCTCTTCGTGATTCATTCACGAGTACATGTTTTCACTCTTTCACATGACTTTAGTACCATTCTCATTTCTACCTCTAGACTCATCTATCTATCCCATTGATCACTAGGGATAATCAAAGACGTATTTTCATCGTCCTTCATGTAGGTACGAAACTAATGCCACATTCCCGAGGTGGTCTTATATGGAGTCACCTCTAAATGCCAATGCCATATCCCTGATAAGGTCTTATATGGACTTCCTCATCAAATATCGATGCCATATTTTGGATATGGTCTTATACGGAATCTCAACTTGGTGCCGAGGCCATGTCCCGGTCATGGTCTTATACGGGACCTTGTCTATCTCATATCTCGATGATAGCCTCATCATTTTAGTCCTCTAGGACTTCAACCACATGTTCAACAACAGTTACTCTATTTAGTAGAGTATTATGCATCGATGTGATACAAGGCATTCTTAATCATGCTAGCATAATTATTGCATTAATCCGATGCAAACTTACTCAACTTAACTCTCATAACGTCTCATCAAAATTCAACAGTGGTAAGGGAGTGAGGTTGCAAAGTCCCTTAGCCTAACTCTCGTGACTACATACATATGATTTACTACTCATTGTCAATGAAATATCATCATAGTCTCACAACTCGCCTCAAGTGAGTTTTCACATTTATCATGCTACAATTGTTTCTATCACCTATACTTTCGAACTGTGACTTCACTTACTCAAGTTTCCCATTAAGGTCTACTTGAGTACTCAACATTTAACTCTAATTCCTCTTACTATTTCTTATTAATCTAGAGAATGTCTTAGAGGTTTTGAGTACGTCGTTTACTTGATTGCCATAGTCCAACTATGGTCTTACTCGTATCACAACATCATAGCCCAGCTATTGCTTTACATGTCATCACGATGCCATAGTCTCGCTATGGTCTTACACGAAATCTTATATCAACACCAATGCCATATCCCAGATACGGTCTTACATGGAAACTCATATCGATGTCGATGCCATATCCCAGATATGGTCTTACACGAAATCTTATATCGATGTTGACGCCATATCCTAGATATGGTCTTACACGATCTCATACCGAAGCCAGGTCCCAGACGTGTTCTCACACAGGATTACTATTTGATGCCAGTGCCATATCCCAGATATGGTCTTAAACGGGATCTCACAACAATTATCGATGCCATATCCCAGATATGGTCTTATCCGATTATCTTATTCAATACCGAAGCCATATCCCTGATCTGGTCTTATACGGGATCATGTATCGATGCCAATGCCATGCCCCAGACATGGTCTTATATGGGATCACATATACCGCCATGGTTCAACCATGGTCTTATTCATCATTTTATCATTGAACGACTGTACTCATTTCCTGCATTCTACTTAGTCAAAATTTTAAGTTTTAACTCTCACACTATAATATGTGTGACTTTGTAACAGGGTCATAAGATGAAACATTATATCTTCTCTACTTTAATAGTCACACGTGATTTTTAACCATGTGGACATTTATCATAAACAATAGCATCACAAATCTCAAATGCTTACTTACTCTTACTAACTCTTACATACATCATGGAACTTACTAGTCTCATGCTTGCAAGGTAAACAATATAATCAGATCACTTGATCTCATAGATCAAAGATACTTTACTATGATAATCATAATCTCTAATTCATCATTCATAACATGAATAATACTCATAATCAACTTGATAATAGCTTTACTTACTTATCTTTCTTGTTATCTCAATTAAGCTTTACTTGTTTGCCCGATGAATTACTATGAATGACCGAGGATACTGAATCTTATTCCGCATGTATCTTGATGCCAATGCTATATCCTTGATATAGTCTTACATGGGATCTCTTACTTGGTATCGATGCCATGTCTTGGCATGGACTTACACGAAGTCTTGCTTGTGGGTTCCCTTGGGAACTTACCATTGCCATGTCTTGACATGGTCTTATTGGTAACTTTACTCATGAACTGGTCAATGCCGAGCCTTGGCTTGGACTTACATGAAATCTTCCTTGTTACTCACCAATGCCATGCCTTGGCTTGGACTTACATGGGATCTCTATCTCTTGATAGCTTTTAAATGCCAAGACTTGTCTTGGACTTACATGACACCTTTGCTTGGAGGCTCGCCAATGCCATGCCTTGGCTTGGGCTTATATGGGTCTTCATCTCATAGTAACTCTTCAATGCCAAGACTTGTCTTGGTCTTACATGATAACTTGCTTGATTGCCGATGCCATGTCTTGACATGGTCTTATACGGACTTTCTTGTCTCATTTGGCAGATTGAGTATCCTAAGTAATTCATTTTCAATCGGGACTTTCATATACATGCTCTTAGTAACTTCTTTGTTTAATAAATCATTAAACATTTTCATGGAAATAATGTGCATTTAACAACATAGCAAGCAATTCAGTGAAAATATCCATGAAGCTTGAAAATCATACAAACTTACTGAAATTAGCTCGGTTGGGAATCATCTCTGTTTTAACAAAACAATTTCGTTAGAGCTGGGAGACATCACACTATCACTGTCCACATATGGCATGTATAGCTAGACTCTTACTCGTGCTAGGTTACTCCGAGAATCGACTAAACCATGCTCTGATACCACTAAATGTAACACCCCATACCCGAGTCTAAGGCTAAGACCGGATACGAGACATTACTATGCTTAAACTTTCTTAAACATGTACTTACGGGCTATAAAATTTTGTTCCGAATTAAAAACTTCTCTTTCTTAGTCAAATCAGACATTTCATGGGCCTACGAGGCCTCAGACTTACGTCCCAAAACTTTCGAAACTCATCTGGAAACTTTCTCTCGAAACAGGGGTCACACGTCCGAATGACTTGGGACACGCCCGTGCACCCTTAAAATATGCCCGTGTCTTTCACCCGTGGAGGATACTGGCGAAATCCACACGGCCTGGACACGCACGTGTGCCAAAACTTGGCATTCTGACTTATACACACGGCATCAGGGCGCACGCCGTGCGGCCACCAGGTGACAATTGAATTTCTAAGTGCTGGTACACGAAATTCACGGCCTTGGCATATGCCCATGTGCCAACCGTGTGTATCACACGGCTCGAACAAACGGCCGTGTGACCAGCCCGTGGTCTAATCTGACTTAAGATACTAAGATGCAGGAGACACACGGCCTAGACACACGCCCATGTGTCTATCCGTGTGGGCACTTAGAGGCTATCTTACCAACCCTTTTACCACTCCCGTTCGCATACATTCATATACTACTTCATAACATTCTCAAATCATCAAATAAAACACATGAATTAACACATTTAATCATTAAAGAGATAAAGTCTTTATCCCATACACTAGGGAGAACTACTCCCAATACAAATACAACCAACTTAAGCCATCATCTATGGTCATACACAACCAACTCTAGATTCTCTTAGGCCAATACAATTGGGATACATCGGTTAGAACTTAACCAACTTTAAAAGAATCCCTATACATGCCATGACTCATAAGGATTTGATACACCATACCAGGAGTCTACTCGATAGTGAGAAAACATCTCCGGTGGCCTCCAACCCGAGCTAGTTAAAATAACCTATAAGAGATGGGAAAAGGAAAGGAGTAAGCAATAATGCTTAGTAAGTTCATCTGCATAAACTGACAAATACCGACATTCATTTGATACACATAACCACAAGGTATTATACTGAGTTTTTTTCATTAACTCATGGTAATTTAACCACTCTTGAAGTTTACTCATTCTATCTCTTACAACATACATACCACGCCACTAGCTAACTGCTCGTGTTAAATGGCACACATTCCTGCACTGATTGTCATGTAATCACATAAAACAACACACCAAGCATTTTCAATAAGCCACTCATACTATTAACCTCTCGGTGGTTTCGCACTTAGCCCACCATTGAATCTCTAATAGGGTGGTATCGCACATAGCCCACCAATCATTTATACTTATGGTGATTTCGCACTTAGCACACCAATCATTTATACTTACGGTGGTTTCCCACTTAGCCCACCAATCATTTATAAGCGATGGTATCGCACACTACCCATCGATTACTAATTATTCAGGTGGTAACGCACATAGCCCACCGATATTAATATAATTGATGGTATTGCACCCAGCCCATCACTACCATCAATAAGGTGATATCGCACATAGCTCACCATTATTTTACATTCATGGATAGTAATCCACAAGTATATCTGTATTTCAAATGTTCATCCGAGAACATCCTCACATACATCTATTCTTACTTAACTTTCTACGATACTCGTTCGCATTCACACAGTGCATCAATAAATCTATCTCATGCAACTAAGGTGCATTAATAACACATATCCCACTAGGGGTTCATCATATATTGAATTCATCTCAATTCAGTTCTAACACTTACTTGTGCTTCTCGTGGTACAACCACTTACATTCAACATATCCGTTGAATCATTCAAATTGTTAAATAACTCTCTTGAGTCTCATTCTGTAACAACCCAAACCCGGCCCAAACATTACGACCGAATTTGATTTGTTACGGAGAAAACCTTGTGAACACCATTTCGATACCTATTTAATTTTTATTGAAAACTTCTCGTTTTCGGTTATCTTGCCAAAGCTACCCTTAGATTTAATTTGGAAATTTAATTAAGTCCGATTATTGTGCCAGTTTCAAGTGTGCCCGATGGCACGATTAAACTTTTTCGTGTTAACTTAAGAAAACATGTGATTTAATTCAATTTAATAATATAGTTTTAAGTAAACACCCAACATAAAAAAAACACAAATAGAGTTTATGGAGGCCTTATTACAACCCAAAATAAAATTAATCAAATTTAAAGTTCTGTAAATTTAAATCCTTTGCATGGCCACCTCGAGTCCAACCGGCTCCTCAACCGCCATCTATGAGTCACCTGAAAAATGTTAAAGGAGAAGGTGAGTCACCAAGACTCAGTATGTAACCCTTCCCCCGGTTAATACAACATTTCATACACAACATATAACAGTTAATTATGCAGAGTATCGTGTACCCAACCTAGCCAACCAAACGCCTTTGTCTACCCCATGTGGTACCAAACCACTGGTGACCGTAGTCACGATGTGTTACCAAAACACCGGTGGTGCCAAACCACTGGTGACATATAGTCACAATGTGCTACCAAAGCACCGGTGTCCGTGAGACACAAATCGTGTGATGGGGCCAACCCATCGTGTGATACCAAATCACCGCGATTTATCCCATATCTCAAGTGGGGCCAACCCACGGTGGTGTTAACCACAGGGACAAGTCGCTATGAGGTGCCAAACCTCGGAGGTACCAAACCTCTGGTGACATATAGTCACGCAGTGTTACCAAAACACCGGTGCTCGTCAAGACGAAACATCACCGCCCCCTCCTCTCATCAACCCATGTCAAGCGCTTAATAACAGAACATACATATATCACATGTATCAAATAATCCATGCTTCCCAACAAAGATTATTATCAATCTCATACAAATAGAGACTTACTGGATCCTCGCTTGTACCATTAAGGTACTAATGCCATATCTACATAGAGCGATTTACACATAACATACACTTAATACACTTTATTAACTATTATAAGTGTGTATGTACACACTGTCACCACGAATAATCTAAATCCCAAATGAAGAAGTCGGCCACCTAGATCCACTAGCCCCTATATTCGGCCAAACATGGAGTTAGTACTATGGCCTATTCGGCCAAACCAAACAATCCTAGGGGTTTATCTTTTGATCCCAAAACCTTACCTTTAACTCTTTGCTACTATCCACAAAGACTCGATTCACGATCCGCTTTGCAAATAATCGATTAATGAACATTACTCATAACCAAAGCTTTTCGGCTTTTGAAAACCAACATAGACCTTACCCAAACTTACCAAAATCGAATGTTAGAGATTAGGGCTTGGGTCGCTTGCTTCACGATCTTGGGGTACCTAGAAGAGATCGATTACTAAAACATTTAGAAGTCTTGCTAGCCACTGCCGAAATCGGCACTTACCCCTAAATAAGAGTCGACAAAGAATAGTGAAGGGAACCCATGAAGTTTCGGCACAACTTACCTTCACCAAAGCGATTGACCACGAAAATCCAAAGAGATCTATACTGCTTCTACTATTCGGCCAAGATGCTACCAAAAGAAAAAGAGAATTCCGGCACTTCAATATGGGTGTATCGGTTTTATGAAGGAAATTAATGGCAAGAGAGGGTGATAAGAGTGTTGGCTAAAGGAGTGGATGTTCGGCCAAAGAAAGAAAATAAAAGAAAGGAGGGATGCAAGATGGGAATTCGGCAAAGAGAAGTAGAGAGTGTTTCTGCCAAGGGTTTGAGAGAATGGAGAAAAATATCAGAAAATAAAGAAAGAAAGGTTGAGGGTTTCGCTCAAATGAAAGAAAAGAACAACAAGGTGGTAGGTTGGGGCTTTTATAGGCATTCGGCACTTCCTAGTGACCTTGCCGTCCACTTCTCCATGAAGTGTTTAGATTTCGGCAAACACTTACAACCTCTCCTGGCCACTCATTTAAATTAGTTCAAACTTAATTGAATTAATCCCCTCTTAATCCAAAAATAATCCAACTAATATCTTCTTTTTTTTTTTATCCTCTTATTATCACCAATTTTAAGCAATTTAAAACCAATTTAAAGTGCTTAAATTATCCCTTAATAATAATAATATTAACCCCTTTTATTATCCAAAATAAAAAGAATCCAAAGGGAGAAAAACTCTCCACATGTGCCGTCCATCCATAATGCAAAAAGAGGGATCCTTGTGACTCGAACCAAGGCTCTCCCTTGCTCCTTGGTGGCGTCACATGTAGCTCTTAAGTGGCCTCACTTTTGCCACTTTGCCAAGGCCTTATTAGTGTTAAATTACCCACATTTATTCTTATAACACCCACTTACTAAGGCTCCCTTCTTTTAAAAGTTAAAAACTAAAATTTCCTACCAAATCGAGCTAACACAAAGCCTTAAATTGATCATTATTATTCCATAAATAATGACACAAAGAGCTTCATACATAAGAAAAATAATTTATTTCCAAATAGCCCCGCTTTTTGGGATGTTACAGTTCTACCCCTTTAAAATAAATTTCGTCCTCGAAATTCCTTGATCAAAAGAGATGGGGGTATTGCTTGCCGCCGATCACCTCCTCGGGTTCCCACGTAGCTTCTTCCACTCCGTGGTTCCGCCATAACACTTTCACTAAAGGCACCGCCTTCCCACGTAGAACTTTCACATCTCGGTCTACAATCTGAACCGGTTCTTCCTCAAACGATAAATCCGAGTTCACCTCGATCTCGCTCTCGGCACAACGTGCGAAGGATCTCGACCGATACCGCCTCAAAGATTGACACATGAAATACGCCATGAATCGACTCGGTTCTGCGGCAGCTCTAGGCGATAAGCCACTCGGTCCTACTCGCTTCACAACAAAAGATACGGCCCGATGAACCTTGGGCTTAACTTCCTTTCCGTCCAAATCTCAACACCTTTTTCCAAGGCGACACTTTCGTAAAGACTTTGTCTCCCACAAAGATACTCCACTTCCTTGCGCTTGAGATCGGCATAAGACTTCGCCTATCCGATGCTTCCTTGAGACGAGACCGAATCACCTTGACTTTGTCTTCCGTCTCGGTTACCAATTCTGGACCTGTAACTTGTCTTTCTCCCAACTCCGTCCAACATGTAGGAGTACGACACTTTCGTCCATATAGGGCTTCGTATGGAGCCATTTGAATACTCGCTGATAACTATTGTTATAAGCGAATTCCGCTAATGGTAGGTACTCCTCCCAACTACCACTAAAATCCAAGACACGACCTCTTAACATGTCTTCTAAAATCAGATCACCCTTTCCGATCGTCCGTCGATCCGTGGATGGAAAGCCGTCTTCAAATCTAACCGTACCCAAAGCTTGATGCAACGCTTTCCAAAACCTTGACGTGAATCGGGATCCCTATCCGAGATAATCGACATCGCACGCCATGCAACCTCACTATTTCACCCACATACACTTCGCTAGCTTCGGAGTGAGTAATCCATTCTCACCGGCATGAAGTGAGCTGATTTAGTCGAGCGATCCACAATTACCCAAATCGCATCCTTCTTGGTGGGCGTAAGGGGGTAGCCCACTAACAAAATCCATGGTGATCCTCTCCCATTTCCATTGAGGATCTTTATCGGTTGAAGTAGTCCCGATGGTGACCGATGTTCACCTTAACTCTGCCGACATGTCGACACACTTCCCTACGAACTCCGTTATCTCACGCTTCAACCCCGCCACCGTAATCAAGCTTTCCGCAAGTCTCCATACCTTTTGCTTCCTCCAGATGCATAGCGTATGGGCTGCTATGTGCATCTTGGAGAATTTTCTGCCTTAATTCTCAGTATCTTTTGGCATACATACTCGCCCTGAAAACAAAGCACTCCATCACTAGACAATCAGCACTTTTCCAAACCACCGTCTTGAACTTGTACCTCTTAGAGCTCAAGCCTTCATCCATTAATCGCTTTTCTTTAATCTCCTCAATCCAAGTCGGTTTACTTGAAGTTCTCGCCAAAGACCCCCATCATCATACGAGACTTAACCGAGCGAACATTGCTCTTAAGTCCGCATCGCTTTTCACTCAATGCGTCGGCTACCACATTAGCCTTACCCGATGGTACTCGATTGAACAATCATAGTCCTTTAGTAGTTCAATCCACCGACGCCGTCTCGTGATTCGATCCTTCCGAGTCGAAGATACCTCAAGCTTTTGTGATCCGTGTAGACCATCGACTTCTCTCCATACGGTAATGTCTCCATATCTTCGAGCGAAGACGCATCGCTTCGCTAACTCCAAGTCGTGCGTTGGGTAGTTAACCTCATGCGATCTTAATCGACGAGATGCATAGGCTACTACCTTCCCATCCTGCATCAACACACATCCCAAACCGGTGTGAGATGCATCACAATAAACTGTGAATAACTTTCCGCTTGGTCGTACCAAAACCGAGCTTCCACAAAATCTTCCTTAACTTATCAAAGCTTTCTTGCTGCTTTTCCGTCCATACAAATGGGACACCTTTCCTTAGCAACTTAGTCAACGGCGCGCTATTAGAGAGAATCCTTCCACGAATCTCCGATAGTACCTGCTAAACCCGAAAAACTCCGTATTTCACCACCGTCCCAGGTGGTTTCCACTCCAATACCGCTTCAATCTTGCGAGGGTCTACCCTAATTCCTTCAAATGATACTACATGACCTAAGAAAGCCACTTCCCTAAGCCAAAATTCACATTTGCTGAATTTGGCATACAATCGCTTCCCCTCAATACTTGCGAATTATCCGTAAATGCTTGTCATGCTCCTCTTCTCGTCTTTGAATAAACCAATATGTCGTCATGAACACCACGACGAATCGGGTCCAAGTATCTTTGGAATACTCGCTCATCAAGTCCATAAATGCCGCCGTGCATTGGTCAACCCGAATGGCATCACCAAGAACTCGAAATGCCCATACCGAGTTCGGAATGCCGCTTTGTGAACGCCGACTCCTTTACCTTAAGTTGATGATATCCTCGACCTCGTGTCTATCTTCAAAACACTTGAGGCACCCCTTCGCTTGATCAAACAAGTCGCCAATCCGAGGCAACGGATACTTGTTCTTGATCGTTAACTTGTTCAATCGACGGTGATCGATGCACATCCGCATAGAACCGTCCTTCTTCTTGACAAACAACACAGCGCTCCCACGGGGATATACTTGGTCGTATAAACCCTCTATCCAAGAGCTCCTGAATTTGAGCCTTAAGCTCCACCAATTCCTTTGGTGCCATTCGGTATGGTGCTATGGACACGGTGCCGCTTCGGTAGCAAGTCTATACCGACTCGACTTCTCGATCCGGAGGCAAACCCTAAGTTCTTCTTACGGGAACACATCAAGAAATTCCCAAACCGTTCGGACCTTTTCAATTACTAACCCCTTAGCTTCCAAAGCACGATTTGAACCAAATACGCCTCACAACCCTTCTTGACCATCTTTTCACCTTCAAGGCGATCACTACATTGGATAGATAATTCCTTCTATCTCCTATCATAACCACTTCATCACCTTCAGCCGTCTTAAGGACCATGCGCTTAGCCGCGCAATCTAAATTTGCTTGGTACTTAACCAACCAATCCATACCGAGGATCAAATCGAACTCCCCAAACGGTAGTTCCATTAGATCAGCTACAAATACTACCCCTTGAAGTTCTAGGGGTATGCCTCTATAGAGTTTGTCTACGACTACGGAGTGACCTAAAGGGCTAACTACAGTCATCTCCCTAGAAGCAATTTCAGAGTTTAGGTCCATAGTTTCTACCACACTACTAGCAATGTACGAGTGCGTCGAGCCCACATCAATCAATGCAACATAAGGAAAACCGAAAATTAGAAACGTACCGGTTATGACATCCGGTGCGTCACCTTCTTCGCGACACCTCGCTGCGTAAACTAAGCCAGGCTGCCTAGCCTCTGTGTTGCCTGAACCTCTGCCTTGAGTTCCACGGCCTCGGTTAGGATCGTTGTTTCCTCTACCATTACCACGACCCCTCTGTGGTCCTACATTTCTATCCTGAGCACGGTTCTGCCCTTCTGGCTGCTTCTTAGCTAGTTTTTGGGGACAATCTCTGACGCGATGCTCCAAAGACCCACACTCAAAACTTCCTTTGTCACCGGTCCAACAACCTCCCCAATGGGTCTTTCCACAGCGATTGCACCGAGTCGGCCTCGATTAGCGATCGTGGGCCTTGTCACTGCTGATTGGGCCCACTTGGCCTAGCCTTTTTCTCGAGCACTTCCGCTTGATCCAAATTTCGACCCAAAACTTCTCTTACGATTGTTCTTACTATAGTTCCGCCTCACAATCCTCCTTGATTCCTTCCGGCTACCTTAGCCTTCTCCACTAGAGATGAGAACTCGCGAACTCTTTGTGGGGCAATCGGTAACCTTAAATCATCTCGGAGTCCGTCCTCAAAGCGGACACAGCGCTCATGTTCAGTAGCCACGATGCCTCTCGCATATCTACTCAGCCTTAGAAATTCCGCCTCATATTCCGACACGGACTTAGTTCCTTGCACTAATCCCAGAAAAGCCTTTCTCTGCGCGTCAGTGTAGCTAATGCCCACATACTTTTTCTGATAGGTGGTTCTGAAATACTCCCAAGTCAAATCATCTGCTGTAGCCCCATCTCGAACCGTAAGCCACCACTGATACGCTTCATCCTTTAGAAGCGACACTGCCCCTTTCAGCTTCTCTTCCTCAGTCAGGTCAAGGTCATCCATGATTCTTTCAGTTGACTCTAGCCAGTATTCCGCTGCACTGGGTGCCACTCCTGACACACCTCGGAATACCTCCGCTCCGTTAGATCGGAGTCGCTCGGGGACAGATTTCCGAGCTCCAACATTTCCACCAGCCCCAGCCACCATCTCCAAGACTCGCAACACAGCTTGAGATACCGACTCGCCACCGGCCCGCTCCGGCCTCGACTCTAAAAGTAGGAGGTGGTGGTGGCGAGTGGTACCTCATTTTCCGAACCTTGTCCCGACTGACGGGTTCGGACATCATCCTACCCCTACCACGTCCCACGGCGTCCACGTCCTCTAGAACTCATTCTATCTACCGCGCTTTTAATCTGATTAAGAAAAATTTTATGCGTTAGCATTGGTTTCACTTTATTACTCATGAAGAAGTTTTATGGATGAGGTTTAATCAGAGATTCTTTCGAGCAAACAATGTTTCAGTTTCCTATCCTAGTTCACACAAAGAAGTCCATGCATCCATTCCTTAATACTTTCCATACCTATTCACTCATTGGACATTTCGCCATTTCTAACCCAGGGGTATTTTCGCTCTTTTTCCTACTGGGTATTTTCGTAATTCTCCGTAACCCAAAATATTTTGGCTGATGATTTCCAAAGCTAAGTTATTGAATGTTTTATAAAATCATTGGAATTTTTGGGGCAAAACCATTGAGTTAATTTTTATGGGTCGTGGGGGCATTTTGGTAATTTTACTCCTAAGGGTATTTCTGTAATTTTTCACAAGTCAAGTTTTCCGAGAAAACATTGTATACGTAGTGTTCTAGGGTTTAAGAGGGTTATTGGACAAGTTTTGAAAACATTAGGGCTTGTTATTCATTCCATTTCAAAACAAGGCTAATTCCCTTCTCGGGTTTTAATCATTGTTTTTAGCCTATGTCCGAGCCTTCCTGGTCAGGGTGAACCAAAGCTACGCACCAGGCAGAATTCGAGTGAAGAGGAAGTGGGTCACGCGGACCGCTTAAATACCAAGCTCTCACTGAATCTTTCTAGACATGCGCACAGAGGTTACCACACCACTGAGCCCTCTGAGTTAGGGTGAACCGAAGCTATGCACCAGGTAGGATACCTGCGAAGAGGAGGTGAGTCACGAGGACTGCTTAAATACCAAGCTCTTCTGGATCCAATCCTAGACATGCGTACAGGGGTTACCACACCCTAGCTCATTGACTAAGTCATAGGTTGGTTTAGTTCTTTAAGTCTTATGCTTCGTCTGTGTTTGAGCAATCTAGCCTTAGGGTCCAAGTCCTATAAATCTATCTACGCCCATGCTTCCTACCCTTCTACGAATATAATTCACGAAAAGGTTTAGATGTACTTACCGGCGGATCGGTGCGAGACTCGGGCCATGCCGCTTAAAACCAAAAACAATTCAAAAGGCCTACTAAAACATTTTTGGGCCTTGGGCCCCACACCAGCTTTGAACTGGGCTCGATATTAATTCTGTAACAACCCAAACCCGCCCAAACATTACGACCGAATTTGATTTGTTACGGAGAAAACCTTGTGAACACCATTTCGATACCTATTTAATTTTTATTGAAAACTTCTCGTTTTCGGTTATCTTGCCAAAGCTACCCTTAGATTTAATTTGGAAATTTAATTAAGTCCGATTATTGTGCCAGTTTCAAGTGTGCCCGATGGCACGATTAAACTTTTTCGTGTTAACTTAAGAAAACATGTGATTTAATTCAATTTAATAATATAGTTTTAAGTAAACACCCAACATAAAAAAACACAAATAGAGTTTATGGAGGCCTTATTACAACCCAAAATAAAATTAATCAAATTTAAAGTTCTCAGAATTTAAATCCTTTGCATGGCCACCTCGAGTCCAACCTAGCTCCTCAACCGCCATCTATGAGTCACCTGAAAAATGTTAAAGGAGAAGGTGAGTCACCAAGACTCGATATGTAACCCTTCCCTGTTAATACAACATTTCATACACAACATATAACGATTAATTATGCAGAGTATCGTGTACCCAACCTAGCCAACCAAACGCCTTTGTCTACCCCATGTGGTACCAAACCACTCGGTGACCGTAGTCACGATGTGTTACCAAAACACTGGTGGTGCCAAACCACTTGGTGACATATAGTCACAATGTGCTACCAAAGCACCGTGTCCGTGAGACACAAATCGTGTGATGGGGCCAACCCATCGTGTGATACCAAATCACCGCGACGATCCCATATCTCAAGTGGGGCCAACCCACGGTGGTGTTAACTCACGTGGACAAGTCGCTATGAGGTGCCAAACCTCCGGAGGTACCAAACCTCTCGTGACATATAGTCACAAGCAGTGTTACCAAAACACCGGTGCTCGTCAAGACGAAACATCACCGCCCCTCCTCTCATCAACCCATGTCAAGCGCTTAATAACAGAACATACATATATCACATGTATCAAATAATCCATGCTTCCCAACAAAGATTATTATCAATCTCATACAAATAGAGACTTACCGGGATCCTCGCTTGTACCATTAAGGTACTAATGCCATATCTACATAGAGCAAATTTACACATAACATACACTTAATACACTTTATTAACTATTATAAGTGTGTATGTACACACTGTCACCACGAATAATCTAAATCCCAAATGAAGAAGTCGGCCACCTAGATCCACTAGCCCCTATATTCGCCAAACATGGAGTTAGTACTATGGCCTATTCGGCCAAACCAAACAATCCTAGGGGTTTATCTTTTGATCCCAAAACCTTACCTTTAACTCTTTGCTACTATCCACAAAGACTCGATTCACGTGATCCGCTTTACCAAATAATCGATTAATGAACATTACTCATAACCAAAGCTTTTCGGCTTTTGAAAACCAACATAGACCTTACCCAAACTTACCAAAATCGAATGTTAGAGATTAGGGCTTGGGTCGCTTGCTTCACGATCTTGGGGTACCTAGAAGAGATCGATTACTAAAACATTTAGAAGTCTTGCTAGCCATCACCGAAATCGGCACTTACCCCTAAATAAGAGTCGACAAAGAATAGTGAAGGGAACCCATGAAGTTTCGGCACAACTTACCTTCACCAAAGCGATTGACCACGAAAATCCAAAGAGATCTATACTGCTTCTACTATTCGGCCAAGATGCTACCAAAAGAAAAAGAGAATTCCGGCACTTCAATATGGGTGTATCGGTTTATGAAGGAAATTAATGGCAAGAGAGGGTGATAAGAGTGTTGGCTAAAGGAGTGGATGTTCGGCCAAAGAAAGAAAATAAAAGAAAGGAGGGATGGAAGATGGGAATTCGGCAAAGAGAAGTAGAGAGTGTTTCGGCCAAGGGTTTGAGAGAATGGAGAAAAATATCAGAAAACAAAGAAAGAAAGGTTGAGGGTTTCGGCTCAAATGAAAGAAAAGAACAACAAGGTGGTAGGTTGGGGCTTTTATAGGCATTCGGCACCCCCCCTAGTGACCTTGCCGTCCACTTCTCCATGAAGTGTTTAGATTTCGGCAAACACTTACAACCTCTCCTGGCCACTCATTTAAATTAGTTCAAACTTAATTGAATTAATCCCCTCTTAATCCAAAAATAATCCAACTAATATCTTCTTTTTTTTTTATCCTCTTATTATCACCAATTTTAAGCAATTTAAAACCAATTTAAAGTGCTTAAATTATCCCTTAATAATAATAATATTAACCCCTTTTATTATCCAAAATAAAAAGAATCCAAAGGGAGAAAAACTCTCCACATGTGCCGTCCATCCATAATGCAAAAAGAGGGATCCTTGTGACTCGAACCAAGGCTCTCCCTTGCTCCTTGGTGGCGTCACATGTAGCTCTTAAGTGGCCTCACTTTTGCCACTTTGCCAAGGCCTTATTAGTGTTAAATTACCCACATTTATTCTTATAACACCCACTTACTAAGGCTCCCTTCTTTTAAAAGTTAAAAACTAAAATTTCCTACCAAATCGAGCTAACACAAAGCCTTAAATTGATCATTATTATTCCATAAATAATGACACAGTAGTTCATACATAAGAAAAATAATTTATTTCCAAATAGCCCCGTTTTTGGGATGTTACACATACACATAGTTTTCATTGACATCATACCCAAATAGGGTCTTACATACATTAACATGTCGATGCCATGTCTCAGACGGGGTCTTATACGAATTCTTATACCAAGGCCATATTCCAATATGGTCTTACATGAGACCTTAACTATCATCATATTATACTACATGCATTTCCCATTATTCTTAAATTCAATTCTCTTGACATCTCATCAAAAGATATTTCATACATTCATAAAGTAAATATACACTCTATACATCATTGGAATATTAAATTAACACATACGTAATTACAACGTTTGCATATGAACTTACCTCGATGTCGAAAGGGCCGATGGGGACTTTTTGCCCACATTTCTCTTTTCATCCGTTCTAGGTCCGAAACTCATTTTCTTTGATCTAGAACAATGAAATTTACTGATTTAATCACTTATAAATCATAATACACCATAATCTACACTTTAGGCAAAAATGACTATTTTGCCCCTACACTTTGGCAAAATTACGATTTTGCCCTTTAGGCTCGTAAATAAATTTTCATCACATTTTCCTGTTAAACAAGCCTAGCTGAAGATTTAATCCTCTTACAACTATCCACAATTCCAACTATTTCATGCCTTAATGAACAAATTGCAACTTTTGCATTTTAGTCCCAATTACGTGTTTTCATGACAACACCTTTCACAAAAGTTGTTTCTCATCATCCTATCATTCATTTTCTTCCATAAAAACTCAGAAACCAGTATAAACTCTCTCATGGTAAGTCCCTAGACTTTCAACCATGTTACAAATTAATCCTCCCATTAGCTAGCTTAAGCTTTGGGGACTCCAAAAATGCAATTTTTATCACGAAAGATCATCAAAAATCACTTACTTGTGAGGAGTAAAGCTTGCTGAAATTTTGAGTTTTCAAACACCCCTTGTTTGCTGAAACTTTTGGTGGAGAAGAGGAGAGGAAAGATGATATCTTTTTCCTTTCTTTATTTTATTATAAAACATCAATTTAACCCACCAACTTTGACCAAAATTAAAAGCTTTTGTCCCCCTTGTCTACATGGCCGGTCACCACATCTTACATGGTCTAATTGTCCTTTAAAAACCTTCAATTGATATTTCATGGCTATTTGGTACCTTTAGCCTATAGAATGGAACTTTTGCACTTTATGCAATTTAGTCATTTTTTACAATTTAGCTAGAAATCACTAGAATTAAGGCACCAAAATTTTCATGCATCCTTAGAAACATGTTATAACATATAAAATAACATGAAAATAATTTTATCTAACCTCGAATTAGTGATTTCGAGATCACTGTTCTGACTAGCCCTTAAATCAATGTTTTGCTAGCGTAATAAATTGGCTGAAAATGCTTGTCTCTTCGCTGTCCCAAAATCGCACCTACTGCAAAATCACTCGCATCACACATTAGTTCAAAGGGTAAATTCCAATCAGGTGCAATTATAATTGGAGCATTTATTAATTTATTTTTGAGGGTATTAAATGCATCTAAACATTCCTGGTCAAAATTAAAAGGCAATCTTTTTCTAGTAATTTCGTTAGAGGCTTAGCTATTTTAGAAAAATCCTTAATAAATCTTCTATAAAATCCAGCATGTCCTAAAAACCTTCTAATAGCCTTAACTGAACTAGGAGGGGGTAATTTTTCTATGGTTTCAATTTTTGCTTTATCAACCTCAATCCCTTTACTAGAAATTTTGTGACCTAACACAATCCCTTCTCGAACCATAAAGTGACACTTTTCCCAGTTAAGCACAAGGTTCGTTTCCTCGCATCTCATTAGAACTCGTTTTAAATTTTTAAGGCAAAGGTGAAAAGAATTACTAAATACCAAAAAGTCGTCCATAAATACCTCCATGATGTCCTCTACAAGTTCATCAAAGATGGCTAACATGTAGCGCTGAAAAGTAGCAGGAGCATTACATAATCCAAAAGGCATCCTACGATAAGCAAATGTACTGTATGGACATGTAAATCTTGATCCTCAGGAGCTATTGGGATTTGGAAGTAGCCAGAGAGTCCGTCTAGGAAGCAATAGTACATATGCCCAGATAATCTTTCTAACATTTGATCAATAAAGGGTAAAGGAAAGTGATCTTTTCTCGTGGCATCGTTCAACTTCCTATAGTCAATGCAGACTCTCCAACCTGTGACTATTCTTGTTGGAATCAATTCATTCTTTTTGTTAGCTACCACAGTCATGCCTCCTTTCTTTGGAACAACCTGCACAAGACTTACCCAAGTACTGTCAGAAATAGGATAAATAACTCCAGCATCTAGAAGTTTAATTACCTCAGCTTTAACAACTTCCTTCACGTTGGGATTCAATCATCTTTGAGGTTGCACACATGGTTTATATTCATCTTCAATTAAAATTTTGTGGGTGCAAAACGATGGACTTATCCTTTTAATGTCAAGAATCTTCCAAGCTATGGCTCTTTTATGCTCCTTTAGTACCTGTAGTAACTCGTCTTTCTTATTGGGTTTTAATTCTGAGGAAATAATTACCGGTAGTGTAGAATTATCTCTGAGGAATGCATACTCTAAGTGATTTGGTAACTGTTTCAATTCCAATTTTGGAGGCTCTTCAATAGAGGGTTTTTTTTTAGTTCATCGTTTATTTCAATGCCCTCATATTTCTTTTGTCTTGGGGAAGAAATACTAGAATTTAAGTCAATTTTTATCTCCCCAATCTCATTGGTATCATCATCTGCCTCCTCACCTTGGGCAAGAAACAGTTCCAACGTGTCTTTATGTATGGTTTCCTAAAAAGAATCTTGAATAGAATGATCAATAGCGTCGATAAAATAACAGGAATCATCTTTCTCTCTAGAGCATCGCATAGCATCATAAATTTTAAAAATAACTTCCTCATCACCTATCCTGAGCACAAGTTTACCATCACCTACATCAATGACAGCTCTAGCAGTAGCTAAAAATGGGCGTCCTAAAATTAAGGGCACCTCAACGTCCTCATCCATGTCAAGCATAACAAAATCAACAGGGAATATGAATTATCAACTTTTACCAAAACATCTTCAATAATTCCCCTAGGATATTTAATAGATCTATCAGCTAATTGGATACTCATCCTAGTGGGATTTGGTTCCCCAAGACCAAGCTGCTTGAACATTTTATAAGGCATTAAATTAATACTGGCACCTAAATCAGCTAATGCGTTCTCAATATTTAAACTACCAATTAAACAGGGAATAGTGAAACTTCCTGGATCCTTCAATTTGGTTGGTTGCTTATTTTGGAGAATAGCTGAACATTCATCGTTAAGCTCCACGGTTGATAACTCTTCAAACTTCCTTTTATTTGTTAAAAGCTCTTTTAAGAATTTTGCGTACGTAGGTATCTGCGAAATAGCTTCAACAAAAGGTAAGTTGATATGTAATTATTTAAAAAGTTCAAGAAATTTACCGAATTGTGCGACCATGCGGTCTTTCTTCAACTTTGCCGGATATGGAAACAGCGGTTTATACTATTTAAGTACCGGTGTTTCATTCTCGTTTACTTCCTCACCCTTTGCCTTATCAGTTTCTTGTGGCATCTTCTTTTCAGCTTCAACCAACTCCTTCCCACTCCTTAGTGTAACTGCCTTCACATGCTCTTTCGGTTTGGGTTCGGTGTTACTAGGTAAACTACCTGATTGGCTTTCGGAAACTAACTTAACCAGTTGTCCAATTTGATTCTCAAGCCCTTGAATCGATGCTTGCTGATTTTTCAACGCTATTTCGGTATTCTGAAAACGAGTCTCTGACATCGAAATAAACTTAGCTAGCATATCTTCAAGGTTCGGCTTTCTCTCTTGCTGGTAGGATGGTTGGAAAACTGGAGGAATTTGCTGTCTTTGATTCCTTTCATTACCCTATGAGAAATTTGGGTAGTTCCTCCATCCTGGATTATATGTATTATTGTAAGGAATATTTGGATATTTAGAGTTATTACCCATATAATTCAGCTGTTCGCTTTTTATGCCCGGGTTGTAGGATGGATATTCTGTATTGTTCGTTTCTCCTCCATTTGTATTGCACTGCATCACTGGGTGTACCTGCGAAGAACCACACAAACCGTCAATTTTCTTACTTAAAAGCTCTACCTAGTTTGATAGCATGGTCACTGCGTCGAGGTTAAAAACACTGGCGACTTTTGTCGGCTTTGTACTCATAACTTGCCACTGATAATTATTCAGTGACATCTCTTCAATAAATTCATAAGCAGCCTCAGGTGTTTTATTATTTAGTGTACCGCCGGCGGCTGCATCAATCAACTGCCTAGTTGAGGAGTTCACACCATTGTAAAAGGTTTGAACCTATAGCCATAAGGGTAACCCATGGTGTGGGCACCTTCTCAGTAGATCCTTGTATCTCTCCCATGCATCGTAAAGCGTTTCTAAATCCATCTGCACAAAAGAAGAGATATCATTCCTCAATTTAGCCATTTTAGCCGGCGAAAAGTATTTTAATAAAAAAATTTCGGTCATCTGCTCCCATGTAGTGATTGATCCTCGTGGTAACGAGCTCAACCACTATTTAGCTTTGTTCCTTAACGATAAGGGAAACAATCGAAGGCGAATGGCATTGTCAGAAACGCCATTAATCTTGAAAGTGTCACAGAATTCCAGAAAATTTGCCAAGTGATTCTTTGGATCCTCATCCTGCAAACCATCAAACTAAACAAACTGCTGAATCATCTGAATAGTGTTAGGTTTCAGTTCAAAATTATTTGCAATGACAATAGGTCTAACAATACTTGATTCAGTTCCTGTTAAATTAGGTTTAGCATAATCATACATAGTACGAGGAGCAGGATTTTGATTCACCGGATTCGCGGCAACCACAGGAGGTAGCGGATTATTATCAGCCATCTCTTCGGTAGTATTGGTTTCATCTTCTTGCTCTTCTTCTGTGTATTGTAGACTTCGCCTTATTTCTCTTCGATTTCTGTGAGCTGTACTTTCAATCTCACTATCAAAAAGTAATGGTGCTGACGGGTTTCTTCTAGTCATAAACTAAAAGTTCCTGCCAGAAGTAAAGAAAGAAAAATTAGAAAAGTAGAGAAAAAATAGAAAGTAAAATTAAATTGCAATAAAATAAAAATGGCTAAAGTAATAAAAATTTAGTGTTCCTAATATCTTAGTCCCCGGCAACGGCGCCAAAAACTTGATGTGTCTAAAACTAACTACGATCACAATAAAGGTAAGCGCACCTATCGAACAGTAGTATAGTTATGGTAAGACCGAAAATATCGTATCCACAAGGACCAAGAGTACTAGTAATTACTATCTTTCTATTATCTAGCCTAAGAATTGGAGTGATTTCTTTTTAAACTAAAACTAATTAATTAAAACACGACAAAGAATGAATTAGGAAAATACTTTTAGACAACTATATGATAATGGCAATACCCAAGAAGAATCCACCTAGACTTCACTTATTACTTTTGACTCATATGATTTTTTCACTTGACTTAATCCGTATAAATCCCTTAATTATGTTGATATCTCTTTCAAGACTAAAAACAACTAACTCTAGGTTGATTAATTGGAATCTCTTCCTAATTAAAACTCCTATTGTCGCATTAACTCAACCTATGGATTCCCTTATTAGATTTGACTCTAATCCGACAGATTTTCGTCGCCCTATTTCTAGGGTTGCAATCAACTCCGCTTAAGTGTACTGATCTACTCTTAAACAAGGACTTTTGCTCCACTGAATAAGCACGTTCGACTTGAATCAATAACCTGAATTATCAAAATAAGAATAAGAACTCACAATTAAGAATAAGAACAAGTATTTATCTTATAAATCAAATAATAATAAGATCTGTCATAGGTTTCATCCCCTTAGGTATTTAAGGGATTAAGTTCATACTGATAGAGGGAAACATCATAGAATAGGAAAAACAACAAAACATAAGAAAACCCAAAAACTTCAAGAGAAATTGATAGGAGATCTTCAATCTTGATGGAGATCCTTCTTCCGAGCTGCTCCCAATGGCTGTCTTCGAGTATTTTCTGCCTTCTACTATGCGTCCTCTTTTAGGTCACCCCCTAGGGTGTTTATATAGGCTTTGGAGCGTCTTTCTTTGCCCACAAGTAACCTTTTCTTGATAGAATTAATCTTTTATACGGCAGGGACACGCCCGTGTGACATGCCCGTGTACGATAGTCTTGGGCCGTGCTCGCTTCTACTCGCCACACACGGTTGTGGGGTCTATCCGTGTACATTGATCCAGGCCGTGTTGTTTTCTAAGGTAGGCCCATTTTGTCCCTTTTTGGCCCGTTTCTCGTTCTTTTTGACTCCTTAAGATCTCCTGTATGTAAAACATGAAATTAAGAGATTAGGAGCATCGAATTCATCAAATCTAATGAGAATTAATCCAAAAATAAGCCAAGCATGGGGTTAAAATATGTGTAAATTATGGTTTATCATTCAACCAACCTCAACCAAGCATAAATCATACCATTTCAATACCAACTAATGAAAAACACACCAACACCAAAATATACTATTCAAATTCTTACCAAACCTCACCTTCACAAATCATCAATATAACCACTTTCAAATATGCATTATTTGCCTAGATTCACTAGCATACCAATATTCAAAACTCAACCATTTGATATCCATAATACCTATTATCAAAAAGCATCACATATCCACCATCAAACACATAACACAAGCCATATGCACATATATATACATCCCCAAAAATATACCAAAATAAGCCGAGTCACATGGCTATACACGTATCATACACTTAACATTTACAAGCCAACTCAAATGACTAAATTTATTACCAATCCATAACTAAAACGACCATACTTCCTATACATGCCATATACCAAATACATAGATTCAAAAGTACCAAAGTGATAGCTTGATAGTGTGATGCGATCTCCGACGAGTCCAAAATCTGAGCTAGCTTTGATATCACTATAAAACACGGAAAGATAAACAGTGTAAGCTATAAAGCTTAGTAAGTTCGTATAGCATTAAACTCAACTTACCATATATGCACAATCTAAGCAAATAAAACAAAACATAACATGTCTCATATTGATTCCCCAAACTACCATATTTTCATTCACAAAGTTAGATATAACTTTCATAAATTTTCTCATTTCAATGCTTGTACGGTTCATGTACATACCTGTTCCATCTCGTGTCAAACTTCTACTCAACTACATCTCTGATATACCCATTGAACCATTTGGAATACTATCGGATACTCAGGAATCTCGCACCCTAAGTGCCACATATATAGCCGAAGCTATCTCAATCTCGTATCACATATAATGCTCACTCGAGCTATCAACGGCTCTGCTCACACACAAGTCGACGGTCATGATGAAGCTACACGTCTTTTCGCTCACACAAGCCGCCGAGAATCGCAACACATGCCGGATAACTCACCACCAAGAGGGACGTCATTTAACCAACACCCAAATCAGATAACCCCTAATGAAATGTCATTTGTATCCTAATCTATTCCTAAGGTTCAATCGGGATTTCTCATTTTCCAAATCGTCGTCGAATATGTACGCAAGGTCGTATTCACAATTTATACAATATTAAAGCATTTAAAACATAATTATAACAATGCTTATTACATACGAACTTACCTCGATTGTAAGAACGGCAAAATAAGTCGATTAGTCCAATACTTTGTTTTTTTCCCCGATCTAAATCCGAATTTCACTTTTCCTGATCTATATGTAACCAAAATTAACTTATTTAATTATCACTCTATTCAATTTAGTCAAAAAAGCACATTAAGGCAACTTTACATTTTTACCCCTAATACTTCAATATTTTTACAATTTAGTCTTTATCTCATAAAAACATAAATTCATGCAATTCAACCTATACCCATGCTATCCGAATTTCAATTAAGTCCCTAGCATCCATATTTTTCATCTATTTCACATTTTAACCACAAAATTTCAACATTTCTCAATTTAATCCCTAAATGACAATTTTGTCAAAAATAACTTTACAAATGTTGTTTATTTAACAACAAGCATACATTTTCTATCATCAAACACCAAAATACACATACATTCATCAATGAAAAAACCCTAAACCTTTAACAATTTTGCAAATTAGTCCCTGGGCTAGCTAGATTAAGCTTCAACGATATCAAAAACATAGAAATCATTAAAAACGAGACAAAAATGAACATACATGCAAGGATGAGCTATGGCCGAATGTTAGGTATTCTTTAATGGCTTTCTCTTCTTCAATAATCGGTTGAGAAAGATGAGCATGTATGTTCTTCTTTTGTTTTCTTTACTTTAATATCTTTTAATTATAAATTTACAACATTAACCTTATTCATTAACCTTTATAAAATCATTTTAAAGGCCATATTTGTCCACTCATACTATTAATGGTCTAATTACAACATAAGGAATTCTACTTTAATATTCCATAGCTATTAGATACCTTTAACTAATAGAACTCCACTTTTATACTTTACGCGATTTAGTCCTTTTTATCAAATTAAGCACTCAAACGATAAAATTTCTTAACAAAATTTTCATACAATCTGTAACAACCCGATTTAGGGGCTAGTTAGAACAGTGGTTTCAAAATCACTAATCCGAGGTTGAAGAAAATTATTTTATATTATTATATAAGTTATAGTATGATTGTATAAGTGCATAAAAATTTTGGTGCTTTAATTTTAACTATTTCATGCTTAATCGCGAAAAAGGACTAAACCGCATAAAGTGCAAAAGTTCCATTTTATAAGCTAAATGTGCCTAATAGCCATAGAATATTAATTGGAGGCCTTTAATGTGCAATTTGACCCTTAGTTATAGGGTGGCCGGCCATAGGGGGACAAAGAAGTCAAAATTAGTCAAAGTTGGTGTAGTAGGTGGATTAAATTGATGAAATAGAATAAAATAAAGAAAGAAAAGATATCATCTTTTCTTCTCCTTCCTTCTGTAACACCCCAAACCCGGCCCAAACACTAAAACCGGATCTGGTATGTCACTAAGGAATTTTATAAATTATCACACTTTGGAAAACGAGTATCAGGTTTAAACATTTTAACCGAAAAAAAACTTAGTAATTTAATATTCTGTATAAAATGTAAATTTTAATGATACCTTGGTGAATTAGGAAAAAAAACTAAGTTGTTACATGCCTTAGCTTAATTTTAACATGAAATTTAAAAGTCCAATAATAAAAACCCAACATGAAACCCAAAATAAATATGAGTCTAGTGGCCCGTGGCCTTATTACATTGAAACTTAAAATCCTCTAAAAAAAAATATTCAAACAACTAAATAATAAAAAGCCTTTTGCTGAATCCAAATACTTCACATGGCCACCTTGTGCTCCACTCCACTTTCGGTCCGATGCACTAGGTGCTACCGAAAATGTTAAATAATAGGTTGAGTCACAAACTCAAATTATGCAACCCTCATGCACCATTAGATTTGGGCCTTAGCCCCACGTAATGTAATAATGTGATTAGTATATAACAAAAATTATGCAAGCCCAACCCAATCCTAGGTTTCCATCCGCTACACACCCCTTACCCGCCAATCACACCATTGGGGATTTCTACAATCAACCCACACCGCTACACACCATCGATGGCGCTCATGCTCGCTCATCGTTAGATCATGGCCGTAGCTACTACAACAGTCATGGCAAAAGCCACTACAACAGTCACGGCAAAGCCGCTACAATAGGTCACGGCAAAGCCGCTATAATGTAACAGTCACGGCAAAAGCCGCTACAATGTAACACTTCCCTTCCTTCAAACCCAACCCCATGCAATCACGTAAATCGACATACTTATCACATATGTCATCTTAATAGGAACATTCACTTAGGAATGACAGAGATCACTAACCTGGTGATTTGCTTTTACCCTCCTTGGGTTTCAACCGTTATGCCGGGATTTCGGCATTTTACAGAATATTTCAGATTAATAAACATATATTTTTAAACAGGCAATCTAAATGGTGTGGAAGTGTTACACACCTGATATCGCGTAGTTTTACACCCTTAGTCAATATCCTTACTACCTGGATCTACAACCCTTAGTCTGAAACCTTGCTCAAAAGCCGAAAGAACACGAAGATTTGGGCTCCCTTTGAAATCCTGAAAGTAACACGATTCGTGTGTTACTGAACTCTGACTTAAAGATCTATGCGATTGACTCCTCTTCAGTTTCCTTCGAGATTCAGCACAAGCAGATACCATAGAGAGGATTCAGCTTCTAGGAATGAAGATTCGGCTATGATGAGACTTTGGGAAATAGAGACTGAACTTTTGGAGATTTCGGCTATGGAAGAAAAATAATGGAAAGGGTTTCGTCAACTGATAAGGCTTCAAAGGGTTTCGGTTCTTAATGAATGGAAGAAGAGATGAACAAATGGGTAGGGAGAATTCGGCTTTTTAGAGAAATCATCACAAGAGGAAAAGAATGGAAAAGAGAGTGAAGGGAGAGGTTTCGACTTTTGAAGAAATTAAAGAAACAAAATTGTAGAGGGAGACTGAGGATTTTGGCACAGGAAGAGAAAAAAAGGGTAGGGTTCAAATGTCGGAATTGATGAGCTATCCCCCCCTATTTATAGAAATTTTGGCACACCTTTAGCCTATACTCAACCGATTTCCCCCCTCTCCTGTGTTTGATTTTCGGCCAACACTAGCCTTCCTGATAAATCCTCATCCTATCCCTTATCCCTATCAAACCACCCATCCAAAAGAGGCTTAATTATCTCCAACTCTTCCCTCATTTATCAGCTGTAATTATCCACATATTAAATAATAAAATCCCCTAAATAATAGCCTTGTTGCCGTCCAACCTACTCCTCCTTATAAGTGTCAAATTTTGCCCAAAAACATAGGCTCCAAACGGCCACAAATTAGGCCTCTCCCCTTGCCTATTGACGCCAACTCTCTTCCCTCTTAGTGGCACCATTTTGCCACTGGGCTACAAGCCCATTTTGCCATTTAAGCTACCAAAACTTTATTTTAAGCCCTAGAGTTTCTAAACAGAATATTTAATCAAGGCCTCAGCCCAAGCCTGAGCCCAATTTGCACCTCTAATTCTCAAATTAAAACATTAAACGCATCCACACCCTAAACGCATAGGCCTAAAAATTTAGGATGTTACACCTTCCACCTAAAATTAGCAGCAAAAATTGGGGTTGAGAGCTCTAAAATTTCAGCAAGCTTCTCTCTTTACAAGTAAGTGACTTGATGATCATTTCTTGATAAAAATTGTACTTTTGGAACCCCTAAAGCTTAAGCTAGCTAATGAGGGGACTATTTTGCAAAATGGTGGAAAGTTTAGAGTCTTACCATGAGAGAATGCATGGTGTTTGCTGCATTTTTATGGAAGAAAATGAGTCATAGATGTTTAATAAACAACTTTTATGAAAACACCTAGAAGGACCTTTTTGTAAAGGTTGTAGAATAAGAAGTAAATGTGTGAAATATTGAGTTTTGATGGTTTTCATAAGAGAAATAAATGTTCATCTAGGCTTATAAGAGGAGGAAATTTGATTAGAATTGATTTACGAGCCTAGGGTAAAATAGTCATTTTGTGAAAGTGTGAGGGCAAAATGATAATTTTGCCAAAGTATGAATTTTGAGACTTGTTTATTAATGAGATTATTAAATGAGCTAAATTGTTATTATAGATCAAGAGGAACAAAGAATTAACCTCGACCAAGGAAAAGGCAAAGTATCAGACTAGATCGGCAATCTAGCTTATTTTGAAATCGAGGTAAGTTTGTGTGTAATAAATTCATCATCGTATTATTAAGCCTTAAAATTTTTTTATATTAATGATGATGTATATCGTTTCTATGAATTTGAGTGATGATGTTGAATGATGAAATAATGAAAATCTATGATGTTGAAGTCCCGGTTGGACTTAAATAAATGAGAGAATATTATCATCAAGACTTGAGATGGGTAAGGTCCCGTATAAGACCATGTCTGGGACATGGACTCGGCACCAAATTGAAATCTCATATAAGACCATATCTGGGATATGGCATCGGCATCGAATATGAAAATCGTATAAGACCATATCTTGGATATGGCATCGATAATCGATATGAGATCCCGTGTAAGACCATATCTGGGATATGGCATCGGCATCTAGAAGTGACCCCACGTAAGACCACTTCTGGGATGTGGCATTGGTGTCGTAATTATGTGAATGAGGATGATCATGTATCCTTGAATATCCCAAGTGATTTAATGGGATAAATAATTAAGCTTATGAGAGATATGACATTAATGCTAAGACTATGTGATGAAGTGATACAGGTATATGTCAGTAATTCACGAGAATGGTTTATGAGATGTAGCATGATGTGTAATTGGTAAGAGTAAGTATGAGTAAGTTATGGGAATGAGTTTAAGACTTTTGTTTTAGTCAATGCAATGGATGGATGAAATTATGAGCTTTATGTTACTATTTATTTCATGTAAACTTACTAAGCTTTATGCTTATCACTCTCATTTCCCTTTTCCTTGTAGTATTGCCAAGTTAGCTCGAGAATTCGTGGAACGTCAGAGTTCAGAAATCACACTATCGACTACTTTTCGGTATAGCCAAGTTAGATTCATTTTGAGTATGGCATGTATAGGACTTGGTCATTTGGTTATGTGATATTTTCTAGCCAAAGTATTAGCTATTAATGCTATTCAACTTATTTTGTAAATGGTCATGGGAAGTTGGCCTATACTTGAAATGTTCATATATTCAATGATGATGAATTTCATAAGGTGTATGCTTGTGTGGATGTCTTGATTTTGAGTTCTTAGAGGTGTCATATGGTCATAATATGTGTTGAATTGATTTGGTATAAGTGTGGTTGCTTTGTAGGGTGGCAAATGGCTTGGTAGATAGCCATAAAATTGTCCACACGGATAGACACACGGGCGTGTGAAGAGGCCGTGTGTCCCCTTGCATGCTAGGTTTAAAAGTCAGTATGCTCAGTAGTAAACACACGGGCAGAGACACAGTCGTGTGTCTCATCCGTGTGGGAGGCACGGCCACGGACATGGGTGTGTGCCCAGGCCGTGTGAAGTCTGCACCTGAAATTTAGAATTTAATTCGACACACGGTCTAAGGACATGGAAGTGTGCCTTGCCCGTGTGACCTTAATGAGGTGATGACGTCATAAACAGAATGCCATGGTTTTGCACACGGGCCAAGACACGGGCGTGTCGAGGCCGTGTGAGGGACACGGGCGTGTGTCTGGCCGTGTGAAAACCCCTGTAAGTTCAAATTGAGAAATAAATCCACACGGGTGTGGAACACGGGTATGTGATATGCCACACGGGCGTGTCCCATCCTTCACACGGGCGTGTGGCCATGTTTTAAGCCAAATTTGTCTTTGTGTTTCAAAGTTTTTGGTTTAGTCTCGAATCATTTCGGGTGTAAGTTTTGGGTCTCGTACGCCCATATTAGGGAAATTATGAGTAGGAATGAAAATTCTTAATGTAACACCCCCAGACCCGGCCCAGACGTTATGGCTGAATCCGGGAATGTCACATCAAAGGCATAACTCAAAACGATTTTGCTAAGTAAAAATTTAAGACCCAAAAGCCCAAAATCCTTGAGTCTTGTTAAGTAATGATAAAAGCCCATTTTATTATTTTAAGTATTTCGGAAACCAAGTTTAAACATAAGAAATTTACTTAGGTTTAATAATTAAGTAAACAGTTGAAACAAAAAAACCCAAAATCTAATGTCAAATCGGAGTACAAGGCCTTATTACATCCCACGAAAATAAAGTAATTAAAATCATTTCTTTTGAGACAAATAAATAAAACTTCTAAGTATCTTGTAGTGTGGCCGTCTCCGAGTCCTCTCCCACGTCGAGCCGTTTACTAAGGACCGCCTGAAACATTTAATAAAAAGGGGTGAGTTTCAAAACTCAGTGTGCACGACCCTTGGTAATCCAATCAACATACAATTATCACATTGGGCCTAAGCCCTATCAAAAACGGTGGTCTTGGGCCTTAGCCCATAACGACTTCATATCACATCGAGATCACATGAATGCAATGCACCCATCCCAAATCCAACCCTACACACCATTTCCTTCCAACCCTACACACCGTGGGGATATAAATATCAACCCACCCATCCCTACACACCAAAGGTAGCACCACCAAATGACACTACTCAAACGTTGCAAAGAAAGTCATTATAATGGGCTTAAAGCCACCGGTGGATCCACAATCGCTGCGACTATGCGATCCTCAAATCTTCCTCCGTATCATCAAAACCCACCCAAGTGCAACATATATTTCATGAATGCAACATACACATTCTCACACATTCGGCACTTAGGGGTATTTTAGTCATTTCACTACCCAAGGGTATTTCCGTAAATCTACTCTACAGGGGTATTTAGTTAATTTTGTAAATCAGGGATATTTTGGTGATTCCGCAAGTCAAGGGTATTCTGGTAATTTTACAATCAAGGGTATTTTAGTAATTTTTCAAATCTAAGGATATTTTGGTAAATTTAAAATCAGGGGTATTTGGTCCCTCTCAGGTTTTAGTTATGAACTTTGGCCCATAAACAAGTCCTCGCGGCTGAAGTGAACATACACTATGCACCAGGTAGGATTCCAAAGAAGAGGAGGTGGGCCACTAGGACCGCTTAAGTACCAAGCTCTCCCTAGATCCACTCCTAGACATGCATATGTCCGCTTGCCACACTCTAACCCAAATGACTTGTCCACTGACATGTTTAATTATTAGAATTAAGTTTTATGCAGTTTGAGAGTTGTTCAGAACTAGGCCTAAAGTCCATTAAATCCTAGCATACTTGTCTACATCTTCGTAAAGCCCATCAAGCCCATTTCACGTTCATATAACCCATTATGCCCAATTCACATCCTTATGGCCCATTAGACCCAAATCTCTTTCATATGGCCTGTTAGGCCCAAAACAATTCCAGATCATGTAACATGCATGCCTAACTCAATTCATATAACCAAATCAATCAATTTCATCCAACTTAGCCTCGTGGCCCACCGGCCCATTTAGCCACTTTCGCTTTTCTACTTTTCTAAGCATTGTCGATATCATGTGTGTGTAGTGTTTGTACACACCTGGTTACTGTGACGTGCTATACTATCCTTGGTCTTGAACCTACAACCAACCAACCTTTAATCAATCACCCATACTTAAACAAGATATCTACCAAAAGCCGAAACCTTACAGTAACCTTACCGTGTGTGCCACCGGTTCTAATAGCCCTTCCTTAGCTACTAATCAGAGTATCCCCTAGATCTACACTCACACACACACCATCAAGATTCGAGTGACTCATAATCCACACAAGTCGCCCCTATAGATTAAACTCACAGTCAGCCATTCACTTAAACCACAATTGAGTTGAGTACACTTACCCTTGCTAACGATCCTACCACGCTTGCAATCTTTAAACCTTATCCTTGTTATCACAGAGTTAACAACAGGACAGCTAGATAGCCTTTCGGCTTTTAGCAAAACGTACAAAAGAGGTTAACCGAATACTTACCAAATCCCCTTTCGATCCTGCGGCCTAGATAGCTATTAACTAGATTCGGCTTTCAACACTTGACTGAGAGTAGGTAACAATCGATTTGTGATGGAGGAACAACCACCAAGATTCGGCACTATTAGGAATTTTAGCAAGAGAAAATATGGTGGTAATTCGGCTATAGAAGAGTTTGGCTATGAGAGAATTCGGCACAAAGGAATTCGGCTTTAGGAGATTTCGGCAATGGGAGAGTTTGGCTATGGGAGGAACCGATTGAGGGGAAGAAAAGAAAGAAAAAGAATGGAGAATTCGACATTACCTAGGACCTCAGATTTGACACACACACATTTATATAGCCTATAGCCGAAACTTAGCCACCCCCTAAAGTCCAATCAGGCACCACTTCATCCACTGCTCATCTCCTAATTTTTCTCCATGATATCTCCCTTATCCTTCTCCTAAATTTTCTCTACTGGTCACTTCTCCTTAGAGTCCCTCTACATGCCACTTCCAACCTTCTAGAAGCCTAAAATTAAATTCCAAAATAAAACTAAGCTACAACTCAAACCTCAGACCTCCCTGCATGCATATGTCGCCACCTCTCTACACCCTAGTGGCGTCACTTAGCCACTTCACCACAGGCTTCTTTGTGCCATTTTTCACTTATTTTTATTTAAAAGCCCACTACTCACAACCCTGATTCCTTAATTAATTAAATTAAGAATCCTCCACCACAAAACTCAAACCCAGAGCTTCTCTAACACATCTACACACTCCAAATTCATTAAACCTTTAAAGCTGTCATGTCATTTGTCATTTTCTTGCTCACTTAAAAAAAAATTATGAAACCCAAAGCCTAATGGGCCCAACTATTCTAGGCCCAAATTCGGGGCGTTACACTTAAGTTGAAACAAAATTTTATGGCCCGATGTGGTATGTTTAAGCAAGTTGAGTTAGGCAATGCCTCGTATCCGGTTCCGGCTTTGTATACATGTATGGGGTGTTACATAATCACACTATCATGTTGTAAACATTAAAATAATAATATAAATATTTTGACCTCGTATTTATGGTCCCGAAACCACTATTCTGATTTTGACTAAAAACGGGCGGTTACACCAGTAGCACAGTGTCCTGTGGTGGCTGATAGGGACTGCCTTCGGTTTCCTCTTTCCGTCTCTACTTAGCCGCTACCCTCTATTTTTTCCTACATATCTCCCCTCCTTAGGATTTCCTCCTTTGTTTTTTTATAAGATTTTCTTCCTAGGGTAAATCCAACAGCTCATGATATATTCTTGGAAACACGAAAATTTATACACTTTTTCATGCCCTTTTTAAACCAAATTCATGCAGTTTCGATTAAATTCTTGCCGGAAAATAATTAAATATTATAAAATAATTAAATTGTGCTAAAAATATGAACATGATGAATTTTAATTAATTTTATAGTTAATTTTGACTTATTTTGACTATTTTCGACAGATTCGCACAAAGGGCGAAAATTGGCTCGGCAGACACTGCTCGAAGAATAAACCCGAGAAGCAATTTAAAGTATCGAGGCGAATTTATTTCCAGCCCAAGATGGTCCAATTATGAATATTTAATCATAACATAATTAATTTTAATTTATTCCCAATTTAATTTGGGTTAAATAAATTAATCTTAATTAATTATGAAAAAGGCCCAGTTGAACCGCATCAGTTGAACCGAACCGATTGAACTGAACCAAGCAAAGAGTTGGGCAGCCCAAACCGTCCATATTGCTGGCCCAAATCAGCTTATTAGCTGATTAAATAAGCTTGCAAAGAAGCCCTTGAAGACCTTTCAAAATTGCATTCAAACCCTCCAAAAATTATGGCTTTGTAGATTTGCCCCATGCTATTTTTAGCAAAGTTGAATCCATCAACTTTGCCACATAGGTGTCTGGCCAAGGGAGGCCTCTTTTGCTGCTTCTATTTTCTATTTTTAGCAGCCTTGATCAGCTATAAATACACCCCCTTGCTGCTCATTCAAAACACATCTCAAGCATCCAACATTCTCTTCTCTCACTTTCTCTCAATTTCCATTTTTTCCATTTTCCCTTTGTGTGTTCTTGTGCCGATTTCTCCTTTTGGAAAAGAGGTATTTTTCCAGCCATTTGGAGCAGCAATTGGAGTGTTCATAAGCCACCTTGATAGCCGAGGCCAACGAAGAACGAAGAACGGAGCAAGCAAATGGCCACGGAGAAACACCGATTTGCTTCTTGTTCCCTATCTCTTTTAATTTTCGTTGTTGTTTTGACAAACATGTTTATGAATATTAATGCTTTTGGAATGATTAATTTAATCAATTTACCTTGAATTTAATTCGTATTGGGTTGATTGCATTTCGTCCTATTAAATTATTAAAATTGTGTTTATACTGTTAAAAGGCCTCGGTAAAATGCTTGATTAAGTAAAATCATGTTTAAGTTATCTAGCATTCTAATTGTTTAGATAGCTAATGAAGTAATTATTTAAACGCATTGGAATTGTAATTAATGGACACAATACTTAATCTGTGCATGTTTAATTCTTCTAAGGTAGCTGAAGATTAAATTAGCATTGTATTTGGAGATACATATGCCTTGCATAACTTGCAGGATTTTTGTGATTAAGTGTTTCAAGGTAAAAATACTTGTTAAGTCGCATGATCTTTTATATGCTTATTAGGTTGAATTAATCAGTTGAATCACATAGGAATATGTGAGAGATTGTTTAATTTAATAAGCATGTATGTGCAATAACATGTTTACTTTTAGAAGTCTGTTTAATCGATTGAATTTGCATAGAAATATGTACAAGAGATGAATGGATTTTTATTTGTAAGTATGTTCATAAGTTAGCAAATTACCGAGTTTCCATGTTTTAACAAGTATAAAAACGAGTTTAATAATTCTAAGGTAAGAAATGTGATTAATCCAACACAATTATATCATCTTGATTAAAACCAGCTTTTGAAATCATGCACTAGACCTTTGTTTTGTTTTATTTTACTTTGTTTCTTTTCAGTTTTTGAATTTTTATTAAATCCAAATATTTTCCCTTCACCAAAGTGTTTAAAATCATTTTCAAAAATAATTCTTTTACAATCCCTGTGGGTACGATAACTCGACATTTACTTGTCACTTTATTACTTGTTACGATTGTGTACACTTGCACATTTCCACCCTTCCAAGTTTTTGGCGCCGTTGCCGGGGATTGTTTTTCAAAGCCATTATTTGTGAATTCGTTTTACATTTTGGTATTTATTTTAAGTATTGAAATTTTTACTTACTCAATTTTTCTGTGATTATTTCATGTGTTTATGAGTATTGACCAGATTATTGACTTACTCCTTGTGGACCCTGAAATAGAACGAACCTTTCGACAACGAAGAAGACAAGCAAACCAGAGAAGGACCGAAGAGATGAACTTCGAGAATATGAACCAAGGAAACGGAGCAAACCCTGCTCAGAATCCTATCCTTATTGCTGATGATAGGGATAGAGCCTTAAGACAATATGCCGTGCCAGTATTTAATGATCTTAATCCGGGTATTAGGAGACCCAAAATTGAAGCACAGCAATTCGAGTTGAAGCCAGTCATGTTCCAAATGCTTCGCATAAATAATTCGGTGGAATGCCTCATCAAGATCCTCATCTTCACTTAAGACTATTTATGGAAGTGAGCGATTCTTTCAAGTTAGCCAGAGTTTCCGAAGATGCCTTACGATTGAAGTTGTTCCCATATTCGTTAAGGGACAGAGCTTGTGCCTGGTTGAATTCATTGCCACCGAACTCCATATCTACATGGCAAGAGTTAGCCCAGAGATTCCTTTTGAAGTATTTTCCGCCAAGCAAGAATGCTAAGCTGAGGAACGAGATCACTGCTTTCCACCAAATGGATGACGAGTCCTTGAATGAGGCATGGGAAAGATTTAAAGAGTTATTACGAAAATGCCCTCATCATGGAACCCCCCATTGCATTCAACTTGAGACATTCTATAATGGTCTCAACGCTCACACAAGGATGGTAGTGGACGCCTCTGCTGATGGTGCTCTTCTTTCTAAGTCTTATAACAAGGCTTATGAAATTATTGAGAGGATTGCCAGCAACAATTATCAATGGCCAACAAGTCGTGCAAACAGTGGAAGACGCAGTCATTGGAATTCATGAAGTAGACGCCTTACTTCACTCGCATCTCGTATCATCAATATCCTCAATGCTTAAAAATCTTACTACTAATGGGTCTAATAGTTTTGCAGCACAACCGCCTAATCAATTTGAGAATATAGCCTGTGTCTATTGTGGCGAAGGACATTTATTTGAAGAATGCCCGTCGAACCCAGAATTTATATACTACATGGGTAATCAAAACCAAAACCGAGGAAGGCAAGGGCTGCAATCGAATTTTTATAACCCATCGTGGAGGAACCACCCAAATTTCTCCTGGAGTAACCAAGGGGCTGGAACCAGTACCACTTACACCCAACCCAGACCAGCCCAACTTCCTAATTTTTCGCAACAAGTTCAGAAACCAATTCAAGCTGAGGCATCCAATGGCTTGGAGAGTTTCCTAAAGACATACATTGCAAAGAATGATGCCTTGATCCAGAGCCAAGCAGCTACATTGTAGAATTTGGAGAATCAAGTGGGCCAGCTTGCAACTGAACTTAGAAACCGACCACAGGGTACCTTACCCAGTGATACAGAAAATTCGAGAAATCCGGGAAAAGAGCATTGCAAATCGTTGACATTGAGGAGCGGAAAGATAGTAGAGCCCAACACTGTCGAAGTTGAAAAAGAGCAAGTTGATGCTCAAGAAGAAGTTCAACCAAATGTTAAAACCCCAGTTTCACCAGAACCGAGATCTGCAAAACCATGCAAAGTAACCTCAGGACCAGTCAATTCTGATCAACCAACAACTTCATTAGATGCAGAATTACCGCCAAATGCGAATCAACTAGAATCAGTTCCAATAATGAAACCACCACCACCCTACCCTTAAAGACTTCAGAAGCCAAAGCAGGAGATTCAATTCAAGAAATTCCTTGACGTACTCAAGCAACTTTACATTAACATTCCGTTGGTGGAAGCACTTGAGCAAATGCCGAACTATGTCAAGTTCATGAAAGATATCTTATCTAAGAAATGAAGACTTAGAGAATTTGAGACGGTAGCTCTGATGAAGGAATGTAGTGCATACCTTCAGAACAAACTACCCCCAAAATTGAAGGATCCTGGATGTTTCACCATACCGTGCAATATTGGATTAACATATTGTGGTAAAGCATTATGTGACTTAGGTGCAAGTATCAACTTGATGCCTATGTTAATATTTAGGAAGTTGGGGATAGGAGAAGTTAGACCAACTACGGCTACCCTTCAACTAGCAGATCGATCCATAGCGCATCCAGAAGGAAAAATCAAGGACGTATTGGTACGTGTAGATAAATTAATCTTCCCTGCTGACTTTTTAATTCTTAACTTTGAAGCAGACAAAGAAGTGCCAATTATCCTAGGAAGACCATTCTTAGCAACTGGAAGGACCCTTATTGATGTGCAAAAGGGCGAGCTAACTATGCGTGTTCAGGATGATCATGTAACATTTAATGTTTTTAAGTCAATGCGATTTCCTGACACAATGGATGATTATTCTACAGTAGCCGATTTAAAGGAATTAATAGTAGAGAAGGAACTTAACTGTGTTGAGGACCCACTGGAAAGAATTTTGACATCAGATCCCCCAAATGATGAAGAGGAGGATGAATACTTAGCTTTGCTATAAGCTAATCAAAAGGGATTTAATCCGCAATCCCGTTTTGAATCTTTGAAATTAGAAAAAAGAGATTACAGCCAGCCAAAAGCATCAATCGAGGAGCTACCTAAGTTAGAACTCAAGGTACTACCTTCACACTTAAAATACATTTATTTAGGTAACGCTTCTACTTTGCCTGTGATTGTTTCAGCAGAATTAACTACTGAACAAGAAGAGAAACTTATCATAGTTTTGAAACAATTCAAGAAGGCTATCGGATGGACCATAGCCGATATTCGCGGTATTAGCCCATCAGTATGCATGCACAAGATCATATTAGAAGATGGCGAGAGAGGAACGATTGATGGACAAAGGAGACTGAACCCCATCATGAAAGATGTAGTGAAAAAGGAAATTATCAAGTGGTTGGATGCGAGTATAATTTACCCCATCTCAGACAGTTCATGGGTGAGTCCAGTCCAGTGCGTGCCGAAGAAAGGAGGTATCACAGTCGTGGAGAATGAGAACAATGAGTTGATACCAACTAGAACAGTTACGGGATGGAGAGTCTGCATTGATTACTGGAAGCTGAACAAGGCGACTAGAAAAGATCACTTCCCTTTGCCGTTCTTGGACCAGATGCTAGATAGACTCGCAGGACGAGATTACTACTATTTTCTCAATGGATACTCAGGGTATAATCAGATTACAGTAGCACCGGAAGATCAACACAAAACGACATTCACTTGCCCGTACGGTACATTTTCATTTAGACGCATGCCATTTGGTTTATGTAATGCACCTGCTACATTTCAAAGATGTATGATGTCTATTTTTACTGACATGGTTGAGAAGTATTTGGATGTTTTCATGGACGATTTCTCAGTATTCGGAGATACTTACAATGATTGCTTAGCCAATCTAGCTAAGGTTCTGAGGCGATGTGAAGAAACGAATCTCGTACTCAACTGAGAAAAGTGCCATTTTATGGTACGAGAAGGAATTGTTCTAGGCCATCGAATAACGAGACATGGGATCGAGGTGGACAAAGCAAAAGTAGATGTTATCGAGAAACTCCCACCTCCAACACCTGTAAAAGGTGTTAGGAGCTTTTTGGGCCACGCCGGTTTCTATCGAAGATTTATCAAGGACTTCTCCAAAGTGGATAAACCCTTATGCAAGCTATTGGAGAAAGACTCAGTATTCAAGTTTGATGAGGAATGTTTAAAAGCCTTCAACGATCTGAAGAGTCGTTTAGTCACGGCACCCATCATCGCCACACCGCATCGATTCGCCATTCATATTGATGTGTGATGCAAGTGACTTCGCCATTGAGCTGCTCATGGGCCAAATAAGGAACAAAGTTTTTCATCCCATCTACTACGCAAGTAGAACTCTAACCGAAGCTCAACTGAACTATACGGTAACAGAAAAAGTGTTACTTGCTATTATGTTTGCCTTCGATAAGTTTCGATCTTATCTTGTAGGTACCAAAGTGATTGTCTATACAGACCACTCCGCAATTAAGTACTTATTAGCCAAGAAAGATGCTAAACTGAGATTGATCCGGTGGGTGCTTCTACTTCAAGAGTTCGATCTAGAAATTCAAGATCGAAGGGGAGTAGAAAACCAAGTAGCAGATCACTTATCCAGATTAGAGCCGCAAGAGGGAAATTCTTCACTTTTACCGATCCAAGAAACATTTCCAGATGAACACATACTGAAGGTAAATCATGTCCATAATATTCTATGGTTTGCTAATTTTGCTAACTATTTAGCTTGTGGTTTGATGCCGATTGATAAAACGTATTAGCAAAGGAAAAAGTTTCTTCACGATGTGAAGTACTATTTCTAGGAAGAGCCATATTTGTTTAAAAAGTGTGCAGATCAGATGATTAGGAGATGTGTGACAGAAGATGAAATACCGAAGATTTTATACCACTATCATTCAGCTCCAAGTGGGGGACACTTCGGAGGTACTCGTACAGCAGCCAAAGTATTGCAAGTCGGATTCTTTTGGCCAACACTATTCAAGGATGCATACACTTACGTAAAGAATTGTGATCGATGTCAGAGGGTTGGAAATGTCACCAACATAAATGAGATGCCTCGAACAAATATCATTGAGGTAGAATTGTTCGATGTTTGGGTTATTGACTTTCTTTGTCCTTTCCCTCCATCTTTTGGTCACAAATACATATTGGTAGCAGTAGATTATGTGTCCAAGTGGGTCGAGGCTGAAGCTTATCCGACGAACGATGCCAAGGTTGTGATGAAATTCTTGCGAAACATGTGTTCACAAGGTTCTAACCCCAAGAGCTATTATCACGACGAAGGGGACCCACTTTGTGAACAAGTGGTTAAAATGGTTGCTAGATAAACATGGAGTGAAACACAAGGTTGCTACAGCTTACCATCCGCAGACAAATGGGCAAGCTGAGCTAGCAAATAAGGAGATCAAAGGCATACTTGAGAAGGTAGTTTGTCCGAACCGACGAGATTGGTCCAAGAGACTAGATGATGCTTTATGGGCTTACAGAACAACATACAAGACACCCTTAGGAATGTCACCCTACAGTGGGTCTTTGGGAAAGCATGTCATCTACCTCTGAGTTAGAGCACGTAGCTTATCGGGCTCTTCGACAACTCAATTTGGATCTCAAGCTTGCTAAAGAGAAACGAATGCTCCAACTCAACGAGCTAGAGGAATTTCGAATGTTCTCATATGAAAATGCCAAATTACTCAAAGAAAGACTCAAGAAATGGCATGACAAGCATATCCGAGTTCGAGAGTTTGAAGCAGGTCAGCAAGTCTTATTATTTAATTCCAGATTGAAGTTTTTTCCAGGTAAGTTAAAATCACGTTGGTCCGGTTCATTTATGATTCATCGTGTCTATCCATACGGAGTTGTTGAAATCCAAGGTAAGGGAGGTAATTTTCGAGTCAATGCTCAGCGTTTGTAACACTACTACGGAGAAAAACCTGAACGGGATAAAATCTCGTTCAGTTTATCTAATCCTTAGATTTTCTTGCTTTCAATAAATTATTTAGGGTATATTTTCGGGTTTATTATGTTCAAATAAATTTTGTCTAGGAGATTGGAACTTAAGCGGGACCGCTTGTGACCCCTCTAATCTTTCCTGGGAATTGATTTTTACATAATTTTCCAATAAATTAGCCCCTAAATGATAAAATAAATTTTTGGTTGTTGAAATAAAAAGGTCAATTTTGACCCAAGTCTTAAATTGCAACTCAATTTCAAATTTTAATTAAGTCTAGGGACTTAATTGAATTATTTTCAAAATTTGGTTGCTATTTTCGTAATTAATAAAAACTAGGTGCCTCTTTTTGTAAATATTCTTTTAAAGCATCTAGAATAAGTATTTTTTTTAATATCAGTCTTTTTATTATTATTTGATAAACTTTAATATATAATTATATCCATTATAATTTATATATTAATTTTTATCAACTTAGCTTAGGATTAGAATTAATTTTATTTTATATTTATCTTGGCAATTTAATAGCAATTGATAATTTTATATGTATATTTAATTATTAATTGTTGTTTATCATGAGAAAAATTAGAATTGGACTCTTATTTTTTTAATGATTAAATTCTAAGAGTTCTACTCTAAGTCCCATTACTCCTACTATAAATTGCACCCTTGTTCTCCCCATTCACTCATCACTCAAACCCCCCATCACCAAAACACCAAGTGCCGCAAGTCCCTAAGCCACCATTCAGCCAGCAGCTTGCTTCAACACGCCGCACGACCCAGCTCCAGCAGTTGTCCAAGTCAAGGCCTCACGCCTGCTGCGCATCACCCCCCCACCGACCAGCTCGTGGCCTACCCAGCGCAAGGCTGTGCGCGCTGCTGCTAGTGTGCAGCCCTTATCACGCACACTCCTCCTTCACCCAACCTAAGCCAAAAGCCTTCTTAAATTTTCCATCTTTTGTTCATTAGTTATTTTATTTTAAGAGTTCTTAAATTTTACGAGGAAGGTGGTAAGAAATTTTTCTCCTTAAAGTTTAATTTTTTTTCAATTATTTAATTTTTTAATTTATTGAAATATTAGTAATTTTTATTAATTAAATTTTTAAGAAACTAATTTTTCTTTCCATCTTATGTTCAGGTTAATTATGACTCACAAGAGAACTCGTGCCTCCGCCCAAATTGACAAAACACAAAGCAAATTTCACTATGAAGAAGCCAAAGTAAGATACGAAAGTATCTTCAAAAATCAACAGATGCATCCGGAAAAAGGCTTCACATTGAAGGAAAGCAACTACAGAGATTTTATGGCAAGTATTCGTCGAGTTGTTGAAGCCCTCAATTGGGAATTGTTTTGTGAAAAGAGACCAAGTGTGGATGAGGAATTAGTTCGTGAATTCTACGCGAACTTAACTTCAAGTGAATTGACTGAAGTTCCAGTCCGCGGAATCAAGGTACCAATAAATTATAATGCTATTAATGAGTTCTTTGAATTACCTGATTTTGACAACGATGAATATTCCTCTCTGTTGAGCAATATTAAGCCTGAAAATCTGCAAGAAATACTTGAAGAACTCACAGTTCCAGGTTCTAAGTGGACTGTGTCAAAGCAAGGAATCCACACGTGTCGAAGAGAGTATTTGACACCACTTGCGAAGGTATGGTTCTATTTCATTCGTTTCAACCTTATGCCTAGTTCGCATGGGACTACAATCTCATTAGAGCGAATGGTCTTATTATATTCGATTCTAACTGGAAAAACCATTGATGTGGGCAAAATCATTCTCGAGAGAAATGCGAAATTGTACTCATTAGACGCCTGCCCCCGCCTCTATTTCCCTTTACGATCACAATTTTGTGCTTAAAAGCAAAACTCCTTGCGGACGTAAAGAAAACAGAGTATAGTCAAGGCACAATCACCGATTGGGACCTTTACCGAGTAGCCGGAGATTCTGCTCTTCAAAGAACGAATTGAATAGAGCGAGGATCCCAAGAGGCAGAAGATGATCCCACAGAAATCCAGCCAGAGCAATCAACTGAAGTCCCTAATGAGGCAGAAGCAATGAAACCAGAAGATGAACCTGATATCGAACCCTCAATGTTTGGAGCTCCATTGCCTAGCCCAGATCTTTGTGATGAGCTGTTAAAGCTGATGGACTTAATGCAACACATGCAATGGCAGCAACAAGCCTACTGGAGATATGCAAAAATAAGAGATGACTCGATGAGGAGCGCCCTAAATAAAATTTATAATGACCCATTTATTTTTGTGCCTGAGTTTCCAGATTTCATATTTGAACCATTGGTGTCATCATCAAAGAGGGAGCAAGGCGATTCATGCAAAGATAATACTAATGGAGCAAAAGATGAGTCAAATTCGGAAGGGTCGGCGAATAAATAAAAAGGGGAGGACTTCAACTTTTGTTTATTTCTTTCTTAAGTATTTTAGGATTAGGTTAATTAAGAATTTTTATTTTTGCACAATAAAATAAGAGATAGGAATCATGAATAAAATCTGAACAAGTCACAAAGGCCAAAGTGTGGCAATAGATATATACATGTCTAGGATTGAATTTTAGAAAGAGCCTGGTACTTAAGCAGTCAATTTGACTCACCTCCTCTTTTCTAATTATCCTACCTGGTGTATAGTATCTATTCACTTTAAACAATGAGGACATTGTTCACTTTAAGTAGGGGGACCAAAAATTTGAATTGATTCCACTCAGAATAAAATCTTCTTTTAATTATGATTAGGATATATTTTGTTCAATAATTTGAAATTTTGTTAAGTATGCTGAACTTTAGTATTAATAAAGTTCTATTATGTCAATAATTTATTATGTTAGCTTAACAAAGATATGAATGTATTTTTAATAAAGTGTAACATCCTGAAAAGGGCCTGTGCATTTTTGGTTTAATTGTACGAAATGACATATCTTATGTGTTATGAATATATTTTGAACACTTTTGGAAACCTGGAAATGTATGGAAATGTTAAGTTTAAAAGAGGAAAGTGAACATTTTTAGAACCTTGGAAATGTAAGGAAATGTCTTGTAAGGAAATGTCATGGAAATGTAAGGAAATGTCTTGGAAATGTAAGGAAATGTCTTGTAAGGAAATGTCATGGAAATGTAAGGAAATGTCAAGTTTACAGAGCCGATCGAAAATTTTTGGAAACTTAGAAATGACTTAGAAATGTCGAGTTTTAAAGTTTAAAAGAGGAAATTAAGGCAAGGTGGCCTTAAAAGAAAAAGTTTGTGAAATTTGACACACAAACAGGCTTGGAAAAGTGGCCTGAAGATGCCACTTAGGGCCTCTGGAAATGGCGCCATATGCAAGAGGAATGGGCCTGAGTTCGAGTCACTTGGGAAGCAAATAAAGGAGGTTTTATTTTTGCTTCCAGAAGACTGAGGTGGACGGCACATGGCTATAAATTAGGAGCTTTTATTATTTTATAAATAGTGGATAAATAAGGGATTTATTTATCATTATTTTCAAGAGATAATTGTTGGATTAAATTCTTTTAATTTGAATAAAGAGATAAAGAGGAAAATAAGGGAGAAGTGATGGCCAAGTAAGGGACTTTGAGTTTAATAATTTCGGCTAAGTAAGGATAGTTGCTGAATTATCTTAAGTGATAATTAAAGGATAAAATTATCAGATAGAGGAGTGGTGGCCAAGTAAGGGACTCCTTAGATGATAATTTCGGCTATAAAAGGAAGGAAGGAGGGCTACTCATCAATTTGTGCTTCCTCCTTTCTCTGCCGAATTCTTAGTGCTCTCTTCTCTTCTTTTCTTTCTTTTATTTTTTGCCAAGCCGAAATACCATGTGTTCTAGCCAAATCCTCCATCTTTATTCTTCCTTCTCTTTTCTTTCTAATCCCTCCAAAAGACGAAAGTTGTGAGATCATCATCTAGCCATAGCCGAATCTCTGAAGGTTGAAGTGAAGGTGCAATCGATTTCTTCAAGTAATGGTAAGATCTCATTCGGTTTCATCCTTTTTTCTTAAGATTTGTTGAAATCTAGGACTAACCCCATTAATATCTTGTTGCCGAAACTTTGAAGAGATCTTTCAGGATTTACTAAGTGTCGACTACAAGGAAGGAGAAGTTCTTTTCCCGAAGGTACACCATAGGCCACGTGTTCCCTAGTTATTCGGTGAGTTTCGGGATTTAAAATCCACAAGGTAAGTTTAAGTATACTAATCCTACTAGGATTTGGATTTATGGCTGAATGGCTTTTTATTAAAGTAGTAGGTGATTAATCAAATGTAGGGATTAAGGATCCAAGCATTAGATCAAGCTTTTCGGGATCTCAAGGAAATTTTAAGCGAATCAGGTGTGTACCCCACACTAACTTTTAATAAGATTGATGGTAATATGTAAAATATGCATGTTTATAAGAATGTGGCTAAGGTACAATAATATGGTACAAAGTACTCGAATGCACGTTTCCTACTCCTATTAGGATTACGAAATATGTTATATTTAACATGTGAAATATGATAAGAATGTGAATTTAAGTATGATATGCATGATATGAATAATATGGGTCATTCAGGATATATGAAAAGGGGAAGTGAATGTGATGACTACGGTCTCACTGTTATGCAATGTGGTGACTTCGGTCACATTATCCGAATGTGGTAACTTCTGTTACATTATCCGAATGTGGTGTCTCATGACACAATTATCCGTGGCTATGCCACAAATTTTATATGGGCGATGAGCAAGTCGATCGCAGCTGACGCCTTCGATGGTGTGTAGCGGATAGAGGGTTGACTTAGTAGTCCCACGGTGTGACCGGCAGTGCGGGGTGTGTAGCGGATGGACAACTAGGTTTGGGTTTGGGAATGCATCATAACCTGTATTCTATGTTTTGAATGTGTAATATGTGATATGCCCGATTCTATTATGATTTAGTGTCGTGTACACATTGAGTCTGTTTTAACTCACCCGCTGGGGAAAATTTTTCAGTGATGAATAGTGATGGACCGAGACGGTAGAACTTGTGGTGGCCATGCTCAACATGAAGTTTATATTTTTGAGGACTCTTGAATTTATTTTAGTACTTTGAATTATTTTGGGAATTATTTGATGTAATAAGGCCATAAGGCCATAGTTGAATTACTTTACACTTATTTTTATTTATTATAATTATGAATTTTATCTATTAAAATTTAATTAAAATTTCCTTTAAACTAAACCCTAAATATTTTGTCACTTAAGATAAAAGGGATTTCAATATAAAACGAACTGCTTTTTCAACACAAGCCCAACCCAAAACAATATTTTTCTTAAAATCACACAAGTTTTCCTAAGAACAAAAGAATTTTGAACCGATTTACTTGAGGAACATACCAAATCTGGTCAAAGCTCGTGGGCCGGGTTTGGGGTGTTTCAGTTTGGTATCAGAGCCCAGTTTTAAACTCTCGGCCTGTGGGCTAAGGCCCAAAACGTTTTCAAATCGAGCCAAGTAAGCTTTTTGAAAGGATTTTATGAAATAAACAGGTTTTCTGGCATGGCTCCTAAGTCTCCGACCATGATCCACTGTAAGTACCCCTAACCATTTGTGTGATTATGTGGTTTATGTTATGAATTATGGAAGGGTAGAAGAGGAATGGAACGTAGAATAGCATGATAGGAACTTGAACCCTAGGACTAGTTTACTCGAACACAAACACATAAGACTTAATTCCATTAAACAAACCTATGACTAAGACGCCGAGTTAGGGTGTGGTAACCATTGTGCGCATGTCTAGGATTGGATCTGGAAGAGCCTGGTACTTAAGAAGTCCTAGTGACTCACCTCCTCTTCACTGGAATCCTGCCTGGTGCGTAGCTTCGGTTCACCCTAACCAAGAGGACTCGGTCATAGGCTAAACACAATGACTAAAACCCGAAAGGGAACTAGCCGTGTTTTTATAAACCCTAGTTTTAAAACTCTTAAAATTACCTTTTTAATTTGTGAGGACTATTTTTATAAAATTCTTTCGAAAAATTTTTGGTTTATAAAATTACAAAAATACCCCTAGTGGTAAATTACAAAAATACCTTTGGTTTATGAAATTCCCAAAATACCCATAGTTCTTATCAAAATTTTCATTACTTTATAAAATGTTCAAAAACCCTAATTTGCAAATTATCAAAAATACCTTGATTTGGAGAAAAATTACGAAATTGCCCTTAACTCACAAAATTACCAAATGACTCGATTTTCAAAATTTTTGCAACACCTCTGATTTGGAAAACAAAATAACCTGAGATTTTGTAAATTATGAAATACCTCTAATTTGAAAAATATTTTCGAATTGACTCGATTTATTACCAAAATACCCCTGTAGGAAAATGACGAAATTACCCACTGGTAGGGAAATGGATGGAATGGCCATAAAAGTGTAGTGAATGATGTTGTGAATGAATGTGACTTCATGTGTCTCTCGCTTATGAATGTGAATGTGACTCCACGAGTTAGAGTAGTGAACTTGAACTAGAAACTTTGGTTGATCGAAAGAACTACTTACAACATCTCTTTTCATAAAACTGCTTCGCGAATAATCGCGGGAACAAAATTTACGATGCATAAAACTTTTAATCAGATTAAATCGCGACGTTAGAAATGAGTTCTAGGGGACGTGAACTTAGAGACTGTGCCTAGAAAGTATGATGATTCTATTAAGATCAGAGTGTGCAGCTTAAGCGTAGTGCGGTGAGTTAAGAGGTACGATTATTCGTTAATAATTAATTTCGAGGACGAAATTATTTTTAAGGAGGGTAAAACTGTAACATCCTGAAAAGGGCCTATGCATTTTTGGTTTAATTGTACGAAATGACATATCTTATGTGTTATGAATATATTTTGAACACTTTCGGAAACCTGGAAATGTATGGAAATGTTAAGTTTAAAAGAGGAAAGTGAACACTTTTAGAACCTTGGAAATGTAAGGAAATTTCTTGTAAGGAAATGTCATGGAAATATAAGGAAATGTCTTGGAAATGTAAGGAAATGTCTTGTAAGGAAATGTCATGGAAATGTAAGGAAATGTCAAGTTTACAGAGCCGATCGAAAATTTTTGGAAACTTAGAAATGACTTAGAAATGTCGAGTTTTAAAGTTTAAAAGAGGAAATTAAGGCAAGGTGGCCTTAAAAGAAAAAGTTTGTGAAATTTGACACACAAACAGCTTGGAAAAGTGGCCCAAAGATGCCACTTAGGGCCTCTGGAAATGGCGCCATATGCAAGAGGAATGGGCACTGAGTTCGAGCACACTTGGGAAGCAAATAAAGGAGGTTTTATTTTTGCTTCCAGAAGACTGAGGTGGACGGCACATGGCTATAAATTAGGAGCTTTTATTATTTTATAAATAGTGGATAAATAAGGGATTTATTTATCATTATTTTCAAGAGATAATTGTTGGATTAAATTCTTTTAATTTGAATAAAGAGATAAAGAGGAAAATAAGGGAGAAGTGATGGCCAAGTAAGGGACTTTGAGTTTAATAATTTCGGCTAAGTAAGGATAGTTGCTGAATTATCTTAAGTGATAATTAAAGGATAAAGTTATCAGATAGAGGAGTGGTGGCCAAGTAAGGGACTCCTTAGATGATAATTTCGGCTATAAAAGGAAGGAAGGAGGGCTACTCATCAATTTGTGCTTCCTCCTTTCTCTGCTTAAATTCTTAGTGCTCTCTTCTCTTTCTTCTTTCTTTTTTTTTGCCAAGCCCAAATACCTTGTGTTCTAGCCGAATCCTCCATCTTTATTCTTCCTTCTCTTTTCTTTCTAATCGCTCCAAAAGTCGAAAGTTGTGAGATCATCATCTAGCCATAGCCGAATCTCTGAAGGTTGAAGTGAAGGTGCAATCGATTTCTTCAAGTAAGGGTAAGATCTCATTCGGTTTCATCCTTTTTTCTTAAGATTTGCCGAAATCTAGCACTAACCCCATTAATATCTTGTTGCCAAAACTTTGAAGAGATCTTTCGGGATTTACTAAGTGTCGACTACAAGGAAGGAGAAGTTCTTTTCCCGAAGGTACACCATAGGCCACGTGTTCCCTAGTTATTCGGTGAGTTTCGGGATTTAAAATCCACAAGGTAAGTTTAAGTATACTAATCCTACTAGGATTTGGATTTATGGCTGAATGGCTTTTTATTAAAGTAGTAGGTGATTAATCAAATGTAGGGATTAAGGATCCAAGCATTAGATCAAGCTTTTCGGGATCTCAAGGAAATTTTAAGCGAATCAGGTGTGTACCCCACACTAACTTTTAATAAGATTGATGGTAATATGTAAAATATGCATGTTTATAAGAATGTGGCTAAGGTACCATAATATGGTACAAAGTACTCAGGTACGTTTCCTACTCCTATTAGGAGTACGAAATATGTTATATTTAACATGTGAAATATGATAAGAATGTGAATTTAAGTATGATATGCATGATATGAATAATATGGGTCATTCGGGATATATGAAAAGGGGAAGTGAATGTGATGACTACGGTCTCACTATCCGAATGTGGTGACTTCGGTCACATTATCTCGAATGTGGTAACTTCTGTTACATTATCTCGAATGTGGTGTCTCATGACACAATTATCTGTGGCTATGCCACAAATTTTATATGGGCGATGAGCACGTCGATCGTAGTGACCGCTTCGATGGTGTGTAGCGGATGGAGGGTTGACTTAGTAGTCCCCACGGTGTGGTGGCCGCAGCACGGGGTGTGTAGCGGATGGAGAACTAGGTTTGGGTTTGGGAATGCATCATAACCTGTATTTTTATGTTTTGAATGTGTAATATGTGATATGCCTGATTCTATTATGATTTAGTGTCGTGTACACATTGAGTCTGTTTGACTCACCCGTTGGGAACATTTTTCAGGTGATGAGCAGTGATGGACCTGGACGCGAACTTGTGGTGGCCATGCTCAACATGAAGTTTATATTTTTGAGGACTCTTGAATTTATTTTAGTACTTTGAATTATTTTGGGAATTATTTGATGTAATAAGGCCATAAGGCCATAGTTGAATTACTTTACACTTATTTTTATTTATTATGATTATGAATTTTATCTATTAAAATTTAATTAAAATTTCTTTTAAACTAAACCCTAAATATTTTGTCACTTAAGATAAAAGGGATTTCAATATAAAACGAACCTGTTTTCAACACAAGCCCAACCCAAAACAATATTTTTCTTAAAATCACACAAGTTTTCCTAAGAACAAAAGAATTTTGAACCGGTTTACTTGAGGAACATACCAAATCTGGTCAAAGCTCGTGGGCCGGGTTTGGGGTGTTTCATAAAGCATGTAAATTCGTACCATAAAATTTTTAATTCCCTACGAAAAAATTAGGCATGCATGAAAGTTTAAGTCTTTAGAATTGACTTAGTAATTTCTTGAGGCGAAATCCTAGGAAGCATGGAATATTGTAAATGATTTAGGCAACTATTGTTTGGACCGTTTGAGCCTTTCAAGCCGACCCTGATAAAATTATCCTTTGGAACCCAACTTTGAGACTATATGGCCTAATTTTATTTGGACCTATGCAATATCTAGCCATCAATTTTCTCTTCATTACTTCTAAAATTGTCCCAAACACTAGACTCAATACTATTCAGAAGATCGTTTGAAAATAAGTTTGGGGGAGTTGAAAAGAAGTATCAAATGCTCGAAAATTGTAGTACATGAAGAAAGTGCTCGAATTTGAGCTCGAAAAAAAAACATGTACTCGAAATAAATGGTCGAAAGAGCAAAAGTTGGTGTATCAAGGGTGAGAATTCTGAAGGTTCGATTTTAAGCTGAGTCTAGGGTTTTTAAGCCAAAAAATTGTCTATCTTGGACCTACCCTTAAGCCCAGCCACGTTACAACCATATTAAAGACCTATTGGTTCAAAATTCCAATGTTACCTACATTAGTGGAGATAAATTGCTCTGTTCAACATATGAAGACATTAGTTAAGCTTAATGATTGCAGTTTAATTTTGAATAAGGAATTAAAATCAAATTGGTAGGGATTAATATGTCTTTATTAAGAAACATTTAGTCTAATTCTGCTAGTATAATAATTGTTGGAGGTAATTTGAACGATATATATACTTAAGTAGCATAATTATCAAATTTCTTATTTTTGAGCATAAGTATATTAAATTCATAATTTTGAGAAGAAAGTTGTTCTGAAGGAGTTTTTCAAAGGTCTTTTCGAGAAAATTCTTTTCAAATTTGTGCATTACTCGGGACGAGCAATGAATTAAGTTTGGGGGTGTGGAAACACGAAAATTTATACACTTTTTCATGCGCTTTTTAAACCAAATTCATGCAGTTTCGATTAAATTCTTGTCGGAAAATAATTAAATATTATAAAATAATTAAATTGTGCTAAAAATATGAACATGATGAATTTTAGTTAATTTTATAGTTAATTTTGACTTATTTTGACTATTTTCGACAGATTCGCACAAAGAGCGAAAATTGGCCCGGCAGACACTGCTCGAAGAATAAACTCGTGAAGCAATTTAAAGTATTGACGCAAATTTATTTCCAGCCCAAGACGGTCCAATTACGAATATTTAATCATAACATAATTAATTTTAATTTATTCCCAATTTAATTTGGGTTAAATAAATTAATCATAATTAATTATGAAAAAGGCCAAGTTGAACTGCATCAGTTGAACCGAACTGATTGAACCGAACCAAGCAAAGAGTTGGGAAGCCCAAACCGTCCATATTGCTGGCCCAAATCAGCTTATTAGCTGATTAACTAAGCTTGCAAAGAAGCCCTTGAAGACCTTTCAAAATTGCATTCAAACCCCTCCAAAAATTATGGCTTTGTAGATTTGCCCCATGCTATTTTTAGCAAAGTTGAATCCATCAACTTTGCCACATAGGTGGCCGGCCAAGGGAGGCCTCTTTTGCTTCTGCTATTTTCTATTTTTAGAAGCCTTGATCAGCTATAAATACACCCCCTTGCTGCTCATTCAAAACACATCTCAAGCATCAAACATTCTCTTCTCTCACTTTCTCTCAATTTCCATTTTTTCCATTTTCCCTTTGTGTGTTCTTGTGCCGATTTCTCCTCTTGGAAAAGAGGTATATTTCCAGAAATTTGGAGCAGCAATTGGAGTGTTCATAAGCCACCTTGATAGCCGAGGCCAATGAAGAATGAAGAACGGAGCAATCAGTCAAGCCACAGAGAAACACCGGATTTGCTTCTTGTTCCCTATCTCTTTTAATTTTCGTTGTTGTTTTGACAAACATGTTTATGAATATTTATGCTTTTGGAATGATTAATTTAATTAATTTAGCTTGAATTTAATTCGTTTTGGGTTGATTTCATTTCGTCCTATTAAATTATTAAAATTGTGTTTATACTGTTAAAAGGCCTCGGTAAAATGCTTGATTAAGTAAAATCATGTTTAAGTTATCTAGCATTCTAATTGTTTAGATAGCTAATGAATTAATTATTTAAATGCATTGGAATTGTAATTAATGGACACAATACTTAATCTGTGCATGTTTAATTCTTCTAAGGTAGCTGAAGATTAAATTAGCATTGTATTTAGAGATACATATGCCTTGCATAACTTGCAAGATTTTTGTGATTAAGTGTTTCAAGGTAAAAATACTTGTTAACTCGCATGATCTTTTATATGCTTATTAGGTTGAATTAATCAGTTGAATCACATAGGAATATGTGAGAGATTGTTTAATTTAATAAGCATGTATGTGCAATAACATGTTTACTTTTTGAAGTCTGTTTAATCGATTGAATTTGCATAGAAATATGTACAAGAGATGAATGGATTTTTATTTGTAAGTATGTTCATAAGTTAGCAAATTACCGAGTTGCCATGTTTTAACAAGTATAAATACGAGTTTAATAATTCTAAGGTAAGAAATGTGATTAATCCAACACAATTATACCATCTTGATTAAAACCAGCTTTTGAAATCGTGCACTAGAACTTTGTTTTGTTTTATTTTACTTTGTTCCTTTTTAGTTTTTGAATTTTTATTAAATCCAAATATTTTCCCTTCACCAAAGTGTTTAAAATCATTTTCATAAATAATTCTTTTACAGCCCCTGTGGGTACGATAACTCGACATTTACTTGTCACTTTATTACTTGTTACGATTGTGTACACTTGCACATTTCCACCGTTCCAATTCTCCTCTTTTTTAGGTGGATTTTTCTAGTACAAGTAGAGTTGGGCTAAAACTAGTATGCGTTGAGTGTTGAATCAATCATCTTCTTGGAATGTCCACAACATAAAATGTGGTAAACTATCCAAAATTTTACCTCCGAAAACTTTAATCCTTTATTTTTTTTCTCCATATCCTAAACCTGCCAAACATAACCCTTCCACATGTAATTAAAAGTACCTAGCATTTAAACACAGTCCAAGCTGCTGATGCAATGATAAAAAATACTAATGAAATGTTCTAAAATGCCTCTAAATGTACCCAAGTACAAGTAATTAGCTAGGTCTAAAGGCATGAAATATAAATCTTTTCAAGATTTATCATCATCCTAGCTCAACAGATTTAAGCTACCATTGTTGATGACAAGATCATAAAACACATTGCAAACATGATTAAATCAAAATAACAAAGTAAAGGAAGAATAAACTCTATTCAAATCTATAGTCTCGTGAACTCTGAATGAAGATGTTTTCCTCTGATCTTCGTGTTGCTTCTTTGCTAATGTCTCCTCAAGGTGTCAGGCCAAGAGACAACCTTTTCACGATTTTGCTGGCTAAAGTGCTAGGCAAGGGAAGAAGGAAGAAAATGAGAGAATGAAAATGAATGGATGAATAATGAATGAAGGAATGATGGATGATTTTTAGGGATTAAGGGATGAATGAAAAGGTGAGAGGAGTGTGGTATTTTTACTTGAGGTTAGTGGCTGAATTTACTAAAAATGGCGTCCAAGATCCCTTGGTTCTCTCCCATTAATGGCTAACCACAACAAGTTGAAATGAGGGTGAGTTGGTTGCTTGATTTAAGCATGGAATCATGCTAAATTTAGCCTTGGGGTGGACAGTTTCTTAAGCAATCTTCATGTGTTAATTTTTAATGATTTTCACAATGTAGGGACCTCCAAATAATTGTCCCAAAGCTAATTTTTAGGCTGGGACAAGCTTGTGCCGAATTTGGGCTTAACTCCCTTTTGTTGGACATATTCATAACACAATAAATAACCAGACATGTCCACCTTGTAACATCACTTTAACTAGGTCAAATTAACATCCTTATGACCCAATTTTGTATTCTTTTGTCGTTGAAGTAGGGTGAATTTTTCATGTCCATGCAAGAATTGTACTGAGCTCCATATTATATCACCTCATGGTCCTACTGCATTAGTAAAACATAGCACATTAATAAATAACATGAAAATGATTTAATTTATGCACAAAATTCATATAATAAAGCACAAATTTGCATATTTCATAAATTCATGTCCATGATTGAGATTTAAGACAAATTCACTAAACTCATTAACAAAAGCTCGGGATTATTGTTATTTATAAGTAAAAATGTGGTAAAAATGACTAGAAAAACCCTATACAATTTAGAGTTTACACACCCCCAAACTTAATACATTGCTCGTCCCGAGTAATGTTTCATGTAAAGCACAACTTTTGCTAAGGCAATTTTTGCAACAAGTGTAAATAGCATTAATCTTTGCACATAATCATGCATCAACGGAATCATGCTCACAAATTCTTTTTATTGATATTAGCTCGAATGCAAACATTATTTCAAAATTTTTTGTAAGTGCAGAAAAATGCTAGCATAAGTCATAGAGTGCATGCTTTTCAAGATCATACATAACCTTCACCATTCGATCAAAGTTTCCTTATCAATTAAACAAAGCAATCACAAGGTCTAGTTAATGTTCCTCATTTGTTGAACTTAACACTTTCTCTCCACTAATGTAGTTGGCATAATCATCCAAATCAATAAGTCTTTATAAGGTTGTAATGGGGCTAGTCTTAAGGTAGGGATAAAGAGAAGTGAATTTTAGGTTCAGTAATCTTAACCCTATCTGTGCCTTGGATCAATCCGAGGTACATCCTTCCTGATAATGGGTTTTTCACCCCCCAAACTTAATTTTGAAACATATGCCCAACACTTCTCAATACTTTGAGTATTTATTTTGCTCTTTTTGCTTGACATTTGAATAGAGCTTTTTTTTAACATACAAATAACATGTACATCTTTTAGAATTTTTCCTCCATATTTGCTCACCAATACAAATGTAGTTAAGATAGGTGCAAAAATAAGATAAAATTTAAAAAGATGGTAGCATGGTTTATGATGTAGGTAAATAACAATAAAATAGGCTTTAAGGCTCAAATTAAGGTTTCAAGGGTCAAATTTTATATGGTAGGCTTGAAAGGCTCAAACGATCCAAAGAAAATGTGCCTAAATCATGTTTAGATTCTTATGCCTCCAAGGATTTTGTCTCAAGAAAGTTACTAAGGCAATTCTAAGAACTTAAACCTTCATGCATGTTTATTTCAAAAGAAGTTTAATTTTCATGGTAAAAGGCTACATAAGACCTAAGAATACACAAGCATTCCATAACTCAAGATAACATAAAAAAAAACTCAGATAAAATCATAAATCATGCTTGCATTTAGACTAACTTATGAACAAAAATTCTTTCTGAACATTCATTTATTTCAGTATACTTATATGAAAAAGATTGAAACATACTTGAAAATTTAAAATTTTATGCAAATATTGCCTTACCCCCTTTTAAAAATAAGCAATTCCTCATTGCAGAAACAAAGTAATGAATGAAAACTGAACACCAGGTAGGATAGCAAGAAAGAGAGGTGAGTCATGAAAAGAGCTTAAGTACCAAGTCTCTCTCAACAATCTAATCCTAGACATTATCATTCCCATTACCACATCACTTCTTTTTTATCTAATGAAGAGGCAATGAGCTTATTTTATTCATACTTGCAATATCTTATTTATTATAAGAAAGTAAAACACTAACCAAGGAATAGAAATAAACACCAAAAAATAAATACTAAGGATAAGAAATTTTCCCGTTTTTTATTTGTGTCATCCTCCACGTCTTTTTCCTTTTCCCTTCTTTGTCACACTCGATCCCACAAACTCCTCTTGCCATGTCTCAAAGATATGATCTAGAAACTCAGGAATAAAACTGTTAGAGATATTCATAAAGGTATTTCATATGGAATCATCTCTAATTTCTACATATCCATCATAGCTTGTTGTATATATTTAGATTCATTAGTATGGAAACCAAGCCAGAAAAAATTTGTATATTAATCTTATTGAAAACAAATTTCACTGTATATGGAGAAAATGCAGAGAGGACTTACGTTCTGCATGAGTGGATCGTCCTCACCAAGCTCGCTAATATTCACCACAAACTTCAAATCATAAGCTTTGGCCACATTTCCCATCTTTATCAAGGACAATAAATTTAGTCAAACTAGGAAATTGACAACAGATGCTCTGATGCAACCACCAATTATAATTTGATTCAATCATATCAGATAGAGAGAATAAAAATAGGGAATTAAAGCCAACATGGGTTGGTTCAATTGGTTGAGTAATCATAAACACCTTGACAAGCACCAGTTCCCATGATCAATAAGTACCACTTTTATGACCAAAAGAAAGAAAATCAGGTAAATGGAACGAAAAAAATGAGAAGGCCACCCACAACCACTGATTCAGCATCAATCTCCCTGTTTGATTATTCATCGTAAATACTCTTTCCGCTATAAACATTACAGCTTAAGATATAGAAAAGCCAAAACTCCTGTTTTCTATTCATCTTATTGAAATTCAACACTCACAACTCCATAAGTAATAATTACTCTTGTGCCCAAAGAAACAAACCTAGAAGTGACTTGATAATTTATGAATTCTCCACCGGGATAGAAACTTGGACGAGAAAATAAGACGAAAACGAAAGCGAAAACTGAGGAAAAAGGAAAGAAACAAATGAACTAACCAGTTTGAGAAGATGGGTATGTTCTTGAAGTGATCTAAAGCCACCTCTAACGCTGATAAAGTACATGTCAAAGGGGCTACCATTATCTTTGTAAACCAACTTTTGAAGCTGACCCAAGTTGAGAACAATGTAGAGAGCAAAGCAAAGCGATAGCTGAATACCCAAAAGATGGTAGCTTGTTGTTGGTTGTGCATGAATTTCCACATATCCATCATAGTTGAAAATTTTGATTTCTTCATAGTGTTTGAAGAAGTAGGAATGGTTAACTAAGAATTAAAACTTGGCTCCACAGGTTTAGCAGAATTTGGGTCCACCTTCGGTTCAGGGCTATTTAGTTCCTCTTCAGTTTTTGCTTCTTCTGTCTCATCAATTAAGACAGCTTTCAGTTCAAATTTTGTTGATGACCCTTCTGATTCAGGTTTGTTTGGCTCATTTGGTTCAACTTGGTTTAATAATCCAACATTCTCCACTAACCTCTCAAGGTCATGCCTTGTTATGCAACCTTGAACATAACGATCCTTCAGGTTTGTCTTCGATCTTACTTGGGCCCTCAAGCAAAGCGAAGTAATCAATGATGGAAAGTAGGCACTTCCTGCCTTTTTCCTAGCACAATCTTGAATCTCCTTGAGAATAATTCTCCCAACATTGATAGACTTTTCTGTAATAATTGTATACAATAAAAGCATTCGCTCCGTCGAGATTGTAACATCCTAGATTAGGGGTTATGCATTTGGAGCATAACTCAAGTTTTAGTAGGCTTTAAGTGTGTTTGGTGATGTTTTAGGAGTTTTAGAACCGAAGGATGAAGGGGAAAGCTTTGGGAAAATGTTGGATTTTAAGTATAAAAGGGGGAGCTGGGTGAAGGAGGCTTTAAGGAAAAATTTGGGAGTTTTTGGACATGAAAAAGGGGCTTGGTAAAGTGGCTTAAGGACGCCACTTAAGGCTTGGGCAAATGACGCCTTGAGTAGGGAGGTTCGAGTCTGGGTGATGGCATGGTAGTGTTTTATTTTTCCTTTTCACGTCAACAAGTAAAATTAGGCTAAGAAGGCCTTAAAAATAAATGGCAAGGTTGGTGGACATGAAAGTCGGCCTGGCAAAGTGGCTTGGGGGCGCCACTTAGGGCCTTGGTGAACGCCGCCCCAAGCAGGAGGGAGGACTCGAGTTCGAGTCACGATGGAGGCGAGGTATGTTTTATTTTTGCCTTTAAGCATTAAGACAATGGGGAGCATAGGAAGGAGCCCTTAAAACAAATTGTAGGGGGTTTATATCACAAATAAACGCCTTGGCAAAGTGGCCTGGGGCGTTACTTGTAAGCAGTTCCAGCTGGTCCTAGGTTCGAGTGGCGTGAGCAGCAAATGGGTGTTTTGTTTTTGCATGCTGGCGTGAAGGAGAAGAGCTAATGGCCTGCACGTGGAACTTTTAGTTAGATAAGGATAGAACTTGTTTTTGTTGTTGAATTCGGCTAGAAGTATGGAATAAATATTATTTTATTTCTTTTATTTTTTTAATTTATTTGAAGAGGTGGCTAAGTGATGGGATAAAGGATAAAACATTGTTTTATTTTATTTCAAATGGGTGATAATTATCACATTAGGGAGACGGCCAAAATAGGGACTCTTTAAGGGCTTGCTTAATCAGTTTTGAGTAATAAGGGGGGTGCCGAAATTCATTTAACTTTTGCTCTTCTTTTCTTCCCAATTTTCTTGGCCGAATTCTCTCTTGTCCACATTGCCCAAAATTCTTCAAACCCCTTTCTTCTTTTATTCTATTTGGCCGAACCTATCACCCCCATCCTACTCAAAAATTCATCTCCCATTTGGTGTTAGCCGAATATCTTCATCAACACTTGGGAGCCATAGCCGAAATCTCTTCAGTTTTAGTCTCTTCAAGGAAACAATAGAGGTAAGTGTTACTTTTAAAAATCGGGTTTCTTTCTCTTCCTTTTAATGTGCCGAAAGCTTGAGAATAGGCCGTGGTAAGGTTGGCCGAATATGTATAGGGTCTTGATATTGTAACTTTTTTGTGTAGCCGACACTAAGGAGCATTTCGGGATTTGATTCTTCAAGGGATCTCAACAAGGCAAGTGACAACTTCGGTATTTCGGTAAGAGTGGGAAGTGGTTAGGCATATTCGGCCAAAGGCCCTTTTTGGTATCTAAGTATAACCGAACGTGCACTATGGTTTTAGGGGCTAATCAGTAAAGGAAAACAAAGGCTTCTGGGATTTCTCCTTAGATCTTCGGTTAAACAGGTGTGTAAAACTCTTACACACTTTATTAGTTAGCATTGCTTATTATGTTACAAATAACTGTTGTGATAGTGATTTGCCCTGTGGGCATGAGCATGGATTTCGGGTAAGTCTCTTGTGACTTTAAATATGTAATAAGAATGACATGATGGGTAATATGCTATGCCATGATTTGTATGCATGATTTATGATGATATGTTGAGCATGATATGAGCATGTTTGGTAATGGGATTGAAGAGAGGAGGGGAATATTCTCTATGGATCTGTCACGGTGGTTTTGACCACAAGATGGGTTGGCCCCATCACCTTGATTGTGACTTCGGTCACCAAAGTTTTGACCACACTGTTGATATAAATCGTGACTAAGTCCCGGTGGTTTGGTACCACCATGGGTTTTGACCACATATTGATAATTGTGACCTACGGTCATCGGTGGTTTTGACCACACGATGGGTTGGCCCCATCACTTGATTTGTGACTCCTGGTCACCGAGTGGTTTTGACCACCGGTGGTTTTGACCACACGGGTAGTTAAAGGAGTATGGATGGCTAGTTTGGGTTGCATGTTTTGCATGTCTTGCTAATATTTTGTGTATGAGTTTGCACTCACCGGGTTGGTGATTTATACACCGAGTCTTGGTGACTCACCCTTCCCATATAATTTTGCAGATGAGTAGATCGCGAGACGGAGCGGAGAGGACTCGAGGCGGCCATGCTTGTTCCTTGGATTTGAATTTATATTTAGCACGCTTAAAGTTTATTATTTACTAAATTTTGGTTTGGATTGTAATAAGGCCGCTAGTTGTTATTTTGATGTTTAAGTAGTTGTTTTTACTTTACTTCTACAGATATTACTAATGAATTTATAAATTGTTAAATAAATCGGTTAAAAGAACGTTTTCAAAATAAGTACCTTTACGAGTTTTCAAAGATGTTACCGTCGGGTAACAAAATTTACCAAGTTTACTATAACTCCGATGTTTTCTAAAATTAAAATGATCAAATGTTTTCAAAGGAAAAGGGTTTCAACTCAACCATGTTTATAAAATCAACCCCACCAAATGTTTTTTTAGACACCGCTTTATAAACAAAATTTTCGATTTCCACCGTTAATCAAAATCTTTCAAAATGTTTTTACTCTGTGACATACCAGATCTGGTCATGGCTCATGGGCCGGGTTTGGGGTGTTACAAATTGGTATCAGAGCTCGGTTCAAAACTCTGCTGTGGGGGGCCCAAGGCCCAAAATGTTTTGGTAGGCCTTTGTGAAATATTATGAAAATGGTTTTAGTTTTGAACAAAGATGGCATCGAGTCTCCTGGCACCAATCCGCCTGTAAGTACTTCTAACTCTGTGTGAATTATTATCTATAGAGGGGTAGGAATGGAACGTAGATAGTATGATAGGTATTTGAACCCTAGGACTAGTTACCCCAACAATCACATAAGATTTTAAATGCCTAATTAAACAAACCCATGATTAAGTCGCCGAGTTAGGGTGTGGTAACCCTTGTGCGCATGTCTAGGATTGGATCCTAAGAGCACAGTACTTAAGCAGTCCTAGTGACTCACCTCCTCTTCGAGAATCCTACAGTGCGTAGCTTCCTGGTTCACTCTAACCATGAGGACTTATTCATAGGCTAAACACAATAACTAAAACCCGAAAGAGAACTAGCCGTAATTTTGTAAAAACCCTAGTTTTAAAACTCTTAAAATTACCCTTTAAACTTGGGAGAACTATTTTACAAAATTTTTCGAAAAATTTTCGATTTATGAAAATTACAAAAACACCCTTAGTGGAAAAAATTACAAAAATGCCCCTGTGATTGTAAATTTCTAAAATGCCTTTAGTTTTTAAGATTTTCAGAAAATACCCTCGATTTTTGTTAAAATATTTCTACTTTACAAAAATATTGGAAACTTCCGTTTTGCAAATATCAAAATGCCATGATTTTAGAAAATTACGAAATTGCCCCTAACTTACAAAATTACTAAAATGACCCCGATTTCCAAAATTTTTGCAACATTATCAATTGGAAAACAAATTCTCAAAAAGAACCCCAAGTTTCGCAAATTTTGAAATACCCTGAACTATTAAACTTTACAAATTTACTCTGGTTTATTACAAAAATACCCTCGAGTTTCAAAATTACCAAAACACTCCGGATTTCGAATTACAAAATACCTTTATTGACAAAATCACCAAGGAACTTTATTTTGACAAATTACGAAAATACCCACAGTAGGGCAAATGACGAAAAACCCACAGGATAGGAAGACGAAAATGTCCAAGAGTGAAGGTGGATGGGAGATACTATGGAATGGATGAACTTTTACGTGAATTAGGATAGGAAACTTGAAACTTTGAATGAACGAAAGAACCACTCTTAAAACTCTTTTCATAAAATTTCTTCATGGGTAATCTAGTGAAATAAAAGTACTAATTCATAAAACTTCTTAATCGAGTTCGACATTAGAAATGAGCTCTAGAGGACGTGGTCATCGTGGGCGAGGTAGAGGAAGGATGATCGTGTCGTAACCCGTTAGGTCGGGACAAGGGTCGATAATGAGATGCCACACCACCACCACCACCCCAGCCGTTGGTGTTGAGCAACAAACTCGGACGGGGGATGATCTTTGTGTCATCGCAGTGTCTTTGCGAAGTTTTGGAGTTGGTGGCTAGTGCATGAGGAAATTCGGGAGCTCGGAGCCTCGGTGCCGAGCGACTCCGAGCTAATGGAGCTGAGGTGTTTCGGGGTGTATCAGGTGTGGCACCTAGTACGGCGGAGTATTGGTTGGAATCAATCGAGAGGATCATGGATGACCTGGATTTGTCACCGAGAAAACACGAAGGGTATAATCTCTCTTCTACGGGATGAGTCATACCAAAGGTGGCTCACCGTAAAGGGATGGAGCGATGGCGGAGGACCTCACATGGGAATTCTTTAAGGCGGCCTACCAAAAGAAATACATAGGAGCTAGATATGTGGATGCACAGCGGAAGGCTTTCTTGAACTCAGTCCAGGTAATAAGATGGTGGCGGAGTATGAGGCCGAATTTCTCCAGCTTGAGTAGGTATGCTCGTGGTATTGTGGAGTGCCGAGCATGAACAACGTGTCGACGGAGGATGGGCCGAGAGATGAGTTGAGGATGATGATAGCTCCACACCAGAACAGGAGTTCGCGGTTCTAGTGGAGAAGACTAAGGTTACTTGAAGGGGTAAGACAGTCTGTTAGGCGGAATCGGGACAGGGAGTAAGGATAAAAGGAATTTTGGGTCTTGAGGTCCATTGAAGGTTCACGAAGAGGGCTAGATTTGGGAATCGAAAAAAGCCGCAAAGCTTCGCTCGGTGGCCACTGCGCATTGTGGTAGATGCGGGAAATCCCACTCGGGAGTGTTGGAATGGTAATCGAGGGTGCTTTGAGTGTGGATCAATGGAGCACCGTAAGGGGATTGTCCGGAAGTCGGCTAGGACTCAAGGCGAGGGTCAAGGATGTGGTCAATTCAGGAGGGATGGCCAAAGCAACCTCGGAGGGGACGAGGTGCGCGACTAGGGGTAATGGTAATGGTAACGGCGTGGCCGAGGTCTTTGAAGGTGCAGAGGCGAGGCAACCAAGGTTGGTCTATGCGGTTGGGTATCGCGAGGAGGAAGATGTGCGGATGTGACAACCGTCGTTCCTTATTTCTCGAATACCCTTAATTGCTTTGATTATTGTAGAGTTTTCTTGCATTGCTAGTGAAGTGCCTGAAACCCTGGATGTGAATTTAGAGATTGTGCCTAGGAAGTATGATGGTTTTATTAAGATTAGAGTGCGCAGCATAAGCGTAGTGTGGCAAGTAGGAGTGCATTTAGCGAAGCAATTTTGAGGACGAAATTATTTTTAAGGAGGGTAGAACTGTAACATCCTAGATTAGGGGTTATGCGTTTGGAGCATAACTCAAGTTTTAGTAGGCTTTAAGTGTGTTTGGTGATGTTTTAGGAGTTTTAGAACCCAAGGATGAAGGGGAAAGCTTTGGGAAAATGTTGGATTTTAAGTATAAAAGGGGGAGCTGGGTGAAGGAGGCTTTAAGGAAAAATTTGGGAGTTTTTGGACATGAAAAAGGGGCTTGGTAAAGTGGCTTAAGGATGCCACTTAAGGCTTGGGCAAATGACGCCTTGAGCAGGGAGGTTCGAGTCTGGGTGATGGCATGGTAGTGTTTTATTTTTCCTTTTTGCGTCAACAAGTGAAATTGGGCTAGGAAGGCCTTAAAAATAAATGGCAAGGTTGGTGGACATGAAAGTCTGCCTAGCAAAGTGGCTTGGGGGCGCCACTTAGGGCCTTGGTGAACGCCACCCCAAGCAGGAGGGAGGACTCGAGTTCGAGTCACGATGGAGGCGAGGTATGTTTTATTTTTGCCTTTAAGCGTTAAGACAATGGGGATCATAGGAATGAGCCCTTAAAACAAATTGTAGGGGGTTTATATCACAAATAAACGCCTTGGCAAAGTGGCATGGGGTGTTACTTGTAAGCAGTTCCAGCTGGTCCTAGGTTCGAGTGGCGTGAGCAACAAATGGGTGTTTTGTTTTTGCATGCTGGCGTGAAGAAGAAGAGCTAATGGCCTGCACGTGGGACTTTTAGTTAGATAAGGATAGAACTTGTTTTTGTTGTTGAATTAATTTGAAGTATGGAATAAATATTATTTTATTTCTTTTATTTTTTAATTTATTTGAAGAGGTGGCTAAGTGATGGGATAAAGGATAAAACATTGTTTTATTTTATTTCAAATGGGTGATAACTATCACATTAGGAGAGACGGCCAAAATAGGGATTTGTTTAGGGGCTTGCTTAATCGGTTTTGAGTAATAAGGGGTGCCAAATTCATTTAATTTTTGCTCTTCTTTTCTTCCCAATTTTCTTGTCCGAATTCTCTCTTGTCCACATTGCCCAAAATTCTTCAAACCCCTTTCTTCTTTTATTCTATTTGGCCGAACCTATCACCCCCATCCTACTCAAAAATTCATCTCCCATTTGGTGTTAGCCGAATATCTTCATCAACACTTGGGAGCCATAGCCAAATCTCTTCACTTTTAGTCTCTTCAAGGAAACAATAGAGGTAAGTGTTTCTTTTAAAAATCGGGTTTTTTTCTCTTCCTTTTAATGTGCCGAAAGCTTGAGAATAGGCCGTGGTAAGGTTGGCCGAATATGTATAGGGTCTTGATATTGTAACTTTTGTGTGTAGCCGACACTAAGGAGCATTTCGGGATTTGATTCTTCAAGGGATCTCAACAAGGCAAGTGACAACTTCGGGTTTCGGTAAGAGTGGGAAGTGGTTAGGCATATTCGGCCAAAGGCCCTTTTTGGTATCTAAGTATAACCGAACGTGCACTATGGTTTTAGGAGCTAATCGGTAAAGGAAAACAGAGGCTTCCGGGATTTCTCCTTAGATCTTCGGTTAAACAGGTGTGTAAAACTCTTACACACTTTATTAGTTAGCATTGCTTATTATGTTACAAATAAGCTGTTGTGATAGTGATTTGCCACAGTGGGCATGAGCATGGATTTCGGTAAGTCTCTTGTGACTTTAAATATGTAATAAGAATGACATGATGGGTAATATGCTATGCCATGATTTGTATGCATGATTTATGATGATATGTTGAGCATGATATGAGCAAGTTTGGTAATGGGATTAAAGAGAGGAGGGGAATATTCTCTATGGATCATCACACGATGGTTTTGACCACAAGATGGGTTGGCCCCATCAGCTTGATTGTGACTTCTGGTCACGGTGGTTTTGACCACACTGTTGATATAAATCGTGACTAAGTCCCGGTGGTTTGGTACCACCAAATGGTTTTGACCACATATTGATAATTGTGACCTACGGTCATCAGTGGTTTTGACCACACGATGGGTTCGCCCCATCACTTGATTTGTGACTCCTGGTCACGGTGGTTTTGACCACCAGTGGTTTTGACCACACGGGGTAGTTAAAGGAGTATGGATGGCTAGTTTAGGTTGCATGTTTTGCATGTCTTGCTAATATTTTGTGTATGAGTTTGCACTATCGGGTTGGGGATTTATACACTGAGTCTTGGTGACTCACCCCTTCCCATATCATTTTGCAGATGAGTAGATCGCGAGACGGGCCTGAGAGGACTCGAGGCGCCATGCTTGTTCCTTGGATTTGAATTTATATTTAGCACAGCTTAAAGTTTATTATTTACTAAATTTTGGTTTGGATTGTAATAAGGCCGCTAGTTGTTATTTTGATGTTTAAGTAGTTGTTTTTACTTTACTTCTACCATATTACTAATGAATTTATAAATTGTTAAATAAATCGGTTAAAAGAACGTTTTCAAAATAAGTACCTTTACGAGTTTTCAAAGATGTTACCGTCGGGTAACAAAATTTACCAAGTTAACTATAACTCCGATGTTTTCTAAAATTAAAATGATCAAATGTTTTCAAAGGAAAAAGGGTTTCAACTCAACCATGTTTATAAAATCAACCCCACCAAATGTTTTTTTATATACACACGTTTTATAAACAAAATTTTCAGATTTCCACCTGTTAATCAAAATCTTTCAAAACATTTTTACTCCGTGACATACCAGATCCGGTCATGGGTCATGGGCCGGGTTTGGGGTGTTACAGAGATGGTGGAACTACGTAAAATAGGCATGAAGCTATATCAAATAAAGTAGAACCATACCTTAGCCACTGGATTTTAATATTCTGTTTGGCAAGAATGACTACCATACTTTTTTATAATCCATTAGGGTCCTGGATTTGTAACCATATTAAGAACTTGTGGAAGAAAATCCCAATTGATATTCGTCATCATGATAGAGTACTCATCCTCTTCAACATCAGGTAAGTTAAACAAATCATTAATGGATTTAGAAGTAAGAGGTACCTTCTTCTTATGAACAAGAACTTCATTAGCATCTGGTGTGGTCAAGGTAGCAAAGAACTCTTGCACTAAATCTTCATCAGGTATTGAACGTGCATCCCAGAATTGTTCCCAATTTAAAGCATTAATCGTCTTTCGAATTGACAATAGCATGATCATCTTGTCATTGCTCTCCAAATTGAAACCCTTTTCTGGCATTATGGGTTGATTCTTGAAGATGGAATCAAATCTTTCCCTTACTTCCTCATCTTGAATCACAATCAATTTTTTCGCAAAAGTCTTGAAAAATCTAGTTCTTTTGCGAGACATGGTGATTTTTCATGAAAAATGGGCAAAGTTTTGAAAAAAAAAGGAAGGGAAAAGAAATCAGTAATGTGTGTGGTGAAGGTCTGCGGGGGAGATGGATTTGCAAGGACGGTGAGCTTGTGGCAGCGACAAGGCTACTCCGGCAATGATATTGCTATGGCGATAGAACGGACTTGCGACAAAGGAAGAAAATTGGGGAAAATTTTCGGGATTTGAGGCTAACGGAAAAATGGAATGGAATGGGTGGCTAGGGTTTAAGCTAGTTGCTTGAATGGTTGTGAAAAATATGATGGTATAAAGGAGTTTATATAATGATGGATTAGGGCAAATTCGTAGCAAAAATTTAGCTACAAGCAATTACTTGGGCGGCAAGGTAAGGATGGAAGGGAAAGTGGTGGAAAAATTAGGGTTTTTTGGGACCATATAGATGGCACCTAGTGGGTAAATTTCTCCTCTTCACTGTTCTGGGCCTCAAGCCCAAACTGTAATTATTTTATTGTACTAAAAAATAAAACTGAACTAGAAAAATAAATTGATTAGTTATTGGGCCAAATTGACCCTCTTATTAAATATAAACAAATTAGAATTAAATTTGCGAAATTAAAATTAAAATTAAAAATTTTGGATTACTTAGAAAATTCCTTCTCGAAAAATTACATCAAATTAATATCTCAAAAAAGGTTGAACGGGCCCACAAATGGTCCCGCTTAAGTTCTAATCTCCTTAGACAGACTTAATGTAATGTATTGATTCAAAAAAATAATTTCTAAGTACGACATTTATTAAAAATAAAAACATAAAAATTAAAGGTATATTAAATTGAGCAAAGTATCAACTTGCTCAACTTAACCATCCCAATAGTGTTTGAGACGTTGACCTTTAACTTTAATGTATCTCCCTTGTTGTTGTACAATTCTAGCGCTCCATATGGGTAAACTTTATAGATGATATAAGGTCCTTTCCATCGGGATTTAAGCTTTCCCGGAAATAACCTTAGCCTCGAATTAAACAACAATACTTTTTGTCCTTCTCTGGATTCACGAGGTTGTATCTAGTTGTGATGCCATCTCTTAGTCTTTTCTTTATACATCGTGGCATTCTCGAATGAAAACAACCTCAACTCCTCTAAGTCATCAAGCTTAACATCCTTCTCTCACCGACTTGCTTAATCTCCAAATTTAATTGCTTTAAAGCCCAATGAGCTTAATTCTCCAATTCAAGCGACAGATGACACGCCTTCCCAAAGACTGATCGGTAAGGAGTCATTCCTAACGGCTTCTTAAAAGTAGTTTGATAGGATCATAGAGCATCATCGAGCCTTCGAGACCAATCTTTTCTTATAAGGTCGCACCATCTTTTCAAGGATTCCTCTGGTCTCACGGCTTACTCGTTCAACTTACCCATTCGTGTAACACCCCTTACCCCTATTCGACGCTGGAACAGGGTACGAGGCATTACCGGACTCACATCATAAGCAATCACACAATTTCGGGATATAAAATTTGCGTCCAAATTAAAATCATTCATATTCAATCGTAAAGTCCCTTATACGAGCCTACGAGGCCCAAAACATGCTTCAGAAGTGGTTCGGAACTAAACCGAAAACGTTAGAAATTTTTACAAAACTTCAAAAAGTTTTGCATGTTACAGGGCTCACACGCCCGTGTGAAATGTGTCACGCCCGTGTGTAGACACACACGCCCATGCTCCTCAATCGTGGTGAATACTGACTACACTCAAACGGTCTCAAAGCCTAGTCACACGCCCGTGTTCGACACCCGTGGGCGACATTGACTTGGGTCACACGACCTGGACACATGCCCATAGGGCTGGTCCGTGGCCGCCTCTAACTATTTCTCCACGGCTTAGGCACGCCCGTGTGCTTTAACCGTGTGACCATTCAAATTTCAATTTCAAGGTGCAGACTTCACACGGCCTGGGCACACGCACATGGCTTGATCGTGTGTCGCACACGGCCTAGACACACGCCCGTGTGTCTACCCATCTGGACAGCAACAAGGCTGTTTGCCAAGTTCTTGCACCCCTATAGCTTACGCTACATGAACTCATTCAACATACTAGTAAACATCTCATAATTTCAACATGAACTCCCATAGATAACTTTATAATTTCATAGGTGGTAAAATGAGCCATCATGCATGGCAAGTTACAAAATTAAATGTCTGAACAAGAGCCAATACACCTTTGGCCAAAATAACAAATAATCTAACTAGTCTAGCCCCTATACATGCCATTTACAAAATCATTAAGTCTAGGTATACCGAGAGGAGCTGATAGTGTGGGCGGTCTTCTGGTTAGCTGCGTATCTTGGCTCGGCTCTTAAACTCTATAAACAAGGGAAAAAGAGAAGGGGGAGTAAGCTTTAAGCTCAATAAGTTTACATATAAACAACACACATTATAACATGTGTTAAACAAAAACATAACATTACATACTAAGCAAGAAACAATTTACATTCATGTCATGCTTACTCATTTTCTCCATTCCCACATTCCAACCATCTCACGATTTAATGCATACATTCATTAAGAGTTTCCCTGCACTTGGCATCACAAAGTCTCATAATACAACATATCACCATTTCTAATTCCATTACACCTGATCGAAACACTTGGTGGTTTCGCACTTAGCCCACCAAAAGATCGAATCTGATGGTATCGCACATAGCCCACCAAAAGATGAATAGACGATGGTATCGCACATAGCCCATCGTAAATTAGCAACAAGGTGGTATCGCACGTAGCCCACCAAAAAGATTTTAGACGATGGTATCGCACATAGCCCATCGTAAATTAGCGACAAGGTGGTATCGCACTTAGCCCACCAATAGGTGTCGTCATTACATATTTATATGACTATTTCATCATTCATACAATAATTATTGAACGATTTCCACATTTAATCCATTTGAACCACACATGTTCCCGATCATGCCGTACAATAGTTAGCCACACAATGTTTACACAATCATGCATTGTTTACACATAAACTTACCTCGGTGCAAAATGTGATAACCAACGATTTAGTCCGTCACCTTGCCTTTTCCACGGTCAAGGTTGATTCCGCGCTCTTCTTGATTTGTGAAGAAGATGAGTTGCTAAAATTTTAAGCTTCAAAACCCCTATTGTCTCTTCAAAATTTTTGTGGAAGAGAAGTGTGAATAGTAAAAGATGATAGCTTTTCTTTTCACTTTATTTTATTCATCTTTTCTCACCTAATTCTTCCAATTTTGACCAAGAATTAAATGCCCTTGTCTCCCCTATGCACATGGCAGGCTGTCACTAGATAAATGGCCTAATTGCACTTTAAAATCCTCCCAATTACATTCTTTAGCTATTAGACACCTCTACCATGAAAAATAGAACTTTCGCATTTTATGCGATTTAGTCCTTTTTCGCAATTAAGCATGCTATCACTCAAATTAAAACACCAAAATTTTCATGCATCCATATAATCATGCTACAGCACATAAATTAACATCAAAATAATTTTCCTCGACCTCGGATTAGTGTTCTCGAACCACTGCTCTGACTAGCCCCAAAACCGGACTGTTACAACTCTCTCCCTCTTTAGGGATTTTTGCCTTCGAAAATCTTACCGGTAAAGAGGTTTGGATATTGCTCTCTCATGGCTTCCTTCGGTTCCCACGTAGCCTCTTCTACACCGTGTTTTTGCCACAACAATTTTACTAAGGCTATGTCCTTGTTCCTCAACTGTTTCATTTCTCGAGCTAAGATTTTAATCGGCTCTTCCTCATATGTCATATCCGGTTTTATCTCAATTTTTGTTGGAGGAATCACATGCGAAGGATCGAAACGATAATGCCTTAGCATTGATACATGGAACACATTATGAATTTTCTCTAACTCTACCGGTAAAGCCAACCGATATGCTACTGGCCTAATCCTTTCAGTAATCTCATATGGCCCTATGAATCTCGGACTCAATTTGCCTTTTCGACCAAATCTCAATATTTTCTTCCACGGTGACACTTTCAGAAATACTTTTTCGCCCACTTGAAATTTAATTTCCTTTCTTTTCAAATCAGCGTACGACTTTTGTCGGTCTGAAGCAGCTTTTAAACTATCCCGAATCACTTTCACTTTTTCCTCGGTCTCTTTAATCAGATCAACCCCATGAACTTGCTTCTCACTCAGCTCGGTCCAATACAAGGGAGTCTGACACTTACGACCATACAAAGCCTCATACGGTGCCATATGTATACTCGACTGATAACTATTGTTGTAAGCAAATTCGACCAAGGGTAGGTATCTCTCCCAACTACCTTCGAAGTCAACACACAGCATCGAATCATATCTTCCAAAACTTGAATTACTCACTCAGACTGACCATCAGTTTGCGGATGGAATGCGGTACTAAAATTCAACCTCGTACCTAAGGCCTCTTGTAACTTCTGCCAAAATCTCGAAGTAAATCTCGGATCTCTATCCGAGATAATGGATCTGAGCACACCATGCAATCTCACTATCTCTCGCCACATACAACTCAAATAATTTATCCAGTGAATAATCAACACGTACTGGAATAAAGTGAGCCGACTTTGTTAATCTATCTACGACAACCCACACATCATCTTTCTTTTTCGGGGTCATAGGCAAGCCCGTAACAAAATCCATGGTAATCCGATCCCATTTCCACTCGGGGACCATCACTGGCTGAAGTAATCCCGAAGGCACTTGATACTCCGCCTTCACTTGTTGACAAATCAGACATCTTGTTACATACTCCGAGATGTCTCTTTTCATTCCCGGCCACCAGTAGAATTTCTTTAGATTATTATACATTTTTGTGCTGCCCAGGTGTACTGACAAATGACTACTATGTGCTTCCCGTAAAATTTCTCAAATCAACTCGTCATCTTTAGGCACACAAATTCTATCATGGAACATTAAGCAGCCATCCAAACTGTAACACCCCAAACCTAGCCCATACGCCACGGCCGAATTTAGAATGCCACTGCGGAAAACATTTGAAAAATATTTTGACTTAGAGTGAAAACATAAAAAAAAATTATTGTCTTTAATAAAACATTGTATATTTATAAATCCAAATAAAATCAAGTTGTTACAAATCCTTCGATTTGTAATTTTAACATATATCTTTAAGATATGAGTTGCTAAAAATAAAACATATCCAAATAATAAAAATAGTCAATCCACTTTAAAACATAATAATAAACTTCAAAACCTTTAAATGGCCCTTATTACAATAACCAAATATTCGCAAATTCTGAAAATATATATATAATATAAAATAAGGAAAATAACTTCTTCATGGGCCACCTCGTATCCACTCCAACCCGGTCCAAGCTTTATGCATCACCTGTAATGTTTGAGAAAAATTGGGTGAGTCAACAGACTCAGTGCATAGTTATTACACATGTTCCCACATATGGGCTTGGCCCATATCCACACACGATCCACATGCAAAATTATGCAAAATGAAGCCCAACCCAACCTAGTTCCATCCATTACACCAACCTCAAAGACACCCGCCGCCCAAGGCCGTGGCTAATCCACCGATCACCTAAGTGATCCCACATAACTTACCTCGGAAGACTTGCTGCTCAAGGCCGTGGCTAAGCCACCGATCAAATAATGATCCTCATATCTTACCTTGGCAGACTTACTGCCCAAGGCCGTGGCTAAGCCACCGATCACATAATGATCCACATATCTGTATCCACAAGGTGACTCGAGGTCATCCTCAATCTACGGTGATGCACACAGCTATCATCCGCCGAGATGGGCACCTAGCTAACACCTCCCTTGATGAAGCACATAGCCACCATCAAGCGCCAATGTAGCACAAGGCTAACATCAGACCACGTACATAATATACACCCTTTTCTTCGATAATCACATCCCAAGTCCCATGTATCATGCCACAATATCATTAAAATAAGCATATATCACATGCCATCACATTTTCATACATAGATCATATGTAAATTAAAATCATAAAATACTGACCTTGTCAATTGATTACCCAACATAGGCATCCACCCTTTTTAGCCATTAATTCGGCTACCATGCACATCATATACATATTTATATATTAAAACACATACACACAAAAAAGAACAAAGGTCGATAACTACGCACTGCTTTGCACAATCAATCAAATCCGAAACCCACGTCTAACGATTTGCACTCCTATGATTGTTGAACTCTTTCCTACACAACCTAAGTTAGAACCGTCTTTAAGTAATAATCCATAAGAATGGCCCTTGGCCGAATGTTACACTTACTTACCTTGAAGAATCGAATCCAAAAGACTCCTCTATGCGAGCACTTCACACTTTAAAACGAAACTAAGAGAAAGAGATCGATGGTATCACCTCGGAGAATCGACTTCAAGTCCCAAAGAGAAAGATTTGGCACTTGAATGGTGAAGAGAGAGAGATCACGCCAAAGTGGAGGAGTTGAATGCTAGGAGGATTCGGCTATGGTGTTTCTTAAAATTTCAAGCAAAGACAAGAGAGAAAGAGGCTATAGGGTTCAGCCAAGCCTTACTAAAGGTGATGACAAACTCGGCTATCAAGGAAAAGAAGGAGTTTGAGAAAGGAGATAGATTCGGCCAAACTAGCAAATAGAGAGAAGAAGAAATCGCTAGTGACCTTAATGATCTTTGAAGTTTCGAACACAAAACAAAGAGAAGGGAAACCGAAACTAAATGGCTTATGCACAAAAATGGCACTTTGATGGCATTAGGATTTTTGGCACCACACTAGAGAAAGAAGAATAAACCCGAAAAGAAAACACCAAAACTCCTTAAGAGAAATTCGGCTACTCCCCTCTACTCACAAAACCGAAATGGTCATCAAAGAAATCCCCCTTGGCCATCCAACTCACATATTCATCACAAATCCCACAATTTCCTCTTTATTTCCTCCTAATCCTATTCCTTCCAAAAATTCGGCCAACTCCCCCTAGTCCATGAAACCATCCATGTTCATGGACAAAATGCCATAGAAGAGTTTCCAAAACAACACTCCATAATCTATGCCTTTTGTCCCCTCATCATACCATAACCTTAAGATTCTTATCCCCAATTTCATGTTTTCCTTAAACCAATATTTAACTTACCAAAATTTGAGAGTCCAACCTATCATAAATAAGGTTTGACCGTCCATCAATGCTAGGATAAAAATAAAGTCTTCAAAAATGCTTTCCATGATACTCGAACCTCTAACCTCAAGCAACTAACCAAGCATCATAACCACCTTGCCACTAACTCCTTATGTGCTTTAATTAACACTTAAATTAACTTAAGTGCTAAGCTCACTTAATCCACTTCATTAAATAAACCATACTAAAAATTATTCTAACTTCCTAAATAAAATCAAGCCTTCACAAGACTATGCTAACACACAAAATTCCTACCCGAGCCAACACAAAAATAATACTCAAATTTTTCCTAAAGCTCAAGGCCCAATCCTACTAGGCCCAATTTCGGGATGTTACACAAACTCACCCGGAATTCAGAATTAGTCCTCGATTCACATTTAGCTCTTTTAGCTAGCATCTCACTATCGTTCTTTTAAGCATCACGTATCTGTTGAACAAATAGTGGTCTAGCTCTCAACTCGCCCAGTATAGCACCATCATCAGACAATGACAAAATCGTGCTCATAGCTCTCAAAGCATACAAGGATTTTCTACTTAAAGCATCCGCAACTATATTCGCTTTCCCCGGATGGTAATCGATCACTAGCTCATAATCCTTCAATAGTTTGAGCCACCGTCGCTGCCGTAGATTTAATTCCTTTTGATCCATCAAGTACCTCAAACTCTTATGATCAGTGAAGATTCGGCACTTCTCACCATATAGGTAATGGTGCCAAATCTTTAAAGCGAAAACAATTGCAGCCAACTCCAGGTCATGAGTCAAATAATTCTTCTCATGTGGTTTTAGTTGTCTCGAGGCGTAAGCGATTACCTTACCCTCTTGCATCAACACACAGCCGAGACCATTTAACGACGCATCACCAAGACTACAAACTCCTTTCCCCGACTCAAAGTTGTACCAAAACCGGTGCCTCTGTCAACAACATTTTCAATCTCTCAAACTCATTGGCATTTTTCACCCATTCAAACTTAACATCCTTGTGTAATAGTTTCGTCATTGGAGTAGCAATCATAGAGAATCCCTTCACAAACCGCCTATAGTACCCTGCTAAACCCAGAAAGCTTCTGACTTCTGACACGTTCCTCGGCGGTTTCCACTCCACAATAGCCGAGACCTTTTCTGGATCCACTCTAATACCTTCAACTGACACAATATGTCCCAGGAACCCTACCTCTCGTAGCCAAAACTCGCTTTTACTATGTTTAGCATATAACTGCTTGTCTCTTAAGGTCTGTAAGACAATTCTCAGATGTTTTGCATGATCACTCTCATCTCAAGAATAAACCAATATGTCGTCTATAAAGACAACCACAAACTTGTCCAAATACGGTCGGAAGACACGATTCATTAAATCCATAAAAATTGCAGGAGCATTCGTTAAACCGAACGGCATGACCAGAAACTCATAATGGCCATACCTCATCCGGAATGCTGTTTTCAGTACATCTTTCTCCTTAACCCTCAACTGGTAATAACCGGACCTTAGGTCAATCTTGGAGAACACCGTAGCTCCCTTCAGTTGATCAAATAGATCATCTATCCTCAGAAAAGGATACTTGTTCTTCACAATTACTTTGTTGAGCTATCTGTAGTCTATGCACAATCTCATTGACCCATCTTTCTTCTTTACAAAGAGTACTGGGGCACCCCACGGTGAATAGCTCGGTCTTGCAAAACCCTTATCCGTCAATTCTTACAACTGAACTTTCAGTTCTTTCAACTCTAGTGGAGCCATCCTATACGGAGCAATCAAAATAGGTGTTGTTCCAAGAATTAACTCAATTCCAAACTCAACCTCTCTTACTGGGGGTAATCCGGGCAACTCTTCCAGGAATACATCCGGATACTCACATACAACCGGTACTATTTCAATCCTTACTTCAGATTCTTGAGTGTTTAATACAAAAGTGAGATAAGATTCGTACCCTTTTCTTAGATATTTCTCAGCTATCATGGAATAGATCATCACCGGTAAACTATCTGACTCACCTGATTCTACCCGAATAACATCTCCATTTTCACAATTTAATTCAATAAATTTACTACCACAATTCACTAAAACACTATGGGCAGTCAACCAATCCATACCAAGAATCAAATCAAATTCATCAAATGGCAACAACATAAGGTTTGCCGGGAAACAATGACCCTTAATCATCAGAGGACAGTTCCTACACACCTTGTGAACTAACACCTGTTTACCTAGTGGGTTTGACACTTTTACTACAAATTTAGTAGACTCAACAGTCATACTCAAACTAGATGCCGGTCTCATACAAATATAAGAATGAGTTGATCCTGGGTCAATTAAAGTAATAACAGAGGTGTCATAGAGAGAAAATGTACCCGTTATTACATCCGGTGATGACGCCTCTACTCGAGCGCGAATAGCATAAGTTCTTGCTGGCGCTCGACCCTCTGGCCTCACAGTGGTGTCTCGTGATACACCTCTACCACTAGTTCTGCCTCCCGGGTTCTTTTGTGGCCTACCTCTAAAGGATGTACTGCTTGATCTTATCTCTTGCTTCCTCTCCTTGTCATCCCTTTCAGGACAATTTCGGATGAGATGGTCGGGGGACCCACACTTATAGCAATTTCGATTATTTCCCCAACACTCCCCAGTGTGATGTCTGCCACAACTTGGGCACTCTGGTTTGGACCTTGGATTGCCCACACTTGCCGTTGAGGTAGCTTGAACTCTTGAACCCGAATACATGTCGCCTCGCTCTCTCTGCGAATACCCGACTGATGTAGTTGTCTGTGGGTTCACTTCCCTGGACCTCTTCGATTGAGCTTGTTATGATTTGCTCATCGGCTTCTTCTTCGCATCTCGAGCCTCACTCAGGGCTTTCCTCTTTTCCTTACTCAATTCTTCGGCCTTACTAGCCCTATCCACCAATACCACAAATTCTTTTAGCTCTAAAATCCCGACTAAGAGACTAACATCTTCATTCAACCCATCTTCAAATCTCTTGCATAAGGTAGCTTCCGTGGATACATATTCTTGTGCATACTTGCTGAGCCTAACAAATTCGCGCTCATATTCTGCCACAGTCATTTTTCCTTGCTTCAACTCAAGGAATTCTTTCCATTTCTGGTCTACAAACCGTTGATTTATATACATCTTTCGAAACTCTTCCAAAAAGAAGTCCCACGTTACCCTATCTTTAGGAACCACTGATGTCAATGTTTTCCACTAATGGTATGCCGAATCCCTCAGCAAAGACACAGTACATTTCAAACTCTCCTTAGGTGTGCAGGAGAGTTCATCAAAAACCCTTATTGAGTTCTCAAGCAAGAACTCTGCTCGCTCAGGGTCGTCATCTATATTTGCTCGAAAATCCTCAGCCCCTTGCTTCTAAATTTTGTCTACCGGGGGCTTAGCCGTCCTCACCATTTCTATACCTTGGGGAGCCACAGGAATTGGCTGAGGTATAGGTGGGGGTGGAGGAGGTTGAGCATTGGGGTTTGCTCGTACATACTCAGTGTACCAGTTATCCATCATTTGGAGAAAGGCTTCCCGAGCCTCTTCTCCTTGACCCCTAGTCTCGGGGCTACTCTGCACAGGCGCGGTCCCTTGCGCAGGAGCCGATGCATTACTAGCTGCATCATCAGCAGCCGATTGTTCGGGATCCATATACTACATAAAAAAAGTTTAAAATCATCAGAAGCCACCACACTATCATCATACGCATATGGCATGTATAGCTAGACTCCTACTCACACTACGGTAGTCCTAGAACTGACTAAACCATAGCTCTGATACCACTAAATGTAACACCCCTTACCCCTATTCGACGCTGGAACCGGGTACGAGGCATTACCGGACTCACATCATAAGCAATTACACAATTTCGTGATATAAAATTTGCGTCCAAATTAAAACCATTCGTATTCAATCGTAAAGTCCCTTATACGAGCCTACGAGGCCCAAAACATGCTTCGAAAGTGGTTCAAAACTAAACCAAAAACTTTAGAAATTTTTACAAAACTTCGAAAAGTTTTGCATGTTACAAGGCTTACACGCCCGTGTGAAATGTGACACGCACATGTGTAGACACACACGCCCATGCTCCTCAACCGTGGTGAATACTGGCTACACTCACACGGTCTCAAAGCCTAGTCACACGCCCGTGTTCGACACCCGTGGGTGACACTAACTTGGGTCACATGACCTGGACACACGCCCATGGGGCTAGTCCGTGGTCGCCTCTGACTATTTCTCCACGGCCTAGGCACGCCCGTGTGCTTTAACCGTGTGACCATTCAAATTTCAATTTCAAGGTGCAGACTTCACATGGCCTGGGCACACGGCCATGGCTTGATCGTGTGTCGCACACGGCCTAGACACACGCATGAGTGTCTACCTATATGGATAGCAACAAGGCTGTTTGCTAAGTTCTTGCACCCCTATAGCTTACGCTACATGAATTCATTCAACATGCTAATAAACATCTCATAATTTCAACATGAACTCCCATAGATAACTTTGTAATTTCATAGGTGGTAAAATGAGCCATCATGCATGGCAAGTTACAAAATTAAATGTCTTAACAAGATCCAATACACCTTTGGCCAAAATAACAAATAATCTAACTAGTCTAGCCCCTATACATGCCATTTACAAAATCATTAAGTCTAGGTATACCGAGAGGAGCTGATAGTGTGGGCGGTCTTCTGGTTAGCTGCGTATCCCGGCTTGGCTCTTAAACTCTATAAAACAAGGAAAAAAGAGAAGGGGGAGTAAGCTTTAAGCTCAGTAAGTTTACATATAAACAACACACATTATAACATGTATTAAACAAATACATAACATTACATACTAAGCAAGAAACAATTTACATTCATGACATGCTTACTCATTTTCTCCATTCCCACATTCCAACCATCTCACGATTTAATCCATACATTCATTAAGAGTTTCCCTGCACTTGGCATCACAAAGTCTCATAATACAACATATCACCATTTCTAATTCCATTACACCTAATCGAAACACTCGGTGGTTTCGCACTTAGCCCACCAAAAAGTTTAGATACGGTGGTATCGTACATAGCCCACCAAAAGATGAATAGACGATGGTATCGCACATATCCCATCGTAAATTAGTGACAAGGTGGTATCACACTTAGCCCACCAAAAATATTTTAGACGATGGTATCGCACATAGCCCATCGTAAATTAGCCCACCAATAGGTGTCGTCATTACATATTTATATGACTATTTCATCATTCATACAATAATTATTCAACGATTTCCACATTTAATCCATTTGAACCACACATGTTCCCGATCATGTCGTGCACTAGTTAGCCACACAATGTTTACACAATCATGCATTGTTTACACATAAACTTACCTCGGTGCAAAACGTGATAACCAATGATTTAGTCCGTCACCTTGCCTTTTCCACGGTCAAGGTTGATTCCGCGCTCTTTTTGATTTGTGAAGAAGATGAGTTGCTGAAATTTTAAGCTTCAAAACCCTATTTTCTCTTCAAAATTTTGGTGGAAGAGAAGTGTGAATAGTAAAAGATGATAGCTTTTCTTTTCACTTTATTTTATTCATCTTTTCTCACCTAATTCTTCCAATTTTGACCAAGAATTAAATGCCCTTGTCTCCCCTATGCACATGGCAGGCCATCACTAGATAAATGGCCTAATTGCACTTTAAAATCCTCCCAATTACATTCTTTAGCTATTAGACACCTCTACCATGAAAAATAGAACTTTCGCATTTTATGCGATTTGGTCCTTTTTCGCAATTAAGCATGCTATCACTCAAATTAAAACACCAAAATTTTCATGCATCCATATAATCATGCTACAGCACATAAATTAACATCAAAATAATTTTCCTCAACCTCGAATTAGTGCTCTCGAAACCACTACTCCGACTAGCCCTAAAACTAGACTGTTACAATTTGACTGTGGATGATAGGCAGTGGCAATCTTGTGTTTCACATTGTACTTTTCAAGCAACCACTTAAGTCATTTATTTACAAAGTGAGATCCTTCATCACTAATTATAGCTCTAGGAGTTCCAAACCGCGTAAACACATGATTATGTAGGAATCGCATGAAAACCTTAGAATCATTCGTTGGGTATGACTCGGCTTTAACCTACTTGGATACATAATCCATAGCTACTAAGATATACTTGTTACCATAAGAAGAAGGAAACAGACCTTAAAAATCAATGCCCCATATGTCAAATAATTCTACCTCTAAAATGTTTTTCAATGGCATCTCGCTCCTCCTTGATATGTTTCCAATCTTTTGGCATCTATTACAATTTTTCACATATGCATACGCATCCTTGAACACTATAGGCCAAAAGAATCTTGCGTGCAAGATCTTCCCTGCAGTGTGGGTACCACGAAATTGTCCCCCACTTGGATATGAATTACAGTGATACAATATCTTACCAATTTCACTTCCAGCTACGCACTTCATGAATATGTTATCTGCACATTATTTAAACAAAAATGGATCCTCCCAAAAATAATATCGACTATTGTGAAGGAATTTATTCCTTTGTTGGTATGTCATTTCTAGAGGAATTATTCCACATGCTACATAATTTGCATAATCAGCAAACTAAGGAATTTCATGAATCCGGCTTACCTCGAAGATATGCTCATCTAGAAAATATTCATTAATTGGAACAAGTGAATGAGTTACCTCATTATGTTCCAACCTCGACAAATGATTGACTACTTGATTTTCAACACCTTTTCTGTCTTGGATCTCAAGGTCAAATTCCTGGAGTAAGAGTATCCATCGAATTAGCCTCAGTTTAGCATCTTTCTTTGTGAGTAAGTATTTAATGGTCGTATGATTGGTAAAAATTGTAACTTTGGTACCTATAAGATATGAACAAAACTTGTCAGAAGTAAAAACTATAGCAAAGATTTCTTTTTCAGTTACCGTGTAATTGAGCTAAGCTCCTGTCAAAGTTCTGTTTGCATATTAGATATGGTGAAATAATTTGTTCCTCCTTTGACCCATCATAGCTCCAACAGCAAAATCACTTGTGTCACACATCAACTCAAAAGGTGAGTTCCAATCAGGTGTAATACTTATTGGGGATGAGATTAACCGACTTTTTAATCCTTCAAAAGCTTCCAAGAATGATTTGTTAAAATCAAAAACTATATCTTTTCTAAAAGCATACACAGAGGTTTGGAAATTTTAGAAAAATCTTTAATAAACCTTCGATAAAAACTGGCATGGCCTAAGAACCTTCGAAATCCTTTAACACTGACTAGAGGTGGTAATTTTTCAATTACATCCACCTACGCTTTGTCAACTTCAATTCCTCTTTTGGAAATTTTATGCCCTAAGACAATCCCCTCCTTAACCATAAAATGACATTTCTCCTAATTAAAGTCAAGATTTGTTTCATTGTATCTTTTTAAGTACATTAGCCAAATTACTCAAACAAACATCGTAAGTATTACCAAAAATAGAAAAATCATCCATGAAAACCTCAACAAAAGTTTCTACCATATCAGAAAATATTGTCATCATGCACCACTGAAATGTGGCAAGTGCGTTACAGAAACCGAAAAGCATTTCCCTAAAAGCAAATGTACCGTACGGGAAAGTAAAAGTGGCTTTGTGTTAGTCTTTCAGGGCTACAACTATTTGGTTATATCCCGAATAACCATCTAAAAAATAGTAATATTCGTTACCTGCTAGTCGATCTAACATTTGATCCATAAAAGGCTGCAAAAAATGGTCCTTCTGAGTTGCTTTGTTAAATTTTCTATAATCAATAAAAATTCTTCAACCCGTGACAATTTTTGTTGGGATTAACTCATTACGTTCATTCTTGACAATCGTGATTTCATCTTCTTTCGGTACACATTGTATCGGACTTACCCATGAACTATCTGAGATGGGGTAGATAATTCTCACATCTAATCATTTGATCACTTCCTTTCGAACTACCTCTTTCATAATTGGGTTGAGTCTCATTTTCCCTTCAAACGTATCTCTTTCGCCCTCCTCTAAGATAATCTTATGCATATAGAAAGGAGGGCTTATACCTCGAATATCAGCTATGGTCCAACTGATCGCCTTTTTAAATTTCTTTAAAACTTTGATCAGTTGCTCCTCTTGGTGTTTTGTTAATTCTTCTGAAACAATCACAACAGAGTAGAACAATTACCTAGATAAACATATTTTAAATGGGATGGAAGTACCTTAAGTTCAAGTTTGGGTGGTTCCTCGATTGACAACTTGGGTTGCACAAACTCCAAAACTTCCAATTCTAGTGGTTCAAACAATGCTGGCTGAACATAATCCCTTGGATTGGCTTCCATCAAAGTGATGTTTCATTACCTTTTTCATCTTCTAGTGGCTCAAACCGTAAAGTGTTCTCCAATGGGTCTTCAAAATTGTTCACCCATTCTATAGAAACTAAGGTTTCTAGATCCTCTATTATTGAACATTCCTACCGTAACAGCCCGGTTTAGACCCTAGTTAAAATAGTGGTTTCGAGACCACAAATTTGAGGTTGGAAAAATATTTTAATATTATTTTCTGTGTTTACAGTATGTGATTGAGCATGTGTGAAAATTCTATGTGAAAATTTTATCGTTTGTGTGTCAAATTGAGAAAAAGGACTTAATCGCATAAAATGCAAAAGCTGTGTGCTGATTGTTAAAGTGTTTATTTGGCATGGCTTCTTAAATGAGAAGTCCTTATGTTTTTATTAAACCATTAATAGTTTAGATGGACAAAAATGGGTTAAGTTAGTGGAATTTTAATGAATTAAAAAAAGGGTAAAATGGTAATTAGTATAATAAGTAATAATAAATAAAACAAGTATGAAAATGAAGCTATTATCATCATCTTTTGCCAAAAATCATAAAAAAAGAAAAAGAAAAAGAAAGCTAGGGATTCGGCACTTGTGAGCTTCAATTGGCAAGTGTTTTGAGTTCGATTTTTGATAAATTTTACGTTTTTTTATCGTTGCTTCGTGTACTATCAAGCCCATGCTTTAACTTTAGAATTTGATGAAGATTTTGAGATGTTCCATTGATGAATGTTGGAGCTTTGTGATAGTTGATGATGAAATATGAAAGATAGGTGATAGATTAACATATTTTGTTTTTTGAATTTTTGGTGAATTTGAGTAATTTGGGCTATGTTGTGAAAATGAGAAATTGAAGGACTAAAATGTGAAATAAATGAAATATGTGGGCTTGTATGAACATGAGGAAATTTTGGCCTAAGCATGGTGTGACAAAATTGTGTGTATTTTGTGATTTTATGAAATAGGGACTAAAATGTCAAAATGTGTAAATGTGAGGGCTATTTTGTAAAAGGCCCTAAATATGAGTATTTGGATTAAATTGAATGAGTTGATGAATGAAAGTGTTAAATTTGAATATGTATAGATCAAGAAAAGAGGAATTCAGACTTAGATCGAGGCAAGAACAAAGTGCTCGATTAATTGACTAGTCTCGATATTTCTACATTCGAGGTAAGTTCGTGTATAATACGAATTGTTTAATTCATATTCTTGTGTTATGAAATGAATGAATATGTGGTTGATGAATTAGAAATGCTATATGTGGATTTGAGAAATGTGGCACTAAGTGTGCGTAATTAGAATTGAGACAGAGGTGAATGGCACTATGTGTGCGAAATAAAAAAAGTATCGACTACATTGATTGGCACTGTGTGTGTGATATCGAGTTAAATTCGGTTTAATGTAAAGGCACTAAGTGTGCGATGATATTTAAGCTTCGGCTAAGAGATTGGCACTAAGTGTGCGATTAAATCGAATGAATAAAGAAGATTAATCGAAATGTGGTATCGATCATTGAATAGCAAGAATAATTGTTAACTAAGTGTTGGCAAAGGTATGTACAGAACCTATGTGGTTGATGACTTTGTAAATGGATAAATGGATGGTTATGTGAGTATTGACTATAGATGAAATTGTGTATTACTGAGAAATGATGTATGTGATGGTTTATTTTACATATTGAATTTGAATCATTGAGTTAAATGTATTATATTACGAACTTACTAAGCTTTAAAGCTTACTGTGTGAAGTTTTCTCTGTTTTACAGTGTAATTAAAGCTAGCTCGGATCCGAGGATCATCAGCGACTCAATCACAGTATCGACTATCTATTTTGGTACTTTTGGAAGATGTATATATTTGAATATGGCATGTATAAGCTAGTAAATATGGTATATTTTGGGTTGTATAGTTCTTGCCATGTGATGTTGCTTGAAAGATGAATTATTTTGGTATATGCCTTAGATGTGTGAAAAAGATGGTTAATGAGTGTATAAGTGTTTTATGTGAATGGTCTTTATGATAAGTCTTGGTGATGAGGAAGTAGTATGCTCATGCTATGAAATGGTATGAATTAAATGATGCATAAATTACATGTTTTTTTTTGAATGTGTAATTGTTACTTTGTGATGGTAAGTTGAGAAGGATTTGTATAGGAAAAGGAATGATGATGTTAATAGATTAAATTGAGTATGTTTTGGTATGTTTTAATGCCATTTGGGGTATGAAATTTTATTGGTTTATGTTTGTAGTTGTGACCCTAAAGTGTGGGTGGCAAATTGGCCTTGTAAATGGCCTATTTTAGCCCACATGGTTGAGCACACGGGCGTGTGGCTCGACCGTGTCCCTGAAATTTGTAATTTGATTCAAGTCAGGCTCGCGCACGGGCTAGACACACAGACGTGTGACTAGCTATGTGGTGCAAGTCAGTGTCGACCACGGGTGAAGCACACGGGCGTGTCTTCAGCCGTGTGATGCAAGTCAGTGTCAACCACGGCTGGGACACACGGGTGTGTCTGAGGCCGTGTGAGGCACACGGCCTACCCACACGGGCGTGTGGCCTCTTTAAATTTGAAAAATATTAAGTTTTTTTGGAAAAATTTTGTATGTGTTCGGTTTGGTCCCTACCCATTTCTAATGCATGTTTAAGGTCTTGTAGACCTCATCAAGAGACTATATGATTATATTTTGTTACATTTTGACATTAATTATTGTAAAATGATCGTAAATGTTCTAGGATGTTCGGTAATGCTTCTTAACCCTAGATTGGCGATGGTTACGGGTTAAGGGTGTTACATTTTATTGGTATCAGAGCTGCGGTTTAGTCGATTCTAGGACTAACGTAGCGCGTGTGAGTCTAGCCATACATGCCATATATATAATTGCGATAGTGTGATGAATCCTGACAGTTAAAAATGTGTTTTCATATAGTAAATGGATCCCGATCGAGCAGTTGCTGATGATGTTGAGAGCAATGCACCTGCTCCCGCTCAAGGGACAGCACCGGCTGAATCTAGGCAGATTACTAGTAGCCGCGAGGGAGAGGCTAAGCAAGCCTTCTTCCAAATGATGAGTGAGTGGTTTTCGGAGTTTGTTCGAACGAATTCGACTGCTCAACAACCTCCACCCTCACAAGTACCTGTAGTGCCACAAGCTTCAGATCCAATCCAATTGAATGAACCTCCTATGGATAAAATTCGAGAGTACGGGGATGAAGAGTTTAGGGCCACAGTTGATGATGATGCCTGAGTTTTAGCTCGAGAATACAATTCGAGTGTTTGATGAGATGTCATTGACTCCTGATGAATGCTTAAAATGTGCTGTTTCATTGTTGAGAGATACGACATATAATTGGTGGAAAATGTTGATATCTGTGGTTTCGAGAGAGAGAATCACCTGGGATTTCTTTCAAGTTGAATTCTGGAAGAAATATATCAGTCAACGATTCATAGATCAGAAACGTAAAGAATTCTTTGAGCTGAAACAGGGCCGTATGTTAGTTATAGAATATGAACGAGAGTTTGTGAGATTGAGTCAGTATGCGCGAGAATGTGTTTCAACAGAAACTACTATGTGCAAATGATTTGTTGAAGGTTTGAATGAAGACATTAAATTGTTGGTTGGAATACTTGATCTGAATGAATTTGTAGTGTTAGTTGAAGGAGCCTGCAAAGCTGAGGAGCTTAGTAAAGAAAAGAAGAAAGCAGATTCTGAAGCTAGAGATGAAAGAAAAAGAGCAATGAGTAAGTCTTATCAACCTTCGTCAAAGAGATTCAGAGATGCAGTTAATCGTTCAAATGTTTCGTTTGGACATTTAAGTAGAGATCGTGTGAAACAGAGTATTGGTCCTAAAACTCAAATTCCAATTGAATCGAGCGTTGGAAGTGTTAAAAGCAATAAGCTTGAGTGTAGACAGTGTGGAAGACGTCATATCGGAGAATGCTGGGGCAAGTATAATAATAGGGCTTGCTATAAATATGGATCACGAGATCACTTTATTCGAGATTGTCCAGAGTTAGTTGAGAAAGACAATATTCAGAGTGCGAAGCCGAGTAAAACTACGGCTAGATGTAGACCACCCAGAAACACCAGGAATGTAAGCAGTAGTTAGAGGGGGACAATAGATACAGCTGTGAGATCTGAGGCGAGAGCATCTTCCTGAGCCTATGCTATTCGCGCTCGAGAAGAAGTGTCATCTCCAGACGTCATAACTGGTACTTTTACTCTTTCCGATACTGATATGATTGCATTGATAGATCCAGGATCTACTCATTCATATGTGTGTGTGAATCTAGTATCTAGTAAGACTCTGCCTGTTGAGTCTACTGAGTTTGTAATTAGAGTATCAAACCCCTTAGGCAAGTGTGTTCTGGTTGATAAAGTGTGCAAGAACTGTCCGTTGATGTTTCGGGATATTTGCTTTTTGGCTAATCTGATGCTGCTACCCTTTGATGAATTTGATATAATTCTGGGTATGGATTGGCTAACTTTGCATAATGCTATTGTGAATTGCAAACGGAAGAGTATTGATTTGAGAAGTCAGAATGGTGAGATAGTTCGAATTGAATCTAGTGATTTGAATGGGTTACCGGTTGTAATATCTTCGATGAAAGCTTTGAATTATGTGAAAAAGGGAGGTGAAGCTTATCTTGCGTATATGATAGATACAAAAGTGGCAGAAAAGAAAGTTGAATCTTTGCCAATTGTTTGTGAATTCCCAGATGTGTTTCCTAAAGAACTACCTGGATTACCTCCGATACGAGAAGTCGAGTTTGGTATTGACTTAGTGCCAGGGACGACTCCTATCTCAATAGCACCGTATAGAATGGCTCCGACAGAATTGAAAGAGTTGAAGTCTCAGTTGCAAGAGTTGACTAATAGAGGATTTGCACGATTGAGTTTCTCACCCTGGGGTGCTCCTGTATTGTTTGTGAAAAAGAAAGACGAAACTATGAGAATGTGCATTGACTATAGACAACTGAACAAGGTGACTATAAAGTATAAATATCCTTTGCAACGTATTGATGATTTGTTTGATCAGCTGAAAGGAGCTATAGTGTTTTCGAAGATAGATTTGAGATCGGGATATTATCAGTTGAGAGTCAAAGAATCAGATGTACCGAAAACTACTTTCAGAACGAGGTATGGACATTATGAATTCTTAGTTATGCCTTTCGGACTAACGAATGCTCCTGCAGTGTTTATGGATTTGATGAATCAGATATTCAGACCGTATTTGGATCGATTTTTCGTGGTGTTTATTGATGATATTTTGATTTATTCTTGTGATGAGATACAACATGCCGAGCATTTGAGAATCGTGTTACAGACCTTCTGTGAGAAGCAATTGTATGTGAAGTTTAGCAAATGTGAGTTCTAGTTGCGTGAGGTTGGTTTTCTGGGACATATAGTGTCATCTGCAGGGATACGAGTTGATCCAAGCAAGATTTTAGCAATTTTAGATTGGAAACCTCCGAGAAAGGTGTCTGAAGTCCGTAGTTTTCTAGGACTAGCGGGATATTATAGACGATTTGTTAAAGGCTTCTTAATAATTGCGACTCCGTTGACTAAATTGCTACAGAAAGATGTTAAATTTGAGTGGTCAGATAAGTGCCAGCAGAGTTTTGAACAATTGAAAGTATTATTGACAGAAGCACCAGTGTTAGTTCAACCAGAATCGGGTAAAGAATTCATAGTTTACAGTGATGCATTGTTGAATGGTTTAGGCTGTGTGTTGGTGCAAGAAGGAAAAGTTATAGCCTATGCTTCGAGACAGTTAAAACCACATGAAAAGAACTATCCGACTCACGATCTTGAATTAGCAGCTATTGTATTTGCATTGAAGATTTGGTGTCACTACTTATTTGGTGAGAAGTGTCACATTTATACTGATCACAAGATCTTGAAATATCTGATGAGTCAAAAAGAATTGAATTTGAGACAACAGAGATGGTTGTAATTACTAGAAGACTATGAATTAGTAATTGATTATCATCCGGGAAAAGCTAACGTGGTTTTAGATGCTTTGAGCCAAAAGTCTTTATTTGCTTTACGAGCAATGAGTACTCAGATAGATCTGTGTGATGGTGGTTCGGTTTTGGCTGAGTTGAAAGTGAGGCCAATGTTTATACGTCAAATTTGTGATGCTCAGAAAACTGATACATAGATGATGGCAAAACGAGATCACTGTGGTTTGAATTCTGATTCAGAATTTCGAGTTGATAATGATGATTGTTTGAGATTTCAAGATCGAATTTGTATTCCGAGAAATTCAGAGTTGATTCAGTTGATTTTGAATGAAGCTCATAATAGTTGTATTTCAATTCATCCGGGAAGTACGAAAATGTACAATGATTTGAAACAGTTTGATTGGTGGCATGGTATGAAACGAGATATCTCAGAGTTTGTTTCGAGATGTTTAGTTTGTCAGCAAGTTAAATCTGAACATCAGGTTACATCTGGTTTGTTAGAACCGATTATGATTCCTGAGTGGAAATTGGAGAGAATCACGATGGACTTTGTGTCAGGATTGCCTTTATCTCCGAGAAAGAAAGATGCAATTTGGGTGATAGTTGACAGATTAACGAAATCATCTCATTTTGTTCTGGTGAGAACAGATTATTCACTTGATAAGTTAGTTGAATTGTATATTTCAGAAATTGTGAAATTACACGGAGTACCAATATCTATTGTGACTAACAGAGGTCCGAGGTTTACTTTGAGGTTTTGTAAGAAACTGCAAGAGGCTCTAGGTACGAAGCTGCATTTCAGTACTGCATTTCATCCGCAAACGGATGGTCAATCTGAGCAAATCATTCAGATTCTCGAGGATATTTTGAGATGTTGTATTCCTGAGTTTGAAAGTACGTGGGAAAAGCATTTGCTGTTGATTGAATTTGCATACAATAATAGTTTTCAATCTAGCATAAAAATGGCACCATATGAGGATCTTTACGGTCGTAAATGCAGAACTCCATTATATTGGACTGAGCTTAGCGAGAATAAGATTCACGGGGTCGATTTGATTAAAGAGACGAGAAAGTGAGCGTGATTACGTGATTCGTGAAACCAAATCGATCGATCGAAGTGCTATGCAGATTTGAAACGAAAAGATATTGAATTTGAAATTGGTGATAAAGTGTTTTTGAAAGTATCTCCGTGGAAGAAAATACTTCGATTCGGTAGAAAAGGCAAGTTGAGTCCGAGATTTATCGGGTCGTATGAGATTATTGAACGTATCGGGCCGGTTGCTTATAGATTGTTGTTGCCACCTGAGCTAGAGAAGATTCATAGTGTATTTCATGTGTCGATGCTTCGATGGTACAGATCTGATCCATCACATGTGATTGCTCCTACTGAGGTTGAGATTTAGTCATATTTATCGTATAATGAAGAACCGATTCGAATTATGGCACGTGAGATCAAAGAGTTGAGAAACAAGAAAATTCCTTTAGTGAAAGTGTTGTGGCACAAACATGGAATTGAAGAGCCTACGTGGGAGCCTGAAGATGTTATGAGAGATCCATATCCGAACTTATTCACTAGTAAGATTTTCGGGGACGAAAATCCCTAAGGGGAGAGTTATAACAGCCCGGTTTGGACCCTAGTCAGAATAGTGGTTTCGGGACCACAAATCCGAGGTCAGAAAAATATTTTAATATTATTTTCTGTGTTTACAGTATGTGATTGAGCATGTGTGAAAATTCTGTGTGAAAATTTTATCGTTTGTGTGTCGAATTGAAAAAAATGACTTAATCGCATAAAATGCAAAAGCTGTGTGCTGATTGTTAAAATGTTTAGTTGGCATGGCTTCTTAAATGATAAGTCCTTATGTTGTTATTAAACCATTAATAGTTTAGATGGACAAAAATGGGTTAAGTTAGTGGAATTTTAATGAATTAATAAAAGGGCAAAATGGTAATTAGTATAATAAGTAATAATAAATAAAACAAGTATGAAAATAAAGCTATTATCATCATCTTTTGCCGAAAATCATAAGAAAAGAAAAAGAAAAAGAAAGCTAGGGATTCGGCACTTGTGAGCTTCAATTGGTAAGTGTTTTGAGTTCGGTTTTTGATAATTTTTACGTTTTTGTGATCGTTGCTTCGTGTACTATCAAGCCCATGCTTTAATTTTAGAATTTGATGAAGATTTTGAGATGTGCCATTGATGAATGTTGGAGCTTTGTGATAGCTTATGATGAAATATGAAAGATAGGTGATAGATTAACATATTTTGTCTTTGAATTTTTGGTGAATTTGAATAATTTGGGCTAAGTTGTGAAAATGAGAAATTGAAGGACTAAAATGTAAAATAAATGAAATATGTGGGCTTGTATGAACATGAGGAAAATTTGGCCTAAGCATGGTGTGATGAAATTCTGTGTATTTTGTGATTTTATGAAATAGGGACTAAAATATGAGGGCTATTTTGTAAAAGGCCCTAAATATGAGTATTTGGATTAAATTGAATGAGTTGGTGAATGAAAGTGTTAAATTTGAATATGTATAGATCAAGAAAAGAGGAATTTGGAATTAGATCGAGGCAAGTAGAAAATGCTGGATTAATTGACTAGTCTCGGTATTTCTACATTCGAGGTAAGTTCGTGTATAATACGAATTGTTTAATTCAAATTCATGTGTTATGAAATGAATGAATATGTGGTTGATGAATTAGAAATGCTATATGTGGATTTGAGAAATGTGGCACTAAGTGTGCGTAATTAGAATTGAGACAGAGGTTAATGGCACTGTGTGAGCAAAATAAAGAAAGTATCGACTACATTGATTGGCACTGTGTGTGCGATACCGAGTTAAATTCGGTTTAATGTAATGGCATTAAGTGTGCGATGATATTTAAGCTTCGGCTAAGAGATTGGCACTAAGTGTGCGATTAAATCGAATGAATAAAGAAGATTAATCGAAATGTGGTACCGAGCATTGAATAGCAAGAATAATCGTTAACTAAGTGTTGGCAAAGGTATGTACAGAACCTATGTGGTTGATGACTTTGTAAATGGATAAATGGATGGTTATGTGAGTATTGACTATAGATGAAATTGTGTATTATTGAGAATTGATATATCTGATGGTTTATTTTACATATTGAATTTGAATCATTGAGTTAAATGTATTATATTACGAACTTACTAAGCTTTAAAGCGACTCAATCACAATATCGGCTATATATTTTGGCACTTTTGGAAGATGTATATATTTGAATATGGCATGTATAGGCTAGTAAATATGGTATATTTTGGGTTGTATAGTTCTTGCCATGTGATGTGGCTTGAAAGATGAATGATTTTGGTATATGCCTTAGATGTGTGAAAAAGATGGTTAATGAGTGTATAAGTGTTTTATGTGAATGGACTTTATGATAAGTCTTGGTGATGTTGAAGTAGTATGCTCATGCTATGAAATGGTATGAATTAAATGATGCATAAATTACATGTTTTTTTTAATATTTAATTGTTACTTTGTGATGGTAAGTTGAGATGGATTTGTATAGGAAGAGGAATGATGATGTTAATAGATTAAATTGAGTATGTTTTGGTATGTTTGAATGCCATTTAGGGTATGAAATTGCATTGGTTTATGTTTGTAGTTGTGGCCCTAAAGTGTGGGTGACAAATTGGCCTTGCAAATGGCCTATTTTTGCCCACACGGTTGAGCACACGGGCGTATGGCTCGACCGTGTCCCTGAAATTTGTAATTTGATTCAAGTCAGGCTCGTGCACGGGCTAGACACACAGGCGTGTGACTAGCCGTTTGGTGCAAGTCAGTGTCGACCACGGGTGAATCACATGGGCGTGTGACCTCTGTAACTTGGAAAAATATTAAGTGTTTTTTGGAAAAATTTTGTATGTGTTCGGTTTAGTCCCGACCCCTTTCTAATGCATGTTAAAGATCTTGTAGACCTCATCAAGGGACTATATGATTATATTTTTTTATGTTTTGACATTAATGTACTTTGTATTGTAAAATGATCGTAAAAGTTCTAAGATGTTCGGTAATGCTTCTTAACCCTAGACCGGCGATGGTTACGGGTTAAGGGTGTTACACCTACATCAGATCAGGAAATTTCATAGCTTTAAGATCATTAAACGTTACCTGATCATCCTGAACTCTCATCGTGAGTTCTTCTTTTTGCATGTATATCAATGTTCTTCCTGTGGCTAGGAAAGGTCTCCCTAGATGATCAGCACTTCCTTATCTACTTCAAAATCTAAAATAATGAAATCAGCAAGAAGAATGAATTTATCGACTTTTACAAAAACATCCTCAATCTTTCCTTCGAGGTATGCTAAAGATTGATCTGCCAGTTGGAAGTGTCACAGTAGTGGATCTTTGGAAAGACAGAAATGTGGAAGTGTATACAATCGCAACAAGTAATAAAGTGACAAGTAAATGTCGAGTTATCGTACCCACCGTAATGTGTCTAAAACTAACTACGATCACAATAAAGGCAAGCACACCTATCGAACAGTAGTATAGTTATGGTAAGACCGGAAATATCGTATCCACAAGGACCAAGAGTACTAGTAGTTACTATCTTTTTATTATCTAGCCTAAGAATTGGAGTGATTTCTTTTTAAACTAAAAATAATTAATTAAAACACAACAAAGAATGAATTAGGAAAATACTTTTAGACAACTTATGTGATAGGCAATACCTAAGGAAGAATCCACCTAGACTTCACTTATTACTTTTGATTCATATGATTTATTCACTTGACTTAATCCGTAGAAATCCCTGATTTATGTTAATATCTCTCTCGAGACTAAAAACAACTGACTCTAGGTTAATTAATTGAAATCTCTTTCTAATTAAAACCCCTATTATCACATTAACTCGATCTTTGGATTCCCTTATTAGATTTGACTCTAATCCGACAGATTTACGTCGCCCTATCTCTAGGGTTGCAATCAACTCCGCTTAATTGTGTTGATCTACTCTTAAACAGGGACTTCTGCTCCACTGAATAAGCACATTCGACTTGAATCAATAACCTGAATTATCAAAACAAGAATAAGAACTCACAATTAAGAATAAGAACAAGTATTTATCTTATAAATCAAATAATAATAAGATATGTCTTAGGTTTCATCCTCCCTAGATATTTAGGGAGTTTAGTTCATAATGATAGAAGGAAACATCTCAAAATAAGGAAAACAAAAAAACATAAGAAAACCCAAAAACTTCTAAAGAGCTTGATGGGAGATCTTCAGTCTTGATGGAGATCCTTCCCCCGAGCTGCTTTCGACGGCAATCTTCGAGTAATTTCTGTGTTCTATTTAGCGTCCCCTTGTAGGTCGCCCCTTAGGGTGTTTATATAGGCTTTGGAACGCCTTTCTTGGGCTACAAGTAACCTTTTCTGGATAGAATTAGTCTTGGGGTCGGCAGGGACACGCCCGTGTAACACGTCGGTGTTCGATAGCCTTAGGCCGTGCTCGCTCCTGCTCACCACACACGGCCGTGTGGTTTGCCTGTGTACGTTGATCCCGACCGTGTTCGATTCTGCTCGTAAAAAACGGCCGTGTTTGATAGCCCATGCTATGTTGAATTCTAAGATAGGCCCATTTTGACGCTTTTTGGCCCGTTTCTCGTTCTTTTCGACTCCCTAAGCTCTCCTGAGTGTAAAACGTGAAATTAAGGGATTAAGAGCATCGAATTCATCAAATCTCATGCAAATTCATCCACAAATAAGCCAAGCATGGGGTTAAAGTATGTGTAAATTATGGTTTATCAAATATCCCCACACTTAAGCGTTTGCTTGTCCTTAAGCAAAATCCTCAACTCACAATTAAAACTAACTCCCTTAATTCATAATTCTCATCAATAATGTTTCATCATAATTCACAGATAATTCATACATTGATAATTTAACTAAAGGAGTCCTAGAGATTCAAACAACCTAAGTCACGAATTTTTGTAGCCCGAAAACATAGGTGTTTCCCCTTATCTAAATAATTACCTTTGATCTAAAACCGACAAGAATTGACATCCTCACTAAAGGTTCATTCAAATCACTCAAAGTGTTTAAGGTTCAAATCAAGCACTCAAGAGTCAAATATGAAAAGTTAATCCCATAGGCTTGCATGAAAATCAAATCTCCACCACTATAAAATGAGATGATACACAAATCAAAAGGTCTTAAAAAGGGTTGTAATGGGGCTTGGGTTACAGGTGTGGATAAAGGCTGAATTAGAGGGTTAGAATCGACATCGAATTGACAATTTACCTAACTAGAAAAATTGGACTAATACTGAATAATTACATCAATTGAAACTTATCACTAATAACACGAGCTTCTTCTCAAAATGTAAAATTAACTGCTTAAGCTCAAATAACAAAGAAATAATAATGAAAATTTTCCAACTTCTTTTTTAAGGATAAGCACAAGTACATGATATAAGATGAATTTAACCACTGAAATAAAGAATGTAGTTAGGCAACTGATCAAATCAAATCTCGACAAAAGGGGAGTCAAGAAAATCAAATAATTGGGTTTCGGGTTAATATTCGTGGTATATCAAGAAATGGTTGATTAGGCTTCAAAGGGGTTCACTAGGGGTAATTATGAAGGTAGGCTTTTAATTGAATAAATGGGTTAAAACCTAGGTGCCTTTATCATCTCAGTATATCAAATCAAAGGTGTGGTCTCGACATGCATAATCGAAGCAAGTTCTAGAATAACAATTCAGTATTGACACACTCATAATTAATAAAGTGAGCAAGAAAAGAAAATTCTTTGAAAGGCTCAAAATCTCACAAAAAATTATGGTTTTTGATGTCAACCTTGCAAATTTGAAACTTTAAAGTAATATTTAAATTTAGGAAAACAACCTAAAAATTTTAATTTTATTCTGAAAATAGACTTATCATGCTTGATTCTCTAATATCTTAAAGTTTAAACCATCAATGCACAATTACCTATGAATTAATCCAAAACATATCAATGAAAATCATAAATCAATAGAAGTTTCATTCTAATAGTAATATGAGAAAGTCATTTGAGAACAAGATATAATTCTGGGATTTTCAAATAGTACTATAGTTAACCTCCCCACACCTAAGATATACATTGTCCTCAATGTGTAAAGATAGATAATATAGTAAGAAAATTATAAGAGAGGGAGAGGGATGAAACTTCCTGAATCATGGATGAAATCCTTGAAAATGAAACTTGTAGCAATGGAGCCAATGAAAAGCATGATGAACTAGGCAGAGGTGAAGGTGGGGAAGAATATTTCAGTTCTTTAGTAGCACCTTGAAGCATTTGAAACTGCAAAGTCATCAGTAAAGTTTTAGGGGGTTTAATTAAGTGGATTTCGTTATGATTACTCGATAATAAACAGCCAAAGATAAAAAGAAATCAACATAATTAATATAATTTAAAGACAAGAAAAGGAAATAGTTCAATAGTTTAAAACTTTAAATAAACTAAAGACAACGAAAAAAAAATTGAAAATAAATGGACCCAAAGGTCCTCATCCCTAGATAGATCGTGAGGTGGGGGTCGCGGCGAAATGTGAAAGTGTTGACAAATCTGTTGCAGCATTGCCTCGATGCTATCGAATCGTCGAGCGTTGTCATTAAATTGCTGCGTACAATACTACTCAAACCTAGTGAGGCGCTCAGAAATGTCAGTCAGTGAAGCTGCCGCATGAGCTGGTCGGTGTGGCGGTGGTGGCGCAGACGATGGCTCCTCGTGCTGTGGGGGGACATCATCAGTAATGTCCTCTAGGTCATCCTGCTCGGTGGGTTGCGAGAGCCGGTACTGGGGAGGATCAAACCCACGTCGGCGCTCAATCATCCTCATGTGAAGCATTGTCTGAATGCCCTACGGGGACATCTGTCCAATAAGGGTGAGCGAGGAGGATTGAGCTGCGGTGTTGAGGAGCCCAAAATATCGAGCCAGGCATGTGATGTATGGGCCCATGGAGATGACTCCTCTCCTATGCCACTCCGTCTGATGCTGAATGGCGTGGGCGATGAAGTAAGCTAAGTCGAAAATGTGCCCGTTCGCCATACACCATAAAAGTAGGCGTAGTGGGTGTTGACGACGCTGGTGCTCTCTCGCCTACCTGTCAGAGTATGAGCTAGGATGGTGTGTAAGTACCTCAATGATGGGGCGAGGGTGAAGGCCTTAGAGCGACTGGGATCATATGTCGGTGAGACAGGGACCAAATCATTCAAACATGACGAAAGGGAGCGGTGGATATGGCGATGGAGATCCTCGAAGTCGTCGTCCTCCATGAACTCCTCGGTGTAAAGTCCTAAAGCGACCCTGAACTCTGGGACACTCAGCTCACGAACAAGGCCTCCAAAACTGTAACACCCCATACCCGAGTCCGAGGCCTAAACCGGATAGGAGACATTTCTTCGCTTGAACTTGCTTAACCACGGAATTTCGGGCTACAAAATTTTGTCTCGAACTAAAAAATTCTCTTTCATATACAACTCACACATCTCATGGGCCTACGAGGCCTTAAACTCATGTTCGTAAACTTTCAGAATTTGATCGAAAACCTTTCTTAGAAATAGGGATCACATGCCCATGTGGTTTGGGACACGCCCATGTACCTCTTAACACACCCATGTCTTCCAACTGTGGGAAGCTACTGACTTGATCCACACGGCCTTGGCACGCCTGTGTCTTCCAACCGTGGGGAGCTACTGACTTGATCCACACGGCCTTGGCACGCCCGTGTCTTCCAACCGTGGGGAGCTACTGACTTAATCCACACGACCTTGACACACACCCATTCTCGAACTGTGTGTCTTACACGGCTCATGCACACGACCGTGGGATTCACCTGTGGCCTATTCTATCTAAGAATAATAAGGTGCAGGACACGCACGGCCTAGACACACGCCCGTGTGTCTAACCGTGTGGGCACTTAGAGGCTATCCACCAAGCCTTCTTACCACTCTCATTTGCATACATACATATACTAGTTCAATGGAAACTCAAATCATCAACTAAAACACATGAATTTATATATATGATTCATGAAAATAAGGTTTTCCTCCCATACAATTACAACAACTTAAGCCATCATCAATGGCCATACACATTTAAACTATGACCCTCTTAGGCCAACACAATTAGGCACATTAACAACAACTTAATCAACCTTAAATTCTAGCCTTATACATGCCATGTCTCATAAGGACTTGATACCTCATACCAAGTGTCTGCTCGATAGTGTGAAAACATCTCCGGCGGCCTCCAACTCGAGCTAGTTAAAAATAACCAATACGAGATGGGAAAAGAAAGGGAGTAAGCAATAATGCTTAGTAAGTTCATCTGCATAAACTAATAATTTCTGATATTCATTGAGTAAACATAACAACAAAGTATTATAAAGAGTTTCTCTCACAAACTATTTAATCACATGAAACAACATATCGACCACTATAGATAAATCGCTCATACCACTAATCTCACAGTGCTTTCGCACTTAGCCCATGATTGAATCCCTAATAGGGTGGTATCGCACACAGCCCACCAGTTAGTTATACTTATGGTGTTTTTGCACTTAGCACACCAATCATTTATAAGCGATGGTATCGCACATAGCCCATTGATTATTAGTTAATCCGGTGGTAACGCACACAGCCCATCGATAATAATGTAGTAGATGGTATCGCACACATCCCATCATTACCATCAATAAGACATCCACCCAGCCACTTTCCTCAATAACGCAACCACATAGTCGATTCACATAGCTATTTCACACATAGTTAGTCCACACAGTCAATACTAACTCACACAGTCAATATCTCGGTGGTTTCGCACTTAGCATACCACTATCGATTAACGAGATGTTATCGCACTTAGCTTACCATCTAGCATTATCACAACACATGCACAACTCTACCACGTTTACTCTACTTGAACCACATAGGTTCTCAATCAATATCAATCATACATCCAATATCAAATTCTACTATATTCATCCCCCTCAAGAGTTTATCATATTTTGAATTCATCTCAATACAATTCTAACACATACTTGTTTTTCTCGTAGTACAACCCCGTACATTAAACATATCCATTGAATCATTCACATTATTAAATAGCTCTCTTGAGTCTCATACACATAATTCTCATTGACATCTTACCCTAATAGGGTCTTACATACATTAATATGTTGATGCCATGTCCTTGACATGGTCTTATACGAATTCTTACACCGAGGCCATATTCCAATATGGTCTTACTGGAGACTTTAACCATCATCATACCATGCTATATACTTTTACCATTACTCTAAATTCAATTCCATTGACACCTCACCAAAAATATTTCATACATTCATATAGTAAACCTACATTCCATTCAACATTGGAATATTAAATTAACTCATACGTAATTGCAACATTCGCACATGAACTTACCTAAATGTCGAAAGAGCCGAAAAGGACTATTTGCCCACATCTCTCTTTTTATCTGTCCTAGGTCCAAAACTCGTTTTCTTTGATCTAGAACAATGAAATATATTGATTTATTCATTTATAAATCATAATATACCATAATACACCCTTTAGGCAAAAATGACTATTTTGCCCCTACACTTTGGCAAAATTACGATTTTGCCCCTAGGCTCGTAAATTTTTTTTATCACATTTTCTTGTTAATCAAGCCTATCTAAACATTTAATCCTCTTATAATAATCCACAATTCCAACTATTTCATGCCTTAATGAATAATTTACAACTTTTGCATTTTAGCCCAAATTAGGTGTTTTCATGACAACACCTTTCACAAAAGTTGTTTATCAACATCCTAACATTCATTTTCTTCCATAAAAACTCAGCTAACAACTTAAAATCTCCCATGGCAAATCTCTAAACTTTTTACCATAACGCAAACTAGTCCCCTCTTTAGAAAGCTTAAGCTTTGGGGATCACAAAAGTACAAATTTTCTTCAAGAAATACCAACAAAATCACTTACTTGAGGAGGAGAAATGTTGCTGAAATTTTGATCTTCAAACACCCCTTGTTTTCTGCAACTTTCGGTGGAGAAGAAGAGAGAAAAAGATGATATCTTTTTCCTTTCTTTATTTTATTATAAAACACCCTTTCAACCCACCAACTTTGACCAAAATTAAAAACTCTTGTCCCCTCTTGTCTACATGGCCGTCCATCATATACATGATGGTCTAATTGCCCTTTAAAATCTTCCAATTAATGTTTCATGGCTATTTGGTACCTTTAGCCTATAGAATGGAACTTTTGCACTTTATGCGATTTAGTCCTTTTTCACAATTTAGCTAGAAATTGCCAAAATTAAGGCACCAAAATTTTCATGCATCCTTATAAACATGTTATCACACATAACATAACATGAAAATAATATTCCCTATCCTCGAATTAGTGATTCTGAGATCACTATTTTGACTAGCCCCTAAATCGGGCTATTTACAAAGACGAAATTGGATTGTGCCGGGGTCATCAAAGTTTGTCATGACCATCTGGAGGTGGAATCTGGAACAGAGCTCCAAATTGAGCTCTAGGTATGTTGGCTCGATGATCTCGAAGAAATGCCCCCACGGATCGGTAGTTAGGAGCGCCCGGACGGCGTGAGCTAGTTGGACCTGCTCCAAGGCGGCCCAATCAATGCACCTCCCCACGCCGAGGGGTCGCGCGCGAAGTGTCAGAAAGAGGTCCTCCTGGGATCCCGGAGGAAACTTTAGGTAAGGGTGGCATACTTCGGTGGAGGCACTCGAAGAAGTCGCACCGGGTCCCTTCCGCTTTTTCAAAGTGGGGACGACGGTCTTTTTCCCTCGTGGTGGAGTCATTATGTACCTAAAAAGCCAAAAATTTCAAATATCATTGTCAGCCTAAATGCACTATCCTAGTAGTCCTAAATAGTATAATCCTATAATAGTTGAGTAAGTAATGCTAAATTCCCTAAGGAGAAGTACTGACTAAATAAAAACAAACTAAATAAACTAAACAATCAAAATAAACTAAGAAATTAGAAATAGACATCATGATAAGAACAATAGTAAGAGCAGAGAATAAGATCAAATAAATAGATAAAAATGAATGAAATGAGTAGCAATGGCGGAGAAAGAAGAACCGATGGGGGTGTTGATGTTGTGGCACGGATGTGGCGGTGGCACACGGGCGTGGTGTCAGACACGGGCGTGGATTGCAAGCTAGTGTGCATAGAAGAGAAAGGGGAAAGGAGAAAAATGAGGGGAAGAATAGGAGGGGGAAGTGAAGGGAGGAGGGAGTAGGGTCGACGGTGACCGGAATGGGGAAGAAAGAGGGGTTGTTTAGGGAAGAGCGGCTAGGGTTTTGGGGAAAAAATTTGGGGAAGATGAGCAGTGGGGTGCTTTAAATAGGGATTATGGCACACGATTAGGGGCCACGCCCGTGTGCCCTTTATTTAGCCCGTGTGTTTCAAAAATTTTGAATTAGGGCGCATCTGAATCGTGGCCCACGCCCGTGTTCCCTGGGCGTGTTGGGTCACACGGCCTGATCGCACGGCTGTGTGATGCTTCATTCAATTCCCCCACGCCCGTGTAGAGGTTAGCACGCCCGTGTTAATTAGTCAGTGTCGACCACGACCTGTAACAGCCTGATTTAGGGGCTAGTCAAAATAGTGATATCAGAAATCACTAATCTGAGTTTATAAAAATTATTTTCATGTTATTTTATGTGTTATAACATGTTTATAAGGATGCATGAAAATTTTGGTGCTTTAATTTTACGATTTCTTGCTTAATCGCCAAAAATGACTAAATCGCATTAAGTGCGAAAGTTCTATTTTATTTGCTAGAGGTGCCAAATAGCTATGGATTATAAATTGGAAGTCTCAAATGTGCAATTTGGCCTTGTTAAGTGAGTTGGCCGGCCATAGGGTGCATAGGGGACAAGTGCATTTATTATGATTAAAAGTTGGTGATATTAGTTGGAAAGATGAATAAAATAAGATGATATAAGCAAAAGTTATCATCTTTTTATTTAGTCTTCTTCTCCAACCTAAAATATCAACCATGGGAGGGCTTTGAAAGCTTGAAAATTTCAGCAGCTCATTTTCTCTACAAGTAAGTCAATTTGATGGTTATTTTTGATGATTTTTGTATTTTTGGAGTCCTCAAAGCTTAAGCTAGCTAATGAGAGGACTAGTTTGCAATATGGTTGAAAGTCTAGGGACTTACCATGACAGATTTTATGTTGTTTGATGAGTTTTTATGGAAGAAAATGAATTATAGGATGATGATAAACAACTTTTGTGAAAGGTTTTGTTATGAAAACACCAAAATGGGACAAAAATGCAAAAGTTATAATTTGTTCATTAAGGCATGAAATAGTTGGAATTTTGGATAGTTGTAAGAGGATTAAATGTTCAGCTAGGCTTGTTTAATAAGAAAATGTGATGAAAATTTATTTACGAGCCTAGGGGTAAAATCTTAATTTTTGCCAAAGTATAAGGGCAAACTAGTCATTTTTGCCTAAGTGCAGATTATGGTGTATTATGATTTATAAGTGATTAAATGAGTAAATTCCATTGTTCTAGATCAAAGAAAATGAGATTCAGACCTAGAACGGGTGAAAAGAGAAATGTTGGCAAAAAGTCCCTCTCGACCCTTTCGACATCGAGGTAAGTTCATATGCTAAATTATGAAACTTAAGCGATGTACTTAACATTTTGATGTTGTATGGATTGTTTAATTGCCTCTATGTATACGTTAAGTACGTTTTGACGAAATGTCGAGAAATGAGAGTCTTATTTTTAATTTAAGACTAGTGGGAAAATAAATTAGCATGATATGATGATAGTTTATGTCCCGTGTAAGACCATATTGGAATATGGCCTCGGTGTAAGAATTTGTATAAGACCATGTCGGGGACATGGCATCGATATGTTAATGCGTGTAAGACCCTATCGGGGTATAATGTCAATATGACATTATGTGTATGAGACTCAAGAGTGTTATTTAACAATTTGAGTGATTCAACGGGTATGTTGTAAAAGAGAAAGTATGTGGTTGTACCATGAAAAGCACAAGTATGTGTTAGGACTGAATTGATGTAAATTCAGTTGTAATATCCCGGGTTAGGGGCTATTTTTATTATGGCATGTTTTGCATGTGTTGGCTTGCTATGTTGCTATTTTGGTGTCTTAGGGGCTTAATTGTAGACTAGGGGTATGTCTGAGTAGGTGGGAAACTTTTTGTTTTTGGGCTTAAGTAAGAGGAGTTGATGAAGCTGGGGTATATGAATGTTATTTGGTGTTCTTTAGCACAAAAGAAAAGCTAGTGGAGTGGCAAGGCATGCGTCACTTGGGAGCTTGGTGTGGCGTCATCTTCGGTGAGGAGGTCGGAGTTCAAGTCGTAGAGCTCCCATTTTGGTTCCCATTTTGGACGGCATGGAGGAAGAGGTAGAAGGCAAGTGGAATTCTTCTTTGGACTTGGTCAAACCGTTCAAATGGTGGGAGGAGAGTGAGTTTAGGAGGAAGACTTGGTCTTGTTGTTTGAATGTGGGGAGTGGAGTGAATGGGGGATTTTTGGCCGATTTTGTGGGGTGTTGATGTGGGAGTGTGGACGGTTTGGTAAGGGAAGTGAGGTGTGCGAAAATGCACTTCCCATTTTGTGCATTTTCTACCAAAAACATTTGTGGAGCCATTTCTTTTCTTTTTGCCAAAAGCAACCCGAATATCAAAACCTCTCTAAGGCTTGCCGAATTTTTGTGTTGTTTTCTCAATATTCTTTGTTAAGTAGAATGTCCCTTACATGTCTCTCTTCTTGTTCATTTGAGTAAATCGAAACTAGCCATTATTTTTCTTCTCATATTTTCTTTATTTCTACAACCCTTGTGCCGAATTTGCATTTTCTCTTAGCCAAAACTTTTGTTTCCTTTTTCTTTGAGCATAGGCCTAATATCACCCTCTTCCTTCCATCTCTTTTGTGTTTTCCTTCCTTGGGGTTAGACCAGATCTTTCCTTTCTCCATTCTAAACTTTTATTTCGATTTCTTTTTCTTCTTGAATCACATCTCCTCTGTTTCTACTTCCAAAACTCTAGCCGTTTTCCTCTTTCTCTTGGGTGTTTGAAGCCGAATTTCCCTTCTCTCCTAGGGGTTTCTTGTGGCGAATTCTTGGTGGTTGGTGTTGGGGTAAGTGGTTGGCCGAATGGCCATCTCTCTCTTCTCAAGTATTATATTGATTGCGGTTTGTTCAAAGCCTATGATGGTTGTAGATGGAAGTGAGTTAATCACTTGTTTAACCTTTTCATATAGGGTCTTTGGATAGTGAAAGTAACCAAGAGGAGTTCTACTCTAGTGACCGATTGGTAAACAGTGGTGGTGGTAAGTGATTGGTATTGGCATTAATCGTTCAATCTTTTGGTTTCGATTGAGTCAAGATTATTAAGGTTTAACTGTTCATCTTTTATGGTGTAGCCGATTGCTAAAGGAGAATCATTGTTTGATTCAGATTTGGTAGGAAACCAAACCATCTGCAAGGTAAGGGTTTAAGCGTTAAACCTCTTGTGTTATCTGATATCGCCGAATGGTATAGATGGCTAACCTATGCTTGGCCGATTCTAGGAGCAAGTTGATCGAGGGATTTTAAACGGGGTCTTTGGGATTTAGACTTGCGATTTACCAGGTGTGTAACTAACACACCCATATTTTGTGATATTGTTATTAAACTGTTTGCCTATTAAAATCATGACATTATGATGGATTATTGGATACCCAACCGGGGTATGTGTACGTATCCGGGTAAGTCAGTATTGTTACTAGATTACTGATGATCTATACGGTATCATGACTATGTATGTATGTGATATGGGGCATGAGTCAAACATATTAGCATGATATGCATAATTTGTATGATATGCATGATTACATGAGTTGGTTTGTTGATGGGTGACATGAGTGGAGGGAGCATGATATTTTGTCTTTTGAGCAGCACCGGTGTTTTAGTAACACACTTTGTGACTTTGGGTCACCAGTGCTTTGGTAGCACATTTGTGTCTTTGGGACACCAGAGGTTGGGCACCTCATTGCGACTTGTCCTCGTGGTTAACGCCACCGTGGGTTGGCCCCACTTTGAGATATGGGATCGTCCGCTAGTGATTGGGTATCACCACGATGGGTTGGCCCCATCATTCGATTATTGTGACTACGGTCACCAAAGGCTTTGGTAGCACATTTTTGTCTTTGGGACACGGAGGTTGGGCACCTCATTGCGACTTGTCCCCGTGGTTAACACCACCGTGGGTTGGCCCCACTTTGAGATATGGGATCGAATGCGCTGTGATTGGGTATCACACGATGGGTTGGCCCCATCAATTGATTTGTGACTTCGGTCACGGTGCTTTGGTAGCACATTTGTGTCTTTGGGACACCAGTGTTTTGGTAACACATTGTGACTATATGTCACCAGTGGTTTAGCACCACCCAGTGGTTTGGTACCACACGGGGTAGGAAAGGAGATACGGATGGCTAGGATTGGGTTGCATTAACTATGTTGCTATGTATGATGTGTGTTAGCATGTTGTTTCATCGGGAGCGGGATTTATGCATTTGAGTCATTCGACTCACCCTCTCCTTTGACATTTCAGGTGACTCGTGAAGCGCGGACATGGAGCCGGATGGACTCGGGGTGCTCATGCCATGCCTAATAAAGTTTTACTCCAACTCTATCATTTGGGTACTTTAGTTTAATTACTTTTATTTGGGTTTTAATTTGGATTTGTAAAAAGCCTTTAAATTATGTTTTATGATGGGTATGTTTTAATTAGATTCCCAACCTGCTTAACAAATAACTTGGCATGAAATTTTACTAAAACTTGGAAAGACAACATTTTCAAAATTATATCGCAATGTGTTTTAAGCTATACCATCGGGTATCTCGCTATGTTTTGCTATACAATAAACTCAAATGATTTCCAAATCAAACTTGATTTTTCTACTAAGTCTAAAATGATTTGAGAGGGTGGTTGCCTAAACTAGGATTACAAGATTAATATAATGTTGTGTGCAATAAATCTGATCACTCAAAGACGTTTTTCCCCGTAACATGCCAGATTCGGGCGTGGTGTCTTGTCCGAGTTTGGGGTGTTACAATTGTGGTATCAGAGCCAAGTTCAAAGGCTCGGCTGTGGGCCTGAGGCCCAAAATGTTTTCAAAAGATTGTTTTGTTAGACTTTATTCTTAAAGTATGGTTTGAAAGGCATGGCACCGAGTCTCCTAACTGAGATTCGCTCGAGTAAGTACCCGTACTATTGCTTGTGAATTGATTGGATGTGATATGATTTGATGAATAGCAATAGTATACTACTTTAGAGATGGAAACGATAGGATTACGTGAACTCGCGAGAACAAATCCTCTTAAAATATTCATAAGACTTGCTTTTAAAAAAGTGGAATAAATCTTGATGCATAAAAATTCTTAATCGAATCGTAGGAAGATTAGTCATGAGCGCTAGAGGTGGGCGTGGTCGTGGGCGAGGTCGTGGTAGGATGACGAGTTTACGAGCCCGTAGGATCTGGTCGAAGTCGAAAAATGAGATACCGGTTCGCACCACCGGAGGTGGTGAGTTCCAAGACGGGCCCAGGGGCGGCGCGATGTCACGAGCGATCTTTGCGAGTGTTGGAAAGAGTAGGCGGTGTTGGTGGTAATCACGAGAGTTAGGAAATCATTCTGGCGACTTCGGGCAAATGGGGCGAATTCTTCCGAGGTGTTTACGGTGTTGCTCCAGCCTTTGCTGAATATTGGTGGGAGGCGTGAAGCGGATCATGGATGATCTGGACTTAACGGTGAAGAGAAGGCGAAGGGCATCGTGTCGCTTCTCGGGATGAGTCATATCGGTGGTGGCTCACGGTTCGAGACAAAGTGTGGCGTGAAGGAGGATCTAACATGGGATTATTTCAGTTTGCATACCAAAAGAAGTACATCGGAGCTAGTTATGTCGACTCCCAGTGAAAGGCTTTCCCGAGGCTTGTTCGAGGAGTAAATCTGTTTTAGTCGAGTGAGTTCACGAAGTGAGTAGGTATGCCGGGGCATTGTGGCCATGAGCATGAGAGGTGTGTTCGTTTCGAGGATGGTCTGCGAGATGACTTGAGGCTCTTGATTGCTCCTCGCCGAGGAGCGCGAGTTCATTGTCTTAGTTGAGAAGGCTAAGGTAGCCGAGGGTGTTAAAGAGTCGGTGAGGCGGTATGGATAGAAATAGACATAAGAGGAGCTTTGGGTCTTACGGATCGTCGGGTAATCCGCGAGAAGAGGGCTAGGCCGAGTGGGCGAACCAGCTGCTAGGTTTGTTCTTGCTAGGCGAGGGACCGCCGCAGATGTGATCGGTGTGGGAAATCTCATTGGGGTGGTTCTTTGGACCGGAGGAAAAGGTTGCTTCGAGTGTGGGTCTCGGAGCATCGTGTGAGGGATTGTCCGCGTGGGTTGGCTAGGATTCATCGAGAGGCGGGCCGTGTCGATTCGAGGTAATGGACCGCCACCGCAGAGGGCCGTGGTAATGGCGAGGTGGTAATGGGTGCAGTCGGGGCCGTGGAGCACCGGCGAGAGTGCGAGTAGTTCGATGCTAGACGGCTGGATTAGTGTATCTTTGCGGCGCCGAGATGAGGCGGCGCACCGGACGTCATAACCGATGCGTTTTTGATTTTTGGTTCTCCTTATCTTGCTTTGATTGATGTGGGTTCAACGCACTCTTATGTTGCCGATAGTATAGTAGAGACCATGGATTTAGACTCGAGATATCTTCTAGGCGGATGACGGTGATTAGCCCTCTAGGTCACTCTGTAGTAGTAGATAAACCTGTTTAGAGAGGTACCTTTAGAACTCCAAGGGGTAGTGTTTCTTCTTGATCCGATGGAACCGCCGTTTGGGGAGTTCGATCGATTCTTAGGATGGATTGGTTGGTCAAGTACCAGGCGAGGTTAGATTGCGCGCCAAGCGCATGGTTCTTATGATGGTCGAGGGTGAAGAGGTGGCTATGATAGGTAATAGGAGAGATTACTTATCAAATGTGGTATCTGCTGAAAAAGCAGAAGATGGTCGAGGAAAGGCGTGAAGCGTATGTAGTTCATGTGTATGCCTTGGAGGCTAAAGAGGCTGCTTGTGTGGAGAAGGTTAAATGCAGATTAAGGAGTTTGCTTGATGTTTTTCTGAGGAGCTTCGGGTTTGCCGCCGATCGCGAGGTGGAGTTCGGGATTGATCTATTACCGGAATCTGCGCCGGTGTCTATTGCTCAGTATAGGATGGCACCAAAGGAATTGGTGGAGCTTAAGGCTCGAGATCCGGGAGTTATTGGATCGAGGTTTTATTAGGCCAAGTGTTTCGCCGTGGTAAGTGCGCGGTACTCTTTGTTAAAAAGAAAGATGGCACGATGCGGATGTGTATAGACTACCGCCCGATTGAACAAGGCGACGATTAAAAACAAGTATCCGTTGCCACGGATAGATGATTTGTTTGATCACCAAGGGTGCTGCGGTATTCTCGAAGATCGACTTGAGTGCAGGTATCACCGATTAAAGGTTAAGGAGGCGGATATCCATAAAACAGCGTTTGGACTCGGTATGGGCACTACGAATTCTGGTAATGCCATTCGGGTTGACTAACGCCTAGGCGGCGTTTATGGATATGATGAGCGGTGTTTCAACGATGATCCGGATCGATTCGTCGTGGTTTTCATAGACGACATCTTGGTGTACTCAAGGGCGAGAGGAAGAGCATGATAAGCATTTGCGAGTGGTGTTGCGATTTTGAGGAAAAGCGACTCTATGCTAAGTTCGATGTAAGTGCGAGTTACGGCTTAGAAAGTGACTTTCTTGGGTCATGTAGTGTCACCGAGGGGATTCGAGTAGATCCTCGTAAGATTGAGGCGATTTTAGATTGGAAGCCGCCTAAGTCGGTGGGTTGAAATTCGGAGTTTTCAGGTTTGGCGGATACTACCGAAGGTTTGTTGAGGTTTCTCGTTGATAGCGTGTAGCATGACCAAGTTCTTTGAGGAAAGAAGTTCCGTTCGTATGGGTGAGAAACAATGCAGAAAGCTTCGATAAGTTAAAGAAGATTTTGGTGAGGCTCGGTTCTAATTCAACTTTGAGGTGGTAAGGAATTCCACGAGTCTATTGCGACGCATCACATACGGGCTTAGGTTGTGTCTTTGATGCAAGAAGGTAAGGTTGTGGCTTACGCTTCTCGATAGCCGAGGCCACATGAGGTCAACTATCCGACGCATGACTTGGAGCTAGCGGCTGTGGTCTTCGCTTTAAAGATTTGGAGGCACTACTTGTTCGAGAGAGATCGATAGTCTACACAGATCACAAGAGTGCGAAGTATCTGCTTTGACTCAAAAGGATTTGAATTTGAGGCGTATGCAGATGGGTCGAGTTCTTTGAAAGATTACGATTGACCGATTGAGTATCATCCGGGCAAGGCTAACGTGGTGGTCGACGCATTGAGCCGTAAGGTTGTTTCGGACTTAAGAGCATTGTTTGCCCATTTGAGTTTGTATGGCGATGGGAGTATTCTCGCAGCGAGTTGCGAGTTAAGCCTACTTGGGTTGAAGCGGTCGAGAGAAAGCAGATTATTGGATGAGGTTACGAGTGCGCGAAGGTTGCAAAGTCTGAGGATGGTGGTTTGGAGAGGTTCTGACTTATCCGGTGATGGGGTTACGTGTTTTCAAGGTAAGGCTTGTATGCCTAAAGATGTTGAGTGAGGCGAAGATTCTTCAGACGCACATAGCGATCCTTATGCTATGCATCCCGGAGGTAGTAAGATGTATAGGGATCTTAGAGAGCGATTTTGGTGGCTGGCTTGAAGAAGGAGGTGACAGAGTTTGTTGGGAAGTGTCGACTTGCCAAAGCAGTCAAGGTGAACATCGATTGCCGTCGGGTTTGCTTCACCGGTGAAGATTCCTCGATGGAAGTGGGAAAGGATAACCATGGATTTCGTCGGTGGGTTACCGCTTCGCCAAGCAAGAAAGATTCGATTTGGGTAGTGGTGGATCGACCGACTAAATCACTCACTTTATTCCGGTGAGGTTGACTACTCACTTGAAGCTAGCGAAGCTATATGTGTCGAGATAGTGAGGTTGCACGGCGTGCGATTTCGATAATCTCGGATAGGGATCCCGATTCACGTCAAGGTTACGGAAAGCACCGCATCAAGCTCACGGGTACTCGTTTGGATTTCGATGCGGCTTTTCACCCGCAATCGGACGGTCAATCGAAAAGGGTTATTCAGTCTTAGAGGATATCTTTGAGAGGTTGTATCTTGGATTTGAGAGGTAGTTGGGAGGAGTTTCTACCATTGGTGAGTTTGCCTACAACAACGATTACCAAGCGAGCATCAAGATGGCACCGTCGAGCGTTGTATGGTAGGAAATGTCGCTCACCTACGTGTTGGGCGGAGTTAGGTGAGCGTCGATTGTTGGGACCCGAGTTGGTTCTTTGAGACCAAGAAGACAAGGTTAAGCTGATTCAATCTAGATTGAAGGAAGCTTTGGACCGCAGAAGTCTTATGCCGATCTTAAGCGAAGAGATATAGAGTTCGCTGTGGGGATCGAGTGTTCTGAAGGTCTCGCCTTGGAAGAAGGTGTTGAGGTTCGGAAGAAAGGCAAGCTAAGTCCGAGGTTTATTGGGCCGTATAAGGTTACGAGATGAGTTGGACCGGATGGCGTATCGGCTTGAGTTGCCCGGCAGAGTGAGTCGATTCATGATATTTTTCACGCGTTTGATGCTTGGCGTTATCGTTCGATCCATCGCATGTAGTAGCGATGGAAGAGATCGAGGTAAATCCAGATTTGACTATGGAAGAAGAACACATGCGATTCTAGATCGGGATGTGAAGGTTACTGCGTAAGAAGTCTGTGCCTTTGGTTAAGGTACTTTGGCGGAATCATGGCGTAGAAGAAGCTACGTGGGAACCCGAGGATATGATGAGACAAAGAATACCCGCAACTCTTTTGATCGGGTAATTTCGAGTCGAAATTATTTTAAGAGGTAGAAGCGTAATATCCCTGGTTAGGGGCTATTTTTATTATGGCATGTTTTGCATGTGTTGGCTTGCTATGTTGCTATTTTGGTGTCTTAGGGGCTTAATTGTAGACTAGGGGTATGTCCGAGTAGGTGGGAAACTTTTTGTTTTTGGGCTTAAGTAAGAGGAGTTGATGAAGTAGGGTATATGAATGTTATTTGGTGTTCTTTAGCACAAAAGAAAAGCTAGTGGAGTGGCAAGGCATGCGTCACTTGGGAGCTTGGTGTGGCGTCATCTTCGGTGAGGGAGGTCCAGAGTTCAAGTCGTAGAGCTCCCCATTTTGGTTCCCATTTTGGACGGCATGGAGGAAGAGGTAGAAGGCAAGTGGAATTCTTCTTTGGACTTGGTCAAACCGTTCAAATGGTGGGAGGAGAGTGAGTTTAGGAGGAAGACTTGGTCTTGTTGTTTGAATGTGGGGAGTGGAGTGAATGGGGATTTTTGGCGATTTTGTGGGGTGTTGATGTGGGAGTGTGGACGGTTTGGTAAGGGGAAGTGAGGTGTGCCGAAATGCACTTCCCATTTTGTGCATTTTCGGCCAAAAACATTTGTGGAGCCATTTCTTTTCTTTTTCCCAAAAGCAACCCGAATATCAAAACCTCTCTAAGGCTTGCCGAATTTTTGTGTTGTTTTCTCAATATTCTTTGTTAAGCCGAATGTCCCTTACATGTCTCTCTTCTTGTTCATTTGAGTAAATCGAAACTAGCCATTATTTTTCTTCTCATATTTTCTTTATTTCTACAACCCTTGTGCCGAATTTGCATTTTCTCTTAGCCAAAACTTTTGTTTCCTTTTTCTTTGAGCATAGGCGAATATCACCCTCTTCCTTCCATCTCTTTTTGTGTTTTCCTTCCTTGGGGTTAGACCGAATCTTTCCTTTCTCCCTTCTAAACTTTTATTTCCGATTTCTTTTCTTCTTGAATCACATCTCCTCTGTTTCTACTTCCAAAACTCTAGCCATTTTCCTCTTTCTCTTGGGTGTTTGAAGCCAATTTCCCTTCTCTCCTAGGGGTTTCTTGTGGCGAATTCTTGGTGGTTGGTGTTGGGGTAAGTGGTTGGCCGAATGGCCATCTCTCTCTTCTCAAGTATTATATTGATTGCGGTTTGTTCAAAGCCTATGATGGTTGTAGATGGAAGTGAGTTAATCACTTGTTTAACCTTTTCATATAGGGTCTTTGGATAGTGAAAGTAACCAAGAGGAGTTCTACTCTAGTGACCGATTGGTAAACAGATGGTGGTGGTAAGTGATTGGTATTGGCATTAATCGTTCAATCTTTTGGTTTCGATTGAGTCAAGATTATTAAGGTTTAACTGTTCATCTTTTATGGTGTAGCCGATTGCTAAAGGAGAATCATTGTTTGATTCGGATTTGGTAGGAAACCAAACCATCTGCAAGGTAAGGGTTTAAGCGTTAAACCTCTTGTGTTATCTGATATCGCCGAATGGTATAGATGGCTAACCTATGTTTGGCCGATTCTAGGAGCAAGTTGATCGAGGGATTTTAAACGGGGTCTTTGGGATTTAGACTTGCGATTTACCAGGTGTGTAACTAACACACCCATATTTTGTGATATTGTTATTAAACCTGTTTGCCTATTAAAATCATGACAGTATGATGGATTATTGGATACCCAACCGGGGTATGTGTACGTATCCGGGTAAGTCAGTATTGTTACTAGATTACTGATGATCTATACGGTATCATGACTATGTATGTATGTGATATGGGGCATGAGTCAAACATATTAGCATGATATGCATAATTTGTATGATATGCATGATTACATGAGTTGGTTTGTTGATGGGTGACATGAGTGGAGGGAGCATGATATTTTGTGCTTTGTGAGCACCAGATGTTTTAGTAACACACTTTGTGACTTTGGGTCACCAGTGCTTTGGTAGCACATTTGTGTCTTTGGGACACCAGAGGTTGGGCACCTCATTGCGACTTGTCCCTGTGGTTAACGCCACCGTGGGTTGGCCCCACTTTGAGATATGGGATCGTCTGCTAGTGATTGGGTATCACACGATGGGTTGGCCCCATCATTCGATTATTGTGACTACGGTCACGGTGCTTTGGTAGCACATTTGTGTCTTTGGGACACCGAGAGGTTGGGCACCTCATTGCGACTTGTCCCATGGTTAACACCACCAGTGGGTTGGCCCCACTTTGAGATATGGGATCGTGCGCTAGTGATTGGGTATCACACGATGGGTTGGCCCCATCAATTGATTTGTGACTTGGTCACCACCGCTTGGTAGCACATTTGTGTCTTTGGGACACCAAAGTGTTTTAGTAACACATTGTGACTATATGTCACGGTGGTTTAGCACCACCGAGTGGTTTGGTACCACACGGGTAGGAAAGGAGATACGGATGGCTAGGATTGGGTTGCATTAACTATGTTGCTATGTATGATGTGTGTTAGCATGTTGTTTCATCGGGAGGCGGATTTATGCATTTGAGTCATTCGACTCACCCTCTCTTTTGACATTTCAGTGACTCGTGAGCGCGGACATGGAGCCGGGATGGACTCGGGGGTGCTCATGCCATGCCTAATAAAGTTTTACTCCAACTCTATCATTTGGGTACTTTAGTTTAATTACTTTTATTTGGGTTTTAATTTGGATTTGTAAAAAGCCTTTAAATTATGTTTTATGATGGGTATGTTTTAATTAGATTCCCAACTTTGCTAACAAATAACTTGGCATGAAATTTTACTAAAACTTGGAAAGACAACGTTTTCAAAATTATATCGCAATGTGTTTTAAGCTATACCATCGGGTATCTCGCTATGTTTTGCTATACAATAAACTCAAATGATTTCCAAATCAAACTTGATTTTTCTACTAAGTCTAAAATGATTTGAGAGGGTGGTTGCCTAAACTAGGATTACAAGATTAATATAATGTTGTGTGCAATAAATCTGATCACTCAAAGACGTTTTTCCCCGTAACATGCCAGATTCGGGCGTGGTGTCTTGTCCGAGTTTGGGGTGTTACATCAGTATATGATGAACCCCTGGTGGGTTATGTGTAATCAATGCACCTCAGATGCATAAGTTATATTTATAAATGCATTGTGTGAATGCGAACGAGTATTGTAGAAAGTTAAGTAAGAATTGTAGTGTGTGAGGACGTTCCCGGATGAACATTTGAAATAGAGAAGTACATGTGGATAACTATCCATGAATGTATAATAACGGTGAGCTATGTGCGATATCACCTTATTGATGGCTAGTAATGGGCTGTGTGCGATACCATCAACTATATTATTAACGGTGGGCTGTGTGCGTTACCACCTGATTAATCATTAATCGATGGGTTGTGTGCTATACCATCGCTTATAAAAAATCATTTGGTGGGCTAAGTGCGAAACCACCATAAGTATAAATGATTGGTGGGCTATGTGCGATACCACCCTATTAGAGATCGATGGTGGGCTAAGTGCGAAACCACTGAGAGATTAGTAGTATGAGTGGCTTATTGAAAATGTTTGATGTGTTGTTTTATGTTACCATGTGGTGACCAGTGCAGGAATGTATGCTAATTAACACGAGCAACTGGCTTGTGGCATGGTTAGAATGTGGTAAGAGATAGAATGAGTAAGTTTCAAGAATGGTTGAGTAAGTAACCATGATTTTAAGAGTAAAACTCATTATAATACCTTGTGGTTGGATATATTCAATGAATATCAGTATTTGTCAGTTATATGCAGATGAACTTACTAAGCATTATTGCTTACTCCATTCTTTTTTCCCATTTCTTATAGGTTAATTTAACTAGCTCGGGTTGGAGGCCGCCGGAGATGTTTTCACACTATCAAGTAGACACTTGGTATGATGTTTCAAGTTCTTATGAGTCATGGCATGTATAGGGACCTCTTTTAAAGTTGACTAAGTCATAGTTAATATAGCCAAATGTGTTGGCCTAAGTGAGTTATGATTTGGTTGTGAATAGCCCTAGATGATGGCTTAAGTCGATTGTAATCATGGTAGAAATGGTTCTCCCTTGTGTTTCGGATGAAGATTTCATTGTATGAATTAAATGTCTTTAATTCAAGAGTTATATTGATGCTATGTGAATTTATGTGATGATGTATGGATGTATGCAAATGAGAGTGGCAAAGGCTTGGTAGATAGCCTGCTAATCTCCTACATGGGTAGACACACGAGCGTGTGTCTAGACCGTGTGGGAGGCACAGTTAGCACATGGCCGTATGCCTCAAGCCGTGTGGATAAGTCAGAATGCCAAGGTTTGGCACACGGGCCAGGGCCACGGGCGTGCCAAGGCCGTGTGTATTTAGTCGGTGTCGACCTTAGGTGGAAGACACGGGCATGCCTTAGTGGTACACGGGCGTGTCCCTAGTTCAACACGGGCGTGTGGCTCCTATTTCGATGAAAAATTTCTTGAGTTCGTAAAAGTTTCGGGACTAGTTCCAAAACCTCTCGGAGGTATGTTTAAGGCCTCGTAGGCAGAGATTGAGTAAGTGATAGGTTTAAATAAAATTTTATAGCCCGTTTTGAGGTGTTAAGTGTGATAAGTTAGGTAATGTCTCAAACTCGGTTTCGAATTTGGACACGGGTAAGGGGTGTTACATTTAATGGTATCAGAGCTATGGTTTAGTCGGTTCTCGGACTAACCTAGCATGATTAAGAGTCTAGCTATTCATGCCATGGGTGGACCGTGATAGTGTGATATCTCCCGGCTCTAACGAAATTATTTTGTTAAAACAGAGATGATTCCCAAACGAGCTAATTCCAATAATGTTGTAAGTGATAATGAGGTAATTGAAATGTGCTTATGCATTGTTGAAACTCAGAGATGTATGAATAGAAGTTTATGACATGTGTGTGATAAGGTATGAAATGAGATAATTCTAAGTTGAGGATTGAAATGAGAGTTATAAAGTGATAAGCTTATCTATATTGGTTTATATGCATACGGTGTTATATACTCAACTTATTGGGTTTGGAGCATATAGTGAGTAAATTTACCCAGAGAACGGGATATGTGTGTATGTACAATTGTTAGAATGATGTATGATCAATATGTCCACATAGTTGAATCTCTTGTGCGACTGTTAAAGTAGAGGATGTATAATGTTTTATTTCGTGACTCTATATGAAGCCACACATATTGTAGCGTGGGAGTCAAATTGGGAAGTTTGATTAAGTAAAATGCAGGAGATGAGTACGGTCGTTCAATGACAAATTGATGAATAAAACCATGGTAGGACCATGGCAATACATGTGATCTCATATAAGACCATGGCTGGGACATGGCATTGGCAACGATACATGATCCCGTGTAAGACCACGTCTGGGACCTGGCCTCGGTATGGAATCATGTAAGACCATGACTGGAGCATGGCATCGACGTACGATCTCGTGTAAGACCATATCTAGGATATGGCATCGGCATCGACATGAGTTTCCATGTAAGACCGTATTTGGAATATGGCATTGGTGGTGATATGAAATTTCGTGTAAGACCATAGCGAGGCTATGGCATCGTGATGGCATGTAAGATTATAGCTGGGCTATAATGTTGTGATACGAGTAAGACCGTAGTTGGACTATGGCAATCAAGTAAACGACGTACTCAAACCCGTAAGACATTCTCTAAATTGATAACCAATGGTAAGAGAAATTGGAGTTTAATGTTGAGTACTCGAGTAGACATTAATGTGGAACTTGAGTAAGTGAAGTCATTGTTCGAGATTATGGGTGATAGAAACAATTGTAGCATGAGTAAGCATGAAAACTCGCCTGGAGCGAGCTGTGTGACTACGAAGATATTTCATTAATGATGAATGTTAAATCATATGTATGTAGTCACGAGAATCAAGTTAGTGGCTCTACGACCTCACCCACTTACCACTGTTGAATCATGATGAGATGTTTATGGTAGTCAAGTTGAGTAAGTTTGTATGTGATTAATGCAATATTTATGTTAGCATAATTGAGAATGCTTTGTATCACATTGATACATGATACTCTACTAAACAGAGTAATTGTTGTTGAACATGAGGTTGAAGTCTTAGGGGACTACAATGAATATGATAATGCTATCATCGAGATGAGAAATGAGTAAGGTCCCGTATAAGACCATGTCCGGGGCATGGCCTCGGCATCGAATTGAGATTTCTGTATAAGACCATATTCGGAATATGGCCTCGGTAATGAATGTGAGAATCGTATAAGACCCTATCCGGGATATGGCATTGGAATTTAGAAGTGACTTCATATAAGACCACATCGGGGATGTGGCACTGGCTTCGTACCTACAGTAATGACGATGAATATGAGTCTTTGACTATCCCTAGTGATTAATGGGATAAGTAGATGAGTTCAGAAGTAGAAATGAGAATTATACTAAAGTCATGTGAATGAGTGAGTTCAGGTACTCGTGAATGAGTCACGAAGAAATGAGTACGATATGTGGCTCGGTATGTGCTAAATAAGGGCAAGTGTGAGTAAGTATGGCAGGAAACCTATGACTTGTGTATGGTTAATTAATGCCATGAATGGATTATAATGATCTCCTTGAGTATTATGTATTAATATATGTTGCCTTTCAGGGGTGATGTAGTTGTTCTTTTCATGAATCGTGATCGTGTGAGAATGTTAGTTGATTGTAAAATTAGACAAAACGGTTGTCGATTTGGTTAATTGAAATTGACATTCCTTTATCTCTTTGTAACCTTATTCTGGTACTTTGAGGAGGAAGTTGGTGATGAAACTTTATGTGAGATTCATCTTATATTTCCGCTGATCATGGTTATCTTTGAAGTGTGTGTGTTCTTTGAGTTGTGATAGTCATATCTACTATGATTGCGTTTTTGATTTGATCATAGAAAGGTGATAATTCTAGTATAAGAAGTGAAATCACAAGTTTCACGTTGTGCGATGGGTTTTCGGGCAACCCGAATAGAGTTAATGCATTCGATTGAGATGTCCCTGCTATCGTGAGATGTGACGATAGCAAAAGTTTTAGATTAGCATATCAAGAGAAACTCAGACGAGAGTGTGTTCGAAATATATTCTCAGTGTGGAGAAAAGAGTAGATTGATGTATTGAGATATGATTCGTGTTCTGTGTATATTTACGTATGAATCAATAAGGAGAATGAAATTTTATGCGTACATGAGTAGGGAGCATGATACAGGGGTATGCTCATTGAAATATTTTAACCGTGATGGTTAAGTTGAAAGCCATTAAAGGTATTATTAACTGAAAGTTTTAGTATTGAGTTCAGTATGAATCGAGAAAAAGAGTTTGTAAATTCGTTGTAACATCCTGAATTTTTGGGCCTATGCGTTTAATGGGTGGATATGTTTAATGTGTTAATTTAAGTGTTAGGGGTCCAAATTGGGCTCAGGCTTAGGTAGAGGCCTTGATTAAAATTATCTGTTTGGGCATTATAGGGTTTAAAAGGTAGTATCTATGTTTAAAATATGTGGATAATAAGCAGATAAAGGCTATTATTTAGGAATTTATTTTATGTAGATAATAAGCAGATAAAGGCTAAAATTTAGGGATTTTAATGATTAAAATATATGGATAATATGTTGATAAAGGAGGGAGGAGTTAGAGATAATTAAGTCTCTTTTAGATGAGCTAGTAGATTAAGATAAAAGGAGAAAAGATAGGACTATTCTGCAAGGTTAGGTAAGTGCCAAAATTTCTATAAATAGGGGGAATATCTCTTCAATTTCGGCATTTGGGTTTTTCTCTCATTCTTTTCTCTTCTTCTCTGAGTAAAAGCCGAAAACTCCTAAAGTTCCATCTTTTCTTCATTCTCTGCAAAGCCAGAAATTTCTAAGCCTATTCCCTCATCTTCACTTTGATTCAAAAGCCGAAACTCTTTCCATTCTTTTTCTTCCTAGCCGAAATCTTCAAGTCTCTTCCTTGTTTTCTTTTCTTCTTCTCTTTTCCTCTCAGAAACCAAAACTCCTCACTCAAGTATTTTAAAAGCCAAAGACACATCAGCCTTCTATTGTTCATACTTTTTTCGGGATTTTCCTAAAAGCGGAAATCCCTAGATCTCATCTCCTGTGATTGCCGCATTACTTCTGTAGTGCCTACTTGTGCCGAAATCTGAAGGGAACTTTAGTGGAGTCAATCGCATAGATCTCTAAGTTATAGAATCGTGTTACTTTTTGGATTTCAAGGTAAGGGATCTATTAGTTTTAACGTGTAATTTGGGATTTATTAACCTTGGCCGATTGTTGAAGGGGCTAAATCTTTGTGTGTTTTTCCGGCTTTTGAGCAAGGCTTTACATTGAGGATAATAGATCCGGATAGCAAGGACATCAACTAAGAATATTGGATTTTGCGATAACAGGTGTGTAATACTTCCCCACCATCTAGATCTGATTATTAATGTATGCTCATAAGTTTATATGTTGTGATAAATACCGATATCTCGGTTTAATGTTGGAAACCCGAAAAGGGTGAAGCAAATCACCAGTCGATGAATGTTTGACTTTATATGATAAAAGCATATTGATTTTATGACTGCATGGGTTGGGTTGATGAAAGGAGGAAGTTATACGTTATATGTGTAGCGGTTTATACCGTGATCTGTTATATGTTGTAGCGGCTAATGCCGTGATCTGTTATAAGGGCTTTAGCCATAATATGTTGATGAGCAGCATGACTGCCATCTTGGCGTGTAGCGGTGTGGGTCGATTGTAGAAATCCCCAATGGTGTGAATGGTCAGTGCGGGCGTGTAGCGGATGGAAACCTAGGCAAATGGGTTGGGCCTTGCATATTATTTGTTATTTTTTTTATAAATGGAATTATTAATCTATTTTATGGGCCTAAGGCCAAAATCTAGTGGTGCATGAGGGTTTCACACTGAGTCTCGCGACTCACCCTATTAATTAACCTTTCAGGTGATACCTAGTGCTTCGGACTGGGCTGGAGAGGAACGCAAGGTGGCCATGCAAAAGACCAACTGGATCCAGCAAAAAGTCTCAAGTTAATACTTTATATTTTTAATTAATGGATTTTAAATCTCGTGGTAATAAGGCTATGGGCCACTAGTTTATGTTTTGTTTTATTTTGAGCTTTAATTACTTTTAGTTATTTAAATTCTTATTGAACTAATGTATCTATTTAAATTTGGGTTTTTAATTTATAAAGGAATATTTTATTTAAACGATCAACTATTAAATTTCTCTCGAATAAGAAGATAAACTTTAGAAAAATATTTTTTCTGAAAATACGACATGTTCTTGCAAAATTTTTAGTGACATACCAGATCCGGTCGTGGTGTTTGGGCCGGGTTTGGGGTGTTACATTCGTATAGTGTACTAATGAAATTGAAAGGTGTTTTAATACCCGAGTGTAAAGAGGTAGTTTACATCTTTGAATGGTTAGAATTCCGTCGAAAGAGATTGTTAGATTGGTGATCCTAAGACGATCACTTTTGTGACTGAGTTGTGAAATAGAGGTTATAATATAAATTGTGGGAAAACGTCATGTGTTTTCTGAATCCTAATGAGACAGAGTTTCTAATGCTGCAGAAGATTTGAATGTGAGTTAATGAAAATGGCTTGAACTATTTCAATGGTGCGTATAGTTATTGAAATACTTCTCAGATAGTAGACATAGTACAGCCGTCTAGATGGAAAATTCTTGTTAAAGTGATGTAAATTAGTCAATCGATTGACCTTAGTTGGTAATATCCTGGTTCCAGCAAGGTAAATAACTAGAGCAAGTTTTCCTTTCGAGACAAAGGAGTTCAGAAGTGAAATAATGGATGGTATTTTAATTAAGCTCTAAATGAGTTTGACTAAGGCTACATTCTCCATTGCTTTTGGGATGAACTTTTCCACAAAAAAAGTGCTTTTCTCTGAAAAGCAATGAAGAACAGATATCAGTGGAGCAAATTTTCTAACTTTTTTGAAGTGCTTTTTCACAAATGAAAAAACAGAAAATTTTAGCTTTTCTGAAGCCAAAAGTGCTTTTGGCTGGTATTTTACCTTTGTAACCTTATACTTTTTCTCCTTCAAGTTAGATTTTTTCCCCTTTTTCCTTTGTCTGAACTTCTACTCTGGTTCTTTGTTCCTCTTCTCTTCTCCACGGTAAGTTTATTTTTTTCTTCTCTTCTTCTTCTAATTGTTCATTATGCTTTAGTTTTTTTCTGATTGTTTGATTTTATGAAATAATTATGAAATATAGTTTAATTTTTCACATTTCTTTCATCTTTTCTCTTTTGCTTGTACCCCTTTTCTGATTGTTTACTTTTATATCGGGGGTGGCGTTGCTTATGTAAGGGCAGCATGTGAAGCTAGCTTGAAATGCCTTGGTTTGGACTGGATTGATCTTTATCATCAGCATCGGGTTGACACCAAGGTCCCTATTGAAATCACAGTAAGTTGCTTTCTGATCTATCCTTTTCCTCATTTTTTCTTTACTTGAATCGAGTCGAAGTAAGAGTCCAATACTGTATCGACAGATTACCTTTAAGGTTTATGCTAAAAATGGGAAATTTTATTGTTTTGTGATCCATAAGAGACTAACCTGTTTTGTGATCCAAATTATTTATTTTGTGATCCATAAGAGACTAACCTGTTTACATAAGGTTTACTTCATTCTTTATTCTTTTTTTTTGACATTTTATATCTATTTTCATTGAGTTTTGCCTTCTGAACCATTATTTTAGCATCATTATTACGTAGAAAACTCAACAGTAAAAGGTCTTGATGCATTGACATGTTTTCCCTTTTCAATTTGATGAATGCTATTTTGGGAAAAGCAAAAGGACTAATGATTTCTATGCTCTGACCAGATAGCAGAGTTGTAGTTTTTCCCTCACAAGAGTAGAAGTAAAACATTTAAAAAGTTTATGAATTTATATTTTTCAAATATTCCAAGCTTTAGTAAGAGTTCACTTTTATTCTTTTGTGCATTTTGATATTTGTGACAACCATTCATTTTATAAATATTGGATATAGCGGTTTTTGTAGCCAATTAATTAATTTCTCCTAAATAAATACTTTATTATAGCTTTTCAGGCTGATCTTATTTGTCAAAACATGGACTGTGGTATATAAACTTTTTTCTTCTTTAATTGATCTTGCTGAAGCCTCTAAGTGAGCAATTGTTTTGTGGGTTGTTAAGGTTTTACTTTTTCTCCTTTCTTTGATTTTAAATTCCATTTACTCAGTAATTAATAAGGTGATTAGGAATACTTTCTCATCCTTGCCGATTTTTGTGCGATTCAAGCATTACTTTGTTGGTTATTGCGTTTTAGATTGAGTGATATGTCTATGCTTTTCCCATTTTAATGGAATAAGACTTACATTTTTTCCGTTCGCAAAAAGGCAAAAATAATTTACTACTGAAATAAGAAAAGTAGATATTCCCATAAAACCTAATAAAAGAGGCATCGGGGAGCTTAGTCAATCAAAGCACCCAACCTTGGTCATTTTAACTTGATTTACAATTTGGATGTGAATGAATTTTTATACATTTCCATTATATGGGATCTACTTCATGGTTATTATTTAAGATGGTTTATTATTGTAACAGATTTACAATTTAAAATCTTTTGTATCATATGTTTGGCTATGTTAAGGTTGGCTTCTCTGGTGGCGTGTTAAGCTTGTAAAGTGTTTAGTGCAGAACATTGTGGTGGATATCTCATTCAATCAATTAGGAGGCTATGCACCTTGTGCTTTCTTGAGCAGGTAGGTTTCACCATAAAAATTTAGGTGTGAATGAAATATGTTTTTCTTACAAGTTAGTTCTGTTCATGTAACACCCCAAACCCGGCCCATTTGTTACGACCGAATTTGAGATGCCACTGCGGAAAAACGTTTAAAGACTGATTTCACTTTTGGGAAAAACATTAAAAATTTTGTCATTTGAAAACCATGTCCAATTAAAAATTCTAAATAATATAAGCTTGACAAAAATATCCAAATTAAAAGCACTTCCCAATAATAATTTAATTGTCGTCTAGCTTAAACATAATAAAAATGCTCAAATAGAAATACTTAAATACTTTAACTGGGCCTTATTACAATAAATAATTAAACAAAAGTTCTTAGTAATAAACTGAATAAAATAAAGAAGATGTCTTCTGCATGGGCCACCTCGTATCCACTCCAACCCGGTCCAATCACCACGAATCATCTGCGATGTTTAATAAAAATTGGGTGAGTCATACAGACTCAGTGTGTAATTAATCCACTGAATTCCACCCACATGTTAACCACATATTAACCCATATATCAGATAACAAATATCATATTCACATGTTAACACATTACTGGGCTTGGCCCATATTCATATCACATTCATCTAATAGGATAGTTAACCACATAATTTCCACATCTTGGGCTTAGCCCATTTCCACACCGATCCACATTCATATCTTTGGCTTTGCCCATTTTTACATTAATCCACATATCATATTGGGCTTGGCCCATTTCCACATATGTTCACATACGAAATCATGCAATTATGAAGCCCAACTCAAACCTAGGGTCCATCCGCTACACACCCCCTTATCCAACCTACCACACACCGGGATTATCAAATCACCCTCTCCTTTTCACTCCAAAGGCAATCACCGCCCCACGTGAAATTAAGCACAATAGTCCACAACGCGACCTCGATCGCGCCAATCCACGATGTAGCCGTAGCTAACACCAAAACCACGATGGGACACATAGTCACTCATCAACCACGATATGGCACATAGCCGATATCAACCACGATGAGGCACATAGCCACTCATCAAGCCACGCGAACTAAATCACAATTAATCCACAACGTGACCTCGATCCAACGTCAATCCACGATGTAGCTCAAGGCTAACATCAAAAACCACGACGGGACACATAGTCACTCATCAACCACGATATGGTACATAGCCGATATCAACCATGATGAGGCACATAGCCACTCATCAAGCCACGCGAACTAAATCGCAATTAATCCACAACGTGACCTCAGTCAACGTCAATCCACGATGTAGCTCAAGGCTAACATCAAACCACGTACTCGAAGTACACCCGTACCTTCTTTCATATCCCAACCCATGCACATGCCACATAAAATAATGATACAATGTAATGATGCATGAGCATGTTCATCAAGCATATTATCACATATTCATATTAATAATCACATATCATCAGGTTTGGTACTTACCGGATTATCGACATACCCCTTGAGGGTATCCTTATCACAATTTCCACTGCACTAGTTAGCACATTCATAACACATACACATTTCACATACATATCATATACCCGAAAACGGTGGGTTAATCACACACCTGATCACTTGGAGAACTATGCTTTCGATACTGATGCTATCACTAGGCGATACTACGGCTATTTGCCTACTTTCTTGTTCTGACGCTGGTCCACACCCCGGTGGCCAATCCCTAACTGCCGAGACAGATCTCTTCTTAAACTTCGGGATAGGGACCTTCCTTTTCCCTTCTTGAATGGTATTCGCCTCCATCAACACACTTAATCAGAACAATCGATTTAATCATCAATATACGAATTCTTAACCAAATATCCACAACTTATCATACTTACAGGAAGGGTTTAAAAAATCCCAAAAGCTTGATCTAATGCTTAGATCCTTAATCCCTACATTTGATTAATCACCTACTACTTTAATAAAAAGCCATTCGGCCATAAATCCAAATCCTAGTAGGATTAGTATACTTAAACTTACCTTTTTTTCGTTTGACTTAAGAATCAAGTCTTGAAATCTCTGCTATACTCTTCTTGCATTCGGCCAAGCATTGAATCAATTAACTTGGTTAGTTTTCGGCTTTTGGAATAATTAATGAACACATATATTTACCAAACATGGCCTTGGCCGAATACTATAGACACTTACCTTGTGGATTTTAAATCCGAAACTCACCGAATAACTAGGGAACACGTGGCCTATGGTGTACCTTCGGAAAGAACTTCTCCTTCCTTGTAGTCGACACTTAGTAAATCCCGAAAGATCTCTTCAAAGTTTCGGTAACAAGATATTAATGGGGTTAGTCCTAGATTTCGACAAATCTTAAGAAAAAAGGATGAAACCGAATGAGATCTTACCCTTACTTGAAGAAATCGATTGCACCTTCACTTCAACCTTCAGAGATTCGGCTATGGCTAGATGATGATCTCACAACTTTCAGCTTTTGGAGGGATTAGAAACAAAGAGAAGGAAGAATAAAGATAGAGGATTCGGCTAGATCACAAGGTATTTCGACTTGGCAAAAATAAAAGAAGAAGAAGATTTGGTGAAGAGAATTCGGCAGAGGCTTTCAAAGAAATGCAGATAATAATAATGCAAATGGCCTCTCTTTTCCTTTTATAGCCGAAATTATCATCTAAGGAGTCCCTTACTTGGCCACCACTCCTCTATCGATAAACTTTATCCTTTAATATCACTTAAAAAAAAAACATAATTCAAGGAACTATCCTTACTTAGCCGAAATTATTAAACTCAAAGTCCCTTACTTGGCCATCACTTCTCCCTTATTTTCCTCTTTATCTCTTTATTCAAATTAAAAGAATTTAATCCAACAATTATCTCTTGAAAATAATGATAAATAAATCCCTTATTTATCCACTATTTATAAAATAAAAAAACTCCTAATTTATAGCCATGTGCCGTCCACCTCTCTGCTCCTTGTAGCAAAATAAAATTTCTTTTATTTGCTTCCCATGTGACTCGAACTTAGGCCCATTCCTCTTGCATATGGCGCCATTTCCATATGCCCTAAGTGGCATCTTGGACCACTTTTCCAAGCCTGTGTTGTGTGTCAAATTTCACAAACTTTTTCTTTTAAGGCCACCTTGCCTTAATTTCCCCTTTTAAACCTTAAAACTCGTCATTTCTAGGTCATTTCTAAGTTTCCAAAAATTTTTTTATCGGCTCTGTAAACTTGAGATTTCCTTACATTTCCATGATATTTCCTTACAAGACATTTCCTTACATTTCCAAGACATTTCCTTACATTTCCATGACATTTCCTTACAAGACATTTCCTTACATTTCCAAGGTTCTAAAAATGTTCACTTTCCTCTTTTAAACTTAACATTTCCATACATTTCCAGGTTTCCAAAAGTGTTCAAAATATATTCATAACACATAAGATATGTCATTTCGTACAATTAAACCAAAAATACATAGGCCCTTTTCAGGATGTTACAGTTCATTTGTAAATTGAAATAAGGATATGCAATGTTTAGTTGCTAGTATATATTGGAAACATTTTGATGCAGACACATCTTTATGTTTCTTGGGTTTGGATCTTTTGGTGCGTTTCTAGTGTTTCTTCTTTGGAAGTAAAAAAAGTTGCTTCCATTCCATTTGTTGAGAAATTTGTGGGATGAATGTATTCTTCTAGGATCTTTGAAACTTTACTATGTCAAGTAAGGAAATTCACCTAATAATTTCTGCAATGTTTATATTTTATTTAGTATAATTGACAAATAGTTTTCTGTTTACTTTCCCTAGTCATTTCTTGTATAATCTCTCTTTCTCTTTCTCATGCACAATAAATAGATGGCAATACTTCTGTTACCAGCTTTGTGGTTATTACTTGTTTACAGTCCATAATTTCCTAAAATATTATGCAGTTATTACTTATTTTCTTGTTTCATGGACTTCTATTATTTGCAATTATCTAGCCTTACACTTTTTTCCCTTTCTTTCTAAATTCGTAAGGGGGAGGAGCTACAAAAGCTGATCGGATCAACAACTTATATTGAGTGTAGTGCAAAAACGCAAGAGGTATACGTTGTTTTCTAAATATGTTTGTATCTGAAAGTGAGAAAGGAACACATTAATTGCAATATTAATGTTTCTTTGCTTTTTTTTTCTTTTTTTTAAACTGTTGGAAGCTAAAGAAGGAACCATTTTCGTTGCCTCTACTTCTCTTGGTCATCAAGAAGGTAATTGTCAACTTTTCATAGGATTTAATGTTAAAAAACTAATATTAAATGGCCTCTTCATAGCTGCCACCATTAGAATTGTTTCGGTAGATTAAAGGTATTTATTTTATTCATTGAATTTTGCCTATTGTTTTAGTTTAGTATTGGAGATTTACTTACTTCAATACACATATCTTATAGTTTATTTTTTTAGCTGTCACAGTTTATAGATGAGATGATGTTTATGATCTGGTATATTGCTTGGATATGCTCTGCTAATTTATATTACCTGGGACAAGTCTGAAAATATGTCGGACATGGGTAGGATCGATCATAGTATGCTTGGATACTTTTTTTATGTTGCTAACAGTGATTTTGATTTTGATTGAGAAAAAAGTTGATTTTCTTAGGATCTTATCTTGATTTTGATACACATGTAAAAACATATACTTATGTGACATTTGATTTTCTTGATTGCTTTACTGGCTGAAACAAATCTGTTCGTATACATAATAGATGAGTACTTCGGCGATTGAAGTTAGTGGTGAAAAAGTGAAAGCAATATGGGATAAGAGATTGACAGAAATATTTTGTGATATTTGTATTAAAGAGATATTGAAAGGCAATAGGCCTGGTACTCATTTCACAAAAGATGGATGGTTGAAAATAATGACCAACTTTGAGAAAGAAGCGGGCAAGGTTTTTTCAAAAAAACAACATAAAAATAGGTGGGATACCTTAAAAAAAGAATGGAAAGCTTGGAAGAAACTTAAAGGCGAAGATACTGGTCTAGGGTGGAATCCTATAAAAAGAGCCATTGATGCACCAGATGATTGGTGGGAGAGTAGGCTAAAGGTACATTACTAATTATGAATATTTTTGTTTTTATCTTATTTATGAGGTTATTGATAATTACTGTTATTAAACTATCATCTTATATGTAGGTTGTGCCTGAAGCTCAAAAATTTAGAACATCGGGCATTGATCCTGAATTCGAATGGAAGTTGGACCAAATGTTCATAGGGATAGTTGCAACAGGTGATAAAGCATGGGCACCTTCTTCTGGTACACTCCGTAGTGATTTTTTTGAGGATGTTAACAATGAAATACCTGAAGAGAATGAAGAAGAAAATGTGAGAAATGATGTTCACATTTTAAATGATGTTCACATTTCAAATGATGTTCAAATTGATGGAAACGGTCAAAAAAGAAAAAACCCTGAGATATCAAGTTCACATTTTAAAACTGGAATAAAGAAATCCTCAAAGCAAATTGGAGGGGCTGCAAGATTGTCGATCAAATAGAAAAATTATGCAATGCAAATGACAATATGAGTCAAGCCACATCTAGTTTGACTCCTGTTATGGATCCATATGGTATTCCACAAGCAGTCAAAGTGCTCGACAGCATGTCAGAAGAAGTTCCAGAAGCTAGTCCGCTATACTTTTTCACACTTAGATTGTTGTTCAATAAGGACAAACGAATTATGTTTTTATCAATTAATCCCATGATTAGAACTTTGTGGCTTAAGACGGAAATGGAGGATAGTTGAAAATTTTCTGATATTCTAGGGTTCAGAGATATCTATTATGTGACTAAACAAAAATGCTAAACTAGTTTTATCAATAGTTATTTATGTTTGGTTTTTAGATATTGAATTTATCTTCTACTTATTTATGTATAATCTAGTTTTATCAATGGTTGTTTATGTTTGTTTTTTGGATATTGAATTTATGTTCTACTTATTTATGTTGTTTATGTTTGGTCTTTGGATATTGAATTTATGTTCTACTTATTTATACTAAATTAGTTTTATCAATACTTGTTTATATATGATTTTGGATGTTCAAATTTTTTCACAGGTGATGAGTATAGTTGAGAATTACGGCGGTGATGAAAGGGAAAAGAAAAAGATTTTACAACGCATAGAATGTTTTAACCGATTATTTGTTGTTGCATCTTCTTCCGTGTAATTATATTATGAGAAGTATATATTGAAGCAACCATGCATGAATTCAAAAAAATCAGGTCAGACATGGATTCGAGAGATCCTTGACGGTCACGAATCACGTTGTATGATTAATTTTAGGATGTCTAAAATGGTATTCACAAGTTTGTTGAGAGTTTTGGAGACAAGATACAACTTGCAAACTTCAAGAAACATATCTTCTAGTGAAATGTTGGGAATTTTTATACATCTTGGGCACTTGGTGCAAAAGTTTCCCAATGTCGAGAAAGATTTCAAAGGTGCGGATCAACAATAAGTCGATACTTTGCAATTGTGCTTGAGAAAGTTTCAAGGATGGCCACTGATCTAATTGCACCCGAAGATCCTTTTTTAGCTCAATACCCGAACAAATACTTAATGATTCTAGATATATGCCGCATTTTAAGGTTAAAATTTAGTTTTATCTTATTATATTTTTAATATTTTTGGTTGACTAAAAATATGCACGAGACTAATATGATTATTTTTTCAAGATTGCATAGGTGCAATTGATGGTACTCATATTGCCGCTATTCTTCCACCAAATGAACAAATTCCCTATATTGGAAGAAAAGGTATCCCGACTCCAACTGTTATGGCAGTATGTGATTTTAATATGTGTTTCACGTTTGTCATGGCTGGATGGGAAGGGTCGGCACATGACACTAGAATATTTCTTGATGCAATTCGAGAACTGAAATACAAATTTCCGCACCCACCAAATGGTTAGATATTTTATTTATATGTGATTTTTTAAATAATAAAATATAAGTTCTTTAATTGATAATTTTTATAAAAATAATTCTTGAATTAATTGTTTGTTATATTTTGAAATGTAGGAAAATATTATCTAGTTGATTCTGGATATCCTCAAATGAAAGGTTATCTTGGACATATAGAGTCGTGATATCATTTACGACTTTCGTAGAGGTAGACCAAAGATCACGGTAAAGAAGAGATATTCAATCATTCACATTCATCATTACGTAGTGTGATTGAACGAACTTTTGGTGTTTTGAAAAAAAAAATGGGCCATTTTAAGGGATATGCCAAGTTATAGTTTTGAAAAGCAAACGATGATCGTTGTTTCTACAATGACGATACACAATTTTATCCGAAAACATGCCGGTCGAAATGATGCAGATTTTATGGAATACGAAGTTATTAACTGGGCATATGAGAATATTATTGATTCAGAAAATGTGCATGGTCGAGAAAGTGATGATGATGACGACGACGATGATGATGGTGATGATGATGGTGAATCAAACAATTCAAGTGGTTTTGAAATGGAATTAACAAGAGATGCTATAGCATCTAGTTTAATGAATTCACTTTAAATTGTAAATGCTATTGTAAATTTTTTAGTATTTATATTTGGTATATAAATATTATCCCTTTTTGAAACTCTAATACAAATATATGTAATATTTTAATTTGTCAAGTTTATGTTTTCTATGTTATGTTAATATCTAAAATGAGTTATATATTCAAATACATTTTAAAATAAAATAATACAAATGTGTTAAAAGCATTAATTAAAAATAAAAAATAATTTTTAAAATAATACAATTGTGTCAATATCTAATTCCAAATATATAATTATTATATTTAAATATTTAAATATAGTTTATATATTCTTTAAATTTAATAAAAAATTAATATTAATTAATTAGAAATATTTAAAATTAATATTATATATTAAAATATTAACAATAAGTTATAATAAATTATTTTTTCATGTTTTTGCTAAAATATCATAATATTAACTAATTTGAACATTATTTAAATACATATTTCTTACTTTATAATATCATGTCTAAAATGGACATTTTATTTCTCAAAAGCGCTTTTTGACAGCAATACCAAACACTCAAATTTTCAAAAGCACTTCTCAAAAGTACTTTTCCACAGCACTTTTCAAAAGCACTTTTCAAAAGCATTGCCAAACTAGCCCTAAGACATTAAAATTCAGGTCGAATAAGATTTCCTTTATTGATGTTACCTTGAGGTAGAAATTGTATGTTGATGAATTCAGAACTTATACAAAAGGTTTTGGTATGAGACTTAATAATAGCATGTCTACTCATGCAAGACTAAGAAAAGGTGCAATTATATGCATAAATATTTTGACAATTGAGTACATTTCACGATATGATTGAGTTTATGGTCAGAAGTAGTCGACCACTAAAAGCTGAATTTTCAAAGCTTGCAAGTCAGGACTATTACAGTCAGTGAATATCCTAGTGATAAAGTGAGATAAAATACAATAGATTTCAAATTTGAAGTGACTTGTTTTCCAACGAGGGGGATGTCATCTGAATTTTAGTGAAGTGTGCGATAAAGATCCGAATGATCATTTTGGCATGTGCCGAGTTCATAGTTATAAGATTTCTGAGTATATGTGCCCGGGAGGAAGAGTAATCTAGGTCTCAAGTGGTGCTTTGACCTTGTGTACTACAGCTTAAAGGTTGTTGGTGAGAGAAACTTGAGGATAAGTTGATTTGTGATTTTGAAGAGTTGATGGAAACGTTTTAAGAATGTTGGTAGCAACTCCTCCTGATAAGATTTTCGGGGACGAAAATCCCTAAGGGGGGAGAACTGTAATAGCCCGATTTAGGGGCTAGTCAGAATAGTGATCTCGGAAATCACTAATCTGAATTTAGAAAAATTATTTTCATGTTATTTTATGTGTTATAACATGTTTATAAAGATGCATGAAAAATTTAGTGCTTTAATTTTAGCGATTTCTTGCTTAATCGCGAAAAAGGACTAAATCGCATTAAGTACGAAAGTTCTATTTTATTTGCTAGAGGTGCCAAATAGCTATGGATTATAAATTGGAAGTCCCAAATGTGCAATTTGGCCTTGTTAAGTGAGTTGGCCGGCCATATGGTGTATAGGGGACAAGTGCATTTATTATGATTAAATGTTGGTGATATTAGTTGGAAAGATGAATAAAATAAGATGATATAAGCAAAAGTTATCATCTTTTTATTTAGTCTTCTTCTCCAACCGAAAATATCAACCATGGGAGGGCTTTGAAAGCTTAAAAATTTCAGCATCTCATTTTCTCTACAAGTAAGTCAATTTGATGGTTATTTTTGATGATTTTTGTATTTTTAGAGTCCTCAAAGCTTAAGCTAGCTAATGAGAGGACTAGTTTGCAATATGGTTGAAAGTCTAGGGACTTACCATGATAGAGTTTATGTTGTTTGATGAGTTTTTATGGAATAAAATGAATGATAGGATGATGATAAACAACTTTTGTGAAAGGTGTTGTTATGAAAACACCTAATTGGGACAAAAATGAAAAAGTTGTAATTTGTTCATTAAGGCATGAAATAGTTGGAATTTTGGATAGTTGTAAGAGGATTAAATGTTTAGCTAGGCTTGTTTAATAAGAAAATGTGATGAAAATTTATTTACGAGCCTAGGGGCAAAATCGTAATTTTTGCCAAAGTATAAAGGCAAATTAGTCATTTTTGCCTAAGTGTAGATTATGGTGTATTATGATTTATAAGTGATTAAATGAGTAAATTCCATTTTTCTAGATCAAAGAAAATGAGATTCGGACCTAGAACGGGTGAAAAGAGAAATGTGGGCAAAAAGTCTCTTTCGACCCATTCGACATCGAGGTAAGTTCATATGCTAAATTATGAAATTTAAGCGAAGTACTTAGCATTTTGATGTTGTATGGATTGTTTAATTGCCTCTATGTATACATTAAGTACGTTTTGACGGAATGTCGAGAAATGAGATTCTTATTTTTAATTTAAGACGAGTGGGAAAAGAAATTAGCATGATATGATGATAATTTAAGTCACGTGCAAGACCATATTGGAATATGGCCTCGGTGTAAGAATTTGTATAAGACCATGTCGGGGACATGGCATCGATATGTTAATGCGTGTAAGACCCTATCGGGGTATAATGTCAATATGACATAATGTGTATGAGACTCAAGAGTGTTATTTAACAATTTGAGTGATTCAAGGGGTATGTTGTAAAAGAGAAAGTATGTGGTTGTACCATGAAAAGCACAAGTATGTGTTAGGACTGAATTGAGGTAAATTCGGTATATGATGAACTCCTGGTGGGTTATGTGTAATCAATGCACCTCAGATGCATAAGTTATATTTATAAATGCATTGTGTGAATGCGAATGAGTATCGTAGAAAGTTAAGTAAGAATTGTAGTGTGTGAGGATGTTCCCGGATGAAGATTTGAAATAGAGAAGTACATTTGGATAACTATCCATGAATGTATAATAACGGTGAGCTATGTGCGATATCACCTTATTGATGGCTAGTAATAGGCTGTGTGCGATACCATCAACTATATTATTAACGATGGGCTGTGTGCGTTACCACCTGATTAATCATTAATCGATGGGCTGTGTGCGATACCATCGCTTATAAAAAATCATTTGGTGGGCTAAGTGCGAAACCACCATAAGTATAAATGATTGGTGGGCTATGTGCGATACCACACTATTAGAGATCGATGGTGGGCTAAGTGCGAAACCACTGAGAGATTAGTAGTATGAGTGGCTTATTGAAAATGCTTGATGTGTTGTTTTATGTGACCATGTGGTGACCAGTGCAGGAATGTATGCTAATTAACACGAGTAACTGGCTTGTGGCATGGTTAGAATGTGGTAAGAGATAGAATGAGTAAGTTTCAAGAATGGTTGAGTAAGTAACCATGAGTTTAAGAGTAACACTCATTATAATACCTTGTGGTTGGATATATTCAATGAATATCAGTATTTGTCAGTTATATGCAGATGAACTTACTAAGCATTATTGCTTACTCCTTTCCTTTTTCCCATCTCTTATAGGTTAATTTAACTAGCTCGGGTTGGAGGTCATGGAGATGTTTTCACACTATCAAGTAGACGCTTGGTATGATGTTTCAAGTTCTTATGAGTCATGGCATGTATAGGGACCTCTTTTAAAGTTGACTAAGTCATAGTTAATATAGCCAAATGTGTTTGCCTAAGTGAGTTATGATTTGGTTGTGAATAGCCCTAGATGATGGCTTAAGTCGATTGTAATCATGATAGAAATGGTTCTCCCTTGTGTTTGGGATGACGATTTCATTGTATGAATTAAATGTTTTTAATTGAAGAGTTATATTGATGCTATGTGAAGTTATGTGATGATGTATGAATGTATGCAAATGAGAGTGGCAAAGGCTTGGTAGATAGCCTGCTAATCTCCCACATGGGTAGACACACGGGCGTGTGTCTAGACCGTGTGGGAGGCACGGTTAGCACATGGGCGTATGCCCCAAGCCGTGTGGATAAGTCAGAATGCCAAGGTATTTAGTCAGTGTCGACCATGGGTGGAAGACACGGGCATGCCTTAGTGGTACACGGGCGTGTGGCCCCTGTTTTGATGAAAAATTTCTCGAGTTTGTAAAAATTTCGAGACTAGTTCCAAAACCTCTCGGAGGTATGTTTAAGGCCCCGTAGGCCGATATTGAGTAAGTGATAGGTTTAAATAAAATTTTATAGCCCGTTTCGAGGTGTTAAGTGTGATAAGTTAGGTAATACCTCAAACCCGGTTCCGGATTTGGACACGGGTAAGGGGTGTTACCCGACCTATAGGCACGGGCATGTCGCATACCCGTGTGACTTACTCAGTTTCACCCACGGCTTTTTGGCACGGGCATTTCAAATGCCCGTGTCACTTACTCAGTATCAACCACGGTCGTATCGCACGGCCGTGGCCTTTTATCACAGCCCATGTTTTTGAGTCAGTTTCGACCACGGCTGTGTCGCACTACCGTGGCATTTTATCGGAGCCCGTGTTTTGGGGAAAATTTCTGTCCTTGGCCCACACGGTCTCTGCCACACCAATGTGCCTACCCGTGGTGTCCACACGGCCACAGCCATGCCCGTGTGTAAGGCCGTGTGGTATGGAAACCTGCGCTCATTAATCTGGTTAGTTTTTAGTTAGGTTCTAAAAATAAAAAATATGAATATTAATGGGGTTAGTGTTCGGGTTGCCTCCCGAGAAGCGCTTGTTTAGAGTCCTAAGCTAGACTTACCTTGTATCTGCTCTTTATGGAGGTTCACTGAGCTGAAGCTCCTCTCTAATATCTCTAAAATCCTCACCGTTACATAGTTTAAGTCGTTGACCATTTACCTTGAATGTGCCATGAGTCGGATGAGTTACCTCGATTGTGCCATAGGGAAAAATGGTTTTGACTACGAATGGACCCTACCATCTTGATTTTAGCTTTCCAGGAAACAATTTGAGCTTTGAATTGTATAGTCGAACAAGATCTCCCACTTCAAATTGCTTCGGTTGCTTCAAACGAGCATCATGGCGTCGCTTTGTTGCCTCCTTATATAAACATGAGTTCTCGTAGGCATTAGCTCGCCACTCATCTAGCTCGTTCAACTGCATCATTATTTTCTCACCTGCAAGTTTAAGATCATAATTTAAGAATTTTATAGCCCAAAATGCTTTGTGCTCTAATTCAAATGGTAGATGACAACTCTTTCTGTAGACAAGTTTGTATGGGGATGTTCCTATGGGAGTTTTAAAAGCGTTTCTATAGGCCCATAAAGCATCGTCTACTTTTAATGCCCAATCTTTCCTGTTTGATTCTACTGTTTTCTCTAGAATACGCTTAAGCTCACGATTTGCTACTTCCACTTGTCCACTGGTTTGAGGGTGATAAGGGGTAGCTGTTCTGTGGTGCACTCCATATTTCTTTAAGAATTTATCAAATTGAGTATTACAAAAATGAGTACCCCTATAACTAATAATTGCTCTAGGTGTTCAAAATCGAGAGAAGAGTTTCTTAAGAAATCTCACTACCACTCTAGCATCATTAGTAGGTAAAGCTTGAGCTTCCACCCATTTTGACATATAATCAACTGCTACTAAGATGTATTTATTCCCAAATGAGCTAGGGAATGGACACATAAAATCAATACCCCATACATCAAATATTTCACATGATAGGATATATGCTTGAGGCATTTCATCGCGTTTAGAGATATTACCTGTTCTCTGACATCTATCACATGAAGCAACATACCTGTTAGCATCCTTGAACAGAGTGGGCCAATAAAAACCAGATTCGAGCATTTTATGTGCTGTCTTAATCCCACTATAATGTCTTCCTGATGGTCCTGAATGGCAATGTTCTAGTATTTTGCTTGCTTCTGCCTTTGTAACACATCTCTGAATTACTTGATCTGCACATATACGAAAAAAGAAAAGGGTTCTCCCAAAAATAGTTTTTCACATCAGCAAAGAATCGTTTCTTTTGAGTATGTGTTAACACTTTTGGCAGGATGTTAGCAGCTAAATAATTCACAATATCTGCAAACCAAGGTACCTCGGAGTTGGAAATAGCAAAGAGTTGTTCTTCAGGAAACGAGTCATTTATCTCACTTTCATCGAGTTCTTTGATATGTGGATTTTCAAGTCTAGAAAGATGGTCTGCCGCGAGATTTTTAGCTCCTTTATTATCCTGAATTTCCAAATCAAATTCCTGTAAGAGTAAAATCCATCTTATGAGTCGAGGTTTTGCATCAGATTTAGTTAAAAGATAACGAAGAGCTGAATGGTCAGTGTAAACGACAACTTTAGATAATATCAAATACTGTTTAAATTTATCAAATGCAAAAACCACAGCTAGCAACTCTTTATCTGTGGTGGTGTAATTTTCTTGTGCGGCCGTCAATGATTTGCTAGCATAATAAATTGGCTGAAAATGCTTGTCTCTTCGCTATTCCAAAATCGAACCTACTGCAAAATCACTCGCATCACACATTAGTTCAAAGGGTAAATTCCAATCAGGTGCAATTATAATAGGAGCATTTATTAATTTATTTTTTAGGGTATTAAATGCATCTAAACATTCCTGATCAAAATTGAAAGGCACATATTTTTCTAGTAATTTAGTTAAGGGCTTAACTATTTTAGAAAAATCCTTAATAAATCTTCTATAAAATCCAGCGTGTCCTAAAAAACTTCTAATAGCCTTAACTAAACTAGGAGGAGGTAATTTTTCTATGGTTTCAATTTTTGCTTTATCAACCTCAATCCCTTTACTAGAAATTTTGTGACCTAACACAATCCCTTCTCGAACCATAAAGTGACAGTTTTCCCAATTAAGCACAAGGTTCATTTCCTCACATCTCATTAGAACTCTTTTTAAATTTTTAAGGCAAAGGTGGAAAGAATTACCAAATACTGAAAAGTCGTCCATAAATACCTCCATAATATCTTCTACAAGTTCATCAAAGATGGCTAGCATGCATCACTGAAAAGTAGCAAGAGCATTACATAATCCAAAAGGCATTCTACGATAAGCAAACGTACCATATGGACATGTAAATGTTGTCTTTTCTTGATCCTCAGGAGCTATTGGGATTTGGAAGTAGCTAGAGAGTCCGTCCAAGAAGCAATAGTACATATGCCCAGATAATCTTTCTAACATCTGATCTATGAATGGCAAGGGAAAGTGATATTTTCTCGTGGCATCATTTAATTTCCTATAATCAATGCAAACTCTACAACCTATGACTGTCCTTGTCGGAATCAATTCATTCTTCTCGTTGGCTATAACAGTCATGCCTCCCTTCTTTGGAACAACTTGCACAGTGCTTACCCAAGTACTGTCAAAAATAGGATAAATAATTCAAGCATCTAGAAGTTTAATTACCTCGGCTTTAACAACTTCCTTCATGTTGGGATTTAATCGTCTTTGAGGTTGCACACATGGTTTATATTCATCTTCCATTAAAATTTTGTGGGTGCAAAATGATGGGCTTATCCCTTTAATGTCAAAAATTTTCCAAGCTATGGCTCTTCTATGCTCCTTTAGTACCTGTATTAACTCGTCTTTCTCATTGGGTTCCAATTCTGAAGAAATAATTACCGGTAGTGTAGAATTATCTCCGAGGAATGCATACTCTAAGTGATTTGGTAACTGTTTCAATTCCAATTTGGGGGGCTCTTTAATAGAGGGTTTTTGTTTTAGTTCGTCATTTATTTCAATGCCCTCATACTTCTTTTGTCTTGGGGAAGAAATTTTTACCTCCCCCATCTCATTGGTATCGTCATCGGCCTCCTCTCCTTGGGCAAGACACAGTTCCAACGTGTCTTTATGTATCATTTCCTGAAAAGAATCTTGAATAGAATGACCAATAGCATCGATAAAATAACAGGAATCATCTTGCTCTCTAGAGTATCGCATAGCATCATAAATTTTAAAAATAATTTCCTCGTCACCTGTCCTGTGCATAAGTTTACCATCACCTATATCAATAACATCCCTAACAGTAGCTAAAAATAGGCGTCCTAAAATTAAGGGCACCTCAACGTCCTCATCCATGTCAAGCACAACAAAATCAACAGGGAATATGAATTTATCAACTTTTACCAAAACATCTTCAATAATTCCCCTAGGATATTTAATAGATTTATCAGCTAATTGGATACTCATCCTAGTGGGATTTGGTTCCCCAATACCAAGCTACTTGAACATTTTATAAGGCATTAAATTAATACTGGCACCTAAATCAGCTAATGCTTTCTCAATATTTAAACTACCAATTAAACAGGGAATAGTGAAACTTCCTGGATCTTTCAATTTGGTTGGTAGCTTATTCTGGAGAATAGCTAAACATTCCTCGTTAAGCTCCACGGTTGATAGCTCTTCAAACTTCCTTTTATTTGTTAAAAGCTCTTTTAAGAATTTTACGTATGTCGACATCTGCGAAATAGCTTCAACAAAAGGTAAGTTAATATGTAATTGTTTAAAAAGTTCAAGAAATTTACCAAATTGTGCATCCATGCGGTCTTTCTTCAATTTTGTCAGATATGGGATCGGTGGTTTATACTCTTTAAGTACCGGTGTTACATTCTCGTTTACTTTCTCACCTTTTTCCTTATCAGATTCTTGTGGCATCTTCTTTTCAGCTTCAACCAACTCCTTCCCACTCCTTAGCGTAACTGGTTTCACATGCTATTTTGGTTTAGGTTCGGTGTTACTAGGTAAACTACCTGGTTGCCTCTCGGAAACTAACTTAACCAGTTTTTCAATTTGATTCTCATGCCCTTGAACCGATGCTTGCTGATTTTTCAACGTCGTTTCGGTATTCTGAAAACGAGTTTCTGACATTGAAATAAACTTTGCTAGCATATCTTCAAGGCTCAACTTTTTCTCCTGCTGGTAGGTTTGTTGTTGGAAGCCTGGAAGGGGTTGTTGTTTCTGATTTCCTTGACCACCCCATGAAGAATTGGGATGGTTCCTCCAACTTGAATTATAAGTGTTACTATAGGGATTAATCTGAGGTATAGAATTATTACCCATATAGTTCATCTGATCGTTTTCTATGCCAGGGTTATCGGATGGATATTCTGTATTGCCCATTCCTCCTCCATTCGTATCGCAATTCATCACTGAATGTTCCTGCCAAGAACCGCACAAACCATCAATCGTTTTATTTAATAGTTCTACCTGGTTTGATAGCATGGTCACTATGTCAAGGTTGAAAACACTGGCGGCTTTTGTCGGCTTTGTTCTCATGACTTGCCACTGATAGTTATTTAGTGTCATCTCCTCTATAAACTCATAAGCCTCTTCAGGGGTCTTGTTATTTAGGGTTCCACCGGCGGCTAAATCAATCAACTGCCTAGTTGAGGGGTTCACACTGTTGTAAAAGGTTTGAACCTATAGCCACAAAGGTATCCCATGGTGAGGGAACCTTCTTAGTAAATCCTTGTATCTCTCCCATGCATCGTAAAGTGTCTCTAAATCCAACTGGACAAAAGAAGAGATATCATTCCTCAACTTAGCTGTTTTAGCTGGCGAAAAATATTTAAGTAAAAATTTTTCGGTCCTTTGGTCCGATGTAGTGATTGATCCTCGTGGTAATGAGTTCAACCACTGTTTAGCTTTATTCCTCAACGAGAAGGGAAACAACCGAAGGCGAATGGCATCATCAGAAATGCCATTAATTTTGAAAGGATCGCAAAACTCCAGAAAATTTGCCAAGTGATTGTTTGGATCCTCATCCTGCAAACCATCAAACTGAACAAATTGTTGAATCATCTGTATAGTGTTAGGTTTCAGTTCAAAACTATTTGCAGCAATAGCAAGTCTAGCATAATCATACATAGTACGAGGAGCAGGATTTTGATTCACCGAGTTTGCGGCAACCACAGGAGGTAGCGGATTATTATCAGCCATCTCTTCTATAGTATTAGTTTCGTCTTCTTGGTCTTCTTCTATGTATTGTAGACTTCTCCTTATTTCTCTTCGGTTTTTGCAAGCTGTACTTTCAATCTCACTATCAAAAAGTAATGTTCTTGACGGGTTCCTTCTAGTCATAAACTAAAAGTTCCTGCCAGAAGCAAAGAAAGAAAAATTAGAATAGTAGAAAAGAAATTAAATTGTAATAAAATAAAAATAATGGCTAAAGTAATAAAAATTTAGTGTTCCTAATATCTCGATCCCCGGCAACGGCGCCAAAAACTTGATGTGTCTAAAACTAACTACGATCACAATATAGGCAAGCGCACCTATCGAACAATAGTATAGTTATGGTAAGACCAGAAATATCGTATCCACAAGGACCAAGAGTACTAGTAGTTACTATCTTTTTATTATCTAGCCTAAGAATTGGAGTGATTTCTTTTTAAACTAAAACTAATTAATTAAAACACGACAAAGAATGATTTAGGAAAATACTTTTAGACAACTTATGTGATAGGCAATACCTAAGGAAGAATCCACCTAGACTTCACTTATTACTTTTGATTCATATGATTTATTCACTTGACTTAATCCGTAGAAATCCCTGATTTATGTTAATATCTCTCTCGAGACTAAAAACAACTGACTCTAGGTTGATTAATTGAAATCTCTTTCTAATTAAAACCCCTATTATCGCATTAACTCGATCTATGGATTCCCTTATTAGATTTGACTCTAATCCGGCAGATTTTTGTCGCCCTATCTCTAGGGTTGCAATCAACTCCGCTTAATTGTGTTGATCTACTCTTAAACAGGGACTTTTGCTCCACTGAATAAGCACATCTAACTTGAATCAATAACCTGAATTATCAAAACAAGAATAAGAACTCACAATTAAGAATAAGAACAAGTATTTATCTTATAAATCAAATAATAATAATATCTGTCTTAGGTTTCATCCTCCCTAGATATTTAGGGAGTTTAGTTCATAATGATAGAAGGAAACATCTCAAAATAAGGAAAACAACAAAACATAAGAAAACCCAAAAACTTCTAAAGAACTTGATGGGAGATCTTCAGTCTTGATGGAGATCCTTCCTCCGAGCTGCTTCCGACGGCTATCTTCGAGTAATTTCTGTGTTCTATTCAGCGTCCCCTTTTAGGTCGCCCCTTAAGGTGTTTATATAGGCTTTGGAACGCCTTTCTTGGGCTACAAGTAACCTTTTCCGGATAGAATTAGTCTTGGGGTTGGCAGGGACACGCCCGTGTTCAATAGCCTTAGGCCGTGCTCGCTCCTGCTCACCACATACGGTTGTGTGGCCTGCCCGTGTACGTTGATCCAGGCTTTGTTCGATTTTGCTCGTAACGCACGGTCGTGTTTGATAGCCCAGGCCGTGTTGAATTCTAAGATAGGCCCATTTTGTCCCTTTTTGGCCCGTTTCTCGTTCTTTTTTACTCCCTAAGCTCTCCTGGGTGTAAAACATGAAATTAAGGGATTAGGAGCATTGAATTCATCAAATCTCATGCAAATTCATCCACAAATAAGCCAAGCATGGGGTTAAAATATGTGTAAATTATGGTTTATCACACAGGGACTGTGAAAAGAATTATTTATGAATGCAATTTAAAACACTTTGGTGAAGAAAAATATTTTGATTTGAGAAATGATTAAAAAATAGAAAAAAAGTAAAATAAATAAAATAAAATAAAGTTCTAATACACGATTTCAAAAGCTAATTTTAATCAAGATGACATAATTGTGTTAGATTAATTACATTTCTTAACTTAGAATTATTAAATTCATGTTTATGTTGTTTTGAATAAATTCACGGCAACTCGGTAATTTGCTAACTTATGAACATACTTACCTACCAAAATCCATTTATCTCTTGACTATATCTCTATGTCAATTCAACCGATTAAACAAATTTTAGTAGACAAATATATTAATGCACATACATACTTATGAAATCAAAATAATCTCTTGTACATATCCCTATGTCAATTCAAACAATTAATTCAATCTCATAAGCACATAAAAGATTAAGTGAGGTAACAATGTATTCCTACCTTGAAACAGTTTAATCACAATAATCTTGCAAGTTATGCAAGGCAATTGTATCTCTCGACATCATAGCTTAATTTAACCCTCAAATACCTTAGATGATTAAACATGCACAGTTAAGTATCGTGTCAATTAATTACAATTTCAATCCGTTTAAATAATTAATTCATTAGTTATCTTACAATTGTAATGTAAGAATAACTTAGTCATGGTTTTACTTAATCAAACATCTTACCGAGGCCTATAACAACACAAACACAATTTTAATAAATTAAGAAGATGAAATGCAATCAACCTAACATGAATTAAATTTAAGACATATCAATTAAATAAATCATATCAACATAAATATTCATAGACATGTTTATCATCACAACAACAGAATTTAAAAAGATAGGGAACAAGAAGCAAATCTTGTGTTTCTCCGTGGTTTGGCTGAGTTGCTCCACTCTTCCTTCTTCACTTTTTCTTGTTGAACCAAGGATTCTATGAACACTTGAATGCTGCTCCAAATGATGGATGAACGACTCTTTTTCAAGAGGTGAAATCGGCAAGAGGACAAGGGAAAACGGATGGAAAATAAGAGAGAAAGTTGAGAGAGAAGAGAAGAGATGAGAATGTTGTGGTGTGTTGAAATGAGCAGCCAAGGGGGTGTTTATAGGGTGATAGGGCTGCTAAAAATAGCCAAAATTAGCAGCCAGGAGCCCTCCCTTGGCCGGCCACACATGTGGAAAGTTTGAGGCTTTCAAACTTGCTATATTAAGGCTGGGGCAAATCTAGGAAGCCACTAAAAGAGAAGGGGTTTGTTTGCAGTTTGACGAAGTCTTCAAGGGCCTTTTTGAAATCCAATTAATCAGCGAATTAAGCTGATTGGGTCAGCATGCTGGACGGTTTTGGGCTGCCCATAGCGTGGTTGGTTCAGTTCTCTCGGTTCAGCTCAACTGGGCCACTTTTCATAATTAATTAATAATAATTTATTTAACCCAAATTAAATTGGATTAAAATTAAAATTAACTATATTATAAATTAATACACATAATTTGGACCGTCTTTATATGAAAAATTCATTGTCTCGATGCTTCAAAAATCACTTCTCGGTTTTGCGCTTCTAGTAGTGTCTGCCGAGCCAATTTTCACCCTTTGTGCGAATCTGTCGAAAAATGATCAAAATTAATCAAAATTTATTATAAAATTAATTAAAATTCATTATGTTAATAATTTAAGTACAAAATAATTATTTTATAATAATTATATATTTTTCGACAATAATTTTATCGAAACTGCATGAATTTGAGTTAAAAAGGGCATGAACAAATGTGTATATTTTCGTGTTTCCACACCCCAAAACTTAATTCATTACTCGTCCCGAGTAATGCACAAATTGAAAATAAATTCTCGGAAATACCTTTGAAAAATTCCTTCAGAACAACATTCTTCCCAAAATTATGAACTTGGTATACTTATGCTCAAAAACAAGAAATTTGATATTTATGCTACTTATGTATACATATCATTCAAATTAATCTCAATCATTCTTATGAAAGCAAAAATAGACTAAATGCTTCCTAATAAAGATATGTTAAATCCCTACCAATTTCATTTTATTCCCTTATTCGAGATTAAGCTGCAATCATTAAGTTTAACTTGTGCCTTCATATGTTGAACATAGCAATTTCTCTCCACTAATGTAGGTAGCATAGAAACTTGGATCAATATGTCTTTAAATAGGTTGTAACGTGGCTAGGCTAGGGGTATGTAAAAGATAGATAAATTTAGGCTAAAACCCTTAGACTCAGCTTCAATCGAACCTTCAGAATAATTACCTTCAATACGCCAACTTACTTTGCTTTCACCTGCTCTTTTGTACATGTTCTTTCAAGTAAATATGCTCTTTATTTTTTTAACGAGCATTTTGCTTATGTACTACAAAATTTTTGAGCATTTGATACTTATTTTCAACTCCCCCAAACTTATTTTCAAAGAATATTCTGAATAGTACTGAGTCTAGTGTTTGGGAAAATTTAAAGATAATTAAGAGAGAAGTGATGGCTAAATATTGCAAGGGTTCAAATAAAATTAGGCCATATAGTCTCAAAGTTGGGTTTCAAAGGATAAAATTTCATAAAGGTTGGCTTGAAAGGCTCAAACGGTCCCAACAAAAGTTGCCTAAATCATTTTCTACATTCCATGCTTCCTAGGATTTCGCCTTAAGAAACTACTAAGTCAATTTTAGAGACTTAAACTTTCATGCATGCCTAACATTCTTAAGGAACTAAAAATTTTATGGTATGATTTGCATGTTTTATTAAAAATACACTTATGCCATCTTTCATTTAACACAACAATTATTGAAATAATCGAACTTTATTCATACTGAAGTTTAGCATACTTCACAAAATTTCAAATTTATTGAACAAAATATATCCTAGCCATAATTAAAAGAAAATTTTATTCTAAGTGGAAACAATTTCAATTTTTCGGTTCCCCCTACTTAAGATGAACAATATCCTCATTGTTAAAAGTGAATAGATACTATACACCAGGTAGGATTCTAGAAAAGAGGAGGTGAGTCAATTTGACTACTTAAGTACCAAGCTCTCTCTAGATCCAATCCTAGACATGTATATATCTATGATTTCCACCTCTTGTTTTATTATTCAAAAATAAAAATTCCTAATTACACCTAATCCTAAAATAACCTAAAAACAGAAATAAAATAAAGTCAAGATCCCCCCTTTTATTTATTTACAGATTCCTCCGAATTTGACTCGTCTTTTGCTCCATCATCTTTGTTTTTGCATGAATCGCTTTGCTCCCTCTTTGATAGTGGACTCCATGGTTCAAATATGAAATCTCGAGACTCAGGCACAAAAATAAACGGGTCATTGTATATTTTTGTAAAAGCACTTCTCATGGAGTCATCCCTTATTTTTTAATATCTCCAATAAGCTTGTTGCTGCCACTGCATATGTTGCATTAAGTCCATCAATTTTGACAGCTCATCTCGAAGATCTAGGTGAGGCGATTGAGTTCTGAACATTGAAGTTGCAACATCAGGTTTGGCTTCTGGTTCCATTGGTTCTGCCTTATCAGGGATTTCAACTGATTGCATTGGTTCGATCTTTATGGGATCTTCTTCTTCTTATTCGGGATTCTCACTTTCTTCAACTCATTGCTGTAGAACAGAGTCTCTAGCTATTCGGTAGAGGTCCCAATTTGTGATTGTGCCTTGGCTATAGCCTGTCTTCTTTACGTTTGTAAGAATTTTAGCTTTTAAGCACAAAATTGTTATCGTAAAGGGGAAGTAAGCTAGGCCAGAACGTCTAGCAGCATAATTCTGCATCTCTCCCGAGATGATTTTTCCTACATCAATGGTATTTCCAGTTAAAATCGAGTATAACAAGACCATTCGCTCTAATGAAATCTGTAACACCCCTTACCCGTGTTCAAGGCTGGAAAAGGGTACGAGGCATTACCGGACTTAAACACAAGAAAACATACAAAATCGAGACGTAATTTCCATCTCACATACATTCATATCGTCCCTAAAATGAGTCTACAAGGCTCAATACATACTTTGGAAGTGGTTCGGGACCGAACCAAGAACTTTAGAAAATTTTACAAAACTTAGAAAAATTTTCATGTTACAGGGCTCACACGCCCGTGTGGTCCAAGGGACACGCCTGTGTGACTCTTGGACACGCCCGTGCTACAGGCCGTGTTCAAAATAGGGAGCTCTCTGACTTGTGCCACACGGCCGTGCCACACGCTCGTGTGCTAGGCTGTGTGGTCGATTTAATTTCCATAAGTTTTCATAAAATAGGTACAGACTTCACACGACCGAGACACACACCCGTGTCTCTGCCCGTGTGATATATTCTGGACATTCTGTTTTGCAACAATTAAGGTGCAAGGTGAAACACCCCAAACCCGGCCCACAAGCCTCGACCGGATCTGATATGTTCCTTCAGAAAACTTAACTAAATATCGTTTCATGATTTGATAAAATATGTCGACTTATTAAAACAAGTTTGAAAATTTAGCGAGTTGGAAACCGAGTTGTAGTTCAGTAAAAAAGAAACGTTTCCTTCATTTCTAACAAATTGAAAACAATGCCTGATTTTAGAGCTTATTAAGTTGAAAACCGTAGTGGACTAAGTGTTAAAACATGTGAAGTTGTTTAAGAAAAATGTTTAGTTATTTATTTGCCAATTTTCGAATGGGAATAAAACTTAAATCATAAAACTTAAACAATTAAATGGTGGCCTTATTACAAATTTAAAATACCAAATAAATCCCGAAAGAGAAGTATGCTAGAGTAAACGAAAAATTCAACCGTTCAAAAACTCGAAAACGCTGAGCATGGCCACCCCGTAGTCCTCACTGACCCGGTCCATAATACTATGCATCACCTGCAAAAAGTTATCCCACGAAGGGTGAGTCAATAGACTCAATGTGTAATAGCTACACCAAAAAACCCAACCGATGATAGCCTTAATCTTAACCATTTCGGCAAAGCCCATTCTTTAGTCACATTCGGCCATAAGCCCATAACATAGCATATCGAATCATAACATATTGAATCACATTATGTTTGAAATGAAGTGCAATCCCGAGCCCACCTAGATATCCATCCTCTACACACCACCCGTACCTACCAGTCACACCGTGGGGATTACTAAATCGACCCTCCATCCGCTACACACCCTCAAAGGCAGTCGCTGCAGACAACTACACATCGCCCTTATAATGTGGCATAGCCACCAGATAATGTGACAGAGTCACCGGATTCATCATATGTGACATAAGTCACCGGATAACATGGTAAAACCACCGAAACACTTCCCCTTTTATCATTATCACCCATGTGCCCATGCATCATACAGAATATACAGATATCATGCAATATATCTTACCCCAAAGCCATAACGAAATTACATATATTCTCATATCCATGTTTATAAACATTATTAACGGAGTGTTAAGGGGTAGCGTACCTGAATGCAATGTACCATTGAATGGTACCCTTAGCCTTGTTCATTCATATTTCTCATTAACACATGCTTAACATTAATACTAATAATCTATCAGAAGATTAGTGTGGGGTTACACACCTGATAATAGTGAGAATGACACTCTCGATACCGACACTCTCGCTATCAGCGATAACAGCGATCTGCTTATCCCTTTCCGATGCTGGCCCATAGCCCGGTGGCCAATCCCGAACTGCAGAGACTGATCGCTTCTTAAACTTAGGGATAGGGGCTACCCCTTTTTCTCCTTGACTGGTACCCGCATCCATCGAACAACACTTAATCAGAATATTTGGTTAATCACTAATGTTGTAGTCTAAACTTATTGAATCTAGAACTCATTGAATACCCTTACCGATGTGAATCTGAATCCCGAAGATATCTGCTTAACTTCCAAGTTTGCCGAAATTCCTACACAACCCAAGTCAGAATCGGCTTCAACCCATAAAGCTTATGAAAGTGGCCTTGGCCAAATACTAACCCATTTACCTTGAGTAGTCGAACCCAAGAGAATCCTTAATGCTCCTTTACGCTAGCTACATACAAAAGAAACACGAGATTATGGCCCTATCAACATTTGGCCATCCCTAGAAATCAAGGCCAACCACTTGGTTTCGGCACACCAAATGAAAAAGAGGCAAAACCAATTGCTAATGAAGAAATTACTTACCACCAACCCACGTCTAATTTGAGAATGACAGAACAAGAATGGTTTTGGGAAAAATGATAGTATAAGAGAACAAAGAAAGAAGAAGAAGACTATCACTTTCGGCTAATAACAAGAGGTATTTTTGGCTTTTGAATATGGTGAAATGAATAGAAGAGAAAGATGGGTGTAGAGGGTTGCGGCTATGGTGTTTCGGCTTTAAGGTTTCAAGAAGAGAAGAGAGAAAGAGAGGACTACAAGGTTCGACCATGGCTCTCAAATGGAGATGGAATATTCGGCCACCAAAAGAATGGGTATAAAGTTGAGGTTGAACAAAAGAAAAGAAGAATAGAAGAGGCTTAGAAGAATTCGGCAATCACCCAAAATGCACAAAAGTGCCCAAATGGTTACTTCTATTTTCGGCTCTTGCTCCAAAGAAAAGAAAGGAAAAGAGAGAATTCTTGTGACTCACAATTTTGGCAAAAAGAGAATTAAAGAAGAACAAAAAGATGAACACTCACACTACTCAAAAATTCGGCACTACTCCCCCCATACATGACCGAAACTATGCCCCCTCCAAAGTCCCACATTCGGCCAACTCTTCAACCTCACTCCCCATCCCTTGTTTTCCTCCTATTTTTCCTCTTCACCACCCATTCAAACTTGTTTGAATGAGTCAAACTCCTCAAAGAGCTCTCCACCTCCTATCCAATTCCTTGACCAAGTCCACCTCATCCTTCCCGAGTTCAAATGCCGTCCAACTCTCCCTCCTCCTTGACGCAAAAAGCAACTTAAAATGCCAGCTTCACAGCTCGAACCTCCTCTCCCTTGACACTCCATGTGACGCCACCCTCTCCCCTTGCACCTGGGCGCTACATTGCCACTTTACTGCTTCCCTTTTTGTGTCATAATCAACACCTAATTTCTCTTAAGGCCTAGCTCCCTTAGCTCTCCTTTAAGACTTAAAAATCCAATATTTTTCTAAGGCATCTACCTACTCCCGTGGTTCCCAAGCCCCCAAAACACATCTGAGACCACACACAACAAGCTACTACATACATTCATGTTAAAACGCATAACCCCTAAATCCCAGATATTACAGTTCTACCCCCCTTAAAATAGTTTCGGCCTCGAAATTACCTGATCAAAACAAGTGAGGGTATTACTGCCGCATTGCTTCTTCTGGCTCCCACGAAGCTTCTTCTGATCCATGGTTACGCTATAACACCTTGACTAGAGGAACTGATTTCCTCCGTAAGACTTTCACATCCCGCTCTAAGATCTGGATCGGTTCTTCCTCGTAAGACAAGTCTGGCCTCAACTCTACTTCTTCAACTGGAACCACGTGCGATGGATCCGATCGGTAACAATGTAGCATTGAAATGTGGAACACATCGTGCATCTGCTTCAATTTCGAAGGTAACTCTAACTGATATGACACTGGTCCAACCCGCTTTAGAACCCGATAACGTCCTATAAACCTGGGACTTAACTTACCCTTGCGACCAAATCTCATCACCTTTTTCCACGGTGAAACTTTCAGAAACACCTGATCTCCCACAGCAAACTCTATTTCTTTCCGCTTGAGATCTGCATACGACTTTTGTCTGTCAAACGCTTCCTTCAACCGTGCCCGAATTACCTTAACCTTTTCTTCTGACTCTGCCACAATCTCTGGACCCAAAATATGGCGTTCCCCAATTACGTCCAACACGTAGGAGTGCGACACTTCGTCCCATCAAGATTGCTTCGTGCGGTGCCATCCGAATACTTGCTTAATAGCCGTTGTTGTTGTTGTCAAAACTCGCTAAAGGCAAGAATTCCTCCCACTTCCTCTCTCAAGTCTTTCACGGAACCCCTCAACATATCCTCTAACACTTGAATTACCCGCTCTGATTGGCGTCGTCATTCGCGGATGAAATGCCGTGCTGAAATCTAATCTGGTGCCCAATGCCTGATGCAATGCTTTCCAAAACCGAGACGTAAACCTCGGATCCCTATCCGAAATAATCGACACTGGCACTCCGTGCAGCCTCACAATTTCTGCCACATACAATTTTGCCAACCTCTGCAGAGAATAGTCAACCCGCATTTGGTATGAAATGTGCGGACTTTGTCAACCGATCCACTATCACCCATCTGAGTCCTTCTTAGTAGGCGTAAGGGGAAGCCCACTAACGAAGTCCATGGTAATTCTCTCCCACTTCCACTGTGGAATGTTTATCGGCTAAAGCAACCCCGAAGGTACTTGGTGTTCAGCCTTGACTTGCTGACACGTTAAACACTTCCCTACAAATTCTGTAACTTCCCGCTTAAGACCAGGCCACCAAAACTGATCCTGCAGATCCCTGTATAACTTACTTCCTCCAAGATGCATAGCATAAGGACTACTATGCGATTCCCGAAGAATTCCCTGTCATAGTTCCTCGTCCTTCGGTATACATACCCTACCCTGGAAGCACAGTATTCCGTCGCTATTTACACCATAGTCTTCCAATTCCCCATTCTACACTTGTCGTAGCTTAGCACTCAGATCCTCGTCTACCAACTGTTTCTCTTTCACCTGACTCAACCACGTCGGCTTTACTTGTAACTCTGCTAGCAAACTTCCGTCGTCATAAAGGCTAAGATGTGCAAACATCGCCCTCAGATCCGACACTACTTTCCGACTTAGGGCATCAGCCACCACATTTGCTTTGCCCGGGTGATACTCTATAGAACAATCGTAGTCTTTCAACAATTCCACCCACCTTCGCTGTCTCAAATTCGGCTCCTTCGAGTCGTGAGATACTTGAGACTCTTGTGGTCCGTGTAGATCACCGACCTTTCTCCATATAAATAGTGCCTCCATACCTTAAGAGCAAAGACTACCGCTGCCAATTCCAAGTCATGCGTTGGATAGTTAACCTCATGAGGCCTTAACTGACGAGACGCATAAGCAACAACCTTTCTGTCTTGCATCAGTACACAACCCAACCCTGTGTGCGAAGCATCACAGTTCACCACAAAGTCCTTCCTTGCCTCAGGCTGAATCAGAACCGGAGCTTCTGTTAATACCCTCTTAAGCTTTTCAAAACTCTCTTGTTGCTTATCTGCCCACACGAAAGGTACCTCCTTTCTTAACAATTTCGTCAGAGGTGCTGCTATTGATGAGAACCCTTCTACAAACCTTCTGTAGTAGCCTGCTAACCCCAAGAAACTGCGAACCTCAGCCACAAACTTAGGTGGTTTCCAATCTAGCACTGCCTCAATCTTCCGAGGGTCTACTCTTATCCCTTCTGCAGACACCACATGACCCAAAAACGCAACTTCCTTCAACCAAAATTCGCACTTGCTAAACTTTGCATATAACTTCTTCTCCCTTAACACCTGTAATACTACCCGAAGATGCTCATCATGTTCTTCCTCAGACTTGGAATACACTAGGATGTCGTCTATAAACACAACGACGAACTGATCCAAGTAGGGTTGGAAAACCCGATTCATCATATCCATGAACGCAGCTGAGGCGTTCGTCAATCCGAACGGCATTACTAAGAACTCATAATGCCCGTATCGAGTCCGAAAAGCTGTCTTATGGATGTCTGCTTCCTTCACCTTGAGCTGATGGTATCCCGACCTTAGATCTATCTTTGAAAATACTGCGGCTCCCTTAAGCTGATCGAACAAGTCATCTATCCTTGGCAAAGGGTACTTGTTCTTGATGGTCAACTTATTCAACTGCCGGTAATCTATACACATACGCATAGTCCCGTCCTTCTTCTTCATGAATAGGACCGGTGCTCCCCATGGAGACACACTGGGTCGGATAAACCCACGATCAAGCAACTCTTGGATCTGAGCCTTGAGCTCAACTAGCTCCTTTGGTGCCATTCTGTACGGAGCGATAGATACTGGCGCTATACCAGGCAACAAGTCAATCCCAAATTCCACCTCATGATCCAGAGGCAACCCTGGAAGTTCTTCCGGAAAGACATCCACAAACTCTTTTACCGTCCTAACCCCTTCCACAGCAGCTTCCTTAGCCTCCAAGGCACTAACAAGCATCAGAAAAGCCATACATCCCTTCCTTACCATCCTCTCCGCCTTAAGGACAGACACTACATTCGACAGGTAATTCCTCCTCTCACCCATCACCACAATCTCATTGTCATCAGAAGTCCTTAACGACAAGCGCTTAGCAGCACAGTCCACATTTGTACGGTACTTCACTAACCAGTCCATGCCTAAAATTAAGTCAAATTCCCCGGATGGCAGCTCCATTAAGTCAGTCGGAAACTGCGCCCCCTGAACTTCTAAAGGCACTTCCCTAAAGAGTTTGTCTACTACTACTGATTGCCCTAAAGGACTAAGTACTGTCATCTTCCTAGGTACAGTCTCAAAGTTCACATGCAGAGTTCCAGACACCTCACTAGTGATGTAAGAATGAGTTGACCCTATATCTATCGAGCAATAAAGGGTAATCCGAAATAAGGAACGTGCACTATGACATCAAAAGCGCCACCATCCTCCCTCCGACGAACCGCATATACCGCACTGGCCGTCTCGCCTCCGTGTTACCACCTCCTTTGCACGGTGTTCCGCGACCTCTACCGAACCATTACCTCTGCCGATCGGACCACGACCCCTCGGCGGCTGCGCCCCCACCTCTACCACTGATTAAAACCACGACTGGCTGGCTGGCTCCTATCCGTTTCCATCGACACGGTCCCTAATCATGTGATCCTTAGACCCACACTTGAAACATCCCCCTGTCTTTTTCCAACATTCTCCCGGGTGCATCTTTCCACACTGAGCACAAGTACGGTACTGTCCTTCCGCAGTAACCTGCTGACCTCGCGGCCCATCAACTCTAGGTCTCTTTTGAAAACTTCCGGATGACCCTGAAGACCCATAGCTCCTCTTATTCTTACCCTGACCTCTGTCCCGGTTCTGTCTCCCGGTCCGCTTAACTTCTTCAGCTATCCAAGCTTTATCCACTAAGATTGCAAAGTCTCTTTCCCGTTGTGGGGCAATCAACACTCACAGCTCATCTCGCAATCCATCCTCGAATCTGACACATCACTCGTAATCAGTAGCTACAATCCCTCTGGCATCCCGGCTTAGCCATAAAAACTCTGCTTTGTATTCCGCTACCGACTTGCTTCCTTGCACTAAATTTAGAAACACCTTCCTCTGTGAGTCTACGTAGCTAGCTCCAACGTATTTTCCCTCAAATTTAATTTTAAAATAACCCCAATCCACTCGATCTGCAGGGGTACCCTCTCTGACAGTGAGCCACCACTGGTAGGCCTCATCCCGGCAAATAAACAAAGACCTTTCAACTTCTCCTCAACAGTGCAGTCCAAATCATCCATGATCCTCTCGACTGCCTCTAACCATTACTCCGCTACGTTCGGAGCTACCCCAGATACTCCTCTAAAAACCTCGGCTCCATTTGCTCTAAGTCTCTCAGATACTGACTTTCGAGCCCCATTTCCCATGTTAGCTCCAGCTACCCACTCTAACACCCGCAGCATAGCTTGCGATACTGCGTCATCTCCTCCCGTCTGCTCCTAAAATTCCGCCCCTACAGCCGGTGGCAGTGCCTCATTTCCGGAACCCTGACCAGACCCGGCTGGTTCCGACACAGTCATTCTGCCTCTACCGCGCCCACGAGTATTGGGACCACGTCCCCTAGAACTCATGTCTACCGTCGCGGTTTATCTGTTTTTTTCGAAATTTTTATGCATTAGAATCTTTTCACTTCTTGTTTAAAGAGAAGTTTTATGCAATAGAGTTTTAGTCAGTGGTTTTTTCCGTAGAAGTACACATATACCTAGGGTTCATGTCCCTATAGTATAGTTTCCTAAGCCTATCATCTATAGTATCATATATTAGCACATACAAATCAACTTATCATCTAGAGAACTTACCTGGCGGACTTGGGCCGAGAACTCGGGTGCCATGCTTCCATAGGACCATTTTAACAAAAAAATTCAACAACCCATTTTTGCTCAAATTTTGGAAACGTTGTGGGCTTCAAAACCCAAGGCCGAGTGTTTAAAACTAGGCTCTGATACCAAGTTGAAACACCCCAAACTCGGCCCATAAGCCTCGACCGGATCTGATATGTTCCTTCGAAAAACTTAACTAAATCTCGTTTCATGATTTGATAAAATATGTCGACTTATTAAAACAAGTTTGAAAATTTAGCGAGTTGGAAACCGAGTTGTAGTTCAGTAAAAAGAAACGTTTCCTTCATTTCTAACAAATTGAAAATAATGCTTGATTTTAGAGCTTATTAAGTTGAAAACCGTAGTGGACTAAGTGTTAAAACATGTGACGTTGTTTAAGAAAAATGTTTAGTTATTTATTTGCTGATTTTCGAATGGGAATAAAACTTAAATCATAAAACTTAAACAATTAAATGGTGGCCTTATTACAAATTTAAAATACCAAATAAATCCCGAAAGAGAAGTATGCTAGAGTAAACGAAAAATTCAACCGCTCAAAAAACTCGAAACGCTCGAGCATGGCCACCTGTAGTCCTCGCCGACCTTGGTCCATAATACTATGCATCACCCGCAAAAAGTTATCCCACGAAGGGTGAGTCAACAGACTCAATGTGTAATAGCTACACCAAAAATCCCAACCGATGATAGCCTTAATCTTAACCATTTCGGCAAAGCTCATTCTTTAGTCACATTCGGCCATAAGCCCATAACATAGCATATCGAATCATAACATATTGAATCACATTATGTTTAAAATGAAATGCAATCCCGAGCCCACCTAGATATCCATCCTCTACACACCACCCGTACCTACCAAATACACCGTGGGATTACTAAATCGACCCTCCATCCGCTATACACCCTCAAAGGCAGTCGCTACAGACAACTACACATCGCCCTTATAATGTGGCATAGCCACTAGATAATGTGACAGAGTCACCGGATTCATAATATGTGACATAAGTCACCGGATAACATGGTAAAACCACCGGAACACTTCCCTTTTATCATTATCACCCATGTGCCCATGCATCATACAAAATATACAGATATCATGCAATATATCTTACCCCAAAGCCATAACGAAATTACATATATTCTCATATCCATGTTTATAAACATTATTAACGAGTGTTAAGGGTAGCGTGCACAATGCAATGTACCATTGAATGGTACCCTTAGCCTTGTTCATTCATATTTCTCATTAACACATGCTTAACATTAATACTAATAATCTATCGGAGATTAGTGTTGGGTTACACACACGATAACAAAGTGAGAATGACACTCGATACCGACACTCTCGCTATCGTGGGATAACAAATGATCCGCTTATCCCTTTTCGATCTTGGCCCACGTACCGGTGGCCAATCCCGAACCGCAGAGACCGATCGCTTCTTAAACTTAGGGATAGGGGCTACCCCTTTTCTCCTTGATCGGTACCGCATCCATCGAACAACACTTAATCGTAATATTTGGTTAATCACTAATGTTGTAGTCTAAACTTATTGAATCTAGAACACATTGAATACCCTTACCGATGTGAATCTGAATCCCGAAGATATCTGCTTAACTTCCAAGTTTGCCGAAATTCCTACACAACCCAAGTTAGAATCGGCTTCAACCCATAAAGCTTATGAAAGTGGCCTTGGCCGAATACTAACCCCTTTACCTTGAGTAGTCGAACCCAAGAGAATCCTTCATGCTCCTTTACGCTAGCTACATACAAAAGAAACACGAGATTATTGCCCTATGAACATTCGGCCATCCCTAGAAATCAAGGCCAACCACTTGGTTTCGGTACACCAAATGAAAAACAGGCAAAACCGATTGCTAATGAAGAAATTACTTACCACCAACCCACGTTTGATTTGAGAATGACAGAACAAGAATGGTTTTGGGAAAAATGATAGTATAAGAGAACAAAGAAAGAAGAAGAAGACTATCACTTTCGGCTAAAATAACAAGAGTTTTTTTGGCTTTTGAATATGGTGAAATGAATAGAAGAGAAAGATGGGTGTAGAGGGTTGCGGCTATGGTGTTTCGGCTTTAAGGTTTCAAGAAGAGAAGAGAGAAAGAGAGGACTACAAGGTTCGACTATGGCCCTCAAATGGAGATGGAATATTTGGCCACCAAAAAGAATGGGTATAAAGTTGAGGTTGAACAAAAGAAAAAGAAGAATAGAAGAGGCTTAGAAGAATTCGGCAATCACCCAAAATGCACAAAAGTGCCCAAATGGTTACTTCTATTTTCGGCTCTTGCTCCAAAGAAAAGAAAGGAAAAAGAGAGAATTCTTGTGACTCATAATTTTCGGCAAATAGAATTAAAGAAGAACAAAAAGATGAACACTCACACTACTCAAAAATTCGGCACTACTCCCCCCATACATGACCGAAACTATGCCCCCTCCAAAGTCCCACATTCGGCCAACTCTTCAACCTCACTCCCCATCCCTTGTTTTCCTCCTATTTTTCCTCTTCACCACCCATTCAAACTTGTTTGAATGAGTCAAACTCCTCAAAGAGCTCTCCACCTCCTATCTGAATTCCTTGACCAAGTCCACCCTCATCCTTCCCAGAGTTCAAATGCCGTCCAACTCTCCCTCCTCCTTGACGCAAAAAGCAACTTAAAATGCCATCTTCGCAGCTCGAACCTTCTCTCCCTTGACACTCCATGTGACGCCACCCTCTCCCCTTGCACCTGGGCGCTACATTGCCACTTTACTGCTTCCCTTTTTGTGTCATAATCCACACCTAATTTCTCTTAAGGCCTAGCTCCCTTAGCTCTCCTTTAAGACTTAAAAATCCAATATTTTTCTAAGGCATCTACCTACTCCCTAGGGTTCCCGAAGCCCCCAAAACACATACAGACCACACACAACAAGCTACTACATACATTCAAGTTAAAACGCATAACCCCTAAATCCTGGATATTACACAAGGGACACACGACCGGAAGACACGCCTATGGGGCAAGCCGTGTGTCACAGACGGCCTAGACACACGCTCGTTTGTCTACCCGTGTGGAAAAAAATAAGGCTATTTACCAAGCCATTTTGTCACCCTTCCATGCACAAGCCTACACAATAAACATAGAACCATTCCAAGCAGATACCGTCAACCAAATCAGCCACAACTAAGGCATCAACACCCCATTCACATGCTATCATTTATCATACACAAACATCACATATATCTCAACTAAAATCATGCGATTTCTCACATCCATGAAAAGCATCATCATATGCATATATATACTTAAACCAATATTAGTCAATTTCAATGGCCATTTACAAAATGAATTATCAGCCAACATAAGCCAACACATTTGGCTAAATCAATTATAACACATAACAAAATGACCAAGTCCATATACATGCCATAACTTAAGATATTAAAATCAATGGTACCCAAAATATTAAGTTGATAGTGTGAATGGATCTCCGACAATTTTCGATCCCCGAGCTGGCTTAGTGACACTATAAGACAAGGGAAAAGAAAGGGGAGTAAGCTATATAGTTTAGTAAGTTCCTATGAAAATAATACGCATTATAATCACATATGTATCATACAAATAAGCATGATGAACTTGGAAAAGCAGTATCAAGATATAACTTACTCATTCATAACCTTACCGAGAGATTCATCACATATCGAGCTCATTAGTAAATGAGTTTTACGTACGGACCTGTACCAACTCACAACATAATCATAACCTTTCACAAATTTGACATACTCATTGAATTTCCCGTTGAACCACTTGGAATACTAAAGGATACTCGAGAATCTCGCACACACAATACCATCCAATGCCATATCCCAGATATGGTCTTACATAGGATCTCTTATCGATGCCAATAGCCCAGCTATGGTCTTACATGAAGCCTCATATCGATGCCATATCCCAGATATGGTCTTACACGAAATCTCAAATAACCATAATGTCATGACATTCGTATCCTACCTATCCCTAAGGTTCAACCGGGATTTCTCACTTGTCAAACTTTATCGATTACATCCAAGGATTTAATCATAATTCATACAATATTAAATCATTTAAAACATAAATAAAACAATGCATTATTTATATACGAACTTACTTCGGTACAAAAATAGTAGAAATGGACCTAATCGTCAAACACCTTATTTTTCCCCCGATCTAGGTCCGAACCTCATTTCTCTTGATCTATAATAGCAAATTTAACTTATTTATTATCCACATTTCTCAATTCAGTCCAAAAATAACATTATGGAAAAATTACATTTTCCCCTAAACTTTAACATTTTTATATTTTGGCCCCTAGGCTCGTAAAATGAAATCTATTCGATTTTTTCTAGACCCAAGCCTAGCCGAACCTCTTTCATGCTTATAACAGCCCACATTATTCATTTAATCACACTTTTACACACATTTTGAAATCTTTTTTACAAATAGGTCCTTTTGACATTTTCATCAAAAATCACCTAGAAAAAGTTGTTTATCTAACATTAAACTTGCATAATCTACCATTAAACATGAAAATACACACATGTCTAACATGGGTCAAACCCTAGACCTCAATCATCTCTCAAATAAATGGTAGAAATAGATAGATCGGATGATAACGACTTCAAAAATGTAAAGAGCGTTAAAAATAGGGCTAGCATGTACTTACAATCAAGCTTGGAAGTTGAACAAACCCTAGATATGGTGACCTTCTAACTTTTGGCACATGGAGAAGAAGATGGACAAAATTTTTTGTAACATCCTAAATTAGGGGTTATGCGTTTGGAGCATAACTCGAGTGATTAGTAGGCTTTAAGTGTGGTTGGATATATTTTAGGAGTTTTTGAGAACTTTAGGTGAAGGGGAAAAACTTTGGAAAATATTAGAATTTTAAGTGAAAAGGGGAAACTAGGCAAGAAGGCCTTAAAAGAATTCTGTGGAGTTTAGGACACAAGAAGTTAATTGGCAAAGTGGTAGGGACGTTACCTGCAGTTGAGGGCTGCGGCAGTTTGCCTCCACCAGGTTTTGTGTTCGAACCAAATATACAGCAGCAGTTGGTTTTATTTTTTATGCAAGCTGGCGTTAGGGGAGGGGAGTAATGGCGTGATTTTAGACTCTCAAGGTGATGGCCCGATTATGGACTCTTATTTTGATAAGGGAGAGCTATTCTTTTTGCATATTTTCGGCTGGAAGGGTGTTTGTAGTAGTTTATTTTATTTTGAATTGTTGAAGAGGTGGATAGGAGATAAAGATTAAAAGATAAAGTTTTATCTCATGGGAGGCAATGGCCGAAATAGGGACTCTCTAGGGTTGTCCATATCTGATTTGAATAGCAAAGAAGTGCCAAACTCATCAATTTTTCTCTCAATTTGTCTTCTTCTTAGAATTTCCCCTTGTTGCATTGCCTAAATTGTTCAAAAAAATTCCAGCTTCTTTTTCTTCTACTAAGCCGAAACCACCACCACTTCCCCTACATCTCTTCTTTCTCTTTTTCTAATTCCTATTAGCCGAACCTACCTCTTTCTCTTCTCAAAATTCCAGCCTTCAAACTTGAGTTAGCCGAATCTCTTCCATCCCCTTCTTGCCGAAATCTTTCCTCCTCCATTAGAGTTACCTTGGCCGAATATCAAGGGAACACAAGTTTCTTTTCGGGATTCTTTTTCAATCATTAGTAAGAGGGAGGCCATAGCCATTAAGGGAAGCTTTCGGGATTTATTTTCCTAAGGGATCTCAACGGGACAAGTGACAAATTTGGGATTTCGGTGAGTTTGGGTCAAGGATCTAGCGTCGTAGATCGGATCTTCGGGATCTAGGAATTTCGGTAGAAACAGGTGTGTACATACACACTTTATAACTAATTAATCTGCTAAATATTTTGTGTATGCTAAATCTGATTTGTGTAGATATGGGATTTAATACCATAAAAGGTATGAGCAAGGATCCAGGTAAGTCCTTGTTGTTATGATACTTTTGGGAAGCATGACATATTTGGTATATGTGACTTAAATACATGGTTATTGATAAATCCAGTGTATGTTGCTAAGTAAGCATGTTGGCATGATTTCTGTTAAATAACATTGATTGATGTGGGATATATGAGTGGAGGGGGAACTGATATTCGTGTCGATGGACACCAGTGGTTTGGTACCACATTTCGTGACTTCGGTCACCAGAGGTTTGGCACCTCCAGAGGTTTGGCACCTCATAGCGTCTCGTCCCAGTGGCTTAGCACCACAGTGGGTTGGCCCCACGATTTATATTATGGGATCGACGCCAGTGATTTGGTATCACACGATGGGTTGGCCCCATCATTTGATTTGTGACTTCGGGTCACCAGTGGTTTTGCACCACTAGTGGTTTGGCACCACAATATGATGGATATCGTGACTTTAAGTCACCAGTGGTTTGGCACCACCAGTGGTTTGGTACCACACGGGGTAGAGAAAGGTGTTTGGATGGCTAGGTTGGGTGCATATTAAACTGAATGCATGTTAAATTTAGTTATGACTTGTGTATGCTGTTGCACTCAACCGGGGGAAGGGTTACACATTGAGTCTTGGTGACTCACCTTCTCGTTTAACATTTTTCAGGTGACTCGTAGATCGCGGATGAGGAGCCAGATGGACTCGAGGTGGCCATGCAGTGGATATTTGAATTAAATGAACTTTAAATTTTAGATTATTATACTTTATTGTTGGTTTTGTTTTAATCAAGTTGTAATAAGGCCTCCTACTATTATTTTTATTATTTTTACATGTTTTGAATATTTTGTTTAAACTATTTAATAATATTAAAATGGGTGCACATGTTTTCTCAAATCAAACGCAAAATGTTTTAAAGTGCCATCGGGTACATTTGAAACCTATAACAACCTGATTTAATATAATTTTTAAACAACTAAAGTTTTGTTTCTTCATACACACAAATGTTTTATTTAACGAGATAATTGAAAATAAGATGTTTTCATCAAAACTCAAATCGGCTAAAGGGATTTTCAAAATGGTTTTCTCTGTGACATACCAAATTCGGTCGTAATGTTTGGGCCGGGTTTGGGGTGTTACAATTTTGGCTTTATTTTCTCTTTTTATTCATTTATTTACCAAATGACCAAAATGCCCTTAATGCATAACTTTGAAATTTCACCTATTCATGTCCATTTTTGTCCACTAACTTATCCAATGGTTTAATTACCAACTAAGGACCTCTAATTTAAAATCTCATAGCAATTGGACACCTTTAACAAGTAGAATTCAACTTTTTCACTTTTTTACAATTTAGTCCTTTTTACTAAATTAAGTGTCCAAACGTCAAAATTTTCGAACAAAATTTTCACAAAATCATTTCATAAAACTGTAGACCATAGAAATATAATAAAAATAAATTTTACTACATCGAATTTGTGGTCCCGAAACCACTGTTCCGACTAGACCCAAAATCGGGCTGTTACAACTCTCCCCCTTAGGGATTTTCGTCCCCGAAAATCTTACCAGAAAATAGGTTTGGGTATTATTTTTGCATAGCTTCCTTAGGTTCCAACGTAGCCTCTTCAACATCGTGTCTTTGCCATAAAACTTTCACTAGGGCTATACTCTTATTTCTCAACTGTTCTTCACCATAAGTCATATCAGGTCGAATCTCGACCTCTGTCAGAGAAATCACATGTGAAGGGTCTGATCGGTAACGGCGTAACATAGACACATGAAACATGTTGTGGATCCTTTCCAACTCTGTCAGTAAAGCTAACCGATATGCCACTGGCCCTATTCTTTCAATAACCTCATACGGCCCAATGAAACGTAGACTTAACTTGGCTTTACGGCCAAATCTCAGAATCTTCTTCCACGGAGATACTTTCAGGAATACTTTATCACCAATCTGAAATTCGATCTCTTTTCTTTTCAAATCTGCGTACGACTTTTGTCGATCTGAAGCGGCTTTCAAGCAATCACGGATTACCTTTACTTTTTCTTCGGTTTCTCTAACCAAGTCAACCCCGTGAATCTGTTTCTCACTAAGCTCTGTCCAATACAACGGTGTTCGACACTTGCGGCCAAACAATGCCTCATACGGTGCCATCTTTATACTCGACTAAAAATTGTTGTTATAAGCAAATTCGACTAAAGGTAGATATTTTTCCCAACTACCTTCGAATTCTAAAACACAACAACGAAGCATATCTTCGAGAACCTGAATCGTTCTCTTTGATTGGCCGTCAGTTTGTGGATGAAATGCGGTACTAAAGTTCAACTTTGTACCCAAAGCTTCTTACAACTTTTTCCAAAATCGAGACGTAAACCTTGGATCTCTACCCGAAATAATAGAAATAGGCACTCCTTGCAATCTCACAATTTCAGCAATGTACAATTCAGCTAGCTTGTCAAGTGAGTAATCGGTACGTACCGGAATAAAATGAGCCGATTTCGTCAATCTATCAACAATGACCCAAATGACATCTTTCTTTTTCGGAGTCAAAGGCAACCCCGTTACGAAATCCATCGTAATTTTGTCCCATTTCCACACGGGTACCATCACTGGTTGAAGTAAGCCTGAAGGTACTTGGTGTTCAGCCTTTACTTGTTGACAAACTAAGCATCTCGAAACAAACTTCAAAATATCCTGTTTCATACCTGACCACCAATACCATTTCTTCAAATCATTATACATTTTCGTACTTCCTGGATGAACTGATAAGCAACCATTGTGTGCCTCGTGTAAAATCTTCTGAATAAGTTCATCATTTTTCGGTACACATATTCTATCTCGGAACATCAAACAATCATCCGAACCGATCCGAAAGTCAGAATCATTACCAGATTCACACTGAGCTCTTTTAGCTTGTAATCCACTATCACTTTTTTGAGCTTCACAAATATGCTGAAGAAATATCAGTCTAGCTCTCAACTCGGCCAAAATTTAACCATCATTAGACAAAGTCAATCTCGTACTCATAGCTCTCAAAGCAAATAAGGACTTTCTGCTCAAAGCATCTGCGACTACATTTGCCTTACCCGGGTGATAGTCAATCACTAGCTCATAATCCTTCAGTAACTCGAGCCATCTCCATTGCCAATCACTAGCTCATAATCCTTCAGTAACTCGAGCCATCTCCATTGCCGCAAGTTTAAATCTTTCTGAGTCATCAAGCATTTTAAACTCTTATAATCAGAAAAGACATGACACTTCTCACCGTATAAATGGTGTCTCCAAATTTTCAAAGCAAACACAATGGTGGCTAATTCAAAATCATGCGTCGGATAATTCTTCTCGTGCAGTTTCAACTGTCTCGAGGCATAAGCTATCACTTTGCCCTCTTGCATCAACACACATCCTAATCCATTTAGTGACGCGTCACTATAAATTACAAACTCTTTTCCCGGTTCAGGTTGCACTAAAACTGGCACCTCACTCAATAATGTTTTCAGCTTCTCAAAACTTTGCTGACATTTTTCTGACCATTCGAACTTAACATCTTTTTGCAACAACTTAGTCATAGTAGTAGCAATCATCGAAAAACCCTTAACAAAATGTCTATAATAGCCGGCTAAGCCCAAAAAGCTTCTAACCTCTGATACATTTCTCGACGGTTTCCAATTAACAATTTCTAAAATCTTACTCGGATCAACCCGAATACCATCTCCAGAAACAATGTGTCCCAAAAATCTGACTTCTCGGGGCAAAAACTCACTTTTGCTGAACATAGCAAACAATTTTTTGTCTCTCAAAGTCTGCATACAATTCTTAAATGTTCGGCATGCTTAGACTCATCCCAAGAATAAATCAAAATGTCATCGATGAACACAACCACAAACTTATCTAAGTACGGTCGAAAAATTTGATTCATCAAGTCCATAAAAATAACAGGGGCATTAGTTAATCCAAAAGGCATAACAAGAAATTCATAATGCCCGTACCTTGTCCTGAAAGTAGTTTTCGGCACATCCGAATCTTTAACTCTCAACTGATAGTACCCAGATCTCAAATCAATCTTCGAAAATACTGTTGCCCCTTTCAGCTGATCAAACAAGTCATCAATTCTTGGCAAAGGATACTTGTTCTTTATAGTCACCTTGTTGAGCTGTCGGTAATCAATACAAAGTCTCATGGATCCATCTTTCTTCTTGACAAATAACATCGGTGCACCCCATGGTGAAAAACTCAGTCTCGCAAAACCCTTATCTGTCAACTCTTGCAACTGAGCTTTTAATTCTTTCAATTCAGTCAGAGTCATTCTATCGGAGCAATAGATATCGGCGAGGTCCCTGGTACTTAGTCAATACCAAACTCAACTTCTCTGACCAGTGACAACCCTGGAAACTCTTCCGGAAACACATCCAGATATTCACAAACTATCAGCACTAATTCATTTTTCAACTCAGACATTTTTATATTCAACACATAAGCAAGATAAGCTTTACAACCTTTCCTTACACATCTCTGGGCAGACATCGAAGAAATCACAACAGGTAACTCACCCGACTCATCTGAATCAATCCGAAGGATTTCACCATTTTCACATATCAGTTCAATAATCTTTCTTTTACAGTTTACTATGGCATCATGCAGTGTCAACCAATCCATACCAAAAATAACATCAAATTCATCAAATGGCAAAAACATTAAATCAGCCGAAAATGTAACGACCCGAAATTTGGCCTAGTAGGATTGGGCCCATTGGGCCTTGAGCGTAGAAGCATTTTAAAAATTTTTGAGAATAAGAGAACGGCATTATTTCATGTTGGACATATTAATAAGGTGATTTTGGAAAGTTACGGGGTTCTATAAAGGCTCGGGGTTGAATTGGGCCCTAGTAAAAATTTGGTGTTTAAGCCTATTTAGGAGAAATAGTAAGTGGCATCAATACTTATGAAAATAAGTATTCAATTTGCTAGCATAAATGAGCATATGGCAAGGAGGTTATGGCATTAAGTGAATAGTATGGAGGGAAGAGGTTCGAATCCCCTTGATGCAAATTTTGACTATTATTTTTGTATTCTTTCCCTAAGTGTCGGCCAAGCATGTAAATAAGGCAAGGTGGACTTTTTATTTTTGGCAAGATGGCTAAAGAAAATAGGAAAGGATGAAGGTGAGGAAAGAAATCAAGAGAAAGGGGAAAGTAAGGGGAACATGTGGCCTTTTTCAAGGGAAGTGTTATGGAAAGTGTGGTTGGCCAATTTTTGACCATTATGGTAATGAATGTGGACGGTTTTGGGTGTAGAGGGAGGTAGCCGAATTTTCTTTGGCAATTGGTAAAAGTTTTGGTGTTGTTTTGGCCAAAAACTCCTATTTTCAACTTTTGTGTCATTTTTCTTTTCTCTCCAAATTTCCTTCTCCTTCTTGCCGAACCTTCAAGCTTTGAGTGTACATCTTTCTCCTTTGTTTGGCCGAATCACTCACCTTTTTGTTCATCTCCCCTTAGATAGCTGAAACAATCTAGCACTCTTCTCTCCATCCATTCTTTTCTTTTGACCTTTTCATCAACATTTTCTCTATTCTTAATTCGACATTACCTTGTAATCAAATCATCCTCTTTTAAGTAGTGATTTAAGTGAGTGGCCGCTACAAGGAAATTAACAATCGGTAAGTAGTAGTTCTCTCTTTGTCGATAACTTTGTTTCATCCGAGTTTTTCCTTAATAATCGAGTGTTCTTCTTTCTCTCTCGTTGGGTCTGAGTTACATTATTTTCTGTGATATGGCCATCGTTGGATTTAGGGCTTTCAACAAGGTGAAGGAGCACAAGTGATTTGTATTAACCAAATCGTTATCGTCGACTTGTCAAGAAAGTGGGGTAAGAACGTTGTTATAAGATTTGTTTTGGTCAAAGGTGGGATAATTTCTAACGACTCTTTCGCTCACCAAATATTGTTAGGACGGGATTTCAGTAGCCAAAGGGTAGGATCGATTTTGGTGCACTGAGGGAGATCACATTCGTGGTGTTGAAACGGTAGAAAGCACAACTCGTAATCAAGGTGTGTAATCCCGTACTCTTCCGAATACCTGTTTGAAATGGTGTGTAATCTCATACCTCTCTAAATGTTTGAATGATATGTTCTATGATTCGGTCGAAATACCGAAGAAAGTCGGAAACCGGCATCCGAGACCACTCGAGAGTGCGTATGTTCATAGTAGTAACCATATTTTGCAAAGAAATAGTTTGGTCAGCAGCAGTGACGTGATTTTGGAAAAATCACGAAAAATAGGATAAAGGGAATTAGAAAGTAAGAAAGATATCGAATTAAAGCTTACCGTGTCTATTTTTATATGAAAGAAATAGAGAAGGAAGAGAAAGTTTATATTCTGGGATATCTTAATTTTAGTGAGACTGGTTCTGATGGACTTCGTGGTTCCCTGTTTTGTCTTGGAAAAATTGGTTAAAATTGTGCAAAGTGAATTATGAGTTATAATTTATATGTATGGATTCCTTAGATAACCTATTTTCAATAGAAACAAGTGGGAGCAGTATATGAAAACCGTATAGTGAGATATTTGAAATTAAGTTAAGAGAGGTCATAATCATTGGACAGTGAAAAAAGGGAAATTTTAAGGAATAAACTGTACTAAACGGATAATGCAAAAATTCTGGAAAAATTTTAGTAAGAAGATATATGAGTCTAATTTCCAGGAAAATTTACGGATCTAAATTTCGAGTTTCCTAACTTGAGTTATAGTCAATTTAGTCAGTATGACGCAGATGGACAGTTTCAAATTTTTATGCCCAAATTAGTAGTTAAGTCTGGGGTTGTGAAATTACCAAAATACCCTTGGAGTGTAAATTACCGAAATACCCCTGGGTTGCGAGATTACCGAATTACCCTTAGTGGGTAAAATTACCGATTTACCGAAATGCCCCTATGGGCCGATTTGATTGATTGTTATAATGGGTCGATTTACCGAAATGTCCTTATGGACCAAATTACCGAAATACCCCTATGGGCCGATTTGATAGATTGTTATAATGGGCCGATTTATCGAAATGTCCTTATGGACCGAATTACCGAAATGCCCCTATGGGTCGAATGATCGTATTGCTTTAATGGGCTGATTCATAAAAAGTATTCAATAGGTTAATGGATGTTATTTTTATATGGATGTTTTACGATTATGTATGACGCATCTTTACATATTGCATGGGATGGGAAAATTTGAATGAAGAGAAGTATAGACCGGTGGCATTGCCACAAATTCTGATAATGGCTATGTGCCTAACATATGAATTAACGACTCTGTGTCGATCATTTTACCGTATATGAATCTGGTGGCTCAGCCACAAATAGTATAAATGGCGACTTGACCGCAAATTGGAGAGGCCCAGCGGGGTGGGTTGACTTGATCCCCACAGAGAGACCGGGCGCACGAGGGGAGAGATTGGATGGATGGGTTGGGTTGCATACTTTGCATTCATATATATATACTGTTTTGTAATTAGGCTTCGGCCCAAGATTATCTTAAATGGGCTTAGTCCCAAGATATTTCTAAGCAGGTTCAGGCCCAGTGGATGACGGTAAGGGGATTTCACACTGAGTTCTTGTAACTCACCCCCCTTTTTTCTTAACCCTTGTAGGTAATGCTTCGTAATGAGGACTTGGGTCCATGGATGACTCGGTGGAGGCCATACTTCAGAAATGGTGTTATTGAACTTTAAATTTCTATTTCGGTTTATTTTACTATTTTGCTATTTTTGTTTAAGTAGTAATAAGGCCTCTGGAGTGTTTTATTATTTGCTTTATGGTTGATATACTTATTATTTTGCTTAAATTGTTTAAAACGAGAATTTTTCTAAAAACTTAAATAAAGGTTTTCCAAGAACGATCAACAAATGGATTTCATAATAAATTTTATAAATATTTTAACACGGAAGTTTTCACTCGAACTATCAAACGATATTTTCAAAAGTCACGGTTTTAAAGTTCACTACCTTGATTGTTGACTCATCAATCAATCTTTCAAAAATACTTGTATTTTATCTACGTTTCCGCAACGATTTCAAAATGCTTCTGCAACTCTATTTCTAAACATCAGATTTTTGTAAATTGTTCATTTCAAATATGCTCTCGCCACCAAAAAGGTTTTTAAAGATTATTACCTTTTCAAGTAGTTAACAATTGCTTAAGTGTTTTTGGTTTTAACAAAGAGGTTGTATTTCTCAAGCAAGTTTTTAATAATTGTAAAGATGGTTTTTACTTCCATGTGACACACCAGAATCGGGCCTAACTTCTAGGCCGGGTTTGGGGTGTTACATTTTATGGTATCAGAGCCTAGGTTGCAAAACTCGGCTGTGGTTTGGGTTCAAACACGTTTTCAAAGCCGTTTAAAATTTTAAATTATACATGTATGTTCTAAAGGAAGTATGGCACCACGGGTATCCGGCACCAAGTCAAGTAAGTATGTGTTTTTATTTTATGATTATTGTGCTAGTACTGTGGTAAGAAAATTCCACAAAATAGAATACTCTAGAGCTCTTAGCTTTAGGAGCTGAAACTATAGAAATTGAGACCTTAGATACGTACTACGAAAACAACTTTACTTCCTATACTCCATAAAACAATGTTTAATAAACATTTAATAGCATAATGATTCATAAAACTTTTAATCAGATTAAATCGACTTAGTGAACATGAGCGCTAGAAGACGTGGATGCGGTAGACGTGGACGTGGTAGAGGCCGAGGTGCTAAGGCTAGATCTTCAGCATCGGGGCATGTTTCTGAAAGGGAGGCGTTGCCATCGCCAGTGGCTGCAACGGGATCTCATGATCGAGCTGGGGTGGATGAGCTGACTCAAATAGTTAAGGAGGTCTTGAAGGAGGTTAAAGGAATCGGTGAAGCACTTCGGGTTGGGTCTGTGGACTCTAAGAAGAAATTAGATCGCGGTTCTTTTGGTTCATAGTCTCGTTCCGTAAAGCGTGTTAAGGCACGTCCAAACTTTTCGGCTTGCGATTATTGTAGAAGGCGTCATCTGGGAGAATGCTGGAGGAGGTCAGGAGCATGATTAAGATGTGGGTCTAAGGAGCATAAGGCTCGGGATTGTTTCATCACCATCAAGTCAGGTATGTTATGGTTGGACGTGATGATTGAATGTAGAAAATTTTAGGTATAAGTGGTAGATAACTGTTTGCTTCTGTGGTTAGATGTTTGGTTGCGTGAAAGAGGATTCAAGAATATGTTAAAAGTACATTGGTGTTATTAAGATCAGAGTGTGCAGCGAAAGCATAGTGGTGTGATTTGAGCGATGCGTTTAGTAGTTGGTTGGAAATTTCGAGGACGAAATTTCCTTAAGGAGGGTAGAATTGTAACGACCCAAAATTTGGCCTAGTAGGATTGGGCCCATTGGGCCTTGAGCGTAGAAGCGTTTTAAAAATTTTTGAGAATAAGAGAACGGCATTATTTCAAGTTGGACTTATTAGGAAGGTGATTTTGGAAAGTTACGGGGTTCTATGAAGGCTCGGGGTTGAATTGGGCCCTAGTAAAAATTTGGTGTTTAAGCCTATTTAGGAGAAATAGTAAGTTGCATCAATACTTATGAAAATAAGTATTCAATTTGCTAGCATAAATGAGCATATGGCAGGAGGTTATGGCATTAAGTGAAGAGTATGGAGGGAAGAGGTTTGAATCCCCTTGATGCAAAATTTTGACTATTATTTTTGTATTCTTTCCCTAAGTGTCGGCCAAGCATGTAAATAAGGCAAGGTGGACTTTTTATTTTTGGCAAGATGGCTAAGGAAAATAGGAAAGGATGAAGGTGAGGAAAGAAATCAAGAGAAAGGGGAAAGTAAGGGGAACATGTGGCCTTTTTCAAGGGAAGTGTTATGGAAAGTGTGGTTGGCCAATTTTTGACCATTATGGTCATGAATGTGGACGGTTTTGGGTGTAGAGGGAGGTAGCCGAATTTTCTTTGGCAATTGGTAAAAGTTTTGGTGTTGTTTTGGCCAAAAACTCCTATTTGCAACTTTTATGTCATTTTTCTTTTCTCTCCAAATTCCCTTCTCCTTCATGCCGAATCTTCAAGCTTTGAGTGTACATCTTTCTCCTTTGTTTGGCCGAATCACTCACCTTTTTGTTCATCTCCCCTTAGATAGCTGAAACAATCTAGCACTCTTCTCTCCATCCATTCTTTTCTTTTGACCTTTTCATCAACATTTTCTCTATTCTTAATTCGACATTACCTTGTGATCAAATCATCCTCTTTTCGTAGTGATTTAAGTGAGTGGCGCTACAAGGAAATTAACAATCGGTAAGTAGTAGTTCTCTATTTGTCGATAACTTTGTTTCATCTGAGTTTTTCCTTAATAATCGAGTGTTCTTCTTTCTCTCTAGTTGGGTCTGAGTTACATTCTTTTCTGTGATATGGCCATCGTTGGATCTAGGGCTTTCAACAAGGTGAAGGAGCACAAGTGATTTGTATTAACCAAATCGTTATCGTCGACTTGTCAAGCAAGTGGGGTAAAAACGTTGTTATAAGATTTGTTTTGATCAAAGGTGGGATAATTGCTAACGACTCTTTCGCTCACCAAATATTGTTAGGACGGGATTTCAGTAGCCAAAGGGTAGGATCGATTTTGGTGCACTGAGGGAGATCACAGTCGTGGTGTTGAAACGGTAGTAAGCACAACTCGTAATCAAGGTGTGTAATCCCGTACTCTTCCGAATACCTGTTTGAAATGGTGTGTAATCTCATACCTCTCTGACTTTTTGTATGATATGTTCTATGATTCGGTCGAAATACCAAAGAAAGTCAGAAACCGGCATCCGAGACCACTTGGGAGTGCGTATGTTCATAGTAGTAACCATATTTTGCAAAGAAACAGTTTGGTCAGCAGCAGTGACGTGATTTTGGGAAAATCACAAAAAATAAGATAAAGGGAATTAGAAAGCGAAAATGATATCAAATTAAAGCTTACTGTGTCTATTTTTATATGAAAGAAACAGAGGAGGAAGAGGAAGTTTATATTCTGGGATATCTTAATTTTAGTGAGACTGGTTCTGATGGACTTCGTGGTTCCCTGTTCTATCTTGGAAAAGTTGGTTAAAATTGTGCAAAGTGAATTATGAGTTATAAGTTATATGTATAGATTCCTTAGAGAACATATTTTCAATAGAAACAATTGGAAGCAGTATATGATAACCGTACAGTGAGATATTTGAAATTAAGGTAAGAGAGGGCAGAATCGTTGGACAGTGAAACAAGGGAAATTTTAAGGAATAAACTGTACTAAACGGATAGGTCAAAAATTCTGGAAAAATTTTAGTAAGAAGATATATGAGTCTAGTTTCAAGGAAAATTTACGGATCTAAATTTCGAGTTTTCTAACTCGAGTTATAGTCAATTTAGTCAGTATGACGCAGATGGACAGTTTCAAATTTTTATGCCCAAATTTGTAGTTAAGTCCGGGGTTGCGAAATTACCAAAATACCCTTAGAGTGTAAATTACCAAAATACCCCTGGGTTGCGAGATTACCGAATTACCATTAGCGGGTAAAATTACCGATTTACCGAAATGCCCCTATGGGCCGATTTGATAGATTGTTATAATGGACCGAATTACCAAAATGCCCCTATAGGTCGATTTGATAGATTGTTATAATGGGCCGATTTACCGAAATGTCCTTGTGGACCAAATTACTGAAATGCCCCTATGGGCCGATTTGATAGATTTTTATAATGGGCCGATTTATTAAAATGTCCTTATGGACCGAATTACCGAAATGCCCCTATGGGCCGAATGATCGTATTGCTTTAATGGGCTGATTCATAAAAAGTATTCAATAGGTTAATGGATGTTATTTTTATATAGATGTTTTACGATTATGTCTGATGCATCTTTACATATTGCATGGGATGGGAAAATTTGAATGAAGAGAAGTATAGACCGATGGCGTTGCCACAAATTCTGATAATGGCTATGTGCCTAACATATGAATTAACGACTCAGTGTCGATCATTTTACCAGATATGAATCGGGTGGCTCACCACAAATAGTATAAATGGCGACTTGACTGCAAATTGGAGAGATCAAGGGTGGGTTGACTTGATCCCCACAGGAGAGACTGGCTGGTACGGGGGAGAGATTGGATGGATGGGTTGGGTTGCATACTTTGCATTCATATATATATATATACTGTTTTGTAATTAGGCTTGTAATATCCTTAAATCGGGGTCTCTGCATTTTGTGTGTTGCATGTGTTAACATGTTTGTTGTACTAGTTTTGGGTGTCTTGGGGTCCAGGTATGAGCTCGGGGTAGGCCCGAGTCATGGTAAAAATTTTTGTTTTGGGTACTTGGAAGGGGGAGTTGAGGGAGTCAAGTGATAAGAGGAGTGGTTGGAATGTCTTGACACAAATAACCCAGTGGTAAAGTGGCAAGGGAGGCGCCACTCAGGCACAAGGGAAGTGACGCCACATGCAGGAAGGAGAGCCTAGGTTCGAGCAGCAGAATTCCCTTTCTGGTTGTTGTTTTTGACGCCAAAGCTAAGGAGGTAGTGTGCTCAGAATGGACTCTCTTGGATAAGGATGGAAGAGGTCAACAAATTTGAATAGATGAAGGAGAGGAAATTGTGGAGTTTGAACTTTTCAAACTCGTTTGAATGTGTGGCCATGAGAATTTTGAGGAATCGGGTAAGGGAGTTTAGTGTTGGCCGAATGCCAAACACTAAGGGTGATGGAAGAAGTCGGTTGAGGTAGCTAAGGGTATGCCGAATGTCATTAGTAGTTTGGGAGAGCAATTTCGGCAAGTGGAGAAAACTTTCTTCTTCTTCTTTCATTTAGGTCAAAACCAGAAACCTCACTCGCATCATTTTCTTTTTCTACTTAAAGCATTGGGGTGCTTGGCGAATCAATCTTGCTATTTCCTTGAAGAGCCGAAACTCTACTTTTATTCTCTTTTCTTTCTTTTCGAGTCATTCATTCTTAGCCGAACCTACTACTACTACTTCTTCTTCTCTTTTCTTGGACTATTTTTTCTCTCCTATCCCTTGATCATAGCCAAAACACCTTACCATTCTTCTCCTCTAGTCCTTGTCAACCCTTCCTTGTTTGGGGTAGATTGTTCTTTATTCTCTCAAATATTTCTTAAAGCCAAACTGTCTTCTTTTCTCTATTTCTTTGGTTCGTGATCAAGCTTCAACAACATTCGCTTTGGTAAGTTTTGCTTTAGCCAATCACTTCAATCTTGTAATCTCTTAGGTTGTCTTTTTTATTCTTATATATTTTCCCTAACTTGCCGAATTTCTTCATCTTCAAGGCTTGTGCCGATTTCTTAGGGGCTAGTCGGATCTCTTGGTCGTTAGTATCGATCGCTTTCTGCCTTTATCTTTTCCTTTCGGGTTCTCTTGACTAAGCCGAATGGCTATTTGTGTAATAATGCTATATTGGCCAATTATAGGAAGGGAGTGGTCAAGCATTTGGACTATCGGGGGTTGCACGGTTCGTGGTTTAGCTCTCAACTATTCGGGATCTGACGATCTAGGTAAAGATCTACTCTTTCGGGTTAACTTTATTTTAAGTTAGTTGCTATGTTAATCCAATTTAGTGACAAGGGTATTATGGATTCGAAGGCTAATCAAGCAGTAAGTGGGGCTAGATCCGAGACCCCAGCCCCTAAGTTCAAGAAGAGTGCGGTCTCACGTTCGTGGATCGACACCGGGGTGTGGGCGGCATCCGAAGCGAGAGAGTAGACAAATTGCGGTAGTGTCGATTAACGGCGATGATGGCGACGTGGAGAGTGTAGTTTCTGCGTGATCGGTGTGTATCTCTTACACACTTCATAAGTAATGTGCTAATTATGTTTATTGTTAAAAACCGAAATAACTTTTGAAATCGGTGTGTTACCCTTGTGGGTATGAGCGTGGACTCGGGTAAGTCCCTTGTTGATTGATTATCGATATATGCGCTTATACCATTTGTTTATGCTATGCTATGTGATATTTGCATTATAAACATGTCAATATGGCATGGAAAATGTGTTCATGATGATGGGTATGTTGAGAGGAGGGGAAGGATGATTTAGACTGTCACCAAGTGGTTTTGACCACACAGCTGGGTTGGCCCGCTTTCCATATGATTTGTGACTAAGTCTCGGTGGTTTTGACCACCAGTGGTTTTGACCACACATGGATTATTGTGACTCGTCCCGGTGGGTTGGTACCACAGTGGGTTGGCCCCACATGATTGATTACGGGATTGTCATCGGTGGTTTTGACCACACGGTGGGTTGGCCCCACTATATGATTTGTGACTACGGTCACCAGTGGTTTTGACCACACTTATATGATTTGTGACTACGGTCACCAGTGGTTTTGACCACACGGGGTAGACACAGGAGTTCGGATGGTTAGGTTGGGTTTGCATGATTTGTATATTGACTTATGAATTGTGTAAGTGCCTTGTTATTATCGGGATGGGGATTTATGCACTGAGTCTCGGTGACTCACCCCTTCCCTTACTTTTTGCAGATGAGGCATAGATCGCGGATGTGGAGCCGGGTGGACTCAAGGTGGCCATGCGCTATATATTTTTCGGGTTTTATTTCAATTACTATTTTGGGCTAATTTACTTTTAAATCTTGTTTTGGATTTGTAATATGGCCGCTAAAATTTATTATTTTGGGTTTTGTTTTTCTGCTTTTATGTTTATCATATTACGCTTAAGTTACATAACATAGCATGCTCAAATAACCTGTAAAATCAACGTTTTCGAAAATTATACATCTTATCGGGATTTTCCAAACTTTACCATCGGGTAATAATAAACAAATGAGGACAACAAACTAACTTAGACTTCTCCAAATTAAGTTTTTCTCTATGTTCAAATACAAGACGATTTTCAACTTTACTATTTTAAACTCCCTCAGGATTTCATGGAATCAAACGGTTTTCCAAAACAAGGATCGACAAACGATTTTTTTCTCTCAAAAGAGTTTTTTTTCTTTTTACCCGGTGACATACCGGATTCGGTCGTAGCGTGTTGACTGGGTTTGGGGTGTTACAAGGCTTCAGCCCAAGATTATCTTAAATGGGCTTAGGCCCAAGATATTTCTAAGCGGGTTCAGGCCCAGTGGATGACGGTAAGGGGATTTCACACTGAGTTCTTGTAACTCACCCCCCCTTTTTTCTTAACCCTTGTAGGTAATGCTCCGTAATGAGGACTTGGGCCCATGGATGACTCGGTGGATGCCATACTTCAGAAATGGTGTTATTGAACTTTAAATTTCTATTTCGGTTTATTTTACTATTTTTCTATTTTTGTTTAAGTTGTAATAAGGCCTCTAGAGTGTTTTATTATTTGCTTTATGGTTGATATACTTATTATTTTGCTTAAATTGTTTAAAACGAGAATTTTTCTAAAAACTTAAATAAAGGTTTTCCAAAAACGATTAACAAATGGATTTCATAATAAATTTTATAAATATTTTAACACGAAAGTTTTCACTCGAACTATCAAACGATATTTTCAAAAGTCACGGTTTTAAAGTTCACTACCTTGATTGTTGACTCATCAATCAATCTTTCAAAAATACTTGTATTTTATCTATGTTTCTGCAACGATTTCAAAATGCTTCTGGAACTCTATTTCTAAACATCACATTTTTGTAAATTGTTCATTTCAAATATGCTCTCGCCACCAAAAAGGTTTTTAAAGATTATTACGTTTTCAAGTAGTTAACAATTGCTTAAGTGTTTTTGGTTTTAACAAAGAGGCTGTATTTCTCAAGCAAGTTTTCAATAATCGTAAAGATGGTTTTTACTTCCATGTGACACACCAGATTCGGGCCTAACTTCTAGGCCGGGTTTGGGGTGTTACATTTTATGGTATCAGAGCCTATGTTGCAAAACTCGACTGTGATTTGGGTTCAAACACGTTTTCAAAGCCGTTTAAAATTTTAATTTATACATGTATGTTCTAAAGGAAGTATGGCACCACGGGTATCCGGCACCAAGTCAAGTAAGTATGTGTTTTTATTTTATGATTATTGTGTTAGTACTGTGGTAAGAAAATTCCACTAAATAGAATACTCTAGAACTCTTAGCTTTAGGAGCTGAAACTATAGAAATTGAGACCTTAGATACGTACTACGAAAACAACTTTACTTCCTATACTCCATAAAACATTGTTTAATAAACATTGAATAGCGTAATGATTCATAAAACTTTTAATCAGATTAAACCGACTTAGTGAACATGAGCGCTAGAAGACGTGGACGCGGTAGACGTGGACGTGGTAGAGGCCGAGGTGCTAAGGCTAGATCTTCAGCATCGGGGCATGTTTCCGAAAGGGAGGCGTTGCCATCGCCAGTGGCTGAAACGGGATCTCATGATCGAGCTGGGGTGGATGAGCTGACTCAAATAGTTAAGGAGGTATTGAAGGAGGTTAAAGGAATCGGTGAAGCACTTCGAGTTGGGTCTGTGGACTGTAAGAAGAAATTAGATCGCGGTTCTTTTGGGTCGCAGTCTCGTTCCGTAAAGCGTGTTAAGGCATGTCCAAACTTTTCAGCTTGCGATTATTGCAGAAGGCGTCATCCGGGAGAATGCTGGAGGAGGTCAGGAGCATGCTTGAGATGCGGGTCTAAGGAGCATAAGGCTCGGGATTGTTTCATCACCATCAAGTCAGGTATGTTATTGTTGGACGTGATGATTGAATGTAGAAAATTTTAGGTATAAGTGGTAGATAACTGTTTGCTTCTGTGGTTAGATGTTTGGTTGCGTGAAAGAGGATTTAAGATTATGTTAAAAGTACATTGGTGTTATTAAGATCAGAGTGTGCAGCGAAAGCATAGTGGTGTGATTTGAGCGATGCGTTTAGTAGTTGGTTGGAAATTTCGAGGACGAAATATCTTTAAGGAGGGTAGAATTGTAACGACCCAAAATTTGGCCTAGTAGGATTGGGCCCATTGGGCCTTGAGCGTAGAAGCATTTTAAAAATTTTTGAGAATAAGAGAACGGCATTATTTCAAGTTGGACTTATTAGGAAGGTGATTTTGGAAAGTTACGAGGTTCTATGAAGGCTCGGGGTTGAATTGGGCCCTAGTAAAAATTTGTTGTTTAAGCCTATTTAGGAGAAATAGTAAGTGGCATCAATACTTATGAAAATAAGTATTCAATTTGCTAGCATAAATGAGCATATGGCAAGGAGGTTATGGCATTCAGTGAAGAGTATGGAGGGAAGAGGTTTGAATCCCCTTGATGTAAAATTTTGACTATTATTTTTGTATTCTTTCCCTAAGTGTCGGCCAAGCATGTAAATAAGGCAAGGTGGACTTTTTATTTTTGGCAAGATGGCTAAGGAAAATTGGAAAGGATGAAGGTGAGGAAAGAAATCAAGAGAAAGGGGAAAGTAAGGGGAACATGTGGCCTTTTTCAAGGGAAGTGTTATGGAAAGTGTGGTTGGCCAATTTTTGACCATTATGGTCATGAATGTGGACGGTTTTGGGTGTAGAGGAAGGTAGCCGAATTTTCTTTGGCAATTGGTAAAAGTTTTGGTGTTGTTTTGGCCAAAAACTCCTATTTGCAACTTTTGTGTCATTTTTCTTTTCTCTCCAAATTTCCTTATCCTTCTTGTCGAATCTTCAAGCTTTGAGTGTACATCTTTCTCCTTTGTTTGGCCGAATCACTCACCTTTTTGTTCATCTCCCCTTAGATAGCTGAAACAATCTAGCACTCTTCTCTCCATCCATTCTTTTCTTTTGACCTTTTCATCAACATTTTCTCTATTCTTAATTCGACATTACCTTGTGATCAAATCATCCTCTTTTCGTAGTGATTTAAGTGAGTGGCGCTACAAGGAAATTAACAATCGGTAAGTAGTAGTTCTCTCTTTGTCGATAACTTTGTTTCATCCGAGTTTTTCCTTAATAATCGAGTGTTCTTCTTTCTCTCTTGTTGGGTCTGAGTTACATTCTTTTCTGTGATATGGCCATCGTTGGATTTAGGGCTTTCAACAAGGTGAAGGAGCACAAGTGATTTGTATTAACCAAATCGTTATCGTCGACTTGTCAAGCAAGTGGGGTAAGAACGTTGTTATAAGATTTGTTTTGATCAAAGGTGAGATAATTGCTAATGACTCTTTCGCTCACCAAATATTGTTAGGACGGGATTTCAGTAGCCAAAGGGTAGGATCGATTTTGGTGCACTGAGGGAGATCACATTCGTGGTATTGAAACGGTAGAAAGCACAACTCATAATCAAGGTGTGTAATCCCGTACTCTTCTGAATACCTGTTTGAAATGGTGTGTAATCTCATACCTCTCTGAATGTTTGTATGATATGTTCTATGATTTAGTCAAAATACCGAAGAAAGTCAGAAACCAGCATCCGAGACCATTCAGGAGTGCGTATGTTCATAGTAGTAACCATATTTTCCAAAGAAACAGTTTGGTCAGCAGCAGTGACGTGATTTTGGAAAAATCACAAAAAATAGGATAAAGGGAATTAGAAATTGATAAAGATATCGAATTAAAGCTTACTGTGTCTATTTTTATATGAAAGAAACAGAAGAGGAAGAGAAAGTTTATATTCTGGGATATCTTAATTTTAGTGAGACTGGTTCTGATGGACTTCGTGGTTCCCTATTCTGTCTTGGAAAAATTGGTTAAAATTGTGAAAAGTGAATTATGAGTTATAAGTTATATGTATGGATTCCTTAGAGAACCTATTTTCAATAGAAACAAGTGGGCGCAGTATATGAAAACCGTACAGTGAGATATTTGAAATTAAGTTAAGAGAGGTCAGAATCATTGGACAGTGAAACAAGGGACAATTTAAGAAATAAACTGTACTAAACGGCTAAGCCAAAAATTATGGACAACTTTTACTAAGAATAAATATGAGTCTAGTTTCAAGGAAAATTTACGGATCTAAATTTTGAGTTTCCTAACTCGAGTTATAGTCAATTTAGTCAGTATGACGCAGATGGACAGTTTCAAATTTTTATGCCCAAATTAGTAGTTAAGTCCGGGGTTGCGAAATTACCAAAATACCCTTGGAGTGTAAATTACCGAAATACCCCTGGGTTGCAAGATTACCGAATTACCCTTAGTGGGTAAAATTACCGATTTATCGAAATGCCCCTATGGGCCGATTTGATAGATTGTTATAATGGACCAAATTACCGAAATGCCCCTATGGGCCGATTTGATAGATTGTTATAATGGGCCGATTTATCGAAATGTCCTTATGGACCGAATTACCGAAATGCCCCTATGGGCCGATTTGATAGATTGTTATAATGGGCCGATTTACCGAAATGTCCTTATGGACCGAATTACCGAATTCCCCTATGGGCCGAATGATCGTATTGCTTTCATGGGCTGATTCATAAAAAGTATTCAATAGGTTAATGGATGTTATTTTTATATTGATGTTTTACGATTATGTATGATGCATCTTTACATATTGCATGGGATGGGAAAATTTGAGTGAAGAGAAGTATAGACCGGTGGCATTGCCACAAATTCTTATAATGGCTATGTGCCTAACATATGAATTAACGACTCTGTATCGATCATTTTACCGTATATGAATCTGGTGGCTCAGCCACAAATAGTATAAATGGCAGCTTGACTGCAAATTGGAGAGACTGGTGGGGTGGGTTGACTTGATCCCCACAGGAGAGACTGGCTGGTACGGGGGAGAGATTGGATGGATGGGTTGGGTTGCATACTTTGCATTCATATATATATTGTTTTGTAATTGGGCTTCGGCCCAAGATTATCTTAAATGTCCTTTGGCCCAAGATATTTCTAAGCAGGTTCAGGCCCAGTGGATGACGGTAAGGGGATTTCACACTGAATTCTTGTAACTCACCCCCCTTTTTTCTTAACCCTTGTAGGTAATGCTCTATAATGAGGACTTGGGCCCATGGATGACTCGGTGGAGGTCATACTTCAGAAATGGTGTTATTGAACTTTAAATTTCTATTTTGGTTTATTTTATTATTTTGCTATTTTGGTTTAAGTTGTAATAAGGCCTCTGGAGTGTTTTATTATTTGCTTTATGGTTGATATACTTATTATTTTGCTTAAATTGTTTAAAACGAGAATTTTTCTAAAAACTTAAATAAAGGTTTTCCAAAAACGATTAACAAATGGATTTCATAATAAATTTTATCAATATTTTAACATGAAAGTTTTCACTCGAACTATCAAACGATATTTTCAAAAGTCACGGTTTTAAAGTTCACTACCTTGATTGTTGACTCATCAATCAATCTTTCAAAAATACTTGTATTTTATCTACGTTTTCGCAACGATTTCAAAATGCTTCTGCAACTCTATTTCTAAACATCACATTTTTGTAAATTGTTCATTTCAAATATGCTCTCGCCACCAAAAAGGTTTTTAAAGATTATTACGTTTTCAAGTAGTTAACAATTGCTTAAGTGTTTTTGGTTTTAACAAAGAGGCTGTATTTCTCAAGCAAGTTTTTAATAATCGTAAAGATGGTTTTTACTTCCATGTGACACACCAGATTCGGGCCTAACTTCTAGGCCGGGTTTGGGGTGTTACAGGAAAATAATGACCTCGAATCATCAAGGGACAATTATTGCAAACTCTATCAACTAATACATGTTTCCCTAAGGAGTTTGACACTCTAACCACAAACTCAGTAAACTCAACTAGAAAGCTGTTACTAGCTACTAATTTCATACAAACATAAGAATAAGTCGATCTAGGATCAATCAATGCAATTATATTAGTATTATATAGAGAAAAAGTACTAGTGATTAACATAGAGAGATGTCGCTTCTTCGCGAGTACGGATGGCATAGGCTCTAGCAAAATACCCTTGGAGTGTAAATTACCGAAATACCCCTGGGTTGCAAGATTACTGAATTACCCTTAGTGGGTAAAATTACCGATTTATCGAAATGCCCCTATGGGCCGATTTGATAGATTGTTATAATGGACCGAATTACCAAAATGCCCCTATGGGCCGATTTGATAGATTGTTATAATGGGCCGATTTATCGAAATGTCCTTATGGACCGAATTACCGAAATGCCCCTATGGGCCGATTTGATAGATTGTTATAATGGGCCGATTTACCGAAATGTCCTTATGGACCGAATTACCGAATGCCCCTATGGGCCGAATGATCGTATTGCTTTCATGGGCTGATTCATAAAAAGTATTCAATAGGATGTTATTTTTATATGGATGTTTTACGATTATGTATGATGCATCTTTACATATTGCATGGGATGGGAAAATTTGAGTGAAGAGAAGTATAGACCCGGTGGGCATTGCCACAAATTCGATAATGGCTATGTGCCTAACATATGAATTAACGACTGCGTGTCGATCATTTTACAGTATATGAATCGGTGGCTCACCCACAAATAGTATAAATGGCGACTTGACTGCAAATTGGAGAGACTGGTGGGGTGGGTTGACTTGATCCCCACAGGAGAGACTGGCTGGTACGGGGGAGAGATTGGATGGATGGGTTGGGTTTCATACTTTGCATTCATATATATATATTGTTTTGTAATTGGGCTTCGGCCCAAGATTATCCTAAATGTCCTTTGGCCCAAGATATTTCTAAGCGAGTTCAGGCCAGTGGATGACTAGTAAGGGGATTTCTGCTGAATTCTTGTAACTCACCCCCCTTTTTTCTTAACCCTTGTAGGTAATGCTCTGTAATGAGGACTTGGGCCCATGGATGACTCGGTGGAGGCCATACTTCAGAAATGGTGTTATTGAACTTTAAATTTCTATTTTGGTTTATTTTATTATTTTGCTATTTTGGTTTAAGTTGTAATAAGGCCTCTGGAGTGTTTTATTATTTGCTTTATGGTTGATATACTTATTATTTTGCTTAAATTGTTTAAAACGAGAATTTTTCTAAAAACTTAAATAAAGGTTTTCCAAAAACGATTAACAAATGGATTTCATAATAAATTTTATCAATATTTTAACACGGAAGTTTTCACTCGAACTATCAAACGATATTTTCAAAAGTCACGGTTTTAAAGTTCACTACCTTGATTGTTGACTCATCAATCAATCTTTCAAAAATACTTGTATTTTATCTACGTTTCCGCAACGATTTCAAAATGCTTCTGCAACTCTATTTCTAAACATCACATTTTTGTAAATTGTTCATTTCAAATATGCTCTCTCCACGAAAAAGGTTTTTAAAGATTATTACGTTTTCAAGTAGTTAACAATTGCTTAAGTGTTTTTGGTTTTAACAAAGAGGCTGTATTTCTCAAGCAAGTTTTTAATAATCGTAAAGATGGTTTTTACTTCCATGTGACACACCAGATTTGGGCCTAACTTCTAGGTCGAGTTTGGGGTGTTACAGGAAAACAATGACCTCGAATCATCAAGGGACAATTATTGCAAACTCTATCAACTAATACATGTTTCCCTATGGGGTTTGACACTCTAACCACAAACTCAGTAAACTCAACTAGAAAGCTGTTACTAGCTACTAATTTCATACAAACATAAGAATGAGTCGATCTAGGATCAATCAATGCAATTACATTAGTATTATATAGAGAAAAAGTACCAGTGATAACATAGAGAGATGTCGCTTCTTCGCGAGCACGGATGGCATAGGCTCTAGCAGGTGCTCGAGCTTCGGATCTCACAGTTGTATCTTTCATCACACCTTTACTACTAGCTCCATTTCTGGTATTTCTCGGTCGTCTACCCCTATTAGTAGGATTACTCGACCTCGCACTCTGAAATTTTTCTTTCTCAGCCATTTCAGGAAAATCTCGGATAAAATGCTCTTGAGAACCACACTTAAAGCAAGCCCGGTCATTCATTCTACACTCGCTGGGATGTCTTCTTCCACAATTTTGACATTCGGGTCTATTAGACTTTATATTACCCGCACTTTCCATTGAAGTAGCTTGAGATTTAAAACTCGAATGTTGCTTCCCACGATCTCTGTGTGAATACCCCGCTGAAACATTCAAACGGGAATACATTTCTTTAGATTTCTTTGACTAAGATGGAAATGACTTACTCATCGGTCTTTTCCTCGAATCTCTAGCTTCAAGATCAGCTTTCCTCTTCTCTTTATTCAACTTTTCGGCCTTACAAGCCCGTTCAACCAATACCACAAATTCCTTCAGCTCTTAGATCCCTACTAACACACAAATATCCTCATTTAATCCATCCTCAAATCTCTTGCACATAATAGCCTCGGTGGAAACACACTCTCGAGCATATTTACTAAATCTGACAAATTCTCGCTCATACTCTGTCACTATCATACAACCTTGTTTCATCTCAAGAAATTCCTTACGTTGCTGATCGATGAACCGCTGACTAATATATTTCTTTCGAAATTCCTCTTGAAAGAATTCCCATGTAACCCTCTCTCTTGGTACCACCGATACCAGTGTATTTCACCAGTGATATGCACAATCTTTCAGAAGTGAGATGGCACACTTTAAACACTCATCCGGTGTGCAGGACAACTCATCAAATACCCTGATGGAGTTTTTGAGCCAAAACTTGGCTCTCTCAGGATCATCATCCACATTAGCTCTAAAATCTTCAGCCCCGTGCTTTCGAATCTTATAAACTGGGGGCTTGTTCATTCTTTCAAATTCTATGCCTTGTGGAGCTACGGGAACCGATCGAGGAATAGGTGGGGGTGGAGGAGGTTGGGCATTCGGATTTGTTCGAACAAATTCTGTATAGCACTTATTCTTCATGTGGAGAAAGGCTTCCTTACCCCCTTTTCCCTGACTAACCGTAGGAGGTCTACTATCAAACGGAGCTGCCCCTTGAGCGGGAGCTGGCGCATTACTTTCAACTTCATCAGCCTCAGCTCGATTGGGATCCATTTACTATATCAAAACACAATTTAAAATTGTCAGGAGTCATCACACTATCAACATTCATTTATGGCATGTATAACTAGACTCTTACACACGCTACATTAGTCCAAAAATTGACGAAACCATAGCTCTGGTACCACTAAATGTAACACCCTTTACCCGTGTTCGACGCCAGAACAGGGTACGAGGCATTACTGGACTTAAACACAAGAAAACATACAAAATCGAGACGTAATTTCCATCCAAATTTAAAACTTTTCACATACATTCATATCGTCCTTAAAACGAGTCTACGAGGCTCAATACATGCTTTGAAAGTGGTTCAGGACCAAACTGAGAACTTTAGAAAATTTTACAAACCTTAGAAAATTTTTCATGTTATAGGGCTCACACACCCGTGTGGTCCAAGGGACACGCCCGTGCTACAGGGCGTGTTCAAAATAGGGAGCTCTCTGACTTGTGCCACACAACCGTGCCACACGCCCGTGTGCTAGGCCGTGTGGTCAATTTAATTTCCATAATTTTTCATAAAATAGGTGCAGACTTCACACGACTGAGACACACGCCCGTGTCTCTGCCCGTGTGATATATTCTGGATATTCTATTTTGTAACAATTAAGGTGCAAGGGACACACGGCCGGAAGACACGCCCATGGGGCAAATCGTGTGTCACACACGGCCTAGACACACGCCCGTGTGTCTACCCGTGTGGACAAAAATAAGGCTATTTACCAAGCCATTTTGTCACCCTTCCATGCACAAACCTACACAACAAACATAGAACCATTCCAAGCATATACCATCAACCAAATCAGCCACAACTAAGGCATCAACACCCCATTCACATGCTATCATTTATCATACACAAACATCACATATATCTCAACTCAAATCATGTGATTTCTCATATCCATGAAAAGCATCATCATATGCATATATATACTTAAAACAATATTAGCCAATTTCAATGGCCATTTACAAAATGAATTATCAGCCAACATAAGCCAACACATTTAGCTAAATCAATTATAACACATAACAAAATGACCACGTCCCTATACTTGCCATAACTCAAGATATTAAAATCAATGGTACCCAAAATATTAAGTTGATAGTGTGAATGGATCTCCGACAGTTTCCGATCCCCGAGCTGGCTTGGTGACACTATGAGACAAGGGAAAAGAAAGGGGAGTAAGCTATATAGCTTAGTAAGTTCCTATGCAAATAATAAGCATTATAATCACATATGTATCATACAAATAAACATGATGAACTTGGCATAAATAGTATCAAGATATAACTTACTCATTCATAACCTTACCGAGAGCTTCATCACATATCGAGCTCCTTAGTAAATGAGTTTTACGTACGTACCTGTAATTGTCCACTAACTCTTGAATGGTCTAACTACCATTCAAGGTTATAATGGATTTTGGTTTTTATTTTATTTTAATTTAATATACCAAATTACCATTTTAACCTTGGTTAATAAATAAATAAAACACCAATTTCATGCCCATAATTGTCCACTAACTCTTGAATGGTCTAATTCCCATTTAAGTTCCTTTTCCTTTATTCAATTAACTATTTAATCACTCAAATCAAATAGTGATCAAATTTTACATCTTTTACGATTTAGTCCTTTTTAACTAATTAACTATCGAAACATTAAAATTTTTCAACAAAACTTTAATACCACCTTAATAACACTTCGTAAATATTTATAAAAATATTTACGGGTCAGTTTATAGAAATGAGGTCCCGATACCTCATTTTTTAAAACCACTTAACCTTAGGGTCATACCACTTGAACTTAATAAATCGCTTATATAACATAAGTTATCAAATCAAAAACCTTTTTAACACAATGTTTGACTTGTAAATATTAAATAATAATATTTATGAAATTACTCGTCGGATTTGGTGGCCTCGTAACCACTGTTTTCGACAGCACTAAAAATGGGTTGTTACAACTCTCTCCCTTTACGAAAATTTTATCCTCGAAATTTCTCACCTTTTACAAGCCATCAAGTCGAGTCTTTTTGTCATCTTCTTAATGGTAATCCATAGATAAATCATATATAACTCATCTCGATTTAGAACTCGCACCAGAACTCATATTAAAACTTGTTACTATATCGGAACTTCACTGAACAGCTATGATGTTCTCATGTCATAACTTATCATTAGTAGTATAAATACCGAGAAATTCTCGATGATCTTCTGACAAAACATAACTTAGAAACCCGTATTATCAAACACTAACTGATGATTCTAACATGTTTGCATCTGTAACTTTCAACTGATATTTGTTCCCTTTACATGGAAAAGTCAAGCAATATCATTTAACACAGGCGCGACAGCTTCAACTATCGAGACGACTTTAACCCGTAATGACATTTCTCAATTATAACTGATCTGATAGATATATTTTTGTATCATGTCTTCTAGAATATGAATTCTTCATTCATACTGTCTGTCTATTTACCCGTGAATCCGTAAAATTTATTTCAGAACCTGAGGATAAACTCAAATGCATATAACTCAATTAATTTTCAAATGAATAACCCGTTATGATTAAAACCACTGAGTTGATCTTAACTATAAGATAATAAAATTTCAGAATAATCCCTTCTTCTTGTTTTCAAGGCAACTCGGACATACAATCTATTGTAATTCCCTCAGAATACCAATCAAAGATCACCACAAACTGCATTAACTCAAATGAAATATAACTTCCCATTTTGACTCATTGACATAATCTAAGATTACCTGAATAATAAGAACTAAGATGCAAAGTTAAGTTTGATCTTCCACATCTATACTTTTTTCGATGCCTACCCCTTCACAAAAGCTAGAAATGGGATACATAATAAAGTTGTAACACCCTTAACCCGTATCCGTCTTCGAAACAGGGTTTCAGAGTATTACCAGAACATTCAGAACATTTATCAATTAATTCAGGCAAGTTGTTATTCATTCACCGAGGTCATTCATAATGTCCCTTAAATGGACCCTCGAGGCCCAATACGAGTATTAGAATCAAGTCAGGACTAAATCGAAAACTCAGGGACATTATGAATTGACAATATGAATGATATTGGATGATTTTGAACATGAATTGGATTATGATATTGACTTGAGTTATGAAATTTAAATGTATGAACCAATGGGTTCATGATATGGTTATTGACATAATGAGATGATATGTAAATTCTATTGAGAAAAGCTATTTGAATAGCAAATGATGAGAATTGAAAGTATTATAAATGATTGTTTAAGAAATAGATTACTTGTTTTAATGATTTTTGGTTATGTGTGTTTAAATATATGTAAATATTATAAATTCTTGTTTAATAAGTATTCGAATTATAGAAATACCACTGAGTTTTATACTCAGCGTACAGTTTGTTTCCGTGTGCAGGTTAGGTTAAAGTTCAATCGTTGAATCAGCATCCAAGGCCGATCCCGAACTCATTGTGGTGAAGTACATTTTTTTTTTCGAAAATGGCATGTACCTAGGATGTTGAATTTGTCATTTTGGGATATAGATGTAAATGTTGTTATAATATGATAGAGTTGAAAATATATATATGAACATATATTCTATGTTTAAGAAATTAAATAATGTGTTTTAGTTAAAACTGGCATAAATTTAGGAATAGTTTAAATGATGTTTAATTGAATTGTTTAGATATTATATGTGAATTACCTATATGAGTATTTGGTTAAGTACTTAAAATGATTAATTTGACATTTTTTGAATGTATTTGTATGTGTTTTGGATTGGTTGAATGATTGGTATTTGAATTGCTTGGTGTTCAAGGTTTGCAGGGTTGGTAAACTTGAAGTATAAGGCCTATTTTGAGTCCACACGGCCTGGCACATGGGCGTGTGACCAGACCGTGTGAGACACACGGCTTATACATGGGCATGTGGTTAGGCCGTGTGTCCCCTGCAATTTTAATTTCTCAAAACAGAATGCTCAGGTTTTGCCACATGGGCAGAGACACGGGCGTGTGTCTCAGCCAGCCGTGTGAGAAACACGACCTGGTACACGGTTATGTGCTTTAGCCGTGTAAAAACTGCACCTAATTTTTGAAAATATAAATTGACCACACGGCCTAGCACACAGGCGTGTGGCTTGGCTGTGTGAGGTAAGTCAGGGAGCACATAAATTAGGACAGGGCCTGAAGCACGGGCATGTCTTAGGGTCGCACGGGCGTGTCCCTAGACTACACAGGCGTATGAACCCTGTACTTGGGAAAAATTTTGAAATTTTGCGAAAAAATCTCTGAATTTCTGATTAAGTCCCGATTTCTTTTAAATACTTATGTCGGGCCTCAAGAGCCCATAAAAAGGATAAAATGATTAATTTATGACGTGTTTGCAATTTAACTTTTTTATTGTTCATAATTGATCTGAATAGTCTGGTAATGCCCGTAACCCTATTCTGACGACGGATAAGGGTTAGGGGGTGTTACAATTGTTGGTATCAGAATAGGGTTTCAGAGCATTACCAGAATATTCAGAACATTTTTCTGTTAACTACGTAAATTTACTATTCATTTACCAAGATCATCCATAACATCCCTTGATCGGGCCCTCGAGGCCCAATACGAGCATTAGAATCGAATTGGGACTTAATCGAAACCTCTAAGAATTTTTTGCAAAATTACAAAATTTTTCTAAGGTGTAGGACTCACACGCCTGTGTGGTCCAAGGGACATGCCCGTGTGACCCTGGAACACGCCCGTGCTACAGGCCGTGTCCAATTTAGGTTGCTCTCTGAATTACGCCACACGGCCATGTCACACACCCGTATGCTAGGCCGTGTGGTTAATTAATTTAATTCGAATTAGGTGCTGGTTTCACACGACCGTGACACACGCCTGTGTTCAAAGCCGTGTCAACCACACGGCTGAGACACACGCCCGTGTCTCTGCCCGTGTGCTCAATTCTGAGCATTCTGTTTTGAAATTTTGAAATATAGGGGACACATGGCTAGACTACATGCCCATGTACCAGACCGTGTGTCACACACGGCCTAGACACACGCCCTTGTGTCTACCCATGTGGACAAAATAAGGCCATTTCCTAGCCTCATTTCTCACCCAAATTTTCCATCTTCCTGCACCAACACTTACAAGTATAATCCAACCAATTGCAAGTATAATTCAACCATAACATATATCAAAACATAAATATATTAGCCATTCCAATGGCTAAGTTTCATTCATCATTTACACACCATCATTTGATTTAGTTAGCATATACATGCCATTAACAAAATAAGATTTTCATTTATACCAAAAAGATAGGTTGATAATGTGATGATTTGCTCCGACCAAATCTCTAACCTTCACGAGCTTTGAGCACTATAAAACAAGAAAAATTAAAACCTAGTAAGCATATTATGCTTAGTAAGCTCGTATAACATAAATTAAGCTTACCACTACATTCAATATATTAACCATACAAATCATGCTTTCTAACTATTTGGTAATTTACCTATTCACATATACTCAACCAACATGTTAGTCATAATATACCAATATGCATAGATGAGCTCATCATGCCATATGCATATTTTATTCGTTGAATCATTGAATTTCCAATGGATATTTCAAGTAGTACACTCGAGGTGTACAATTCCACTATCAGTCAATCCATATTGTAATAGTCTAAATTTCAGTGGTGTCGGGAAATAGTGATTCGAGATCACTAAATCTGACAAGTAAGTTTGAAAAATTTAGTAATTAATAATTATGAGTCAAGTGTGAATTTAGAAATATATTTGAACTGGGGAATTTTGTGAATTAAAAGAAATTATTAGGTTAAATGAGTCAAGAACGAGGTATCGAGACCTCAAATTCATAAAACGAGCCATAAAGATTTTTTGAAATATTTATGGAGTGTTATTGAGTTAGTATTAAAGTTTCGTTAGGAAATATTAACGTTTTGATAGTTAATTAATTAAAAAGGACTAAATTGTAAAAGGTGTAAATTTTGGCTAAAATGATTAAATAGCTTAAGTATCAAATGAGGGATGATTAAAAAGGAAAATTAGCCTAAAGGGAATGGCTGAGGCGGCATAAGCAAGAAAAAAATCTGAAATTAGGTGAAATAAGGGTAAAATTGTAAATTTTGCAAAATTAAACAAATAAAATATCAATTAAAAAAGAAATCTGGACATTTCTTCAAAATTGACAGCCAAAAACGCCATAGAAGAGTTCCTCCAATCTTTTTTTATAATTTTTCTCCATTTGAGTTTATTTCTTGTCCTTTTCTTGTAATTTTTGTATTTTTAAGACTTTTGCAATTAGGTCCAACTATCTAATTCATTAGTTTTTGATTTTATGGGTGACTTTAAAAGTTACCATGAATAAGTGTTGTATGTTTATGATGAATTTACATGGATTTGAAGCTTTAATTTCATTAAATGATGATTTTATTTAGTGATTCTAATAGAAAATGATTTTTAGGACCTAATTGTGAAAAAGTCGGTAATTAGGGTTTTGTGCTGAAATTCTAAATTTCAAAGGCTGTGTAGTAGTTTAAAATAGTTAGATAAAGTGTTAATTAAGAATAATTAACTCAATTGATGGGTTAATTGAGTAGGGACTAATTTGTAAAAACTACAAAATTTGGGGTAGAATTGTAATTTTGAAAATTAAAGGGCATAAATTATGAAGTAGAGTGAAATTGAGATAAATGCTAATGAACACATGATTTTATAATTATAGATCAAGAACCCGAGCGAATCGTGGAAAGGAAAAATTGCCAGAATAGTCTTTCAATTTCTACGACTTTTGCAAATTAGCCCAGGTAAGTTCATATGGCTAAATTTAATGAATTGCTATGAAAAATTTCGTGAATGCTATGGTATTTTATTGTATATGAATGTTAATAAACTGAGATAATTGTGAAAGTATGAATGTTTGAATAAATGTTTTAATTTAGTGGAACATCGGATTGAGTACTTTCGTTCAGTGACTAATACGCATTGACGGAAAAGACCATGGTTGGACCATGGCAATATGTGATATGTGATTTCTGTATAAGACCATATCTGGGATATGTCATCGGTGTGATATGTGATTTCCGTATAAGACCATAGCTGGGCTATGGCATCGATGTGATATGTGATTTCCGTATAAGACCATAGCTGGGCTATGGCATCGGTGTGATATGTGCTTTCCGTATAAGACCATAGCTGGACTATGGCTTCGGTGTGTGATATGTGACTATGTGCAAGACCATAGTTATACTATGGCATTGTGAAAACGAAGTTCTCAATTCCGAACTGTTCCCTACTTTGATCAAGAAAAATAAGCGATAAATGGACCGAAGAGATTGAAATCTATTAATCATTGATATTGAGCTCAATCAAGTAAATTTTATCATTGATTTTGTGATTGATAGGATGGATTAGTGAAATTATATATTGTATGATTGTTATAAGATGTTCGGTAAGAATTATTTTCTATGCCTATAAGCTTGCTAAGCTTTCATAAGCTTATATTCATTTTTTTAATGTTCTTGTAGATTAACATAGATACGGAGGATCGGATCAGCATGAAGGATCACACTATCCAGATTATTTTTGGTAGCTTTTGTTAATCATCTTTTGATTTATATGGCATGTATAGGAGTTTAGTAAAAATGATATAGATTAAATAGTAATGGTATGACTTGAATGATAAAATATGTATTATAACCTAGTGTGATGAATATGTTAAAATATATGTAAATGATACATGTTTTGGTTTGGATTTGGTTGATTGGGTTGGACTATATTGGTAAATGAAAGTGTTAAGTGCAGGTTAAAGGTGTATGGGTGAGAAAAATGGTCTAAAATGGCCAATTTTTGTCCACACGGGCGGACACACGGGCCTATGTCTAGTCGTGTGTGACACACGGCCTACCTCATGGGCGTGTGTTGAAAACGTGTGTCCCCTGCACCTTAAAAATTTGAAACTAAATGCTCGAAGTTTGACACACGGTCAGAGACATGGGCATGTGTCTTAGCCGTGTGGACGGCACGGCCTTGAACACGGGTGTGTGCCCTGGCCGTGTGAAGTCTGCACCTATTTTATGAAAATTTAATCGATCACACGGCCTAAGCACATGGGCGTGTGACTTGGCCGTGTGACCTCAATTTGATGATGACGTCATAAACAAAATGCACCCTAATTTGAACATGGCCTGAAGCACGGGCGTGTCCTGAATCCACACAGGCGTGTGACCCCTTTTACATGAAAGTTTTTCTATGCTTTCCAAAAAGTTTATGAAGTTCTCGGTTTAGTCCTGAACCACTTCCGATTCAAGTTTTGGGCCTTCAAGGCTCGTAATAGGGACAATATGTATGGTTTTGAAAAGTTTTAAATTTGAGTGGAAATTCATGTCCCAGTTTTGAATGTTTGCTTGTGAATAAGTTTGATAATGCCTCGTACTCTATTCCGGCATCGGATATGGGTAAGAGGTGTTACACATATCCAGTAGTACATTATAGGTACACTCTCGAGCCACATATGACACAGTAGAATTACCAGTCCAGGCTAAATTCTAGCTGTTACATATACTCTAAGAGCTTTGTCGGATTACCAGACCAGGCTAAATCCTTTATATGACAAAGAATTCCCTATATAGTTCATTCTTGATTACCAATCCAGGATAAATCCAGTCAATTAGGATTACTAGTCCAGGCTAAATCCTAATTGAAACATATACTTGAGAGGCTCATTTCAGATTACCTGTCCGGGCTAAATCCATTCTGCAACACATGCAGTTTCATCAGGGAAATCACCTTTTTATCCATCGAAATTCAACATTCAAGGAATTCAACTTTTTTTTTTTAATAATTTTCCAAACATGTATCATTTCGTTCATTGCCATACATATGTAATTCACATACATGATTTCATATAACATAATCAATGTAATATAACATTCAAATCAATACACTTCCATACTCATTTAAGTTATACGAACTTACCTTGATATTTGTTCGTGTCTAAAATCTACTAATCCGAAATCTTTTCCTTTCCTCGATTTAGCTCTTTGTTTGGTACTTCCGGATCTATATAAATGAATTTAATCATCAATTCAATCCATTTCATATTCTATTGAACTCAATTTCAATATAAATGAATTTAATCATCTAGGAAAAAGTACCATTTTGCCCCTCTATTTTTGATTAATTCCAATTTCGTCCCTAGGCACGAAAATTGAAATTCATGGAATTTAATCCTTATTCCAAGCCTAATCAAAATTTTAATATAACTTTTACAGCACATGTATTCTCAAAATTTTAGAAATTTCCATGGGTTTTAATATTTTTTCAATTTAGTCCCTAAATCAAATTTCCATCAAATTTCCCTTTGTAAAAGTTGTTTATCTATCTACAACCTTTCATTTTCTACCATAAACTTTTAAATTTCAACATATTCATCCATGGAAAATTTTCTATACTTTGATATCTAATCAAATTAACCCCCCAAAATAGAGAAATTAAGCTTTCCCGATCTCAAAAATATAAAAATTACTAAAAACGGGACATAGGAACTTACCAATTTAAGCTTGGAAAGCTTGTTTTCTCTCTCCTAGGGTTTCCATGGATTTTAGGTTGAAGAAGATGATATAAAATGATGATATTTCCTTTTAATTTAATTATCATCTTTATAATTTATCTATTTCCAATTTAGTCATTTACCTTTTCTAATTTTTCCATGGATGATTCACCAAAAACATCTACATAGTTTTCATCAATGGTCTAATTACCATTTAAGGACCTCAAGTTTTGAAATCTATAGCTATTTAATCCTTATAGCTACTAGAATTCAATTTTGACATTTTATGCAATTTAGCCCTTTCTACAATTAAGCACCTAATTGATAAAATTTTCTTATCAAAATTCTCATGCAATCATTCTATCACAATACTAATCATTTCATAATATTAAAATATTTTATCTTTCCGGATCAGATTTGTGGTTACGAAACCACTATTCCGACTTCACTGAAATAACCTGTATCCATCACCAGAATAGGGTTTCGAAGCATTACCGAAACATTCAGAACATTTATCGATTAATTTAGGCAAGTTACTATTCATTCACCGAGGTCATTCATAGTGTCCCTTAAATAGACCCTCGAGGCCTAATACGAGTATTAGAATCAAGTCAGGACTCAATCGGAAACTTAGTGATTTTTTTGCGAAATTCTAAAATTTTCCAAGGTACATGGCTCACACGCCCGTGTGGTCCAAGGGACACGCTCGTGTGACCCTGGGACACGCCCGTGCTGTAGGCCGTGTTCAAAACTAGGTAGCTTTCTGACTTATGCCACACGGCCACACCACCACCCTTGTGCTAGGCCGTGTGGTTATTAAATTCAATTCGAATTAGGTGCAGGTTTCACACGGCCAAGACATACGCCTGTGTTCTAGGACGTGTAACACACACGGTTGAGACGCACGCCCGTGTCTCTGCCTGTGTGCTCAATTCTGAGCATTTTGTTTTCTCGAATTTAAGGTGCAGGGGACACACGGCCAGGCCACACGCCTATGGGGTAGGCCGTGTGTCACACACGATCTAGACACACGCCCGTGTGGACAAAATAAAGTCATTTCCTAGCCTCATTTGTCACCCAAATTTACCATTTTCTTGCACCAAAACATACCAAGTACAATCCAACCATTCCAAGCATTCAAATAAGCAAATTTCATCATTCAACATGGCCTATCGTTGCATGCATACATGTTTACTAACTTACCTTGGTTCAATTCATGTGTTAAACATGATTTGATCAACTACTTGACATACATATATAGTTACCATAGCATAACATTACAAGTATATCAAAACAACCATTACTAGCCATTCCAATGGCTAGATTTCAAGCATTGTTTACATTTACATGCCAATATGGCCAACATATCTTATACATGCCATTACAACCATAATTGATTTACCATACTGTACTGACATAGGCCGATGGATAGTGTGAGTGATCTCCGCCGAGCTTCTAATCCAACGAGCTTCCGATTTACTCTAAAACAGGGGAAAATAAAAAGGGGTAAGCATTGTATGCTTAGTAAGTTCGTATAACATGGTATTTAACTTACCATTCATTCTATTTTGAGGTAACTATGTAAGGTACATTCATTCAATTTGACTTCAAGCCCTACACATATCCTCATTGCCCTTGTTAGTCATATATTCCATAATAACCTCAAAACATGTTTGGACTCAACAACAATCAAGTTTCCATGCACATTTGCATTCCATAACATTTGTTCATTTAACATGCATAAATCATCTCTTTATATTACAAGTATAATTTCATAATAGTTTATCTCAAGTTCAGATTATTTCATATCAGAACTTTATTCATATTTCTCGAAATATCAATGTCACACGAGTAGTAGTACACTCAAAGTATACAAGTCTATAATCAAGGATGACATATTCATCAAATGAATTTCATGTACAAGTGTCATCATCTCATATTTTCTTATATCAATCATCACGTATCATCATTTTCGTGTATTTCATACATATACGTGTAATAACTCATTTCTTATTCATATTCTTCTCATGTCAAGTGTTTTACCCATTGAATTTATTTGGAATATCGATGGATACACCGGTAGTACACTCGAGGTGTACAAATTAGAATCCGTCAATTCATACTCAGTAGTACCTTGTAGGTACACTCTCGAGCCACGTATCATACAGCAAAATTACCAGTCCAAGCTAAATTCTAGCTGTAACATATACTCTAAGGGCTTTGTCGGATTACCAGTCCAGGCTAAATCCTTTATATGACAAAGAATTCCCTATAAAGTCCGATCTGGATTACCAGTCCGGGCTAAATCCAGTCAATTAGGATTACCAGTCCAAGCTAAATCCTAATTGAAACATATACACGAGAGACTCATTTCGGATTACCCGTCTGGGCTAAATCCATTCTGCAACACATGCAGTTTTATCAGGGAAATCACATTTATCCATCGAATTCCATTTATTCAAACGGGATTTAAAATTTATCAGGCAATTTTTGGGTATATGTTCAATATCATAAATTTATGCATTCATACAATTCAAGTGTTCACATTCAACTCAAGTATAAAATTTTCATTTTTATCATTTATCATTTATCGAGCATTATTGCTGATCGGGCACATTTCATTTATCGAGCTTTGACGAATGTGTGATCATTTTTCAAAATTAAGGCATTTATACAATTCACAGCACAACATTTAATTCAATCATAAAAATATATACAATTTAGTTACACGAACTTACCTCGACAAAGGTTCGTGTACAAACATATACTAATCTGACATTTTCCTCTTTTTCCTCTTTCTAACTCCGAATTTGTCTATCCAGATCCATACGAGTAAATTTTACATCAATTTCACGTATCTCATATTTATTTGGACACAATTTACATTCTAGGCAAAATTACCATTTTGCCCCTAACTTTTCCATAAATTCCATTTTCGTCCCTATGCTCAGAAAATGAAACTTGTGCAAATTACTCCCTATTCCAAGCCTAACCAAAGCCCCATTAAAAATTTTACAGCACATGTATTCATAAAATTTCAGAATTTTTCATCAAAATTTCACAACTTTTCATTTTAGTCCTTAAATCATGTTTTCATAAAAAAATCACTTTGTAAAAGTTGCTTATCTATCAATAATCTTTCATTTTCTACCATAAATTTCTAATTTCCAGCATATACATACATGACCCATTTTTCATACCTTGATAACTTTTCAAATTAATCCCCCAAATAGAAAGATTAAGCTATCCTGATTCCAAAAATATCAAAATTATTAAAAACGGGACAAGGAAACTTACCCAATTTGGCCATGAAAGTATCTTCTCTCTCTCCTAGGGTTTCCATGTTTATTTTGGGGAAGAATATGAGAAGATATGATTTTTATTTTCTTTTCATATTTTTAATTAATTAATATTTTCACTTTCCAATTTAGTCTTTAGCCTTTTTCTCATTTTCCATGGATGAATCATCCAAAAATATCTACATACTTTTTTATTAATGGTCTAATTACCATATAAGGACCTTAAGTTTTGAATTCCATAGCTATTTGATCCTTCTAGCTACTAGAATCCAACTTTTGCATTTTATTCGACGTGGTCCTTCTCGTAATTAAGCACATAATCGGTAAAATTTTCTTTTCAAAATTTTCACACGACATTTCTAGTGTAATATGGATCATATAATAAAATAAAAATAAATTTTAATTTTTGGCTCGGATTTGTGGTCCCAAGACCACTGTTTCGATTTTACAGAAATTGGGCTGTTACAACTCTACCCCCTTAAGAAATTTTCTTCCTCGAAAATTTTACCAGTAAGAAGATTCAGGCATTACTTTCTCATGTTTCTATCCGGTTCGCAAATAGCTTTCTCTATATCATATCATTGTCCAAGAACTTTCACCGAAGATACATTTATACTTTTCGTTTCTTTCACTTCACATGCTAGAATTTCAACCAGTCACTCGTTGTAAGTCATGCCAAGCTGAATTTAACATTTATCAAAGCAATAGCTGATGATGGGTCTGATAGATTCTGTCATAACACATATACTCATAAAAACATTATGAATTCTGTATAACTCTGAAAATAATACCAATCAATACGAAACTAGTCCAATTCTTTTCAATAATCTTTATGACCTGATAAACCACAGACTTAATTTACCTTTACGGCCAAACTGGGGAACTTTCTTCCATGGCAAAACTTTCAAAATATTTTATCGCCAATCTGAAACTCTAGTTCTTTTCATTTTAGATTCGCATCGGATTTCTGACGATCAAATACTGCTTTTAAACTGTCTCAGATCATTTTCATATTTCTTCGGTTTCAAAGAATTAGACCTACTACATGTATCCCTTCTCACTGAACTCCATCCAAGACATTGGAGTTTTACATTTGTGACCATATAAAACCTCATACAGTATAATTTTGTACTTGATTGTTAACCGTTATAAGTAATTTCAACCCAAGACAAATACTTTTCTCAGTTACCTTCAAATTCAAGTACACAGCATCGAAGCATATCTTCCAAAGTCTGAATCATATGTTCAGATTGATCATCCGTCTGAAAATAAAACACGGTACTAAAATGTAACCATATACCCAAAGTTTCTTGTAACTTGTTTTAGAGTCGGAATATAAACTATAGATTTCTATCAGAAATAACAGAAGTTATCACATCATATAATCTGACAATCTCAAAAACAGACAATTCAAGCAATATATCAAGTGAGAAATCCATTCATACCAAGATAAAATATATAGGCTTCATCAGACAATCAACAATTACTCAAATAGTATCTTTCTTTTTCATAGTTAGGGAGAATCCTGATATAAAATTCATAGTAACTTTGTCCCATTTCCATTTTGGTATTTTCACTGACTATAACCATCTTGAAAGTATCATCTCTATCTTGCTGATACATCCAACATTTAAATATAGATTTAGAAATGCCACCTTTCATTCCAAGCTACTTATACATTCTTTTCAAATCATTATGCATTTCATCATTCTCCATATAAATAGACATAGTACCACTGTGATCATTCATGTAAAATTTTCAGTACAAGCTCTAATTTCTTCAGTACACAGACTCTATCTCTGAATAACACACATTTACCGAATCTGTTCTGTAATTCTGATTCAGAAATTATTTCACACTGTACTCATTTAACTCACAACTCACTATCACTTTTTTGAGTTTCACTGGTCTGTTGTAGAGACACCGGTTTAGCTCTATTCTCAGCTAAAATTAAATTATTATCAAACAATCATATTTGATATCTATGGCTTGCAAAATATACAGAGATTTTCTACTCAGAACATTTGTAACCACATTCGCTCTTTCCGAGTGATATTCAATTATCAAATCACAATCTTTCAACAATTCAAGCCATATACGCAATCTCAAGGTCAAATCTTTTAGCAACATCAGATACTTTAAATTTCTATGATCAGTACTTATATGATATTTTCACCATACATATACTGTTACCAAATTTTCAGTGCAAACACAATAATTATCAACTCAAGATCATATTTCCGGTAACTCTTTTCCCGTAGTTTTATCTGGCTGGAAGTATAGACCATTTCTTTACCTTTCTTCATCAAAACACAGTTTAATCCATTCAATGATGTATCACTGTAATAACAAGTTCCTTACCCAATTCAGACTGAACCAGAACTGAGGCTTCGATCATCAGAGCTCCCAACTGATCAAAACTTTACTAATATTTGTCAGTCCATTCAAATCTTACATCTTTCTGTAATATCCATATCATTGATGTAGCTATCATAGAAAACACTTTCACAAAACTTAAAAAAGAAATCGAAGCTTTTAATTATTTCGAGGTCACAGTCATCAGATAGGTTAAAACCATAATACTATAATAGATCTGACATTTCCACAATATAAATGGAAGCATACCTCAACCTCAATACTATTTTTCAAATAAAAGAGGAATACCAAGGTGGCTTCAATATCATCTAGTGCAGTAATACAATTTCTATAATTTGTGATCCCTATCACCATACCTCATGATCGAGTCAATATTTATATCGGTAATGAATGTAATTACCTCCAATTAAAGAATATCTTTCACAAAAAACCCAAGTTTACATACTAAAGAGATTGTTGATATATCAGAGAAAATTCAGAAGAATAACATAACACATACTCGGTAGAAACCACTGTGATAAAAATAATATAACTTGCACATTCCCAATTCAGGGCTTCAATCAGTAGAAGTAGAAAATAGTATCACATGAATCTTATCATCAAATCTTACATCATTCATGATGAATTAGCAACCCAAGTAAAATAGAGCAATACCGCTCATGAATCAACCAGACTTTTTGTAATTCCATTTATCATAATTTACTAGCCTTTCAATACGATAAATATTGCATCTGTACATGCACAATTTCATATGTCTTTGAGAATAACAGAACATATAGAGTACCCAGGAGATGTTGCTGTAATATACTCAATTATAACAACTGTATTCAAATATCTTTGCAGTTTTATCACTATTCCACTGACCAATAAAGTCATCAATAATCTCGCATCATTCAGATCACTGAAAGAGTCAATTCGGAAGAATTTTCATCTAATCCGTTCTGTAATTATCATATCTGGATAAGTCAATTACTCATGAATAACTTCTTCCTTAACAATGACATCACATATTCAGAATAATCTTTAGAAAAATATAATATCTCTTTTAATACCGTCTTTACATATTAACCCATTCTCAATTCTGACTACATCATTAGTCTTTCAGCCTTTGAACTCTTTAGTTCCACATTCATGAGCTTAATCCATATAAATCTTGTGAATTTCATTGTATAACACTACACTAGTAAGGGGGTGGAGATCGTAAGCCTCAAAATTTAACTTTCATATATATATACTCATATAACATAACACTTATCATTTTCATGTACTATAAAACATTTATCCATACCTTTTCGAATTCTATTTCATCATCAGTAACATTTTACTCAGATACTTGAGTATCTCTTTCGGAGTCATCGGAATTAGCTCGATTGGAAAGCATCTTTGTCTATTTGTAAAACAATTTTCGTCAGAGTCAGGAGATATTTCACTATCACAGGTTAAATAATGGCATGTATTTCTAGACTCCACATATGCTACGTTCAGTCTGAGAACCGACTAAACCGTAGCTCTGATACCACTAAATGTAACACCCCTAACTCATCTATCGCCGGAAGAGGGTTTCAAAGCGTTACCAAAACATTCAGAACATTTATCGATTAATTCAGGCAAGTTACTATTCATTCACCGAGGTCATTTATAATGTCCTTAAATGGACCCTCGAGGCCTAGTACGAGTATTAGAATCAAGTCAGGACTAAATCGGAAACTTAAGGAATTTTTCGTGAAATTCAAAAATTTTCCAAGGTGCAGGGTTCCCACACCTGTGTGGTCCAAGGGACACGCCCGTGCTGTAGGCTGTGTTCAAAACTAGGTAGCTCTCTGACTTGTGCCACACGGCCATGCCACACACCAGTGTGCTAGGCTGTGTGCTTTTTTAATTCAATTCAAATTAGGTGCAGGTTTCACAAGGCCAAGATACACACCCGTGTTCTAGGCCGTGTAACACACACGGCTGAGACACACGCCCGTGTCTCTAACCGTGTGCTCAGTTCTGAGCGTTTTGTTTTCTCGAATTTAAGGTGCAGGAGACACCCGGTCAGACCACACGCCCATGGGGTAGGCCGTGTGTCACACACAGTCTAGACACACGCCCGTGTGGACAAAATAAAGTCATTTCCTAGCCTCATTTGTCACCCAAATTTACCATTTTCCTACACCAAAACATACCAAGTACAATCCAACCATTCCAAGCATTCAAATAAGAAAATTTCATCATTCAACAAGGCCTATCGTTGCTGCGTACATGTTTACTAACTTACCTTGGTTCAATTCATGTGTTAAACATGATTTGATCAACTACTTGACATACATATATAGTTACCATAGCATAACATTACAAGTATATCAAAACAACCATTACTAGCCATTCCAATGGCTAGATTTCAAGCATTAATTACATTTACATGCCAATATGGCCAACATATCCTATACATGCCATTACAACCATAATTGATTTACCATACTGTACCGACATAGGCTGATGGATAGTGTGAGTGATCTCCGCCGAGCTTCCAATCCAACGAGCTTCTGATTTACTCTAAAATAGGGGAAAATAAAAAGGGGTAAGCATCGTATGCTTAGTAAGTTCGTATAACATGGTAATTAACTTACCATTCATTCTATTTTGAGGTAACTATGTAAGGCACATTCATTCAATTTGACTTTAAGCCCTACACATTTCCTCATTGCCCTTGTTAGTCATATATTCCATAATAACCTCAAAACATATTTGGACTCAACAACAATCAAGTTTCCATGCACATTTGCATTCCATAACATTTGTTCATTTAACATGCATAAATCATCTCTTTTTATTACAAGTATAATTTCATAATAGTTCATCTCAAGTTCAGGTTATTTCATATCAGAACTTTATTCATATTTCTCGAAATATCAATGTCACACGAGTAGTAGTACACTCAAAGTATACAAGTCTATAATCAAGGATGACATATTCATCAAATGAATTTCATGTACAAGTATCATCATCTCGTGTTTTCTTATATCAATCGTCACGTATCATCATTTTCGTGTATTTCATACATATACGTGAAATAACTCATTTCTTATTCATATTCTTCTCATGTCAAGTGTTTTACCCGTTGAATTTATTTGGAATATCGATGGATTCACCGGTAGTATACTCGAGGTGTACAAATCAGAATCCGTCAATTCATACTCAGTAGTACCTTGTAGGTACACTCTCGAGCCACATATCATACAGCAGAATTACAAGTCTAGGCTAAATTCTAGCTGTAACATATACTCTAAGGGCTTTTTCGGATTACCAGTCCAGGCTAAATCCTAATTGAAACATATACTCGAGAGACTCATTTCAGATTACCCGTCCGGGCAAAACCCATTCTGCAACACATGTAGTTTTATCAGGGAAATCACATTTATCCATCGACTTCCATTTATTCAAACGGGATTTAACATTTATCAAGAAATTTTTGGGTATATGTTCAATCTCATAAATTTATGCATTCATACAATTCAAGTGTTCACATTCAACTCAAGTATAAAATTTACATTTTTATCATTTATCATTTATCAAGCATTATTGCTGATCAGGCACATTTCATTTATCGGGCTTTGACGAATATGTGATCATTTCACAAAATTAAGGCATTTATACCGCTCACAGCACAACATTTAATTCAATCATAAAAATATATACAATTTAGTTACACAAACTTACCTCGACAAAGGTTCATGTACAAACATTTACTAATCCGACATTTTCCTCTTTTTCCTCGTTCTAACTCCGGATTTGGTCTTTCCAGATCTATACGAGTAAATTTTACATCAATTTCACATATCTCATATTTATTTGGACTCAATTTACATTCAAGGCAAAATTACCATTTTGCCCTTAACTTTTCCATAAATTCTATTTTCGTCCCTAGGCTCCGAAAATGAAACTTGTGCAAATTACTCCCTATTTCAAGCCTAACCAAAGCCCCATTACAAATTTTATAGCACATGTATTCATAAAATTTCAGAATTTTTCATCAAATTTTACAACTTTACATTTTAGTCCCTAAATCATGTTTTTATCAAAAAAATCACTTTGTAAAAGTTGTTTATCTATCAATAATCTTTCATTTTCTACCATAAATTTCTAATTTCCAGCATATACATACATGACCCATTTTTCATACCTTGATAACTTTTCAAACTAATCCCCCAAATAGAGACATTAAGCTATCCCGATTCCAAAAATATCAAAATTACTAAAAACGGGACAAGGAAACTTACCCAATTTGGCCATGAAAGTCTCTTCTCTCTCTCCTAGGGTTTCCATGTTTATTTTGGGAAAGAAGATGAGAAAATATGATTTTTATTTTCTTTTCATCTTTTTAATTAATTAATATTTTCACTTTCCAATTTAGTCCCTAGCCTTTTTCTCATTTTCCATGGATGAATCATCCAAAAATATCTGCATACTTTTTTATTAATGGTCTAATTACCATATAAGGACCTTAATTTTTGAATTCCATAGCTATTTGATCCTTCTAGCTACTAGAATCCAACTTTTGCATTTTATGCGATTTGGTCCTTCTCGTAATTAAGCACATAATCGATAAAATTTTCTTTTCAAAATTTTCACACGACATTTCTAGTATAATATGGATGATATAATAAAATAAAATAAAAATTTATTTTTCGACTCAGATTTGTGGTCCCAAGAGCACTGTTCCGATTTCACCAAAATTGGGTTGTTACAAAAGTTATTTCAATTATTAACATCAAAGCTTTGAACCATACCAGAGCCACAACCATCAGATAAATTAAAACCATAGTGCTATAATAAGACCGACGATTCAATCTTATAGATAGAACAATACCTAAACATCAATAATGTACCCAAAATAAAAGAGGAAAACCGAATGTAGTTCCAAAAACAACTAGTATAAGAACACAACCTCTAAAAACCTAAGATCTGTATAACTGTGCTCCCATAATCGAACCATGAATCATAACCGTAATAGATATAATTATCTCAAGTCATTATATATATCCTTTATAGATGAACCACATTTGATAGAATAGACCATAAGAACGATAAGAATGTCGAAATAATGAAATCCCAGATATATAGCTCTACTGAATTTCCAAGAACATAACCCATAATGAATGATAAAGAGATCAATGATACCCTAGAGAAAATCTAGAAGAAGATTATTGGAACACCCCTTACCCGTATTCAACGCCGGAACAGGGCGCGAGGCATTATCGGACTTATAACACAAGCAATCACACAATTCCGAGTCATAAATTTTGCGTCCAAATTAAAACCATTCATATTCGATCATGAAGTCCCTATTACAAGCCTATGAGGCCCAAAACATGCTTTGGAAGTGGTTCGGGACTAAACTGAGAACTTTAGAATTTTTTACAAAACTTAGAAAATTTTTCATGTTACAGGGGTCACACCCCGTGTGACCCTGAGACACGCCCGTGCTACAGGCCGTGTTCGATTTAGGGAGCTCACTGACTTGTGCCACATGCCCGTGCCACACGCCCGTGTGTTAGGCCGTGTAGCACACACGACTGAGACACATGCCCGTGTCTCTGCCCGTGTACTCAATTCTAGACATTCTGTTTTTCCAAAATTAAGGTGTAGGGGACACACGGCCGGATCACATGCCCGTGGGGCAGACCGTGTGTCACACACGGCCTAGACACATGCCCGTGTGTCTACCCATGTGGACAAAAACAAGGCTATTTACCAATCCATTTTGCCACCCTCACTTGCACACACCTACACAACATCACATGGCACAAATTCAAGCATATAAATGCAACCAAACAACCACAAACAAGGGAATAACATGTCATTCTTATACCATCATTTATCATGCTTAAAACATCATACTTAGCCCGTTAAAAACATAGTAATTTCACATTCACAAGAGGGCATTAACTTATGAATAAACTTATGATCAACATAAGCCATTATTCATGGCTATATATAAGATGAAGCATTAACAATTACAAGCTAACATATATGGCCAAATTAATAATGACACAAATAACAAATTGACCTAGTCCCTATACATGCCATAGACTTAATATGCTTGAATTCATTTATACCCAAAATGATAGCTTGATAGTGTGATAGAATCTCCGGTGATCTCCAACCCGAGCTGGCTCGATGACACTATAAAACATGGGAAAGGAAGGGGGTAAGCTATATAGCTTAGTAAGTCTGTACGAAAATAATAAGCAACTCTTAAAAATCTTTTATCAAGTTCAACAATTTAAACACAAGATAATACAAATTGCTATGAATCTCACAGTTATAATTTTTATTCAGTCATAATGTTTACTCTATCAACTTATAAGCATAATTTAACATATCTTGGCATCAGCTTAACAACCATAATCTCTCCTTTGTAACAGATTACACCAAATACAAATCATTTCAAACTTCATAGTAACCATGCACACTAATATGAGTATTTACATTTCAAGCATATACTTTAACATCTTTCAATTTCCTAATCTCTTATCTTTCTATACTTCCATAACCTTTTTAATAGGCAATTATGCCAATCTTTCCTTTTTTCTCATATCCGATAAAATACAATTTGTGTGAATAAAACATGCTATATCATAACTCAATTTAGCCCGAAATCCAAACACATAATCGTCAATCGAATTTACCATGTATTTCATACATCATAAGTATTGACCAATAATCACAAGGATTTCACAAAAAACATCACTGTGGAAATCATGAACTCACAATTTCATGAAGTCAATGCTTATAAACTTTACGTACATACCGGTACCAATTCGTAATACTTACATACTCTTTCTCTCCTTCGACATACCCGTTGAATTTCCCGTTGAACCATTTGGAATACTAAGGGATACTCGGGAATCTCGTACAAACAATATCGTACCAATGCCATATCCCAGATATGGTCTTACATGAAATCTCGTATCGATGCCAATAGCCTAGCTATGGTCTTACACGAAGTCTCATATCGATGCCATATCCCAGATATGGTCTTACACGTAATCACAGTAACCCTAATGTCATGACATTTGTATCCTATCTATTCCGAATGTTTAAACGGGACTTTCGCTATATCGAATCTTCGTCGGTCATTTCCGTAGTATCGTACTCAATAGCATTCATATTTCATTTCAATAATGTAGCATTTACCACAATTATATCAATCAAGCAGTTATACACATATAATTTAATGCTTATTAAACATACGAACTTACCTCGGCATAGAAACGGCAAAAATGACCTAGCCGTCAAATACTTGTTTTTCCCCCGTTCTAATCTCGTATCTTGTTTTTCTTGATCTATAACATCACATTCAACTTATTTAATCATTATACTATTCAAATCAGCCCAAAATCACATTATAAAAAATTACATTTTTACCCCTAAAGTTTGACATTTTTACATTTTAGTCCCTAGGCTCGTAAAATGATTTCCATTCAATTTCATTACACCCAAGCCTAGCAGAACCTATATCATGCTCATAAAAGCCTACATTTTTCATTTATTCACACTTTTACTACTCATTTTACAACTTTTACAAACAAGTCCTTTTAGGCATTTTTACCAAAAATCACTTAGCAAAAGTCGTTTAACAAACAACAAACATGCATTTTCCATCATCAAACATCAAAATACATACATGTTCAACATGGGTAAAATTTTAGACTTTGACATATCTTCAAATTGGTGGTGGAAATAGATAGATCATGTTACAAGGATTTTAAAAATATAAAAATCATTAAAAACGGGGCTAGAACGGACTTACAATCGAGCATGGAAGCTTGAAAACCCTAGCCATGGTTTCTTCTTGGTACATTCTGCCATGGGGTAGAAGATGAGCAAAAATTGGCTTTTAATTTGGCTTTTTAATTCATTTTAATTACTAAATTACCAAAATGCCCTTATTGAAAAACTTTAGAAACATACCAAACCATGTCCATTTTTGTCCACCAACTTAACCAATGGTCTAATTACCATTTAAGGACCTCTAATTTAAAATCTCATAGCAATTGGACACCTTTAACATATAGATTCAAATTTTTCACTTTTTGCAATTTAGTCCTTTTAACTAAATTGAGTGCCCAAACATCAAAATTTTCGAACGAAATTTTCAAGAAATCGTTCCATAAAACTGTAGACCATAAAAATGTAATAAAAATGAATTTTTCTTCGTCAAATTTGTGGTCCCGAAACCACTGTTCCGACTAGACCCAAAATAGGGCTGTTACAATTATCGTTCATACGCACTGGAATTAGTTGTGACAAAGACAACATAAATTTCAAATATATAATTCAGAGCATCAACCAGTAGAAGAAATTAAATAACATCATATGAGTCTTATCATCAAGTCTTCTACCGAACATAATGGAATAGAAAACCAAATAAAGATAGAGCAATTTCGATCATAAATCAACCAGACTAACAACACTTCCGTTTAACATTTTGGTTAGCTAGCATTGTAACGGCCCGATTTAGGGGCTAGTCAGAACGGTGATCTCGGAATCACTAAATCGAGGTTAGAGAAAATTATTTTCATGATATGTTATGTGTTATAACATATTTTAAGGATGCATGAAAATTTTGGTGCCTTAATTTTAGCGATTTCTAGCTTAATTGCAAAAAAGGACTAAATCGCATAAAGTGCGAAAGTTCCATTTTAATTGCTAAAGGTGCCAAGTAGCTATGGATTATTAATTGGAGGTCCTTAAAGTGCAATAAGGCCATGAGAGGAGTGATGGCCGGTCATAGGGGGCAAAGAAAAGACATGGTCAATGGTTAGGTGGAAATTGATGATAAAAATTTATTTTTATCATATAATAAAGAAAAGAAAATATCACCTTTCTCTCCATCTTCACTCCACCGAAAATACCAGCAAAGAGGGGGTTTTGAAAGCTTGAAATTTTTAGCAATCTTCTCTTCACTCAAGTAAGTGATTTTGATGGCTTTAGTTGTTAATTTTTGTATTTTTGAGACCCCTAAAGCTTAAGCTTTCTAAAGAGAGGACAATTATGCAATATGGTTGAAAGTCTAGGGACTTGCCATGATAGAGTTCATGTTGTTTGTTGAGTTTTTATGGAAGAAAATGAATGATAGGATGATGAGAAACAACTTTTGTGAAAGGTGTTGTCAAGAAAACACATAATTGGGACTAAAATGCAAAAGTGGTAATTTGTTCATTTAAGCATGAAATTGATGGAATTGAGTATAGTTGTAAGAGGATAAAATGTTCATATAGGCTTGTGTAACAAGAAAATGTGATGAAAATTTATTTACGAGCCTAGGGGCAAAATCGTAATTTTTGCCAAAGTGTAGGGGCAAAATAGTAATTTTTCCTAAAGTGTAGATTATGGTGTATTATGAATTATAAGTGATTAAATCAGTGAATTTCATTATTCTAGATCAAAGAAAATGAGTTTCAAACCTAGAACGGATGAAAAGAGAAATATGGACAAAAAGTCCCTTTTCGGCGCTTTCGACATCGAGGTAAGTTCATGTGTGATTGTTGCAAATATGTACAAGTTAATTTAACATTCCAATGCTGTATGGAATGTAGATTTACTCTATGAATGCATGAAATATCTTTGATGAGATGTCAAGAGAATTGAATTTAAGAGTAATGGAAAATGTATGTAGTATGATATGATAATGGTTAAAGTCTCGAGTAAGACCATATTGGAATATGGCCTCGATATAAGAGTTCGTATAAGACCATGTCAAGGACATGGTATTGATATGTCAATATGTGTAAGACCCCATTGGGGTATGATGTCAAAGAAAACTATGTGTATGAAACTCAAGACGGTTATTTAACAATTTGAATGATTAACGGATGTGTTGAACGTATGTGGTTGTGCCACGAAGAGTACAAGTAAGTGTTAGAACTGAGTGAGATGAATTCAAGATACGATGAACCCCTAGTGGGATATGTGTTATTAATGCACCTTAGTTGCATGATATAGATTTATTGATGCACTGTGTGAATGCGAACGAGTATCGTAGAAAGTCAAGTAAGAATGATAGTGAGTGAGGATGTTCACGGATAAACATTTGTGAATGTATAATAACGGTGAGCTTGTGCAAATGCACCTCATTGATGGTTGTTGATGGGCTGTGTGCGATACCATCAACTATATTATTATCGGTGGGCTGTGTGTGTTACCACCTGATTAATTATTAATTGATGGGCTGTGTGCGATACCATCAATTACACTATTATCTGTGGGCTGTGTGCATTACCACCTAATAAATTAGTAATCGATGGGCTGTGTGCGATACCATCGTTTATAAATAATTGGTGAGCTAAGTGCGATATCACCATTAGTATTAAGTGATTGGTGGGCTAAGTGCGTAGCCACCGAGAGATTGGTAGTATGAGTGGTTTATTGAGAATGCATGTTGTATTGTTTTATATGGTCTTGTGATGATCGGTCACGGGATGTATGCTAATTAAGCGAGCGAATTGGCTTGTGGCATGGAAAGTTAATGAATGCGACGCAAGAAGGCTTGAGATATGGTTAGAATATGGTAAGAGACGAAATGAGTAATCATTATAAATGATTGAATAGGTAACTGTGAGTTCAAGAGTAAAACTCATTCTAATACCTTGTGATTGAGTATAAGCATATGAATAATGGTAGTTGATTCTTAGTTGCATATGAACTTACTAAGCATTATTGGTTACTTCTCTTTCTTTCTCATCTCTTATAGGTTAATTTAGCTAGCTCGGGTTGGAGACCGCCGGAGATGTTTTCACACTATCGAGGAGACACTTGGTATGAGGTATCAAGTCCTTATGAGTCATGGCATGTATAGGGCTAGTACATGAGGTTGATTAAGTCATTAGTATTGTGCCAAATGTGTTGGCCAAAATGAGTTATGGGATAATTGCATAATGCCATAGTTGTTGGCTATTATGTTTTATGAAAAGATGTATTTATCTATGTGGGATGGCATTTTAACTTGAGTAATTATGAATGTGATGGATGAGTATAAGTTGTGTAAGCTATAGGAGTGCAAAGAGCTTGGCAAACGGCCTTGTTCTGGTCCGCACGGGTAGACACACGGGTGTGTGTCTAGGCCGTGTGAGACACACGATCAAGCCATGAGCTTGTGGCCTGGCCGTGTTGAGTCTGGACCTTGAAATTAGAATTTGAATGGTCACACGGTTAAAGCACACGGGCGTGCTGAGGCCGTGCTGAATAAGTCAGAATACTAAGGTATGGCACACGGTTTAGTCCCACGGGCGTGTCAAAAACCGTGTGTGATTAGTCAGTGTCGACCACGGGTGAAAGGCACGGACGTGTGATAGGGTACACGGGCGTGTTCCTAAAATGCATGGGCGTGTGCCTTAACCGTGGGCAAATTAGCAGAATACTGGGTTTTTAGGCACGGTCTGGGGACATGGGCGTGTGTGCCTATGCACGGGCGTGTCTAATCTTGCACGGGCATGTAAGACCTGTCTGGAAGAGAAAATTTTTAAGGCTAGAAAAAGTTTCGGATTAGTCTCGAGAGCCTTCGTATGTATGAGTGAGGTATCGTAAGTCGAGGCGGAGGGTATAGAGAGTAATTACATTGAGCCTATGTGGCGATCAAGTGGTTTGAGTTCGGTAACACCTCGGGCCCGGTTCCCGGCGTAGAACCCGGGCAATGGGTATTACATTTAGTGGTATCAAAGCTACGGTTTAGTCAATTCTAGGACTAACCTAGCGTGAGTAAGAGTCTAGCTATACATGCCATATGTGGACCGTGATAGTGTGATATCTCCCAGCTCTAATGAAATTGTTTTGTTAAGACAGAGACGATTCCCAACCTAGCTAATTTCAGTAAGTTTGTATGATTTTCAAGTTTCATGAATATTTCGTTGAACGGCTTGTGATGTTGCTATGTGCACATTATTTCTATGAAAATGTTCAATGATCTGACAAACAAAGAATCAATGAGATTAAGTATTAGTAAGTCCCGATTGAAGATGAATTTTCTAGGATACTCGATCTAGCACTTGAGATAAAAAAGTCCGTATAAAACCAAGCCAGGGCATGGCATCGGAAATTGAGCAAGTTATCATGTAAGTCCAAGGTAAGCCTGGCATTGATTCAAGAAGAGATATTCCATGTAAGACCATATCTAGGATATGGCTTTGGCATCAAGTTATGTGGGACGAGATTTAGTATCCTCGGTTATTCATAATAATTCATTGGGCAAAAGAGTAAAGCTTAAATGAGATGGCAAGAAAGTTAGTAGTAAAGTTGATATTATGTCATGCTAGTTAAGGCTGACTAACAAGTATAATTCATGTTATGAATGATGATGCTGAGATTATGTTTATTATAGTAAAGCATACTGATCTATGTGATCAATTGTTACAGGTACTTTGTTTACCTTACAAGTATGAGACTAGTAAGTGCCATGATGTATGTGAAAAGCAGTAAGAGTAAGTAAGAACTTGCGATTTGTGATGCCATTGTTTATGATAAATATTTTCACATGATCAAAAACTGAAAAGTTTGATTTAGTAGAATGCAGGATATGAGTACAGTCGTTCAACGATAAAAAGATGAATAAGACCATGGTTGGACCATGGCAATGAGAAGGTCAGTGTAAGACCATGTTTGGAACATGGCATCGACTGTATTATGAGGGTCAGTGTAAGACCATGTTTGGAACATGGCATCGACCGTATTATGAGGGTCAGTGTAAGACCATGTTTGGAACATGGCATCGACCGTATTATGAGTGCCAGTGTAAGACCATGTTTGGAACATGGCATCGACCGTATTATGAGTGCCAGTGTAAGACCATGTTTGGAACATGGCATCGGCATTAAGACAAGAGCTGGTGTAAGACCATATCTGGGATATGGCATCGACATTGACATGCGTTCCATGTAAGACCGTATCAGGGATATGGCATTGGTATTGGTATGAGATTTCATGTAAGACCATAGCGAGGCTATGGCATCGTGATGGCATATAAAGAAGTAGCTAGACTATGCTGTCGTGATACGAGTAAGACCATAGTTGGACTATGGAAATAAGGTAGACGACGTACTCAAACCCGTACAACATTCATTAATTGATAAGTGATTGTAAGAGAAAGTAGAGTTAAATTGAGTAAGTTTACATGTGATTAATGCAGTATTTATGTTAGCACTTTAAGAATGCTTTGTATCACATTGATACATGATACTCTATTAGATAGAGTAATCGTTGTTGAACATGAGGTTGAAGTCCTAGGGGACTATAATGAAAAGGCTATCATTGAGATATGAAATAGATAAGGTCCCGTATGAGACCATGTTCGAGGCATGGCCTCGGTACTGAGTTGAAGTTCCGTATAAAACCATATTTGTAATATGGCATCGGTAATGAATATGAGAATCGTGTAAGACCATGTTCAGAATATGGCATCGATACTTGATGTAGAAGTCTATATAAGACCACCTCAGGGATGTGGCATTGGTTTCGTACCTACGTGAATAACGATGACTATGCATCTTTGACTATCCTTAGCAATCAATGGGTCAAATAGATGAGTATAGAGTGTGGCACGGTATGTGCTTAATAAATGCAATTGTAAGAAAGTATGTCTGAATACTTTAATGATTGTATTGATTATACAATGTTAAGAGCAAAGAAAAAGTTAGCCTAGGCTATTTGACTCAAATGAGTAGGAAGCCGAAGGTTTATAATTATCAAGGTCTTCTTAAATTGATGTTCATTAATAAAAGGAATTGTTAAGGATTTTTTAGGACGGAAATGGTTAAAGAAACAACGTTTGAATTGTGAGAGTGTTCGGTTATGATAACCATAGTTGTATGGGTCTTAATGATCTCTCTCTAAGTGTTACGTGTTAATATCTTTTGCCTTTCAGGGGCGATGTAGTTGTTTATCTCACGAATCGAGATCGTGTGAGAATGTTAGCTGATTGTGTAATCAGACAAAACGGTTATCGATTTAGTTAATTGAAATCGACCTTCCTTTATCTCCTTGTAACCTTATTCGGGTACTTGAGGAGGAAGTTAGTGACAATTCAGGTATAAGAAGTGAAAGCATGAGTTTCACGCTGTGTGATGAGTTTTCGGCAAGCCGAATAGAGTTAATGAATCTGATAGAGATGTCCCTGCTATCGTGAGATATAACGATAGTAAAGGTTTTAGATTAGCATAGCAGGAGAAACTCAGATGAGAGTGTGCTGGAAAGATGTTTTCAGTGTGGAGAAAATAATAGATTAATGATTGAGATATGATTCGAGTTCTATGTATATTCACGCATGAACCAATAAAGAGAATAAATTTTTGTTTGTTCGTGATTAGAGAGCAGGATACAAAGATATGCTCATAGAAAGGTTCAAACCGTGATGGTTGAGTTGAAAGTTATAAAGGGAACTACTAATTGAAAGTTCTGGTACTGAGTTCAGTTTGAATCGAGAGGAAGAGTTGGCAGGCTGGTGATCTAGAGACGAACACTTTTGTGTCTGTGTTATGAGTTAGGTATTATGTATTGATCCATGGGATCGTCGATGTGTATTTTCTGAATTTCTAATGATGAAATAGTATCATATGCTACAGAAGATTTTGAAAATGAAATAGTGAAACGGCTAGAGCTAATACGATGACAGGTATGGTTATTGTATTACTTTCGGACAGTAGACATAGTACAGATGTCTGAATAAATGATCCATGTTAGACAATGTGAGTTAGTTACTCGGTTGATCGTAGCTAGTAATATCCTAGTTTCGGTGAGGTTAATGACAAGAATAAGTCTTCTTTCCGGAACAAAAGGGTTCAGAAGTGAGATAGAATTGAAATGATGATGAATTCAGAACGTATGCAGAAGTTTTAGTATGAGATTTAGTAGTAGCATATCTACTAATGCAAGAATAAGGACATGTAGTTATGTGCATAAATGTTTTTTTTCAATAAGGTACATTTCACGACATGATTGAGTTTATGGTCAGAGGTAGTGACCACTAAAAAGCTGAGTTTCCAAAATGTACAAGTCAAGATTTCTATAGTCGGTAAATGCTTTAATGAGAAAGTGTGATGAAACCTTATAAATTTCAAATTTGATTTGACAAATTCCCAAGAAGGGGAAATGTCATTCAAATTGTAGTGAATCAACCAATGAGATCCGAACGATTATTTGGACACATCTGAAATTCCAAATTGGTGGATTAATGAGTATATACCCTGGAGGAAGAATGACCTAGGTCTCAAGTTACGTTTCGACTTTATGTATCACAGCTAAAGAGTTATTGGTAAGAGAAACTTGAGGATAAGTGGATTTGTGATTTTGAAGAGTTGATGGAAACATTTTTAGAATGTTGGTGATAACTCCTTCTAATAAGATTTTCGAGGACGAAAATCCCTAAGAAGCGAGAATTGTTATGGCTTTGCCCAGATTTAGGAGCTAGTCGGACAGTGATCTCGGAATCACTAAATCGAGGTTAGAGAAAATTATTTTCATGATATGTTATGTGTTATAACATATTTTTAAGGATGCATGAAAATTTTGGTGCCTTAATTTTAGCGATTTCTAGCTTAATTGCGAAAAAGGACTAAATCGCATAAAGTGCGAAAGTTCTATTTTAATTGCTAAAGGTGCCAAGTAGCTATGAATTATTAATTGGAGGTCCTTAAAGTGCAATACGGCCTTGAGAGGAGTGATGGCCGGTCATAGGGGGCAAAGAAAAGACTTGGTTAATGGTTAGGTGGAAATTGATGATAAAAATTTATTTTTATCATATAATAAAGAAAAGAAAATATCACCTTTCTCTCCACCGAAAATACCAGCAAAGAGGGGGTTTTGAAAGCTTGAAATTTTCAGCAAGCTTCTCTTCACTCAAGTAAGTGATTTTGATGGCTTTAGTTGTTAATTTTTGTATTTTTGAGACCCCTAAAGCTTAAACTTTCTAAAGAGAGGACTACTATGTAATATGGTTGAAAGTCTAGGGACTTGCCATGATAGAGTTCATGTTGTTTTTTGAGTTTTTATGGAAGAAAATGAATGATAGGATGATGAGAAACAACTTTTGTGAAAGTTGTTGTCAAGAAAACACCTAATTGGGACTAAAATGCAAAAGTGGTAATTTGTTCATTTAAGCATGAAATTGATGGAATTGAGTACAGTTGTAAGAGGATTAAATGTTCATCTACGCTTGTGTAACAAGAAAATGTGATGAAAATTTATTTACGAGCCTAGGGGCAAAATCATAATTTTTGCCAAAGTGTAGGGGCAAAATAGTAATTTTGCCTAAAGTGTAGATTATGGTGTATTATGAATTATAAGTGATTAAATCAGTGAATTTCATTATTCTAGATCAAAGAAAATGAGTTTCGAACCTAGAACGGATGAAAAGAGAAATGTGGACAAAAAGTCCCTTTTCGGCCCTTTTGACATCGAGGTAAGTTCATGTGCGATTGTTGCAAATATGTACAAGTTAATTTAATATTCCAATGCTGTATGGAATATAGATTTACTCTATGAATGTATGAAATATCTTTGATGAGATGTCAAGAGAATTGAATTTAAGAGTAATGGAAAATGTATGTAGTATGATATGATAATGGTTAAAGTCTCGAGTAAGACCATATTGGAATTTGGCCTCGATATAAGAGTTCATATAAGACCATGTCAAGGACATGGTATCGATATGTCAATATGTGTAAGACCCCATTGGGTTATGATGTCAAAGAAAACTATGTGTATGAAACTCAAGACGGTTATTTAACAATTTGAATGATTAACGAATGTATTGAACGTATGTGGTTGTGCCACGAAGAGTACAAGTAAGTGTTAGAACTGAGTGAGATGAATTCAAGATACGATGAACCCCTAGTCGGATATGTGTTATTAATGCACCTTAGTTGCATGAGATAGATTTATTGATGCACTGTGTGAATGCGAACGAGTATCGTAGAAAGTCAAGTAAGAATGATAGTGAGTGAGGATGTTCACGGATAAACATTTGTGAATGTATAGTAATGGTGAGCTTGTGCAAATGCACCTCATTGATGGTTTTTGATGGGCTGTGTGTGATACCATCAACTATATTATTATCGGTGGGCTGTGTGCATTACCACCTGATTAATTATTACTTGATGGGCTGTGTGCGATACCATCAATTACACTATTATCGGTGGGCTGTGTGCGTTACCACCTGATAAATTAGTAATCGATGGGCTGTGTGCGATACCATCGTTTATAAATGATTGGTGAGCTAAGTGCGATATCACCATTAGTATTAAGTGATTGGTGGGCTGAGTGCGATACCACCCTATAAGAGATTCAATAGTGGGCTAAGTGCGTAGCCACCGAGAGATTGGTAGTATGAGTGGTTTATTGAGAATGCATGTTGTATTGTTTTATATGGTCTTGTGATGATCAGTGCAGGATGTATGCTAATTAAACGAGCAAATTGGCTTGTGGCATGGTAAGTTAATGAATGCGAGCAAGAAGCTTAGATATGGTTAGAATATGGTAAGAGATTTAAATGAGTAATCATTATAAATGATTGAATAGGTAACTGTGAGTTCAAGAGTAAAACTCATTCTAATACCTTGTGATTGAGTATAAGCATATGAATATGGTAGTTGATTCTTAGTTGCATATGAACTTTCTAAGCATTATTGCTTACTCCTCTTTCTTTCTCATCTCTTATAGGTTAATTTAGCTAGCTCGGGTTGGAGACCGCCGAAGATGTTTTCACACTATCGAGGAGACACTTAGTATGAGGTATCAAGTCCTTATGAGTCATGCCATGTATAGGGCTAGTACATGAGGCTGATTAAGTCATTGTTATTGTGCCAAATGTGTTGGCCAAAATGAGTTATGGGATAATTGCATAATGCCATAGTTGTTGGCTATTATGTTTTATGAAAAGATGTATTTATCTATATGGGATGGCATTTTAACTTGAGTAATTATGAATGTTATGGATGAGTATAAGTTGTGTAAGCTATAGGAGTGCAAAGAGCTTAGGAAACGGCCTTGTTCTGGTCCACACGGGTAGACACACGGGCGTGTGTCTAGGCCGTGTGAGACACACAATCAAGCCGTGGGCGTGTGCCCTAGCCGTGTGGAGTCTGCACCTTGAAATTAGATTTTGAATAGTCACACGGTTAAAGCACACGGGCGTGCTGAGGCCGTGCTGAATAAGTCAGAATGCTAAGGTATGGCACACGGTTTAGTCCCACGGACGTGTCAAAAACCGTGTGTGATTAGTCAGTGTCGACCACGGGTGAAAGGCACGGACGTGTGATAGGGTACACGGGCGTGTTCCTAAAATGCATGGGCGTGTGCCTTAACCGTGGGCAAATTGGTAGAATACTGGGTTTTTAGGCATGGTCTGGGGACATGGGCGTGTGTGCCTATGCACGGGCGTGTCTAATCTTGCACGGGCGTGTAAGACCTGTCTGGAAGAGAAAAATTTTAAGGCTGGAAAAAGTTCCGGATTAGTCTCGAGAGCCTTCTTATGTATGAGTGAGGTCTCGTAAGTCGAGGCAGAGGGTATAGAGAGTAATTACGTTGAGCCTATGTGGCGATCAAGTGGTTTGAGTTCGGTAACCCCTCGGGCCCAGTTCCCGGCGTAGAATCTGGGCAAGGGGTGTTACAAGCATTCTCATATAATAAGAATCACATCTGAAAATGAATAGTTGTATATACCTCTGAGGATAAAAGAACATATAAAATATCCAGAAGAGATCGTTGTAAGATACTCGACTATAACCGCTGCATTCAAATATCTTTGCAGTTCAAACATTATTCCACTGACAACTATATTCATCAATAATCCCACATTATCCCATTCACTAAAGAAATCAATTCAAAAGAAATTTCGGTTAATATGTTCTTTAGATAGCATACCTGAATAAGTCGATTAGCCGTGATTAACCTCTTCTTTAATAGTGACGTTACATATCCCAAATGATCTTCAGAAAAATCTAACATCTCTTATAGATCTCTCTTTACTTGCTAACCCATCCTCAGCTCTGACCGCATTATTATTCATTCAGCCATCGAACTCTTCGATTTCATACTTGTGGTCTTAATCAACATAAATCTTGTGAATTCCGTTGTATAAGATTTTGAGGGTGAGGGGGTGAAGGTTGTAAAGCCTCTAAATTTGACTCTCATATATATACACATAACATAACATTCATCATTAACATAATCTTATGAACTTTTATTCATACCTTTATGATTTCCGGCTAATCATAAGCAACTTTTTACTTATGCACATGAATATTGCTTCCAGCATTATCGAAATTAGCTCGGTTGGAAAGCATCTCTATCTAAAAATGAAAAAAATCTCATCAGAGTCGGGAGATAACACACTATCACAGGTTAAATAATGGCATGTATTTCTAGACTTCATCCACGCTACATTCAGTCTGAGAGTCGACTAAATCATAGCTCTGATACCACTAAATGTAATACCCTAACCCGTATCCATCATCGAAATAGGGTTATGGAGCATTACCGAGAACTTTTAACATAAAAACATTTATTCTCAAACATTTCATAAATCATATCATAGTCCATGCAAACACTTCCATAACGTCTCTTTTTCGAGTCCTCGAGGCCTTAGAAACACTTTAGAAATGATTCAGGACTAAATCGAAAACATTTAGAAATTCATCACAAAAGATAGAAAAATTCATACTACAGCGGTCACATGGTCGTGTGGCCAGGCCATGTGGTTCACACGATTGAGACACACTCCCATGTCTCAGGCCGTATGGGCATTCGAAGTAGGGACACACGATTGTGTTCCAGCCCATGTCCGTGCCCATGTAACCCTCTAACTTGGTTCACACGGCCAATTCACACATCCGTGTGCCAAGCCGTGTAACTTTTGAATTGCAACCTATAAAAACTTACAAGGGACACACGGCCATGTCACATGATCGTGTGTCACACATGGCTGAGACACACGCCCGTGTCTTAGGCCGTGTGGACAAGAAATAGGTCATTTTCAAGTCATTTCTTTCACCCAAAATATGCTCATACATACAAGCCCTTGTACCTATTTCAAGTATTCAAAAATATACCTAAACCATGCATAATAAAGCCAGATCAATATGGCATTTATCCATACAACCAATATGCCCAAAAGGCACCTCAAAGCAAGCACTCAACCTAACAACACATATGCATAATTGATCACCTTGCTACCATTTTAAAACATGCCATGCTTAACTTATACCTTGTCATTAGAACTTATCATTTGAACTATAGTTTTCATGCATCCCAAATATACAAATATCTATCTTATACATATTTGACCATAACTTATCCATATATACCTATATATAGCTTAATTCCATACCAAGTTATACCATAATTGACCACATGCCAAAATCACATTCAAACATACCGATTTGGTTATTCAAAACACAACTTCAAATCACCATTTCCACTACAACCATCAAGGCCATCTAAATGACACAAATCTTGTAACACCCCAAACCCGGCCTAGACGATACGACCGAATCTGGCATGTCACATGGAAGGGTTATTAAAGAAACTTCGCGTTCGATAAAAACTTCGAGTTTTGTTGCTTATGAAAAATCCAACTTGTTTTATAGTTCTCTTGCAAAAACATCTTTGATGTTGTTTTTTACGATGACTTTGTTTATAAACAATCGATTCAATGAATTCGGGAAAAAGGTTATTTTGAAAAGAGTTATCATTGTTAAGAAAATCCAGACTTTTATCAATTATAACTTGTAAACCGTTCGTTAAAAATTTTGGAAAAATAGTTGTTAATGTTTTAAGAAAATCCCATATTGAACATTTATTAATAAGCAATAATCAAATCAAAAACTAAAACCAAATAAAATACCAAAGGCCTTATTACAAAACATAAACCCAGATTAAAATAAAATCTTTAGTAAAGTAAAACGAAATTTACTAAAGTAGTGATGTATGGCCACCACAGAGTCTGTCTCGGCTCCAAATCATCAAAGCTAGAAATTACCTGCAAAATTAAGCAGAGGGGTGAGTTACAAGAACTCAGTGTGTAATTCCCCAATCGGACATCAACTGGGCCTTAGCCCTAACGGAATCAACTGGCTAGAGGCCCTAACAGAATCAAACTGGGCCTTAACCCTAATAGCATGGTAAAACAGAAACATATGCAATGCAACCCAGCCCAACCTAATATTCCATCCACTACACACCACCCGTATCCAGCCTAACACACCTGTGGGGATTTCTACAATCAACCCTTCATCCGCTACACACCTCGATGGCAGTCACGCTGCTAATCACCGAAATTGTGGCTGATCCACCTGGTTATCGAAATATACGTGGCATAGCCACCGTACAAAATGTGACAGAGTCACCGAAATATGTGGCAGAGCCACCGAAATACACTTCCCCGATCATCAATATTCCAATCCCATGCAACATTTCATGTCATAATAATATAGTGCATGCATGAACGTACTAGTATAGCAAATAATCAGATCAAATACAATCATACTAGATCTACCCAAACGGTTATAGTCGTAATTTACTTACCTGGGTTATTCCCAACTCACCTGCTAGGGTATCACAATAGCTTACCCATTAAGGGTAATCCGGCTTTTAGCCGATATACTGAATAATACAAAAAATACGAAATAAGGTGTGAGGTTACACACCTAATTACGTGGAGAACTAGACACTCCCGATCGATGTCACCCTCACTAGCGCCAACCACTACGATTTGCTTATCCGAATCTGATGTCGCCTCTCTTCCACAACCTGGTAGAAAATCCCGAACGGCTGACACCTTACACCGTTTGAACCTGAGAGCAGTGGCTACGAGTCCACTCCCCTTAGGCTCCCTTAACGATACCCCCTTAGACTGGTTATCCCTTGCTTCCATGGAGAAAATTCGATTAGTAAGGTACCACAGTGAAAACAGCGGTTGTCTAACAAGGGGTTTCGGCTCTTACCACCACTTCCCGAAGTCCGAAAGATTAATAAGCAAAGAAGAGAGTTGCTTAATCCCTACAACAATCGGCCTGAGCAAAGTTGTAGATTCGGTTAAAGCAAAGTGAACAAAACGAGAGAAGTCGACACTAAACCAGAGAGAGAACTCCCTACCTTGATCAGCGGGGAACCGACTTTCCACAGATTCGGCTTATGATTTCAGATGATTCGAACAAGGGAGGAGTGTATACCTTCGGCCTCAAAATCGAAAGAAACAGGATTCCAGGATCAAAAGAACACCACGCCTTAAGTTATAGCAAATCGGCAATAGGTAGAAATAGGGGCAAATCGATTTAATGAAGAGCAAGAGAAGACCTGATCATAAAGGCTATACCGAATGAAAGATCAACAGAGAATGCAAGTGGCCTTGATAAATGTAGAAGAGGTTCGACTAAAAGAAGAGAAAAAGGCTAGAAGAGAATTCGGCTATGGTATAAGGAAAACAAAGAAAATGGAGGGTGTGAGAGATAATTCGGTCAAGAGAAGAAGTAAGGGTGTGTTGCATTTTTGGTAAAGAAAAAGTGAGGCTAGATGACCGAAAATGCAAAAGAAAAAGAAAGGCTTCCAAAGTGGGTTTCGGTTTTACTCTCCCAAATGACACTTGAAGAGCGGCACTCTCCCACATCCACTTATCACCGAATATGCTAAAAATGCCTAAGGAAAAAAAAGGAAATTCAGCACACGCACACACTAACAAAAACTGAAAATGCTCCCTCAGCACCTCTCCCACTTTCGGCCAAACACTTCACACACCCACTCCCACGATTCTCTCCTTGATTTCCTCCCCCACTCACTCTCCATCATTTTAAATGGTTGACCAAGTCCCACTCCACAATCTCCTCTACACCATCCATTTAAACCCGTTTGACCAATTCAACTCCTCCTTGGTAGAGTCCCACGCCAAGTCCACCTCTTCCTCATCCTGGCACAAAATGAAACTCCCAAAATGCAGCATGTGGGATTCGAACCCACTCCCCCTTCCATGCTCCCTTGTGACGCCACCCACTAGGCCACCTTGCTACTTGTGATAACAAAGTGCACCTAATTCCTTTTAAGCCCTGCTTCAAACGATCCTCCCCCCTAAAGTACTCAAAAATTAAACTTCCACCGGGGCTCAAACTCAACCTCTGACCTTCCTAGGGCCCCCGAACACACCTAAATAACAAGCTTAGCTAGCCAAACACATTGAATAGCGCAAAATACAGAACCCCTAACTCTAGGATGTTACAGTTCTACCCCCTTAAAGAAATTTCGGCCTTGAAATTACCTGGTTAAAAGAGGTGAGGGTATTACTGTCGTATTGCCTCATCTGGTTCCCACGTGGCCTCTTCTGAACCGTGATTACGCTATAACACCTTGACCAGCGAAACGGACTTCCTCCTCAACACCTTAATCTCTCGATCCAAAATCTGCATGGGTTCCTCTTCAAAAGATAGATCAGGTCTAACCTTGATTTCCTCCACCGGCACTATGTGAGATGGGTCAGATCGGTAGCGCCTTAGCATCAAAACATGGAATACATTATGTATTCGATCTAACTCCGGGGGTAACTCAAGCTGATAGGTGACCGGTCCTACACGTTTAACTATCCGATAGGGCCCGATGAATCTGGGGCTCAACTTGCCCTTCCGTCCGAATCTCAAGATCTTTTTCCAAGGTGAGACCTTCAAGAAGACATAATCTCCCGCTGCGAATTCTATCTCCTTGCATTTCAGATCCGCATACGACTTCTGTCTATCCGAAGCTTCCTTCAACCGTCCCCGAATCAACTCAACCTTTTCCTCAGTCTCTGAAATTAATTCCGGACCCAACAACCGTCGCTGACCCAATTCTGTCCAACAAGTAGGGGTACGACACCTACGACCATATAACACCTCGTAGGGTGCCATCTGAATGCTGGATTGATAACTATTGTTGTACACAAATTCTGCTAACGGTAAATAATCTTCCCAACTACCCCTGAAGTCAATCACACAGCCCCTTAACATGTCTTCCAGAATCTGAACTACCCTTTCCGACTGACCATCGATCACCAGGTGGAAACGTCATCTTTGAAATCTAGCCTTGTACCCAAAGCTTCATGTAACGCCTTCCAAAATCGTGATGTAAATCTAGGGTCTCTGTCTGATATGATAGACACTGGTACCCCATGCAGGCTCACAATTTCTGCCACATACAGCTTGGCCAACTTCTGTAGCGAATAGTCAGTACGAACCGGTATGAAGTGTGCGGACTTAGTCAACCGGTCAACGATTACCCACATTGAATCTTTCTTAGTAGATGTTAGGGGTAGCCCACTAACAAAATCCATCGTTATCCTCTCCCACTTCCAAAGTGGAATCTTCACCGGTTGCAGCAACCCCGAAGGCAACTGATGTTCTGCCTTCACTTGCTGGCATGTCAAACACTTACCCACAAAGTCGGTAACTTCCCGCTTCAGACCAGGCCACCAATACAGTTCACGTAGGTCCCGATACATCTTGGTTCCACCGGGATGCATAGCGTATGGGCTACTATGCGCTTCCCGTAGAATCATCTTCCTCAACTCAGAGTCCTCCGGCATACAACTTCTTCCACGGAAACATAATACCCCTTCACTGTTCAACCCAAAATCCACTGTCGACCCACTTTCCACTTGCTGAAGTCGAGGACCCAACGATTCATCCAACGTTTGTTTCTCTTTAATCTGACCTACCCATGTCGGTTTCACCTGAAGTTCCACCAACAAACTACCATCTTCATAAAGACTGAGATGAGCAAACATTGCTCTCAACTCCGATACCACCTTACGACTCAACGCATCTGCCACTACATTGACTTTACCCGGGTGATACTCGATCGAGCAGTCATAGTCTTTCAGCTATTCTATCCACCTTCGCTGTCTTAAGTTCAGCTCCTTCTGGGTAAGGAGATATTTCAGACTCTTATTGTAACACCCCAAACTCGGACAGGACACCACGCCCGAATCTGGTATGTTACGGGAAAAAAACGTTTTTGAGTGATCAGATTTTTCGTTTAAAAGCGGGGTGAAAACATAGTGAATTTGAGGAATATTGGAGTAGGCTTGTTTGATTAGATTTTGAAAACTTATCCAAAGTATATAGTTAAAAAAAACGAGTTGGTTTCATTTAGTAATTCCAATAGTTTCTTAGTGCTATTTTGAAACTTTTTTGACTTAGTAGAATATCGAGTTTGGTTTGAAAATCATTTGAGTTTACTTTATAGCAAAACATAGTGAGATACCCGATGGTATAGTTTAAAACACATTGCGTTATAGTTTTGAAAGCATTATCTTTCCAAATTTTAGTAAAGTTTATACCAAGTTATTTTGTTAAGGCATATTAAAATCTAAGTAAAACATAAACATTATAAAACATAATTTAAAGGCCTTTTACAAATCCAAATTTAAAACCCAAGTAAATAAATAAACTAAAGTACCCAAATTATAGAGTCTGAGTAAAAACTTTTATTAAAGCATGGCATGTGCACCCCGAGTCCATCCCGGCTCCATGCCCGCGTCTACGAGTCACCTGAAATGTCAAAGGAGAGGGTGAGTCGAATGACTCAGTGCATAAATCCCGCTCCCGATGAAACAACATGCTAACACACATCATACATAGCAACATAGTTATTGCAACCCGATCCTAACCATCCGTATCTCCTTTTCTACCCCGTGTGGTACCAAACCACTGGTGGTGCCAAACCACTGGTGACATACAGTCACAATGTGTTACCAAAACACTGGTGTCCCAAAGACACAATATCCATCAATGTGGTGCCAAACCACCGGTGTCCCAAAGACACGTTTGTGCTACCAAAGCACCGGTGACCAAGTCACAAATCCAATGATGGGGCCAACCCATCGTGTGATACCCAATCACTAGCGATTTATCCCATATCTCATGTGGGGCCAACCCACGGTGGTATCAAACCACGGGGGCGAGTCGCAATGAGGTGCCCAACCTCCGGTGTCCCAAAGACACAAATGTGCTACCAAAGCACCGGTGACCGTAGTCACAATAATCGAATGATGGGGCCAACCCATCGTGTGTGATACCCAATCACTAGCGAGACGATCCCGTATCTCAAGTGGGGCCAACCCACGGTGGTGTTAACCACAGGGACGAGTCGCAATGAGGTGCCAAACCTCTGGAGGTGCCAAACCTCTGGTGACCCAAAGTCACAAAGTGTGTTACCAAAACACTGGTGCTCGTCAGCACAAAATATCACTGCTCCCTCCACTCATATCACCCATCAACATACCATACTCATGTGATCATGCATATCATACAAGTCATGCATATCATGCCAACATGTCTAGCATTACATCTCATAGCATACATAACATAGATCATAATACCCAAGGTATCCATAATAGAACTTGTAATAAATTAGACTTACCCGGATCGTACACATACCCCGTTTGGGTATCCAATTATCCGTCATCTTCGGTATAGTTTTTAACAGCAAAAGCGGGTTTATTAATAACATTACTAGGTATCGGTGTGTTAGTTTACACACACAGTAATTACGAGTCTAAAGATCCCAACGACCGATCTATGTCCTCGATTATCAAGCTCCTATAACAATCGGCCAACACAGATTAGGCACTAAGACCATTCGGCCAAAGACATATAAACCCAAAGGGGTTAATTTCAATCCCTTACCTTGAAGATGATCCGTTTCCTACCAAACTCTGAACCAAGCAAAGTGGTTCTCCTTTAGCAATCGGCTACACCTTAAAAGAAGAACGTTAATCCATTGTCATCCTTGACTTAATCGCACTAAATCGATAAATAACCCAATAATAACATAGCCACTTACCACTACTTACCAACCAGTCTCTAACAGTAAAGGCCTCACTTGGTGGCTTCAAAATCCCGAATGCCCTAACAAGCAATCGGTTTTAACAAAGGAGAATAACACCCATCAATAGTTGTCATATACAACTCTTAAACAACTCAAATCGATTAAGAGAAAGAAAGAAACTAAATGACCATTCGGCCAAGGGCTTACCAACACCCAAACGATTGAAGCAAGACCCCAACACCAACAAAGATTCGGCCAAGATTTTTGAAAAGAAGAAAGAAAATGAAAATAAGGTAGATGCTTTTCGGTTTTGAGAGAAAAGATAATATGAAATGGAAGCGAGTTTGGCAAGAGTTGAGAAGAAGAGAAGTGGATGGAATGGAGGTACTTTCGGTTTTGAGAAGGTGTTTTGGTGGATATAGTTTCGGCTAAGGTGATTTCAAAAGCAAAAGAAAAGAAAATATGAGAGGAAAAGAGGACTATTTTCTGGTTTACACAATTTGAAGAAGAAAGGGAAGTGAAGATACTTGAGAACTTTCGGCCACACCAACTCAAAAGGCAAAACAACTTCGGCACATGAGAGCTTGAACTTTCGGTTTTCCAAGAAAAAGAATGAGAAACCCTCTTGGAACTCGGTTGCTTTTGACAAAAAGAGAACTTGTTTGACACCCAAAAAGTGACCGAAAAAGCACTAAGTTGGCAAGGAAATTTCTGGCACTACCTCAACACCACACTACCAACCCAAGCCGTCCACTTCCCCACTCCAACACCCCACAAATTCGGCCATAATCCCCAAACACACTCACCACCACTCATTTCAAATGAGTGGACCAAGTCCTCCTCCATATTTTGCTCTCCACCTTACATTTGAAAGTGAAGACCAAGTCCAAGTAGAATTTCACTAGCCTTCTACCTCTCCTCCATGCCGTCCCAAAAAGAAGCCAAAATGGGGACTCTGCAGGCTCGAACACCGGACCTCCACCACAAGTAGATGACGCCACACCAAGCTTCCCCATGTAGCGCATGCTTTGCCACTAAGCTAGCTCCTTATTTGTGCGACAAAACATCAATTAAAATTCTTAAACCCCACTTCCTCACTCCTTCACTTAACACCCAAAAACCAAAATTTTCCCATTCCTCAGCACACTCCTAGCCCACAATTAAGCCCCTAAAACACCGAAATAGCAACACAAAGACACTAAACACATGCAATTTCATGCAACAACAAAATAGCCCCTAACCCGGGATATTACGGTTCTACCCCTTAAAAATAATTTCGGCCTCGAAATTACTCGATCGTAAGAGTGGCGGGTATTGCTTGTCTCATCATATCCTCGGGTTCCCACGTAGCTTCTTCTACGCCATGATTTCGCCAAAGTACCTTAACCAAAGGCACAGACTTCCTACCCGTAACCTTCACATCCCGATCAAGAATCGCACGTGTTCTTCTTCCATGGTCAAGTCTGGATTTACCTCGATCTCTTCCATCGCTACCACATGTGACGGATCTCGAACGATAACGCCAAGCATCGAAACGTGAAATACGTCGTGAATCGCTAAGCTCTGCGGCAACTCAAGCCGATACGCCATCGGTCCCACTCGTCCTCGATATCTTATACGGCCCAATAAACCTCTGGACTTAGCTTGCCTTTTCTTCCGAACCTCAACACCTTCTTCCAAGGCGAGACCTTCAGAAAACTTGATCCCCACAAAGAAACTCTATATCTCTTCGCTTAAGATCGGCATAAGACTTCTGCGCGGTCCGGCTTCCTTCAATCGAGACCGAATCAACTTAACCTTGTCTTCGGTCTCAAAGAACCAACTCGGGTCCCAACAACCGACGTTCACCTAACTCCGCCCAACACGTAGGTGAGCGACACTTCCTACCATACAACGCCTCATATGGTGCCATCTTGATGCTCGCTTGGTAATCGTTGTTGTAGGCAAACTCACCTAATGGCAAAACTCCTCCCAACTACCCCTCAAATCCAGGGACACAACCTCTCAAAGATATCCTCTAAGATCCGAATAACCCTTTCTCGATTGACCGCCGATCATGCGGGTGAAAAGCCGTCTTGAAATCCAAACGAGTGCCCAGAGCTTGATGCAACGCTTTCCGTAACCTTGACGTAAATCTAGGATCCCTATCCGAGATTATCGAAACCGCACACCGTGCAACCTCACTATCTCGACACATACAACCGCTAGCTTCAAGGCGAATAATCAACCTCACCGGAATGAAGTGAGTGATTTAGTCGATCGATCCACCACTACCCAAACCGAATCTTTCTTGCTTGGCGTAGCGGTAACCCACCGACAAAATCCATGGTTATCCTTTCCCACTTCCACCGAGGAATCTTCACAGTCAAGCAAACCCGACGGCAATCGATGTTCATGTTCACTTTGACTACGACAAGTCGACACTTCCCAACAAACTCACACCTCTTTCTTCAAACCAGCCACCAAAATCGCTTCTCTAAGATCTCTATACATCTTGCTACCTCCAGATGCATAGCATAAGGACTCTATGTGCGTCTGAAGAATCTTTTGCCTCACTTTCGACATCTTTAGGCATACAAGCCTTACCACAAAAACACAGAACCCCATCACCGGATGTTTCAGAATCTCTCCAAACCACCATCCTCAGACTTGCAACCTTCGCGCACTCGTAACCTCATCCAATAATCTGCTTTCTCTCGATCCGCTCAACCCAAGTAGGCTTAACTCGCAACTCGCGCGTAATACTAAAGTCGCCATACAAACTCAAATGGGCAAACAAAGCTCTTAAGTCCGAACAACCTTACGGCTCAACGCGTCGGCCACCACGTTAGCCTTGCCCGGATGATACTCAATCGAACGATGCGTAATCTTTCAAAGAACTCTCAACCCATCTCATACGCTCCAAATTCAAATCCTTCCGAGTCGCCAGATACTTGAACTCTTATGATCTCAGATAGACTATCGATCTCTCTCCGCACAAGTAATGCCTCCAAATCTTTAAGGCGAAGACCACACCGCTAGCTCCAAATCATGCGCGGATAATTGACCTCATGTGACCTCACTGCCGAGCGTAAGCCACAACCTTACCTTCTTGCATCAAGACACAACCCAATCCCGTATGTGATGCATCGCAATAGACTGTATGTACTCCTTACCACCTCGAGTTGAATTAAAACCGAGCCTCGGTCAAAATCTTCTTTAACTTGTCGGCTTTCCGCGCTTCTCACCCATACAAACGGAACTTCTTTCCTCAAAGAACTTGGTCATCGGCGCGCTATCAACGAGAACCCTCAACAAACCTTCTGGTAGTATCCGGCCAAACCCGAAAACTCCGAATCTCGACCACCGACCTAGGCGGCTTCCAATCCAAAATCGCCTCAATTTACGAGGATCTACCCAATCCTCTCGCCGACACTACATGACCCAAGAAAGTCACTTCTCTAAGCCGAACTCGCACTTCACCGAACTTAGCATAGAGTTGCTTTTCCTCGTAATCTGGCAGCACCACTCGCAAATGCGCATCATGCTCTTCCTCCTCGCCCTTGAGTACACCAAGATGTCGTCTATGAAAACCACCACGAACCGATCCAGATATCATTGAAACACCCTATTCATCATATCCATAAACGCCGCTGCGGTCGTTAGTCAACCCGACGGCATTACCAGAATTCGTAGTGCCCATACCGAGTCCAAACGCTGTTTTATGGATATCGCCTCCTTAACCTTCAACCGATGATACCTGCACCTCAAGTCGATCTTCGAGAATACCGCACACCCTTCAAATGATCAAACAAGTCATCTATCCGTGGCAACGGATACTTGTTTTTAATCGCCGCCTTGTTCAACTAGCGTAGTCTATGCACATCCGCATTGTGCCATCTTTCTTCTTGACAAAGAGTACCGCGCACTTACGGCGAAAAACACTTGGCCCGATAAAGCCCCGATCCAATAACTCCCGGATCTCGAGCCTTAAGCTCCACCAATTCCTTTGGCGCCATCCTATACGGAGCAATAGACACTGGCGCAGCCGGGTGCAATGATCAATCCCGAACTCCACCTCTCGATCAAGCGGCAAACCCCTAAGCTCCTCAAGAAACACATCAAGAAATTCCTTAAAGATGCGAACCTTCTCTAAAGCAGACTCTTTTAGCCTCCAAGGCATACACATGAACCACATATGCTTCACGGCCCTTCCCGACCATCTTCTCCGCCTTCAGAGCGGATACCACATTAGATAAGTAATCTCTCCTATTACCTATCATAGCCACCTCTTCACCCTCAATCGCCTTAAGAACCATGCGCTTGGCCGCGCAATCCAACCTCGCCTTGGTACTTGACCAACCAATCCATCCCAAGAATCGGATCGAACTCCCCAAACGGCAGCTCCATCGATCGAGAAAGAAACACTACCCCTTGGAGTTCTAGGGGTACCTCTCTAAACAGCTTTATCTACTACTACAGAGTGACCTAGAGGGCTAATTACGGTCATCCGCCTAGAAGATATCTCGAGTCTAAATCCATGGTCTCTACTATACTACTCGGCAACATAAGAGTGCGTTGAACCCACATCAATCAAAGCAAGATAAGGAGAACCAAAAATCAAAAACGTCACGGCGATGACGTCCGGTGCGTCGCCTCTCCCGCGCCTCGCAAAGATACACTAATCCAGCCGCGGCATCGAAACTACCCGCACCTCTCGCCGGTGCTTCACGGCCCCACCGTAACCATTACCATTTCGCCATTACCACGGCCCCTCGCGGTGGCGGTCCATTACCTCTCGAATCGACATTACCGACTCTCGGTCAATCTCGCCAACTTACGCGGACAACCCTCACACGGTGCTCCAGAGAACCACACTCAAAGCAACATTTTCCTCCAGTCAGCAGAATGCACCCCAATGAGATTTCCCACACCGACATACATCAAGCGGCGGTCCTCGCTAGCGCAAAGAACAAACCTAGCAGTGATTCGGCCCACTCGGTCCTAGCCTCTCTTCTGATTATTACGGACGATCCGTAAGACCCAAAGGTCCTCTTATGTCTATTTCGATCCATACCGCCTCCTCGCGATTCCTTAACACCTCGGCTACCTTAGCCTTCTCAACTAAGACAAAGAACTCGCGCTCTCCTGCTGTGGAGCAATCAAGGACCTCAACTCGCCTCGCGCACCATCCTCGAAACGAACACACCTCTCATGCTCAAGGCCACAATGCCCCCGGCATACCTACTCACCTTCAAGAACTTCGGCCTACTGCACTCAAAAACGATTTAATCCCCGAACAAGCCTCGAAAATGCCTTTCACTGGGAGTCGATATAACTAGCCCCGATGTACTTCTTTTGATATGCACTGAAATAATCCCATGTCGGATCCTCTCTCACGCCACACCATCGTCCCGAACCGTGAGCCACCACCGATATGACTCATCCCGAGAAGCGTCACGATGCCCTTCACTTCTCTTCAAAGCATCAAGTCCGATCGTCCATGATCCGCTCGCGTTGCCTCGGCCAATATTCGCAATCTTTGGGAGCAACACCGTAAACACCTCGGAAGAATTCGCCCCATTTGCCTCAAGTCGCCAGCACGATTTCCTAACTCCCGCACCACCACCTACACCACCTACTCTTTCCAACACTCGCAAAGATCGCTCGTGACACTCGCATCGCCCCGGTCGATCTTGGAACTCACCACCTCCACCGGTGGCGAAACCAGATCTCATTTTCGAACCCCGACCAGGATCCTACGGGCTCGAAACCGTCATCCTACCCCTACCTCTACCACGAGTATTACGACCACGTCCGCCTCGAGTGCTCATGACTAAACTTTCTACGTGTCCGATTAAGAATTTTATGCATCGTTGTTTATTCCACTTGTTTAAAAGCAAGTCTTATGAATATTAAAGAGGATTTGTTCTCGCGAGTTCACGAATCCTATCGGTTTCAATATCTAAAGTAGCATACTATTGCTATTCATCGATCATATCACATCCAATCAAATCACAAAGAATAGTTCGGGTACTTACCACAGGCGAATCGTGCAGAGACTTCGGTGCCATGCCTTTCAAACCATACTTTCAAAACAAAACACCTAAAGCGGACTTTTAAAAACATTTTGGGCCTCGGGCCACAATGAGCCTTTGAACTTAGCTCGATACCACAATTGTAACACCCCAAACTCCTGACAGACACCACGCCCGAATCTGGTATGTTACGGAAAAAACGTTTTTGAGTGATCGATTTTTCGTTTAAAAGCGGGGTGAAAACATAGTGAATTTGAGGAATATTGGAGTAGGCTTGTTTGATTAGATTTTGAAAACTTATCCAAAGTATATAGTTAAAAAAAACGAGTTGGTTTCATTTAGTAATTCCAATAGTTTCTTAGTGCTATTTTGAAACTTTTTTGACTTAGTAGAATATCGAGTTTGGTTTGAAAATCATTTGAGTTTACTTTATAGCAAAACATAGTGAGATACCCGATGGTATAGTTTAAAACACATTGCGTTATAGTTTTGAAAACATTATCTTTCCAAATTTTAGTAAAGTTTATACCAAGTTATTTTGTTAAGGCATATTAAAATCTAAGTAAAACATAAACATTATAAAACATAATTTAAAGGCCTTTTACAAATCCAAATTTAAAACCCAAGTAAATAAATAAACTAAAGTACCCAAATTATAGAGTCCGAGTAAAAACTTTTATTAAAGCATGGCATGTGCACCCCGAGTCCATCCCGCTCCATGTCCGCGCTTCACGAGTCACCCAAATGTCAAAGGAGAGGGTGAGTCGAATGACTCAAAGCATAAATCCCGCTCCCGATGAAACAACATGCTAACACACATCATACATAGCAACATAGTTATTGTAACCCGATCCTAACCATCCGTATCTCCTTTTCTACCCCGTGTGGTACCAAACCACCGGTGGTGCCAAACCACTGTGACATACAATCACAATGTGTTACCAAAACACCGGTGTCCCAAAAACACAATATCCATCAATGTGGTGCCAAACCACCGTGTCCCAAAGACACGCTTGTGCTACCAAAGCACCGTGACCGGTCACAAATCCAATGATGGGGCCAACCCATCGTGTGATACCCAATCACTAGCGGCACGATCCCATATCTCATGTGGGGCCAACCCACGGTGGTATCAAACCACGGGGGCGAGTCGCAATGAGGTGCCCAACCTCCGTGTCCCAAAGACACAAATGTGCTACCAAAGCACCGTGACCGTAGTCACAATAATCGAATGATGGGGCCAACCCATCGTGTGATACCCAATCACTAGCGAGACGATCCAGTATCTCAAGTGGGGCCAACCCACGGTGGTGTTAACCACGTGGACGAGTCGCAATGAGGTGCCAAACCTCCGGAGGTGCCAAACCTCTGGTGACCCAAAGTCACAAAGTGTGTTACCAAAACACCGGTGCTCACAAAGACAAAATATCACCGCTCCTCCACTCATATCACCCATCAACATACCATACTCATGTGATCATGCATATCATACAAGTCATGCATATCATGCCAACATGTCTAGCATTACATCTCATAGCATACATAACATAGATCATAATACCCAAGGTATCCATAATAGAACTTGTAATAAATTAGACTTACCCGATACGCACACATACCCCGCTTGGGTATCCAATTATCCGTCATATCTTCGGTATAGTTTTTAACAGCAAACAGTTTATTAATAACATTACTAGGTATCGGTGTGTTAGTTTACACACCGTAATTACGAGTCTAAAGATCCCAACGACCGATCTATGTCCTCGATTATCAAGCTCCTATAACAATCGGCCAACACAGATTAGGCACTAAGACCATTCGGCCAAAGACATATAAACCCAAAGGGGTTAATTTCAATCCCTTACCTTGAAGATGATCTGGTTTCCTACCAAACTGAACCAAGCAAATGGTTCTCCTTTAGCAATCGGCTACACCTTAAAAGAAGAACGCTTAATCCACTGTCATCCTTGACTTAATCGCACTAAATCGATAAATAACCCAATAATAACATAGCCACTTACCATCGCTACCAAACCGGTCTCTAACAGTAAAGGCCTCACTTGGTGGTTTCAAAATTCGAATGCCCTAACAAGCAATCGGTTTTAACAAAGGAGAATAACACCCATCAATAGTTGTCATATACAACTCTTAAACAACTTAAATCGATTAAGAGAAAGAAAGAAACTAAATGACCATTCGGCCAAGGGCTTACCAACACCCAAACGATTGAAGCAAGACCCCAACACCAACAAAGATTCGGCCAAGATTTTTGAAAAGAAGAAAGAAAATGAAAATAAGGTAGATGCTTTTCGGTTTTGAGAGAAAAGATAATATGAAATGGAAGCAGAGTTTTGGCAAGAGTTGAGAAGAAGAGAAGTGGATGGAATGGAGGTACTTTCGGTTTTGAGAAGGTGTTTTGGTGGATATAGTTTCAAGCTAAGGTGATTTCAAAAGCAAAAGAAAAGAAAATATGAGAGGAAAAGAGGACTATTTTCGGTTTACACAATTTGAAGAAGAAAGGGAAGTGAAGATACTTGAGAACTTTCGCCACACCAACTCAAAAGGCAAAACAACTTCTAAGCACATGAGAGCTTGAACTTTCGGTTTTCCAAGAAAAAGAATGAGAAACCCTCTTGGAACTCGGTTGCTATTGACAAAAAGAGAACTTGTTTGACACCCAAAAAGTGACCGAAAAAGCACTAAGTTGGCAAGGAAATTTCGGCACTACCTCAACACCACACTACCAACCCAAGCCGCCCACTTCCCCACTCCAACACCCCACAAATTCGGCCATAATCCCCAAACACACTCACCACCACTCATTTCAAATGAGTGGACCAAGTCCTCCTCCATATTTTGCTCTCCACCTTACATTTGAAAGTGAAGACCAAGTCCAAGTAGAATTTCACTAGCCTTCTACCTCTCCTCCATGCCGTCCCAAAAGAAGCCAAAATGGGGACTCTGCACTCGAACACCTGGACCTCCACCACAAGTAGATGACGCCACACCAAGCTTCCCCATGTAGCGCATGCTTTGCCACTAAGCTAGCTCCTTATTTGTGCAACAAAACATCAATTAAAATTCTTAAACCCCACTTCCTCGGCTCCCTTCACTTAACACCCAAAAACCAAAATTTTCCCATTCCTCAGGCACACTCCTAGCCCACAATTAAGCCCCTAAAACACCGAAATAGCAACACAAAGACACTAAACACATGCAATTTCATGCAACAACAAAATAGCCCCTAACCCGGGATATTACACTTATGGTCCGTATAGATGACCGACTTTTCTCCGTACAGGTAGTGTCTCCATATCTTTAGAGCGAACACCACTGCAGCTAATTCCAAGTCATGAATGGGATAGTTCATCTCATGCGGCCATAGTTGACGAGATGCATACGCTACTACCTTCCCTTCTTGCATTAGCACACAACCCAAACCTGTGTGCGATGCATCACAATAGACGACAAACCCCTTCCCTGTCTCAGGTTGAATCAACACTGGTGCCTCAGTCAGAATCTTCTTTAACTTCTCAAAACTTTCCTGCTATTTATCGGCCCAAACAAACGGTACTCATTTTCGTAATAACTTGGTCAGAGGTGCAGCAATCAATGAAAACCCCTCAACGAACCTTCTGTAGTACCCAGCCAAACCCAGATTTAGATTTCTGATACTGACTTAGGTGGCTTCCAATCCAACACCGCTTCAACCTTCCGAGGATCAACCCTAATCCCTTCAGCAGAAACAACATGCCCTAAAAAGGTCACTTCCCTTAGCCAAAATTCGCACTTACTAAATTTGGCATACAGTTGCTTTTCTCTTAATATTTGCAGCACCACACGAAGATGTGAATCATGCTCCTCCTCCGTACCCGAGTACACCAAAATGTCGTCTATGAACACTACCACAAACTGGTCTAGATAGGGTTGGAAAACCCGATTCATCATGTCCATAAAAGCGGCTGGTGCATTAGTCAATCCGAACAGCATCACTAGAAACTCGTAATGCCCATATCGAGTTTGAAAATCAGTCTTGTGAATATCCGCCTCCTTGACCCTTAACTGATGGTATCCTGATCTCAAATCTATCTTCGAGAAGACCGAAACTCCTCGCAGCTGATCGAACAAATCGTCAATCCTTGGTAGTGGGTATTTGTTTTTAATAGTCAACTTGTTCAACTGGCGATAGTCAATGCACATACGCGCATCGACCCATCTTTTTCTTCACGAACAAAACCGTGCTCCCCCACGGAGATACACTTGGTCGGATAAATCCGTGATCCAACAGCTCTTGGATCTGAGCTTTTAGTTCTGCCAGCTCCTTCGGTGCCATCCTATAAGGAGCGATGGACACTGGAGCCGTTCCTGGAAGTAGCTCAACGCCAAACTCAACCTCACGATCCGGAGGCAATCCCGGAAGCTCTTCAGGAAAGACATCCGAGAACTCCTTCACTGTTCTGACATCCCCTACAGACAATTCCTTGGCATCAGATGTGCTGACAAAAGCTAGATACACCTTACACCCTTTTCGCACCATCTTCTCTGCCTTTAATGCCGAAATCCCATGAGATAGATAATTTCTTCTTTCACCTATCACCACTACTTCCTCATCCTCTGGGGTCTTCAATATCATAAGCTTAGCGGCACAATCCAAGTTCGCATGATGCTTAACTAGCCAATCCATACCTAAGATAAGGTCAAACTCACCGAACGAAAGTTCCATCAAGTCTACCGGGAAAACATTCCCTTGCACTTCTAAAGGCACATCCCTAAACAATTTGTTTACTACCACAGATTGTCCTAAAGGGGTAACCACAGTCATTTCTCTAGCAGCAATCTCAGATTTAATGCTCAAAGTCCCAGATACAAAACAGGAAACATATGAATGAATTGATCCAATATCTATCAAAGCAGTAAATGGCACCTCAAGAATAAGAAACGTACCGATTATGACGTCCGGTGCGTCACCATCCTCTCAACGTCTAGCCGCATAAACCAATCTAGGCTGTCTTGCATCTGTATTCCCAGCACCTCTGCCCAGTGCTCCACGACCTCGACCAAATCCATTTCCTCCTCTGGCCGGACCACGACCTCTCGGTGGCTACTGACCACCTCTCTTTGACTGTGCAAATCCTTGACCTACAGTCCGCGCCCTAGCCAACTCCTGTGGACAGTCCTTTATCAGATGATCCCTAGATCCACATTTGAAACATCCTCCCATTTTTCTCCAACACTCCCCTAGATGTGTTTTCCCACACTATTCACAAGGTCGCAACTGACCTACAGTAACTGGCATCCCAACTTGAGCTGGCCCATCCAACCTAGGCCTCTTTTGGAACCCCCCAGAAGAACCTGACGTCCCAAAAGTTCTCTTATTCCTGCCTCTATCCCTGTCTCGATTTTCCCTCTCAGAGTGTTTCACTTCTTCGGCAATTTTTGCTTTTTCGACCAGAACACCAAGATCTATTTCCCGCTGCGGAGCTATCAGTACCCGCAGTTCGTCCCGCAGACCATCCTTAAACCGTACACAATGCTCATAATCGGTTGTGACTATACCTCGAGCATAACGACTTAAGCGCAGGAACTCCGCCTCATATTCTGCCACGGATTTATTCCCTTAAACCAAATTCAGAAATGCCTTCCTCTGAGCATCCATATAACTCGCCCCGACATATTTTCCCTGGAATGCTGTCTTAAAGAAGTCCCAGGTGACACGATCTGCTTGAGTGCCTTCTCTTACAGTGAGTCACCACTGATATGCTTCATCCCGCAGAAGAGACATTGCTCCTTTCATTTTTTCCTCTGCTGTGCAGTCCAGGTCATCCATAATTCGCTCAACTGCTTCCAACCAGTATTCAGCTATATTTGGGGCTACACTAGAAATGCCCCTAAAGACCTCAGCCCCGTTTGCCCGGAGTCGCTCAGGAATAGATTTCTGGGCTACCGATCCAGTACTCGCTCTAGTAACCCGTTCGAGCACTCGCAGCATAGCTTGGGACAAAGCATCGTCCCCTCTAGTTCGGTCTTGAGGCCTCGCTTTACACTACCCAGCGATGATGGGCGCTTGCCCTCCGGTATTTGCCCCGATTCGAGGATCCACCTCGACTCCCGGCCTCTACCACGGCCACGTATACCACGCCCACGTCCTCTGGTACTCATGTTCGCTGGATCAAATTAATCTGATTAGAAATTTTATGAATTAGTGTATAATTCCAATGTTTATTAACAGATGTTTTATGTGAAACAAGTATGAGAGTTGTTTTCGCAAATCGAATTTCCGAATGTCTCAGTCTCTACAGTCTTAGCTAGCAGTCTCGGTACCACTAACTCTAATAGTTTCTTTCTAAAGTCGTTTCAGCATATATTCAAACAAAATCAGAAGACTTACTTGATTCAAGATCGAGACTCGGGTGCCATACTTCTTCCAAAAAGACATATATTATTATTTTTTTGTAAAACACATTTCAGACTAATTATTGAAAAACTTTTTCGAATCCAATCCACAGCTGAGTTTTGTAATCGGGCTCTGATACCAAAAAATGTAACACCCTAAACCCGGCCTAGACGTTACGATCAGATCTGGCATGTCACATGGAAGGGTTATTAAAGAAACTTCGCGTTCGATAAAAACTTCGAGTTTTGTTGCTTATGAAAAATCCAACTTGTTTTACAGTTCTCTTGCAAAAACATCTTTGATGCTGTTTTCGATGACTTTGTTTATAAACAATCAGATTCAATGAATTCCAGGAAAAAAGTTATTTTGAAAAGAGTTATCATTGTTAAGAAAATCCAGACTTTTATTAATTATAACTTGTAAATCGTTCGTTAAAAATTTTGGAAAAATAGTTGTTAATGTTTTACGAAAATCCCGTATTGAACATTTATTAATAAGCAATAATCAAATCAAAAACTAAAACCAAATAAAATACCAAAGGCCTTATTACAAAACATAAACCCAGATTAAAATAAAATCTTTAGTAAAGTAAAACAAAATTTACTAAAGTAGTGATGTATGGCCACAATAGAGTCTGTCTCGGCTCCAAATCCTAAAAGCTAGGGATTACCTGCAAAATTAAGCAGAGGGGTGAGTTACAAGAACTCAGTGTGTAATTCCCCAATCGGACATCAACTGGGCCTTAGCCCTAACGGAATCAACTGGCCTGAGGCCCTAACAGAATCAAACTGGGCCTTAGCCCTAATAGCATGGTAAAACAGAAACATATGCAATGCAACCCAGTCCAACCTAATATTCCATCCGCTACACACCACCCGTATCCAGCCTAACACACCTGTGGGGATTTCTACAATCAACCCTCCATCCGCTACACACCTTGATGGCAGTCACGCTGCTCATCGCCGAAATTGTGGCAGAGCCACCAGATTATCGAAAATACGTGGCATAGCCACCGGACAAAATATGATAGAGTCAGCGAAATATGTGGCAGAGCCACCGAAATACACTTCCCCGATCATCAATATTCCAATCCCATGCAACATTTCATGTCATAATAATATAGTGCATGCATGAACGTACTAGTATAGCAAATAATCAGATCAAATACAATCATATTAGATCTACCCAAACGGTTGTAGTCGTAATTTACTTACTTGGGTTATTCCCAACTCACCTGCTAGGGTATCACAATAGCTTACCCATTAAGGGTAATCCGGCTTTTAGCCAATATAATGAATAATACAAAATATACGAAATAAGGTGTGATGTTACATACCTGATTACGTGGAGAACTAGACACTCCCGATCGACGTCACCCTCACTAGCGCCAACCACTACGATTTGCTTATCCGAATCTGATGTCGCCTCTCTTCCACAACCTGGTAGAAAATCCCGAACGGCTGACACCTTACGCCATTTAAACCTGGGAGCAGTGGCTACGAGTCTAGTCCTCTTAGGCTCCCTTAACGATATCCCCTTAGACTGGTTATCCCTTGCTTCCATAGAGAAAATTTGATCAGTAAGGTACCACAGTGAAAACGGCGGTTGTCTAACAAGGGGTTTCGGCTCTTACCACCACTTCCCGAAGTTCGAAAGATTAATAAGCAAAGAAGAGAGTTGCTTAATGCCTACAACAATCGGCCTGAGCAAAGTTGTAGATTCGGTTAAAGCAAAGTGAACAAAACGAGAGAAGTCGACATTAAACCAGAGAGAGAACTCCCTACCTTGATCAGCGGGGAACTGACCTTCCACAGATTCGGCTTATGATTTCAGATGATTCGAACAAGGGAGCAGTGTATACCTTCGGCCTCAAACCCGAAAGAAACAGGATTCCAAGATCAAAAGAACATCACGCCTTAGGTTATAGCAAATCGGCAATAGGTAGAAATAAGGGCAAACCGATTTAATCAAGTGAAAGAGAAGACCTGATCATAAAGGCTATACCGAATGAAAGATCAACAGAGAACGCAAGTGGCCTTGATAAATGTAGAAGAGGTTCGACTAAAAGAAGAGAAAAAGGCTAGAAGAGAATTCGGCTATGGTATAAGGAAAACAAAGAAAATGGAGGGTGTGAGAGATAATTCGGTCAAGAGAAGAAGTAAGGGTGTGTTGCATTTTTGGTAAAGAAAAAGTGAGGCTAGATGACCGAAAATGCAAAAGAAAAAGAAAGGCTTCCAAAGTGGGTTTCGGTTTTACTCTCCCAAATGACACTTGAAGAACGGCACTCTCCCACATCCACTTATCACCGAATATGTTTAAAATGCCTAAGGAAAAAAAGGAAATTTGGCACACACACACACACACTAACAAAAATCGGAAATGCTCCCTCAGCACCTCTCCCACTTTCGGCCAACACTTCACACACCCACTCCCACGATTCTCTCCTTGATTTCCTCCCCCACTCACTCTCCATCCACCATTTGAAATGGTTGACCAAGTCCCACTCCACAATCTCCTCTACACCATCTATTTAAACCCGTTTGACCAATTCAACTCCTCCTTGGTAGAGTCCCACGCCAACTCCACCTCTTTCTCATCCTGGCACAAAATGAAACTCCCAAAATGCAGCATGTGGGATTTGAACCCACTCCCCCTTCCATGCTCCCTTGTGACGCCACCCACTAGGCCACATTGCTACTTGTGATAACAAAATACACCTAATTCCTTTTAAGCCCTGCTTCAAACGATCCTCCCCCTAAAGTACTCAAAAACTAAACTTCCACCAGGGCTCAAACTCAACCTCTGACCTTCCCAGGGCCCCCGAACACACCCAAATAACAAGCTTAGCTAGCCAAACACATTGAATAGCGCAAAATGCAGAACCCCTAATTCTAGGTTGTTACAAATCTAACCATATATAGATGGTTCCAACAATCAACATGTATACAAACCATATTTCAATCATGCACATCTATTCAAAGCCTTACCAAAGCATACCATATCTTGACCATGTTGATGTCAATTCATCATATATCACTTTGGTCATTCAAACATGCTTTAACACATTATCAAATTAAAACATATCAACAAGGCACAAAAAGTACCAAGGCTTCATCACCCAAAATGACCTATACATGCCAAACTCATCAACTAACATTCAACTAATCATCAACCATAAGTCCACATATACATGCCATTATAACCTTAACCAAGACATCAAAATATACTGATATAACCAATGGATAGTGTGATGAGTCTCCGACAAGCTTCCAACCTGATCGAGCTTCTGATAATCTAAAAAGTAAAGGAAAAACAACTACGTAAGCAATGAATGCTTAATAAGCTCGTATAACTTTAGTCATATCAATCCATTTCAAATATGAAATTTATACATATCAAGAATAATCCTATACCAATACCGCAAGATTCATGAAACCATAATCAACCACTCACAAAGTGTATAAAACCACAGCATCACATATACATATCATCCCTAACATAGTAGGATTTTATAAAACTTTAAACCCTTTCAAATTTTCTTATTTTCATTTGCATTTCATTACATTCCATTGCATTTACTTTCTTTAGCGTAAACAATAACATCAATTCAACTCATCATTCCCTTTTTCATCATTTTACACTTCAAGTATGAACTTACTATTTCATTACCTTTCCACACTCGTTCAATATGCATAACACACAAGACACAAGCATATCATCAACCATAGCCACAAGCTAGTGCATTTAAACATAGCTATTTTAGAATTAACCACATTATTAACAATTTCACAAAAAAATTGCATAATTTAAACCTTACCATTCTTTCATGAACACAAGCATATTTCCTTTTGGGAACTTACCATTTCAATGCATAAATTATAAGTAAACATAATAAAATCCAACCAATAGCTTGGCACATGCCTAAGCATCAAACAAAAAACACATGTTAGCATCCTTGAACATATTTCACATGAATTCAACATGGATAACCATTATACTTCAATATGATTCAATTTGGGTATAACATCCTTCACAACAAAACTTTCTTTCCATGTATCTCATCATTGTAATGTATTTCATGTATACCTGTATTTTCTCATATTGAACATTTACCGTTTCCTTTCCAATTCATACCCGTTGAACCGAATAGAATATCGTTGGATACCTGGGATAGCTCACACAAAGTGTGCTAACTCATATAATTGTAATCCATCAATTCATGTAAATATATGCTCACATGAGCTGTGAATAAGTATGCTCAAACGAGCTGTGAAAATGGGTTTGCTCACACGAGCTATGGGTCGGAACGTAGCTACACGATGCTGCTCACACGAGCTGTGGAGTATCCGTAACACATGCCGGACCTCAGCCATCGGTAGGACATTCAAGACCAGCACCCAAATCATGTAAACCCTAATGACATATGATTTGTATCCTACGAATTCCTACGGTTCAAACGGGGCTCGGTAGTCGTCGTACGTCGTTGAATTTCTATCGTTTCATGACATAATAAATTGCATAATAACATCTATATATTAATTCATGTAAAACAAAATAGCACATTAAACAGTCAATTTAACTCACATTTAAGTGTTTATAGTTCATACGAACTTACCTGGCTAAATTGCAGAAATGTCAAAGTACAGGGCATTTTGGTAATTTTCCATTCTCCTCAATTTTCCACCCGATCTTGATCTAAATTAATAATTTCATTCAATCTATTAATTTAGACAGTAAAACAGTGTATTTTATAGAATTTAGTCTTTTTACATTTTTACAAAATTGCCCCTACAGTTTTACTTTTATTCAATTTAGTCTTTGAGCCTAAAACATGTAAATTAACCATTTTTACCCAAAATTGAGCCTATCTAAATACTTATGGCATCCAATAAATCCAATTCATGCAAAAATTTCACATCAAATCCTTGTACTTTTACTATTTTAACAATTTAGTCCCTAATCAGAAAATTCATCAAAAATCACTTAATAAAATACTTTTAAATAACAACTAATATTTCAAATTCATCATTTAACATCTAAAATCACAAGGTTCATCAATGGTAACATTTAAAATCTTTAACAATTTCAAAACCGAAGGTACGGGCTAGCTGGACCTAGTTGCAACGACTAAAAAACATAAAAATATTAAAAACGGGGCTAAAATGGCATACCATGCTAGCTTCAATGTGAAAGCCGAAGCTTCAAAAGCTTCCATGGATTTTTTCATCTTTCAAATTCGGTGAAGGAAACATGAAAAAGATGATAATGGATTTTGGTTTTGTTTTATTTTTATTTAATATACCAAATTACCATTTTAACCTTGGTTAATAAATAAATAAAACACCAATTTCATTCCCATAATTGTCCACTAACTCCTTGAATGGTCTAATCACCATTTAAGTCCCTTTTAATTTATTCAATTAAACATTTAATCACTCAAATCAAATAGTGATCAAATTTTACATCTTTTACGATTTAGTCCTTTTTAATTAATTAACTATCGAAACATTAAAATTTTTCAACGAAACTTTAATACCACCTTAATGACACCCCGTAAACATTTATAAAAATATATACGGCTCGATTTATAGAAATGAGGTCCCGATACCTCATTTTCTAAATCCACTTGACCTTAGGGTCATCCACTTTAACTTAATAAATCGCTTATATAACATAAGTTATCAAATCAAAAACCTTTTTAACACCATGTTTGACTCGTAAATATTATTATAATATTTACGAACTTACTCGTCGGATTTGGTGGCCCCAAAACCACTGTTTCCAACACCACTGAAAAATAGGCTGTTACACATAGGTTAGACGATTTCAAGGCCAATCTTGTGTGCTGATTTCCAATGATTCTCCAAATGTAGGGACCTCCAGTAATTATCCCAAAATTGATTTTTGGGTAGCCAACATGCTTGTGCCGAATTTGAGCTTGACTCCCCTTTCTTGGACGGTTTTGTGACCCATTAAATAATCAAACTTGTCCACCATGTAGCATCATTTTAACTGGGTCAAAATAACACCTTCTTGACCCATTTAGCAAAGTTTTATCGTCCAACATAGGAAATAAATTGCTCATGTTCATGCAAATTTATAATAAACTCTTTATTAAATCAATTTCATGGTCCCATTGCACAATTAAATATAAAACATTAATAAATAACATGAAATAATTTAATTTATGCATAAAATTCATGTAATAAAGCACAAATTTGCATATTTTATAAATTCATGTCCATTATCAAGGTTTAAGCAAAACTCACTAAATTTATTAACAAATACTCGGGATTAGTATCATTTTTAAGTAAAAAGGTGGTAAAATCTACTAGAAAAAACCTATATAAATTAGAGTTTACAAAGAGAAAGAAAAGAACAAGGATCACTTCATTATGATAAAGGTCTGCTACAACAAGTATAAAGCAAAACATGACATCGCAGTTTCCTCCCTCAATGGATAGACAAGCGGGCTCGACTGAAGCATCGCCTAGTTGGGGACAGTCTTCGAGGTTTCACTCCAAAAAATGCAGGAACCTTTTCTACATCCTCAACTCCAGGTGTAAAGACGACTGATTGCTTACACTCCTCTTGAATGGCCTCCCATCCCTCACCTTCGGGATTGTAAACGTTAAAGTTAAGTGAGTTTGTGGAGACATCTTTTAGACACCCAAAGTCTACCTTGCTTAAGTTGAAGTGATCGGCGGCCACTTGGGCATAGAGAATTAAGCTTTCCCTCCACTCTGAGAGAGCTTCGATAAGATATTTTCAAGTATACTTTTGGTATTTGTTGAGGGCCTCTCTCTGGGACTGGCGCAGCTGTTCCAACTCTACCTTGTGCTTCTCTTCCTAAGCTCTGGGCCTCTCCTTAAAAGTGGATCTTTCGCTCTCTAAGTAGTTAATCCTATCCTTAAGTTGATTAATCTCAGTCTGAGCATACCCGTACTCACTTCTCAGAGTCATGAGTTGCGAAGGCAACCTCGCCATCAAGCTGCTTGAGCGATGATACTTCTGACAGACATCAGCTAAAGCGTCTTCTTTAGATTTTACGGACTTTTCTAAATCAGTCATTCTCTATCTATAATGTTGGCTAGCCTCCCTAAAAGCCTCGCCCCAGAGGTTGTACTCAAGAGATGAGATTTATGAGATTTGAGCCATAAAGTGAAAGGGGTCCTCGTAGGAATGAGAAGAAAGGTAGAAGAAGAAGGCATCCCTTAATTGTAGCGGCAACAAGTTTAGCCATTTCTCGATGATCAAGTCAAGAGTGGGTAGAAAAGGGTGCGAAGTCTACGAAGCCACGCCAAGGGAAGTTGATGCTTGACCCTAATAGAAGGATATTTTGTGATAAGGAATGAAGAGTAGAGGGCTGAGATGAAAGAGCTACCCTCGAGGGATTCTCGGGCAGGAAAGGATTGATAAAATGTCCAAGAGAATATGAGGTAGGTGCAATAGGCCCCTTGCCTGGTTGAGGTCCCGCCGAAGGTAAGCACTTACTGCTAGGATCTTGGACACCACTAGCGATCCTATCCCTCTTCCTAAATGCTGGCTTACTTGGGGGCGCAATGGTAGCCTTCCCTATCCTTGAGATCCTTTTAAAAGTAAAGAAATATCCATGAATTGGGGAGAAGATAGCAATGACCCTACATCAGTAACAAGCGGATTAGCTTGGCGTGAAGATATGTAAATCCAATTTTTCAAGCGTATTTTGCAAATGCAATAAAAGTATGAAGGAGGCTCTTTGATGCGCCCCAAAAGGATATGCGTCAATTCGTTGCCTGAATTGTATGGCCAAGCTAGAAGAGCCAAGCATACAAAATGATCAACCTCTTGAAGGGTAGAAAAAGATAGACTATAACCATTAGGACTTAAATTTTCCAGACAATATTGGAATACATTTCTGACTGAAACCATTGTCACCAAGTCAAGTGAATGACCCCTCAGTCTTTGGTATTGTCTTTCGGCCGCATAGATATACTCTAACTAACAAGCCTCACAGATGCTTTCACGAGGAAGTGACCACTTAGTGGGAAAACTAAAGCTTGTGCTAAGTTTACTCACCACCCTTATGAATTTATCCTTCCTCGGAAGAAAATCTTGGATTTCATTTTTTACGAGAGGTTCACGTCTAAGCCTTAAACTGAAACAGGCATTACCAATGGTAGCTCCAGTTCTCTATACCTTGAGAAGAAAGAATCTTTGAAAAACCCCCCAACAGAGGATGTTCATTGTGTATTCAAAAATTAATAAAGAATGCCACCAAGGTCCACCAAGACATGACTGATAATTGGCATAGAGCGATTCTGAAATGGTTTAATACAGTGCAGAAGAAGAGATGAAAAGGCAGATGGAACCCAACCTTGAACAAATGAAGTGGTAAAATAAATCCTAAGGTGCTATCGCTAAGTCGGCCCTAATCAGGAATCTGGAAATCAAAAGAAAAGTTTGGGATTTAGAGACCCTAGGCCCTCAGGCATCACTCCATCTCCTTCTGAGAGGTGGAGCAGTCGCGCATTGCAGTCTCCATTGTCGAAAAAGTCCGGTGGGTAGCTTTTTTACTGGCCTAACTATGACTCTTTTCTTCTATAACGGTCATCTGCATGAATAGGACTAACCAACGGAAGAATGAAAGAAAAAGGAATAAAGGAATTACCTTTAAAATGAATTAAAATGTAGAGAATAACGATTTTAGAGGAAGGCAACAAGGTGAGCTAGGGCTTAGATGACCCTGGCAAGATGTTGAATATATAGTCGTAGTGTCTGACTAATGGGGCAACTTGTTTGGGAAGTTATTTGAAAAAAGGGAAAGCAGTTCAGCTTCTCCGATAAATAAATGACATCTGTCGTAAGGGAGAGAGGAAATGATTTGACGATCAAAAGTCCAAAATACTTAACGACGCGCCTGGTGATGAAATGTTGTAGCCTATTTTTGGAGGGACCCTTTTAGGTTAGAAATTTCAAGGATGAAATTTCCTAAGTGGGAGAGAGTTGTAACTCTGCCTAGCGAATTCCTTGAGACCGAGTAGGGTCCAAAGAAGAAATAGTTAGAGAATACGCTCTAACTAAGTAAAGTGCTGGAAATGACTATGAACTAAGTCTGTAAGCATGCCCTTTTGGCGAAGCCTTCGTTGCATGAACATGTCGGGAGAAAAATGAAATGATGTGATTCTACCCGCCCAACAATGCTTATGATGGAGCCGTAAGGTGAACAGACATGGGAGTAATAAAAGATAATGCTTCAGGAAGCCAGGAATCTTGAAGAGCGATATACGCCAAGTTTGTGTGACTAACAGTTCTAGTTGCATTCTAACGAAGTAGTTAGGAACAAACTATACGTTGAGTTCACATGTACAAAGATAGGTGTGCGGATAGATTTTCATGCACATCTCCTTACAATTGTAAACCACCCATACAGTTGAATGGTTAGGATTGCAACAAATGTCAAGTTATCATAGGGACAAGGGTTGTATAAATATAAAAGTATCAAATACAAAGAGGAGAGTCTACCTCTTTTTTCTTCGATGAGCATTTCAGCTTATGCTAAAGGAAAACTAAAAGAGACACTTAAGCTGAGGCTAAGAAATGGATCTAAGCTTTGAGATGCCCCTTGTCAAGGTAAGATTCAAGATCTTACACGCTATGATGCCTAAGAGCATATCTGTATGGCTTGGCGAAGCAAGTATGGCAAAGTTTTACTTAGAAATTATGGTGCTTAAAGTGCAAGGAAATTAGCTAGATGAATAGATCTTGATGAGTTCTTATGATTTCTCGTTTAAGGGCTGTCGATCTACCCGATGGAAGCCCAGATCTGATGTCTAAAGCTACTGGTGGAAAGTAGTACAAGCTTAAAGGTGAGAGTCTCATGAAACTCTACATAGACTCTTGCATGTATCACACATATGTTTGCATGTTTGTATGTTGTTCTCTTTTATAGTAATTGTTATGTACTACGAGAAAGATAAATGATTGATGATAGAGCATGAGACTTTGCATGATGCTACTCCTCTACTATAAAAGGAATGTATGCGATGAAAGCATGAAGAAAGATATGCGAGTACGAGATGCTTCTGATATGAAAAATATATGCATGCATGAATGTGCTTGAAGCATGATTGTCTCTGCATAAGAAGTCGAAGTTGCATGTTTGAAAATATAAATGCATAAGTGTGTGAGTCAATCAAGTATGAGTCTGCATGATGAGTCTACTTCCGTGTGAGTTCGTCAGGACAATAAACACGAATTCTGATAAGGAAATACCATGGTCATGGCAAGAAGGCCATATAGTGTAAGACCTAGTCATGGTGGCTATGGCATCATATGGGGAAGTGAAGACCACATAGTGTAAGACCTAGTCTGGGCCACTTTTGTTATTATACACGTAAATAACCTTAAAATTTTGATTAATTACGAAAATGACCCACTTTTCTGATTATACACGTAAATGACCTGAAATCTACAGTAAAAATTGGTGGAGCCAAAGAGTTTGGCGCCACCAACATGCCACGTCAGCAAACCCAAAAAAATTCATTTTTTTGTGGAGCTATGTAGAATGGCGCCACCTGTATAAATACCAGGGAAATGCTATTATTTCTAAAAAATTGGAGGGCTTTAAAAAATAATCCTTTTTTGGTAGAGCCAATGAGTTTGACGCCACCACTTTTGGTATGTGTCAGTGCCTTTTTTTTGTTTTTTTTTTTAATTTTAAAACTATAAAAAATATTTTCTTAATGGTGGAGCCATTCTAAATGGCGCTACCACTTTATTACCAGGATTTTTTTAAATGTGTTTTTTTTTAATTTAGAATTTAAAAAATATATTTTTTATTTAGTGGAGCCATATAGAATGGCGCCACCAGTGTACTATATGGTTGTTTTCTAGATATGTTGTTTTTTTAATCTAAAAATTTTAAAATTGATATTTTATTTTGGTGGAGTCATTCTTTATGGCTCCACCACCTTGGTTGTCCTACATATATAGATATTGTTGAGGTTTTTTTTTTTGTAACAGTTGAACTAGAAGAGAAGAAAAGAGAGAAATTGTTGTGTTTAGTAGGAGAGCTCAAAAATCCAGGTGAAGATGAATAACTCAATGTTTTTGGTGTACGTTCTTTTTTACGGTGAAATTGTATAAGGTGATTTTGGTTGTGTATTTCAAGGTCGGTAGAGAGTAGGGTTGCGATTCAATAAAATTGTGAAGCTGGAAGAAATGGAAAGGAAGATTAATGCAAAAATAGCTATCCATTGTGGAAGGGCGATGTCCAAATTATTTTACAAGTTTCCAATCTCTATAGATCCGTTGAAATTTTGTGAGATGCAACTGTTAGATGATGATGACTAGGGCACTATGATGGAAATATGGTGGTTGACTGGGAGTGAGAACCCCCAACCAGTTGAGATATTTATTGAGTTAGCGGTCTTAGAGCCCGTTGAGAATGTTAGTCCAATAAGTCAACATTACGGGTTTGACTTTGATCTTAATGTCGGATGGACAGATCAATTAAACTGTGGAGGGACATCGTAGATGCCCGAAAATCCAAATTATGGTGGGAGTTCATATAACAACCCTACCCCGGGTCCCCCTATACAAATACATCCGGAATTGATAAGCACCGAGGCAGATGTCGAAGAAGGGACCAATAATGGTGAAGATTCTAATCAGGACGTTGAAGATTTTAATGACCTTGATACTGATAAGGTTCCAGACAATATCAATGATGAAGACCCGAAGGAGGTTGAAGATGCTCATGCCCCTTCTTTCAGTAACCCGAGTCGTGGCATTATTTTACGGAATGACTTTGGGGGTGACATGTTGAGCGTAGATCCAGGTGCAGCGCATGCATCAGCGTTCCCTGAGTACGCCGATATAGTCCCTGCTCACATATTGGTGTCGAATTCGCAGTTGGAAGAGTTGTTCGTTGGGCAACGGTTTGAGCACAAGGCGAACTGTGTGTTTGCCATCAAACAGTACAACATGAAGGTGTCGATTGATTACAAGGTTGCCAAGTTTACACCAACATTATATATTGGTGAATGTTGGAGAGCTGGCGATGGGTGTGGTTGGCGGGTTTGGGCTACATTTATAAAGTGGACTCATTAGTGGCAAATACGAAAATTTTAAAAATACATAAATTAAATATAATTAATTATTACATTACAATAACTACTTTTAATATAATACATGCACATCAAAATAGCTAAACATACCTTACTTGTATTTATCTTGTATTTATTAACTTCAAAACAAATATAACTCTTTTTTCTCTTCTCTTCTCTTCTCTTCTCTTCTCTTCTCTTCTTCCTCTTCTTCTATTTCAAAATTTTTAGGGGGGACCAAAGCCCCACCTTTCCTTTTAAATGGTTGTCGATCGTCTCCTCTCTTCTCCCCTTCTACTTTTTTAAGCCATTATTTTTTAAACTGACTATGACCAGTCACATCGCTGACATGGCTGACGCGTTGTGACCGATCAGTATATTTAGTTTTTAACCCTTTCATTTTTTATTTCTTTTAAAAATGCCCTAGTTTATTTTTTTTACAAATAAACCCTTTCTCATTTTTTCCAGTCAATTCAATCCCCCACTTTCTTTCTTTTTTTCTCTTTTTTTTTTCTAAACTTTCTTTATTTTTTGGTCCTATGTTTCTTGATTTCTATTAAAAATGTCCCTTATCAATCTTTCTTTAAAAATGTCCCTTTGATTTTCTTGATTTCACATTACATAAATGATTTACATGAAATTTATACTTTACAAAATAACTATCAATTTACATAATTCAAAAATTATATTTTACAAAATATAATTTTACATTTCAAACATTCTAAAATAGTTTCACTTAACATACCATATTTAGGCTCCGTTTGTTTCACTGAAAATGACTTTTGGAAATGATTTCTGGAAAATAATTTACTTTTCTGGAAAAGTTAATAATTTCTTGTATTTGGATGAATCTGTGTAAAATATTTTCTGTTGTTTGGTAAATTTCTTAAAAATATTTCATAATAGTTGTTTTCAATTAAACAAACAAACATTTGAGATTTTCTTATTTTTTCATTGTTTAATTGAATTTATTTTTATCTATAATTTTATATTTTACATTTTTTTGCATATATTAAAAATATTATGTTAAATTTAGATTCATTACAACGTCATTTTTTAATTCCATGACTACTAAATGAGTATTTTTTTATTTAAAAATATGACATCAACAAAATTGACAAAAAAAAAGTTAACGATGTCAACAATTGGACTTGATTTTTAAATTTGAAAAGTAAAGGGACTAAATTCTTGAAAATAAAAGTACAAAGACTAAATTACAAATCTGTGAAGTGTACATAGACTTATGACATATTTTAACATTTATACTACAAAACATTTATTATTAATATATTTATAATTGTAATAAATATTTATTATTAAAATATTAATATTGAATATTTTCAATAATATGTGAATAATATTATTTAAAATTATTATTTTTAAAATTTATTATTAAAATAAAATTGAAATATTAAATAATTTATTAAATTAATAATTTATATTTATTATATTAATAATTTATTATATGACTAAATATAAATAATTAAATATGTATGTTTAATAATATTGAAAAAGATAATATTTTGAATATTTTTAAAAATAAAAATAAAATTTATTATCAATATAATAATATTAAGCTTGATTTAAGTTAATTTTTATATAAAAATAAAATTATCTATAGATAAGCTCTTTTCCGGAAAATGACTTACGCTTTTCAAAAAGGTAAGTCATTTTACAGGAAAAAGGGCTTATTTTACCTTGACATGTAAGTCATTTTCCGTTTACCAAACTATTTTCTGTGAAACAAACACAGGAAAATGCAAAAAATATTTTCCGTAAAATATTTTACACGTAAACAAACGGACCCTTAATTTTAAAACACAAGCAACTTTCTCAATACTAAAAAAAATTAAACAATTTTGTTCAAGATCGACAACATTTGTGTCTTACAAACAAAACATAATAAATGTTTTTGTTGAAGACCGACATCATTGTGTCTTACAAATTGAAAAATAAATTGTTTAATCGTAAAAGGAGCGACTTTCTCGGTGCTATTAAATTGTAGCCCGGATGCTGCCGATATTGATGATCTCACCCGTGCGGTTCTGTAACATCCCGATTTAGGGTCTAGTCAGAACAGTGGTGCGAGACCACAAATCCGAAGTAGTAAAATGAGTTTTGAGGTTTAAGATATGTTTGCATGATAGTATGAAAGTTTCATGTAGAAATTTTATGAAATTGTCATTGAGTGGTCCATTAGGACTAAATTGCAAAAGTTGCAAAAAATGAGATTCTAGAAGCTTTTAGTATGAAATAGCTTTGGAATATTAATTAGAAGTCCTTAAATAGCAATTTGCCCAAATTATAATTTTTGGACAAAAATGGACATGAGTTAGAAATTTTGAAAGTTTAGTGAGAAGGGCATTTTGGTCATTTATCAATTAAATGATTAAAAAGGGAAAAATATGACAAAAATCTTATTCATGTTCTTCCCCTTGTGCCAAAAATTATAGAGACTCCATAGCTAGGGTTCTTCAATTTTTGAAGCTTGCTAGTAAGTGCATCCTAGCCCCGTTTTTAATATTCTTCGTATTTTTGGAGTCCTCGTAGCATGAATTAGCTATTTTTAACTATAAGTTGAGCTAGAATTCATGTCCATAAATATATCCATGTATGACATGCATGTAAAATGATATTTTATGGAAGATTATGAGAGTTTGATGTTAGATAAACATCTTTTCCTAAGTGAATTTCATGAAAAATGTTAGTATGGACTAATTTGTAATAGTTATGAAATTGGTCATACATAATAGAAATAGTGGGAATTGATTGTTGCTATAGTTGAGAGAATGAATCAGCTAAGCATGAAGTTCATGAAAGTTGAATAAAAATCACTTTACGAGCCTAGGGGCAAAAGTGTAATTATGAGAAAGTTTAGAGGCAAAATGGTAATTTTGCCAAAGTATGAGTTATGAGTCAATTTAGTTAATATGAGTATTAAATGAGCTAAATTATTATTATTATTATTATTATTATTATTATTATTATTATTATTATAGATCAAGAAAAACGAAGCCCGGATCGAAACCGAGGCAAGAACAAAGTCGAGGACTAAATTGCATATCTATATACATTTTGTATATTGAGGTAAGTTTGTATGATTTCTAAGCTTTATGATTAATATCATTGAATTGCTTAGTATGATGTTGAATATATTTTAATTCCATGAGATTGTTTAATGTTATGTTAAACAAAGAAATCAATGAGATTAAGCATGAGAAAGTCCTGATTGAAGTTGAATTACTTAGGATACTCGATCTATCACATGAGACAAAAAAGCCCGTATAAGACCAAGCCAAGGCAAGGCATCGACAATCAAGCAAGTTATCATGTAATACCAAGACAAGTCTTGGCATTGAAGAGTTATTATGAGATGAAGACTCATATAAGCCCAAGCCAAGGCATGGCATTGGTGAGTCTCCAAGCAAAGATGTCATGTAAGTCCAAGACAAGTCTTGGCATTGAAAAGCTATCATGAGATAGAGATCCCATGTAAGTCCAAGCCAAGGCATGGCATTGGTGAGTAATAAGGAAGATTTCATGTAAGTCCAAGCCAAGGCTCGGCATTGACCAGTTCATGAGTAAAGATACCAAGTAAGACCATGTCAAGACATGGCAATGGTAAGTTCCCAAGGGAACACACAAGGAAGACTTCGTGTAAGTCCATGTCAAGACATGGCATCGATACCAAGTTGAGAGATCCCATGTAAGACCATATCTAGGATATGACTTTGGCATCGAGATATATGTGAGATGAGATTCAGTATCTTCGGTTATTCATAGTAATTCATCGGGAAAAAGAGTAAAGAATAAATGAGAAAGCAAGAAAGTTAAGCAAGTAAAGCTATCATCAAAATATGCTAGTTAAAGTTAACTAAAAGTATTATTCATGTTATGAATGAGGAAGTTAAGATTATGCTTACTATAGCAAAGTATGCTAATCTATGTGATTAAGTGATACATGTACCTTATTTACCTTACAAGCATGAGACTAGTAAGTACCATGAGATATGTAAGAATTATTAAGAGTACGTGAGCTTAAGCATATGAGTTCGACAATGCCTTTATTTATGATGAATGAGTTATATTAAGCAAACATGTTGCTATATGCACTACCTGCAAACTTACTAAGCTAAATGCTTACGTCTTTAATTCTTTCTTTCCATGTAGTCCCGCCAAGCTAACTCGTGGATCATTGACGTCGGAGCTCGGAACACACTATCAATCGCTATTTTGGTATAGCCAAGTTATTTATAAAGTATGGCATGTATAGGAAGCATTTCATTTTGAGTTATGTTTTAAGGAGAGCCAAAGTGTTAACTATCAAGTTTAGCATTCTTTTGTATATGGCTAAAGAGATTGGCCAATATTTACCAAGTTTATTTATACCAATGTTGATGATTATGCATCATTGTTCATGTTTTCATGTAGTACTTGAGTTGTTGAATAGGGTATTAAATTGATCTTGATTTCAGAGTGGAAAGGCTTGGTAGATAGCCTTCTAATCTCCCACAGGAGTAGAGACACGGGCGTGTGTCTAGAACGTGTGGGAGGCACGGATAGAACATGGGCGTGTGCCCAGGCCGTGTGAAGTCTACACCTTGCACTTGGAATTTGAACCGCCACACGGCTGAAGCACACGGGCGTGTGTATGGACCGTGTGGATAAGTCAGAATGCCAAGGTTTAGCACACGGGCCAGGGCCACGGGCGTGTCAAGGCCGTGTGAAATTAGTTAGTGTCGACCACGGGTGGAAGACACGGGCATGTCTTAGGGGTACACGGTCGTGCCCCAAGTCACACGGGCGTATGACCCCTGTTTTGAGGAAAAGTTTACAAAGTGGGTAAAAGTTTCCGGTTGAACTCCAAAAGTTTCCGGACGTGAGTTTAAGGCCTCGTAGGCCCATGAAATGTATGATTTGACTAAGAGAGAGAAGTTCTAATTCGAAACAAAATTTTACAGCCCGAAAGTACATGTTTTAGTAAGTTTAAGTATAGTAATGTCTCGTATCCAGTCTCAGTTTCGGACTCGGGTATTGGGTCGTTACAGGTTCGATTTGGGATTCCTTAAAACCTTCAAACATTCCATTGACCCAGGGAATCCCAAATAATCCACATGTTAGCTGCATAACCAATTTGAACCTATTATCGTCCTACCACAGCTAGGGGTGAGCGTTCGATCGAATCGAATGAAAATTTTATTGAATTAATCGAGTTGACGAATCATATTTTATCATCCTAACTCGATTTGAAAATTTCTCAAATTGAGTCGAGTGAGATGGAATTCGAATCGAATATATTTGTTCGAGTTAAATTAAAAAATATATTTTAGGTCCTTATAATCACTGTCACCCACCGTAATCAAATTTGTTATTAACTTTAATCCCCTTATAATTTATTTATTAATATTTTATATACGGGTTAACTTTTTTGCTTGCTTAGCTGCTTCAATTATCTTTTTATTCTTGTCACTATGTATTTTGAAATTAAAAAATATATTAAATGTAAAAAATGTGATTTTTTAATAAAAATTATTTTAAAGATAAAATGTGAAATTGATATAAACATAAAATTTTAACACGAATATTTTATGGCTTCATCAATAATTCAATTTTAGAAAAAAATTATAAAGATTCAATATGATAAAACAATTCAATAATATAAATAGTACAAAATGTGAAATTTAATTTAATAATATAAATAGTAGATATAAATAAAATTATTATTATTTAGGTTTAAGAATTTTTTTTTTGGATGATTTTAATTTTTTATTTGAGGGTAAATGGTGAGAAGTAAAAGTTTAGGGAGAAACTAAAAAGTTTTGGAGGTTGAGGGAGTAAAATGTTGGGGGGAAATAAATGGGAGAATTAAAACTTTGGGAGGGAAATATTCAGGGGGGAATGGGTTTGGTGTAGAGGGGGTAGAATGGGAGGGGAGCAAAAGTTATGAGAGAAAAGTGGGAGTGAATAAAAGTTTTGAGAGAGAAGTGAAGAGGTTTAGGAGCTTGGGGTAATAATGTAAATTATTATAGTTTGATATTCGGTTTATTCAAATTATTTGAGTTATTTGAATTCGAAAACCAAACTCGATTCAAACTCGAAATTTGAAAAAAAATTGAGTTTACTCGAATAACTCGATTCGTTTAACTCTAAATTCGAAAAAAAATTAACTTTTTCGAGTCAAATCGAGTTTTTCTCACCCCTAACCACAGCCAACAAAAACACTTACATAACTAATTTGAACCCGTAACCGAATAAATAAGTGACATCCAAAAATAACCATTAAATTTACCGGTGCCGGAGCTCCACCGGATTATCATTAAACAAAACATACATTCAAATTAAAAAATTTACTAAATAAACAAAAACACAAATACAATAAAAAATGCTCCTCATCTCTCTATCATTCATCCTCTAACAAAGTACAAGTAAAAAAAATTCTTTCAACTCAGATTGATCTGCCATTGGAGGTTATATATACAAATTTGGTCACGCCAAAGAAAATGACTCGACCAAAAAAAAATATTATTTTTAAAAATTTTAAATTAAAAAAATATATATATTAAAAAAAAATTTGTAATAAAGTGGTGACACCATTTAGAATGGCTCCACCAATAAGAAAACATTTTTTATAGTTTTAAATTTAAAAAAAAAAAAGCACGGACACATAGCAAAAGTGGTGGCGCCAAACTCTTTGACTCCACGAAAAAAGGATTATTTTTTTCAAGGCCCCTTCCAATTTTTCAAAAATAGCAATATTTTCCTAATATTTATATAGGTGACGACATTTTATATGGCTCCATAAAAAAATGATTTTTTTTTGTTTGCTAACGTGACATATTGGTGGCGCCAAACTCTTTCGCTCCACCAATTTTTATATAGATTTCAAGTCATTTACGTATATAATCAAAAAAATAAATCATTTTTATAATTAATCAAATTTTTAACCTCATTTTTATAAAAAAGCCCATCTAATACTTATTAAGCAATCACTCCTAACAATAATTGACCTCACTATTTACATTTATTTTATTTTCGAAAGTCACTAATTACACTTTATAATGTACCAAAAAAAAACACATTTTTAATTTAAGAACTTGTATTCCAAGAGCCTTCGTTAATGTTCATCATCGCTTTAAGCATATATCTAGCTATAAAGAAATCTTTACTATTATTGACCAAAATAATAATATCTTTATTATTCGAACTCTATTTTATTAAAAAAAAAACATATTAAATATGTGCGTCCAACATATTTTATTTTATTTTTAAAAAAATATATGTGCATGTAAAAGCATTTCATTTAATTAAACAGAAATTTTATCTGTTGGTATCATATTATGAATACAGATGTGAGTAAAATTCAGTTAGATTCAAAAAAATTTAAAAAAAAATCAAATTTTAAATTATTTGAATTAAATTAATCAATTTAATCGAATCAACTTAAATTTTTTTTGTATCGAATTAAATTTTCGAAATCAAATAATTCAAACAAATCAAATATCAAACTTTTTTACTTCTCTCCCTCCCCCTCAAACCCTCTTACTTTCCCCAAAAAAATTTACTTCCCCCAAACCCCATTTTTTTTTTCTTTTTACTTTTCTCTTAAAACTTCCACTTCCCTTAGACCCTCAAAACATTTTTCCTTTTACTTATCCTCAAAAATTTTACTTCCTCCCAAACCCCCAAAACTTTTTTCTTTTGCTTTCCCTCAAAACTTTACTTTGCCCAAATCCAAAAACTTTTTTTTTTGAATTTATGTGTACTATTTATATTATAGAATTGAATTTCACATTTTATACTATTTATATTATTTAATTATGTTGAAACTTTATCAATTTTTGTTAAATTTGAATTATTGATGATGCCATACAAATATTCGTGTTAATATTTTTTGTTAGTATAAATTTTACATTTTATTTTTAAAAAATTACATTTTTTATATTTAATATATATATTTTTTAATTTCAAAATACATAATGGCAAGAATCAAAAGATAATTTAAGCAACTAAGCAAGAAAAGAAGTTAACCCGTATGTAAAATATTAATAAATAAATTATGAGGGATGAAAGTTAATAACAAATTTGATTATAGTGTGCAAATTTGATAAAGGTGGATGACAGTAGCTACAAGGACCCAAAATTATTTTTTTTAATTTAACTCAATCAAATATATTCGATTTGATTCGATTCAAATTTCATCTCACTCGACTTGATTCGAGAGAATTTCAAATCAAATTATGATGATAAAACAGGATTCATCAACTCGATTAATTCGAATTTTTTTCATTCGATTGAACGCTCACTCTATGAATTTCAGTTGGATATTTTGGTCCAAACCGCAACTATCTACTTGATTAAGGACTAGTCGAGTGAGGGCTTTTGTTAGCTTATTGCTCCGATGAGTTGCGTAACAAAATGGAACAGAAATATAAAAATGTTGGAGTAAAAGACCACGTTAAATATATATTCAAACATGGATCTTTCAAATAGACGATTAAACTAAAAAGAAAAAGAAAAAAAGGGCATGTTTGTATTGTACCTACACCTAGTCCGGATGAAAATTTCGAACTGTAGTTATTCTACCAGGAGACCAAGGATAGCAGATCAAAAGAAAACATGAAGCAGCGGCTTCTGAATAGCCTTATAACGAACATATATAATGGGCCGGTTTCAGCAAATTAGTTATCTCCAGGGACCCACGAAAATGTTTAAGATGATGATTTATTGTAAAAAAGAAAAAAAGAAGATAAGTGGAGGTCCATCAAATTGGCAATGGCGTGTGATTCTTTCGATAAGAGAAATTAAAGGTCTCTTTTGGTATAAGTGCTTTATGGGGGTATCCAAAGCTTAATTAGGAGCAGAAGCTTCAAAGTTCAAAATAATATTAGAACTTAAATGTGGCACACTGGCAGCTTAGATTTTCTGAATTTGTAAAAGTTACACCAAATCCATGTGTGGATCAAAAAATACTTGATCCACATTAGAGGAAGTATGCAAAAGATGATGATCTTTTTAAGCTTCAATCTCAAAACTTGAACATTTGATGGATCCCATGGAGATGTCAATCTCAATCAGGTTGTCTTCTTCATTCATGTCATTGAGTTCTGCTAATAGCTCCATTAGACTCCGTTGCTGGAAAATGCATTCAGGCTTTGAATCTGTCAGTTTCTGATGCCTAATATACTTAGCAGGCTCTTCTTCTTTGCGACTAACATAATGTCCTTCAGGAAGGGAGATTTCAATGAGGCTATCCTCATCGGATATCGACCCGTCATCGGAGATATCGGGGGTTCGATCCGTGCTGTCTCGAAACGGCCACTCCTCTCCCGAATCTTCTGTTGTGGACTCTTTTTCAGATAAGACATCTGGTGATCTGAGTAAGTAGCCATGAATCTGATATGAACCACTTCCGCCTTCTAAAGCTTCATGGTGTTGTTTTGATGCCAAAATATGTTCCATTTGAGGTGAGGTTCCATGAACCAATTTCTGAATCTCTTCTTTGGCTGATTTCTCCACAAACTTAGGCTTCCTCTTACAAAATACGAACAGAAAGGTTGACAAAATCAAGGCTGTTGATGTGAAGACGATGGATAAGGACCCCAAGATAATAAATGTTGCAAATGCGAGCAGTGGAGCAACAACAATCCATGACACTACTGGGTTCTTTAGGAGATCAAACAAAGGAGTAGCCATGGACTAGAAAAAAGGGATCTGATATGTAATTATAAGCTGACAAGAACAACTATACAAGGAAAAAGAAATGCAAGTGAGATCAAATAGACGATTGAAGCTGAGTAAAAAGATTATACAACTACCTACTGGGAAATGAAGATATGAAAAAGGCTGAAAAGACAATGACAATGAGCATATATTGATGTATTGATAAATTTGAACTAGATTTTCAGTGTTAGACTGCAAGTGAGAATGAAGGGCATTATTCTACAGGGCTTGTCAGTATATTAAACTTTCACTTTTCTGCTGATTTCTGGCAAAAGGCACTAATCCAAAAGAAGAAAAGACTTTCATGGATCTAATTGAAACATAACCAGGAAAGGGAAAGGGGTTTTGTAGGACATACATACATATGATCACACCAATTCAAACAAATAGTAGTAGTACCAAAAAGGCAAGAAGAAACCAACTTGCCAGTTTCGCCTGTTTTTTTTTTTTTTTTTGCTTGCTACTGGGGGAAGTAAATTAGTAATACCTGAAGTGGTTTGCAAAGAGGAAGCAAGTTGAATATAAAGAAAAAGATTATGGTTTTTTCGCTTGCTACTGTTTTCCCTCTATTGATTTACAGCCTCAAAAGCTTGAAAATGATAGAAATCATGTGCACATATCTGAGCTTACACATGGCACTTTCCCTCCAAAAAAACAAAAACCCGTAACATATATGGGATTATTCTATATTATTTCTCAGCCCAATCCCATTTTTTTACTTCAACCAACCCCAAGAAAAACCCGATTACCAGAACCACAAAAAGCATACCATTCAAAGCTTTATTTGTTGCAATGACATCAAGTCAAGACTATAAGGAAATGCTCTCAAGCTACTATAAGCAAGTACAAGTAATTAATAAAGAATTTATTGATGCAAGACTGTTATAATGATAAAAAAAAAGTCTAGAGAGGGGAGAAGAAAAGTTGAGATAGTATGGGCTTTTTCTCCATTATTAAAGAAAAATAATATCTAAAGCAACCAAAAAGGAAGAATATTCACTGAATAATGATGACTTCCAATAGTTCAAAGTGCTTGAAATATCTGAACTAATTAAACATGCATGAGTTTGAGTCGAAATAAAAAAGGAATCCCAAAATTCCGTACCAAAAGTTTTTGTTTACTAATACAATATATAGTCACTGCATAGACAATTTGAAGTGCTTCATTGGGTAGCTGAATGCTTTATGAGAAAAATACAAGAATCCCTTTCTTTTTTCCTGGCTTCTTCAATTAATAGAGCAAAGCCAAAGCCCAGAAGAGAAGAGAAGACCAAAGGAAAAGGAGCTTTCCAACTTTTTAAGTTTATAATAAAAAAAAATGTGTTTAACTATTGTTTCATTGTCCTTGATTTATAATTCAGCTTAGTGCTGTTATCAAGTATTTTGAAAATGAAATAAATAAAGATTAGCATTAGAGGTAGGTCACTCAAATTTCTTATCTAGAGTTTTAGTGAATTAAAGAAACATATATATCGTTACGCCACTGACATATATACCCTAGAAATGATTTGGAGCTCTAAGAAAGACTTCTTTTTTGGAGATTGATATAGTATTTCAGTGGATTCATGCCTTTAATTGAATTTGTTTTTAAAGCATATGGCTATGGAAATAGGATAAACCTACCAACACTCTTAGCTTAGCAGGCCCACTCTCTCGTTTAAAGCACTGCAACGCCTTGCCGGAGGTCGGCTACTCCATCCCAAATGCTGTACATATATATATGATACATATATTTTCTCATTGAATAAGGATTTTATAGATAATAAAAGATAATGCTGTACATATTTGTGTGTGTATATGCTTATGTGTATTCACGCTGGAAAAATCAATTTATGATGGTCTGAAATTAATTATTCTTTTTATATTTTTAATAAATATATCGGTTGAGTTTTAGTATAAGTAGTACCATTATAATAATAATAATAATAATAATAATAATAAAAGATAGATTTAAATATTTTACGCCAAATAATTATAACAATCTATAATTTACTTAAAATATGATATACATAATGCAAATGAATAGAGCATGAATAAAACAGTTAAATAATTCGATGAATATAGTTATAAACCATGTTTATCAACTTAATCATCGAAACAATTTATATACAGGAAAATTAGAAAGAAAAAAATATGATGGTGATGGAAAAGAATTATGGAAAGAAGAAAAAATTATTGAACTTGTTTATCAACTTAATTATCATAACAAATTATATCGTACATAAATATTCCTAGCCTTTTAGAATTTCAAATATTAACAAAATTAGGTTAGGCAGGCTGTATAGGGTAAATTTAATATTATTGGAACAGCATTTGTCTCCAAGAAATCCGACCGACCTGCATGTTACTCAATGTTAAAAACTTTAGGAATGTTTTACGAGGGCAGGGGACCATATCTATTTCTTCATCAGTGTTTCTTTGCAATTTGCATTTCTTTTTGGGGGGGATTTTAGGTAATCTTTTGTCTTCAATCCTGGGCTCACATTTTCTGTTTAAAGTTATTTTGTCGGAATTTTTTTTTTCGAAATTAAACCATACAATTATATTTAAGAGGTAATGTCTAAATGCCTTGTATTCGAATTTAATATTTGTAACAAACCAAAATTACATGCATTATATAGATATATATATTTATATCATTAACTCGAATCAAATTAATTTTATTTTCAATATGATTATTAACTTAATTTGAGTCACTGAAAATAATCATATTGAAATTTCAAGCCAAGGCGTTATAAAATAGAACCCCAAGCAATTTTAGATTAAAGAAAAGTTGATTTCTCATGAAACTAATTCATACTCAATACTCATAATTTACTTGCACCTAAAGGAGCTGCCTTGATTATGGAATGTTGTAAGTAGAGATGTTTTGGTTTTATCATCTCCCTGTTCCAAAAACACTGCAAAATTTGAATTTTGTCTTCAAGTTGGGAGCTTCCCTTCATTTTGCTGTGCAGTAAGTTTAAAATTGTAACCTTCAATTCTGTGTTGATTTGAATTTTCTTTTTTTTTTTTAAAGTGTCGATGCAATTTAGAGTGTTCATATTTGATATCCACGTTCCACTTAAGTTATAAAACCTTAATACTTACCCGTATTCGATGGTCACATCCAAATTTCAATTGCCATGCAATTGAAATGTGGACTAAAGGTTCCTACTTCATCCATCAATTTTCATGGCTAGGTAGCTTATTCTTTGAAGCAGCTTAAGAGCTTTCACCGGTGATCACGGTTGGTTCTACATTCGATTTTCAATTGAATCGGATGGTTAAATCATCAAGAATTTTTTTTTAAAAAAAAAAACTTAAATATTAAAAAATAAAATATCAGGAAAAATTATATTCTCAAAATCCAAAGAATAAATTAATTAAAACCTAATTTTACTGTTTTTTAATCGATTTTTCGTTTCTCAATTTTCTTTTGAAACAAATTTAATTAGTCTGCTAATATTCCAATTCCAACTTTTATGTTTGAACCTCTACATCAATTAGTTGAACTAGAAGGTACAATCTTATGTTTGTTGGAAAAATATGATTTTTTTTTTTTTTTGAATCTTTGATGCATATTTTTGATTGGTAAATGAGGAGTTTTGAATCATAAAATTATGATTTTTTATTCTACCCCATAAGACATTTATAACGGGATATCATATGCTCAAAATGGTTGAGTGATAAATGAAAAATTGATGCTCAAAGTAAACTACTTGTGAATTATGTTGAGGAAAATGAAAAGCATTAGTCCCACATTGATTGGGAATCAAGTGTGAAACTTATATATATATATATATATGTAAACCATCTTAATAATTATTGAATGACTAAACTAATGTTCTCCCTCGTGTGCAAGAGGGTGCAAATCCAAGTCCATCAGGTTTGGCGTTACACCTGCACGACGTGAAATGTTCGACTTTGTCGGGCCCTTTTAGGCTTGCGAGTATTTTTAGGCCCACTACGTTTTATTTCTTTTCCTCGGCAGAGTATTCAAATTTAGAATTAAAAGGTCAGTGTTAATGTCCTTTAATTCAGACGTTAATTTGGATTTAATGGCATTAATTCACGACGTTATAATTCCAAATTAGTCAAAGTTTCTAATAATCTCTTTTTATACCGAAAATAATCAGAACAAAGAAACACTGAATTCTGATAATTTCCTCTGAAAATTTTTCTCTCCCAAAAACTGTATTCCGATGATAGAAAGAAGGCAAGCCTAGTTCGTTGATCACACAGCTGCGCTATTGTGGTGTTCATCTAGTTGTTGTATCCTAGGAGACAATCCGGTGCGAAAGGAGCAGTTGAATCTGTCTTAAGGAGACTGTGTTCAATAGGCCTCAACTCTGAATCGATTTCTAACCTGTTTATAGTAAACATTTATTTTAAATAATATTTTACTTGTTATTCATGTTTCGATCTTGTGATTTATTTGATTTAAATTAATATACTTAAATATTTTTTATTACTGTGTATTTGTGCTAATGATTGTGCTACAAAGTTTTCCATCCTAAGAAATTAAATAACAGACAAGACAAGTTGTTAAGGCAACATTCTAAGTGCGACTCGATAGTGTCTACTACCATCTATCACTGCGATAGTGGAGTAGCACTCATCATATTTGGTGTTGTCAATTTATTGAAATAAAATCTTTAGGATATTAACTTATCGATATTTTGAAGATATAGAAGTCCATCTGTGCAAACCAATCTGTTACCCTTGAAGATTGGATACAATCCTTGAATTATTGAGATTTGTTCGGATTAAGTTGGTGTTTTGCTAAAAGATTGAAGCTCCATCAAATTGTGTTTTATGAGACTATTACTATATTATCTTTGTTATTTGTAGATGTTAATTTCAAGAAGTTCCTTTGCATTCAATCACTAGTGTGCTAGTAGCCTAAACTCATATATATTTTTCGAGGCTTGTATAGGTTATGTATGAGAGCATATTGAGAGCACTATATTTGTTCATTGTGGAACTGATTGTGTGAGTGCAATTGAAGTGTAATGTTTACAATCTAAATTCTTAGGGGGATTTAAAGGTAAGTGTTCTAGTCTTTAGGTACAAAGGTGAGATTTTTATACTTGAGGACTGATAGAGTGCAATAGAAATTTAACAAACAAGTATATTTTCATTCTTATCTTCAACACAAGATCTAAGAGTATTTATACACAAGCTAATCAAGAACTTAACAGACTATAACTAGGCTTCATCTATTTCTGTTATATAGTTATTTATCTAATATTCCCCCTTTAGGTTTTCTTTGAAAAGAACTTGCAAACACAACATTCAAACGATCCCTATACCGAGTAAAAGCTCCAACAGTTAACGGTTTAGTCAATGCATCGGCAACTTGATCACACCCTAGAACATGATTTACTTGCAATTGACCGCTTAACACCTTTTCTCGAATAAAATGCATATCAAGCTCCACATGTTTAACTTGAGCATGGAACATAGGATTTGCAGCTAAGGACACGGCACTGGAATTATCACAGTAGACAACTGGCACTCCTCAAACTTTGACTCCAATCTCATTTAGCAGCATACAATACCAAGTTAGCTCCAAAACAGCATTTGCTAAGCTTCGATATTCCGCTTCCAAAGTCGAATGAAAGACAACACTTTGTTTCTTTAATGACAGCCAATAATATTTTCACTAAGATACAAGCAAACACCAAAAGTAGACTTGCGATCTTTAAGCGAACTCGCCTAATCAGCATCAGAAAAACCAATAAGCCTGACATCTGATGGCCGAAACACTAAGCTATAATCTATTATGCCTTGAATGTACCAAAGAATTTGCTTCACTGTTGTCTAGTAAGTGTCATATGGGGCTTGCATGTATTGGCTGACCTTACTGATATCAAACGAAATATCAGGATGAGTCAGACACAGATATTGTAAGCTACTAACAACTTGTCGATACAAGGTTCCATTTGCAAAAGGAGAACTAACCAAGGAAGTGAGAGTCAGAGAGCTAACCATAGGAGTACTCACCGGTTTGGCACTCGCCATGTGAGCACGCTCAAGCAACTCACGAGTATACTTTTGTTGAGACACATGTAAACAGTCGTTATAACAAACTACCTCAAGTCTAAGAAAATAATTCAGCTCCCCCAAGTCTTCCAAGCCAAACTATTTATCAAGACCTCTAATAACATCATCAAGCTCAGAACAAGAATCACCAGTTATAATTATATCATCCACATACACAAGAATGAATACAGTATCTGACGAAGTATGTTTAAAAAACAGAGAAGAGTCAACCTTCGAAATCTGCAATTGCATACTTTGAATAAGGAACCCTCGAAGCTTTTCAAACCAAGCTCGTGGAGCCTGTTTAAGGCTATATATGGCCTTGTTCAGTCGACACGCCAAAGGAATCCCATCACTGCCACATATCTCAAACCCCGATAACTGTTTCATATAAATGTCTTCAGCCAAATCACCGTTCAAAAATGCATTAGTGATATCGACTTGACACAACCTCCATTTCCGTGACACTACTAAAGCCAAAATCGTATGAACTGTGTTGACCTTCACAACCAAACTAAATGTCTCATGATAATCCAACCCCGGCGTTTGTGTAAACCCTTGTACAACAGGTCGAACTTTGTTACAAGCAATACTGCCATCTGTATTTTTCTTGACTTTGAAAAACCATTTATAGCCTACAAGAACTCGATCAACTGGTTCTGGCACTAACTCCCACGTGTTATTTTTGATCAACGCTTTTAACTCATCATGAGCTGCCACTTGCCATAAAGGAATGGTCATGGCTTCATGAATATCAGCAGGTGTCACATCGCTGATAGCAGTAGTATACACCTTTGGCTTGTATGTACCAACCTTACTCTGTGTCATCATTGGATGAGTATTAGCATTAACACTAACATGTTGCTCAGTAGCTGAAGAAGAAACCTGCTCCTCAAGACCCCCTTGTGCACTTGCTAACTCATTTTGATCCATAGTTGGACTTGTTACTTGTTGAGGAGTGTCTGCAACATCAGTAAGTTGTGTCGTGGAAGTCCTTGGAGATGAAACACGAACTTCACCAGTCAAAGGAAGAATTCGACAGTGTAATGCCATAGCTCGAAGCACTTACTGATGTAAAAATGAAAGTAGTAGAAGCCTTGGCATAAGGAAAATGACTCTTATCAAACCGCACATGCCTAGATATATACAGTCGACTAATTTGATCTAGACACTTATACCCCAAGTGATCAAAAGCATAACCTAAAAAAGTACACGATGTAGATCGAAACTGAATTTTTTGTTGATTATATGGTCGCACCAACTGATAACAGAGGCACCCAAAGACTCTAAGTTGTCGATAATCCAGTCGCCGACCAAAAAGCTTCTCAACCGAAGAGATTCCATTCAACACTTTTGTTGGCAGTCTGTTGATGAGATAAACTATTAAATAAAATGCATCCTTCTAAAATTAAAGTGGCAGTGAAGCTTGTGCCAGCAACACCAAACCAGTTTCCACAATTTGTCGATGTCACTGTTCCACTAACCCGCTCTATTCAGACGTGTGAGGGCAAGATAATCAATGAGCTATACCAAATTGCTAAAGATATAGCTTGAAGATTCGAAACTCCCCACCATCATCAGTCTGAAGTTGCTTAAGTGACACTCCCAATTGTAACTCAGCATACGTTTTGAACGCCATAAACGCTTGCAACGCATCTGACTTCTTCTACAAAAAATAAATCCACACATGCCTGGAATAAGCATCCACAAACGATACATAATACTGATGCCCAGAAGAATAGCATGTGTTGGTAAGGTCCCACTATGTGGGTGTCCTTAATTTCTGCCATATTTCACTCCTTTTTGGAGTTGACAAAAAGCCAATCTTTTTGTCTTTTTAAGGGTGTGGGCAGCCATTTTTTTTTAACGTGAGAGAGCTGAAAAATCAGATTTGAAAAGAGGAGAAAAAGTGAGAAACAGAGAGCTTTTCAAGCAGAATTTTTTCTTGGAAGGAAATATTTGCAGCTGTGATCAACTCTTCGATCGGAGGTCCATCCGTGGTTCGATTGAGCTGATTTTTTGACAGCAGCTAGGCGACAGGGTGTTCTTGACTTTGTACGGTCGGATTTTTCATCCGAGTCCTGTAGCGCCAGTAATACTCGTTTTACAGCAGCCACGTTTTTGGTGATGTTCTCCTATTTTTCTCTCTTTTGCTAAAGATTACATATTGTTAGTCTTGTTGGAGTTGAATGCTTGTTGTAGGCTTGATATTGTAATCTTGTAGCTGAACATTTGATTATAGTGGAGTTTTTGATCGGACTCTAAAGTCCCGTGGTTTTTACCCTTGATTTAGAGGGGTTTTCCACGTAAAAATATCGGTGTCTCTAATTATTATTTTTGTTGTGGCTGCATTGGTTAATTTGTGGTTGATAGGTTGCTAGAGAACAAATATTTTTGTGCTATTGTGCTTGCTATAATATTTGACTGGAGTTATAGGGAGAGAAAGAACACCGGTTTTGCTTCCGCTTTGTTTCGGTTGTTCGGTTTCTTCCCAACAAACTGGTATCAGAGCTCGGTTATTCTGTCAAATAATTATGGAAATCAATACGAGCAAGATGATTATGTTGAATGGCACAAATTATCAACTTTGGTGGAATAAAATGAAGGACTTGTTGTTTGTGAAGGCTCTGCATCTTCTGGTCTTTGCTACTCAAAAACCCGATTCGAAAAGTGATGAAGAATGGGAATTTGAGCATCAACAAGTGTGTGGCTTTATTCGGCAATTTGTTGAAGAAAATGTTTACAACCACATTGATCAGGAGACACATGCTCGAACATTGTGGGAAAAGCTTGAAAGCTTGTATGCTTCGAGGTCGGGCAATAACAAGTTATTTTTGCTAAAGAAAATGATGGCGTTGAAATACAAAGAAGGAACGTCTATAGCTGACCATGTGAGTGAATTTCAGAGCGTGATGAATCAGTTGCTTGGTATGGGTGTCAAATTTGATGACGAGATTTTAGGGCTTTGGTTGCTTGCTACTCTACCAGACTCTTGGGAGACTTTCCGGGTTTCGCTCATTAATTCTGTCCCAAAGGGTATTATTACCTTGGATTTGGCTAAGAGTGGTGTGTTGAATGAAGAGGTTAGAAGACGATCTCAGGGTTCTACATCACAGTCCGAGGTGTTGGTTACCGAGAACAGGGGGAGGAACAGAGACAAAGATGGAAAGAGTAGAGATAAAGGCCGAAGCAAGTCAAGATCGAGATACAAGAATCTTGAGTGTCATCATTGTGGTAAGAAAGGCCATATCAAGAAATACTGCTTCAAGTGGAAGAAAGAGAACAAAGGTGGTGATAAACATGATCGGAATGATGATAAAAAATCCGAGCGTGTTGCTACTGCTACTCGTGAAGATCTGTTGGTCATTCGTGATGAGAATTTGGTCAACCTAGCATGTGACGAGACCAGTTGGGTGATTGATACTGGTGCATCAATTCATGTCACATCGAGGAAGGATTTCTTCACATCTTATACTCCTGGTGATTTTGGGGTATTGAAGATGGGTAATGACGGTTTGGTTCCGGTTGTTGGTATGGGAGATGTTCACTTGGTGAGTAACAATGGAACAAAGTTAACTCTCAAGGATGTCAGACACGCACCGGATATCCGTTTGAATTTGATCTCTGCAGGAAAGCTTGATGATGAGGGATTCTGTAACACCTTCAGTGATGGGCAGTGGAAGCTGACTAAAGGCTCCTTGGTTGTGGCTCGAGGAAAGAAGTGCTCAAATTTATATTTGATGCAAGCTTCAGCTTATCGAGAGACAGTGAATGTGACAGTGAATGACAGCTCAACTGAGTTGTGGCATAAACGACTTAGTCACATGAGTGAGAAGGGGCTTAACTGTTTAGCAAAGAAGAATCAACTTTCGGGGTTGAAGAATGCTACACTGAAGAATTGTGCTCATTGTCTAGCAGGAAAGCAGAGAAGAGTTTCTTTTAGAAGCCGTCCTCCTCATAGAAGATCAGAGTTGCTAGAGTTGGTCCATTCAGATGTTTGTGGTCCGATAAAAGTAAGGTTACTTGGCGGTGCACTTTATTTTGTGACTTTCATTGATGACTGTTCGAGAAAGCTATGGGTTTACACTTTGAAGTCTAAAAATCAAGTCTTTGAGGTGTTTAAACAGTTTCATGCATCGCTTGAAAGAGAAACAGGGAAGAAGTTAAAGTGCATTCGTGATCGATAATGGTGGCGAGTACACAGGGGCGTTCCATGAGTATTGTCTCATGACAGGAATCGATATCGAGAGAACACCACCGAAGACTCCACAGTTAAATGGGTTAGCTGAAAGAATGAACCGAACATTGATCGAGAAAGTCAGATGTTTGTTGTCAGATTCAAAGCCGCCAAGATCATTTTGGGCTGAAGCTTTGAATACAGTGACACATGTGATAAATCTGTCTCCTAGTGTTCCTTTGCGAGGTGATGTGCCAGATAGAGTTTGGTTTGGCAAAGACGTGTCATATGATCACCTACGTGTGTTCGGTTGTAAAGCATTTGTTCATGTTCCAAAGGATGAAAGATCCAAGTTGGACGCTAAAACTCGACAATGCATCTTCATTGGTTATGGTCTAGATGGTGAGTTTGGTTATAGACTCTATGATCCCGTTCAGAAGAAACTCGTGAGAAGCAGAGATGTTGTCTTCATTGAGGATCAGACCATTGATGACATTGATAAGACAGAGAAAGCGAATTCACAAGACAATGGTAATTTGGTCGATGTGAATCCAGTTCCCCTAAACTCTTCACCAGGTCCTATCCAGGATGATGTGCATGGTGATGTTACTGATGACCATCAGGATATAGGTGACTTTGATGCTCCCATGGATGATGTTGTGAATGATCAACAACAAGCACCTATAGCTCCACCAATGTTCCACTCAAGGTCTTCCGAGATCGACGATCTTCCATCGTCGTATTCTTCTTCGATGAATATGTTCTTTTAAGCGACGGGGAGAACTCAATGTGTTATGAAGAGGCTATGGAGAGTGAATGCAAAAATCAGTGGGTTGAAGCGATGAAAGATGAACTTCAATCCTTGCATGAGAACCATACATTTGAGTTGGTGAAACTGCCCAAAGGCAAAAGAGCCTTGAAGAATCGGTGGGTTTACAGGTTGAAGCAAGAAGAGAAGTCTTCATCTCCACGATACAAGGCTAGATTGGTCGTTAAGGGTTATACTCAGAAAAAGGGGGTTGATTTTGAAGAAATATTTTCTCCGGTTGTGAAGATGTCCTCTATTAGAACTATACTGAGTTTGGCAGCCTGTTATGACTTAGAGGTTGAACAAATGGATGTGAAAACTGCTTTTCTTCATGGTGACTTGGAAGAAGAGCTTTACATGGAGCAGCCAGAGGGGTTTGTTGCACAAGGGAAAGAGGACTATGTGTGCAGATTGAAGAAGAGCTTGTACGGTTTGAAGCAAGCTCTAAGGCAATGGTATAAGAAGTTTGAGTCTGTTATGGGGGAGCAAGGCTACAAGAAGACTACTTCTGATCATTGTGTGTTTGTTAAGAGATTCTCTGGTGATGATTTTATAATTCTTTTGCTCTATGTTGATGACATGCTTATTGTTGGTCAGAATACTTCTAGAATTGAGAAGTTGAAGCAAGAGTTGAGTAAATCCTTTGCAATGAAGGATTTGGGGCCAGCAAAGCAAATTCTTGGCATAAAGTTGACACGTGATAGAAAGGCCAAGAAATTATGGTTATCACAAGAGAGGTACATTGAGAAAGTACTTCAAAGGTTTAGCATGGACAAAGCTAAAGCGGTGAGCACTCCCTTTGCTACGCACTTCAGATTGAGTATTAAGCATAGTCCTTCCACAGAAAAGGAGAAGGAAGAGATGCAGAAAGTTCCTTACTCTTCAGCCGTGGGGAGTCTGATGTATGCAATGGTTTGTACGAGGCCAGACTTGGCTTATGCTGTTGGTACAGTCAGTCGTTTTCTTTCTAATTCGGGCAGAGAGTATTGGAATGCAGTGAAGTGGATTATGAGATATCTTCGTGGCACTTCCAACATGAAACTTCATTTCGGCAATGAGAAACCTGTTCTTGTTGGGTATACAGATTCAGATATGGCCGGAGATATTGACTCGAGGAGATCTACTTCAGGTTACTTGATCACTTATGCAGGGGGAGCTGTGGCATGGCAATCGAGATTGCAAAAGTGTGTTGCATTGTCCACCATCAATCGTAGTTCATTGCAAAGAACCGGCGTGCAAGGAGATGCTTTGGATGAAGAAGTTTATGCATGAGCTTGGTTTTACTCGGAGAAGTATGTCTGTATTGTGATAGCCGTGAGTGCTATTCATCTTGGTAAGAATCCAACTTTTCATGCTAGATCTAAGCATATTGATGTGAGGTACCATTGAATACGAGATGTTCTTGAAGCTAAGTTGTTAGAGCTTGAGAAGATACATACCGATGATAATGGTGCTGATATGTTGACGAAGGCTTTACCAAGAGGAAAGTTTGAAACATGTTGTTTGATCTCCGGTATGGAGGCATTCCCCACATAGTTGGAGGGGGAGATTTGTTGGTAAGGTCCCACTATGTGGGTGTCCTTAATTTCTGCCATATTTCACTCCTTTTTGGAGTTGACAAAAAGCCAATCTTTTTGTCTTTTTAAGGGTGTGGGCAGCCATTTTTTTAACGTGAGAGAGCTGAAAAATCAGATTTGAAAAGAGGAGAAAAAGTGAGAAATGCGAGCTTTTCAAGCAGAATTTTTTCTTGGAAGGAAATATTTGCAGCTGTGATCAACTCTTCGATCGGAGGTCCATCCGTGGTTCGATTGAGCTGATTTTTTGACAGCAGCTAGGCGACAGGGTGTTCTTGACTTTGTACGGTCGGATTTTTCATCCGAGTCCTGTAGCGCCAGCAATACTCGTTTTACAGCAGCCACGTTTTTGGTGATGTTCTCCTATTTTTCTCTCTTTTGCTAAAGATTACATATTGTTAGCCTTGTTGGAGTTGAATGCTTGTTGTAGGCTTGATATTGTAATCTTGTAGCTGAACATTTGATTATAGTGGAGTTTTTGATCGGACTCTAAAGTCCCGTGGTTTTTACCCTTGATTTAGAGGGGTTTTCCACGTAAAAATATCGGTGTCTCTAATTATTATTTTTGTTGTGGCTGCATTAGTTAATTTGTGGTTGATAGGTTGCTAGAGAACAAATATTTTTGTGCTATTGTGCTTGCTATAATATTTGACTGGAGTTATAGGGAGAGAAAGAACACCGGTTTTGCTTCCGCTTTGTTTCGGTTGTTCGGTTTCTTCCCAACAGCATGGGGCTAGTCCCCATAATTCAGCAACCACAAGATCCAAAGGAGCAGAATAGACAGTAGAGACAGATGAAAACGACAATTTACGACTCTTACCAAGAGCACATGCTTGACAGAAAGAATAGACTTTATTATGAGGAATATGAATATTACAACCATGAAGAACTGGATTTACAACTGAAAAAGACGGATGCCCTAATCGTCGATGCCACTGATCAAATGACATAACTGTTGGATATTTGAGTGGAGACGATAGAATCGAAGACTTATATGGAAATAAATAGTACACTTCGAGGCATGGAGGATGCTTTCCAAAGAGAACTATTTGCCCCCACACAAAGTTGCTAGAGGGTTAAGACAAAGGTCCTCTCGGGATAAAACGAAGTTTTGAATTTCCTTTGATTAGCAAAATCAAGGAATTCCCCAACTCTTACTCTAGTTTCTGAAAATAAGATTGATTGTAATTGTATATTTTGTGAGCAACATAATGCCTCTATTTATATGCACTCAGTGAATACAATTTTGAAGAGCCACAACCCTTCATATTGGACATAGTTCTTAAGAGAAACATGTCCTATGGAAATGTATCCATTGGATGATAAATCATCACTTTTAATTTGAATAGTGCTTATGAATAATTAAATTTGTAAGATGATAAATCATCACTTTCAATTTGAATAGTGCTTATGAATAATTAATTTGCAACCTATAATTTCCAACAATCCCTCACTAGATTGCTAATTCCAGAAAATAAGTACACAATGATTATGTATAAAGAAGGGTGTCTGCAAATTGAACCTTCCTTTAGTGAAAACTCTCAGAGTATTAACAAAGTGAATGGTGGCTAGTCGCTTGAACCATCACTCTTAAAGTCAATACCGAAAAAATTTCACACGTAATCGTAAAGTATTAGAGTAAGAGTTTAATTTGCTTTAGCACCGTTATGGCCATGTGCTCATCCCGTTTCATGAACATGTACGAGAGAAAACCATAAAGAAAATCTCGTTGAAGCGGCACCACTTCATGTCCATATAGGTGGATTTCATGACAATTAATGTCCATCCATTAAGAGTAAAACTCATCCTCTTAAAATATAAACACTAAATCCTGATCCTTAGTGTACGTTGTCATTCAATAACTTGTTATTACCCTTTGAACCTTGAAACTGACTTTTGGCTAGAACAAGGTAGGGTTTCTATTATCAATGATGTGATTAGAATGGTTTTAATCCCATCTTAGTGGTCGTACTCTTAACCAAATTCCTTGACAAACCTTTAGTCAATGGATCCGCTAAATTGTCAATTGACTTAACATAGGTAACAGTTATCACACCGTCACTAATCAATTGTCTCACATACTCATGTCTCAAACTTATATGTCTAGACTTTCCATTGTACACCTTATTGTACGCTCGAGATATGGTAGATTCACTATCACAATATACAGAAATGGCGAACCTACGTTGTGGCCACAACTTTATATCTAGCAAGAGATCTCTTAGCCATTCCGCTTCCTCGCCAGTAGCCGCTAAGGCTATAATTTCAGCCTCTATAGTTGAATGTGAGATACAAGTTTGTTTCGTGGAGGCCCAACTAATGGCTCCACCATCAATTGTAAAAATCCATCCCGATGTGGACTTATTGTCACTTAGACTTGTAATCCAACTTGCATCCGAGTAACCTTTTAGTACTGCGGGATAATCACTATAGAATAATCCCAAATTTTTTGTTTTCTTAAGATAGCCAAAAATCCTACAAATGTCTTTCCAATGATCGGTACTAGGACAATTTGTAAATCTCGCCAATTTGCACACAGCAAATGCGATATCAGGTCTAGTATAATGCATTGTATACATTAGACTTTCGATTGCGCTAGCGTACTCAAGTTGCGATATAGCCCTGCCATTATTCTCACTTAACTTGAAGTTCGAATCGTATGGAGTGTTTGAATCCTTGATATTCAAGTGTTTAAACTTTTCCAATACTTTCTCGATATAGTGAGATTGACTTAGTGCAAAGCCCTTTTCATGCTTTTTCACCTTTATACCTAGAATTGTATCTACCTCATTGAGATCGTTCATTTTAAATTTCGAGGCTAGATACTCTTTGGTCTCACGAACACCTTCCATGTTCGTACCAAAAATCAACAAATTGTCTACATAGAGACAAATAATTACACCATACCTTTCGATGAATTTAGTGTAAATACATTTATCCGCACCATTATGTAAAAAACCATATGACAAGATAACCGAGTCAAATTTCTCATGCCATTTTTTAGGCGCTTGTTTTAAACCATATAATGACTTGATTAACTTACACACCACACCCTATGTTCATTCCCAAGAAGCACAAAACCTTCTGGTTGCTCCATGTAGACTTTTTCTTCGGGATCACCATTCAAAAAAGTCGTCTTAACATCCATTTTGTGTACATGTGACTTATGGATAGATGCAAGTGCTATAAGAATTCAAATGGAGGTCATCCTAGCCACTAGTGCATAAGTTTCAAAATAATCTAGGCCTTCTTTTTACCTAAATCCTTTAGCCACCAACCTAGCCTTAAAGGTTGGGGAACCCCCTGTTGGAGTATTCTTCCTTTTAAACACCCATTTACACCTGATAGGCTTCGATCCTTGAGGAAGATCAACTAGAATCCAAGTATTGTTGGATAATATTGAATCCATTTCATCATCGATTTCCTCTTTCCAAAATGCTATATCCTTAGAAGTCATGGCTTCACCATAGGATTGTAGATCACCATCCACATTAAACATTATGGGGATCTTCCTAATTACGGATTCTCTATTTCCCTCAACAAGGAATGCTATAGATTGCGAGGAAATGAAATCAGGACCAAAGTCCTTTACTTTTCTCACTCTTTGACTTTTCCTCGGCTCCGTATCCTTATTATCACAAAGACTTCTTTTGGTTTGATCACTTGAGATCATTGGTTGATATTCTTTTTCCAAATATGTTAAATCATTAAAAACCTTATTTTCAATGAATACAACACCTCTTGTTTCAATTATCATATTTGACACTAAGTCAAGAACACGATAAGCCTTACAGTGTTGGGCATATCCAACGAATGCACCCTTGACGGCTCTTAGATCTAACTTTGTTCTCTGTTGGTCGGGAACTCTATAGTAAGTCAAACACCCCCACACTTTGAAATAATCTAAGTTTGACATCCGACCCTTCCATAACTCATATGGAGATACTTTGAATTTTCTCCATGCAGTCAATAATGCTTCACCCTATAGATTATATGGAAGTTTAGCATTTAACAACATCGAGTTAACCATATCTACTAAAGTACGGTTCTTTCTTTCTCCCAAACCATTTTGTTGCGGAGTATAAGGTGCGGAACACTCATGTACCACACCTTGTTCCTCACAAAATATATTAAATTCATTTGAAAAATATTCACCACATCTATCACTACAAAGCACTTTGATTTTTTTACTAAACAAATTCTCAACCTCATTTTTAAAATGTTTAAACATATCAAAAGCCTTGTCTTTACTTCTCATGAGATACACATAAGTAAATCTAGAGAAGTCATCTATAAAAGTGATTAAATATTGTTTTCCACCTCTTGTTAGTGTTCCATTTAATTCACAAACATCCGAATGAATTAAATCTAACACTTGTGAATTCCTTTCACACTTATTACGAAACGGCTTCTTGGTAATTTTTTATTGAATACAAATTTCACATTTATCCTCAAACTCATCATTACTTAGACTTATATAACCATTATTTTGCATATATTGTAAAGTTTTAAAATTAAAATGTGCTAAACGCGCATGCCACAAAGGATAAGATTCAACAATATAAGCAGAAGAATTAACTTTATTCATATCAATGCTCAAATTGAGCACACCCTCGTTAAAATATCCTTTTTCTACATATATATCACCCTTAAGCAAGACAAACTTATCAGATTCCAAGATAATCTTGAACCTCTTGTTACATAGAATACTTGCGGACACTAAATTCATTCTCACATCGGGAACGTGCAACACATTAGTCAAAGTCATTTTCTTCCCAGATGTGAAGTTGAGTTCCACTGTCCCTTGACCGAGCACCTTAACCAATTGATAGTTACCCATAAGCACTTCACGGTTTGCCACTAGTTCATAACTCTTGAACTGTTGTCGGTCATTACACACATGGACAGTAGATCAAGAGTCGAGCCACCAATTATAGGACTTATCAATCATGGCTATGTTGAGTTCAGTAATCATACCAATCTCAATATTTTTGATCCCTTCCGTAACCATGGCCACTAAGTCCATGCCCTCCACTATATTGGCTTTGGAAGTTGTGGCATCTTGCTTCTTTTTGAGAAGTCTGCAATCCTTAATATAGTGTCCTTTTTTATTGCAATTATAATAATTACAAGTTTTTTCTTCTTGTCTTGCACGTCCTTAGTCTCATATGTGGCCTTTCGCTTACCATTTCTAGAGCTCTTTGACTCGTTCACATGGTTCACTTTAGAACTTTGGGGAAGATACACCATATCACGCTTCCAAGTTTCCTCTTCAATATGCAAAAACCTAAGTATTTTCTCCACAGTGAAGTCCTCTGCCATATGCAAAAGTTTCTTCCGATAATTGTTCCAAGACGAGGGCAACTTCGAGATGATAGCCCTAATGTGTAATAATTCTGGAATAGCAACTTTCAAGTCACGAAGCTTGCTTACAAGGACTTGTAATTCATAGACTTGATCCATGATTTAGGGATTTCATCGACATGTAAAGATCATACAATCGATCAGACAAGGTGTTGAGTATGTGTCCTCGACATGTGAAATTGTCTTCTTCGCGCTTCTTGAGTTCAGCCACTTTCGCAATTTCCTCGGAATTTGTATTGGGGGCAGGATCTTTCACGGGTTGTAGGTTTGGATCCAGAACGTACGCCACATTTAAGACAGTAAGAAGGAACAACATCTTGTCTTTCCAAAAATTGAAGTTTAAACCATCAAATCGTTCAAGTTTCACAAACTCTTGGTTCATCACTTTGAACGTGGTGTTAGCCTCCGTCGCCATCTCCAAAAATAGTTCTCTTTGATTGTTGGATATTTGAGTAGAGACGATAGAATCGGAGACTTATATGGAAATAAACAGTACACTTCGAGGCGGAGATGATGCTTTCCAAAGATAACTATTTGCCCCCACACAAAGTTGCTAAAGGGTTAAGACAAAGGTCCTCCCGGGATACAATGAAGTTTTGAATTTCCTTTAATTAGAAAAATCAAGGAATTCCCTAACTCTTACTCTAGTTTCTGAAAATAAGATTGATTGTAATTGTATATTTTGTGAGCACCATAATGCCTCTATTTATATGCACTCAATGAATACAATTTTGAAGAGCCACAACCCTTCATATTGGACATACTTCTTAAGAGAAACATGTCACATGGAAATGTATCCATTGGATGATAAATCATCACTTTTAATTTGAATAGTGCTTATGAATAATTAAATTTGTAAGATGATAAATCATCACTTTTAATTTGAATAGTGCTCATGAATAATTAATTTGCAATCTATAATTTCCAACAATGACACGTTCAGAAGACAAAGTAGATGACGACACATCAACTGCACATAGAGCAACAATAGTAGAAGCAACAGACAATGCACTTGCCGAAGCGAAGTCAGAAACAAACTGATACAACCCATCTTTCTCAACATCTTGGAGCACCACTCGATAAGTCATCATGTCCTTGACAAAACATCGATCCGAATAAAATTTAAAAAAAAAAGACACAATTTTCTTTTACAAACTTTGACACTGGCAAAAGGTTTTTATGTATAGCAGGAACATAAAGAAGATCTTTAAGCAACAGAGGATTAGAACCAGTAAAAACACAACCATTACCTATAATCACTTTACCTGACCCACGGTACAGGCGAGAGTCGTTGAACTGAGTCGCATAATTAGTCATATGAGCCATAGCCCAACTGTCAGGATACCATGTAGCATCACCCACCACAGATGGCATAACATTCGACACAGACATGGATCTAGCCGAACCAATAGCCTGAGAGCAATTAGAGAAGACACCATCAGATCTACGCGAAGAGTGGCTAGGGCACGAAGAGTCTGAAAGGCATGAAAAATTGAGGTAGCCTGAATTAACACTAGGAAAATGAGTCCCAGCCTAAAAATTACAATTTGACTGATGAAACCCAGCCCATGTATGACTATCTAGATGAGCATAACACATATATGCTTGATCAAGCCTGCGACCCGCATTAGCAACTGGCCCATTAATTGAAGAATTCAACCGCCCGACACTTGAAGTTGAACTTGCATCTAAATCTTTATTAGAAGCACCGTCATATCTGTAATAACACCGACGAGCACTATGCCCAATTTTTTCACAAATTTGACATTGTGGTCGAGATTCACCACTAAACCAACCCCATCCACGGCCACGAAATGACCCAGCTATTTGACGAGACGAAGACACCTGAGACGAGGATTGGCTAGAATACGTTGGAAAAGCAGTTGACTCAGCCTTATTAGCCTCTACAAGATTAGCCGAGAACGAGACTCGAGACAAATGTGCTTGCTATCGGGCTTTAGCATCAAGCAAGGCACTTGTAATATCATGCAGATCAAATGGTACTCGACTTGTTGTAATAATTGATACAACATGATCGAAATCCGATAGAAGTCCGTTGAGTATGGCCGATTTTTGTTTTTCTAAAGACACATGATGCCCACATCCAGCCAAAAAATCACACAGATGTTTAATCCCAGCCAAATATGCTGAGATCGAAAAATCATTCTTTTTAAAATGAAGAAGTAATGAACGATACCTCATAGCTTTGGTGGTAGACTGAGTGCCAAGAATTCTCGTCAAAGCCTCCCACAGCTCAAACATCGATGAAGAACTGCCAATCAATTGATTATGCAATGACAGGCTTACAGTAGACAACAATCATGCTGATAACGCCGAATCTTGTTGTTCATAATGAGCGTATGCTAGATTTTTAACAGGAGCACCATCCTAGTCACTAATCAACCGCGGCAGTACCACAGCCGTACCTTCAACAAACGAAAGTAGTTGATGAGTCTTGAGAACAAGCAGCACATACTGCTTCCAGGCTAAAAAATTGCTTTCATCCACCAGCATAGCCACTTTTTGAGTGGCAAAAGCAAACAGGTTGAATGATTTTCCCACTGTCGTATCTGCTAAGCTAAACGACTCCATTGACGCAACATCAAATAATTGCACTTTGATACCATAAAAAAATGTAACAAACAAGTATATTTTTATTCATATCTTCAACACAAGATCTAATAATATTTATACACAAGCTAATCAAGAACTTAACAGACTATAACTAGGCTTCAACTACTTCTGTTATACAGTTATTTATCTAATAGAGTGTGATTCACTTATTGTATTGTGGATTAAAGATAGTACAATTTCTCATTGAGTTAGGCTCCACAAATGTAATGAAAGCGAATTGTCGAGGTCAAAGTTAGTGAAGTTAGAGCCCACACGCTAAACAAGTCGAGGTTCGAGGATAGTGGAGAAGATTGTTTAGTAGAAAGACAAGAATCGACCAAGACCGTTTCGCTCAAAGCACAAGTATTAATTTGGTCTAAGATTTATTACTTTAAATATTACAATATTCGATTTAAAAAAATAAACTTTCGTTGTGTAACAAATACTATTTTTTTAACTTATTTTTTCTACATTAACTGGGATGAAGAAAATCCAAAACTGATGAATTGCAACCCAATTTGATCCAATAAGGCTAGAATTCTTTTTTATAAAAAAATCTGGATCAAAATTGAATTGAGCAGGTATATTTTTAAAATTGATCAAGGTCAGATTGGGATCAGATTTAGGGGAAACTCATCTCACTTCGTCCAGCCCAAAAGTAATTACTAAAATAACCCAATATATATCTATAGTATTGGACTTAAAGTTCTCTTGTTTTCTTTCATGTTGTCTTGTCAGCTTTTCTTTCACTCCTTTCTTGTTAAGTTTGCTTGGAAAAAACTATCTTATGGCTCCGTTGTCATCTCTACTAAAATTAATTTATAGTGAAATTAAATATAAATTTAAAATATTTAATTTTATTTTAAATTAAATATGATTCAATTTTATAGTATAAGTAATTAATTATTATTATTATTTAATTAAGAATAGAAAATAATAAATTATACATAGATAATAATAATACTAATAGTTCCTTTTATTTATAATTTACTTAAAAGGGATAAATGTTAAGAGAGTTTATGTAATTTTGAATCGTTGGTATTTTATTTAAAACATAATTTTCTTCCACGTAGCCCACGTTAGGAATAGGTAATATAATTATTAAAAAAAATGGGTAAACTATAAAAATAGTCACCCAATTATTAGCATGTTTCTGTTTTGGTCATCTAAATTAAAAAAATTTATTTTAGTCACTAATATTATTGAAATTTAATATTTTGGTTACTCATTCGTTAAATTACTAACGGAAGCCTTTTTTATTGATATATAAACAAATTTAATCCTCCAATATTACAGATTCTATTAATTTGATTCTAGTTCTAAAAAATCAACAAAATTAACTACAAATTCTAACAATTTAATGTTGATTCTTAAAAATTTTAAAACTTTAAAAAGATTTAAAAGTTCATTTTTCGATAAAAATACATAAGAATTTATAAAAATACATACAAAATTATAAATAAATTATACATAAATGAATACTCAATTATCTCTTTTTCTAACTTGAAAATTATTTATTAAATATTATTTTTATAAATAAAATAATTTTTAAAAAAACTCACAAACAAAACTTAACGGATTCAAACTATTCCTTTTTAGCTTTATTTTATAAATAATATTTTATTTATTATATACTTGACCTTATACCTTAGTCCTTGCCAAGTCTATCGAGCATTGGGCAACACCTATGCCCACAACTATTAGCACCAATTATCCTTATTCCGAAATCATCAATTTCTCCTCCTTAATCATTTAATTGTGCCCGCCCTTAGGCTTTTGTATGTAGCCCAAGCTAAACATAGTGATCGTTAATGTTGAAAAAAAAAATAGTTGGATATGCTTAAGTCTTCTTCATAGTCTTAAATTATTTTATTTATAAGATTATTAATTTATTAATTAGCTAGAAATTGATAGAATTTGTAAACATTAAAGGACTAATTTTGATAATATACTAATAAAAAAAAACTTCCGTTAGTTATTTAACAAATCAACTACCAAAATATTAAATATCGATAATATTAGTGATTAAAATAAAAATTCGTAAACCTAAGTGACAAAAATAGAATTATGCAAATAGTTAGGTATTAAAGAAAATTTTCATTGCCTAGAGATCGAAATTTTCTTCCTAGCTCACACCAGACCGGAATGAACCAAACATACAAATAATGGTATTATTTTTTTCTCACCATTAACATACTAATTTTGTCTATTTTCTGCAAAAATGCTGTCATTAACAAGAAGGTAAATATGCAGCATTTAGGGTCGAAGCTTTTTAAATTGTACATTCCCAGAAAGCCATATTCTTTGAAAATTTTCTCTAACGGGATTTGGCCGTGCCGAGGGTTAATTTCGTCGAGGAAAAGAAAACAAAAACCCACCAACCTATTACAAATTCCTTGGCGTATAAAATCAACTGATAACATATACATATACAAGCTTGTATACGTAAACAAGTTCTTAAATGAACAACCATCAGCAAAACCTAGACAGATTAGTTTTTCCCTAATTTTTGCTCCCTAAAATAAAATTTAAAAGAAAAACACATACACACGTACATGATAAGCGTATTTCGCATTATTGTTCGAGCTTCAAGGAGACAATACGCGACTGTCTGTTGCGCTTCGCTACCTTGACAAATACTACTGAAAGGCAAGGAGGAGCCCACCATGGCCTGTGAACTTTTTGCTCTCCTTTAAGGCAGGCCACTGAATAAAACATTTTAAAAAGATCATTAGTAAGAAGAAAATCTACTTTTAAGAATGATTTCCTCTTGTTTGAGCAGATAAGAATCAGCCATGCAAGATAAACTGTTTTCTTGTATGACATTCACATATCATTAAACCATTCGGAAGATGAAACATAGTACAGATAGCCAGCTACTTCCATGTAAACTGGAACCGGTAAATATAAACTAATCACTGTAAGTATTCATGATTTTCCAACTCATACACAAACGGCATTGCTCGGACATAACTTGGGTACCACAAACTGTTATTTGATAAGATTGGGCAAAATGTTATGCATGGTGTAATGCATCCAAGTTAGACAAATAAAGCATGCAGGAGGGAAACACTCCAATATTTTAAAATGCAGTGCAATTAAAGAAATACTATAAACAGAAATACGTTTCCTACCACAAGAACACTAAGAATAATAAGGAAAATTAAAATATTCAAGTAACTTATAATATATATATACACACACACACACACACATATATATAGACAGACCCTTTATTCGCCTGAGTTCCTTGCATAGAGTGATGAAGTCTCCCCACTTCATATGGCATTGCCTTATAAATCTAAGAATCTGTTCAGTTGTGAACATAGACATGCCTTCCAGGTATTCCCCATTTACACCATGTTCTTTGAAAATCTGGCGGTAGCTGCCAAGATTTATATCTTCCAACCACATACCGACATCCTAACAGAATATAAAGATCGTGGCAGTGCAAAAGCATGTCAGTAATCAAATCTCCATATCTAAAGTTTTCATGGTAAAAGTAAAAAAGATAACACATTACAAAATCTTCATCAATAGCTCCAAGAACTGTTGATTTAGTTAACATCATAAAGATATATTATAGCACTTTTCACTATCTCAAGTTATGCACAATTTACAAGGTTAATTCACCTTTTATCTTACAGGGATCGCAAGTTACTCAGAATGGTTAATCAGATTTTTCATTATAAGTTTCCCTGATTTGAAAGGAATCATAACAATGATGACGATAAAGATAAAGATAAAGACTTCTCTGCACTATATTCTCTCCATGTCTATCCTTCAATGTAACAAACAACAAAGAGCATTTGTTGCTGCGTTGGTTCCAAAATAACACAAATAGATTGCTATTGCCCCTTTCAAAAGTGAATTAAGGATTCCAATCATGTGAGAAATATGTCTCGTATCCTGAAAAAACTAGCTCATCTTCAACAATGAATACCAAGTTGATTCGCATCTTGGTTTCTCCTATCATCCTCCAAAGGAAGTGTTATTAGAACAGGGAATGATAAAGACATATTCCCAATTTCTCCAACCGTACTCAATAATCTGTATTCTTTCCTTTTCCTTTCTTTCTTTCTCACTTTTCTTTATTTTTTACAATCATTTAATTGACAGCTTGTATGAATTGGAGATACTTGTCTACTGGGAACATGATAAGCTTGTATGATGGTATTTAATCATTATTTTCAACAAACATATGCAAGTTTCGACCTTCATGAACAACATTCAGTAAGAATGTTCATCACTATAAATGCAAGTTCGACAGGAAAGGCATCCAACAGAAACAAGGTGAAATGACAACCTTGAACTAATCACCTAAATCAGAGCCAATGAATAATGGGTTCCTAAAGATACAAATGTTCTTTATAACTGGAGATAGATAAAGACAGAGATTGAAACTACATGGTCCAAGACCAGTGAGGAAGACTAAATTTTTATATAGCAAAATGAAAACAAAGAAACTAAAACAAAAGTGGCCTAATTTTGATCAAGAGGAAAAGGCAATAAAAATTTATCACCTTTTTGGTCAATTCAAGTAATTCACCTTATCAGTTCCCAGTAATCAAAGCAAGAAATAAAAATATTACAAATATCAATTCTTGTCAACCAGCAAACTTATTTCTTAAATACTGTAACTTCTTTTTAAAACAAATTTATGAAAATTAAGTGAAGAAAAGTCATCATCGAAACTTCCAAATGAATCTACAATATAATTATCAAAATCCCCTCATTTAAGTAACAATACTCTGTCTTTATCTATCTCACAAAAATTAAAAAAAAAAAAACTGAACTTCACATCTACAAAGATCCAAATAAAAATAAAAATTAAGAAATTGAAGGACAAAAAAGAGAGAGAGAGAGAGAGAGAAAGAAGTACCTCAACGGTCCAAATGAAGAAATCGAGTGGCTCAGGCAGGTGTTCTTTGCTCATCTCCTGTATTATTTCAACTTATATTCGCCTATTATACTTACCACTACACCATAATAAGGAAACGCGTATGACAAAAATCAAATTACGCTCCCCCGTTCAAAAGAAAAGAAATTGTCACTCAGATTCCCGGACAATCGAAAGAAGAAAGGAAACAGGAAAACAACAGGTTTTGAGGTTAGAGTGACAGTTAATGAGATCCCATTCCTACTCCTTTTTTTCCCTTTGTTTCTCTTTCTTATTTTAGTTTTCCCACTAATTTTTTTAATTTTCTCGGGAATCAAACACCTGAGCAAAATAAATAAATAAATAAAGAGAAACGCATTAGGACTTTAGGGTTGGATTCTTTTTTATTTTATTTTATTTTGGGCCTGAATTTGATATTTTTAAGAATTATTGAAAACCATTTGAATGACAGCAAATATGAAAAATAGGGAAAAAAAGAAGAAGGGAAGAGCAATTACTAGGTTTCTAATTTTATATGGTACAATTTAATATTATTTATTATATATTTATGGAAAACTTATTTTTTAAAAATATATTTTTTGAGTATTTCGATATTTATGAATGTCGAGTTTGGTTTTTATGTTTAATCACTACATTCATGTGTGTCATGTATGTTAGGAAACAATATTGTAAAGTATATGAAGAGAACCTTAACAATAATGGAAGTCGAGTTCATGTTTAAGAGGTTTGGCCAGCATATTTATTTAGTAGTTGGCCTAACCCAATTAAATAAAGTGGAAGTCGACTCTCATAGATGTCAACTTGTTTCTCCTTTCTTACTAACCTAAATATTATCAAACTCTCCAACTTTTTTTTGAGCTATTGAGATTCCTGACTCTCCAAAATCAATTTGTTCTTTTTTACTTATTTTTTGGGGCAAAAATGATGTAACAAGTTGCTAACTACGTTGTTATATGGTAAAATCTCTAACTCACTTTTTTTTTTAAAAAAAAAAAATTGCAAAAATATTTTTATGATCAAAGTTTAATATTATTGTATTCCGATTTTTTTTAACAAGTAGATTGAGTTCTTCGAATTCGACATAATTTACATTTCCCAAAGCTTAATCATTGTATTGAAGAATGCTTGAAGGATGTTGGTTTATATGATGCATCTACGATGGTAAATTTGAAAATCATTTTGGATTTCGTTGCCGCCTTGGTGGAAAGATGGAGGTTGGAAACGTTTACATTCCATTTTCTCTACGAGGAAGCGACCGTTATGCTCGAAAATGTCGCTTTAAAACTGGTCATCCAATCGACAGGGAGGCGGTAATCACAACTAGTGGCATCAACCAAGAGTACAAGTGCAGTTTTGTTATTAGGTGCTATGTCTTCGAGGGAGAAACTAAATAATGATTTAGATGGACGTAAGGTGAAGTGCGCATGGTTGGACAATCTTGTTGTAACAGCCTGATTTTGGGCCTAGTCGAAACAGTGGCTTTGGGCCCAAAAATCCGACGAGGAAAATATTATTTTTATTATATTTTTATGGTCTACGGTTTCAAGAAAAGATTTCGTAAAAATTTCATTCGAAAATTTCGACGTTTGGGCACTCAATTTAGTCAAAAAGACTAAATTGTAAATAGTGCAAAAGTTGAGTTCCACATGTTAGAAGTGTCCAATTTTTATGAAATTTTAAATTGGAGGTCCTTAAATGGTAATAGACCATTGGTTAAATTGTTGGACAAAAATGGACATGAGATAAGTGAAATAGGATATTTTTAAGTTAGGGGCATTTTGGTAATTTGGTAATTAAATGGACTAAAAGATAAAATAAAAGCCAAAAACCCTTGTCCATCTTCTTTCTTAGCCGAATTTAGCATGGGGGAAGCCATGTCTAGGATTTTCAAGCTTTCAAGCTCAATAATAAAAGAAAACGGGGTTCAGACTTAGAATGGGGGAAAAACGAGTAACTGACTTTAGGTCCCTTTTTGCCATTTTGGTATCGAGGTAAGTTCGTGTGTAAATAATACAACATTATATTATGTATTTAATATTTTGATATTTCATGAATTGTATATATATGTTTCTACGGATTCGATTGATGATGATTTGGCGAAGAATCGAAGAATGAGAATCCCGGTTAAACCTTAGGAATAGTAAGGATACCCTTGTCACGACATTCGATTAAGATGGTCCAGTATAAGACCATATCTGGGATATGGCCTCGGCACCTAACCGAGATCCCGTATAAGACCATATCTGGGATATGGCATTGGCATCGAATAATGATTCCGTGTAAGACAACGTCTGGGACCTGGCTTCGGTATGAAATCGTGTAAGACCATGTCTAAGGCATGGCATCGACATGCGATCTCGTGTAAGACCATATCTTGGATATGGCATCGACATCGATATGAGATCTTGTATAAGACCATATCTGGGATATGGCGTCGGCATCGACATGCGATCTCGTGTAAGACCATATCTGGGATATGGCGTCAACATCAATATGAGATCCCGTACAAGATCATACCTGGGATATGGCATCGACATCGACATGCGATCTCGTGTAAGACCATATTTGGAATATGACGTTGACATCAATATGAGATCCCGTATAAGACCATATCTGGGATATGGCATCGGCATCGACATGTGATCCCATGTAAGACCATATCTGGGATATGGCATTGGCATCTTACTACGTGTATGACAATTTTCGAGTATCATTAAATATTCCAAGTGGTTCAACGGGATAAAGTATTAAAGTTGATGTTAAAGATGGAAAAAGGGCTAAAGTTATGTGATGGAGTGATACAAGTACATATGCGGAACTCACGAGAAATGAGCTCGGTATGTGATTTCGTATAAGACCATGTCAGGGACATGGCATCGATATGATATTTCATGTAAGACCATATCGGGGATATAGCGTTGATACGGTACTATATGTATGAGATTCTCGAGTATCTTTTAGCATTCTGAGTGGTTCAACGGGTACGTTAAAAATGAGAAAGTAAGTGACTATGTTACAAGAGGTACAGGTATGTACATAGAACTCATGTGAAGTGAATTCGGTATATGATGAATTCTTGGGAAGAATGTACACGAATAAGTTATACTTGTGAAATATTGATATCCTTGTGATTAATGATCTACATTCATGATGAATGAATACATGATAAGATTTGATGATGATCATGTGTGAGGCTTTTAAGCCAAATTAAATTGAGAAATGAAATGTTCAAGTCTTTGTTGTTGATGTATAGGTTAAATTGGCCAATGAATGGCTTGTAAATATTTGATGATGAATAGCTATTGGCATGGCTAACTATGGATATATTTTAGTGTTATGTGTGTGTAAATGAGAATTAATACAAAGAAAACATATAGAGTAAAATTAGCAATAAAACAGTTTGGACAGCAACAATTGTATCATTTTGAAAATTCACCAAAAATGATGAAAATTGAATTAGAAGTTGAATAAGATATGAAAGTAAAGCTTATTGAGTTTATTTTTTCATAAAAGAAATGGTGTAAGCAAAAGAATTTAATATTATGAGGTATTTGAATTTTTATAAGACAGGGTCAGAGTGATTTCGAAATCCCCTGTTCTGACTTTGGAAATTCATTAAAAATTGTACAAAAATAATCAAGGGATAAAATTTATATACTTGAATTTATTAATGAGTCTATTTTCAATAGAAACAAACGGGAATTTAATTTGAGTTCTGTACCATGAGAAAATAATTTTTTTTTGTGAAGAGGGGTTAGAACTGACAGACAGCGAAACAAGGGAGACTTTAAAGAATAAACTGTACTGATTGGCTAAACCAAAAATTCTGAAAATTTTATGGTAAGAAGAGATGAGAGTCTAGTTTCAGGGTAAATTAGAGGATATTAATTTTGAGTTCCGTAGCTCTAGATAAAAATAATTTAGTGACTGTAACTCGAGTAAACAGCTCAAGATGAACATAAATGAATTGTGAAATTTTATACAATAATGATGGTATTATCTTGAGAGCTTATAATAAGGATTGTTAAAAGCATGGTAATCAATTATTTATTATTTAAATACGTACTTACTAAGCTTTGTAGCTTCATCTTATAGGGTTTTATGCTAGCTCGAGTTGGAGATCGTCGGAGATGCTATCACACTATCAAGCTATCATGTTGGGTATAAGTGAATGCAAAACCCTTTGAGTTTATGGCATGTATAGGGACTTAGTCAATTGTGTATGTGTCATTTGATTTGGCCAAATGTGTTGGTTCATAATGGTAATATGATTCATTTTGTATATAGCCATGAGATATGGCTCATATTGGTTAATGAGTTGTAATGCCTATTTATATGTGTGTGCTTATATTAAAGGTTTCATGTGATGTGGTTATGTGTGTTTGGTATGAATGGATTGAAGTTGTATTTAAGTATGTGCAAATGATGGTGCCAAATGGTTTGTTAAATAGCCATTTTCTTGGCCACACGGGTAGAGACAAGGCCGTGTGTCTCAGCCGTGTAGAGGACACGGCCCCGGGACATGGGCGTGTGAAGTCTGCATCTATTTTTTGGAATTTAATTCGCCACACGGCCTAAGCACACGGGTGTGTGACTTGTCCGTGTGACCCTATTTTGTTGATGACATCATAAACAGAGAGTTACACGGGCTAAGGACATGGGCGTGTGTGACCACACGGCCTACCCACACGGGCGTGTCCCAAGCCACACGGGCGTGTGACCCCTGTTTTGATGAAAAATTATCTAAGTTTCTTAAAGTTTCCTAAGTTCTCAGTTTAGTTCCGAACAGTTCCCAATGTATGTTTTGGGCCTCGTGGGCCCATATAAGGGGCAATTTGCATGTGAATGAGAAATTTTAAATTGAATGAAATTTTATAGCCCGATTTTGTATAAATGTTTTCGTTTAAGTCCAGTAATGCCTCGTATCCTATCCCGGTGTCGGACACGGGTAAGGGGTGTTACATTTAGTGGTATCAGAGCTATGGTTTATTCGATTCTCGGACTAACCTAGTGTATGTGAGTCTAGCTATACATGCCATATTACTACTCGTGATAGTGTGATATCTCCCGGCTCTAACGAAATTGTTTTGTTAAGACAGAGATGCCTTCCAATCGAGCTATTTTCGATAATGCTGAAAAATGATATTGAGGTAATTGAAATGTGTTTGTGATGAGATGAAACTTAGAAAGGTATGAATAGAAGTTCATGATATGTATGTGTTAATGTACGAAGTGAGATAACCATGAGTTGAGTAATATGGAAACGTGGAATAAAATGAAAGTTTATGTGGTGATAAGCCCATTCATGTTTGATGGGCATGCATATGATGATATGTGCCCAACCTATTTGATTAAGTGAATATGATAAGTACATTTACACAAATTGACGGAATGTGTGTTTATGTACACTTTTTTGAATAAGTGTAATCAGTATGTTAATGTGGTTGAATTTTATGTTTACTTGTTAAATTACAGATAATATGATGTTATGTTTTACGTCTTTGTTAACGCAGAAAATGAGTGCGATCGTTCAATGATGAATTGACGTATAAGACCATGGTTGGACCATGGTAAAGTATGGAATGTAAGACCATAGCTGGGCTATGGCATTTCAGTGAAAAGACCATAACTGGGTTATGGCATTGTGGACGTAAGACCATGGTTGGACCATGGCAGTACATGTGTGTACGTGTAAGACCATAGTTAGACTATGGCATCAAGTAAATGACATACTCAAACCCGTAAGGCGTTCTCTAATTTGACAAATGTTAGTAAGTAAATTCATTGTTTGAAATTGTGGATGGCAGAAAACATTCGTAAAATGAATAAGTATATTAAATTGTCTAAAGTGAATTATGTGATTATGACGATATTACGTTAATGATGAATGCTAAGTCATATGTGTGTATTTATGAGAGTCAAGTTAGAGGCTTTACGACCTCACCCCCTTACCAGTGATGCTTTATGACAAAATTTTACGAGAACCATGTTGAATAAGTTTATAAGTGTGAAACTAAAGAGTTTAGTGATGAAATAATTAGTAATGTATACAGAGATGAGAATAGTTTGGAAAGTGAAAACAGTTTTAGAAGAAATATCAGAATGTTTTAAAGATTACATAGATTATGCAATGTCACAGATAAAGAAGAAGCTAGTCTCGGCTATTCGATTCAATTGAGTTATGTGTATTTAAAGTATCCTCAAGTATAGTAATGAATTTTGTGCATTCACGAGTATATAGACGGATAGTCTGAATGAAGAAATTATATTCTGGAAAGTATGATACAGAGATATGCCTATTGGATTGTTCTAATCGAATGATGTTATTATGAGTTAAAGCTGTACTGATTGATAAAGTCATCACATTTATGAAAATTTGAATGATCTATGCATGTTAGAAAAGTTCTAAACAGTTGAAAGTATTATTAACCGAAGCTCTAGTTCTGAGTTCAATTTGAATTGAGTAAGGAATTTGCGATTTTTTTTAATGATGTACTATTGAACAAATCGAAATATGTTTTAATACAAGAATGTAAAGAAGTAGTTTGCACTTTCAGATGGTTAAAGTCACATGAAAAAGAACTGTTCGACTAATGATTTAGAGACGGCCACTTTTATATCTGTGTTGTGAACTGGATGATTTCGTATGTTCGACGAAAAATGTCATATGCTTCCTGATCCTAATGGGTTAAAGTATCTAATGTCGCAGAAAGATCTGAATTAAGACAACGTGAATGTTTTGAGATGTTAAAAGACTGTGAGTAATTATCGACTTACCATTTGGAAAGCAAGTATGGTTACAGATGCTTGAATGGAAAATCTTTGTTTATTTTTGTGAGTACTGGTTACTTGATTGATCTTATTTGATGATAGACTATTTCTAGCTAAGTTAAAAGCTTAAGCGATGCTTTCTTTGTGAATTGAGAAGCTCTGAGATGTGATAGAGAGTGGTGAACTAAACGAGTACAGTGTGAAACGACTTTCTATTCTGAATTCCAGGTTGGACCTGATTCCTATTATTATTATTGTTCTGAGATAGAATTCGCATACTGGGTAATCTAGAGTTTATACAGAAGTTTTGTACGAGACTCAGTAGTAGCTTGTCGGTTCATCCAAGAATAATAAAATGTGCAGTTATAGGAGTAGATATTCGGGTGATTGAGTATGTATCACGATATTTTTGACTTTATGTTCAGATGTCTATTTGTTAGCAAGTAAGCCGAAATCAAGTATATGCAGGACTAATATAGTCAGTGATGGTAAGGGAGTGATGATGAGATAGAGTTACCATAGATTTCATATCGGGATTGTCATTATCCCCGAAAAGGAAGATGTTAATTGGTTTATGGTTGATCATTTGACAAAGAAAGATCCGTATGATCATTTTATTATGTACAGATTTCTTATTTGACAGATTAGTCGAGTAATATGTTTCTGAGGTTATTTGATTATGCAGAGTGCAAGATCCATTATGTCTGATAGAGATCCGGAGGTTACATCGCAATTATGGGATGAGCCATAGGAAACTCTGAGTATGCAGTTGCATTTTCGCACAGTAATATGTTTTTATATCAATGATAAGTCTAAGAGAGTAGTTCAGATTTTGACGGTGTACTCTGGCACTGTGTGCTAAAGTTTAAAGGATATTGGAAAGAGATATATGAGATTAAATCGACTTGTAATTCTGAGAAGATTAGTGAAAGTGTTTCAGGAGAGTTGAAAGCAACTTCTTTTGGTAAGATTTTTGGGGACGAAAATCCCTAAAGAGGGGGAGAATTGTAACAGTCCGATTTTGGGCCTAGTCGGAACAGTGGCTTTGGGGACACAAATCCTATGAGAAAAATCTTATTTTTATTATATTTTTATGGTCTATGATTTCACGGAAAGATTTCGTGAAAATTTCATTCAAAAATTTTGACGTTTGGGCACTCAATTTAGTCAAAAGGACTAAATTGTAAATAGTGCAAAAGTTGAGTTCCACATGTTAGAAGTGTCCAATTTTTATGAAATTTTAAATTGGAGGTCCTTAAATGGTAATTAGACCATTGGTTAAATTGTTGGACAAAAATGGACATGAGATAAGTGAAATAGGATAATTTTAAGTTAGGGGCATTTTGGTAATTTGGTAATTAAATGGACTAAAAGACAAAATAAAAGCCAAAAACCCTTGTCCATCTTCTTGCTTGGCTGAATTTAGCATGGGGAAAGCCATGGCTAGGGTTTTCAAGCTTTCAAGCTCAATAATAAAAGAAAACGGGGTTCAGACTTAGAACGGGGGAAAAACGAGTAACTGACGGTTAGGTCCCTTTTTGCCATTTTGGTATCGATGTAAGTTCGTGTGTAAATAATACAACATTATATTATGTATTTAATATTTTGATATTGCATGAATTGTATATATATTTTTCTACGGATTCGATTGATGATGATTTGGCGAAGAATCGAAGAATGAGAATCCCGATTGAACCTTAGGAATAGTAAGGATACCCTTGTCACGACATTCGATTAAGAAGGTCCCGTATAAGACCATATCAGGGATATGGCCTCGACACCTAATCGAGATTGTAACACCCCTTACTCGGGTTCTATGCCGGGTACCGAGCCTGAGGCGTTACCGAACTCAAACCACTTAATCGCCACTTAGGCTCAACGTCATTACTCACTATAACCTCATTCTCGACTTACGAGGCCTCACTCATACACACGAGGGCTCTCGAGACTAATCCGAAACTTTTACGATGCTTAAAATTTTTCTCTTTTATACAGGTCTCACACACCCGTGCAAGATTAGACACGCCCGTGCATGGACACACACGCCCATGTTCCCTAGCCGTGCTAAAAACTCGAGCATTCTCGCAATTGCCCCACGGCCATGGCACGCCCGTGTGCCCCCACCGTGGTGAACATCGACTTCCTCGCACGGCCTAGAGTCTATACACATGCCCGTGTGGCTAGCCCGTGGCCAACACTAATTAATCCCACACGCCCTAGGCACACGCCCGTGTGACTAGTCCGTGGTCTATTCTGTTTTAAAATATTAACATGCAGGGGGCCTTGCGCGCCACAAAGACACGCCTGTGTGTGTCTATCCACATGGTCAAGAACAAGACTAAGTGTCAAGTTCTTTTCACCCTTCTAACATACACAACATATACTCATCTAACACCATCATAATCAACTCAAATTGAAGTGCATTCTCACATAGAAAACTACATCTTTCTTTCATATAATGTTATAGCCAACAACCATGGCATTATACAAAATAAGCTATCCATCTAAAGGCCAACACATCTTAGCCATTTACAACAAAATCCACTAACTTGTCTAGCCCCTATACATGCCATATACAAAACATTAAGTTTCATGTACCAAAGTGTGCTGATAGGTGGGCTATCTTCCGATGATCCTCGTATCTCGATTCAACACTTTTAATCTATAAGACAAGGGAAAAGAAAGGGAGTAAGCTTTGAGCTTAGTAAGTTCACACCTAAACAAATAAGCATCATAGTACAAGCTAAACAACAATTAGCATTATACTACCAAAATAATGAACGACAACGCTTACTCTTTCTAACCCTTACCACATTTCCAACACATCATGAGTCACATACTCATAACCATTGAAATGCACCCCTGCATTCAATATCACATTTACGTAATATACAACACATCATTATTTATCGTAATACATCCACACAGTCAATCCACATAACTTATCCACACAGCTAGTTTACATAACTAATCCACACAGCTCATCCACACAGTTAATACACACAGTTAATCCACACAGTTAATATCTCGGTGGTTTCGCACTTAGCACACCACATTTGATTAATAAGGTAGTATCGCACTTAGCCTAGCACAATGGTATTCGTAGTGATTCAGCACATAGCTCACTAGATGATATACCTCACGATAGCATTGCACATAGCTAGCTCATCGTCAATATGCATTAGGATGGTATCGCACTTAGCCTACCATCTAGCATTATCACAACACATGCACAAGTCTACTTAAACCACCTAGATTCCCAATCATTCTCGATCATACATTCATTCACCATTTCTACTACATTCATTCTACTTGAACCACATAGGTTCTAAATCAATCTCGAATTAGCTACACACTTGCTATCATCAACAAATTGTAAGTATGAATGCATTGTTTATGCATAGACTTACCTTGATACTCAAAAGTGCGTAAATATGCAATTTAGTCCACCACCTTGGTTTTGCCTCGCCGATCCGGGCTTCGTCTTTCTTGATCTATAATGAATAAATCGGCTTATTCAATACACACATTGATTAAATTGACCCACATCTCATACTTTAGCAAAATTACTATTTTGCCCCTAAACTTTCTCATATTTACACTTTAGCCCCAAGGCTCGTAAAGTGATTTTTATTCAACTTTCTAGTCTTTCATGCTTAGCCGAATCACTTACTCAACTAAAGCATTCATCAATTCTCACTACATCACACATGTATGACCAAACTTAAGATTTTCACAATCAAGTCCTACATGCATTTTCATGGAAAATCACTTAACAAAAGATGTTTCTACTACATCAAGCTTTCATAATCTTCCATAAAACATCAAAATACATGCATGTCATACATGACCACATTTTTGAACATCCCTCATAGCTCATCAAATAGCTAAAAATAGCTTACTCATGCTACCGGGACTTCAAAAATACGAAGAATATCAAAAACCGGGCTTAGGAGCACTTACTAGCAAGATTGAAAAATTGAAAGAACCCTAACAATTGCTTCTCAAATTTTCGGCAGCTATGGGAAGAAGATGAATGAATTTCTATCATCTTTTCACCTATTTTAATCACTTAATTGATAAATGACCAAAATGCCCTTTTTGATAAACTTTCAATTTTAACTCATCCATGCCCAATTTTGTCCAAAAATTAGAATTTGGGTAAATTGCTATTTAAGGACCTCAAATTAATAATCTAAAGCTATTTCACACAAATAGCTTCTAGAAACACACATTTTGCAACTTTTGCAATTTAGTCCTTTTTGGACAATTCAACCACAATTTCAAAAAATTGTTTTATGAAACTTTCACACTAGCATGCATACATAATATAAACCTCAAAAACTCATTCATAACCCTCGGATTTGTGGTCTCGAACCACTATTTTGACTAGGCCCTAAACCGGGATGTTACAACTCTCCCCCCTTTAGAGATTTTTGCCCCCGAAAATCTTACCAGAAAAGAGGTTTGGATGTTGCTCTCTCATAGCTTCTTCTGTTTCCCACGTAGCCTCTTCCATGCCATGTTTCTGCCATAACACTTTCACTAGTGCTATGCTCTTATTTCTCAACTGTTTCACTTCTCGAGCCAAGATCTTAATCGGCTCCTCTTCATAAGACATATCCGGTCTTATCTTAATTTTCGTTGAAGGAATCACATGTGAAGGATCGGAGCGATACCGTCGCAACATCGACACATGGAACACGTTATGAATCTTTTCCAACTTTACCGGCAAAGCCAACCGGTAATCTACAGGCCCAATTCTGTCTGTAATCTCATACGGCCCTATGAACCTTGGACTCAATTTCCCTTTTTGTCCAAATCTCATAATCTTCTTCCACGGCGATACTTTCAAAAATGCTTTGTCGCCTACTTCAAACTCAATTTCTTTTCTTTTCAAATCCGCATACGACTTCTTTCGGTCCGAAGCAGCTTTCAGACTATTACGGATTATTTTCACTTTCTCTTCGGTCTCTTGTATCAGATCGACCCCATGGATCTGCTTCTCGCTAAGCTCGGTCCAATACAAAGGAGTCCGACACTTGCGGCCATACAAAGCCTCATACGGTGCCATCTGTATACTCGACTGATAACTATTATTATAGGCGAATTCGACCAAAGGTAGATATCTCTCCCAACTACCTTCGAATTCTAACACACAGCATCGAAGCATATCTTCAAGAACTTGAATCACTCTTTCAGGCTGACCATCGGATTGCGGATGGAACGCAATACTGAAATTCAATATCGTACCCATGGCCTCTTGTAACTTCTTCCAAAATCTCGAAGTAAACCTCAGATATCTATCCGATATAATAGACACAGGTACACCATACAATCTCACTATCTCTGCCACGTACAACTCAGCTAACTTATCCAGTGAATAATCAACACGTATTGGAATAAAGTGAGCCGACTTTGTCAATCTATCCACCACAACCCACACAGCATCTCTCTTTCTCGGAGTCATCGGCAACCCCGTCAAAAAATCCATGGTAACCCGATCCCATTTCCATTCGGGAACCATCACTGGCTGAAGCAATCCTGAAGGTACTTGATGCTCAGCTTTCACTTGTTGGAAAATCAGACACTTTGCCACAAATTCTGAAATATCTCTTTTCATACCCGGCCACCAATACAACTTTCTCAAATCGTTGTACATTTTCGTCTTCGCCGGATGTCTTGACCAAAGATCCACTTTGTGGGCCTCATACAAAACCTTTCGAATCAACTCTTCATTTTTAGGAACACAAATTCTATCACGATACATCAGGCAACCATTCAAATCCACTCGAAAATCAGAATCACTTTCTGATCCGCACTTAGCTATCTTAGCTTGCATCCCGCTGTCATTTCTCTGAGCCTCACATATTTGTTGAACAAATAGTGGCCTAGCTCTCAACTCTGCCAAAATAGCACCATCATCAGACAATGCTAAACTCGCTCTCATAACTCTTAGAGCATACAGGGATTTCCTACTTAAGGCATCTGCAACCACATTTGCTTTTCCCGGGTGGTAATCAATGGCTAACTCATAGTCTTTCAACAATTCAAGCCACCGTCTCTGTCTCTGTCTCAGATTCAGATCCTTCTGATCCATCAAATACTTTAAACTCTTGTGATCCGTAAAGATTCGGCACTTTTCGCCATACAAATAATGTCGCCAAATCTTTAACGCAAACACAATCGCAGCCAACTCCAAATCGTGAGTCGGATAATTCTTCTCGTACGGTTTTAACTGCCTCGAGGCGTAAGCGATTACCTTACCCTCTTACATCAACACGCAACCGAGACCATTAAACGATGCATCACTATAAACCACAAACTCCTTCTCCGATTCTGGTTGAACCAAAACCGACGCCTCGATCCAATATTGTTTTCGGTCTCTCAAGCTCTCATGACATGTCTCATCCCTTTCAAACTTGACATCCTTATGCAATAGCTTCGTTATCGGGGTAGCAATCACAGAGAACCCCTTTACGAAACGTCTGTAATATCCCGCTAATCCCAAGAAACTTCTGATTTCTGACACATTCCTCAGCGGTTTCTAGTCCACAACAGTCGCTATCTTACCCGGGTCAACTCTGACACCATCACCTGACACAATGTGTCCTAGGAATCCGACCTCTCGGAGCCAAAACTCACTCTTGCTAAACTTAGCGTACAACTGCTTATCTCTCAAAGTTTGCAAAATAATTCTCAAGTGTTCTTCATGATCGTTCTCATCCCGAGAATAAATCAATATGTCGTCAATAAAGACAACCACAAACTTGTCCACATATGGTCTTAAAATACGGTTCATCAGATCCATAAAAATCGCAGGTGCATTCGTCAAACCAAACGGCATAACCAAAAACTCATAATGGCCATACCTTGTCCGAAATGCAATTTTCAACACATCTTGCTCTTTCACTCTGAGTTGATAATAACCAGACCTCAAGTCTATCTTGGAGAACACTGTAGCTCCCTTCAGTTGATCAAAAAGATCATCAATCCTTGGTAAAGGATACTTATTCTTAACCGTCACTTTGTTAAGCTATCTATAGTCTATACACAACCTCATAGACCCATCTTTCTTCTTCACAAACAATACCGGAGCTCTCCAAGGCGAGTAGCTCGGTCTTGCAAAACCCTTATCTGTCAACTCTTGTAACTGAACCTTCAGTTCTTTCAACTCTACAAGTGCCATTCTGTACGGGGCAATCAAAATAGGTGCCATTCCCGGAACCAACTCAATTCTAAACTCGACCTCTCTCACTGGAGGTAATCCGGGTAACTCCTTCGGGAATACATCTAGATACTCACGTACCACTGGCACTATTTTAAACTCCACCCCAATCTCTCGAGTGTTCAACACGAACGTAAGATAGGAATCACATCCTTTTCTCAAACATTTCTCAGTCACTAGGGAAGAAATCATCACTGGTAGACTATTAGATCCACCTGATTCAACCCGAACCACATCTCCATTCTCACATTTCAATTCAATGAACTTACTACCACAGTTCACTAAAACACTATGGGTAGTCAACCAATCCATGCCTAGGATTAAGTCAAACTCATTAAACGGCAACAACATAAGGTTTGCCAGAAAACAATGATTCTCAATCAACAAAGGACAATTCTTACACACTTTGTCCACTAACACATGCTTTCCTAACGGGTTTGACACCTTAATCACAATGTCCGTAGACTCAACGGTCATACTCAAATTAGATGCTAATCTCATGCAAATATAAGAATGAGTAGACCCTGGATCTATTAAAGCAATAACAAAGGTGTCAAAGAGAGAAAAAGTACCCGTTATCACATCAGGGGAGGATGCCTCTTCGCGAGCGCGAATGGCATATGTCCTCGCAGGTGCCCGACCCTCCGGTCTCACAGTAGAATCTCTAGGCGCACCTCTACCACTAGCCCCACCTATTGGGTTCCTTGGTGGTCTACCCCTCGTAAACACATCACTAGGTCTCACTTCTTGCCTCTCTTTCGTATCATCCCTCTCGGGACAGTTACGGATAAAGTGGTCAAGGGAACCACATTTGTAACATTTTCGACTGTTTCCCCAACACTCTCCGGTGTAATACCTACCACAACTTGGACACTCCGGTTTACTCTTTGTATTGCCCACACTTTCCATCGAGAGGGCTCGGACTCTCGAACCCTGACGAGTATTGTCCAAGTCTCGATGCGAATATCCCACTGAGGCTGACGTCCGGGGATTCACTTCCTTGGATCTTTTCGACTGGGCTTGATACGAATTGCCCATCGATATCTTTCTCGCATCTCGGGCTTCACTCATAGCCCTCCTCTTATCTGAACTCAACTCTTCGGCCTTACTTGCCCTCTCAACTAATACCACGAATTCTTTCTACTCCAAAATGCCAACTAGGAGTTTGATATCCTCATTCAGCCCATCTTCGAACCTCTTGCACAAGATGGTCTCTGTCGACACACATTATTGAGTGTATTTGCTAAGCCTAACAAACTCAAGCTCATATTCTGCTACTGACATTCTTCCTTGCTTCAACTCAAGGAATTCTTTCCTCTTCCGATCAGTAAATCTTTGGCTTATATAATTCTCTCGAAACTCTTCCGAAAGAAGTCCCACGTTACCCGCTCTCTCGACCACTAATGTCGGGCTCTTCCACCAATGGTATGCCGAGTATCTCAAAGCAAAGATACGGCACACTTCAAACTCTCCTCTGTGTACATGAGAGCTCATCAAACACCCTCATCGAGTTCTCTAACTGTAACTCCGCCCTCTCGTGGTCGTCATCTACTTTAGCTCTAAACTCCTCACTTTCAGTGTTTCCTAATCTTATCCACAGGGGGTTTCGGTATCCTCACTACATCCGTACCTTGAGGAGCCACTAGATTTGGCTGAGGTATATGAGGAGGTGGAGGAGGTTGAGCGTTAGGGTTCGCTCGAATGTAGTCCGAGTACCAATCACTCATCATATGGAGAAAGGCTTCTTGTGCCTCTTCCCTTGACCCTCACCTCGGGTCCACTTTGCACCTAAGATTCCTTGCGCAGAGCCGCGTGATTATTAGTCAGCTTCATCAGCAATTAATGGATCAAAATCCATATTCTATATAAAACAAGATTTAAAATCATCAGAAACCACCACACTATCATCGTACACTTATGGCATTATAGCTAAACTCGTACACCCGCCACGGTAGTCCTAGAAACGACTAAACCTGGCTCTGATACCACTAAATGTAACACCCCTTACCCGGGTTCTACGCCGGGAACCGGGCCCGAGGCGTTACCGAACTCAAACCACTTAATCGCCACTTAGGCTCAACGTCATTACTCACTATAACCTCATTCTTGACTTACGAGGCCTCACTCATACACACGAGGGCTCTCGAGACTAATCCAAAACTTTTACGATCCTTAAAATTTTTCTCTTTTATACAGGTCTCACACGTCCGTGCAAGATTAGACACACCCGTGCATGGACACACACGCCCATGTTCCCTAGCCGTGCTAAAAACTCGAGCATTCTGCCAATTTCCCCACGGTCATGGCACGTCCGTGCTCCCCAACCGTGGTGAACACTGACTTTCCTCGCACGGCCTAGAGTCTAGACACACACCCGTGTGGCTAGCCCGTGGCCAACACTGATTAATCCCACACGCCCTAGGCACACGCCCGTGTGACTAGTCCGTGGTCTATTCTATTTTAAAATATTAACATGCAGGGACGACGGCCACAAAGACACGCCCGTGGGCGACTGTGGTGTCACACATGGCCTAGACACACGCCCGTGTGTCTATCCACATGGTCAAGAACAAGACTAAGTGTCAAGTTCTTTTCACCCTTCTAACATACACAACATATACTCATCTAACACCATCATAATCAACTCAAACTGAAGTGCATTCTCACATAGAAAACTACATCTTTCTTTCATGTAATGTAATAGCCAACAACCATGCCATTATACAAAATAAGCTATCCATCTAAAGGCCAACACATCTTAGCCATTTACAACAAAATCCACTAACTTGTCTAGCCCCTATACATGCCATATACAAAACATTAAGTTTGATGTACCAAAGTGTACTGATAGGTGGGCTATCTTCCGATGATCCTCGTATCTAGATTCAACACTTTTAATCTATAAGACAAGGGAAAAGAAAGGGAGTAAGCTTTGAGCTTAGTAAGTTCACACCTAAACAAATAAGCATCATAGTACAAGCTAAACAATAATTAGCATTATACTACCAAAATAATGAACGACAATGCTTACTCTTTCTAACCCTTACCACATTTCCAACACATCATGAGTCACATACTCATAACCATTGAAATGCACCCTGCATTCAATATCACATTTATGTAATATACAACACATCATTATTTATCGTAATACATCCACACAAATCAATCCACATAACTTATCCACACGGCTCATCCACACGACTAGTTTACATAACTAATCCACACAAATTCATCCACACGCTTAATACACACGCTTAATCCACACGATTAATATCTCGGTGGTTTCGCACTTAGCACACCACATTTGATTAATAAGGTAGTATCGCACTTAGCCTAGCACAATGGCATTCGTAGTGATTCAGCACATAGCTCACTAGATGATATACCTCACGATAGCATCGCACATAGCTAGCTCATCGTCAATATGCATTAGGATGGTATCGCACTTAGCCTACCATCTAGCATTATCACAACACATGCACAAGTCTACTTAAACCACCTAGATTCCCAATCATTCTCGATCATACATTTATTCACCATTTCTACTACATTCATTCTACTTGAACCACATAGGTTCTAAATCAATCTCGAATTAGCTACACACTAGCTATCATCAACAAATTGTAAGTATGAATGCATTGTTTATGCATAGACTTACCTCGATACTCAAAAGTACAGAAATATGCAATTTAGTCCACCACCTTCGTTTTGCCTCGGTTTCGATCTGGGCTTCGTCTTTCTTGATCTATAATGAATAAATCAGCTTATTCAATACACACATTGACTAAATTGACCCATATCTCATACTTTAGCAAAATTACTATTTTGCCCCTAAACTTTCTCATATTTACACTTTAGCCCCAAGGCTCGTAAAGTGATTTTTATTCAACTTTCTAGTCTTTCATGCTTAGTCGAATCACTTACTCAACTAAAGCATTCATCAATTCTCACTACATCACACATGTATGACCAAACTTAAGATTTTCACAATCAAGTCCCTACATGCATTTTCATGGAAAATCACTTAACAAAAGATGTTTCTACTACATCAAGCTTTCATAATCTTCCATAAAACATCAAAATACATGCATGTCATACATGACCACATTTTTGAACATCCCTCATAGCTCATCAAATAGCTAAAAATAGCTTACTCATGCTACAAGGACTTCAAAAATATGAAGAATATAAAAAACCGGGCTTAGGAGCACTTACTAGCAAGCTTGAAAAATTGAAAGAACCCTAACAATGGCTTCTCAAATTTTTGGCAGCTATGGGAAGAAGATGAATGAATTTCTATCATCTTTTCACCTATTTTAATCACTTAATTGATAAATAACCAAAATGCCCTTTTTGATAAACTTTCAATTTTAACTCATCCATGCCCAATTTTGTCCAAAAATTAGAATTTGGGTAAATTGTTATTTAAGGACCTCAAATTAATAATCTAAAGCTATTTCACACAAATAGCTTCTAGAAACACATATTTTGCAACTTTTACAATTTAGTCCTTTTTGGACAATTCAACCACAATTTCACAAAATTGTTTCATGAAACTTTCACACTAGCATGCATACATAATATAAACCTCAAAAACTCATTCGTAACCCTCGGATTTGTGGTCTCGAACCACTATTCTGACTAGGCCCTAAACCGGGATGTTAGAGAGATCCCGTATAAGACCATATCTAGGATATGGCATCAGCATCGAATAATGATTCCGTGTAAGACCACGTCTGGGACCTGGATTCCGTATGAAATTGTGTAAGACCATGTCTGGGGCATGGCATCAACACGCGATCTCGTGTAAGACCATATCTGGGATATGGCGTCGACATCGATATGAGATTCTGTATAAGACCATATCTGGGATATGGCATCGGCATCGACATGTGATCTCGTGTAAGACCATATCTGGGATATGGCGTCGACATTAATATGAGATCCCATATAAGACCATATCTGGGATATGGCATCAGCATCAACATGCGATCTCGTGTAAGACCATATCTGGTATATGGCGTCGACATCAATATGAGATCCCGTATAAGACCATATTTGGGATATGGCATCGGCATCGACATGTGATCCCATGTAAGACCATATCTGGGATATGGCATTGGCATCTTACTACGTGTATGAAAATTTCCGAGTATTCTTAAATATTTCAAGTGGTTCAATGGAATAAAGTATTAAAGTTGATGTTAAATATGGAAAAAGGGCTAAAGTTATGTGATGGAGTGATACAAGGACATATGCGAAACTCACGAGAAATGAGCTCGGTATGTGATTTCGTATAAGACCATGTCAAGGACATGGCGTAGATATGATATTTCATGTAAGACTATATCGGGGATATGGCATTGATACGGAACTATATGTATGAGATTCCCGAGTATCTATTAGCATTCCGAGTGGTTCAACGGGTACGTTAAAAACGAGAAAGTAAGTGACTATGTTACAAGAGGTACATGTATGTACATAGAACTCATGTGAAGTGAATTTGGTATATGATGAATTCTCGAGAAGAATGTACACGAATAAGTTATACTTGTGGAATATTGATATCCTTGTGATTAATGATCTACATTCATGATGAATGGATACATGATAAGATTTGATGATGATCATGTTTGAGGCTTTTAAGCCAAATTAAATTGAGAAATGAAATGTTCAAGTCTTTGTTATTGATGTATAGGTTAAATTGGCCAATGAATGGCTTGTAAATATTTGATGATGACTAGCTATTGGCATGGCTAACTATGGATATATTTTAGTGTTATGTGTGTGTAAATGAGAATTAATACAAAGAAAACATGATAGAGTAAAATTAGCAATAAAACAGTTTGGACAGCAGCAGTTGTATCACTTTGAAAATTCACCAAAAATGGTTGAAATTGAATTATAAGTTGAATAAGATATTAAATTAAATTTTATTGAGCCTATTTTTGTATAAAAGAAACGGTGTAAGCAAAAGAATTTCATATTATGAGTTATTTGGATTTTTATAATACAGGGTCAGAGTGATTTCGAAATCCCCTGTTCTAATTTTGGAAATTCATTAAAAATTTTACAAAAATAATAAAGGGATAAAATTTATATAATTGAATTTTTTAATGAGTCTATTTTCAATAGAAACAAACGAGAATTTAATTCGAGTTCTGTACCATGAGAAAATATTTTTTTAGTAAAGAGGGGTCAGAACTGTCAGACAGCAAAACATGGGATACTTTAAAGAATAAACTGTACTGATTGGCTGAACTAAAAATTCTGGAAGTTTTATGGTAAGAAGAGATGAGAGTCTAGTCTCAGGGAAAATTAGAGGATATTAATTTGGAGTTTCGTAGCTCCAGATAAAAATAATTTAGTGACTGTAACTCGAGTAGACAGCTCAAGAAGAACGTAAATGAATTGTGAAATTTTATACAATAATGATGGTATTATCTTGAGAGCTTATAATAAGGATTGTTAAAAGCATGGTAATAAATTATTTTTTATTTACATACATACTTACTAAGCTTTGTAGCTTACTCACCTTCCTTTCTCATATCTTATAGGGTTTTATGCTAGCTCGAGTTGGAGATTGCCGGAGATGCTATCACACTATCAAGCTATCATGTTGGGTATAAGTGAATGCAAAACCCTTTGAGTTTATGGCATGTATAAAGACTTATTCAATTGTGTCTATGTCATTTGATTTGGCCAAATGTGTTGGTTCATAATGGTAATATGATTCATTTTGTATATAGCCATGAGATATGGCTCATATTGGTTAATGAGTTGTAATGCCTATTTATATGTGTGTGCTTATACTAAAGGTTTCATGTGATGTGGTTATGTGTGTTTGGTATGGATGGATTGAAGTTGTGTTTAAGTATGTGCAAATGAGGGTGCCAAATGTTTGGTAAATAGCCATTTTCTTGGCCACACGGGCAGAGAGACGGCCGTGTGTCTCAGCCGTGTGGAGGACATGACCCCGGGACATGGGCGTGTGAAGTCTGCATCTATTTTTCGGAATTTAATTTGCCACACGACCTAAGCACACGGGCGTGTGACTTGGCCGTGTGACCCTATTTTTTTGATGACAACATAAATAGAGAGTTACACGGGCTAAGGACATGGGCGTGTGTGACCACACGGCCTACCCACACGGGCATGTCCCAAGCCACACAGGCGTGTGACCCCTGTTCTGATGAAAAATTATCTAAGTTTCTTAAAGTTTCTTAAGTTCTCGGTTTAATTTTGAATAGTTCCCAATGTATGTTTTGGGCCTCGTAGGCCCATATAAGGGGCGGTTTGCATGTGAATGAGAAATTTTAAATTGAATGAAATTTTATAGCCCAGTTTTGTATAAAAGTTTTTTTAAGTCCGGTAATGCCTCGTATCCTGTCTCGGTGTCGGACACGTGTAGGGGGTGTTACACTTGTCAACCTAGCTCCTCCAACGCATGCAATTGGGGAGGAGATGGATCGTTATGCTAAAGATTGCATGCTCTAGATGGTCGGAGGATTGTTGTTTGATAGACAAGTTTGGAAACAAAGTTCATACCATGTGTCTTCCTCTATTCACAAATTTTAAGGCAATTAGTATATTCAGATAGGGTTATACTGCTTTATATAAGGCACTTTGTAAGACAATCCAAAAATCGATTGAGGAAATGATTAATTACTGCTTGCTCTTGCAAACATGGGCATGGATGCGCATGTCGTGATTATCACTCTTCCCTTCCCAGCTGTGGGAGTTCCCTCTGATTAGGAGGTAAAAATATCATATCATATAATATCTTAAAATGTGTTTTAGTGCCCTTACATAATATCTCTTATTGCATTGAACATAGAACAAATTTAAGGGTCGCTTGGACCATAATTCCTATAAGAGGGACTTGACAGGAACGCATTGAGAAATCGATCAATGAACTAGTGAAAAGGTATGTTGATATCACATTTTCTTTCAATGAAATTCAATGTTCCTATTAATGAATATAAATGTATTTTTATTTTTGAGAGAATTAAGTATGGAAAACTGACTCACATACGAATAACTCTGCAACTTCGATGGATGTTATACCTGGACAACATAGTGTTTGCCATTATACTGGAGACTACTTTCGAGCAGTATGATCACTTCATAGCACGAGGACCCATCATCTATTTCCACATCGGGGAGTGGCAACACCCTAACTAAGTGATATACAAGTTCAAGTTCATCCAAGAAATTTCGGGGAACCCCTAAAACATCGAGTGGCTCTAAGTGATAAAGCTTTAGGGGCAAGATCTGTTGGAAAAATCCGATTTAGAAAAATGATTTTCAGTCATCGCAAAAAATTAAAATTTTGAAAACTGGTTGGTTTGTGATATTTATAGAAATAAAATTTTCCCAAGAAGTGCTCATGCTTTGACCAAGACGGATCCTAGACATTCCCGACTTTTAACAGACATATTTTATCTGAATCTTCTTCCATAATGGTACGGAACAATAGTATCATTGGAGTAGTTACCCAAATCACTTTAAATACAAGAAGCCAAGTAGGCGGATTGGTCCGAGTGGAAAGAAAAAAAAAGAGGATTGAACTGAAATTTTTTTAGGTAATATTTATTTTCTTGGAGAAAGAGATAAGATATCTCGACACAGTGGCATCTTGATACCACCAGGAACGAGCAAAAAAAACTCTAAGGAATCAAAAAAAATTGAAAAATTATATCTATGTCCAACGTGTAACAGCCCGATTTTGGGGCTAGTCGGAACAGTGGTTTTGGGACCACTAAATTGAGGTCAAGGAAAATTATTTTGATGTTATTTTATGCGTTATAGCATTAATATATGACTATGTGAAAATTTTGGTACTTTAATTTTAATGATTGCATGCTTAATTTTGAAAAAGGACTAAATCGCATAAAGTGCGAAAGTTCTATTTTTCAAGGTAGAAGTACCTAATAAATATAGAATGTAAATTAGAGGTCTTTAAAGTACAAATAGGTCATTTTGGAGTGTGATGACCGGCCATGTGGTATGGGGAGACAAGAGCATTTAATGTTTGGTCAAAATTAGGTGAGAAAAGATGAATAAAAATATGGTAAAAAGAAAAACTATCATCTTTCACTATTCACTCATCTCTTTCCTCTGAAAATTGAAGAAGAAATAGAGCTCTTGGGGGTTCAAACTTTCAGCCACTCAATTCATATTCAAGTAAGTAATTTAGGTGGTTTTAATTGATGATTTTTGTGTTTTTGGAGTCCCCAAAGCTTAAGCTAGCTAATGAGGGGACTAATTTGAGATATGGTTGAAAGTCTAGGGACTTGCCATGAGAGTAGTTATGTTGTTAGCTGAGTTTTTATGGAAGAAAATAAATGTTAGGGAGATGAGAAACAAGGTGTTAGCATGAAAACACCTAAATAGGACTTGAATGCAAAGATTTAAATTGTGTCATAAATGCAAGAAATAGTTTGAATGGTGAGTAGTTGTAAGAGAAATAAATGTTCAGCTAGGCTTGTTTATTGAGAAAATGTGATAAAAAAATGATTTACGAGCCGAGGAGCAAAATCATAATTTTGCCATAGTACAAGGGCAAAATGGTCATTTTTGCCTAAGTGTAGATTTTGGTGCACTATGATCATAGAATGATCTAAATGAATGAATTTTATTGTTATAGATCAAGAAGAGCGCGAAATTAACCTTGATCGGGGAAAAGGCAAGGTTATGGATTAAACCGTTAGTTGACACGTTTTGCACCGAGGTAAGTTTATGTGTAAACTATATATTTTATATACATACATTGTCGTTGTTGATTGGTGCATGGAATGATTGAGAACTTGTGTGATTCAAGTGGATTGAATGCGGTAGTTATTGTATAATTATTGTATGAATGACGAAATAGTTATATAAACGTGTAATAAACACTTGATCGTGGGTTATGTGCGATACCACCTAGTTATTTAATTACGATGGGCTATGTGCGATACCATCATCTAGTTATCATTTGGTGGGCTATGTGCGATACCACCGTAACTAACCTTTTCGGTGGGCTATGTGCGATATCACCCTAATAAACACTAATGGTGGGCTAAGTGCGAAACCACCGAGTAATTTGATTATGAGTAATTGATTAAGAGTTTGTGATGTGTTGTATTATGTGACATTGTGGTGCTAAGTGCAGGGAAGCATGCTAATGAATGTATACATTAAACTTGTGATAAGGTTGGAATTTGGGAATGGAAGAAATGAGTAAGCTTGATTATGAATGTGGATTGTTCCTTGTTTAGTATGTAATGCTATAATGTTATATTGCTTACATGTAAACTTACTAAGCTTAATGCTTACTCCCCCTTTCTTTTCCCTTATTTTATAGAGTTTAAGAGCTGAGCCGAGATACACCGATAACCAGAAGATCGCCCACACTATCAACTCATCTCGGTATATCTAGACTTAGTGATTTTGTGTATGGCATGTATAGGGGCTAGACTAGTTAGATTATTTTGTTATTTTGGCCAAGATGTGTTGGCCCCCTTTTAAGATAACTATTTTGTATATTGTCATGGTTGATGTCTCACTTTGTCATTTATGAAAATATGAAGATATTCATGGAAGTTCCTATTGTAAATTATGAGTGTTTATTGAGATGTTGAATTGAGTATTTAGATGTGTCATTGGGTCATGAATTACGTTGAATGGAATCAGAGTGTGTATGTATGCAATGTAGGGTGGCAAAGGGCTTGGTAGATAGCCTTCTAATCGTTCATATGGGTAGACACACGGGCGTGTGTCTAGACCGTGTGGGAGGCACGGCTAGCACATGGGCGTATGCCCAGGCCGTGTGAAGTCTACACCTTGCATTTGGAATTTAAATTGCCACATGGCTAAAGCACACGGCGGTGTGGATATGTCAGAATGCCAAGGTTTAGCACACGGGCCAGGACCACGGGCGTGCCAAGGCCGTGTGAAGTTAGTCAGTGTCGACCACAGGTAGAAGACACGGGCATGCCTTAGGAGCACGGGCGTGTCCCTAAACTCACACGGGCGTGTGGCCCCTGATTTGTTGAAAGGTTTCTCAAATTCGTAATAGTTCCCGGGATAGTTCTAATACCTCTCGGGAGTAAGTTTTGGGCCTCCTAGGCCGAGTATGTGTAAGGGATGGGTTTAAACAAAATTTTATAACCCTACTCGAGATGTTTAAGCATGTTTAGTTAGGTAATGCCTCAAACCCTGTTCCGGCTTCAATACGGGTAAGGGGTGTTACATTTAGTGGTATCAGAGCTATGGTTTAGTCTGTTCTAGGACTACCGTAGCATGTGTGGGAGTCTAGTTATACATGCCATAAGCGTATAATGATAGTGTGGTGGCTTCTGATGATTTTGAACTTTGTTTATATATAGTGTATAGATCCCGATCAATCGGCTGCTGATGATGCAGCTAGTAATGCGCCGGCTCCCGTGCAAGGGACCGCGCCTGTGCAGAGTGGACCCAAAACTAGGGGTCAAGGAGAAGATGGTCGGGAAGCCTTTCTCCAAATGATGAGTAACTGGTACACGGAGTATGTGCGAGCAAACCCCAATGCTCAACCTCCTCCTCCCCCTCCTATACCTCAGCCAGTTCCTGTGGCTCCCCAAGGTATAGAATTAGTGAGGACAACTAAGCCCCCGACAGACAAAATTCAGAAGCAAGGGGCTGAGGACTTTCGAGCTAATAAAGATGATGACCCTGAGAGGGCGGAGTTCTGGCTTGAGAACTCGATGAGAGTATTTGACGAACTCTCCTGCACACCTGAGGAGAGTTTAAAATGTGCCGTGTCTTTGTTGAGGGACTCGGCATACCATTGGTGGAAAATGTTGACATCAGTGGTTCCTAAGGAGAGAGTAACGTGGGACTTCTTTTTGGAAGAGTTTCGTAAGAAGTATATAAGTCAGCGATTTGTTGATCAGAAACAGAAGGAATTCCTTGAGTTCAAACAAGGAAAAATGACTGTGGCGGAATATGAGCGCGTATTTGTTAGGCTTAGTAAGTACGCACAATAGTGTGTGTCAACAGAAGCTATCTTATGCAAGAGGTTTGAAGATGGGCTAAATGAGGATGTCAGACTTTTAGTTGGGATTTTAGAACTAAAAGAATTTGTGGTATTGGTGGATAGGGCAAGTAAGGCCGAAGAATTGAGTAAGGAAAAGAGGAAAGCCGTGAGTGAGGCCTGGGATGCAAGAAAGAGGCCGATGAGTAAATCCTACCAAGCTCAATCGAAGAGGTCCAAGGAAGTGAATCCTCGGACGACTGCATCAGTTGGATTTTCACAGAGAGAGCGAGGCAACACGTAATCAGGTTCAAGAGTTCAAGCCACCTCGATGGCAAGTGTGGGAAATTCAAAGTCCAACGCAAAGTGCCCAAGTTGTGGCAGACATCACACTGGGGAGTGTTGGGGAAACAACCGGAATTGTTATAAGTGTGGCTCCCCCGACCATTTCATCTGAAACTGCCCTGAGAAGGATGATAAAGAGAGGAAGCAAGAGATAAGATCAAGTAGTGCATCTTCTATGGGTAGGCCACAAAAGAACCCGAGAGGTGGGACTAGTGGTAGAGGTGCATCACGAGACTCTGCTGTAAGGCCATTCGCGCTCGTGAAGAGGCATCATCTTTAGATGTAATAATAGGTACTTTTTCTCTTTATGACACCTTTGTTATTGCTTTGATTGATCCGGGGTCTACCCATTCCTATATTTGCATGAGATTGGCATCTAGTTTAAGTATGACTGTTGAGTCTACGGAATTAGTGGTAAAGGTGTCAAACCCGTTAGGTAAACATGTGCTAGTTGACAAGGTGTGTAGAAGTTGTCCTTTGACAATTAGGGGTCATTGTTTTCCGACAAATCTTATGTTGTTGCCGTTCGATGAATTTGACTTGATTTTTGGCATGGATTGGTTGACTACCCATAGTGTTTTAGTGAACTGTGGTAGTAAATTTATTGAATTGAAATGTGAAAATGGAGATGTTATTCGGGTTGAATCAAGTGGGTCAGATAGTTTACCGGTGATGATTTCTTCCATGGTGGCTGAGAAATATTTGAGAAAAGGGTACGAGTCTTATCTCGCTTTCATGTTAAATACTCCGGAGTCTGAAGTAAAGATTAAAACCGTGCCGGTTGTATGCGAGTATCTGGATGTATTCTCGGAAGAGTTACCTAGATTGCCTCCAGTTAGAGAGGTCGAGTTTAGAATTGAGTTAGTTCCAGGAACGGCACCTATTTCGGTTACTTCGTATAAGATGGCCCCACTAGAGTTGAAAGAACTGAAGGTTCAGTTGCAAGAGTTAACGGACAAGGGTTTTGCAAGACCGAGCTATTCACCATGGGGTGCTTCGGTACTTTTTGTAAAGAAGAAGGATGGGTCGATGAGATTGTGTATAGACTACAGACAACTCAACAAGGTGACAGTGAAGAATAAGTATCCTTTACCAAGGATAGATGACCTATTTGATCAACTTAAGGGAGCTACGGTGTTCTCCAAGATAGACCTGAGGTCCAGTTGAGGGTTAAGGAGCAAGAAGTGCCAAAAACTGCATTTCAGATGAGGTATGGCCATTCTGAGTTTCTGGTCATGCCGTTCGGTTTAACGAATGCCCCTTCGATTTTTATGGACTTAATGAACCATGTCTTCCGACCATATTTAGACAAGTTTGTGGTTATCTTTATTGATGACATATTGATTTATTCTCGAGATGAGGGTGACCATGCGGAACATCTGAGGATTGTCTTACAGGCTTTAAGAGACAAGCAGTTATATGCTAAATTTAGCAAGAGTTAATTTTGGCTCCGAGAGGTCAGATTTCTAGGACACATTGTGTCGGGTGATGGTATTAGAGTTGACCCGAGTAAGATCTCGGCTATTGTGGAGTGGAAACCGCCGAGAAATGTGTCGGAAGTCAAAAGCTTTTTGGGTTTAGCGGGGTATTACAAACGTTTTGTGAAGGGGTTCTCCATGATTGCTACCCCGATGGCGAAACTATTGCACAAAGATATTAAGTTTGAATGGACTGAAAAATGTCAATAGAGTTTTGAGAGATTAAAAAGATTGTTGACTGAGGCACCAGTTTTGGTTCAACCAGAATCGGGGAAAGAGTTTGTAGTCTACAGTGACGTGTCGTTAAATGGTCTCGGTTGTGTGTTGATGCAAGAGGGTAAGGTAGTCGCTTACGCCTCGAGACAGCTAAAACCGCATGAGGAAAATTATCTAACTCATTACTTGGAATTTGCCGCGATTGTTTTCGCATTAAAGATTTGACGACATTACTTATATAGGAAGAAGTGCCGAATCTTCACGGATCATAAGAGTTTGAAGTATTTGATGGATCAAAAGGATTTAAATTTGCGGCAACGATGGTGGATCGAATTATTGAAGGACTATTAGCTAGTAATCGATTACCATCCAGGAAAAGCGAATGTGGTTGCGGATGCCCTGAGTAGGAAATCCTTGTATGCTTTGAGAGCTATGAGCACGAGCTTAGCATGGTCTAACGATGGTGCTATATTAGCCAAGTTGAGGGCTAGGCCACTATTTATTCAACAGATATGTGAAGCTCAAAAGAATGATAATGAGATGCAAGCTAAGAGAGCTAAGTGTGAATCGGGAGAGGATTCTGATTTTTGGATGAGTTCGGATGGTTGTTTGATGTTTCATGATAGGATTTGTGTACCTAAGAATGATGAATTGATCCGGAAGATATTAAATGAAGCACATAGTGGTTATTTGTCAGTACATCTAGGCAGTATGAAAATGTACAATTATCTGAAGAAATATTATTGGTGGCCGAGAATGAAAAGGGACATCTCGGAGTATGTAACAAGATGTCTAATTTGTCAACAAGTGAAAGCTGAACATCAAGTGCCTTTGGGATTGCTTCAGCCAGTGATGGTTCCCGAGTGGAAGTGGGATCAGATCACCATGGATTTTGTGAAGGGGTTGCCTATGACTTCGAAAAAGAAAGATGCTGTGTGGGTTGTCGTTGATAGATTAACGAAGTCGGCTCACTTTATACCGGTGCGTGTTGATTATTCACTGGACAAGTTAGCCGAGTTGTATATTGCGGAAGTGGTAAGATTACATGGAGTGCCTGTATCCATTATCTCAGATAGAGATCCGAGATTTACTTCGAGGTTTTGGAAGAGGTTGCAGGAGGATTTGGGTACAAGGTTAAATTTTAGTACTGCATTCCATCCACAAACTGATGGTCAGACTGAGAGAGTAATTCAAGTTTTAGAGGATATGCTCCAATGTTGTGTGCTAGAGTTCGAAGGTAGTTGGGAAAGATACCTACCCTTGGTCAAATTTGCTTACAACAATAGTTATCAGTCGAGTATACGGATGGCACCGTATGAAGCCTTGTATGGTCATAAGTGTCGGACTCCTTTGTATTGGACTGAGCTTAGTGAGAAGAAAATTCATGGGGTCGACCTGGTTAAAGAGACTGAAGAAAAGGTGAAAGTGATCTGGGATAGTCTAAAAGCTGCTTCAGACCGACAAAAGTTGTATGCAGATTTGAAAAGAAGGGAAATAGAGTTTAAAGTGGGCGACAAGGTATTCCTGAAAGTGTCCCCGTGGAAGAAAATATTGAGATTTGGTCGAAAGGGTAAACTGAGTCCGAGATTCATAGGGCCGTATGAGATTACCGAAAGGATTGGGCCAGTGGCATACCGGTTAGCTTTGCCAGTAGAGTTAGAGAAAATGTACAATGTGTTTCATGTATCGATGTTAAGGCGTTATTGCTCTGATCCTTCACATGTGATTTCTCCAACAGAAATTGAGGTACGACCGGATATGACATATGAGGAAGAGCCGATTAAAATCTTGGCTCGAGAGGTGAAATAGTTGAGGAATAAAGACATAGCCTTAGTAAAAGTGTTGTGGCAAAAACACGGTGTAGAAGAGGCTACGTGGGAACCGGAAAAAGCCATGAGAGAGCAATATCCAAACCTCTTTACTGGTAAAATTTTCGAGGGCAAAAATCTCTAAAGGGGGGAGAGTTGTAACAGCCCGATTTTGGGGCTAGTTAGAACAGTGGTTTCAGGACCACTAAAGTAAGGTTGAGGAAAATTATTTTGATGTTATTTTATGCATTATAGCATTAATATATGACTATGTGAAAATTTTGGTACTTTAATTTTAATGATTGCATGCTTAATTTTGAAAAAGGACTAAATTGCATAAAGTGCGAAAGTTCTATTTTTCAAGGTAGAAGTACCTAATAACTATAGAATGTAATTAGAGGTCTTTAAAGTGCAAATAGGCCATTTTGGAGTGTGATGGCCGGCCATGTGGTATGGGGAGACAAGAGCATTTAATGTTTGGTCAAAATTAGGTGAGAAAAGATGAATAAAAATATGGTAAAAAGAAAAACTATCATCTTTCACTATTCACTATCTCTTTCCACCGAAAATTGAAGAAGAAATAAAGCTCTTGGGGGTTCAAACTTTTAGCCACTCAATTCATATTCAAGTAAGTGATTTAGGTGGTTTTAATTGATGATTTTTGTGTTTTTGGAGTCCCCAAAGCTTAAGCTAGCTAATGAGGGGACTAATTTGAGATATGGTTGAAAGTCTAGGGACTTGCCATGAGAGTAGTTATGTTGTTAGCTGAGTTTTTATGGAAGAAAATAAATGTTAGGGAGATGAGAAACAAGGTGTTAGCATGAAAACACCTAATAGGACTTGAATGCAAAGATTTAAATTGTGTCATAAATGCAAGAAATAGTTGGAATGGTGAGTAGTTGTAAGAGAAATAAATGTTTAGCTAGGCTTGTTTATTGAGAAAATGTGATAAAAAATGATTTACGAGCCTAGGGGCAAAATCGTAATTTTGCCATAGTACAAGGGCAAAATGGTCATTTTTGCCTAAGTGTAAATTTTGGTGCATTATGATCATAGAATGATCTAAATGAATGAATTTTATTGTTATAAATCAAGAAGAGCGCAGAATCAACCTTCACCGGGGAAAAGGCAAGGTTACGGATTAAACCGTTAGTTGACACGTTTTGCACCAAGGTAAGTTTATGTGTAAACTATACATTTTATATACATACATTGTCGTTGTTGATTGGTGCATGGCATGATTGAGAACATGTGTGATTCAAGTGGAATGAATGCGGTAGTTATTGTATAATTATTGTATGAATGACGAAATAGTCATATAAACGTGTAATAAACACTTGATGGTGGGCTATGTGCGATACCACCTAGTTATTTAATTACGATGGGCTATGTGCGATACCATCGTCTAGTTATCATTTGGTGGGCTATGTGCGATACCACCGCAACTAACCTTTTCGGTGGGCTATGTGCGATACCACCGTAACTAACCTTTTCGGTGGGCTATGTGCGACATTACCCTAATAAAGACTAATGGTGGGCTAAGTGTGAAGCCACCGAGTAATTTTATTATGAGTAATTGATTAAGAGTTTGTGATGTGCTGTATTATGTGACATTGTGGTGCTAAGTGCAGGGAAGCATGCTAATGAATGTATACATTAAACTTGTGATAAGGTTGGAATTTGGGAATGGAAGAAATGAGTAAGCTTGATTATGAATGTGGATTGTTCCTTGTTTAATATGTAATGCTATAATGTTATATTGTTTACATGTAAACTTACTAAGCTTAATGCTTACTCCCCCTTTCTTTTCCCTTATTTTATAGAGTTTAAGAGCTGAGCCGGGATACGCCGATAACCAGAAGATCGCCCATACTATCAACTCATCTCGATATATCTAGACTTAGTGATTTTGTGTATGGCATGTATAAGGGCTAGACTAGTTAGATTATTTTGTTATTTTGGCCAAGATGTGTTGGCCCCCTTTTAAGATAACTATTTTGTATATTGTCATGGTTGATGTCTCACTTTGTCATTTATGAAAATATGAAGATATTCATGGAAGTTCCTATTGTAAATTATGAGTGTTTATTGAGATGTTGAATTGAGTATTTAGATGTGTCTTTGGGTCATGAATTACGTTGAATGGAATCAAAGTGTGTATGTATGCAATGTAGGGTGGAAAAGGGATTAGTAGATAGCCTTCTAATCATTCACATGGGTAGACACACGGGCGTGTGTCTAGGCCGTGTGGATATGTCAGAATGCCAAGGTTTGGTACACGGGCCAGGGCCACGGGCGTACCAAGGCCGTGTGAAGTTAGTCAGTGTCAACCACGGGTGGAAGACACGGGCATGCCTTAGGAGCACGAGCGTGTCCCTAAACTCACACGGGCGTGTGGCCCCTGATTTGTTGAAAGGTTTCTCAAATTCGTAATAGTTCCCGGGATAGTTCTAATACCTCTCGGGAGTAAGTTTATGGCCTCATAGGCTGAGTATGTGTAAGGGATGGGTTTAAACGAAATTTTATAACCCTACTCGAGATGTTTAAGCAAGTTTAGTTAGGTAATGCCTCAAACCCTGTTCCAGCTTCAATACGGTAAGGGGTATTACACAACGGATCACACCTACCAAGAAAAAGTATTTTGTTTTGGTTCGATCTGTAACCCCATGTGAAATACCAGACGTTCTAAATTCAGCAACACATTCTTTGTTATTTTTATACCATGAATTGCTTTGAGTATTGGCTCGAACAATCACGAACCAAACACATAACGAAAAACGATTTATTACTTTCAATAAGAAAGCAATTCTCATAGAAATTAGTTGTAACACCCCAAACCCAGACTAGAAGTTAGGGCCGAATCCGGCGTGTCACATTGAAGTGTTTTTGCAAAAAACCTTGTTTTCATTGAAAACCCGTCTTAGAGAATTTTGATTAAAAACCCAGCTCATAGTTGTCTTCCAAATCAAAGTGTATTAGGAAATCTGTCTTTTCGATTGTAAGTTAACAATTATTAAAAAATAAAACTTTTTACCAACGGAAGCTTAATTTTGAATAAAACACTTGTTTTCAGAAAGGTTTGATATAAATCTTAAAACAAATAAAGTAAAACATTCAATGTAAAGTTAAACAGAGGGAAAGCCTTATTACAATCCAACTTAAAATGATCAAAGTACTTAAAACTATAAAGAAAATCAAGTAAAACGAAACGTCTTGCTAGCGGGCCACCTCTGAGTCCCTCCATTCGTCGAACCATCTACTGAAGATTTCCTGAGAAAAATAAAAGAAGGGGGTGAGTTTCGAAACTCAGTGTGTACAACCCTCAGCAAACAAATAGCATACAAGCAATCAATTGGGCCTAAGCCCTTTTCATAATAATAGCAACATCATACATGCAATGCTGTGCAACCCTCCCCAAATAATCCATCTGGTACACATCATCTCCATCCCCCGATACACATCATGTGGGGATGTCTACATCAACCCACCCATCCGGTACACATCAATGGTAGCCCATTTGCGGTACTACCTACGTTGCAGCAAAGCTGCTAATGGGCTTAAAAGCCATCGGTGGATCCACGGTCGTCAAGCAACCATGCGATCCTCATATACTTCCTCCGTTCCATAATTCCCACCCATATGCAACCTAGACAATATATCATATGAATGCAACATGTAACATCCACAAATCCTAAGTTTAACACATAGGGGTATTTTAGTCTTTTTCGCCCTTAGGGGCATTTCGGTCATTTTTAAGTATTATGGATTTAGTACTTACCTGGGTCCGTTGACAAATCCCCGTTGGCCAAAGTGAACAGGTACTATGCACCATGTAGGACTCCAGAGAAGAGGAGGTGGGTCATTGAGACCGCTTAAGTACCAAGCTCTCCCTAGATCCAATCCTAGACATGCATATACCCATTACCACACTTCAACCTTGTGACTTGTCCACGGTTGCAATTTAGTTTTTAAGTTTTATGAAAGTTTAGCAGTTATCAGGTACTAAGCCCAATCCATATATAAAGCCCATTCTCAATCATATGGCCCATTAGGCCCAAATCGCAATCGTATGGCCCATTAGGCCCAAATCTCTACCATGTGGCCCATTAAGCCCAAATCCAATTCAAATTATGAAACAAGCATGACTAACTCAATTCATATAACCAAATCAATCAATTTCACAAAACTTAGCCTCAGGGCCCACCGGGCCTATTTAGCCAATTTCGACTTTTCGGCTTTCCGGCATTGCCGATATCATGTGTGTGTAGTGCTTGTACACACCTGGTAATAACGCGTGCTGCAATTTCCTCTTAGTCAAAAACCTACATTCGATATTACTTAACAATTAATCACAGGCTAAATACAAACTTTATCAAAAACCGAAGCCTCACCGTAACCTTACCGTGTGTGACAAGCCTTAATAGCTCCTTTCTTTAACACCAACCGCGATTAGACCTTAGATCTGTACCAACTTAATCATTAGAGCCTAAGTAATAGATGACTTGCATCCAACACAAGTCACCCTCACAACATATATGACCATTCGGCCAACCCTTAAACCAAAGTAAAGAACACTTACCCTAAAACCCGAGACGCAACAAGAGTGAAATGGTAACGACCTTGAAGGGAAGAGATAGATGCTAAATCCCAAGAATCAATCGGCCAAAGCTGAAGAAAAAGCACAGAGAAGATTCGGTCAAGGTGTATTCGGCCTAAAAATCGGAGTGGTGAAAAGGGATATTCGGCACCTAAATGCAAGGTAAAAGGAGGAAGATGAAATCGCAAAAATCAAAGAAGAACCTTGAGGGAGAATAGAGGCTATTCGATTTGCCAAGGAAGAAGAAAAGAGTCGGCTCAGAAGCAAGAATAAAGGTTTAGAGGGTAGGAGAAGAGTGAAGAATCGACAATAAGGCAAGGTATTTTCGGTTGTGGAAAAATAAGATTTCGGCAAGGAAAAGAAAAGAATGGAAAATTCGGCATTACCTAAGACCCCAGATTCGGCACACACACATTTATATAGCCTATAGGCGAAACTTAGCCCCTCTAAAGTCCAGTTTGGCACCACTTCATCCACTGCTCATCTCCTAATTTTTCTCCATATCTCCCTTATCCTTCTCCTAAATTCACTCCACTGATCACTTCTCCTTAGAGTCCCTCTACACGCCACTTCCAGCCTTCTAGAAGCCTAAAATTAAACTCCAAAATAAAACTAAGCTAGCACTCGAACCTCAGACCTCCCTGCATGCATATGTCGCTACCACCCTACACCCTAGTGGCATCACATAGCCACTTCACCACAGGCTTCTTTGTTCCATTTTTTTTCTTATTTTTATTTAAAAGCCCACTACCCACAAGCCTGATTCCTTAATTAATTAAATTAAAAATCCTCCACCACAAAACTCGAACCCAGAACTTCTCCAACACACCTAGACACTCCAAATTCATTAAACCCTTAAAGCCATCATGTCATTCGTCATTTTCTTGCTCACTTAAAAATTTTATAAGACCCAAAGCCCAAAGCCCAATTCATCTAGGCCTAAAATTCAGGGCGTTACAACTTTACCCCCTTAAAGAAAATTCGTCCTCGAAATTTCCAACTAACTATTAATTGTACTGCTCAAGTCACATCACTATGCTTTCGCTGCGCACTCTAATTTTAAAGCCAAAATAAACACTCAGTACATTATGGTAGGGTACGCACCAGTATTCGCATCTAGAGCGTCTTCGTCCCCTTGGCAACGTGCTGCATAGACCAAAGCTGGCTGCCTCACCTTAGCATAACCTACACCTCTGCCTGGTGCTCCATGACTGCGTTCATTACCATTATCACCCCTGGCCTGCCCACGGCCCCTTGGCGGCAGCTGATCACCCCTTGGTGGCTAAACATTACCTCGGCCCGCGGCTGGCACCTGAGCCGGCATTCTAGGGCAATTCCTGATCCTATGCTCCATAGATCCGCAAGCTAGACAAGCTCCTATCCTTTTCCAACACTCGCCTGTATGACCTTTCCCACAATCAGCACAAGGTGGCACCCATGGATTAGTAGCAGGGCCCCCCGCTCCAACAGGCCCATCAACTCTGGCCTTAGCTCTAGGACTTTGCCCCACACCAGAAGACTCAGCCTCCCTTTTATTCTTGCTTTTCGCTTTCTCCCAATTCAGGCACTCAGTGCGCTTCACCTCCTCTTCTATCTTTGCTTTTTCAACCAACTCCGAGAAAACTCTCTCTCTCTGAGGAGCTATCAACACTCTGAGGCTATCCCTAAGCCCATCCTCAAACCTTACACAACGCTCATAGCCCATTGCCACAATAACTCTTGCATACCTACTAAGGCGTAGAAATTCCGCCTCATACTCCGCCACAGATTTGTTCCCCTGGGTCAAGTTCAGAAACTCTTTTCTTCTGGCATCAACATAGCTTGCACCCACATAATTTCCTTGAAACGCAGTTTTGAAAAACTCCCAAGTGATCTGCTCAGGTTGGGTACCCTCTTTTATCACAACCACCACCGATGCTTCCTCCTAAGCAAATGACATCGCCCTTTTCAACTTTTGCTCAGGTGAGCAGTCCAAATCCTCCATTATCCACTCAGTGGCCTCCATCCAGTATTCAGCCACGTTAGGAACCACACTAGTAATACCTTTAAAGACTTCAGCCCCATTAGATCGTAGTCGCTCCGAAACTGACCCACGACTACCTGTACCATTATTGGGCCTAGCGACCCTTTCCAAAATCCTCAGCATTGCCTGCGACAATGCGTCATCCCCCGCGGGCCGATCATACGGTCCAGTCTCAACCTCGAGTGAGGCTGAAGCCTCTCCTACTTCAACGTTGGGCATATGGCCCGATGCCGATGATCTAGCCCTAACACTTCCACGGCCTCTGCCGCGACCCCTTGCACCTCTTCTAGCGCTCATCGTTGATTCTCGTATTATCTGAATTAGGAATTTTATGAAATTTTAATTAGTTTCAGTAATTAAGCCGATGTTTTATTATAGTATTAAGTAAAGAGGTTGTTTTCATAAATCCTCTACAGTTTCAAGTTCTTACGGGCTTTAGTTTTACTCTGGGTATATTCTAAGAGTAACCTGCTATCTACATTATAACAGTTCAAAATAATCAAGTATCAAGAGAACTTACTTGGTTCGACGTCGAGGACTCGGTGTGCCACCAGCAAGAATTTCTAAAGTTCTCTAAAAATATTAAAATCAATATTAAGGCCCATTTTCATAGCCCGAGCTTTGCAACCGAGCTCTGATACCACCAAATGTAACACCCCAAACCCGGCCTAGAAGTTAGGCCTGAATCTGGCGTGTCACATTGAAGTGTTTTTGCGAAAAACCTTGTTTTCAATGAAAATCCTTCTTAGAGAATTTTGATTAAAAACCCAGCTCATAGTTGTCTTCCAAATCAAAGTGTATTAGGAAATCTGTCTTTCCGATTGTAAGTTAACAATTATTTAAAAATAAAACATTTTACCAGCGGAAGCTTAATTTTGAATAAAACACTTGTTTTCAGAAATGTTTGATATAAATCTTAAAAGAAATAAAGTAAAAGATTCAATGTAAAGTTAAACAGAGGGAAAGCCTTATTAAAATCCAACTTAAAATGATCAAAGTACTTTAAACTATAAAGAAAATTTAGTAAAACGAAATGTCTTGCTAGCTGGCCACCTCTGAGTCCCTCTATTCGTCGAACCGTCTACTGAAGATTTCCTGAGAAAAATAAAAGAGGGGTGTGAGTTTCAAAACTCAGTGTGTACAACCCTCAGCAAATAAATAGCATACAAGCAATCAATTGGGCCTAAGCCCTTTTCATAATAATAGCAACATCATACATGCAATGCTGTGCAACCCTCCCCAAATAATCCATCCGGTACACATCATCTCCGTCCCCCGATACACATCATGTGGGGATGTCTACATCAACCCACCAATCCGGTACACATCTATGGTAGCTGATCGTTGTGTATATGCGATGTCAAAGTCTTAAAATTTATAATGAGAATGATCGAACCTAGAAACTAACTATGATAATGATTTGAGGCAAGCGCACCTATCAAACAGTAGTATAGTTAAGGCAAGACCGGAATGTCAAACCCAAAGGAACTAAAAGTACTAATACTAACTTTCTTTTTATTATCTAGCCTAAAATAAAGGGAATTTGTTGTTTAATCTAAATTAACTAATTATTAAACTAAAGACTCTAAGACAAAGACAAATGAATTTGGGGAAAATACTTGTGGGAAAAGCCAATTGATAAAGACAATACCCAAGGAAGAATCCACCTAGACTTCACTTGTTATCTAACTCAACTGCATTTATTTATTCATTTGACTTGATCCGTAAGATTCCCTAATGTATATTAAACCCTCTCTCAAAGCGAATAACGTCTAACCCTAGGTTGATTAATTGAAATCTCTTTCTAATTAAAACCCCTAGAATTGCATTAACTCGATCTATGGAATCCCATATTAGGTTTCACCCTAATTCGGTAAAATCTCGTCACCCTATCTTTAGGCGCACGATCAAATTCGCTTAACTATGCTAGACGTACTCTTAGGTAGGGACTTTTGCTCCTCCACCTAAGTACATCAAACTTGAATCAATATCCCGGAAATATCAATACAAGAATTAAGAACACATAATTAAGAACAAGCCAAATATTTATCATATAGTTCAGCAAACGATAACAAGTTTCATCTTAGGTTTCATCCCCCTCAGGTATCTGAGGGTTTAGTTCATAAAAATAAAAGAAAACATCTCAGAAGAAAAGATAAAACAAAACATAAGAAATCCCTAAAACCCCCTGAAGGAATTGAAGGAGAGATCCTCCGTCTTGAGTATGATTCCAGCTTCTTGAGATGGATCAACTGGCTATCTTCAAGTAAACCTCCAGAAATATGCCTCATTTGGCCTAGCAAGACGCCCCTTGACAACAGCCTTGGGATCCCCCTTTTTAGGTCATACTTAGGGTGTTTATATAGGCTTTGGAATGTGTTTCTTTTCCCCTAAGCATCCTAATCCGAGTGAAATTTCTCTTTGTCACGGCAGGGGCACGGCCATGGTACACGCCCGTGTAAATCGTGGGCAGGCCGTGTAGAGTCCGTTGATGAGGCACGACCGTGTGGTCTTGGGCCCAAGCCGTGTCAATTTTGTGATGTGGCCCATTTGGCCCGTTTTAAGCCCGTTTCTTATTCTTTTCATCCTCCGGTGCTTCCCTGAGTATAAAACATGAAAACAAAGGATTAAGAGCACCAAATGACATAAAATAAGGGATAATTCATCCAAAAGCACGTTAAATATGGGCTTAAAATATGTTACTTTTACGGTTTATCAAATACCCCCACACTTAAGCTTTTGCTTATCCTCAAGCAAAATTCTCAACTCATAATTAAAACAAACTTCCCTCAATTCATAATATTTATCAATAGTGTTTCATCATTGTAACATCCCGGTTTTGGGCCTAGTCAGAATAGTGGTGTTAGACCACAAAGTTGAGGGTTATAAATGAGTTTTTGAGGTTTATGCCTTGTATGCATGCTAGTGTGAAAGTTTCATGAAACAATTTTGTGAAATTGTGGTTGAATTGTCCAAAAGGACTAAATTGCAAAAGTTGCAAAATGTGTGTTTCTAGAAGCTATATGTGTGAAATAGCTTCAGATTATTAATTAGAGGTCCTTAAATAGCAATTTATCCAAATTCTAATTTTTGGACCAAATTGGGCATGAATGGGTTAAAATTTAAAATTTATCAAAAAGGGCATTTTGGTCATTTATCAAATAAGTGATTAAAATAGGAGAAAAGATGACAAAATTCATTCATCTTCTTCTCCAAGGCTGCCGAAAATTCCAAAGAGCCATTGTTAGGGTTCTTCAAATTTTCAAGCTTGCTAGTAAGTGCAACTAGCCTCGTTTTTGATATTCTTTGTATTTTTGAAGTTCCGGTAGCATGAGTAAGCTATTTTTAGCTATTTGATGAGCTATGAAGGATGTTCAAAAATGTGGTCATGTATTTTATGCATGTATTTTGTTGTTTTATGGAAGATTATGAAAGCTTGATGTAGTAGAAACATCTTTTGTTAAGTGATTTTCCATGAAAATGCATGTAGGGACTTGATTGTGAAAATCTTAAGTTTGGTCATACATGTGTGTTTTAGTGAGAATTGATGATAGCTTTAGTTGAATAAGTGGTTCGGCTAAGCATGAAAGACTAGAAAGTTGAATAAAAATCACTTTACGAGCCTTTGGGGCTAAAGTGTAAATATGAGAAAGTTTAGGGAAAAATAGTAATTTTGCTAAAGTATGAGATGTGGGTCAATTTAGTCAATGCATGTATTGAATAAGCTGATTTATTCATTATAGATCAAGAAATACGAAGCCCGGATCGAAACTGAGGCAAAAGCAAGGTGGTGGACTAAATTGCACGTTTCTATACTTTTGAGTATCGAGGTAAGTGTATGCATAAACAATGCATTCATACTTACAAATTGTTAATGCTAGATAGTGTATAGCATGGTTGAGAATGATTGAGAACCTATGTGGTTCAAGTGAAATGGATGGATGAATGATTAAGTAAGTAGATTTGTGAATGTGTTGTGATAATGCTAGATGGCAGGCTAAGTGCGATACCATCCTAATGCATATTGACGATGAGCTGGCTATGTGCGATGCTATCATTAGGTATATCGTTTAGTGGGCTAAGTGAGAAACCCCTATGATTACCTTTGTGGTAGGCTAAGTGCGATACCACCTTATTAATTGACTATGGTGTGCTTAGTGCAGAACCACCGAGAGATTTGCTGTGTGGATGTGATAGTGAGTAGATTAGCTGTGTGGATTAGCTGTGTGGACTAGCTGTGTGGATTAGCTGTGTGGATGTATTATCGAGAATAATGATGTGTTGTATATTGTGTAAATGTGATATTGAATGCAGGGGTGTATGTCAATAGTTATGAGTAAGTGGCTCATGGTGTGTTGGAAATGTGGTAAGGGATAGAAAGAGTAAGCATAGTTGTGAATTACTTATGTTAGTATAATGCTAATTGTTGCTTAGCTGATACTATGTTGCTTAATCGTTTATGTGTAAACTTACTAAGCTCAAAGCTTACTCTCTTTCTTTTCCCTTGTCTTATAGAGTAAAAATGTTGAATCGAGATACGAGGATCATTTGGAAGATCGCCCACACTATTAGCACACTCTGGTACATTAGACTCAATGTTTTGTATATGGCATGTATAGGGGCTAGACAAATTAGTGAATTTTTGGTGTAAATGGCTAAGGTGTGTTGGCCTTTAGATGGATAGTGTATTTTGTATAATGCCATGGTTGTTGGCTATTACATTATATGAAAGAAAGATGTAGTTTTCTATGTGAGATTGCACTTCAATTTGAGTTTATTATGGATGTGTTGTATGAGTGCATGTTGTGTAAGCTATAAGGGTGAGAAGAGCTTAGCAAATAGCTTTGTTCTTGGCCATGTGGATAGACACACGGGCGTGTGTCTAGGCCATGTGTGACCCACGGTCAGCCCACGGGCGTGTGCTTTGGCCGTGCGTCCCCTGCATGTTAATATTTTAAGTCAGAATAGACCACAGACTAGTCACACGGGCATGTGCCTAGGGCGTATGGGATTAATTAGTGTTGGCCACGGGCTAGCCACACGGGCGTGTGTCTAGACTCTAGGCCGTGTTAAGGTGGTCAGTGTGCACCACGTGTGGTAAGCACGGGCATGTGCCTTGGCCGTGGGACATTGGCAGAATGCTGGGGTTTTAGGCACGGTTTGGGGACATGGGCGTGTGTGTCCATGCACGGACGTGTCTAATCTTTCACGGGCGTGTGAGATCTGTATAAAAGAGAAAAATTTTAAGATTGGAAAAAGTTCCAGTTTAGTCTCGAGAGCCCTCGTGTGTATGAGTGAGGCCTCGTAAGTTGAGAATGAGGTTGTTGAGATGACTTCAAAGAGTAGTTATGACGAGCCTAAGTGGCGATCAAGTGGTTTGAGTTCGGTAACCCCTCGGGCCAGGCTCCAGCGTAGAACCCGGGTAAGGGGTGTTACAATCATAATTCAAAGATAATTTATACATGGATGATTCAACTCAAAGAGTCCTAAAGATTCAAACAATCTAAGTCATACCTTTGTAGCACAAAACCTAGGTGTTTCCCCTCATCTAAATAGTTACCTCTGATTCAAAATCGACAAGGATTGACATCCTCACTAAAGATTCACTCAAATCACTCGAGGTGTTTAAGGTTCAAGAAAAAGCACTCAAAAGTCAAACATGAAGAGTTAATCCCATAGGCTTGCATGAAAAGCAAATCTCCACCACTATAATATGAGATGATACACAAATCAAAAGGTCTTTAAGAAGGTTTTAACGGGGCTTGGGTTAAAGGTGTGGATAAAGGCTGAATTAGAAGGTTAGAATCGAGATTGAATTGACAAATTACCTAACTAGAAACAATGAACTAAATATAAATAATTACATCAATTGAAAACTTGTAATAATAATACCACTACTAATACGAGCTTCTGTTTCAACAATTGGAATTTAGATGTATAAGCTCACTTGATCACAGAACTAATAATGAATATACTTTGATTTGATATTTTTTGTTTTTTTTGAATAATTCACAAATAATAAATGATGAATTTACTATCGAAATAATTAGGCAATCGATCAAATCAAATCTCGATATAAGGGTAGTCAAAAGGAATGGTGATAACGAAACGAAGGGTTTTGGGTTAATATTAGCGGTTGAGTCAATAAAAGGGTTGTTAGGATTAAACAGGTTCACTAGGGGTTAATTGTGAAGGTAGGCTTTTAGTGGAGTAAGTGGGTTAAATCCTAGGTGCCTTCATCATCTCTGTATATCAAATCAAAGGTGTGGTCTCGGCATGTATAATCGATGCAAGTTCTAGAATAACAAATCAATGTTGACACACTCATAATCAATAAGGTGAGCAAGAAAAAGAATATATGCTCTATAAGGCTCAAAATCGCACAAAAATTATGGGTATTTTGATGTCATTCTTGTAAATTTTAAACTCCAAAGTATTATTCAAATTCAGGTAGACAACCTAGAAAAATTTTTAATTTTGAAAAATAGACTTATCATGCTTGATTCTCTAGTATCTTAAAGTATAAATCATCAATGCACAATTATCAATGACTTAATCCAAAACACATTAACAAAAATCATAAATCAAAGGAAATTTCATTCTAATAATAATATGAGAAACTTACTTTAAGACAAGGCATAATTCAGGATTTGAGAATAATTCAAAAAGTTTGGCACTTTTAAGATTCACCTCCCCACACTTAAGATGTACATTGTCCTCAATGTACAAAGATAGATAGGAATTCATAAGATCAAAAGATAGGGAGAGATTAAACTTCCTGAATTTTGGATGGATTCCTTGAAGGATGCGGAAAATATGTTGGAGGGGTCGTCCTTGATGGTGGTGTGGCTATGGTCGTGGTCGTGGTGGCTGCCCATTATTGCTGCGCTAGATGAAGAAATTGGGTAGCTCGTGGAGAATTACCCAGGATATAATAATAATTTAAACTATACTAATTATATAATTAAAGAAAAGCAAGCTAAAGTGAAAGAAAATAAAAAGTGAAATAAAATTAAAATAAAATTAAAAGAAAAGATTAATGGACCGAAGACTCCTTATTGTTGGGTGGTTCGTGGGGTGGGCGTGATTTCTAAGGCTGCGGTGGTGCTGGTGGTCATGGTCGAGGTGTGATTCCCTAGCAGCCTGTAGAACCTAAAACCAAGAAACTAAAATAGAAGAAACTAAATTAAGCATAAGAAAGTCAAAGAGAAGGAAAATAAAGGAGAAGAGTAAAGAAGAAGCAGAATTAAATGGTCTCAAAGACCCTTGGCTTGTCGAATATATGAAGCGACCGGCATGAACTTATGTAGATCGGTCTCCCACAGGGAGACTGTGCGTGGATCCTTCCGCCTCTTCGACATAGATGTGGTGTGGCTCGATGGTTGGGGAAAATATTAGAGAAGGAAAGTAGGGAGAGGTCTGAGAGAGAAAAGGAAAGGAAAATGGGATGGAAGAGATGGGGGGTGGGTGTTTTAAATAGAAATTTCAAGTCTGGTACGTTCCCACGCCCGTGTACCATGGGCGTGTTGAGTCACGCGGCCGCATCGTACGGCCGTGTTATGCTTCGTTCGTTTCTCCCACGCCCATGTTCAAGTCGCCACGCCTATGTTTAATGAAACAGTGTCGACCACGGTCTCCTACCACGGGCGTGCCTCCTCCCGTGTGGATTTCTCGGTGTCGGCCACGGCCATGTTGCACGGCCGTGGCGGGGTAGTTGGGTCCGTGACTCAAAGATACGATCTGTCTCCGACTCATCGATCTCTCGCCATGTCGAGACGGAGATTCGGTGCATCCACACGGCCACGGCCACGGCCGTGTGTAAGGCCGTGTGGTATGGAAATTGGCCTTGGTTAGTTTATAGTTAGTTGCTACAAAGGAGAATTAAGAGTGAAAATAAAATAAAATAAAATAGAAAGAGTAATAGAGTTAGTGCTCAGGTTGCCTCCCGAGAAGTGCTCGTTTAAAGTCTTAAGCTAGACTTACCTCTCATTCGCCCAATCATGGTGGTTTGAAAAGTAGAACATCCTTCCTCATGCTATCTGTCTTATTATCAGTGTATAATTCAAGTCGAGTAGCGTTTATTCTAAAAGTGCCAAATATAGGATTACTTACCTCGACTGTTCCGTATGGGAAAACATTGATTACCTTAAAAGGGATTTCTTTGTTTGTATTAGGGTCAGGAGGAGATATTCGAGGGTCTGCTTTATCTATCAATACCTGATCTCCAATTTTGAACTTGTCTTCTTCGTAGAGTAGCTTTGGTTCAGCTTCATATATCACTAATTTTTCCTCGAAATGCGTCTTCCACTCGTCTAGATCATCGATCTGAATCCTTCGTTCCTCAAGATTTATTTCTTTGTTGGCACGGGGTATAGGATCGGGTTCAGTTGTGTTCTTTTGTGGTGCTTCCTAAAAAGAAGGGTTAACCGAATGGTTATCCATAGAATTTATTTTCTCACCTTGATTACTCAAAGTTCTAGCCGAATCGAGAGCTTGGAGTGTGACTGTCTCATTACCTACACCAAGTATGATTTCTCCTGCATCAATATCAATTTTAGCTCTGGCAGTTGCTAAAAATGGTCTTCCTAAGATTAAGGGGATACTATTGTCCTCATCCATGTCTAATACGACAAAGTCTACTGGGAATACGAATTTTTCAACTTTTACGAGTACATCTTCAATTATACCCCTAGGAATTCTAACAGTTTTATCAGCTAATTGAATGCTCATCCTAGTTTGTTTGGGTTTCCCTAGACCTAGTTGTTTAAACATTTTATAAGGCATGACATTTATGCTTGCCCCTAAATCAGCTAACGCATTATCAATAGATAAACTACCAATTAAGCATGGAATTATAAAACTCTCTGGATCTTTTAATTTCCGTGGTAGTCTATTTTGCAATACTGCCGAGCACATTGTGTTTAGTTCCACATGTGATGTAACACCCCAAACCCGGACAGGACACCACGTCCGAATCTGGTATGCTACGGGGAAAACGTTTTTGAGAGATAAGATTTTTTTTTCTTTTAGAAGTGGGGTGAAAACATAGTGTATTTGAGGAAAATTTGAGTTGGCCTGTTTGATTAGATTTTGAAAACTTGTCCGAAGTATATAGTTAAAAACGAGTTGATTTCATTTAGCATTTCCAATAGTTTCTTAGTGCTATTTTGAAACCTTTCTGACTCAGTCGAATATCGAGTTTGGTTTGAAAATCACTTGAGTTTACTTTATAGCAAAACATAGTGAGATACCCGATGGTATGTTTTAAAACACATTGCGTTATAGTTTTGAAAACATTATCTTACCAAATTTTAGTAAAATTTCATACCAAGTTATTTGTTAAGCAGGTTGAGAATCTAATTTAAGCATAACCATCATAAAACATAATTTAAAGGCCTTTTACAAATCCAAATTAAATCTCAAATAAAAATAAATAAGCTAAAGTACCCAAAGTGAATAGTCCGAGCAAGACTTTTATTAAAGCATGGCATGTGCACCCCGAGTCCACCCTACTCCATGTCCGCGTCTACGGGTCACCTGAAATGTCAAAGGAGAGGGTGAGTCGAATGACTCAGTGCATAAATCCCGCTCCCGATGAAACAACATGCTAACACACATCATACATAGCAACATAATTAATGCAACCCGATCCTAACCATCCGTATCTCCTTTTCTACCCCGTGTGGTACCAAACCACTGGTGGTGCCAAACCACTGGTGACATATAGTCACAATGTGTTACCAAAACACTGGTGTCCCAAAGACACAAATGTGCTACCAAAGCACCGTGACCGTAGTCACAAATCAATTGATGGGGCCAACCCATCGTGTGATACCCAATCACTAGCGAGACGATCCCATATCTCATGTGGGGCCAACCCACGGTGGTGTTAACCACAGGGACAAGTCGCAATGAGGTGCCCAACCTCTGGTGTCCCAAAGACACAAATGTGCTACCAAAGCACTGGTGACCGTAGTCACAATAATCGAATGATGGGGCCAACCCATCGTGTGATACCCAATCACTAGCGCAGACGATCCCATATCTCAAAGTGGGGCCAACCCACGGTGGTGTTAACCACGGGGACAAGTCGCAATGAGGTGCCCAACCTCCGTGTCCCAAAGACACAAATGTGCTACCAAAGCACCGGTGACCCAAAGTCACAAAGTGTGTTACCAAAACACCGGTGCTCGTCAAAGACAAAATATCACTGCGCTCCTCCTCTCATATCACCCATCAACATACCAACTCATGTGATCATGCGTATCATACAAGTCATGCATATCATGCCAACATGTCTAGCATTACATCTCATAGCATACATAACATAGATCATAATACCCAAGGTATCCATAATAGAACTTGTACAAATTAGACTTACCCGATACGTACACATACCCCGTTTGGGTATCCAATAATCCATCATAATTGTCATGATCTTAATAGGCAAACAGGTTTAATAACAATATTACTAAGTATAGTGTGTTAGTTTACACACTGCTAACACGAAAGCCTTAGCTCCAAAGAACCTGGTCTAAATCCTCGATTACTCTGCTCCTATAATCGGCCAAACATAGGTTAGCCATCTATACCATTCGGCGATATCGGATAACACAAGAGGGTTAACACTTAAACCCTTACCTTGCAGCGATGGTTTGGTTTCCTACCAAACTCGAACCAACAATGGTTCCCTTTACCAATCGCCACCCTCTAACAAATGACAACGGTTAATCCTTTAATAACTTGACTTAATGAAAACTAAAAGAATATACTAAAAGAACTCGTTCTTACCACCACTTACCAACAAATTAACGAAAGAGAAGGCTTCTCTTGATTGTATCCCAAAATCCAAATGTCCTATAATAAAATCGATTAAACACAAGAGATTAACACCCTTCACCCAATGCCGAAATCGGCCCTTAATCAAACCCAAATCGATAGAAGACAAGGGAGAGGAGGAATGGCCATTCGGCCAAGCACTTACCCAACACCAACCAATATTCGGCCAACAACCACCAGGAGAGGGGATAGATTCGGTCAACACTAGCAATGGGAAAAAAGAGAACAGGAGAGTACTTACGGTTCTTAGAAAAGGAAGAAGTGAAGAAAATGTTTTAGGAACTAACTTTCGGCTAACAAGGTGCTAATAGGAGAAAGAAGATATGAGAACACTAGGGTAATGGTTTCGGCTCAACACACATGAAAAGAAAGAAGAAAGAATGGGAAGGAGCATTCGGCTAGCAAAGAAAGTTAGGAGAAAAACAAGCAAATTTCGGCAAGTTCTTGAGAGGTTTGGTCTTTCGGTTTCAAGATGAAAAATGGAAGAACTCTCTCTTGAAATTTCGGCAAAGGTAATTGAGAAGAAGAGAAGTGGATGGAATGAAGGTAGTTTCGGTTTGTCAACGAAAGAAGATGAAGATGTGCTTTTGGTGAATTGAGTTTCTGGCTAGCAAGAGAAGAAATGGAAAAGAATGGTTTGGAGAGATGGAGTTTCGACACAAGGTTTCAAAAGAGAAGAAAATGGAGATGGGATGCTAGGTTCGGCTTGTCAAAGGATATTGAGAGAAAACAATAGTCAAATTCGGCAATAAGACTACTTGGACGTTCGGTTCCAAAAAAACAAAGAAACCGAGGCAAGACTCTTTAGAATTTTCTTTGGCTTAGGCTAAAGACAAAAAGAAGAAGTTTGCTCATAAACTTTTGACCGAAACACCAAAATGCCAAAAATGAAATTCGCACACCCTTCCTACTCACTTACCACAACCGCCAAACACTCCCCAAGCTCCCCAAGTTTCCCAACACCTCCAACACACCCTAAAAATTCGGCCATAATCCCCATTCACTCACAACCACACACTTAAACCACCTTGACCAAGTCTTCCTCCTAAACTCACTCTCCACTCTCCATTTGAATGTGTAGACTAAGTCCAAGGTAGAATTTGAACTACATACAACCTCTTCCTTCCATGCCGTCAAAAAAAAAGTGCAAAAGTGGCCACTCCGCAGCTTGAACACAAGACCTCTCCCCTGCAGGATGACGCCACACTCAAGCCCCCAAGTGACGCATGCCTTGCCACTCCACTAGCTTTTCTTTTGTGCTCAAGAACACCAAATAATATTCATATACCCCAGCTTCATCAACTCCTCTTACTTAAGCCTAAAAACAAAAAGTTTCCCACCTACTCAGACATACCCCTAGTCTACAATTAAGCCCCTAAGACACCAAAATAGCAACATAGCAAGCCAACACATGCAAAACATGCCATAATAAAAATAGCCCCTAACCCGGGATATTACATGTGATGCCTCGTCTATCCTTCGCTTTTTCGCCAACAGCTCTTTTAAAAATTTTCTAGAATCTGGCATCTGTGAAAGAGCTTCAAGTAACAGTAAGTTAATATGTAATTTCTTTAAAAGTTTAAGAAACTTACTGAACTGATCCTCTGTGTCGTCTCTTCTTAATGCTTCGGGATATGGTATGCGAGGTTGGTAGTCTTTAATTACCGGTTTTGGCTTATTATTACTTACCTCAACCTTACCTTCTCCGACCACATTCTCTTGCCTTGAATTGGGCTCGTCTAACCCTTCACTTTCTTGAGCTGTTATGGCTTGGATTTGCTCCTTTGGGTTAGTCTCGGTGTTGCTCGTTAGTCTTCCCTGTGGTCTCTCAGGGATCTGCTTAGCAAGTTGCCCGATTTGATCCTTGAGCTCCTGTGTCGATTTTTCAAGTTGATGTTTAAAGGATGTCTCTGTATTCTGAAAACGTGTTTCTATGGCTGCCATGAATTTTGTTAGCATCTCCTCGAGGTTTGGCTTCTTTTCCTGTGGGTAGGGCTGTTGTTGGAAATTTTGGGATGGTTGTTGCCTTTGATTCCCTTGACCACTCCATGAGAAATTGGGATGGTTCTTCCAACCTGGATTGAAAGTATTACTATAAGGGTTATTGTTAGATCGGAAATTGTTACCCATATAGTTCATTTGTTTGCTCTCCATGCCCTGTCCATAGGGTGGGTACTCAGGATTCGCCACGCCTCCACTTGTGTCGCACTGCATAACTGGCTGTACCTGCGAGGAACCATACACACCATCAAATTTTTTATGTAACATCTCTACCTGATTTGATAGCATGGTTACTGTGTCAAGGTTATAAACTCCGGCTTCTTTTGTTGGCCTTGTCCTTATGACTTGCCACTGATAGTTATTCAGTGACATCTCTTCTATAAATTCGTAGCCTGCTTCAAGAGTTTTGTTATTCAGAGTTCCGCCGGCGACTGAATCGATTAATTGCCTTGTTGAAGGGTTAACACCATTGTAAAAAGTTTGGACCTGTAGCCACAAGGGTAATCCATGATGTGGACACCTTCTCAGCAAATCTTTGTATCTTTCCCATGCGTCGTAAAGTGTCTCTAAATCCATCTGCACAAAAGAAGAGATATCATTCCTTAACTTGGCCGTTTTGGCCGGCGGAAAATATTTTAATAAAAAATTTTCGGTCATTTGATCCCATGTAGTGATTGACCCTCGTGGAAGAGAATGCAACCACTGTTTGGCTTTATTCCTCAGAGAGAAGGGAAATAATCGAAGACGGATGGCATCGTCAGTAACGCCATTTATCTTGAAAGTATCGCAAAATTCTAGGAAATTTTCCAAGTGATTATTTGGATCTTCATCCTGCAAACTATCAAACTGAACAAATTGCTGTATCATCTGAATTGTGTTAGGTTTCAGTTCAAAATTATTTGCAGCAATAGCAGGTCTAACAATACTTGACTCAGTTCCTGTTAAACTAGGTTTAACATAATCATACATAATTCTAGGAGCATTATTTTCTACCATCTCTAGAGGTAGTGGGTTATTTTCAGCCATCCCTTTAGTAGGATTGGTTTCGCCTTCTTGCTCTTCTTCTATGTAGTTTAAGCTTCGCCTTATTTCTCCGCGATTTCTACAAACTGTTCTTTTAATATCACTGTCGTAAAGTAGGGGTCCTGTCGGGTTCCTTCTAGTCATAAACTAGAGGTACCTGAAAGGAGAAAATAATAAAAGAAGAAAATTTAGCAAAGTTAAAATAAAATAGGAAATAAAAGTAAATTGCAAAATAAAAAAAAGGCTAAAGTAATAAAAATTGAGCTTTCTTAATATTTTAGATTCCCGGTAACGGCGCCAAAAACTTGATCGTTGTGTTTAGGCGATGTCAAAGTCTTAAAATTTATAATGAGAATGAACGAACCTGGAAACTAACTATGACAACGATTTGAGGCAAGTGCACCTATCGAACAGTAGTATAGTTAAGGCAAGACCAGAATGTCGAACCCAAAGGAACTAAAAGTACTAATACTAACTTTCTTTTTATTATCTAGCCTAAAATAAAGGGAATTTGTTGTTTAATCTAAATTAACTAATTATTAAACTAAAGACTCTAAGAAAAAGAAGAATGAATTTGGGGAAAATACTTGTGGGAAAAGCCAATTGATAAAGACAATACCCAAGGAAGAATCCACCTAGACTTCACTTGTTATCTAACTCGAACTGCATTTATTTATTCATTTGACTTGATCCGTAAGATTCCCTAATGTATATTAAACCCTCTCTCGGCGAATAATGTCTAACCCTAGGTTGATTAATTGAAATCTTTTCTAATTAAAACCCCTAGAATTGCATTAACTCGATCTATGTAATCCCATATTAGGTTTCACCTTAATCCGGCAAAATCTCGTCACCCTATCTCTAGGCGCGCGATCAAATCCGCTTAACTATGCTAGATCTACTCTTAGGCGGGGACTTTATCTCCTCCACCTAAGCACATCAAACTTGAATCAATATCCCTAAATATCAACACAAGAATTGAGAACACATAATTAAGAACAAGTCAAATATTTATCATATAGTTCAAATAAACGATAACAAGATTCATCTTGGTTTCATCCCCTCGTATCCGAGGGTTTAGTTCATAACAATAAAAGAAAACATCTCAGAAGAAAAGATAAAACAAAACATAAGAAATCCCTAAAACCCCCTGAAGGAATTGAAGGAGAGATCCTCCGTCTTGAGTATGATTCCGGCTTCTTGAGATGGATCAACTGGCTATCTTCAAGTAAACCTCCACAAATATGCCTCATTTGGCCTAGCAAGATGCCCCTTGACAACAGCCTTGGGCTCCCCCTTTTTAGGTCATACTTAGGGTGTTTATATAGGCTTTGGAATGTGTTTCTTGGCCCCTAAGTATCCTAATCCGAGTGAAATTTTTTCTTTGTCACGGCAGGGGCATGGCCATGGCACATGCCCGTGTAAATCGTGGCAGGCCGTGTGGAGTCCGTTGATGAGGCACGGCCGTGTGGTCTTGGGCCCAGGCCGTGTCGATTTCGTGATGTGACCCATTTGGCCCGTTTTAAGCCCGTTTCTTGTTCTTTTCATCCTCCAGTGCTTCCCTAAGTATAAAACATGAAAATAAAGGATTAAGAGCACCAAATGACATAAAATAAGGGATAATTCATCTAAAATCATGCTAAATGTGGGCTTAAAATATGTTACTTTTATGGTTTATCAGTAGCCCATTTACGGTACTACCTACGTTGCAGCAAAGCTGCTAATGGGCTTAAAAGCCATCGGTGGATCCACGGTCGTCAAGCAACCATGCGATCCTCATATACTTCTTCCGTTCCATAATTCCCACCCATATGCGACCTAGACAGTATATCATATGAATGCAGCATGTAACATCCACAAATCCTAAGTTTAACACATAGGGGTATTTTAGTCTTTTTCGCCCTTAGGGGCATTTTGGTCATTTTTAAGTATTATGGATTTAGTACTTACCTGGGTTCGTTGACAAATCCCCGTTGGCCAAAGTGAACAGGTACTATGCACCAGGTAGGACTCCAGAGAAGAGGAGGTGGGTCATTGAGACCGCTTAAGTACCAAGCTCTCCCTAGATCCAATCCTAGACATGCATATACCCATTACCACACTTCAACGTTGTGACTTGTCCACGGTTGCAATTTAGTTTTTAAGTTTTATGAAAGTTTAGCAGTTATCAAGTACTAAGCCCAATCCATATACAAAGCCCATTCTCAATCATATCGCCCATTAGGCCCAAATCGCAATCGTATGGCCCATTAGGCCCAAATCGCTACCATGCGGCCCATTAAGCCCAAATCCAATTCAAATTATGAAATAAGAATGACTAACTCAATTCATATAACCAAATCAATTAATTTCACAAAACTTAGCCTCAGGTCCCACCGGCCTATTAAGCCACTTTCGACTTTTCAGCTTTCCGGCATTGCCGATATCATGTGTGTGTAGTGTTTGTACACACCTGGTAATAACGCGTGCTGCAATTTCCTCTTAGTCACAAACCTATATTCGATATTACTTAACAATTAATCACAGGCTAAATACAAACTTTATCAAAAATCGAAGCCTCACCGTAACCTTACCGTGTGCGACAAGCCTTAATAGCTCCTTTCTTTAACATCAACCGCGATTAGACCCTAGATCTGTACCAACTTAATCATTAGAGCCTAAGTAATAGATGACTTGCATCCAACACAAGTCACCCTCACAACATATATGACCATTCGGCCAACCCTTAAACCGAAGTAAAGAACACTTACCCCAAAACCCGAGACGCAACAAGAGTGAAATGGTAACGACCTTATAGGGAAGAGATCGATGCTAAATCCCAAGAATCAATCGGCCAAAGCTGAAGAAAAAGCACAGAGAAGATTCGGTCAAGGTGTATTCGGCCTAAAAATCGGAGTGGTGCAAAGGGATATTCGGCACCTAAATGCAAGGTAAAAGGAGGAAGATAAAATCGCAAAAATCAAAGAAGAACCTTGAGGGAGAATAGAGGCTATTCGGTTTGCCAAGGAAGAAGAGAAGAGTCGGCTCAGAAGCAAGAATAAAGGTTTAAAGGGTAGGAGAAGAGTGAAGAATCGGCAACAACGCAAGGTATTTTCGGTTATGGAAAAATAAGGTTTCGGCAAGGAAAAGAAAAAGAATGGAAAATTCGGCATTACCTAAGACCCCAGATTCGACACACACACATTTATATAGCCTATAGTCGAAAATTAGCCACCCCTAAAGTCCAATTCGGCACCACTTCATCCACTACTCATCTCCTAATTTTTCTCCATGATATCTCCTTTATCCTTCTCCTAAATTCCCTCCACTGATCACTTCTCCTTAGAGTCCCTCTACACGCCACTTCCAACCTTCTAGAAGCCTAAAATTAAACTCCAAAATAAAACTAAGCTAGCAGTTGAACCTCAGACCTCCCTGCATGCATATGTCGCCACCTCCTTACACCCTAGTGGCGTCACATAGCCACTTCACCACAGGCTTCTTTGTGCCATTTTTATCTTATTTTTATTTAAAATCCCACTACCCACAAGCCTGATTCCTTAATTAATTAAATTAAAAATCTTCCACCACAAAACTCGAACCTGGAACTTCTCCAACACACCTAGACACTCCAAATTCATTAAACCCTTAAAGCCATCATGTCATTCGTCATTTTCTTGCTCACTTAAAAATTTTATAAGACCCAAAGCCCAAAGCCCAATTCATCTAGGCCAAAAATTCGGGGCGTTACATTAGTAGAATTGTAATTCCCAGAAAATAGAATTTATTCTTAGAAAATAAATTCTCACTAGTTTTTGGCAGAATAACAATATTTGAAACTTCTGTTATCTGTTGTTTAAATAGCTCTACCAGTTCCATCTATTTATAAAGAGAGATAGGAGACGTAACACCCCAAACCCGACCGAGTAGGTTCGACCCGAATCTAGCGAGCTATATTAGCCACCGAAGTGACTCTCCGTTAACTCCTAACCTAACCTCCAATACACCACTAACTTACAACAAATAATGTGTTAAGTTACAACACAACAGCGGAATACTATCAAACATATAAAGTAAAACATGGAAGTTATTTTTAAGGTTCGCACAACAACTAAGGTTCACATATGACACACATCATAGGTTCGCCTAACAAAATATCATATGTGTTTGTAGTATCGCATAAAAGCATGGGTTCACACATAGGTTCGCATATTAGAGTAACACACATTGTTCACATAAAAACACAAGGCATGAGCTCGCATAATAATACGATTTTGCAAGGTAACTATAGTTCGCATACTTCCTAGTTCCCACCTATAATACTAAGTTCACATGAAACACAGACTAAGCAAAATAAGAAGTCATTCACACAAGGGTCATTCATGCAAGGGTTTGTATACTTGTATTGGGTTTGCTAAATTGTAAGATATTCCTGCAAAGGTTTTGCATACATGTTAGGGGTCACAAACATACAAGGGTCGCAGAAAATATTACTTCGCAATAAAACTGGTACGCATGTGATATTAATACATACTATGAAAAAGTTTAAAGAAAACCACATGGTACACATACAAGGAGAAATAAAGAAACATCAAACTTTATTCATGCTGATAAGAAATATATATAACAAAGGTTTTACTTAAGGTTCGCCGAATGAAAATAAACTTAAACTTTCAAAGAAATTGTTTCAATAACATAATTAAATTATAATAAGTATAAACCCGCATAAATATAAACCCCATCGCCTAATTCCCAGGTCCGCCAATATCTGCTCAGAGATGTGCCTTGCCAAGTCATCTACCTCGCCACTGTTATCTACGACCTACTTACTTGCTAACTCAGTGAATAATCATGAATCAACAAAGTATGCTTAAAATACAGAGTTTAAAATAGAAAGAAGACTTAGTCTGAAGATCCTATTGCGTGGTGGGTTAGTGGTGGAGGTGCGAGACCCAGTTCGTAGATCATGCTTGTCATAAAACATATAAGTTTGAAAACAATCTCACATTTACTTACTGAAAATCATACTTAAAAACTTAGCTTGTTCTTGTTTTGAAAACAAATCTTATATAGCATGAAACATGCTCACATACTTGTCTTATCAAAATGGCTGAAGAACATAAAACATTTTCTCACCCTTGTCTTAGCACACTTATCTTATCAGAATATTTTGGAAATGAGGATCTTTTAATAATACCTCAGAATGAATCAAAGAGTCCTTAACATGTCCCATAAGTGTAGCATAAAGCTAAACACTCTCCTGTACGCCAACATGTCCCATTGAATGGAGCATAACTCGATATTCCCTTATCCCTCCACATGTCCCAAGGCCTCAACGCCCAATTCACAGAAATTATAGGTGAGTACTCACAATCTTTTGGTATACCAAAATATCCAACATAAGGGCTCGCAAAGAAGCACACACAGAAACTTATCACATAGAGCTCGCATAACATAGCTTATAAAACTTTACTTTTAAAAACATACTTTAAAACATAGGCTTGCATAGGAGCACGGATAAAACATGTCTTTAAAACATAGCTTGAAAACATAACTTGGAAACATGTTTTAAAACAGATTGTCAAAGCTTAAAAAACAAAGATTGTAGAAAAAGCTTACTCTTGGAACTTTAGTTTAAAAACAAGATTTTTGGAAAACATAACAATTCGCACACAAGTTACGAACTCTGAGCATTCATACTGAAAACGTGATAGTTTAGCACACTTATGACCATTCTTAACCACTCACCAAAAAGCTTGAGAATTTAAATGAGTTTAGCTTTAGCTTTATCCTTGCTAGTAGTTGGTTCGACTAGTTTGCAACATAGGCTTGCATAGGAGCACGGATAAAACATATCTTTAAAACATAACTTGAAAGCATAACTTGGAAACATGTTTTAAAACAGAGTGTCAGAGCTTAAAAAACAAAGATTGTAGAAAAATCTTTCTCTTGGAACTTTAGTTTAAAAACAAGATTTTTGGAAAACATAACAGTTCGCACACAAGTTACAAACTCTGAGCATTCATGTAACACCCCTAACCCGTATCCGTCGCCGGAACAGAGTTACGGGGCATTACTGGAACTTTTAGAACATTTACGGACATGTCATGTCAATCACTATTCATTAACCGATATCATTCGTAATGTCCCTTAAATGGACCCTCGAGGCCCAATACGAGCATTAGAATCAAGTCGGGACTTAATCGGAAACTCTAAGAATTTTTCGTGACATTTCAAAAAATTTTCAAGGTTCAGGGCTCACACGCCCGTGTGGTCCAAGGGACACGCCCATGTGACCATTAGACACGCCCGTGCCTCAGGCCGTGTCCGATTTAGGTTGCTCTCTGATTTGCTCCAGACGGACATGCCACACGCCCGTGTGCTAGGCCATGTGGTTAATTAATTCAATTCAAATTAGGTACAGGTTTCACACGGCCAAGACACACACCCGTGTTCAAGGCCGTGTCTCCCACACGGCTGAGACACACGCTCGTGTCTCTGCCCGTGTGCTAAATTTTGAGCAATCTGTTTTCTCAAATTTAAGGTGCAGGGGACACATGATCCAGACACACACCCGTGTGTCTGACCGTGTGGACAAAATAAAGTCATTTCCTAGCCTCATTTGTCACCCTAATTTACCATTTTCCTGCACCAAAACATACCAAGTACAATCCAACCATTCTAAGCATTCAAATAAGAAAATATCATCATTCAACATGGCCTATCATTGCATGCATACATGTTTACTATCCTACCTTGGTTCAATTCATGTGTTAAACATGATTTGATCAACTACTTAACATATACATATGGTTATCATAGCATAACATTACAAGTATATCAAAACAACCATTACTAGCCATTCCAATGGCTAGATTACAAGCATCATTTACATTTACATGCCAATATGGCCAACATATCCTATACATGCCATTACAACTGTAATTGATTTACCATATTGTACCGACATGGGCTGATGGATAGTATGAGTGATCTCCACCGAGCTTCCAATCCAACGAGCTTTCGATTTACTTTAAAACAGGGGAAAATAAAACGGAGTAAGCATAAAATGCTTAGTAAGTTCGTATAACATGGTACTTAACTTACCATTCATCCTAATTTGAGGTAACTATGTAAGGCATATTCACTTAATTTGACCTCAAGCCCTACACATATCCTCATTGCCCTTGTTAGTCATATATTCCATAATAACATCATAACATATATGGGCTCAACAACAATCAAGTTTCCATGCACATATGCTTTCTACCACATATATTCATTCAACATGTATAATTCATCTCACTATTACAAGTATAATTTCATAATAGTTCACTTCGAGTTCAGATCATTTCACATCAGAAATTCACTCATTTTACTCGGAATATCAAGGTCACATGAGTAGTGGTACATTCAAAGTGTACAAGTGTATAACCAAGGATGAACATTTTCATCGAATAACTTCCATGTACAAATATCATCTTTTCATACTTTTATACATCTCTTGTCATGTATCATCATTTTCTTGTATTTCATGTAATATTCTCTTCATATCATATTTCTGTATCATATATATATCATTTTATGTCAATTTGTCCTAAATTCATATTTGCCCTTGTCAGAACTTTGCCCGTTGAATTTATTTAAATTATCGATTGATACACAGGTAATACACTCGAGGCGTACAAATTAGGATCCGTCAATTCATATTCAATGGTACCCATAAGGTACTATTTCAGAGAGTACACTCTCAAGCCACACATGTATTCAACGGGATTACCAGTCTAGGCTAAATCTTTTTTTACGACATATGCTCTAAGGAGCTCGATTTGGATTACCCATACGGGCTAAATCCAATCCATAACATATGCTCGAGAGGACTTTTATCAGGATTACCCGTCCGGGCTAAATCCTTTTTATAATGAGGTTAATAGGATTACTTGTCTGAGCTAAATCCCGTCCGCAACAAATGCAGGACCTCATTCATTTTGAGAAATCACGTATCCATCGATTTTCCATTTATTCAACCGGGATTTAACATTTTCAAGCATTTTCTGGTATGTGATTATTTCATACATCTATAACATCCATATAATTCAAATACACACATTCCACATCCATTCAAGCATATAAGTAACATTTTCATCGTTTGACCTTTATCATCTATCGGGCATTATCATTTAAAATAGACATTTTTATTTACCGGGCTTGATCGGATATGTAATCATTTCACATATTTATGACATTTATACAATTTACATAAACACAATTAGTATAAGCATGTAAATAGACACAATTTAGTTACACGAACTTACCTCGACAATGTTCGTATAAGTAAAATCCACTAATCCGACATTTTCCTCTTTCCTCGTCCTAGCTCCGAATTTGGTCTATCCGAGTTTATACGAGTAAATTTAATATCAATTTATCATATTTCACATTCAAGTGGACTCAATTTTTACTCTAGGAAAAATTACTATTTTGCCCTAACTTTTCCATAAATTCCAATTTCGCCCCTAGGCTCGGAAAATGAAACTTGTGCAAATTACTCCCTATTCCAAGCCTAACCAAAGCCCCATTACAAAATTTATAGCACATGTATTCATAAAATTTCATAATTTTTTCCTTCAATTTCACAAGTTTACATTTTTGTCCCTAAATCTCGTTTTCATCAAAAATCACTTTGTAAAAGTTGTTTATCTATCAATAATCTTTCATTTTCTACCATAAATTTCCAATTTCCAGCATATACATCTATGACCCATTTTTCATACCTTGATAACTTTTCAAATTAATCCCCCAAATAGAGAGATTAAGCTATCCCGATTCCAAAAATATCAAAATTACTAAAAACGGGACAAGGAAACTTATCCAATTTGACCATGAAAGTTTCTTCTCTCTCTCCTAGGGTTTCCATGTTTTATTTTGGGGAAGAAGATGAGAAAATAAGATGATATCTATTTTATCATCTTTTAATTAATTAAAATTTTCACTTTCCAATTTAGTCCTTACCATTTTTCTATATTTTCATGGATGAGTCACCAAGAAAAATCTACATACTTTTCTTAATGGTCTAATTAGCATATAAGGACCTTAAGTTTTGAATTCCATAGCTATTTAATCCTTATAGCTACTAGAATTCAACTTTCGCATTTTATGCGATTTAGTCTTTCTCGTAATTAAGCACTCAATCGATAAAATTTTCGTACCAAAATTTTCACATGTCATATCTATCATAATACGTACCATATAATAAAATAAAAGTAAATTTTATTTTCAGCTCGGATTTGTGGCCCCAAAACCACTATTCTGATTTCACCAAAATTTAGGCTGTTACAATTTATACTAAAAACGTGATAGTTTAGCACACTTATGACCATTCTTAACCACTCACCAAAAAGCTTGAGAATTTAAATGAGTTTAGCTTTGGCTTTATCCTTGCTGGTAGTTGGTTCGAATAGTTTTCAACATACATAAACACACTCAAATTACTTAAACAGACAAAACTTACGAAATTCACACATGTAAGAAAACCTAGCTTTCTGGACAATCACCCCTATAAGGACAAAGGCTTACCTTTGTTGCTACGAACTTGGTTCATAATAGAGACTTGACAACAGAATATCGATGAGAGAATTCTGATGGATTAAGGGCTTATTTATAGGCAGTAAGTGACTTAGTGATCCAAGGATACCCTACTAGACTTAGGAACCCTAGTCAATTTAAAAGAAGGTTACTTGCACGGAAATTATTCCTAGATACACAATATCTTTATTTCCTAATTTGATTCTGACTTGACTTTGACTGGCAAACCCTAGTTCACAACTTGACTGGTGAACCCCCAGTTCGACAAACCAACTGGTGAACCCTAGTTTGCCAAACCAACTTGCAATAAATCTAGCGAACCCCTTAACACTTTTTTGGCGTATCTTATGCTTATTTGAAACAAACATCGCGAACTCTTTACTGATAATCTTTTGGCGAACTCCCCAGATCGTCGAAACACTAGCAAACCCTCACTTGCTAGGCCAAGACTTCCAGATCTGATCTTGGGATGTTACAACTTTGCCCCACTTAAAACATTTCTCCCTCAAAATGTTCACCTTCAAACAGTTAAGGGTACTATTTCTTCATTGCTTCTTTTGTTTCCCAGGTAGCTTTGCTTGTCTTATGGTATCGCCACAACACTTTGACTAAATGAATCTTTTTGTTTCTCAGGACTTTCACTTCGCGAGCAAAAATCTTCACTGGTTCTTCCTCATATGACAAATCAGGTCGCACTTCAATGTTGTTTGTTGACACCACATGGGATGGGTTTGCACGATACTTCCTCAGCATAGATACATGAAACACATCATGAATTCGATTAAGTTCACGAAGCAACTTGAGTTGATATGCTACAGGACTAATTCTTTCCACCATTTCATAAAGACCAATGAATCTTGGACTTAACTTTCCTTTATGCCCAAACCTTAGGACTTTCTTCTATGGCGATACCCTAAGAAACACATGCTCGCCCACTTGATACTCAATGTCTCGCTGTTTCAAGTCAGCATAGGACTTTTTTCTATTTGAAGCAAATTTTAACCTCTCTTATATCATTTTCACCTTGTCTTCAGTCTCGTGAAGTAACTTAGGTCCAATGATTTTCTTCTCATCCTACATAGGGGTGTTCGACACCTCATTCCATACAATTCTTTGAAGGGTGCCATTTGAAACCAACTTGGTAACTATTGTCATATGCGAACTCTACCAAAAGTAAATAACGTTCCCAGCTTCCTATGAACTTTAAAATACAGCTTCGCAGCATGTCTTCAAACACTTATATCACGCTATCAGATTGGCCATCTGTTTTAGGATGATAAGCAGTACTGAATTGAAGTTTCGAACCCAAAGCTTCTTGCAAACTCTTCCAAATCTCAACGTGAATTGAGGATCTCGAATGGGAGTAATGGAAACTGGCATGCCATGCAGTCTCACTATCTCAGCAACATAAATCTCTCTGAGCCTTTGCATAGAATGACTCGTGCGAATAGCTAAAAAGTGCGAACACTTTGTTAAGCTATTTACAATCACCTAAACTACATCCTTCTTGGTCGCAGTCACGAGCAATATTGTCACGAAATCCATGGTGATCCTTTCCCACTTCCATTCTGGAATCTTGAGTGGTTGAAAAATTCTTAAAGGATATTGATACTCTACTTTGACTTTCTGGATAATTAGACACTTCACCACAAATTCTGTAACAATTTGCTTCAAACCTGGCCACCAATAGAGTTCGTGGATGTCACGACATTGCATATGGACTGTTGTGGGCTTCACTGAGGATAACTTGTTGCAACTTCTTATCATTTGGCATACATAGTCTTCCATGGAAACATAGTATCCCTTCTCCATTTAGTGCCAAATCCCCTCACACTCCTTGCTCCACTTGGTGAACCCTTTTCGACAACTTTTCATTTGAGGCTTGCTTCTCCTTGATTTGTTGTGACAACATTGGTATCACTTGCAATTCCGCGAACAATCCCCCTGTAACACCCTGGTTTAGGGGCTATGCATGTTGGGTATAATTCATGTTCTAGTAGGTTTTGGGTATGCTTGGATGTGTTTGAGAGGTGGTAAGAATGTTTGGACTCAAGGGGAAGACTTTAGAAAATTTTGGATTTTTAAGTGCAAAAAGGGGAGCTTGGTGATGGGTGTCTTAAGACAATTATTTGGGAGATTATGACACAAGCTATTGGGCTGGTGGAGTGGCAACGGAGACGCCACTAAGAGCTTGGGGAGGTGACGTCTCAGGTGCAAGGGAAGGGGCAGGTGTTCGAGTGCGAAGGCGTACTTTGGCCTTTATTTTTGGCGTCGAGAGAGGTAAGAAGTTGGGTGGCTTTTGGATGCTTAAAAGATGGACAAAGACTTGGTATTTGTTTTTAAATTCGGCTAGGAAGAGGTTTGACTCATTCAAACCTTTTTGAATGAGTGTTAGGGAGGAAAAAGGGAGGGAAATAAGGGATTTGGTGAGGGGTTGAAGCTTTGGCCGAATGTGGGAGTCTTGGGGGTGGTTTTTCGGTTTTGTGGGATGTGTGTAGGTGTGTGCCGAACCTTAGTCCTATAATTAGGAGGGGCACCCTTTTGAAAATAGTTTTTCTCCTTTTGTTGTTTTTGCTTAGAAAGTTCATTCTCTCATCTCCCTCTTGTGCCGAATTTTATTTGTTCTTCTCTAGTTGTTGTTGCTTAATTTGTAAGCAAGAGAGAACCTCTTCTTTCCCCATTTATTTTGCATAGGCCAAACTTCTTTTGAGCACCATTTCAAAACCTCTTAACCCTTTTTTCTTTTAGCCTAAGCCGAATATCCACACCTCTTCTCCTTTTCTCTTCTTTATGTTTTAGCCGAATCTCCTCTCACCCTTGTCGAAATATCCTCTTAGTAGCCTAGTGTGGTTGGCCGAATATCAGCAAGGGCGACCTCTCCTAGTTCTGCTCCATTCGTTTTAAGGGAAGGTGGTGTTTCGGCAGAGAGTTAGTCAAGCAGCATTTCGGGATTGAATCGTTTTTGCTATTAAGGTGCGTAATCAACGCACTATTTCTACGATTGTTGGTTTGTTAATGTGTTTACATATATGTGATGTGTGGTTGCCGAATGTGATGGCTTGTGTGGTGAATGGTTATTTTGGGTAACCATATGTCAGGTGAGTAAAGTCTTTTGTATGAAATTATTTATGATAAATACATGATTTGGTATTTAACATGAGATGCCTTCTCCTTTGTTATGATCGACATATTACCTTTTCATACATATATGGGAGGTGGATTGATTCGGTGGAGGAAGAAGTGTACACACGACGTCGTGGTCTAATGTTGGCTCGAGGCTACATTAGCGCTTGATGGTTAGCTTTGTGCTACCTCAAGGGAGGTGTTGGTGGGTGCCCATCTCGTGATCGATGGCTATGTGCATCACCGTAGGCGCAGTATGTTGTTGGATCACTTTGGTTGATCGGTGGCTCAACCACGGCCTTGAGCGATGAGCTTGCCAAGGTAAGATGTTAGGGATCACGATGTGATCGGTGGGAGTTTCCCACGGCCTTAGGCGAAGTCCGCTAAGGTTGGTGTCACGGTTGGATTTTAAGTGGGGCTGAAGTGCATTCTTGCATGAACTATTTCGATGGCTGTGTGGGTATGGGCCAAGCCCATACATGTGGAAATCTGTGTTTTGATTATGCACTGAGTCATTATGACTCACCCCATTATTTTCTAACATTTCGTGACGCGTAGTTCTGATTTGGGTTGGAATGGACACGGGGTGGCCCATGCGAGAGGACGTTTTAAATATTTCTCTTTATGCATGTTATTATCAAGTACTTGGATTAGTTGTTTTTGTAATAAGGGCCACTTTTGATTAAAGTACTCTATTTATAGTTGATAAAGGTTATATCGTATTTAGTAATATTTTTACAAAGGATTAATATTATAATAAATTATAATAAAGTTTTAATTCAAACCAAGCTTATATTATTTAATAATTTTAATGGACTTACTTCACGAAAGTTAACAAAATTTTCAAGTTTTACTCTAAAGACAAAGATTTTTAACCATCATTCCATGATGACATAACCAGATCCGGGACGAGACTTGTGGGCGGGTTTGGGAGTGTTACTGATTTGAATATCGAGCCCTGTTCAAAACTTCGGCTTTGAGGGTTTTGGGCCCAAAAACATTTTTAAAATGGGCTTTTCAAAGATATGGGTTTTATAAAAGGTTTTGGTATTCGGCATGGCACTGTACCTCTACCCGAAGTCCACCAGTAAGTACTTGGACTTTCTTGAAGTGATTTGTCTATATGAATTATTATGGGCTTAGTTTGGGCTCGTAGATTAGAATACTAGGATCTGTTGGACCCTAGGAATAGTCTACTCAAACATATGCATAAAACTTAAGGCTACTAAACAAACCTGTGAAGTTAGTCGTCGAGTTAAGGTGTGGCAACCACTGTACGCATGTCTAGGAATGGTATTCAGTAAGATCTTGGTATTTAAGCAGTCCTAGCGACTCACCTCCTCTTTACTTGAATCCTACCTGGTGCGTAGCTTTGGTTCACCCTGACCAAGAGGGCTCGGTCATAGGCTAACCATAATGATTAAAACCCGAAAAGGGAATTAGCCTTGTTTTTCGAGAAAGAATGAAACAACAAAAACCCTAATGTTTTTGAAACTTTTGCGATAACTCTTTCAAATCTGAGAACGTCATTTTTACAATGTTTTCCTCGAAAAACTTGATTTGTGAAAATTACCAAAATGCCCCTAGTGGCAAAATTACGAAAATACTTTTGATTTCTAAAATTACGGACTACCCGATTTCAATAAATTTTCTCACTTTGCAAAAGTATCCGAAAATCTTGTAATTCAAAATAATACCCTGACTTTGGGAATTTACAAAATTACCCTGATTGACAAAATTACCAAAATACCCCTAGTTTCCAAACTTCTACCGTACTTTCAAATTGAAGAATTTTCGAAAATACCCTTAAAGGTTTGGAATATCCAAATATCCTGATTTATTAAGGCTTTCAAAATTTTTCGATTATTCACGAAAATACCCAGTAGGAAAATGACGGAAATACCCACAGGGTAGAAATGGGCGAAAAGGTCCGAATAGTGGATGTGTGTGGTGGATACCACTCAATGTGCCTCTCGAGGAGAAATGTGTTCTTGTGGATGAATGAATGTGTGTGTAAATGTGATTCTTTGAATTAGGGTAGCAAACGTGAATCGAGACTTTGTGTGATCGAAAGAACTACTTTAAAATACCCTTCTTTCATAAAGATTTGCTCGCGATTAAATAGTGAAACAAGAATTTCTAATGCATAAAACTTTTAAACAGACTAAATCGAGGCGCTAGATATGAGTTCTAGGGGCGTGGTCGCAATACTCGTGGACGTGGTAGAGGCGGGATGTCGAGTGTCGAGCCGGTTGGGTCTCGCCATGGGTCGAGAGCGATGTGCCGCCACCACCGGTGTTGAGGTGGAACAAACAGGATCGGATGGAGGAGACGACGCAGCGATCGCAGCTATCTTTGCGGGTGCTTGAGCGAGTGGCGAGGAGCCAATGGGGCGATGGGACTCGGAAGTCGATGCCGAAAGGCTTAGGCGAATGGGCCGAGGTCTTGAGGAGTGTCCGGGTAGCTCGAACGCGTGGCGAGTGCGGCTTGAGGCGGTGGAAAGGATTATGGACGACTTAGACTTAACTGCTTAGGAGAAGCTTAAGGGTGTTGTTTCGTTGCTGCGAGATGAGGCCTACCAGTGGTGGCTCACGGTTAAGGAAAGTACCCCGGCAGATCGAGTGGGTGGGGTTATTTTAAGATCAAGTTCGAGGAAGTATGTCGGAGCGAGCTATGTGGATGCTCGAGGAGGCGTTCCTCAATCTGGGTGCAAGGTAGCAAATCGATAGCGGAGTACGAAGCTGAGTTTCTGCGTTTGAGCCGGTATGCTCGGGGAATCGTGGCAACTGATTATGAGAGATGCGTCAGATTTGAAGATGGGCTGCGGGATGAGCTGCGAGTTTTGATTGCTCCGCATCAGGAAAGAGACTTCGCCGTTTTAGTGGAGAAAGCTCGAATAGCTGAGGAGGTCAAGAAGGCTGAGAGGCACAATAGGGAAAGGAACCGTGATAAGAGAAGTGTTGGATCGCCGAAGTGGTTGAGAGGGTCCGAAGAGGCCGAGGGTTGAGACTCTGCTCATATTGTTAAGACAAGCGAGAGGAATCCAGATCGTCAGTGTGCGCGAGTGTGGAAGGTACCATGTTGGCGAATCTTTGGAATCGTGTTCGAGAGTGCTTGGATGCAAGTCCAAGTCTCATCCGATTAAGGATTGTCCCAGTCCGAATGGGACTCGAGCGAGAAGGCCAAGGTTATGTGCAACCAGCAGAGGTGGTGGTCGGCAGCGCGACAAGGGGTCGCGGTTCGAACCATAGAGGAAATGGTTTGGCCGAGGTCGTGTGGCGATGAACGCGATAATGGTGGCACTGAGGCAAGGCGGCCAGTGCAGTTTATGCGATTCGTCGGAGAGAGGATAATGATGTGCCCGATGTGTCACCGGTAAGTTCCTTGTGTTTGGAATATTCTTTGTTGTTTCCGTTCGTGTTGTGGACTGTTTGATTTGTTGCTCGTAAAGTAGTTGGAACCTTGGGTATGAACTTAGAAACTGTGCCTAGAGGGTATGTTAGCTCTTTAAGATCAGAGTGCGCAGCTTTAGCGTAGTGGGAAGAATTGGACTGTTAGTTTAGACAAGTAATTTCGAGGACGAAATTATTTTAAGGAGGGTAGAATTGTAACACCCTGGTTTAGGGGCTATGCATGTTGGGTATAATTCATGTTCTAGTAGGTTTTGGGTATGCTTGGATGTGTTTGAGAGGTGGTAAGAATGTTTGGACTCAAGGGGAAGACTTTAGAAAATTTTGGATTTTTAAGTGCAAAAAGGGGAGCTTGGCGATGGGTGTCTTAAGACAATTATTTGGGAGATTATGACACAAGCTATTGGGCTGGTGGAGTGGCAAGGGAGACGCCACTAAGAGCTTGGGGAGGTGACGTCTCAGGTGCAAGGGAAGGGGCCAGTGTTCGAGCTGCGAAGGCAGCACTTTGGCCTTTATTTTTGGCGTCAGAGAGGTAAGAAGTTGGGTGGCTTTTGGATGCTTAAAAGATGGACAAAGACTTGGTCTTTGTTTTTAAATTCGGCTAGGAAGAGGTTTGACTCATTCAAACCTTTTTGAATGAGTGTTAGGGAGGAAAAAGGGGAGGGAAATAAGGGATTTGGTGAGGGGTTGAAGCTTTGGCCGAATGTGGGAGTCTTGGGGGTGGTTTTTCGGTTTTGTGGGATGTGTGTAGGTGTGTGCCGAACCTTAGTCCTATAATTAGGAGGGGCACCCTTTTGAAAATAGTTTTTCTCCTTTTGTTGTTTTTGCCGAAAGTTCATTCTCTCATCTCCCTCTTGTGCCGAATTTTATTTGTTCTTCTCTAGTTGTTGTTGCTTTGAATTTGTAAGCAAGAGAACCTCTTCTTTCCCCATTTATTTTGCATAGGCCAGAAACTTCTTTTGAGCACCATTGCCAAAACCTCTTAACCCTTTTTTTCTTTTAGCCTAAGCCTAATATCCACACCTCTTCTCCTTTTCTCTTCTTTATGTTTTAGCCGAATCTCCTCTCACCCTTGTCGAAATATCCTCTTAGTAGCCTAGTGTGGTTGGCCGAATATCAGCAAGGGCGACCTCTCCTAGTTCTGCTCCATTCGGTTTAAGGGAAGGTGGTGTTTCTACAGAGAGTTAGTCAAGCAGCATTTCGGGATTGGATCGTTTTTGCTATTAAGGTGCGTAATCAACGCACTATTTCTCACGATTGTTGGTTTGTTAATGTGTTTACATATATGTGATGTGTGGTTGCCGAATGTGATGGCTTGTGTGGTGAATGGTTATTTTGGGTAACCATATGTCAGGTGAGTAAAGTCTTTTGTATGAAATTATTTATGATAAATACATGATTTGGTATTTAACATGAGATGCCTTCTCCTTTGTTATGATCTGACATATTACCTTTTTCATACATATATGGGAGGTGGATTGATTCGGTGGAGGAAGAAGTGTACACACGATGTAATGTGGTCTAATGTTGGCTCGAGGCTACATTAGCGCTTGATGGTTAGCTTTGTGCTACCTCAAGGAGGTGTTGGTGGGTGCCCATCTCGGCGGTCGATGGCTATGTGCATCACCGTAGGCGATATGATGTTGGATCACTTTGGTTGATCGGTGGCTCGACCACGGCCTTGAGCGATGAGCTTGCCAAGGTAAGATGTTAGGGATCACGATGTGATCGGTGGGAGTTTCCCACGGCCTTGGCGAAGTCCGCTAAGGTTGGTGTCACGGTTGGATTTTAAGTGGGGTGAAGTGCATTCTTGCATGAATCTGCTTCGATGGTTTGTGTGGGTATGGGCCAAGCCCATACATGTGGAAATCGTGTTTTGATTATGCACTTTGAGTCATTATGACTCACCCCATTATTTTTCTAACATTTCGGTGACGCGTAGTTCGGACCGGGTTGGAGTGGACACGGGGTGGCCCATGCGGAAGAGGACGTTTAAATATTTCTCTTTATGCATGTTATTATCAAGTACTTGGATTAGTTGTTTTTGTAATAAGGGCCACTTTTGATTAAAGTACTCTATTTATAGTTGATAAAGGTTATATCGTATTTAGTAATATTTTTACAAAGGATTAATATTATAATAAATTATAATAAAGTTTTAATTCAAACCAAGCTTATATTATTTAATAATTTTAATGGACTTACTTCCCGAAAGTTAACAAAATTTTCAAGTTTTACTCTAAAGACAAAGATTTTTAACCGTCATTCCGCAGTGACATAACCAGATCCGGACGAGACTTGTGGGCCGGGTTTGGGGGTGTTACACCCCCATCATTTGTTACACTTAGTCATGTGAGCAGAGCTCGCAACTCACTCATAGACTTCCTGTATAGTGCATCTGCTTCCACATTTGCCTTGTCAGGGTGATACTCTATCACAGAGTCATAATCCTTCAGCAGCTTCTTTTTCGTAGGTTCAACTCCTTCTGCGTGAGTAAGTACTTGAGGCTTTTTTGGTCTATGTAGATGGTATACTTCTCACCATATAAATAGTGTTGAAAAATCTTAAGTTTTAACACCATCGCTTCTAACTCTAAATTGTGGGTTGTAGTTTAGGTTGGGAGTTAACGGACAGTCACTTTGGTGGCTAATATAGCTCACCAGATTTGGTTCGGACCTACTCGACCAGGTTTGGGGTGTTATATTGGTAACCTTGCTCTGACACAAACCAATATAACACCCTAAACTCGACCAAATAGCTTAGACTCGAATCTGGCGAGCTACATTATCCATCGAAGTGACTCTTCGTTAACTCCGAACCTAAACTTCAAATCGTGGGTTGGGTAGTTACACTCATGAACTACCACAATCCCTTCTTGCATTAGCACGTATCCCAACCCCGTGTGCAAGGAATCGTTGTAAACCATGAATTCATTCCCTGGTTCTGGTTAAATCAACACAGATGCTTTAGTAAGGATCTCCTTAAGCTCTTTAGAGCTCTACTACCTTTCTTCAGTCCATGCGAACTCCCCTTTCTTCTGGAGCAACTTTGTTAAGGGTGCTACTATAGTGGCGAACCCCTCAACAAACCTGCAAAGGTACCCTGCGAGCCCTAAGAAGCTTCACACTTCAATGACACTTTTTGGCGATCTCCACTCCACGATGGATTCGATCTTCCTTGGGTCTACACGAACCCCTTCAGCTGAAACTATGTGCCCCCAAAACGTGACTTCCTTTAACCAAAACTCACACTTGCTGAACTTCGCGAATAACTATTTCTCTCGTAAAATTTGTAATACAGTTCGCAGATGAGTATCGTGTAACACCCCTAACCCGTAACCATCGCAGGTCTAGGGTTAAGAGGCATTACCGGACAAATCGAAAACTCTTACGAACATTTCACATCATAAAGTATATCATCGTCATATTATATCAAAACACAAGCATATAGTCCCCTAATGAGGTCTACGAGACCTTAAACATGCATTAGAAAGGGGTTGGGACTAAACCGAGCTCATACAAAATTTTATAAAAATTAAACATTTTTCAAAGTTAAGAGGTCGCATGCCCGTATGGGTAGGCCGTGTGAGGCAGACACACCCGTGTGTCCAAGCCGTGGTCGACACTAACTTACATCACACGGCCTATCACACGCTCGTGTGTCTGGCCCATGGTCGAAACTGACTTGCATCACACGGCCAGTCACACGCCAGTGTATCCAACCCGTGTGCGAGCCTGACTTGAGTCAAATTACAAAGTTCAGGGACACGGTCGAGCCACACGCCCGTGTGCTCAACCGTGTGAGCAAATATAGGCCATTTGCAAGGCCAATTTGCCACCCATTTTGGGTCGATCCTACAAGCTCAAACAAACGCATTATATACTTTGAAAATGCAACCAAATCATATCAATAATATCCATCTTTTCTAACCATTCAAATGCATATCAAACTTACCAACTTATGAACCATTTATCTCATTCTAATCACAAGCATTTCTAAGCAAAATCCATTCAAAAACTTACCAATTCAATATACTAACCATTCATCAAAACATACTAACTTTGCATCACAAAACATAAATAACATTTACCATATTCACATCCCATTTTCAAGCCATATCACATAGCTTATATATATACAACTCAAAACATTATCTAATTTAACTAGACTATACATGCCATACTTAAATATGTACACATTCAAAAGGTATCCAAAATATGATTTGATAGTGTGATGACGATCCACGACGATCCCCGAGCTTTCCGTAGCTTCGATAATCTATAAAATAAAACAAACACACACAAAGTAAGCTTTCAAAAGCTTAGTAAGCCATATACAAATAAACTTATCATATAAAACAATTATAACCATTTTAATTACAAGAACTTTAGCATATCTCAATAGCATATTCATATTTCTTCTTTAACCCAATTGTTTCCAACCATTTGCTTATCAACAAATCACATCTCCATGTATTTCATTAGATCATAGCACATTCATATATATATATCACATTTTGTCTCAACAAGTCTATACACATATCTCACTTTTGCAATTTCACATATACTTACCTTTCATAATCAAACATGGTATACACTTCAAACGTACCTGTATCGGTTACACATTTCACATAGTCATTCATATATCAGAATTTCCCGTTGAACCATTCAGAATCAAATAGGATACTCATATAACCCGGAATACTCGTACAATGCCAACGTCCCATACGTGGTCTTACATGTAATCAAATATCGATGCCACTGTCCCAGACAAGGTCTTACACGAAATCATTTACGATGCCAATGTCCCAGGCATGGTCTTACACGTAATTCTCAAATCGGCGCCAACGTCCCAGACGTGGTCTTACACGATATCACATATCGGAACCCTATGTCATGACATATGAATCCTATCTATTCCTAAGGTTCGTACGGGACTTTTCGAACATTGACACATTGTCGATACTTCCTCAGATTTCACATGTGTGTATCTTCCGTAGTCATTCATCACAATTCAATTTTATATGAACATAAATAAATCAATTCAAATACATTTATTTGTATAAAGACTTACCTCGTACGGATATAAACGGACGGAAACGACTATTCGACCATTTTCGACATTCCTCGATCTAGATCCGTTTTCTTTGGTTCTTGATCTATACATATTCAAATTTAACTCATTTATTCACCAAATCATTCAATTCAATCCAAAAACACACATTTAGGGCATTTTACAATATAGCCCTCACATTTTTACATTTTGACATTTAAGTCCTTATTTCACAAAATCACAAAATACACATAATTTCTTCGTACCCATGCTTAGCCGAATTTTCATATGCCTCATATAAGCCCATATATTTCATTTATTTCACACTTTAGTCCTTCAATTTATTATTTTCACAATTTAGTCCAAATTACTCAAATTCATCAAAAATCCAAAGACAAAACATGTTAATCTAACACATATATTTCATATTTCATCAACTAATATCACAAAGCTTACAAAATCATCAATGGCATATTTCAAAATTTTCATCAAATTCTAAAATTAAGGCATGGGCTTGATAGTATACTAAGCAACGATCTCAAAAACGTAAAAATTATCAAAAACCGAAACCAAAACATACCTTAATCAAGCTTAAACCTAGCCAAATGAAGCTTGTTCTTATTCTTTTCTTTTCTTTGAATTTTCGGCACAAAGATGAATAAAATGGCCATGTTTTATGTTTGTTTTATTATAATAAACATTTATAACCATTTTAAAAATTTAACCTTAATAATAACATTAAAAATCCACTATCTATGTACATTAATGTCCACCCATAAATCAAATGGTCCAATTGCATTATAAGGACCTCATATTAATAAAGACACATCAATTCAGCACTTAATCAATTAGAAGGCCACTTTTACATTTTCTGCGATTAAGTCATTTTTGCAAATTAAACACACAATTGATCAAATTAAATCATAGAACTTTCACACATGCTTAATCACATACTGTAAACACAGAAAATAATATTAAAATATTTTTTTGACTCGGATTTGTGGTCCCCTAACCACTATTCCGACTAGGGTCTAAACCAGACTGTTACAATTCTCCCCCCTTAGGGATTTTTGTCCCTGAAAATCTTACCATTAAATAGATTCTAATATTGTTGTCTCATAGCATCTTCAGGCTCCCACGTAGCCTCTTCCACTCTGTGTCGATGCCACAGTACTTTTACTAACGGAATTTTCTTATTCCGCAATTCCTTAATCTTGCGATTTAAGATACGAATCGGTTCTTCTTCGTAAGTCATATCAGATTGAATTTCTATCTCAAACGGAGAAATTACATGTGATGGATTAGATCTATATCGTCGTAGCATAGAAACATGAAATACATTATGGATCTTTTCTAACTCGGGTGGTAACAACAATCTGTAAGCAACTGGTCCAATGCGCTCATTAATTTCATACGGTCCGATGAACCTTGGACTCAATTTGCCTTTTCTGCCGAATCGAAGTATTTTCTTCCACGGCGAGACTTTCAAAAACACTTTATCTCCAATCTCAAACTCAATATCATTTCGTTTTAAATCTGCATACGATTTCTGTCAATCTGACGCGACTTTCAAACTATCACGAATCACTTTCACTTTCTATTCAGTTTCTTTGATCAAATCGACCTCGTGCATATTATTTTCACTTAGCTCAGTCCAATATAAAGGTGTTCGAATTTTGCGTCCATACAAAGCCTCATAAGGTGCCATTTTGATGCTCGATTGAAAATTATTATTGTACGCAAACTCAATCAATGGCAAATATTGTTCCCACGTACCTTTAAACTCAAGAATGCAACATCTCAACATATCCTCAAGAATCTGAATGATCCGCTCGGATTGACCATCCGTTTGCAGATGAAATGCAGTACTGAAATGCAGCTTCGTACCCAGAGCCTCTTGTAGTCTCTTCCAAAACTGCGAAGTGAACCTTGGATCTCTGTTAGACACAATGGATAATGGTACCCCATGCAATCTCACAAACTCAGAAATAGAGTTGCAATCATCGAAAAGCCTTTTACGAACCGTCGATAATAACCAGCAAGTCTCAGAAAACTGCGAACTTCAGACACATTTTTCGGAGGCTTCCACTCTAAAATAGCTGAAATCTTGCTCGGATCAACTCGTATACCAGATGCTGACACAATAAGCCCCAAAAAGCTAACTTCACGCAACCAGAATTCACATTTACTAAGCTTTGCATACAATTGCTTATCTCGCAGAGTTTGTAGCACAATTCTCAGATGTTCAGCATGCTCAACTTCATCACACGAATAAATCAAAATGTTGTCAATGAATACAACAACAAATCGATCTAAATACGGTCTAAAAATTATGTTCATCAAATCCATAAAGACAGCAGGCGCATTTGTTAGTCCTAAAGGCATAACTAAAAACTCATAATGCCCGTACCTCGTTCTGGAAGCAGTTTTCGGAATGTCTGAATCTTTTACTCGCAACTGATAATATCCCGATCTCAGATCTATCTTTGAAAACATGGTGGCTCCTTTCAACTGATCAAATAAATCATCAATTCTGGGCAAAGGATATTTTTTCTTAATAGTCACTTTGTTTAACTGACGGTAATCAATGCACATTCTCATCGTGCCATCTTTCTTTTTCACAAATAGAACGGGAGCACCCCAAGGTGAGAAACTCGGTCGTGCAAATCCTCTATCGGTCAACTCTTGCAACTGTGACTTCAACTCTTTTAATTCTGTTGGTGCCATTCTATACGGAGCTATTGAGATAGGAGTCGTCCCCGGCACTAAATCAATACCAAACTCAACTTCTCGTATCGGAGGCAATCCCGATAATTCTTCAGGAAATACATCAGAGAACTCACAAACAACTGGCACAGATTCAACTTTTTTTTTAGTCACTCTCGAATCAATTACATAGGCAAAATAAGCTTCATAACCCTTTTTCACATAACTCTGAGCTTTCATCACAGATATCACAGTCGGTAACCCATTCAAATCATTAGACTCAATCCGAATAATCTCATCATTCTGACATCACAAATCAATAGTCTTCCATTTGCAATTCACAATAGCATCGTGCAAAGTTAACCAATCCATACCCAAAATTCTATCAAAATCGTCAAATGGCAACAACATCAAGTCAGCCGGGAAACATGAATCTCGAATCATCAACGGACAATTCTTGCACACTTTGTCAACCAAAACACATCGACCTAAGGGGTTTGATACTCTAATTACAAATTCAGTAGACTCTACAGGCAAAGTCTTACTGTATACTAAGTTCATGCATACATACGAATGAGTTGACCCTAGATCTATCAATGCAATCACAAAAGTATCATAAAGAGTAAATGTACCCGTAATAACATCTGGAGACGAAGCTTCCTCACGAGCTCGAATAGCGTAAGCTCTGGCAGGTTCTCTAGCTTCAGATCTTGCAACTGTATCTTTCGTGGCTCTCTGGCTACCACTCACATTTCTTGTGTTTCTAGTATATCTACCCCTAGCTGATACATTATCTGACTTCAGATTCTGTATAATCTCTTGTTCAACAGACTCGGGACAATCTCGAATAAAATGGTCTAATGATCCACATTTAAAACAAGCTCGGCCATTCAATCGACAATTACCCGGATGTCTTTTACCACAATGTCTACATTCAGGTCGCTCAGATCAGATATTTCAAACACTAGCTATTGAAGTAGTTGGAGCTTTGAAGTTCGACTGCGATCTAACTCGACCTCTGTTCGAATGTCCCACATTAGCCTTTGAACGTCTATATTCATCTCTGAATTTCTTCGATGCAGACTAAAATGATTTACTTGAGAATCTCTTTCTCACATCTCTAGCTTCTGACTCAGCTTTTCTTTTATCTTTCCCGAGTGCCTCAGCATTACACGCTCGATCAACAAGCACAACAAATTCTTTTATTTCCAAAATTCCAACTAACAAACGGATATCTTCATTTGAGCCGTCTTCAAACCTTTTACACATTATTGCTTCAGTCGAAACACAATCCCGAGCATATTAACTTAATCTCACAAATTCTCGTTCATATTCTATGACAGATGTAACACCCCTTACCCGTATTCTACGCCGGAACAGGGCCCGAGGCATTACCGAAATAAAACCACTTGATCGCCACTTAGGCTCAATGTGACTACTCTCTCTTAGTCACCATAACGACCTCATTCTCAACTTACGAAACCTTACTCATATACACGAGGGCTCTCGAGACCATATCGGAAATTCTTACGAATTTAAAATTTTTCCATCCCAACAGGGCTACACGCCCGTGTAAGATGATACACGCCCGTGTGTAGTCACACACGCCTATATCCACAAACCGTGCACAAAACTCAAGCATTCTACCAAAGTCCCACGGCTAGGGCACACGCCCGTGCTCTCCACCCGTGGTGAACACTGACTACTCTACACAGCCTAAAGCCTAGACACACACCCGTGTGGCTAGCCCGTGGCCTATAACACTCGAATCTGCCGAAGTGACACGGCCGAGTCACAAGCCCGTGGGCTAGCCGTGTGTCACACATGGCCTAGACACATGCTCGTGTGTCTATCCACATGGACAAGAACAAAGCTATTTGCTAAGCTCTTCTCACCCCTCTAGCATACACAACATGTACTCATTCAACACATCCATAACCAACTCATTTTGAAACACAATCTTACATGGATAACTACATATTTTATATAATAAAGTAGCCAACAACCATGGCATTATACAAAATAGTTTATCCATCTAATGGCCAACACATCTTAGCCAATACAACAAAATTCACTAACTTATCTAGCCCCTATACATGCCATATACAAAACATTAAGTCCAATGTACCAGAGTGTGCTGATAGTGTGGCGATCTTCCGATTAATCCGCCTTATCACGATTCAATCCTTGTTCTCTATAAGACAAGGGAAAAGAAAGGAGTAAGCTTTGAGCCTAGTAAGTTTACACATAAACAATTTAAGCATTCTAGTATAAGCCAAACAACAATTAGCATTATACTAACCTATGTAATTCACATCCACTACTATGCTTACTCTTTCTATCCCTTACCACATCTCCAACACATCATGAGTCACATACTCATAATCATTGACATGCACCCCTGCACTCAATAGCACATTTACACAAAATACAACACATCATTATTTCTCAATAATACATCCACACAGCTAAATTACTCGGTGGTTTCGCACTTAGCCCACCACAATCAGATCATAGGGTAGTATCGCACATAGCCTACCACAAAGGATAAATATAGTGATTCCGCACATAGCTCACTAAATAATATGCTTAACAATAGTATCGCACACAGACCATCATTGTTAAGTATCAAGGTGGTATCGCACTTAGCCCACTATCAAACATTATCACTACACATTCACATGTCTACTTGTAATACATTCATCCATTCACAACTACTATCTCATTCATACCACTAGAGTTGAATAGGTTCTCAATTATGCTACACATTAGCTAGCATTAACAATGTATACGCATAAATGCATTGTTCATACGTAAGCTTACTTCGGTACTCAAAAAGTATGGAGATGTGCAATTTAGTCCACGACCTTGCCCTTGTCTCGGTTAAGATCCGGGCTTCGTCTTTCTTGATCAAAAATGACAAATCAACCCGTTCAATACACACATTGACTAAATTGACCCTTATCTCATACTTTAGGAAAATTACCATTTTGCCCCTAAACTTCCTCATATTTATACTTTTGCCCCAAGGCTCGTAAAGTGATTTTCATTCAACTTTCTAGCCTTTCATGCTTAGCCGAATCACTTACTCAACTAAAGCAATAATCAATTCTCACTAAATCACTCATGCATGACCAATCTCAAGACTTTCACAAACTAGTCCCTACATGCATTTTTCATGGAATTCACTTAGCAAAAGATGTTTCTACTACATCAAGCCTTCATATTCTTCCATAAAACATCAAAATACATGCATGTCATACATGGTTACATTTTTGAACATCAATCCTAGCTCAACATATAGCTAAAAATAGCTTACTCATGTTACTAGGACTTCAAAAATACGAAGAATATAAAAAATGGGGCTTGGATGCACTTACTAGCAAGCTTGAAAAATTGAAGAACCCTAACAATGGCTTCTTGAAATTTTTGGCAGCTTGGAGAAGAAGATGAATGAAATTTTGTCATCTTTTTCTCTTTTTAATCACTTAATTGACAAATGACCAAAATGCCCCTTGGTCAAACTTTTCCAATACCATCCACTCATGCCCATTTTTGTCCAAAAATTAGAATTTGGGAAAATTACTATTTAAGGACCTCTAATTGATAATCCAAAGCTATTTCATACAATTAGCTTCTAGAATCTCACATTTTGCAACTTTTGCAATTTAGTCCTTTTGGACAATTCAACCGCAATTTAACAAAATTGCTTCATGAAACTTTCACACTAACATGCAAACATAGCATAAACCTCAAAACTCATACATATACCTCAGATTTGTGGTCTCGCACCACTATTCTGACTAGGCCTTAAATCGGGATGTTACAACAGACATACGACCCTGTTTCAATTCAAGAAACTCTTTTTGTTTTTGATCTATAAATCTCTGACTAATATATTTTTTCCGGAATTCACACTGAAAGAAATCCTAGGTAACTCGTTCTTTTGGAACAACAGAAGTCAAATTTTTCACCACTGATAAGCTGCATCTCTTAGCAAAGAAACGACACATTTTACACATTCCTCAGGAGTACAAGACATTTCATCAAACACTCGGATTGTATTCTCGAGCCAAAACTCAGCTCTCTCAGCATCATCATCACTAGTGGCCCTGAACTCTTCAGCTCCATATTTACAGATTTTATCGACCGGAGGCTTATTCAACAGATTCAGATTCATAACCGGAGGTACAACAGAAGTCTGAGGAGGATTGGGCAGAGGCGGAGGTTGTGAAACAGCCGGATTTGTTCTAATGTACTGAGTGAACCACTCATTCATCATTTGGAAGAAGGCTTGTTTAGCCTCTCCTTCCTGGCCGCTAGTGGCCAGTCTAGAATCAGATGGCCCTGTCCCTTGAGCGGGAGCAGGCGCATTACTTTCAACATCGTCAGCTACAGCTCTTTTCGGATCCATTTACTATACGAAAAACACATTTTATATGTCAGGATTCATCACACTATCACAGTCCGTATATATGGCATGTATAGCTAGACTCTCACACGCTACGTTAGTCCTAAAATCGACTATACCGTAGCTCTGATACCAATAAAATGTAACACCCCTAACCTGTAACCATCGCCGGTCTAGGGTTAAGAGGCATTACTGGACAAGTCGGAAACTTTTACAAACATTTCACATCATAAAGTATATCATCGTCATATTATAGCAAAACACAAGCATATAGTCCCTTAATGAGGTCTACGAGACCTTAAACATGCATTAGAAAGGGGTTGGGACTAAACCGAGCTCATACAAAATTTTCTAAAAATTAAACATTTTTCAAAGTTACAGAGGTCACACGCCCGTGTGGGTAGGCCGTGTGCCTCACACGGCCTCAGACACACCCGTGTGTCCAAGCCGTGGTCGACACTGACTTACATCATACGGCCTATCACACGCTCGTGTGTCTGGCTCGTGGTCGAAACTGACTTGCATCATACGGCCAGTCACACGCCCGTGTATCCAACCCGTGTGCGAGCCTGCCTTGGATCAAATTACAAAGTTCAGGGACACGGTCGAGCCACACGCCCGTGTGCTCAACCGTGTGAGCAAATATAGGCCATTTGCAAGGCCAATTTGCCACCCATTTTGGGTCGATCCTACAAGCTCAAACAAACACATTATATACTTTCAAAATGCAACCAAATCATACCAATAATATCCATCTTTTCTAACCATTCAAATGCATATCAAACTTACAAACTTATGAACGATTTATCTCATTCTAATCACAAGCATTTCTAAGCAAAATCCATTCAAAAACTTACCAATTCAATATACTAACCATTCATCAAAACATACTAACTTTGCATCACAAAACATAAATAACATTTACCATATTCACATCCCATTTTCAAGCCATATCACATAGCTTATATATATACAACTCAAAACATTATCTAATTTAACTAGACTATACATGCCATACTTAAATATGTACACATTCAAAAGGTACCTAAAATATGATTTGATAGTGTGATGACAATCCACGACGACCCCCGAGCTTTCTGTAGCTTCGATAATCTATAAAATAAAACAAACACACACAAAGTAAGCTTTCAAAAGCTTAGTAAGCCATATACAAATAAACTTATCATATAAAACAATTATAACCATTTTAATTACAAGAACTTTAGCATATCTCAATAGCATATTCATATTTCTTCTTTAACCCAATTGTTTCCAACCATTTGCTTATCAACAAATCACATCTCCATGTATTTCATTAGATCATAGCACATTCATATATATATATATATATCAAATTTTGTCTCAACAAGTCTATACACATATCTCACTTTTGCAATTTCACATATACTTACCTTTCATAATCAAACATGGTATACACTTCAAACGTACCTGTATCGGTTACACATTTCACATAGTCACTCATATATCGAAATTTCCCGTTGAACCGTTCAGAATCAAATAGGATACTCATATAACTCGGAATACTCGTACAATGCCAACGTCCCAGACGTGGTCTTACATGTAATCAAATATCGATGCCACTGTCCCAGACAGGGTCTTACACGAAATCATTTACGATGCCAATGTCCCAGACATGGTCTTACACGTAATTCTCAAATCGACGCCAACGTCCCAGACGTGGTCTTACACGATATCACATATCGGAACCCTATGTCATGACATATGAATCCTATCTATTCCTAAGGTTCGTACGGGACTTTTCGAACATTGACACATTGTCGATACTTCCTCGGATTTCACATGTGTGTATCTTCCGTAGTCATTCATCACAATTCAATTTTATATGAACATAAATAAATCAATTCAAATACATTTATTTGTATAAAGACTTACCTCGTACAGATATAAACGGACGTAAACGACTATTCGACCATTTTCGACTTTCCCCGATCTAGATTCGTTTTTTTTTGGTTCTTGATCTATACATATTCAAATTTAACTTATTTATTCACCAAATCATTAAATTCAATCCAAAAACACACATTTAGGGCATTTTACAATTTAGCCCTCACATTTTCACATTTTGACATTTAAGTCCTTATTTCACAAAATCACAAAATACACATAATTTCTTCGTACCCATGCTTAGCCGAATTTTCATATGCTCATATAAGCCCATATATTTCATTTATTTCACACTTTAGTCTTTCAATTTATTATTTTCACAATTTAGTCCAAATTACTCAAATTCATCAAAAATCCAAAGACAAAACATGTTAATCTAACACATATATTTCATATTTCATCAACTAATATCACAAAGCTTACAAAATCATCAATGGCATATTTCAAAATCTTTATCAAATTCTAAAATTAAGGCATGGGCTTGATAGTATACTAAGCAACGATCTCAAAAATGTAAAAATTATTAAAAAACCGAAACTAAAACATACCTTAATCAAGCTTAAACCTAGCCGAATGAAGCTTGTTCTTTTTCTTTTCTTTTCTTTGAATTTTCGGCACAAAGATGAATAAAATGGCCATGTTTTATGTTTGTTTTATTATAATAAACATTTATAACCATTTTACAAATTTAACCTTAATAATAACTTAAAAATCCACTATCTATATACATTAATGTCCATCCATAAATCAAATGGTCCAATTGCATTATAAGGACCTCATATTAATAAAGACACATCAATTCAGCACTTAATCAATTAGAAGGCCACTTTTACGTTTTCTACGATTAAGTCCTTTTTTGCAAATTAAACACACAATTGATGAAATTAAATCACAGAACTTTCACACATGCTTAATCACATACTGTAAACACAGAAAATAATAATAAAATATTTTTGACTCGGATTTGTGGTCTCGAAACCACTATTTTGACTAGGGACTAAACCGGACTGTTACATATTCGCTCTTCCTCAGTTCACGAATACACCAGGATGTCATCAGTGAATACTACCACCCAATGATCCAGATACTCATGGAACACACGATTCATCAAGTCCATGAATGCAATAGGTGCGTTTGTTAACCCAAAGGGCATCACCAAAAACTCATAGTACTCATAACTTGTTCTAAATGTTATCTTCAACACTTCAAACTCCTTTACCTTAAGTTGGTAGTAACTAGACCGCAGATCAATCTTCGAAAACACTATGGCACATCGCAGCTGATCAAACAAGTCGACAATTCTTGGAAATTGGTACTTGTTTTTTACAGTCAATATATTCACAAACAACACTAATGAACCCCAAGGCGATATACTTGGTCGAATGAAACCTTTATCAAGCAGCTCCTGAAGTTGTATCTTTAACTCCTTAAGCTCTTTGGGTGCCATGCATTATGGTGTAATCGGAGCTAGAGAACTAGCAGGATACAGCTCAATGGTGAACTCCACTACGCAGTCTGGAGGTAATCCAGGTAACTCGTCAGGAAATACATCAGGAAAATCTTGCATAGTTCGCATTCCGTGAACCCCTTTCGCCATATCCTGCAAACCCATCACAAAAGTGAGATAGGCTTTGCAACCTTTACCTAACATCTTTTCTACCTTTATTGCTGAGACTACGTTTGACTTAAATTGAGCTCGCTCAGTCAGCCAATCCATCCCCAAAATCATGTCGAACCCATAGAATGGTAACTCCATCAAGTTCACATAGAAAAATTTACCTTGAATCATCAGTGGACACATATGGTACACTCTATTGACCAACACATTATCCTCAAACTAACTAGTGACAGTCGCACCCTTATCTATGGTTTCTAGTGGAGTTCCCAACTCACTAGCTAGTTCGCTCAAAACATATGAGTGCGTGGAACCAGAGTCAATTAAAGAAAACAAAGGAATAGTTTATAGAGTGAAGGTACATGTAATAACATCAGTGGCACCTTGCTCATGTGGTTTCCTCACAGTATACACTCGTGCGAGGCCTCCTGATTCATCTTGGGTCAGAACTGTGTGAGATAACATTCATTGCCCAACTTGTCTTCTTTCACCACCTCTGCCTTTTCCTCGGCTACGGGCACCAGCTCGCATTGAGAAGGGGTCGCAATTTGAGCTTCAAACCCTCCCGATGTTCTGGACAGTCTTTTATCAAGTGATCCTTAAAACTACACTTGAAACAACCTCTAGTCATCTTAAAACATTCCCTAGGACGTCTTCGTTCATAATGCTTACAAAATGGCTAGCTTGCAAACTTGTGCGAACCCTCTTTTCCATCTTCGGTGTTGCTCCATTGTCATGAACAATTAACTTGAAACTTCCATTAACATTCCTATTGGAATTTCGCAAGTCGCGATCCCTTTTGGACACTCGCCCAAACACTTACTTTCCAGCTCCAACTTCAAATTGTGGAACCTTAATCTCCTCAACAACTTTGGCTTTTTCAACTAACTCGTCGAAGTTTGCAGTATCGTGAGTCACTAGGTAGAGTTGAATATCACGATGTAGACCAAAGTGAAACCTTTGACAATAGTCCTTCTCTTACTCGCTTAGTCGCACATATTTTGCCTCGTACTCAGCCATAGACAGCTCACCTTGCACAAGGTTGATGAATTCATGCTTGTGAGCTTCTAAATACTGGTCACTCATGAATTTATATTTTGAAAGTTTCCAAGAAGAAATCACATGTCAACTAGTTCGCAGTAGTTCCTTGCTTTATGGTATTCCACCAACGATGGGCTTCGCTGGTGAGTAAGGACATAGTGCGTCCTGATTTCTCCTCGTCGGAACACGCCATCTGCTCAAGGATTTTCCCAACACCCTTAAGCTAATATTCAGCCTTAGTAGGATCAGATCCTCTAACACTACTGAATTCTTTCCCACCTAGTGCTCGCAGAAGCTCCTGTGTTAATCCACGGTTTCCTGGTGCCAAAAAGCCCCAATCATTGCTTGCACTAATGGCTCCATGCCATCCTCCAATATGTTTTCCCTGTAAGGTTTCTCTTGTGTAGCTAAAGTCTAGTCAACTTTTGAGGGGTTGGCAGCTTCATTCACACGGTTCGCATTCACTCTACGATGAGGCATTCTTGCTTACTCTAAATGTAAACGAGATACTAGCTTAGGTAAGACATCAAACACACTTAACTGGGTATCCATAACTTAATAGACAAATTTACGAACACAGTTCACACATAACAAACATACACACAAAGACAGTTCGCACTTTAACAGACTTACATGCGAACACAGTTCACCAAAACACAACTTACTTACTAGAATGGTGAACAACAAAGGGATGATTTGAGGCGTAATCCTACAAAAGATACAGCTGAACCAAGGCGATGTTCCCAGTCCTACCCCATTCAAACAATCACACAAATATGCATAGCACTTTTAAGACTTGGAGAACTTACCTTATCTACTCTGGCGAGCTTACCTTGCTAAACTTGGCAGACACACTTCGCCATTCTGGTGAACTCACCTGTCACATAAATGGCCTGACAAACTTATCCTGGCTAGCTCTAGCTCGATGGACTTTAGCCTTGTGAGCCTTAACCTGGCTCACTTTGATACCAACCAATGTAACACCCTAAACCTGGCCAAGTAGGTTTGACCTGAATCTGGCGAGCTACATTAGCCACCAAAGTGACTCTCCATTAACTCCCAACCTAACCTCCAATACACCACTTACTTACAACAAATAATGTGTTAAGTTACAACACAACAGTGGAATACTATCAAACATAAAAAGTAAAACATGCAAGTTATTTTTAAGGTTCACACAACAACTAAGGTTCGCATATGGCACACATCATAGGTTCACGTAATAGAATATCATATGAGTTTGTGGTATTGCATAAAAGCATGAGTTCGCACAGAGGTTGGCATATCAGATTAACACACATTGTTCACATAAAAACACAAGGCATGGGATTGCATAATAATACGAGTTCGTAAGGTAATAGACCGTTTTCACTTATATGTACCCTACAAGGCAAGTTATAAACCATAAACTTTCATATACCACATATGCACTTTATACCGTTCCTTAAACCACATTAAAATGCATCAAAACATCAATTAAAATTAAAACATACAACTTAACCATTATGCCATTTGGAACACCAATATGCCATTTAGAACCATCACAACCAATTCAAACATACAACTCAACCATTTATACAAGCATATATGAACACCAATGTGCATTTTACCATAATACTTTCCAACCTTACCTTTCTAACATCCTAAATCATGCCATAACTTTTACAAAAGTAAATCACACCTAAATCTCAATCATACCATTATTTTGGTATGTATTCACAACTTACCAAATCCATGAAACAACTTGCTACAATAATTGCATATACGATAAGTATCAACTAAAACATATATTAAGCATTTCATCCAAGTTTAAACATTTCCCAACCATATCATAGACTCAGATCAAGCGTACCATTTCCAAACATGTTATCATCATTTACCAAATGCAAACCATATGAAATCATTAAATTCAACCTTATACGTGACAACTATGATAAAATATTACAAATTTAATTTAGAACTTTAAACTATCAACCCAAAATAGCATATATACATATCACAAAACCAAAATAAACGAGTCAAAATCTACTGAGACTGAAGCTTGATAATGTGAGCCTTGAAGTTTATCTGACTGTCTAGCTCCTTAAAACGTCTACTACAAAAAACAATAATGAAATAGAGTAAGCTTATATAGCTTAATAAGTTCATAAATACTTAAACAAAAATCTTACCTCAGTTTACAATTAAGTAAACATATATAACTAATTTAATATGATTTCCTGTCAATACATTTACAACAATAAGGTGAACATTTCACGTATTGATAGTATAATCTCACAATCATTCAGTACGACATACTTCTATATCATTCAATAGGAAAGATCCACCATATGAATCATATGAACCAATTGATCATGTCAATTCATATTCACAACCATACACCATTTCTTTTAACCATATATCTCTATCACCACATATCACAATTACAAAATGAGTGTTTCATTCATATAACTATAAACTTTTCAGTCATTGTGATATCATTTCAAAACAACCTTTAATCATATATTCATCATTTATTCAATTTCATCAGTTAACATTTCAATAGTCGTATAAAGACATCATTTCCAAACAATTTAGGAAGTCAATACAAATACTTTCTTTTAACAGATAGCCAAATGAACTATAACAAAATAATTTGGATACTCGGGTAACTACACCACACCAGGGAGCACCGTAGTGCTATCAGAGGCACTACGAATAGAGGTATGATTGTGCAATCAGAGGAACTGGAGTGCAAATAAAGACACCAAAGTGTAAACAGAGGCACCAAAGTCCAAGTAGAGGCATTGAAGTGCAAACCCGTAGAAGCACGCATTCTAACCCTATTGGGATGTCAATCGTATCCTAATTGTTTACTATGTTCAAACAGCCATTTCAATAGAATTCATCACATTTATAAATCGAAGGCACTTCCATAATATCCAAACACATGCTGTAAATCAATTATGTTCATTCCGAAATCATATAAATCCTGCTTCACAAATATTCATCAATTCTCAAATAATTACCTTTTCACCTTGTACTTAATTGTAAACAATTTTTTAACTTCAATCTATTATAAAAAAAAAACTCAACCACAATTCAATTAAGCCAATTCATAATAACACAAGTTATAAATATATACATTCATCTATACTATGAACTTACCTGATGCAACCAACAAGAAAATTTGTTCATAGGGATTATTTTACAATTTTTCCTGTTCCCTTGATTTTCCTTTATACGATTCAATCCTTAATATGCAAGGAATAAAAATCAATCGAATTCTCCAAGCTATCATCAATGGAGTTTTGGTGTTGAAAGAAAAAAAAAAGAAAATGGATGGTGATGTTTTTGTTTTTGTTTTATCTTATTTTATTATTAATTATTTAATTAAAATAATAATAACCAAAATGACAAATTAGGTTCCACTAACCATCCACCATCTTTGAAAAGGGTTTATTTTCCACTTAGACCCTTACACAATCATTAATTAAGCCATTCAACTAATAGAAATCAATACTGATTAACTTTTACAGTTTTTATGATTTAGTCCCCTTTTCTTATTTAGCTATCCAAACAGTAAAATTTTCAGACCACACTTCAATTCACCTATACAATAGCTCCGTAAATATTCAAAAATAATATTTTTAAGTTTGGTTTATGAAAATGAGTCATTGATACCTTATTTTCTAAAATCACTTGACTTTCGGTACACACCACTTTTACCTTGACCAACTGACCAATTAATAAAATCTATTAAATCACGATTCAATATTATACTATATTTAACTTATAAATATTAATTAAATATATCTACAGACTCTCTCGCCAAAATTGTGGTCCCAAAACCACTATATTCGATGTCAGTGAAAAATGGGTTGTTACAACTCTCCCCCCTTAGGAAATTTCGTCCTCGAAATTTTTACTTGTTAAAAGGGTTCAGGTATTGTGATCTCATTGATTTTTCTGTTTTCCGAAGTAGTTTCCTCTGTACGATGATGGTTCCACAAAATTTTCTTTAATGGTATTCGTTTATTCCGCGGTTCTTTTACTTCTCGAATTGATACTTTGGCGAGTTCTTCACTGTACAACAAATTAGCTTGTAATTCAACCTCATCAGGAGTTATCACATGTGAAGCATAGAAATGTGAAACACATCATGCATTTTTTCTAAGTTTTGGAGGTAAATCCAATCTGTAAATCACTAGACTCATTCTCTCGACAATTTCATACAACATTATGACTCTCGGACTAAGCTTTGCTTTTCTACTAAACAGTAACACTTTCTTCTATGGGAAGACTTTCAGTAATACACAGTCAATTACCTGAAACTTAATATCTTTTTGTTTTGCATTCGCATATGGCTTCTGATGGTCTAAAGTAGATTTTAAATGATCTCAAATAAAATGAACCTTTTCTTATGTTTCATATAACAAATCAATTCCTTCCAGTTTCTTATCATTCAATTCTGATCAGTACAAATAAATTCAATATTTAAATCTACATAAAGTCTTGTAATGTCATTCTAATACTTCATTAATAACAATTATTATAAGTAATATTAAGTTTGACGAAACTAACCATTTCGCTGTGAACTCTAAAATTTCTTGACACACATCAACAATTTCGAAAACACAAATTCCTCTAATTATCCTAACTGAACACTGAAGTTTGATCATTTTTAACAAGTTCCTTTTTAGCCAATCGTTCTAGATCATATTTTCACAATTTTTTAATTCCTTGTAAAATACCAATTTAGTTCTCAGCTCGACTAGAATAGAACTATCACATTCTCAATTCAGGTGACTATTCCTAATTTTTAGAAATTTCTATCTTAGCAGATCATTCATCACTTTACCCAGAAGATAATCAATGATTAGATACAAATTTTTCAATAACTCTAGACATCTGTGTTAACTCATATTCAATTCTAAAACTTCTGTTAACATATCTTTTGCATGTTTGAAACTCTGTTGGCATTTATTCAATTAAACAAGACTGACATTTGTAACAATTTCATCAATGATAGAGCTATCATAAAAAAGCCTAAATAAATCATTTGTAATACAAGTAAATCCTAGAGAGCTATGCACTTCTATAATAATTTCTAGTGTTTCCCTAGTTTACAATTATTAGGAGTTGATTCGAAGTAACTCAGACATTTCCAGTGGTTATCAAAAGATCTAGAAAAACTTACTTCTCGAAATCAGAATTCATATTTACTTGCCTTTACAAAACCTGCTTCTCTCGTAAAATCTATAGCATTGTTTTCCAATACTGATCATGTTTAATTTCATTTCTCGCATAGATTAAATATCATCGTTAACATAGCAACAATTTTGTTCAAATATAGTTAGCAAATTCTATCTGTTAGATCTATAAAGGGACTGATAATCTAAGTGGTGTTATCAGAATCATCTTTCTCGGATTCAGGCTGGGTCAGTACTGGAGCTTCAGTCAACATGGCTTTCAACTGCTCCACACTCTGCTGACATTTTTCATACCAGACAAAATTAGTATCTTTCTATAATAGTTTCATCATCGGTAATGCTATCATCAAGAAGTTCTTAATGAAGTGTCGATAATACCTGACTAAACCTAGAAAAATACGCACTTTAGAGACATTCTTTGGAGCTTTCCAATTTACAATTGCAGAGATTTTATTCAAACCAACCCGAAGAACATTTGTAGAAATAATGTGTCCCAGAAATTCAACTTCTCAGAGCCAGAACTTGCATTTACAAAACTTCACGTATAACTGTTTCTTGTGCAATTTCTGTAACACGGTTCTCAAATGTTGAGCATGATCAGACTCATTCTTCGAATATATCAGATTATTGTTGATAAATACAATGAAAAACTTATCTAAATACGGCTGGAATATCCGAATCATCAATTCCATAAACGTGGCAGGGGCATTGGTCAGACCAAACAGCATGACAAGAAACTCATAATGACCGTAACGAGTTCTGAATGCAGTTTTCGGCACATCAGGCTCTTTAACTTGCAACTGGTAATAACTAGACCGGAGATCAATCTTTAAAAGTATAGTGGCTCCTTTCCATTGGTTGAATAAATCATCAATACGGGGCAGCCGATACTTTTTTTTTAGTCACATTGTTTAGCTGTTTGTAGTCGATACACAACCTTATCGACCCATCTTTCTTTTTCGCGAATAGGAGTGGTGCACCCCAAGGTGACACGTTCGGTCATATGAAACCTATGTCAATCAACTCTTACAACTATGCTTTTAATTCTTTTAGCCCTGCCGAAGCCATTCTATACTGAGCGCTTGAGATCAGAGCAGTTCTCGACATTAATTCAATAGCGAATTCAATTTCCCGATTCGGTGGTTGTAACACCCCAAACCCGGCCTAGAAGTTAGGCCTGAATCTTGCGTGTCACATTGAAGTGTTTCTCAAAAATCGTGTTTTTGTTTGTGTTTGTTTATTTTCAAAACATGGTTTATAAAAAAAGAACTATTCCCTTTTCAAAATGTTATTAATCCCTTTGTAAAATCTTTTTCAATTGCGGAAGCTTAATTAAAATAAATAAATGATTTATGGAAACATGATATTTAAAAATTGGGTTGCGAAAACGTAGTGTTTGAAAACAGTTACTATTTTGGAAAATCGGGTCCTACTTCTAGAAGATATTAAACATACTTAGATAAATATCCAAAATAAAAGTTAAAAATAGAGAGGCCTCATTACAACCCTACGCAAAAAAACTGAAGTGCTTAAATAAGTGAACAAAATAGAAAACATGTGTGGCTGTGTGGTCGTCCCAGTCCCTCGCAGCACCGATCCTCCTAATGCTAGGGCTTACCTGTACAATTAGACAGAAGGTTGAGTTTGCAAAAACTCAGTGTGTAATCCCTTATAATACAAACAGTCAAATATACGGTATGCAGAAACAGACTGGGCCTAAGCCCATCACAGACACAGTATCAGGTGGGTCTTAGCCCATAACAGAACCAGGTGGACCTAAGCCCATTACAGAACCAGTATCAGATACAGATATGCAGACAAAAATCCAGCCCAATCCAACCAATTCACCACCTGTACCAACCAACACACCATGGGGGAATAAAATTGACCCACCCAGCCAACACACCAAGCTTAGCACTGGTTGCAGCACTAAGTCAATAGAACAGCTCGGTGTTGTAGATAGAACGGCTCGGCACCGTAGACAGAATGGCTCGGTCTTTGTAGACGAAATGTAACGACTAAAAGCCATAAATATCGCAGCATTGCCGCCGATTATGAAACGACTAAAAGCCATAAATATCGCAGCATCACTGCCGGTTAACAGAATGGCTAAAAGCCATAAATATTATAGCAGTGCTGCCGGTTAACAGAACGGCTAAAAGCCATAAATATCGCAGCATCACTGCCGGTTAACAGAATGACTAAAAGCCATAAATATCGCAGCATCGCTGCCGGTTAACAGAATGGCTAAAAGCCATAAATATCGCAGAAAGGCTGAAAGCCTTGTACAGAACGGCAATGGGCCGTACACTTCCTCTGTAACTTTGTCCCAACCCCATGCAATATGTCGTGTATGTCATGCTCAATCATCACAGGTGTATGCAGAATGACCATATTCAGTAACAATCATTTAACATATATTACAAGCATATCAGTCACACGACCACAGTCAAGTCAGTTAAAACATAATCATATGATCACAGTCCAGTCATGGCACAAAATCAGTCATTTACCCTTAGGGGCAAAATAGTCATTTTACCCTATAAGGGTATTTCAGTAATCCTACCCTTCAGGGGTATTTCGATAATTCTACCCTATAGGGGTAATTCAGTAATTTTCCAAACCGAGGGTATTTCAATAATTTTACAAACCGAGGGTATTTTAGTAATTTTACAAATCGAAGGTATTTCAGTAATTTTGCAAACCGAGGGTATTTTAGTAATTTTGCAAACTGAGGGTATTTCAGTAATTTTACAAACTGAGGGTATTTCAGTAATTTTACAAACTGAGGGTATTTCAGTAATTTTGCAAATCGAGGGTATTTCAGTAATTTTACAAACCGGGGGTATTTTAGTAATTTTGCAAACTGAGGGTATTTCAGTAATTTTGCAAACCAATGGTATTTCAGTAATTTTTTAAACCAAGGGTATTTTAATTATACTACAAACTGAGGGTATTTTAGTAATTTTGTAAACCAAGGGTATTTCAGTAATTTTGTAAACCAAGGGTATTTTAGTAATTTTGCAAACCAAGGGTATTTCAGTAATTTTGTAAACCAAGGTATTCTAAACAGAGATAACGATGCGAATGGGCCTAGGGCCCATTCTCGGCCCAAATGAGTCCACACGCTCGTGTGGCCCATTTAGCCCAAATTTAGCCACAGATATGAGATTCACATAGTCCAGTCCAATATTTACTACACAATCATATAACTTATCCGATTGGGCCCATCGGGCCTATTGGCCCCACATGGCCCCTTTCGGCCCATCGTGGCCCAAACAGCCTAAACCCACAAGAATACTCATGATGGCCTCAACTATCGCGTCAAAGCTCCCACACGTGCACTCGCACGTTCGTGTGGCTACCATCGCCGTGTGACCGGCATTTCGGCATTTATCGCTCTACAGCTAGAGTAGTGCGAAATACACACCTGATAGGAATCTGGAGTTAATCCGCGCTCCGAACACTCCTATGCCCAAACGCCAACCAAGGTCTGCTTACACTCCTCATAGATCGCTCTATTTAAAGCCAGCTTCTCGCCCAACCTCATGCTAGCTTCCCGATGTGGGATCCCTCCATCAATCCTCCAAAACCGTTCCAAATTATCAAAATAGCCACATTTCACATGCAAGGGGTTTCGAACTCAGGCTCCCCTGTAAGTTAATCCACGCCGCTAGCCACCTTACCAACTAGCTCCTTGTGTAACAAAACAAGCACAACTAAGTATAAGCCTATTGGCCAAAGTCTAAGATCATTTAAAAGGAAATAAAAATGAATTGCAAGCGCCAAGACTTGAACCCATGGTCCCTTGCAACCTTAATGACGCCTTGCCACTAGACCACTCACTTCCTTGTGTCATATTTTAACCAAACAAATTTATAAGGCCTTCCAGCTAACGCCAACTCCCCTTTAAGGAAAAACTAAAATTTTTGCTAGAGCTCTGGTTTGAACCCAGGACTTCTCCAACACTCCCAACTCTTCCCAAATCACTTAGCCACTAGACTAAACATGCAATTAGGGAAATTTCCTCGTACAACTAAAATCCAATTGCTCCGATACTCGAAGCCCATTTCTCCTAGGCCCAAAATTCGGGGCGTTACAGTGGTAACCCAAACAATTCTTCTGGAAATACATCAATAAATTCACTAACCATCGGTAGCTGATCAATCTTTATTTTAGATATTCGTGTATCCGTGATATAAGCTAGAAATGCTTCTCAACCTTTTCTAACCAGTTTCTGAGTAGAAATCATTGATATAGCATTAGCAACACAATCAATTCTTTCTGTCTCGATAGTAATCAGCTCACCATTTTGAAATCTCAGAACAATCTGTTTCTGTCTATAGTTCACCACAGTGTCTTGTAGAGTTAACCAATCCATACCCAATCTAACATCAAACTCATGCAATGGTAGTAACATCAGGTCGGCAGGAATTTCACAGTCGTGAATTCTAAGAGGACAGTTATTAAAAATTAAATTGACTATGATACTTTGACCAAATGGATTTGCTACCCTCACATTAAATTTAGTTGGTTCTACTATTTTGTTCTTTTCAGATATTAGAGCAGTGAAAATGTAAGAATGGGTTGACCCAAGGCCATTTAATGCATATGCAGTAGCATCAAAGAGAGAAAAAGTATCTTTAATGACATCTGGGGCAAAAGCTTCCTCTCGAGCTTGAATGGCATAGGCTCTGATAGGCATTCGAACCTCAAATCTAACCATTGAGTCTTTGGTCCCACCTCGAGTTGCTCCAATGTTACTATTTTATCCTAGTTGTCTACCTCTCTATGAAACAAACATCGATCTACCCTCCTAATCAGTAGTATTGCCCAGCTTCTTTGGGTAATCTCTTAGAAAGTGCTCAGTAGAACCACATCGAAAGCAAGCCCCACTTTTAACTCAGCATACACCCCAGTGGGGTTTCCCACAATGCTCAAAATAGGTTTGTCTACGTTGCAAACACTGCCAACATTAGTTGCTGGTGTACTCTGCCAACGTCAGTTTATCTCTTTCAAATACCCTAACTACGAGACGAAACCACTGTGGAACTCTCTTTATTTCTTTAGCGAATAAGTCTATCAATTTCAATTTATTTCAGCCTACTTCTTTTCATTGCAGATATCTTCCATTTTCTGTGCTTGCTCAGACAAAACTGTAAATTCTCACAATTATAATGCTTCGACTAACATTTAGATATCATCATTTAATCCACATTCAAAGAGAATTCACATATTTGATTTTGTTGGTACGATCTCACGTGCATAGCTACTAAGTCAAAAAAATTCCCGCTCAAACTCAGCTATAGATCTGTCTCCCTGTTTCAGCTTAAGAAACTCTCTCTTTTTCTTTTCTAGATACAGTCTACTGATTTATTTCTTCCGGAATTCAAATCGAAAAAAGTCCCAGTTAATTTTGTCCCTTAGTACAATCGCTATCAATGTAGACCACCACTGATAAGCTTCATTCTTAAACAGAGATATTGCACATTTCAGACAGTCATCAGGGGTATAATTCATTTCGTCAAACTCTCTGTGTATTCTCCAACTAGTATTTAGCCCTGGTTGGATCATCTTCCATTTTTCCTCTAAATTCTTCATCCCCACATTTCCTAATATTTTCAATTGGAGGTCGTCGTATACTTTTCGTAGTCTGAGCATAATGGGATGCCACAGGAGGCACAATAGGGGGAGGAGGTTACGGAGCCGTGGGATTGGCTCGCATGAACTCGATAAACCATTGACTCATCATACCAAAGAAGGCATTTCTTGCCTCATTTTTGGGCATTTGTAGAATAGGGATATTGTGAATCGCTCCCTGATCGGAAGTCGAAACATTACTATCTACTTCATCAAAGACGACACGGTTTGATTCGAATGAAATCTTTACATATATAAGAAAACAAAGTCAGATCAGATCAAAAAGCATCACACCATCACATGTTATCGTGGCATGTATTTTCTAGATTCGATACAAACTACATTTAATCCTAAAATCGACTAAATCATGGCTCTGATACTACTAAATGTAACACCCATCGCCCATCCCCATCGTCAAGATTGAATTACGGAATGCTACAGTACAAAATAGAATAGTTATAGGCAATTAACAGTCAAAATCTAATAACTTTAATCATTTCAATCATTTAATACAAATTAAAACTTTTCATAAGTCTTGTACGTGTTAGATCTAGTACCCTAAATGTAGTATTTTTGTCTAAATATACTTGTAATTTTTTTGAGCAAATTAGTTAATAAAATTATTCATGAATTACATTAAAACTTTTTATATTTTCCTCACATGGTTTTTGCATGCAAAGAAAAATGGAACCAAATGTTTCTCACAAGTTGTCTAATGTTTAACTAATATTAAGCGGTGTTACATGGTCGGATTGTAATACAGAAAGACAACTTATAGTAGTAGATGAACCTAAACATGTCTTTAGTCTAATAAAAAATGAGCAAACCGATTGAAAGACTAATATGTCATCTATCAAGTCCAATTGGGGAGATGTTTTTCTTAGGCATCGGAGTGGATGACTCCAGAAGATAAAGACATAGATGTGACTGACTAGACTGACAATACATCGGACTAGACCAAAGCATAATATATCTTGAATCCATTTATGGATTTATTCACTTGTGACGTTTATAGTGTGACTTACCTAAATCCTGAGTGTATAGCGGACTATGTATGTCTAACTCGTACACTTTGATGTAAGTAAAAGCTTGAGTTCGAATAGATAAAGAACTGAAAGTTGGTGCGTTGAGTGTATGACTTCTTCAATACGTAGCATCATTCACAACAGTGGAATTCATAGCCCGAGAAATGGGTAAATGATATCATCTCATTGGCATTACATGGTTGATAAAAAGTAAATGTGTCCACGGGTTACTCGTCTTTGTGATGAATAACTTGATTACTATTGTGTTCAATATAAAATTGGTACTCGAACTGTAGCACCCAAATCCCGTCTCCATTACCGGATTAAGGATCAGAGTGTTACAGATCCAAACAAAACAATTTATCTTAAATTAAAATAAGTATTCAATTAATTTATAAACGTATATCATTTCATAAAATAAAAATGCACATAGGCCTTAATTCGGGTTTACAGGGCCATAAAATTAGTTTGAAAGCAATCGAGGAACAAAATGAATCAAAACATAAATTTTAGGAAAAACTTAAAATTTGGAAACAAGGGTCACACAGCCGTGTCCCAGCCCATGTCTCAAACCGTGTAACTCACTGACTTGGCTCACACGGTCGTGTCGCAGGCCGTGTGCTAGCCCGTGTAACTCACTGACTTGAGACACACGATTGTGTCTTAGCCCATGTCTCAGACCATGTGAAACCTTCATCAAAACTAACAGATCACACACGACCATGTGAGATGACCATGTGTGGCCCACAACCGTGTCACAGCCCATGTCCCAGGTCGTGTGCTTTTAAATTAACTTCTTAAACAAGCTAAAATCAAGCAAAAACTTGCCCAATAAGGTACACCTAAAACATAAACCATCCTATGACAAAAATAATCAAAACATACATTTAAAACATATCAAAATTAATAACCTAAACTTCTAACCAATGTACCATTCATAGGTACCTCAATTATAACCAAACATTACACAAAAACTTTATCCATTAACACACCTCAATTCAAATTTCATAATCAACCACACTATTATCTTCTAACATACTATTAAAGTTTACTATTGAACATCACATATCATAATCACAAATACAAAATAACTTTTCATATCTTACAAACTTCTAATATTAACTTTCATACAATAAAACCTATATACATGCCATAACCTAAAAAAAGGCGAAAATGCTACCAAAAGTAGATGGATATTGTGAGCTTTTATGTCGATCCTTCAAGCCGTCCACAATTGTTAACTACAAAATAACATGAGATAAACTAATAAACTTAATAGCTTAGTAAGATTATAGTGTATAATTTACTTGACTTGCTTTAAGTAACTTAATCACTAAAGAATTATAACATGACAATTAAAATTCTCAATTGCATTGTCTATATGTTTTCAAGAATTTCAACATCACTAGAATATATCAATTCCATGTAATCCTTTGTATCTTTTAATCAAGTTCATCAATACTCGATTCACATACTCAGACATTGTTCCATATTACAGAGGCACCGTAGTGCTTATAGAGGCACCATAGTGCTTACAGAGGCATGAATGTGCAAACAGGGGTACCAAAGTACAAATAGGGGTACTGAAGTAAAAACAAGAGTACCAAAGTACAAACAGGGGTACTGAAGTACAAACAGGAGTACCTGTAACAGCCCGTTTTTAGTGTTGTCAGAAATAGTGGTTTTGAGAACATAATTTTGATGAGTTAATTATTATTTTAATATTTATTTAGTGTTTATAAGATATTATTAAGGTCGTATTAAAGTTTTGTTAAGAATTTTTGACGTTTGAATGGTTAATTAGGTGAAAAGGACTAAATCGTAAAAGGTGTAAAACTTGAGTTCTATTAGATAAAGAGGTCTAATGTCTATGAAATCTTAAACTAAATGAATTTAATGGTAAATAGAACATCTAATGAATTAGTGAATGTGCATTGTAACATCCTAAAAAGGGCCTATGCATTTTTGGTTTAATTGTACGAAATGACATATCTTATGTGTTATGAATATATTTTGAACACTTTTGGAAACCTGGAAATGTATGGAAATGTTAAGTTTAAAAGAGGAAATTGAACATTTTTAGAACCTTGGAAATGTAAGGAAATGTCAAGTTTACAGAGCCGATCGAAAATTTTTGGAAACTTAGAAATGACCTAGAAATGACGAGTTTTAAGGTTTAAAAGGGGAAATTAAGGCAAGGTGGCCTTAAAAGAAAAAGTTTGTGAAATTTGACACAAAAACAGGCTTGGAAAAATGGTCTGAAGATGCCACTTAGGGCCTATGGAAATGGCGCCATATGCAAGAGGAATGGGCCTAAGTTCGAGTCACATGGGAAGCAAATAAAAGAAATTTTATTTTGCTACAAGGAGCAGAGAGGTGGACGGCACATGGCTATAAAGTAGGAGCTTTTATTATTTTATAAATAGTGGATAAATAAGGGATTTATTTATCATTATTGTCAAGAGATAATTTTTGGATTAAATTCTTTTAATTTGAATAAAGAGATAAAGAGGAAAAAAAGGGAGAAGTGATGGCCAAGTAAGGGACTTTGAGTTTAATAATTTCGGCTAAGTAAGGATAGTTGCTGAATTATCTTTTATTTTAAGTGATAATTAAAGGATAAAGTTATCAGATAGAGGAGTGGTGGCCAAGTAAGGGACTCCTTAGATGATAATTTCGGCTATAAAAGGAAGGAAGGAGGGCTACTCATCAATTTGTGCTTCCTCCTTTCTCTGCCGAATTCTTAGTGCTCTCTTCTCTTCTTTTCTTTCTTTTCTTTTGTCAAGTCAAAATTAAGTAATTGCTGGAACCTAGCCGAATATTTTCCTCTCCATTAGAAGCCATAGCTGAATCCTCCATCTTTATTCTTCCTTCTCTTTTCTTTCTAATCCCTCCAAAAGCCGAAAGTTGTGAGATCATCATCTAGCCATAGCTGAATCTCTGAAGGTTGAAGTAAAGGTGCAATCGATTTCTTCAAGTAAGGGTAAGATCTCATTCGGTTTCATCCTTTTTTCTTAAGATTTTCCGAAATCTAGGACTAACTCCATTAATATCTTGTTGCCGAAACTTTGAAGAGATCTTTCGGGATTTACTAAGTGTCGACTTCAAGGAAGGAGAAGTTCTTTTCCCGAAGGTACACCATAGGCCACGTGTTCCCTAGTTATTCGGTGAGTTTCGGGATTTAAGATCCTTAAGGTAAGTGACTATGAATATTCGGCCAAGGCCTATTTTAGTAGTTAGATATATTTTTTTGTGTTTTAAGCCGAAAACTAATCGATTCAAGGGATCTAGTGATTAGCCGATTTCAAAGGGGAAGAATACAAGTTTTCGGGATTTGATTAATTATCAAATCGGCAGCAAGGTAAGAAAGTGGATACGATAATCCTTCGGGATTTGATTAAATTAGCCGAATAGGCTTTTTCCTAAAATACTAAATGTGGCCAAATGTAGGGATTTAGGATCTAAAGCGATAGATCGGTTTTTCGGGATTTAAGTGAACCGCTAAGTGTATCAAGTGTGTACCCCACACTAATTCTTAATATGTTTTATGGCTGTGTTTAATTAAAATATGTGATATTAATAATATGAAAGTGGCTAAGGTACCATGTTATGGTACTAAATACTCAGGTACGTTTCCTACTTCTACTAGGAATATGAAAAATGTTATTTGTAACATGAGAATATGATAAGAATGTGAACTCTGGCATATTATGCATATTATTATATGGGGCATATGGTTTTGTTTTGAAAGGGGAAGTGAATGTGGTGACCTAAGACCACGAACACAGTGATCTAAGACCGTTATATCTGAAAAGTGGTGACCTAAGACCACAGTAATCTAAAAGTGGTGACCTAAGACCACAGTATGTGGTGACCTAAGACCATGATTTGGAGTGTAGCGGAAGGAGGGTCGACTTAGTAGTCCCACGGTGTGGTATGGTGGCAGTGCGGGGTGTGTAGCGGATGGACAACTAGGTTTGGGTTTGGGAATGCATCATAACTCAGATTCTATGTTTTGAATGTGTAATATGTGATATGCCTGATTCTATTATGATTTAGTGTCGTGTACACATTGAGTCTGTTTGACTCACCTCGTTGGGGAACATTTTTTTTAGGTGATGAACAGTGATGGACTGGGACGGCAGAACTTGTGGTGGCCATCCTCAACATGAAGTTTATATTTTTGAGGACTCTTGAATTTATTTTAGTACTTTGAATTATTTTGGGAATTATTTGATGTAATAAGGCCATAAGGCCATAGTTGAATTACTTTACACTTATTTTTATTTATTATGATTATGAATTTTATCTATTAAAATTTAATTAAAATTTCTTTTAAACTAAACCCTAAATATTTTGTCACTTAAGATAAAAGGGATTTCAATATAAAACGAACACATTTTCAACACAAGCCCAACCCAAAACAATATTTTTCTTAAAATCACACAAGTTTTCCTAAGAACAAAAGAATTTTGAACCGGTTTACTTGAGGAACATACCAAATCTGGTCAAAGCTCGTGGGCGGGTTTGGGGTGTTTCATTTTGGTATCGAGCCCGATTTTAAACTCTCGGCTTTGTGGCTAAGGCCCAAAACGTTTTCAAATCAAGCCCAAATGAGTTTTATGAAAGTATCTTTGAAAATGAGCGGGTTTTACGGCATGGCACCTAAGTCTCAGACCCATGATCCACTGTAAAGTACCCCTAACCATTTGTGTGATTATGTGGTTTATGTTATGAATTATGGAAGGGTAGAAGAGAAATGAAACGTAGAATAGCATGATAGGAACTTGAACCCTAGGGCTAGTGCACTCAAACACATGCATAAGACTTAAGGACTATTAAACAAACTTTGAAGTAAGTCGCCGAGAATGGGGGTGTGTGCAACCATTGTGCGCATGTCTAGGAGTGGATTCAAGAGAGCTTGGTATTTAAGCGGTCCTAGCGACTCACCTCCTCTTTACTCGAATCCTACCTAGTGCGTAGCTACGGTTTCACCCTAACCAAGAGGACTTATTCACGGGCTAAACCAGATAATTAAAACCCGAAAGGGACTAGCCATGATAAAAACCCTAGTTTTAAAATCCCTAAATTACCCTTTTAATTGTAGTAAAAGATTATTGTGAATTTTTTTTCCAAAATATCTCCGATTTACAAAATTACAAAAATGCCCATGTATTGTAAATTACTAAAATACCCTTAGTTCTTAAGATTTTCAAAAAATACCCTCGACGTTTGCTACAATATTTCTACTTTAAAAGATATCAAAAACTTCATTTTACAAATAACAAGATACCCTGATTTGGAAAATTTACTGAATCGCTTTGACTTCCAAAATTACCAAATAACCTCGATTTAAAATTTTGCAACACCTATGATTTGGAAAACAAAATAACCCGCAGAGATTTTGTAAATTCTGAAATACCTCTAATTTGAAAAATATTTTCGAATTGACCCGATTTATTACCAAAATACCCTGTGTAGGGAAAATGACGAAATTACCCTGGGTAGGGAAATGGATGGAATGGCCATAAAAGTGTAGTGAATTATGTTGTGAATGAATGTGACTCCTGAGTTAGAGTAGTGAACTTGAACTAGAAACTTTGGTTGATCGAAAGAACTACTTACGAACATCTCTTTTCATAAAGCTGTTCGCGAATAATCGGTGGAACAAAATTTACGATGCATAAAACTTTTTAATCAGATTAAATCGCGACGTTAGAAATGAGTTCTAGGGGCGTGAACTTAGAGACGTGCCTAGAAAGTATGATGGTTCTATTAAGATCGAGTGCGCGACATAAGCGTAGTGCGGTGAGTTAAGATGTACGATTATTCGTTAATAAGTAATTTTGAGGACGAAATTATTTTTAAGGAGGGTAGAACTGTAACATCCTGAAAAGGGCCTATGCATTTTTGGTTTAATTATGCGAAATGACATATCTTATGTGTTATGAATATATTTTGAACACTTTTGGAAACACGAAATGTATGGAAATGTTAAGTTTAAAAGAGGAAAGTGAACATTTTTAGAATCTTGGAAATGTAAGGAAATATCTTGTAAGGAAATGTCATGGAAATGTAAGGAAATGTCAAGTTCTGGTGATCGAAAATTTTTGGAAACTTAGAAATGACCTAGAAATGACGAGTTTTAAGGTTTAAAAGGGAAATTAAGGCAAGGTGGCCTTAAAAGAAAAAGTTTGTGAAATTTGACACAAAAGCAGGCTTGGAAAAGTGGTCTCAAGATGCCACTTAGGGCCTATGGAAATGGCGCCATATGCAAGAGGAATGGGCCTAAGTTCGAGTCACATGGGAAGCAAATAAAAGAAATTTTATTTTGCTACAAGGAGCAGAGAGGTGGGCGGCACATGGCTATAAAGTAGGAGCTTTTATTATTTTATAAATAGTGGATAAATAAAGGGATTTATTTATCATTATTGTCAAGAGATAATTTTTGGATTAAATTCTTTTAATTTGAATAAAGAGATAAAGAGGAAAATAAGGGAGAAGTGATGGCCAAGTAAGGGACTTTGAGTTTAATAATTTCGGCTAAGTAAGGATAGTTGCTTGAATTATCTTTTATTTTAAGTGATAATTAAAGGATAAAGTTATCGATAGAGGAGTGGTGGCCAAGTAAGGGACTCCTTAGATGATAATTTCGGCTATAAAAGGAAGGAAGGAGGGCTACTCATCAATTTGTGCTTCCTCCTTTCTCTGCCGAATTCTTAGTGCTCTCTTCTCTTCTTTTCTTTCTTTTCTTTTGTCAAGTCGAAATTAAGTAATTGTTGGAACCTAGCCAGAATATTTTCCTCTCCATTAGAAGCCATGGCCAGAATCCTCCATCTTTATTCTTCCTTCTCTTTTCTTTCTAATCCCTCCAAAAGCCAAAAGTTGTGAGATCATCATCTAGCCATAGCCGAATCTCTGAAGGTTGAAGTGAAGGTGCAATCGATTTCTTCAAGTAAGGGTAAGATCTCATTCGGTTTCATCCTTTTTTCTTAAGATTTGCCGAAATCTAGGACTAACCCCATTAATATCTTGTTGCCGAAACTTTGAAGAGATCTTTCGAGATTTACTAAGTGTCGACTACAAGGAAGGAGAAGTTCTTTTCCCGAAGGTACACCATAGGCCACGTGTTCCCTAGTTATTCGGTGAGTTTCGGGATTTAAGATCCTTAAGGTAAGTGACTATGAATATTCGGCCAAGGCCTATTTTAGTAGTTAGATCTATTTTTATGTGTTTTAAGCCGAAAACTAACCGATTCAAGGGATCTAGTGATTAGCCGATTTCAAAGGGGAAGAATACAAGTTTCCGGGATTTGAGTAATTATCAAATCGGCAGCAAGGTAAGAAAGTGGATACGATAATCCTTCGGGATTTGATTAAATTAGCCGAATAGGTTTTTTCCTAAAATACTAAATGTGGCCAAATGTAGGGATTTAGGATCTAAAGCGATAGATCGGTTTTTCGGGATTTAAGTGAACCGCTAAGTGTATCAGGTGTGTACCCCACACTAATTCTTAATATGTTTTATGGTGTGTTTAATTAAAATATGTGATATTAAGAATATGAAAGTGGCTAAGGTACCATGTTATGGTACTAAATACTCAGGAACGTTTCCTACTTCTACTAGGAATATGAAAAATGTTATTTGTAACATGAGAATATGATAAGAATGTGAACTCGGCATATTATGCATATTATTATATGGGGCATATGGTTTTGTTTTGAAAGGGAAGTGAATGTGGTGAACTAAGACCACGAACACGGTGATCTAAGACCGTGATATCTCGAAAAGTGGTGACCTAAGACCACAGTAATCTAAAAGTGGTGACCTAAGACCACGGTATGCGGTGACCTAAGACCGCAGATTTGGAGTGTAGCGGAAGGAGGGTCGACTTAGTAGTCCCCACGGTGTGGACCTGGCAGTGCTGGGTGTGTAGCGGATGGACAACTAGGTTTAGGTTTGGGAATGCATCATAACTTTGTATTCTATGTTTTGAATGTGTAATATGTGATATGCCCGGTTCTATTATTATTTAGTGTCGTGTACACATTGAGTCTGTTTGACTCACCCGTTGGGAACATTTTTTTAGGTGATGAACAAAGTGATGGACCGGGACTAGCAGAACTTGTGGTGGCCATCCTCAACATGAAGTTTATATTTTTGAGGACTCTTGAATTTATTTTAGTACTTTGAATTATTTTGGGAATTATTTGATGTAATAAGGCCATAAGGCCATAGTTGAATTACTTTACACTTATTTTTATTTATTATGATTATGAATTTTATCTATTAAAATTTAATTAAAATTTCTTTTAAACTAAACCCTAAATATTTTGTCACTTAAGATAAAAGGGATTTCAATATAAAACGAACCTGTTTTCAACACAAGCCCAACCCAAAACAATATTTTTCTTAAAATCACACAAGTTCTCCTAAGAACAAAAGAATTTTGAACCGGTTTACTTGAGGAACATACCAAATCTGGTCAAAGCTCGTGGGCCGGGTTTGGGGTGTTTCATGCATGGATATGGTTTCATTGAAATTATGATAGTTTTTAAAGGTTAAAATGGTAATTGAACAAATAAAACCTAAATTAAATGAAAAATTGGCTTCATCTTCTTTAATCATCTTCTCCACAAAAAATTGATGGAAAGAATAGCCATTATAGGTTTCTAAGGTTCAGGAAACTTAGATACTTCCATGGTAAGTGATTTAGGTCTCGTTTTTAATGATTTTTATGTTTTTGAGTCCGTTTTATATTAATCTAGCTAGCCCGAGGGTTAATTTGCAAAATTGTTAAAGGTTGAGGGACTTTTCATGATGTTTTTGAATTAGTTTTGATGATAGTTGATAGATTATTAATCTTGGTTGTGAAATAAACATATTTTGTTAAGTGATTTTTGATGAAATTGCGTTTAAGGATTTATTTGTAAAATTTGTAAAATTTCATGTTAAAATTATGAAATGTTGGTTTAAGTGGGTTGGTTTGAATTCCTATGAAATTCTTCTATTTAGTATGAAGGATTAAAATGGTTAAATTTCAAATTATGAGATTAAGGACTAACTTGTGAAAAGTTAAAATATTAGGGGCAAATTTGTAATTTTGCATAAATATGAATTATGGATTAAATTGAATTCTAGAAGTACTTAATTGAATGGAATTATTTATTTAGATCAAGATAAACCACAATCAGACTTAAATCAAGGAAGAGCTGAAGCTTTGGATTAGTTCGACTCTACCTTTACGACTTTGGTATCGAGGTAAGTTCGTATGAACTGTAATCATTTTAATGTTATCTAAATTAAATGTTTATTATGTCATTTTAATGTAAATGAATCAATTTACAAATGTACCAATGCTATGATGAATTGACGGCTATTAAGTCCTGGCTGAACCTTAAGAATTCTTAGGATACAAATGACATGTCATTAGGGATTTCATGTTTCGGCTGCTGGTCTTGAATGTCCTATCAATGGCTGAGGTCCTACATTTGTTTCGGATTCTCCATAGCTCGTGTGAGCAGCATCGTGTGGCTTACATTTTGACCCACAACTTGTGTGAGTAGGCCCATTTCACAGCTCATGTGAGTATTGATGTAAAGGAAAGGTTACGATTATATGTAAAGGCACACTTCGTGTGAGCTTTCTCGAGTATCCGATGAAATTCTAGATGGTTCAACAGGTATGTAAAGGAAAAGAAATGGTAAGTATTTGAATAGACTAAATCATGAACTTATGAAAAGGATTTATGAACTAAATGATGTGATTATATGTATAAGTTTACTTATTTTATGGATGAATGCATTTGAATCGTGTACAAGTGTACTAACTTGTGAATTTGATGATGTTGTATAGGCTGATGTCAAACTTATGGTTTTAGTTGATATTTCATTTCTGTTATATACATTATGCAAATGAAATGGTAAGTTATTGTTTTAGTTAATACAAGCTTACTAAGTACTCGTTGCTTACGTAGTTTCTTTACTTTGATTTATAGATTATCGGAAGCTCAACCGATTGGAAGCTCGTCAGAGACCTATCACACTATCCAATAGACAATTCGATAGTTTTTGAATATTATGGCCAAGATTTATAATGACATGTATAGGGTGTTTTGTAATGGTATTTTGGTGAATGTGTAATAGTGTTTTGGAATGTATAAGTTTGAAAGTTATGTTGGTTTGGTACCATTTAATGCCTTTTCAAATTATGTCATTTTGGTTACCTTATCATTTGAGAGTTTCTCAGTCTTCAAGTCAATGAGTTACATGGCTTATGTAACAGCCCGACTTAGGGGCTAGCCAGAACAGTGATCTCGGGATCACTAATCTGAGATTTGAGAAATTAATTTTCATGTTATATTATGAGTCAGAGCATGATAGTATATGTGCATGAGAATTTTGGTGCTTTAATTTTAGCGATTTCATGTTTAATCGCGAAAAAGGGACTAAATTGCATAAAGTGCAAAAGTTCCATTCTATAAGCTAAAGGTACCAAATAGCCATAGATTGATAATTGGAGGTCTTTAAAAGGCAATTAGACCCTCAATATTTGCTTGGCCGGCCATAGACTAGCATAGGAGACAAATTTGTCAATGATGGTCAAAGTTGGTGATAGTATGTGGACTAATTTGACTAGTATTAATAAAATAAGGAAAGAAAAGATATCATATTTTCTCTTTCACTCTTCCACCGAAAATTAGCAGCAAATAGAAGGAAGAAAGGTTCAAAATTTCAGCACACTCTTCTCTTCATAAGTAAGTGTTTTAGTGATCTTTTCTTGAAAATAGTTGTACTTTTGGGACCCCTACAGCTTAAGCTTTCAAATGAGGGGACTATTGTGCAATATGGTGAAAAGTTTAGAGTTTTTCCATGAGAGCTATCATAGTTATTTGCTGCATTTTTATAGGAGAAAATAAGTCTTGGTTGTTAGATGAACAACTCTTGTGAAAGGTGTTGCCAAGAAAACACCTAATTGGACCTTGATGAAAAGGTTACAAATTTTTGGTAATTATGTGAAATGTTGAGTTTTGATAATAGCTATAAGAGTATTAAATGTTCACCTAGGCTTATTGAAGGTAGAAATGTGATTAGAATTTATTTTTGAGCCTAGGGGCAAAATGGTCATTTTGCCAAAGCCTAGGGGCAAAATAGTAATTTTTCCTAAGCATGATTATTGAAATGCTTTTATTAATGAGGTGATTAAAATGATCTAAATTGCTATTATAGAGCAAGAAGAACTGAGAATCTGCCTCGATCGGGGAAAGAACAAAGTCTTGGACTAAACCGATGAGTTAGCTCATTTTAGAATCTAGGTAAGTTTGTATGTGATTAATGCAACATTTATGTTAGCATATTGAGAATGCTTGTATCATATTGTTGCACGATACTCCATTAAATTGATGTTGAATGAGATGTTGAAGTCCTAGTGGACTATGTGAATATGAAAATGCTATCATCGAGATATGAAATAGATAAGGTCCCGTATAAGACCATGTCTGAGACATGGCCTCGGCACAGAGTTGAGATATCATATAAGACTATATCCGATATATGGCTTCGGTAATGAATATGAAAATCATATAAGATCATATCCGGGATATGGCATTGGCATTTAGAAGTGACTCCATGTAAGACCACCTCGGGGATGTGGCATTGGCTTCGTCCTTACATGAATGATGTTGAATATGCATCTTTGACTATCCCTAGTGATTAAAGGGATAAGTAGATGAGTTTAGAAGTAGAAATGAGATTTGTACTAAAGTCATATGAATGAGTGAATACAGGTACTCGTGAATGAGTCACGAAGAAACGATTACGATATATGGCACGATATGTGCTAAATAAGGGCAATTGTGAGTAAGTATGGCAAGAAGCCTATGACTTATGTATGGTTAGTTAATGTCATGGACAGATTATTTTATGAGCTTATTGTTGCTATTTATATCCATGCAAACTTACTAAGCTTTATGCTTACCCCTTTCATTGCTCTTTCTCCTTGTAGTATTGCCAAGATAACTCGAGGAACGAGGACATAGGAGTTCAGAAATCACACTATCGACACCACTTTGGTATAACAATTTAGACTTATTTTAAGTATGGCATGTATAGGACTCGAGTATTTTGTTAGGTCGTAATTATTGGCCAAAGTGTTGGCTTTGTAAGGCATTAAAGTCTTCTTTTTGTAATGGTCTATTTAGTTAGGCTGATACTTGGCAAACTCTTATGCTTAATGAAAGTGATTTTCTTGAAGTGTATGCCCTTGTGTATGGTTGTTGAATTGAGTACTTAGTTATGCCTTTGGGTTATGAACTATGTTGAATTGGGTTGGTGCTTGTATGTGTGCAATGTATGGTGGCAAAGGGCTTGGTAGATAGCCATCTAATTGTCCACACAAGTAGACACACAGGCATGTGTCTATGCCGTATGTGACACACGATCAGCCCTATGGGCGTGTGGATCGATCGTGTGTCCCCTTGCATGATAGGTTTGCAAGTCAGTATGCTCCACGGGCTAGGGACACGGGCGTGTGCCCAAGCCGTGTAAAGTCTACAAATTAATTAGGGAATTTAAATCAACAACGGATGGAAGACATGGGCGTGTCTAGGCCGTGTGAAGTTAGTCAAGATCGACCATGGGTGGAAGACACGGGCGTGTCTAGGCCATGTGAAGTTAGTCAGGATCGACCACGGGTGGAAGACACGGGCATGTCTTAGGGGCACACGGGCGTGTCCCTAGACCAATACGGGCGTGTAGCCCCTTCCTTGTTGAAAAGTTTCTTGAGTTCGTAAAAGTTCCCGGAATAGTTCTGATACCTCTCGGAGGCATGTTTATGGCCTCTTAGGCCGAGTATGCGCTAGTAATGGGTTTAAACAAAATTTTATAGCCTGTTTTGAGATGTCAAGTGAGATTAGTTAGGTAATGCCTCAAACTCAGTCCTGACTTCAGGCACGGATAAGGGGTGTTACATTTATTGGTATCAGAGCTACGATTTAGTCGGTTCTAGGACTAACGTAGCGTAAGTACGGGTCTAGCTATACATGCCATATGTAAGTGTGTTTGAGTAATGATAGTGATGGCTCCTGACGTATAAAATCGTGTTTTATGTAGTATATGGATTATGACCCAGATCGAACTGCAGCCGATGATGCTGCAAGTAACGTGCCGGCTCCCGCTCAAGGGACTGCGCCAACTAATAGTAGACTCGAGACCTTGGGTCAGAGGGAAGAGGCTCGAGAAGCTTTTCTCCACATGATGAGCAATTGGTAAACTGAGTATACCCGAGCAAATCCTAACGCTCAACCCCCTCCACCCCCACCAATTCCTCAACCCGCTCCAGTAGCTCCTCAAGTGGTTGAGGTGGTGAGAAGAGAAAGGCCTCCGGTGGATAAGATCCAAAAGTAAGGAGCCGAGGAATTTCGAGCAAATAAGGACGATGACCCGGAGAGAGCGAAATTCTGGCTCGAGAATACCATCAGGGTATTCGATGAGTTATCCTGCATGCCTGGTGAGTGCTTAAAGTGTGTGGTATCTCTCCTGAGAGATTCAGCCTACCGATGGTGGAACACCCTAGTGTCGGTGGTGCCAAGGGAGAAAGTTAGCTGGGAATTCTTCCAAGAGGAATACCAGAAGAAGTACATCAGCCAGAGGTTCATCGACCACAAGAGGAAGGAGTTCTTGGAACTGAAGCAAGGCCGTATGTCAGTGACTGATTACGAACGGGAGTTCGTAAGGCTTAGCAAGTATGCACGGGAGTGCATGTCTACCGAAGCCGTCATGTGCAAGAGATTTGAGGATGGATTAAATAAAGATATCCGTTTATACGTAGGAGTCCTCGAACTAAAGGAATTTGTAGTGTTGGTAGATTGAGCCTGTAAAGCTGAAAAGTTGGCTAAAGAGAAGAGAAGAGCTGAGAATGAGTCTCGTGACTCGAGGAAGAGACAACTGAATAAGTCTCACCAATCCTCATCTAAGAAATCGAGGGGTTTCGCTACTCGATTAGTCACTTCAGCGGGGTTTTCAACCCGAAGTAAAGGCAAGCAATTTTCGGGGTCGAAAGGGCAGACCACATCAGTTGCTAGTGTGGGCAACATCTGACCAAGTAGACCGAAATGCCCTCAGTATGGCAGGTGCCATTCTGGTGAGTGTCGAGCTAATGAGAAAGCTTATTTCAGATGTGGGTCCTTTGACCACTTCATCAGAGACTGCCCCGTGGTGGGCGAGAAAGAAAAACCTCAGAATGCAAGATTGAGAAGTACTTCTAGGGGAAGACCACTGAGAAACCTAGGAATTGAGATGGGTAGCAAGAATCCATCTAGAGAGCAAGCTTCTAGAGTCGAGGGTAGAGCACCGGCGAGGACATATGCCATTCGTGCCCGTAAAAAGGCATCTTCCCCCGACGTAATCACGGGTATCTTTTCTCTCCATAATACTCGTGTTATAGCTTTAATTGATCCGGGATCTACCCGCTCATACATATGCATGAAATTAGTCTCTAGCATGAGCATGCCTGTAGAGTCTACCGAATTCATCATAAGAGTGTCTAATCCCCTAGGCAACTGTGTGTTGGTTGATAGAGTTTACAAATGTTGCCCTCTGTTGATTAAGGGTTTTTGTTTCCCAGTTGATCTTATGCTTTTTTCATTTGATGAGTTTGATGTCATCCTTGGGATGGATCGGTTAGTTACTCATGGAGTGATTGTGAATTGTGGGAAGAAGCATATTGAGCTGAGAGATGTAAATGGTAATCTTATTCATGTTGAATCAGATAAGCCAGATAGGTCACCAGTAGTGATGTCAACTCTATCGACTCAAAAGTATTTGAGAAAGGGGTACGAGGCTTATCTTACCTTTGTGTTGAACACTAAAGAGACTGATTTGAGAATTGAGTCGGCACCCATAGTATGCGAATACCTAGATGTTTTCCCGGAAGAGTTGCCAGGACTACCTCCAGTTAGAGAGATCGAATTTGGGATTGAGTTAGCTCCGGGTACTGCCCCCATTTCTATTGCTCCCTATAGAATGGCTCCAACTGAGCTAAAGAAGCTAAAAGAAAAGTTGCAAGAGCTAACGGATAAAGGTTTTGCAAGGCCAAGTTTTTCTCTGTGGGGTGCTCCCATTTTATTCGTGAAGAAGAAAGATGGTTCTATGAGACTATGCATAGATTATCGGCAACTCAACAAGGTAACTGTGAAGAACAAGTACCCATTTCCAAGGATCGATGATCTATTCGATCAATTGAAGGGAGCCACGGTATTTTCCAAGATAGATTTGAGGTCAGGGTACTATCAACTGAGAGTCAAGGACTCGGATGTGCCGAAAACCGCATTTAGGACTAGGTATGGCCACTATGAATTTTTGGTCATGCCTTTTGGTCTAACGAATGCCCCTGTGATCTTCATGGATTTGATGAATCGCATTTTTCGGCCATACTTGGATAAATTTTTCGTGGTCTTCATCGACGACATATTGATCTACTCTCGAGATGAAAACGATCATGCCGAGCACTTGAGTACGATTCTGCAAGTTCTGACAGAAGACAAATTGTATGCCAAATTCAGTAAGAGTGAATTTTGGCTCAAGGAAGTGGGATTTCTGGGGCATATTATCTCGGGAGATGGAATTAGAGTAGACCCGAGTAAGATTTCAGTGATTATTGATTGGAAACCGTCGAGGAGCGTTACGGAAGTAAGGAGTTTTCTAGGCCTAGCCGACTATTATAGGCATTTTTTCAAGGGGTTTTCCATGATAGCTACCCTGATGACGAGACTTTTGCAGAAAGATGTGAAGTTTGTTTGGACAGAAGAGTGCCAACAGATTTTTGAGAAATTGAAGAAACTGTTGACTGAGGCTCTTGTTTTGGTGCAACCTGAGCCGGGAAGAGAATTTGTGGTTTTTAGTGACGCGTCCTTGAACAGATTGGGTTGTGTACTTATGCAAGAGGGTAAAGTGATTTCATACGCCTCTAGGCAATTGAACTCGCACGAGAAGAATTACCAGACTCATGATTTAGAATTGGCCGCATTTGTTTTTGCGTTAAAAATTTGGAGGCATCATTTATATGGTGAAAGGTGTTGGATTTTCACCGACCACAAAAGCCTAAAATATTTGATGACTCAAAAGGAATTGAATTTGAGGCAACGAAGGTGGTTAGAGCTGATTAAGGATTATGAGATGGTAATCGACTACCATCTGGGAAAGGCAAACATAGTCGCCGATGCTTTGAGCAGAAGATCATTGTTTGCACTAAGAGCCATGAGTACTCAGATGACTTTGTTGGATGATGGTTCCGTTTTAGCCAAATTGAAGGCTAAACCATTGTTTCTCCAAGAAATTTGTGAAGCTTAGAAAGATGATAACAGTTTGCAAGCTAAGAGAGTTTTATGTGAGTCAGATGTTGAGTCAAACTTTCGAGTAAATCTTGATGGATGTCTAACATTTCGAGATAGGGTCTGTGTACCCAGAAATGATGAGCTTATTCGTAAGATCTTGCATGAAGCGCATAACGGATGTTTGAGTGTTCACCCAGGCGGCACTAAGATGTACAATGATTTGAGGAAATGGTATTGGTGGCTTGGTATGAAGAAAGACATTTTCGAGTTTGTATCGAGATGCCTTATTTGTCAGCAAGTAAAAGTTGAGCATCAAGTACCTTTGGGTTTACTTCAGCCTATTATGGTCCCTGAGTGGAAATGGGACCGTATTACCATGGATTTCGTGACGGGCTTACCGTTGACTCTAAAGAAGAAAGATGCAGTATGGGTAGTGGTTGATAGACACACAAAGTCAGCCCATTTTATACCAGTGCGAGTCGACTACTCGCTTGATAAATTAGCGGATTTATACATGTCAAAAATAGTAAGACTCCATGGTGTACCGTTGTCGATCATTTCGGATAGAGATCTGAGATTCACGTCAAGGTTTTGGAAAAGGCTGCAAGAAGCCTTGGGCACGAAATTGATTTTCAGTAAAGCCTTCCATCCACAAACCGACGGACAATCGGAGAGGGTAATCCAGATACTTGAGGTCATGCTTCGATGTTGTGTTTTGGAATTCTACGGTAATTGGGATAAATACTTACCATTGGTGGAATTTGTAACAGCCCGATTTAAGGTCTAGTCGGAATAGTGGTGCGAGACCACGAATCCGAGGTGAATTTATGAGTTTTTAAGGTTCATGCCATGTTTGCATGTTAGTGTGAAAGTTTCATGAAGCAATTTTTCTAGATTGAAGTTGAATGGTCAAAAAGGACCAAATTGCAAAAGTTGTAAAATGTGAGTTTCTAGAAGCATTATGTATGAAATAGCTTTAGAATATTAATTATGAGTCCTTAAATAGCAATTTGCCCAAATTATAAATTTTGGACAAAAATGGACATGAGTTAGTAAAATAGAAATTTTTAAAGAGAAGGGCATTTTGGTCATTTGTCTGATAAGTGATAAAAATAGGAAAAAGATGATAAAATTAAATTCATCTACTTCCTTCCCTTGCCGAAAATTTGAAGACTCCATAGCTAGGGTTCTTCATTTTTTTTTCAAGCTTTCTAGTAAGTTCATCTTAGCCCCGTTTTTAATATTCTTCGTGTTTTTGAAGTCCTCGTATTATGAATTAGCTATTTTTAGCTATAAAATAAGCTAAGATGCATGTTCAAAAATCTACCCATGAATGATATGCTAGTTAAATGATGTTTTATGGAAGTTTATGAGAGTTTGATGTTAGATAAACATCTTTTTCTAAGTGAATTTCATGGAAAATGAGCATAGGGACTAGTTTGTAAAAGTTATGAGATTGTTCATACATAGTAGAAATAATGAGAATTGATAATGGCTATAGTAGAGAAAATGAATCAGCTAAGCATGTAGTCTAAGAAAGTTGAATGAAAATTATTTCACGAGCCTTGGGGTAAAAGTGTAAATATGAGAAAGTATAGGGGCAAAATAGTAATTTTGCCCAAGTATGAGTAAAGGGTCAATTTAGTCAATGTGAATATTAAATGATCTATTTATGACTATAGATCAAGAAAAATGAAGCTCGGATCGAAATCGAGGCAAGAACAAGGTCGAGGACTAAATTGCATACCTAGCTACATTTTGTATATTGAGGTAAGTTTGTATGATTTCTAAGCTTTATGATTTATATCATTAAATTGCTTAGTATAATGTACAATGTTATTATGAAAAATGTTCAATGTTATGTTAAACAATGAAATTAATGCGATCAAGCATGAGAAAGCCCCGATTGAAGTTGAGTAACTTAGGATACTCGATCTACCACATGAAACAAGAAAGTCCATATAAGACCAAGCCGAGGCATGGCATCGGCAATCAAGCAAGTTATCATGTAAGTCCAAGGCAAGCTTGGCATTGAATAAGTTATCATGTAAGTCCAAGGCAAGCTTGGCATTGAGTAAGTTATCATGTAAGTCCAAGGCAAGCTTGGCATTGAGTAAATTATCATATAAGTCCAAGGCAAGCTTGACATTGAACAAGTTATCATGTAAGTCCAAGGCAAGCTTGGCATTGAACAAGTTATCATGTAAGACCAAGGCAAGCTTGGTATTGAAAAGTTATCAAGAGAAAGAGATCCCATATAAGTCCAAGTTAAGGCATGGCATTGGTGAGAACAAGAAAGACTTCGTATAAGGCCATGTTAAGTCATGGCCTCAAAATTTAGATGAGATTTAGTATCCTCGATTATTCATATAAATTCATCGGGCAAACAAGCTAAACTCAAATGAGATAACAAGAAAGCTAAGTAAGCAAAGTTATTATCAAGTTAAAATGAGTATTAATCATGTTATGAATGATGAATCAGAAATTATGATTATTATGTTAAAGTATGCTGATCAATATGATCAAGTGATACAGGTACCTTGTTTACCTCTCAAGTATGAGACTAGTAAGTTTCATGAGATATGTAAGAATCAAGTATGAGTAAGTAAGCCTTATAGCTGAAATTTACGATGCCATTGTTTATGTCAAATGGTTTATATCAAACAAGTATGTTGCTATGTGCATTATGCAAACTTACTAAGCTAAATGCTTACGTCTTTTATTATTTCTTTCTATGTAGTCCCGCCAAGCTAACTTGTGGATCGTTGAAGTCGGAGCTCGAATCACACTATCAACCGCTATTTTGGTATAGCCAAGTTGTTTTGATTAAGTATGGCATGTATAGGAAACATTTCATTTTGAGTATATATCTTAGAATGGGCAAAAGCATGGGCTATCAAGTTTATTATTATTCTTTTGTAAATGGCTAAATGATTGGCCAAGATTGACTAAGTATATATGTTATTGATATCAATGGAGCATGTTATATTGTTCATTAAAGTTGTAGTGATTTGAGTTGTTGAGATAGTAAGAATTTGCTCTTGATTTCAGGGTGGCAATTGGCTTGGTAAATAGCCTCTAAGTGCCCACACGGTCGGACACACGCGGCGTGTGTCTAAGCCGTGTACCCTCCACCATTGCACCTTAAGTCGAATATCGGTTGTGGTACACATGAGTCTAAGTCCACGGGCGTGCCATGGCCGTGTGTTATAAGTCGAGAATGTTAAGGTTTTCACACGGCCGGGACCACGGGCGTGCCATGGCCGTGTGAAGTTTGGCAGTAAGCTCGAGTTTTAAGCACGGTTAGGAGACATGGGCGTGTCTCGGGTTTACACGAGCGTGTCCCAACTCACATGGGCGTATGACCCCTGTTTCAATGAAAAGTTTTCGATTGAGTTCTGAAAGTTTATGGACATGAGTTTAAGGCCTCGTAGGCCCATAAAAAGTACAAGTTGATTAAGAAAGATAAGTTCTTAATTCGGAATGAAATTTTATAGCCCGTAAGTACTCGATTAAGCAAGTTCAAGCATAGTAACTTCTCATATCCGGTCTAAGCCTCAAACTCGGGTATGGGGTGTTACATTTAGTGGTATCAGAGCTATAGTTTAGTCGGTTCTAGGGCTAACGTAGCATGAGCACGAGTCTAGCTATACATGCCATACGTAAGAATGTTTTTATAATGATAGTGTGACGACTCCTGACGACTTAAATTATGTTTATATATATAGTAAATGGATCCTGAAAGAGATATGGTGGATGACGTAGAAAATAATGCGCCACTCCCCCCAAGGGACAAAGGCTTAACGAGAATGAGAATAGACCCACTACGGTGAGTCAAGAAGGAGGAGAAGGGGCTAGAGAAGCCTTCCTCCACATGATGAATATGTGGTATTCAGAGTTCGTTCGTATGAACCTAAATGCACAACCCCCTCCACCCCCACTGTTCCACAACCTATTCCAAAGAGCCCCTCAAGTAGTAGAGGTGGTAAGAGGAGACAAACCACCAGCTTGATAGGATCGAAACATGGGGCGAGAAGAATTCGAGCGAAAAGAGAAGATGACCGAAAAAGCCGAGTTTTGGTTAGAAAACACCATCGTGGTATTTAATGAGCTATCATGCACACTGAGAAAGCATGAAGTGTGTAGTCTCCTTTTAAGAGATTACGCTAACAATGGTGGAACACCCTTATATCAGATGGTACCAATGGAGAAGATCACATGGGAATTCTTCCAAGAAGAGTTCAAGAAAAAGTATATCAGTCAAAGATTTGTAGATCAGAAAAGAAAAGAATTTTTAGAGTTAAAGCAAGGCAAGATGTCGGTGACCGATTATGAGCGTGAGTTTGTGCGACTCAGCAAATACGCTCGAGAATGCGTGTCCACCGAGGCCATCAAGAGGAAAAGATTTGAAGATGGGCTAAATGAGGACATTAAACTGTTTGTTGCTGTACTAGAATTGAAAGAATTTGTTGTGCTAGTGGAGAGAGCTTGTAAAGCCAAAGAGCTTGTAAAAGAGAAGAGAAAGTCTAAAATTGAGTCTCGTGACACTAGAAAGAGACAGTGGAATAAGTCATTCCAATCCTCATCCAAGAAGTCAAGAGATTTACCTACCCGATCGACTACTTCCATTGGGTTTTCAAAGAAAGACAAGAGTAAACAGTATTCGAGAAACAAAGCACAGACTACTTCAGTCGCTAGTGTGGGGAACTTTCAATCTGAAAGACCCGAATGCCCATAGTGTGGCAGACGTCATCTTGGAGATTACCGAGCGCACGAAAATGCATGTTTTAAATGTGGTTCCCAAGACCACTACATAAAGGATTGTCCAGAGACAATGAAAGAAGAGAGAGCTCAGAACCCGAGATCCGAAAGCATGGTCAGAGGAAGACCGCAGAGAAACCTAGGAAGTGGGGCAAGAGGAAGAGGTAACCCTAGAGAGCAGGCCGCGAGACCCGAGGGTAGGGCGCCTGCACGGACTTATGCCATTCGCGCTTGCGAAGAGGCATCTTCCCATGATGTTATCACGGGTACCTTTTCTCTTCATGATGTTAAAGTTATTGCTTTAATAGATCCCAGATCTACACACTCTTACATTTCCATGAAATTGGTATCCGATTTGAGTATGCCTATAGAGTTTACAGAATTTGTGATTAGAGTGTCTAATCCTTTAGGAAAGAGTGTGCTAGTGAATGAAGTATGTAGAGAATGTCTATTAATGATTAGAGATCATTGTTTTAAAGCAAACCTTATGTTGTTACCATTTGACGAGTTTGATCTCATTCTCGGTATGGACTGGTTAACTGCCCATAATATAATAGTTAATTGTGGGAAGAAATACATTGAAATGATATGTGAGAATGGGGATATCCTCCATATAGAATCAGATGAACAAAGTGGATTGCCGGTATTGATTTCTCATATGATGGCACAAAGATTTATAAGAAAGGGGTATGAGGCATATTTGGCCTTTGTGATGAATGATAAAGAAACAGAGTTAAAGATTGAGTCCATACCGATAGTATGTGAGCACATGGATGTTTTTCCAGAAGAATTGCCGGGATTACCTCCAATCAGAGAAGTTGAGTTTAGCATTGAGCTAGCTCCCGGTACTGTACCAATATCTATTACTCCTTACAGAATGGCTCCAACAGAGTTGAAAGAGTTGAAGATACAGTTGCAAGAGTTAACAGACAAAGGCTTTGCGAGGTCAAGTTGTTCTCCCTGGGGTGCTCCAGTTTTATTTGTGAAAAAGAAGGATGGCACTATGAGATTGTGCATAGATTACCGTCAACTTAACAAAGTGACAGTAAAGAACAAGTACCCATTGCCAAGGATCGATGATTTGTTCGATCAATTGAAAGGAGCCACCGTGTTCTCTAAGATAGACTTGAGATCAAGGTATTACCAGTTAAGAGTAAAGGAGTCGATGTGTATCTAAGATCGCCGAACAAGGTATTGGCATTATGAATTTTTAGTCATGCCTTTTGGTTTGACCAATGCTCTGCAGGTATTCATGGACTTAATGAACCGCATCTTGGACCATACCTCGACAAGTTTGTAGTCGTTTTTATTGATGACATAATTGGTTTATTCCCGAGATGAGAATGAGCATGCTTTGAGCACCTACGAATAGTTTTACAGATTCTTGAGAAAATCGGTTTATGCCAAGTTCGGTAAAAGTGAGTTTTGGCTCAATAAAGTAGGATTTACAGGGCATATTGTCTCATGAGAAGGGGTTGAGTAGACCCAAGTAAGATCTCGGCTATTACGGATTAGAAACCACCGAGGAATATCTCTGAGGTTAGAAGTTTCCTAGGCCTAGCCGGCTATTATAGACGATTTGTCAAGGGGTTTTCCATTATTGCAACCCCGATGACGGTTATTCTGAGAAAAATGTGAAGTTCGAGTGGACGTAAATATGCCAACAAAGTTTTGAAAAATTGAAAGCATTATTGACAAAGCTCCGCTTTAGTACAACTTTGAGGCGGGAAAGATTTCATAGTTTACAGTGATGCATCCTTAAATGGATTAGGCTATGTACTTATGCAAGAAGGCAAAGTGATTGCTTATGCCTCAAGACAATTAAAGCCTCATGAGAAGAATTATCCGACGCACGACCTAGAGTTAGCTGCCATAGTCTTCGCATTGAAGATATAGAGACATCATCTATATGGTGAGAGATGTCGGATCTTCACCGATCACAAAAGTCTGAAGTACTTGATGACGCAAAAAGAGTTGAATTTAAGGCAGAGGAGATGGTTAGAGTTGATAAAAGACTATGAGTTAGTCATTGACTACCATCCACGAAAGGCGAATGTTGTCGCCGATGCTTTAAGCAGAAAGTCCTTATTTGCATTAAGGGTAATGAATTCACGGATGACTTTATCCAACGATGGTTCTATTCTAGCTGAGTTGAGAGCTAGACCAATTTTCCTCCAAGAGATCATTGAAGCCCAAAAAGAGGATTGTAAATTGCAAGTTCAGAGAGATCAGTGCGAGACAGATGTTGAGTCTAACTTTCGAATTAGTCTCAATGGAAGTCTGATGTTCAAAGATAGAGTTTTTGTACCGAGAAAAGAAGAGCTTATTCAGAAAAATTTTTATGAGGCCCGTAATGGATGTTTATCTGTACATTCGGGTAGTACCAAGATGTATAATGACTTGAAGCAACAGTATTGGTGGCCGAGAATGAAGAAAGATATTTCAGATTTTGTTTCCAAATGCTTGATTTGTCAGCAAGTAAAGGCAGAACACTAAGTACCTTCGGGTTTGCTTCAACCCATTTTAGTTCCAGAGTGGAAGTGGGACCGTATTACTATGGATTTTGTAACGGGTTTACCACTATCTCCGAGCAAGAAAGATGCCGTATGGGTTGTAGTTGATAGACTCATGAAATCAGCCCATTTTATACCTGTACGAGTTGATTACTCACTTGACAAGTTGGCAGACATGTACATTTCAGAAATAGTAAGACTTCACGGAGTTCCTATGTCAATCATATCAGATAGAGATCCGAGATTCACATCCATATTTTGGAAGAAGTTGCAAGAGGCCCTAGGTACAAAGTTGAACTTTAGTACCGCTTTTCATCGTCAAACTGACGGTCAATCCGAGAGGTTAATTCAAGTACTCGAGGATATGCTCAGATGTTGTATTCTTGAATTCCGAGGCAGTTGGGAAAAGCTTCTCCCATTAGTAGAGTTTACCTACAATAATAGTTTTCAGTCGAGCTTAAAGATGGCGCCTTACGAGGCTTTATATGGGCGTAAGTGTCGAACGCCTTTATATTGGACTGAACTTAAAGAAAACCAAATTCACGGGGTTGATTTGGTTAGAGAAGCTGAAGAGAAAGTGAAAGTGATACGAGAAAGTTTAAAAGCTGCTTCAGACAGACAGAAATCCTACTCGGATTTAAAAAGAAAAGAGATAGAGTATCAAGTTGGAGATAAAGTTTTCTTGAAAGTGTCACCTTGGAGAAAAGTTCTCAGATTTGGCCGAAAAGGCAAGTTGAGTCCACGTTTTATTGGACCGTATGAGATTACTGAGAAAGTTGGGCCTGTAGCTTACAGATTGGCTTTGCCATCAGAGTTAGAAAAGATACATGATGTGTTTCACGTGTCAATGTTAAGACGCTACCGATCAGACCCTTCGCATGTAATTCCCCAGTCAGAGGTAGAGATTCATCCCGACATGACTTATGGTGAAGAACCAGTCAAGATATTAGCTTGGGAAGTGAAGCAGCTAAGAAAGGAAAGTATTGCCTTAGTGAAAGTATTGTGGCAAAGACATGGAATAGAATAAGCCACATGGGAACCAGAAGAGAGTATGAGAAACCAGTACCCAAACCTTTTCAATAGTAAGATTTTCGAGGATGAAAATCCCTAAGGGGGAGAATTGTAACAGCCCGATTTAGGGCCTAGTCGGAATAGTGGTGTGAGACCATGTATCCGAGGTGAATTTATGAGTTTTTAAGGTTCATGCCATGTTTGCATGTGAGTGTGAAAGTTTCATGAAGCAATTTTGCTAGATTGAAGTTGAATGGTCAAAAAGGACCAAATTGCAAAAGTTGTAAAATGTGAGTCCTTAAATAGCAATTTTCCCAAATTATAAATTTTGGACAAAAATGGACATGAGTTACTAAAATAGAAATTTTTAAAGAGAAGGGCATTTTGGTCATTTGTCTAATAAGTGATTAAAATAGGAAAAAGATGATAAAATTTCATTCATCTTCTTCCTTCCCTTGCCGAAAATATGAAGACTCCATAGCTAGGGTTCTTCATTTTTTTTCAAGCTTGCTAGTAAGTTCATCTTAGCCTCGTTTTTAATATTCTTCGTGTTTTTGAAGTCCTCGTATTATGAATTAGCTATTTTAAGCTATAAAATAAGCTAAGATGCATGTTCAAAAATCTACCCATCAATGATATGCTTGTTAAATGATGTTTTATGGAAGTTTATGAGAGTTTGATGTTAGATAAACATCTTTTTCTAAGTGAATTTCATGGAAAATGAGCATAGGGACTAGTTTGTAAAAGTTATGAGATTGTTCATACATAGTAGAAATAATGAGAATTGATAATGGCTATAGTAGAGAAAATGAATCAGCTAAGCATGTAGTCTAAGAAAGTTGAATGAAAATTATTTTACGAGCCTTGGGGAAAAAGTGCAAATATGAGAAAGTATATGGGCAAAATAGTAATTTTGCCCAAGTTTGAGTAAAGGGTCAATTTAGTCAATGTGAATATTAAATGATCTATTTATGACTATAGATCAAGAAAAATGAAGCCCGGATCGAAACCGAGGCAAGAAAAAGGTCGAGGACTAAATTGCATACCTAGCTACATTTTGTATATTGAGGTAAGTTTGTATGATTTCTAAGCTTTATGATTTATATCATTAAATTGCTTAGTATAATGTACAATGTTATTATGAAAAATGTTAAATGTTATGTTAAACAAAGAAATTGATGAGATCAAGCATGAGAAAGCCCCGATTAAAGTTGAGTAACTGAGGATACTCGATCTACCACATGAAACAAGAAAGTCCGTATAAGACCAAGCCGAGGCATGGCATCGGCAATCAAGCAAGTTATCATGTAAGTCCAAGGCAAGCTTGGCATTGAATAAGTTATCATGTAAGTCCAAGGCAAGCTTGGCATTGAGTAAGTTATCATGTAAGTCCAAGGCAAGCTTGGCATTGAGTAAATTATCATGTAAGTCCAAGGCAAGCTTGGCATTGAACAAGTTATCATGTAAGTCCAAGGCAAGCTTGGCATTGAACAAGTTATCATGTAAGACCAAGGCAAGCTTGGCATTGAAAAGTTATCAAGAGAAAGAGATCCCATATAAGTCCAAGTTAAGGCATGGCATTGGTGAGAACAAGAAAGACTTCGTATAAGTCCATGTTAAGTCATGGCCTCGAAATTTAGATGAGATTTAGTATCCTCGGTTATTCATATAAATTCATCGGGCAAACGAGCTAAACTCAAATGAGATAACAAGAAAGCTAAGTAAGCAAAGTTATTATCAAGTGAAAATGAGTATTAATCATGTTATGAATGATGAATCAGAAATTATGATTATTATGTTAAAGTGTGTTGATCAATGTGATCAAGTGATACAGGTACCTTGTTTACCTCTCAAGTATGAGACTAGTAAGTTTCATGAGATATGTAAGAATCAAGTATGAGTAAGTAAGCCTTATAGCTAAAATTTACGATGCCATTGTTTATGTCAAATGGTTTATATCAAACAAGTATGTTGATATTTGCATTATGCAAACTTACTAAGCTAAATGCTTACGTCTTTTATTATTTCTTTCTATGTAGTCCCACCAAGCTAACTTGTGGATCGTTGAAGTCGGAGCTCGAATCACACTATCAACTGCTATTTTGGAATAGCCAAGTTGTTTTGATTAAGTATGGCATGTATAGGAAACATTTCTTTGAGTATATATCTTAGAAAGGGAAAAAGCATGGGCTATCAAGTTTATTATTATTCTTTTGTAAATGGCTAAATGATTGGCCAAGATTGACTAAGTATGTATGTTATTAATATCAATGGAGCATGTTATATTGTTCATTAAAGTTGTAGTGATTTGAGTTGTTGAGATAGTATGAATTTGCTCTTGATTTCAGGGTGGCAATTGGCTTGGTAAATAGCCTCTAAGTGCCCACACGGTCGGACACACGGGCGTGTGTCTAAGCCGTGTGTACCCTGCACCATTGCACCTTAAGTCAGAATATCAAGTTGTGGTACACGGTCTAAGTCCACGGGCGTGCCATGGCCGTGTGTTATAAGTCAGAATGTTAAGGTTTTTCACACGGGCGAGGACCACGGGCGTGCCATGGTCGTGTGAAGTTTGGCAGTAAGCTTGATTTTTAAGCACGGTTAGGAGACATGGGCGTGTCTCGGGTTTACACGGGCGTGTCCCAACTCACATGGGCGTGTGGCCCCTGTTTCAATGAAAAGTTTTCGATTGAATTCTGAAAGTTTACGGACATGATTTTAAGGCCTCGTAGGCCCATAAAAAGTACAAGTTGATTAAGAAAGATAAGTTCTTAATTCGAAGCGAAATTTTATAGCCTGTAAGTACTCGATTAAGCAAGTTCAAGCATAGTAACTTCTCATATCCAGTCTAAGCCTCGGACTCGGGTATGGGGTGTTACAGAATTCACCTACAACAATAGTTTTCACTCAAGTTTGAAAATGGCACCTTATGAGGCATTGTATGGGCGTAAGTGCCGAACGTCATTGTATTGGTCGGAACTCAGAGAGAAATAGTTGCACGGGGTTGATTTGATCAGGGAAACTGAAGAGAAAGTAAAAGTGATTCGTGACTGTCTGAAAGTCGCCTCAGATAGATAGAAGTCCTATTCAGATTTGAAAAGGAAAGAGATAGAATTCAAAGTCGGTGATAAAGTGTTCTTGAGAGTATCACCTTGGAGGAAAGTCATCAGATTTGGCCGTAAGGGCAAATTGAGTCTGTGTTTTATCAGACCTTACAAAGTTACCGAGAGGATAGGACTGATAGCTTATTGGTTGGCCTTGCCACCTGAACTAGAAAAGATTCATGACATTTTTCATGTATCCGTGTTGCGCCAATACCGTTCAGACCCTTCGCATGTCATAGTTCCGATTGAGGTAGAGGTACAACCGGATTTGACTTATGGTGAAGAACCGGTTAGAATTTTGGCGCGAGAGGTCAAGCAGTTAAGAAAAAAAGCATAGCCCTTGTGAAAGTATTATGGCAAAGGCACAAAATATAAGAGGCTACATGGGAGCCCTAGGAAACGATGAGAAACCAATACCCCAACCTTTTCACTGGTAAGATTTTGGGGGACGAAAATCCTTAAGGGGAGAGAATTGTAACAGCCCAATTTAGGGGCTAGACGAAATAGTGATCTCAGGATTACTAAATCCGAGATTTGAGAAATTCATTTTCATGTTATATTATGAGTCAGAGCATGATAGTATATGTGCATGAGAATTTTGGTGCTTTAATTTTAGCGATTTCATGTTTAATCGCGAAAAAGGGACTAAATCACATAAAGTGTGAAAGTTCCATTCTATAAGCTAAAGGTACCAAATAGCCATAGATTGATAATTGGAGGTCTTTAAAAGGAAATTAGACCCCCAATATTTGCTTCTCCGGCCATAGACTAGCATAGGAGACAAATTTGTCAATGATGGTCAAAGTTGGTGATAGTAGGTGGACTAATTTGACTAGTATTAATACAATAAGGAAAGAAAAGATATCATCTTTTCTCTTTCACTCTTCCACCAAAAATTAGCAGCAAATAGAGGATAGAAAGCTTCAAAATTTTAGCACACTCTTCTCTTCATAAGTAAGTGTTCTAGTGATCTTTTCTTAAAAATAGTTGTACTTTTGGGACCCCTAAAGCTTAAGCTTTCAAATGAGGGGACTATTGTGCAATATGGTGAAAAGTTTAGAGTTTTTCCATGAGAGCTATCATAGTTATTTTTTTCATTTTTTATGGGAGAAAATGAGTCTTGCTTGCTAGATGAACAACTCTTGTGAAAGGTGTTGCCATTAAAACACCTAATTGGACCTTGATGAAAAGGTTACGAATTTGTGGTAATTATGTGAAATGATGAGTTTTTATAATAGCTATAAGAGTATTAAATGTTCACCTAGGCTTATTGAAGGTAGAAATGTGATTAGAATTTATTTTCGAGCCTAGGGGTAAAATGGTCATTTTACCAAAGCCTAGGGGCAAAATAGTAATTTTGCCTAAGCATGATTATTGAAATGCTTTTATTAATGAGGTGATTAAAATGAGCTAAATTGCTATTATAGAGCAAGAAGAATCGAGAATTTGCCTCGATCGGGGAAAGAACAAAGTCTTGGACTAAACCGACGAGTTAGCTCATTTTGGAATCGAGGTAAGTTTGCATGTGATTAATGCAACATTTATGTTAGCATAATTGAGAATGCTTGGTATCATATTGATGCATGATACTCCATTAAATTGATGTTCAATGAGATATTGAAGTCCTAGTGGACCATGTGAATATGAAAATGCTATCATCGAGATATGAAATAGATAAGGTCCCGTATAAGACCATGTCTGAGACATGGCCTCGACATCGAGTTGAGATCCCGTATAAGACCATATTCAGGATATGGCTTCGGTAATGAATATGAAAATCGTATAAGACCATATCCGGGATATGGCATCGATACTTGATGTGAAAGTCCATATAAGACCATATTCGGGATATGGCATTGGCATTTAAAAGTGACTCCATGTAAGACCACCTCGGGGATGTGGCATTGGCTTCACCCCTACATGAATGACGTTGGATATGTGTCTTTGACTATCCCTAGTGATTAAAGGGATAAGTAGATGAGTTTAGAAGTAGAAATGAGATTTGTACTAAAGTCATATGAATGAGTGAATACAGGTACTCGTGAATGAGTCACGAAGAAATGATTACGATATGTGGCACGGCATGTGCTAAATAAGGGCAATTGTGAGTAAGTATGGCAAGAAGCCTGTGACTTATGTATGGTTAGTTAATGTCATGGATAGATTATTTTATGAGCTTATTGTTGCTATTTATATCCATGCAAACTTACTAAGCTTTATGCTTACCCCTTTCATTGCTCTTTCTCCTTGTAGTATTGCAAATATAACTCGAGGAACGAGGACGTAGGAGTTCGGAAATCACACTATCGACACCACTTTGGTATAATAATTTAGACTTATTTTGAGTATGGCATGTATAGGACTCGAGTATTTTGTTAGGTCGTAATTGTTGGCCAAAGTGTTGGCTTTGTAAGGCATTAAAGTCTTCATTTTGTAATGGTCTATTTTGTTAGGACGATACTTGGCAAACTCTTATGCTTAATGAAAGTGATTTTCTTGAAGTGTATGCCCTTGTGTATGGTTGTTGAATTGAGTACTTAGTTATGCTTTTGGGTTATGAATTATGTTGAATTGGGTTGGTGTTTGTATGTGTGCAATGTAGGGTGGCAAAGGGCTTGGTAGATAGCCATCTAATTGTCCACACAAGTAGACACACGGGAGTGTGTCTATGCCGTGTGTGACACACGGTCAGCCCTATGGGCATGTGGATCGACCGTGTGTCCCCTTGCATGCTAGGTTTGCAAGTCAGTATGCTCCACGGGCTAGGGACACGGGCGTGTGCCCAAGCCGTGTAAAGTCTGCACATTAATTAGGGAATTTAAACCGACCACGAGTGGAAGACACGGGCGTGTCTAGGCCGTGTGAAGTTAGTCAGGATCGACCACGGGTGGAAGACACGGGCATGTCTTAGGGGCACACGGGCGTGTCCCTATACCAATACGGGCGTGTGGCCCCTGCCTTGTTTAAAAGTTTCTTGAGTTCGTAAAAGTTCTCGGAATAGTTCCGATACCTCTCAGAGGCATGTTTAGGGCCCCTTAGGCCGGGTATGTGCTAGTAATGGGTTTAAACGAAATTTTATAGCCCATTTTGAGATGTCAAGTGAGATTAGTTAGGTAATACCTCAAACCCGATCCCGGCTTCGGGCACGGATAAGGGGTGTTATAGCCTAGCACACGGCCTGACACACGGGCGTGTGTGGCAACTCATAGTGTTACACGGCCTTGCACACGGGCATGTGACATGGCCGTGTGACCCTACTCAGTGAGTTACACGGGTAAGCACACGGGCTGGGACACAGTCGTGTGTCCCTTGTTCAAAAGTTACACGACCTGTGGTGATTTCACACAGCTTGGCCACACGGCCGTGTGACCCCTATTTCTAATTTTTGCAACTTTTTCCTAAACTTTCCATTTTGTTTCAAATTAGTCCTGAATTACTTCCAAGCTATTTCTAGGGCCTCGAAGGCTCGATTTAGGGACGAAATGTATGTGATTGAATGGTTTATGATTTATTTAAATTATTGAATGTTGTGATGTTTTAATATTTTTTATTGTACGGTAATGCTTTGTAACCCTAATCTAACAACAGAGATTGGTTAGGGGTGTTACATTTAATGGTATCAGAACTACGGTTTAGTCGGTTCTCAGACTGAACACAGCATGTATGGAGTCTAGAAATACATTCCATTATATAACTTGTGATTATGTGATAACTCCTGACTCAAATTTAACTATGTTTTCTTATAGATAAGATGTCATCCAACCGAGTCGATTCTGATGAGGTAGAAAGTAATGCGCAAGCCTACTTTCATGGAGCATCTAGTTTTGGTAGTGGGTCCGTAGTTGAGGGTCGGGTAGGTGAGGCTAAAGAAGCCTTCTTCTAGATGGTGTCGGAATGGTTTTCAGAGTTTGTAAGAATGAACCCATTGGCTCAACGACCTCCACCCCCTCCCGTACCCCAACATGTCCCTGTTATTCCTCAAGGTTTGGAACATGTTCAAGCAACCAAGCCTCCTGTTGATAAAATTCAAAAATATGGGCCTGAAGAGTTCCGCGGTTCAACTGAAGATGATCCAGAAAGAGCCGAGTTCTGGTTAGAAAACACTGTGAGGGTTTTTGATGTATTATCCTGTACACCGGTTGAATGCTTAAAGTGTGTTGTTTCTCTATTGAAAGACTTATCGTATCAGTGGTGGAACACATTGACTGCGGTAGTACGTAAAGACCGGGTGAATTGGGAATTCTTTCAGACAAAGTTTAGAAAGAAATATGTTAACCAGAGATTCCTCGACAAGAAACGTCAATAATTTTTGGAATTGAAGTAAGGTCGTATGTCAATAGCCGAGTACGAGAGAGAATTTGTGTGACTTAGTAAATATGATAAGGAGTGTATACCATCAGAGGTTGTTATGTGTACTCGGTTTGAAGACAGTTTAAATGAAGATATCAAGTTGCTAGTTGGGATTCTAGAGCTGAAAGAATTTGTGGTTTTGGCTGATAGAGCACAAAAAGCTGAAGAACTCAGTAAAGCCAAAAGAAAAGTAGATTTTGGGCTTGTGATACGGGTAAATGACCTATGGGAAAATCATTCTCATCTCTATCGAAGAAGGAATTCCATTGTCATTCATCAGCTTTAGTAGGTTTCTCGGGGAGAGATAAAGGGAAGCAACATTCAGGTTCGAGACCTCAGGCTACATCTGTAGGGAGTGTGGGCAATGTCTGAAACAACAAACCTGAATGTCAATAATGCAATAGACGACATTTCAAGGAGTGCAGATTGAGAGATGGATCGTGTTTCAAATGCAATTCTTATAATCATTTTCTTTGAGATTGTCCAAAAATATTGGATAAAGAAACAACTCAAAATACTTGTTCGAGTAATACGACTGCGAGAGAGAGACCGCCCAAGAATAGTGGTAATGCGGGTAACAGTCGAAGTGGAACAAAAGATTCTGTTGATAGATTTGAGGCACGGGCACCAGCTAGGGATTATGCGATTCATGCTCGAGAGGAAGCTTCAGAACCTGATGTGATCACTAGTACATTTTATATATTTGATACTAATGTTAATGCTTTGATTGACCCGAGATCAATGCACTCATATGTATGCACAACTTCAGTGTCAGATAAGAAAATACCTTTTGAGTCTACTGAATTTGTGTTTAAAGTAACGAATACTTTAGGTCAGTATGTGTTAGTTGATAAAGTCTGTAAAAACTTTTCTTTGATGATTCGGGATTGCAACTTTCCAGCTAATTTGATGTTGTTGCCATTTGATGAGTTTGATGTGATAATGGGTATGGACTAATTAACTTTGCATGATGCTGTTGTGAACTGTAGACGAAAGCATATTGTGTTGAAATGTCAGAACGGTGAAAGAATTCGAATTGAATCAGATAGATTGGATGGTACATGTAACGCCACAAAAATTTAAGTATTTGTTTTTGCGTGTTTGTAAAACAAATACTTGTCTGCTTCAGTGGTTAAGTGATTTGGGTGTGTTTGGGAGTGTCTGAGAAGTCCTGGGTTCAAGTCTGGGCTTGTGCAAAATTTTGGTTTTTAGGGAATAAAACCCTTGCCTTTAGTTAGTAGGCTTTTAAATTATTGTGGGCAAAGCATGACATAAAGAGTCTATTGGTCTAGGGGTAAGTGGCGTGTTACCTATGCCAGAGGACTGGTGTTTGAATCTTGGTGGGAGCAGTGGAGTATTTATTTTGCTGCTGCGCTATGGGAGGTGTTGTGGTTTGACTGAAACACTGAAGTGGTTGACAAGAATTCAAATTGAGTGGTTGAGGGGAGGTGTGATCAGATGGAGAGGTTTGAGGAGGGATTTTAGGATAAAATCAAGGGATGAGGTGAGAGGGAGTGTTGTGCCGAATTGGGACTGTGGGCACTCAAGAATTCGGCTAGAGGAGTGCTTCTCATTCTTTTTCGGTTTTGCTTTGTTTGTGTTGTTCCCTCTGCCAAAACCTCTTCTCTCCATTTTTGGGTTTTTCGTATTGGTGTTTTCCTCTCTTTTGCTTGAAGTCGAATGTGGTAAGGGTGTTTGCACATTCTTCTGTTGCACTTTTTGACAACCTTTTTTTTTCTTTTCATCTCCTTTTCTGTTCTTTCTCTGTGTTGGCCAAATATACCTTATTTGCCTCATTCGATTTCTTTCCTCTCTTTTCCCCTAAACCGATTATCCTCTTCTCTCCCTCAAGTGTTGTGCTGCTGATTTCTCATTCTGATCACTGTCGAAACCATTCCTCTTTTTCTACTGATTGACTTTGCTCCTTTCTTTTCGGTAAGTGAGTATGGCACTTTAAGTTTTGGCTTTTAAGTTGCAAAAGTGGGGTTTTTTTTAACTGTTTTTGACAGCTATAAATCGAAGGTTAAAGGCTGTGCTAGTGCCGAATCCTTCCACTATTCGGTTCTCTTGCTCTTTTTAGTTAAGGAAGGATTCAGAGAACTCCTAATCAATCGCTAAAGACTAAGATTCGTGGGAGTCACCGTGGTTCGATTGAAGGTAGCGCTACTCTATTCTAAGAATGGATTATTGGTTTCGGGTTTCTTTTTAAACCGTAAAGTGGGACTGATGGTGGTGTTGATTGACCAATTGTAGGTTGGTGAGCACTTGAGTGACTGTTCGTGATGAATCGAAACAAGGTGTGAAACACTGCCCAAATCGTAAACCGGTAAAAGTTAAAAAATATGGCAATTGACGCTACACGAGCGTGCGCTCGCTCATGTGGTAAACCGAACGCATAAAACGTGGATGTTAGACTGTTGAGGCCACCATGAGCGATCTCGTGGTATTAGGCCGTTTTGGCCCACGTTGGGTCAAAAAGGGCCGTGTGGGCCCAACGGGCTTGTGGGCCCCACACGGGTAAACCACACAAACGTGTGGAGAATATTGGGCCAAGCTGTGTAAATTACATGGCCGAGAGCATTTCTGGGCTATGTGGGCCACACGAGCGTGTGGGCCCACATGGGCCTATATTATGGGCCTTGGGCCCATTTTTACTGTTTGACTGTTAAGGTTGCACGGGTCACCCAAGACGACTGTGGACCTACTGATGTGTCGGTAAGTATACCTAGACCCAAACTGATAAAATGACTGTTATGCCCCTATGATATTAATTGACTGTATGCCTTATGTTATGTATGACTGTATATGAGCATGCCACGATATATATATATATGTTGCATCCATGTATGATATGTTGCATGGGGATGAGATTATTATGATTGGAGGAAGTGTACTGTACTGGCAACCCTACTGCAAATACTGCTTAGTGTCGCAACCGATGCTAATTTTTGGAGTGTAGGGATGGGTGGGTGATTTTATCCCCACATGGAGTGTTGGGCTGGACGGAGTGGAGTGTAGAGGCTGGATGGGTAGGATTTCTGATTGCATGCCTAAATTGTTACTGCCACCAAAATGGGCTAAGGCCCACACTGATACTGATACTGTAATGGGCTAAGGCCCACACTGATACTGATGTTGTAATGGGCTAAGGCCCAACTGAACTGAACTGTTATTGATTGGGCTTAGGCCCAGACTGTAATTGCATTGGCTATTTACCTACATGGGGTTACACACTGAGTTTTGTAAACTCACCCCTCTGTTTATCTGTACAGGTAATTCCCTAATCTTAGGCGGATCGGTGTTGCGAGGGATTCGGAGGTGGCCACACAATCGCACCTGCTTTTATGTTTGAGTTTTATTTCCAATAAATTTAATTTGGATTTTTGTTATGTAATAAGGCCTCTTTAAATTTTAACTTTCAATTTTGGGATTTTACTTATTTTAATTCACATCTGAGTAGTAGTAGGACGCGGTTTTTTTCAAAAGATAATTGTTTTTCAAAACACCACGTTTTCGTAACTTACTATAAAAGCTTCCACATCAAACATGGTTTTAAAGTATAGTAACAACCTAATATGATCAATGTCTTACTAAAAACAACTTGAGTTTTAAATGAACAAAATACCCTTAAATGTTCGTTATGATCCTAAACGAGAATTAATATAGAACGGGTTTTTCCAATGAAAGTATGTTTTCAAAAAAAACACTTCAATGTGATATCGCCAGATTCGGCCATAACGTCTAGGCCGAGTTTGGGGTGTTACAGTACATCTAATGTTATCTCAACTATGATGGCACAGAAATATGTTAGAAAGGGCTGTGAGGCATATCTAGCTTAAATGTTTGATTCCAGGGTTTCAGAATTGAAATTAGAGTTGGTTCCGACTATTCGTGAGTTCACAAATGTGTTTCCAGAAGAGTTACCAGGGTTATCTTTGGTCAGAGAGATTGAGTTTGCTATTGATTTAGTGTCAGGGAAATCTCTGATATCGATAACTCCGTATAGAATGGCACCTACAGAGTTGAAAGAGTTAAAAGCACAGTTGCGAGAGTTGACAAATAAGGGCTTTGTTCAGCCCAGTTTTTCTCCTTGGGGTGCTCCTGTTTTGTTTCTTAAGAAAAAAGACGGGTCTACATGATTGTGTATCAAAATTATGTAATTTTGGTTACCTTATTGTGCATGTTTATAAGGCTTTTTATGGTATGTTTTGAATGGATTGAAAATGGTTGTATGTGGTATGTTTGGTACCTAGTTGAAATAGGTTATCATGCTTGAAGTAAGGCAACATTGTCATGTTTTGATAGTTGTTGTTTTGATATAATTGTGGTGCCTTTGAATGACATATTGGTTAGTTTAATTAAGGTCTTTGAAATGGCAACTTTATGTGTGCTTGGATGATGTTTAGGTCTCTTGAAAGTGTGCACAATTGGTTTGAATGTTTATGAATGATTAGGTTATGAATTGGCTTGATTTTAGGCGAATTTTGGGGTTCACACGGCCTGAGACACGGGCTGTCACACGACTGTGTGTCATCTGAGAGTTTCTTAGTGTTCAAGTCAGTGAGTTACATGGCCTAGCACATGGCCTGACACACAGGCGTGTGTGGCAACTCAGAGAGTTACACGGCCTGGCACACATGCGTGTGACATGGCCGTTTGACCCTACTTAGTGAGTTACATGAGTAAGGACACAGGCTGGGACACGGTAGTGTGTCCCTTGTTCAAAAGTTATACGGCCGTATGACCCCTGTTTCCAATTTTTGCAACTTTTTCCTAAACTTTCCATTTTGTTTCAAATTAGTCCCAAATTACTTCCAAGCTATTTCTAGGGCCTCGAAGGCTCGATTTAGGGACAAAATGTATGTGATTGAATGGTTTATGATTTATTTAAGTCATTGAATGTTATGATGTTTTAATATTTTTTTATTATACGGTAATGCTCCGTAACCCTAATCTGACGATGAAGACGGGTTAGGGGTGTTACAGTATCGAAGTCCAAACACGGGTACCGAAGTACAAATAGGAGTACCGAAGTAAATTCCTATGTATATATAAATGAATTAACTAGAGAACAACAATATAAAACACAAGCAAATTTTATTTACGTATGGAAATACTATAAACTTACCTACAATACTTTCGATTTAAACACAGGGATCTATTCCGAAGTTTTCCCTTTTTCCTCGGTTTAAGTCTTTTTGGCCCAGTTATTAATCTATATAATAAAGAATTTAAATCCATTAATTTTATATATATTTCACATTTAAAGTAACGCATATGACCTTTAGCTTTTCATTAATCACACTTTTTCCCTAAACTTTTACATTCATCATAATTTAGTCCATGTACTCAAAATTTTCCAATTTAACAAAACCTTACCAGTTCCCCGAGTTAACCAAAATTCATACTAAGCTAGGGTAGTCCACAACTATTCACTAACTGCAAAATTTTCCTGAAATTTTAAGTATTTAAACAATTTACTCCATTTACTAAAACTATAAAAAAAATCAATCAATAAACTAGTCAAAAACAACATCTAACACTTCAATACCATCATTTATCATTCAAATTAACAAGAATTCATCAATGGTAATATCTAATTCTTTAACAGCTTTATAAATGAAGGTACAGGTTAGCTGGACCTAGTTGCAATGATCTCAAAAACATAGAAATTTCAAGAAAGAAGCCTAAAATTCATACCGTGCATGCACCTTATGTTTGGCTGAAACACAAGCACCAAAAATGGTGTTCTTCCTTGATATTTTTGGTTCAAAATGTATTGTGGAAGATGACCATATTGTTTTTCTTATTATTTTACTTTAAATTATTATTTACCATTTTACCCTTTTTAATTAACATACATTTCAACTATAACAATATACCAAACCATCCATACAACATAATAATGGCATATTTACTTCATAAGTCCTCTCCACTTCATTAATTTTACTATCAAATCAATATAACTGATTAATTACTAAGGTTTGCACATTTCACAATTTAATCCTTTTTATTCAATTAACTAAATAAACCTTAAAATTACTTCACCAAAATTTAATACCACTCTAATGTAACTCCATAGGTAATAATTATATAATAACCACGATCTCGCATATAGGAAATATGGTCCCGAAACCACTGTTTCTGTTGCCGCTAAAAAACGGGATATTACAACTCTCCTCCTAAATAAATTTCTGTCCTCGAAAATATTACCAGAGAAAAGTTTTGGATACTGAGGTTTCATATTTTCTTACTTTTCCCACGTCGCTTCTTCAATCCAATGTCGTTGCCATAACACTTTAACCAAAGGTACGGATTTATTTCTCAACTCTTTTGTTTCTCGAGCTAAGATCTTTACAGGTTCTTCATCAAAGGTTAAATCAGGCTGTAATTCAATTTCTTCCGTAAACAAAATATGCAATTGATCGGATCGAAATCGTCGAAGCATTGAAATATGAAAAACGTTATGAATCCTGTCAAGTTCCAAAGGTAATGCCAATCAATACGCTACAGGTCTGATTCTTTCTAAAATTTCATATGGTCCAATAAATCTAGGACTGAGTTTTCCCTTTCTACCAAATCGTAACACTCTTTTCCATGGCGAGACTTTCAAAAATACTGTTTCACCCAAATAAAACTTGATATTTTTCATTTTTAGATCAGCATAAGATTTCTGATGATCAGATACAGCTTTCAAGTTATCTCGAATAATCCTGACTTTTTCTTCGGTTTCTCGAACTAAATCAACCCCGATTAACTTCTTCTCCTTCAATTCAGACCAATACAATAGACTTCTACATTTACGTCCGTATAAAGCCTCGTACAGAGCTATCATTATGCTTGATTGGTAGATGTTATTATACGTGAACTCGACTAACGACAAATATTTTTCCCAACTGCCTTCAAATTCAATAATACAACACTGTAACATATCTTTTAAGATTTGTATTATTCATTCAGACTAGCCATTAGTTTACGGATGAAATGCTGTACTAAAATTCCCTCTGGAGCCTAAGACCTTGTGCAACTTACCCCAAAATCTGGAGGTAAACCTCGGATCACGGTCTGATATAATCGATAATGGTACGCCATGTAATCTCACAATTTCTGAAACATATAATTCTGCCAATTTCTCAAGTGAATAATCAGTTCGAACAGGTAGAAAATAAGCTGATTTCGTGAATCTATCAACAATAACCCAAATAGAATCTTTTCTTTTTGGAGTCAAAGGTTATCCCGAAACAAAATCCATAGTAACTCATTCCCACTTCTATTCAGGAATAATCACAGATTGTAACAAACTCGATGGAACTTGATGTTCGGCCTATTGGCAAACTGGACATCTGAACACAAACTTTGTTATCTCAAGTTTCATTCCAGGCCACAAGTAGTGTTGTTTTAGATCGTTATACATTTTCGTACTCCCAGGGTGAATCGAGTAAACACTATTGTGAGCTTCATCTAACAGTTCCCAGTTTAACTTTGAATCATGTGGTACACACAGTCGATCTCAAAAATATAAACAATCATCATTCTCGATACAAAAATCATATTTCTGATCACTTTTAACTAGGTTGAACTTGGACAACAATTCTGGATCCATTTTCTGTAATTCACAAATCTTCGATAAGAATATAGGCTTCATTGTTAACTCATCCAAAATAGATCCATCATGTTCTAATGTTAAATTTACATTTATAGCCCTCAAAGAAAATAATGACTTTTGACTCAAAGCATCAGTAACAATATTAGCTTTCCCTGGATGATAGTCAATTACTAAATCTTAATCCTTTAACAACTCAAGCCACCTTTGTTGATGCAAATTCAATTATTTCTGAGTCATTAAGTATTTCAAACTTTTATGATCAGTAAAGATATGACCTTTTTCATCGTATAAATAGTGTCGCCAAATTTCAGGGCAAAAACTACTGTAACCAGTTCGAAATCATGTGTCGGATAGTTCCGCTTGTGAAGCTTCAGCTGTCTCGAGGCATAGCAATTACTTTGCCACTTTGCATCAAAAGACAGCCTAAACCACAAAGAGAGGCATCCCTATACACTATAAATTATTTCCCAGATTCATGTTGAGTTGAAACTGGAGCTTCAGTTAACATACTCTTCAGTTGCTCGAAACTTTTCTGACATTTATCGGTCAAGACAAAAGTAACATCTTTTTGCAATAATTTTTTCATCGGCAAGGCTATAATAGAAATTTTTTTAACAAAGCGCCGATAATATCCTGCTAAACCCAGAAAGCTACGAACCTCAGAAGCATTTTTTGGAACTTTCCAATCAATAATTGTAGATATTTTATACGGATCAAAACGGATACTAACAACCGAAATAATATTGTAACACCCCTAACCCGTAACCATCGCCGGAATAGGGTTAAGAGGCGTTACCGGACATATCAGAATTTTTACGATCATTTCACAAACATAAAATACACCATCATCATATCATAGAAAATCATATACATAGAGTCCCTTTAAAAGGTCTACGAGACCTTAAACATGCATTGGAAAGGGGTCGGGACTAAACCGAGCACATACAATTTTTTTTAAAATTAAACATTTTTCAAAGTTACAAAGGTCACACGCTCGTGTGGGCAGGCCGTGTGCCTCACACGGCATTAGACACACCCATGTGTGTAACACCCCAAACCCGGACAAGACACCACGTCCGAATCTGGTATGCTACGGGGAAAATGCTTTTGAGAGATCGGATTTTCCGTTTAAAAGCTGAGTGGAAACACAGTGTGTTTGAAACAAATTTGAGTAGTCTTGTTAAAAAAAAATGGTTGATGTATTTGAAACCCGAAGATTTTGAAAACTTAGCCAGAATGTGTAGTTAACACGGGTTATTACCATTTAAAACCCCATTAGTTTCTCATTGATACATAAAACACTTTAGAACTTAGGAGACTACAAGTTTGATTTGGAAACCTTTTAGTATTTGTTTATCGTGAACTTAGTGCGATACCCGATGGTATAGTTTAAAAACACGTTGCGTTATAATTTGAAACATTGTCTTTCCAGCTTTTAGTAAAACTTATTCCGAGTTACTTTGTTAAGGCATATAAAAACCAACTTAAAACATAGACAACATAAAACATAACTTAAAAAGGCCTTTTACAATCCGAAATAAAACCCAATTTAAAGTAATAAACTAAAGTACCCAAATAGTAGAGTCTGAGTAAGAACTTTATTCAAGATGGCATAAGCACCTCGAGTCCATCCAGGCCCCAAGTCCGCATCTACGAGTCACTGAAAAAAATCAAAGGAGAGGGTGAGTCGAGTGACTCGATGTGCAAATCCGCCTCAAGAAGAAACAACATGCTAACACACATCATACATAGCAACATAATTAATGCAACCCGATCCTAACCATCCATATCGCCTTTTCTACCCCGTGTGGTACCAAACCACCGGTGGTGCCAAACCACCGGTGACATATAGTCACAATGTGTTACCAAAACACTGGTGTCCCAAAGACACAATATCCATCATTGTGGTACCAAACCACTTTGGTGTCCCAAAGACACGATGTGCTACCAAAGCACCGGTGACCGTAGTCACAAATCCGATGATGATGGGGCCAACCCATCGTGTGATACCAAATCACTAGCAGACGATCCCATATCTCAAGTGGGGCCAACCCACGGTGGTCAAACCACGAGGACAAGTCGCAATGAGGTGCCAAACCTCACGTGTCCCAAAGACACGATGTGCTACCAAAGCACTTGGTGACCGTAGTCACAAATCGTGTGATGGGGCCAACCCATCGTGTGTTACCAAAACATCGGCGTCAATCCCGTATAATCATTTGTGGGGCCAACCCACTTGTGGTACTAAGCCACTGGGGCGAGACGGCGAGGTACCAAACCTCTGGAGGTGCCAAACCTCTGTGACCCAAAGTCACAAAGTGTGCTACCAAAGCACCGGTGCTCACAAGACAATATACCACCGCTCCCTCCTCTCGTATCACCCACACATATCATACTCATGGGATTATGCATCTCATACAAGCCATGCATATCATGCCCACATATCAAGCATTACAACACATAACATGCATAATATAAATCATGGTATCATGTATTATCATTAATACTCATCATAGAAACAGACTTACCGAATCGTACACATACCCCTTTTTGGGTATCCAATCATCCTTCTCACTGTTTCAATCTTATTAAGCAATCAAGTTTATTAACAACGTTACTAAGTAGAGAGTGTGTTAGTTACACACCTGGTATACTCGAGTTTAACAATCCTGACAAAAGCGCTCTAAGTCCCTTGGTTACTTAGCTCCTACAACAATTGGCCAACATAGGATTAGGCACTAAGACCATTCGGCCAAAGACACTCAACCAAAGGGGTTAATATCGGATCATCACCTTCACTTGGTTTGATTCCCTACCAAACCCGAACCACAGTGGTTCTTCTACCCACAATCGGTCACACCTTCACAAGAGAACGGTTAATCATTTACAACTCCTGATTAAACGAAATTAAAAGAATGAACTAACAACCCAATCGCTTACCCCCAACTCACCAATCGGTCAACAGAAAATGACTCCTCTTGCTTGATTCCGCAATCCAAAGACCCTATAACGAAAGAGATTAGTACCCTTCCAAAATGACCAACTTCTAGCCCTTAACCAAACCATAACCAAAAAGATCAAAAGAGGAAGATATGGCCATTCGGCCTTGCACTTACCAACACCCAATATTCGGCCAACCTATGACTTCTAGGAGAGGAGAGGTTCGGCCAACTTTAGAACAAGATGAAGAAAGAATTCGGCTTATTCCCAAAGAAGAAACACAAGAGAAAGGTGTACTGAAGAGGGTTGGTATTCGGTCAACGATGGAAGGAAGATTCGGCTCAAAAGTGTTAAGATAGAAAGAAAACAAAAATGGGTAAAGGGAGAGTACTTACGGTTTTGGAAGAAAGAAGAAATGGAGAGAGAGCTTTGGAGAATGGGTTTCTGCTACCAATAAAAGTCAAGGGAAACAAAGCAATTTCGGAAAGGTGGAATTGCTTAAGCTTTCGGTTTTCACAAGGAAGAAAATGAGAGCTTACTTGGAGAAATTCGGCTACTATTGACAACAAAAGAGGAAAAAGGTTTGAAACCAAAAGTGACCGAATTAATGCCAAAATGCCAAAATGAATTTCGGCTACCACTCCCCCTTACCAAGCCGTCCCTCCACCAACACCTACCAACCGGCCACTCCCAAAAAACTCCCCAAAATTTCGGCCATATCCCCCCATTCACTCCCAACCACCATTTCAAACTACATGACCAAGTCTACCCTCCAACAAATGCTCTCCACCCCTCATTTGAATATGAAGACTTGGTCCAAGGTAGTGTTCTAGTTGCTCTCTACCTCTACTCCCATGCCGTCCAAAATAGGTAACAAAAGGGGACTCTGCTTTGCTCGAACACTGGACCTCCCCTCCCTTGCAAATGACGCCACACACAAGCTCCAAGTGGCGCCTTGCTTTGCCACTTTGCTAACACTTCTTTTGTGCAAAGAAACCACCATTTATTTTCTTAAACCCCACTACCTCGGCTCCCTTCCTATAAAGCCTAAAAACTAAAATTCTCCCAACCACTCGTGCATACACCTAGGCTATAATTAAGCCCCAAAAACATAGAGATAGCAACCTAGCATACTAACAACATGCGAGAACATGCCATGACAAAAGAAATAGCCCCTAACCCGGGATATTACAGTTCTACCCCCTTAAAAATAATTTCGACCTCGAAATTACGATCAAAAGAGTTGCGGGTATTCTTTGTCTCATCGCATCCTCGGGTTCCCATGTCGCTTCTTCTTACGTACCATGATTCCGCCAAAGTACCTTAACCAAAGGCACAGACTTCCTACGCAGAACCTTCACATCCCGATCAAGAATCTGCACAGGTTCCTCTTCCACCGTCAAATCTGGATTCACCTCGATTTCCTCCACTGCTACCACATGCGACGGATCTGAACGATACCTCCGAAGCATCGAAACGTGAAAGACGTCATGAATCTGGCTAAGCTCTGCTGGCAACTCAAGCTGATACGCCACTGGCCCAACTCGCCTCAATACCTTATACGGCCCAATGAACCTCGGACTAAGCTTGCCCTTCTTCCCGAACCTCAGCACCTTCTTCCAAGGTGAAACCTTTAGGAAAACTCGATCTCCCACAGCAAACTCTATATCTCTTCGCTTAAGATCGGCATAAGACTTTTGCCGGTCCGAAGCTTCCTTCAATCGAGTCTGAATCACTTTGACCTTGTCCTCAGTCTCAGCTACCAACTCGGGTCCCAACAATTGACGTTCACCCAACTCCGTCCAACATGTAGGTGAGCGACACTTCCTACCATATAACGCCTCATACGGTGCCATCTTGATGCTCGCTTGGTAACTGTTGTTGTAGGCAAACTCAGCTAATGGTAGAAACTCCTCCCAATTACCTCTGAAATCCAAGACACAACCTCTCAGCATATCCTCTAAGATCTGAATAACCCTTTCTGATTGTCCGTCAGACTGCGGGTGAAAAGCCGTCTTTGAAATCCAAGCGAGTACCCGAGCGATGCGGTGCTTTCCGAACCTTGACGTAAACACGGGATCCCTATCCGAGATTATCGAAACGGCACACCGTGCAACCTCACGATCTCCGAAACATACAAAGCTTAGCTAGCTTCGAAGTGAGTAGTCAACCTCACCGGAATAAAGTGAGCCGATTTAGTCGGACGATCCACCACTACCCAAATCCCAATCCTTCCTGCTTGGCGTGGCGGTAACCCACCGACAAAATCCATGGTTATCCTCTCCCACTTCCATCTGCGGAATTTTCACAGTGAAGCAAACCCGACGGCAATCGATGTTCGACCTTGACTGGCGACAAGTCGACATTTCCCAACAAACTCTGTCACCTCTTTCTTCAAACCAGGCCACCAAAATCGCTCTCTAAGATCCTTATACATTTTGCTACCTCCGGGATGCATAGCATGAGGATCATATGTGTGCGTCTGAAGAATCTTCTGCCTCGACTCAACATCTTTGGGCATACAAGCCTTACCTTGAAAACACGAGAACCTCGTCACTAGACAAATCTGTAACCCTCCAAACCACCATCTAACACTTGCAACCTTCGCGCTTTCGGAACCTCATCCAACAAGCTGTTTCTCTACGATCCGCTCAACCCAAGTAGGCTTAACTCGTAGCTCTGCGAGAATACTCCGTCGTCATACAAACTCAAATGGGCAAACAAAGCTCTTAAGTCCGAAACAACCTTACGGCTCAACGCGTGCTACCACGTTAGCCTTACCCGATGATACTCAATCGAGCGGTCATAATCTTTCAAAGAATTCGACCCATCTACGCCGCCTCAAATTCAAGTCCTTACGAGTCGGTAGATACTTGGACTCTTATGATCCGTGTAGACTATCGATCTCTCTCCATACAAGTAGTGCCTCCAAATCTTTAAAGGCGAACACTACAGCCGCTAGCTCCAAATCGTCGTCGGATAGTTGACCTCGTGTGGCCTCACCGTTGCCGGGAAGCGTAAAGCCACCACCTTACCTTCCCCGCATCAACACACAACCCAAGCCCGTATGTGATGCATCGCGATGAACTGTATTCCTTACCACCTCGGGTTGAATCGAACCGAGCCTCGGTCAAAATCTTCTTTAACTTATCGAAGCTTTCCTGTTGTTTCTCAGTCCATACAAACGGAACCTCTTTCCTTAACAACTTGGTCATCGGCGCTGCTATTAACGAGAAACCCTCAACAAACCTTCGGTAGTATCCGGCCAAACCCAGAAAACTCCGAATCTCAGCCACTGACCTAGGTGGCTTCCAATCCAAGACTGCCTCAATCTTACGAGGATCTACACGAATCCCCTCAGCCGACACTACATGACCCAAGAACGTCACTTCTCTAAGCCAGAACTCGCACTTACTGAACTTAGCATAGAGTTGCTTTTCCCTCAAAATCTGCAGCACCACCCTCAAATGCGCATCATGCTCTTCCTCTGTCCTTGAGTATACTAAGATGTCGTCTATGAAAACCACCACGAACTGATCTAGATACTGCTGAAACACCCTGTTCATCATATCCATAAACGCTGCCGGTGCGTTGGTCAACCCGAACGGCATTACCAGAAATTTGTAGTGCCCATACCGAGTCCGAAACGCTGTTTTATGGATATCCGCCTCCTTAACCTTTAATCGTGATACCTGACCTCAAGTCGATCTTGAAAATACCGCAGCACCCTTCAGCTGATCAAACAAGTCATCTATCCGTGGCAACGGATACTTGTTTTTAATCGTCAGCTTGTTTAACTGGCGGTAGTCTATGCACATCCGCATCGAGCCATCTTTCTTCTTGACAAAGAGTACCAGGCGCCCCACGGCGAAACACTTGGCCCGATGAAACCTCTATCCAATAACTCCACGGATCTCGAGCCTTAAGCTCCACCAACTCCTTGGCGCCATCCTATACGGAGCAATAGACACCGCGCGATCCGGATGTAGATCAATCCCGAACTCTACCTCACGATCGGCGGCAAACCCGAAGCTCCTCGGGGAACACATCAACAAATTCCTTAACGATGCGAACCTTCTCAACAGCGGACTCTCTAGCCTCCAAGGCATACACATGAACTACATACGCTTGCGACCCTTCACGACCATCTTCTCCGCTTTCAAAGCGGATACCACATTTGATAAGTAATCCCTCCGATTACCTATCATAGCCACCTCATCACCATCAACCGTCTTAAGAACCATGCGCTTGGCGCGCAATCCAACCTCGCTTTGGTACTTAACCAGCCAATCCATCCCAAGAATCGGATCGAACTCCCCAAACGGCGGTTCCATCGGATCGTGAAAGAATACTACCCCTTGGAGTTCTAGAGGTACATCTCTAAACAACTTATGTACTACTACGAGTGACCTAACGGACTAATCACGATCATCCGCCTAGAAGATATCTCGAGTCTAAGTCCATTGTCTCGACTATACTACTAGCAACATAAGAGTGCGTAGAACCCACATCAATTAAAGCGATATAAGGGGTACCAAAAATCAAGAACGTCTCTGGTTATGACGTCCGGTGCGCCGCCCTCCTCTCGGCGCCTCGCGACATATACCAATCCAGGTGTCTAGCATCAAAACCACCGCACCTCTCGCCCGGTGCTCCACGGCCCCACGAAACCATTACCACCTCTACCATTACCACGGCCCCTCTGCGGTGGCGGTCCATTACCTCTGAACTGATTACGGCTCTGACTCTCCGACCGAATCCTGGCCATCCTACGCGGACAATCCCTAATGCGATGATCCAGAGAACCACATTCGAAGCAACCTTTTCCACCAGTCAAAGAACCACCCGGTGAGATTTCCCTGCTCGATTACAACTGCGGCGGTCCTCGCCTAGCAGCAACAACCCTAGCAGACTGATTCTGCTCACTCGGTCTAGCCCTCTTCTGCAGGTTACCCGACGGACCAGAAGACCCGAAGCTCCTCTTAGCCTACTCCTGTCCATGCTCTGTCTTACCGATTCTTTGACACCCTCGGCTACCTTAGCCTTCTCAACTAAGACAGCAAACTCGCGCTCCTGCTGAGGAGCAATCAGCAACCTCAACTCGTCTCGCAGACCATCCTCGAAACGAACACACCTCTCATGCTCAGTGGCTACAATGCCCCTGGCATACCTACTCGGCCGGGAACTCACCTCGTACTCGAAGAATGGACTTACTCCCCGAACAAGCCTCGAAATGCCTTTCTTTGGGAGTCGATATAACTAGCCCCGATGTATTTCTTTTGATATGCGGCTCTGAAGTAATCCCATGTCAAATCCTCTGCGCCACACTATCCCGAACCGTGAGCCACCACCGATATGACTCATCCCGGAGAAGCGATCGATACCGCTTCAGCTTCTCTTCACTGTCAAAGTCCAGATCATCCATGATCCGCTCGGTTGCCTCCAAAAATATTCAGCGATGCTAGGAGCAACCCGAGACACCTCGGAAGAATTCGGCCCCATTGGCCCGAAGTCGCTCGAACAATTTCTAACTCTCTGCACCACCACCGCCCCACTACCCTTTCCAACACTCGCGGCATCGCTCGTGACATCGCTGCGTCGTCCCACGATCTTGGAACTCACCACCTCCACCGGTGGCGGAACCGAGATCTCATTTTCGAACCACGCCCGGATCCTACGGGCTCGAAGCGATCATTCTACCCCTACCTCTACCACGAGTATTACGGCCACGTCCGCCTCGAGTGCTCATGTCAAATCTTTCTACGTATCTGGTTAAGGAATTTTATGCATCGAGTATTTATTCCACTTGTTTAAAAGCAAGTCTTATGAACATTAAAGAGGATTTGTTCTCGCGAGTTCACGAGAATCCTATCGGTCTCAATCTCTAAAGTAGCATACTCTGCTAATCATCAAATCACAAGTAATAGTACGGGTACTTACAGGCGGCCCAGTGCCGGAGACTCGGTGCCATGCCTTTCAAACCATACTTTCAAAACAAACACTTAAATGGACTTTTGAAAACCTTTTTGGGCCTCAGGCCACAAAGAAAACCTTTGAACTCGGCTCGATACCACAAAATGTAACACCCCAAACCCGGACAAGACACCACGTCGAATCTGTATGCTACGGGGAAAATGCTTTTGAGAGATCGGATTTTCCGTTTAAAAGTGAGTGGAAACACATTGTGTTTTGAAACAAATTTGAGTAGTCTTGTTAAAAAAATGGTTGATGTATTTGAAACCCGAAGATTTTGAAAACTTAGCGAATGTGTAGTTAACACGGGTTATTACCATTTAAAACCCCATTAGTTTCTCATTGATACATAAAACACTTTAGAACTTAGGAGACTACAAGTTTGATTTGGAAACCTTTTAGTATTTGTTTATCGTGAACTTAGTGCGATGCCCGATGGTATAGTTTAAAAACACGTTATGTTATAATTTGAAACATTGTCTTTCCAAATTTTTAGTAAAACTTATTCCGAGTAACTTTGTTAAGGCATATAAAAACCAACTTAAAACATAGACAACATAAAACATAACTTAAAAGGCCTTTTACAATCCGAAATAAAACCCAATTTAAAGTAATAAACTAAAGTACCCAAATAGTAGAGTCGAGTAAGAACTTTATTCACATGGCATAAGCACCTCGAGTCCATCCCGGCCCCAAGTCCGCATCTACGAGTCACCAAAAAAATCAAAGGAGAGGGTGAGTCGAGTGACTCGATGTGCAAATCCCGCTCCCCCGGAGAAACAACATGCTAACACACATCATACATAGCAACATAATTAATGCAACCCGATCCTAACCATCCATATCGCCTTTTCTACCCCGTGTGGTACCAAACCACTGGTGGTGCCAAACCAACGGTGACATATAGTCACAATGTGTTACCAAAACACTGTGTCCCAAAGACACAATATCCATCATTGTGGTACCAAACCACTGGTGTCCCAAAGACACGATGTGCTACCAAAGCACTTGGTGACCGTAGTCACAAATCCGATGATGATGGGGCCAACCCATCGTGTGATACCAAATCACTAGCGAGGCGATCCCATATCTCAAGTGGGGCCAACCCACGGTGGTCAAACCACGTGGACAAGTCGCAATGAGGTGCCAAACCTCTGGTGTCCCAAAGACACGTGTGCTACCAAAGCAGCCTTGGTGACCGTAGTCACAAATCGGTGATGGGGCCAACCCATCGTGTGTTACCAAAACATCGGCGTCAATCCCAGTATAATCATTTGTGGGGCCAACCCACGTGTGGTACTAAGCCACTGGACGAGAGGCATTTGAGGTACCAAACCTCTCGGAGGTGCCAAACCTCTGGTGACCCAAAGTCACAAAGTGTGCTACCAAAGCAATCGGTGCTCACAAGACAATATACCATCGCTCCTCCTCTCGTATCACCCACACATATCATACTCATGGGATTATGCATCTCATACAAGCCATGCATATCATGCCCACATATCAAGCATTACAACACATAACATGCATAATATAAATCATGGTATCATGTATTATCATTAATACTCATCATAGAAACAGACTTACCCGAATCGTACACATACCCCTTTTGGGTATCCAATCATCCTTCTCACTTGTTTCAATCTTATTAAGCAATCAAGTTTATTAACAACGTTACTAAGTAGAGAGTGTGTTAGTTACACACCTGTATACTCGAGTTTAACAATCCCGACAAAAGCGCTCTAAGTCCCTTCGGTTACTAGCTCCTACAACAATTGGCCAACATAGGATTAGGCACTAAGACCATTCGGCCAAAGACACTCAACCAAAGGGGTTAATATCGGATCATCACCTTCACTTGGTTTGATTCCCTACCAAACCCGAACCACGGTGGTTCTTCTACCCACAATCGGTCACACCTTCACAAGAGAACGGTTAATCATTTACAACTCCCGATTAAACGAAATTAAAAGAATGAACTAACAACCCAATCGCTTACCCCAACTCACCAATCGGTCAACGTAAAAATGACTCCTCTTGCTTGATTCCGCAATCCAAAGACCCTATAACGAAGAGATTAGTACCCTTCCAAAATGACCAACTTCGCCCTTAACCAAACCATAACCAAAAAAGATCAAAAGAGGAAGATATGGCCATTCGGCCTTGCACTTACCAACACCCAATATTCGGCCAACCTATGACTTCTAGGAGAGGAGAGGTTCGGCCAACTTTAGAACAAGATGAAGAAAGAATTCGGCTTATTCCCAAAGAAGAAACACAAGAGAAAGGTGTACAGAAGGGGATTGGTATTCGGTCAACAGTGGAAGGAAGATTCAGCTCAAAAGTGTTAAGATAGAAAGAAAACAAAAATGGGTAAAGGGAGAGTACTTACGGTTTTGGAAGAAAGAAGAAATGGAGAGAGAGCTTTGGAGAATGGGTTTGGCTACCAATAAAAGTCAAGGGGAAACAAAGCAATTTCGGAAAGGTGGAATTGCTTAAGCTTTCGGTTTTCACAAGGAAGAAAATGAGAGCTTACTTGGAGAAATTCGGCTACTATTGACAACAAAAGAGGAAAAAGGTTTGAAACCAAAAGTGACCGAATTAATGCCAAAATGCCAAAATGAATTTCGGCTACCACTCCCCTTACCAAGCCGTCCCTCCACCAACACCTACCAACCGCCCCACTCCCAAAACTCCCCCAAAATTTCGGCCATATCCCCATTCACTCCCAACCACCATTTCAAACTACATGACCAAGTCTCCCTCCAACAAATGCTCTCCACCCTCATTTGAATATGAAGACTTGGTCCAAGGTAGTGTTCTAGTTGCTCTCTACCTCTACTCCCATGCCGTCCAAAATAGGTAACAAAAAGGGGACTCTCGCTGCTCGAACACTGGACCTCCTCCCTTGCAAATGACGCCACACACAAGCTCCAAGTGGCGCCTTGCTTTGCCACTTTGCTAACACTTCTTTTGTGCAAAGAAACCACCATTTATTTTCTTAAACCCCAGCTACCTCAGCTCCCTTCCTATAAAGCCTAAAAACTAAAATTCTCCCAACCACTCAGGCATACACCTAGGCTATAATTAAGCCCCAAAAACATAGAGATAGCAACCTAGCATACTAACAACATGCAGAACATGCCATGACAAAAAGAAATAGCCCCCTAACCCGGGATATTACAATGTGTCTAGGCCGTGGCAAAACAGGGCATACATACTGACTTGTCCACACGGCCACAAGACACGCCCGTCTGCCAGGCCGTGTGAAAATTAGGGAGGCTACAGACTTGCTCACACGGCCATTCACACACCCGTGTGTCCAGCCCGTGTGGCTTCCTGACTTGCTTTGAAATGCAACCAAGAGGGACATGGTCGAGACACACGCCCGTGTGCTCAACCGTGTGGGAAAATATAGGCCATTTACAAGGCCAATTTGTCACCCAAAATTTTGGGTCAAACCTACAAACATCCAACAAGCATAAATTCATGATCTAATAGCAACCAAAACATGCACAATTTAACTCTTAACAACATCATTCATTTCCATATGCAAACCTTACTCAAACATACAAATTCAAAGCATAGATTTCACATCAAAACATATTATTAATACTTAATTTAAAACCATTTCAATTCATATCATTTCTCATCATATCAATTTCCCAAATCAATCATGAACTTACCAATATAGACCATCTCATTTGGCCATTCATGAGCACATCAAAACATTCCAACTTATGCATCATAAAACAAGAACAAAACTCATCCATAAACACATTCATTAACAAACCATATCACATGGCTATATTTACACATCTCAAAACATAATCAAAGTTCTCTAGCCTATACATGCCATACTCTAATATGTACATTTTCAAAAGATACCAAAATATAGTTCGATAGTGTGGTGATGATCCTCGACGATCCCCGAGCTTCCCGTAGCTTTAATAATCTATAAAACAAGGAACAAACACACACACAAAGTAAGCTTTCATAGCTTAGTAAGCCATAAGTAAATAATGAACCCATAAACATTTGTATTAAATTAACTAATCAAATCAAACAAACCTTAACCAAATGTACATTTAATATGCTTGCAAATTTAAATATTATCACATTAACAATAGCAATATAACACCAATGTTCGAATACACATATACTCATAAGCACATATAATTTTTTCTTTTACCATGTCTAATTCATATATTCATCTCTAACATATACTTAACTTACTTACATATACATATAACGTAGCACGTACCTGAACCTTTTTAATTCTTTTTCACATTCGATCTCATCTCAATAATGCCCGTTGAACCATTCCGAAATAATAAGGATACTCAAAAAATCGAAAATCTCGTACAATGCCAACGTCCCAACGTGGTCTTACATGTAACCACATATCGATGCCACTGTCCCAGACAGGGTCTTACACGAATCAAATACGATGCCAATGTCCCAGACATGGTCTTCCACATAAACACAAGTCGATGCCAACGTCCCAGACGTGGTCTTACACGAATCACATATCAGAATCCTTTGTCATAACATATGTATCCTAACTATTCCTAAGGTTCGTACGGGGCTTTCGGACGTTGTAACTCGATCGATTCAAGCTCTTAGATGATTCTTCCACACTTTTACCAATTCAATATTCACATATATTTTCAAGTAATAATACAATTCGATACAAATAAAATATATACAATCGAATTTATCAACATTTATTTACTTATGAACTTACCTCGTACAGAAATGAACGGATGGAATCGACTACTCGACCAGTTTCGACTTCCCCCGATCTAACTCCGTTTTCTTTTGTTCTTGATCTATATAAATTCAAATTTGGCTATTTAATAAAAAATTTCATTCAATTCAAACCAAAAACACATAATTAAGGCATTTTGCACTTTAGCCCTTAAAATTCACATTTTTGACATTTTAGTCCCTATTTCATAAAATCACAAAATACACAAAATTTCATATTTCCCATGCTTGGCCGAATATTCATATAGTTCATATAAGTCCACACATTTCATTTATTTTACATTTTAGTCCCTCAATTTATTATTTTCACAATTTAGCCCAAATTACTCAAATTCATCAAAAATCCAAAAACAAAACATATTAATCTATCACATATCTTTTATTTTCCATCATCAAACAACAAAAACCACAAGCTATCATCAATGGCATTTCATGAATACATCATCAAATTCAAAAATTCAAGCATGGGCTAGCTAGTATTCAAAGCAACGATCACAAAAACATAAAAATCATCAAAAACCGAACAAAAATGAACCTTTAATCAAGCTAGATGTTAGCCGAATGCTTCAAAGCTTCTAAAACCTTATTCTTTTTCTCTTATTTGGTCATTAAAAAAGATGAATGCATGTATTTGATCTTTGTTTTATTAAATTAATCTTTTATTTCACAAATTACCAATTTAGCCTTATTAATATCATTTAAATTCCACTAACCTTAGGCATTAGTGTCCATCCATTAACCACATGGTCTAATATCAACTTAAGGACCCCACATTAAAAGAACATAGCACTTAAGCACTTTAACAAATAGCAAGTCACTTTCACATTTTATGCAATTAAGTTCTTTTTTCAAATTAAGCACACAAACTATCAAATTAAATCACAAAAATTTCACACATGTCAATTCAAATACTAAAAACACAGAAAATAATATTAAAATATTTTTTTGACTTGGATTTGTGGTCCCGAAACCACTATTTCGACTAGGGTCTAGACCGGACTGTTACAAATATGACCTAGAAAACTGACTTCCCTCAACAAAAATTTACATTTTCTGAATTTTGCATATAGTTGCTTGTCGCGTAAGGTTTGTAACACAATTCTCAAATGCTCCGCGTAATCCAATTCATTCAACGAGTATATCAGGATATCATCAATGAATTAGTTAATCCAAATGGCATTACCAGAAATTTATATTGACCATTTCTTGTTCTGAATGCAGTCTTAGGTACATCTGGCTCTTTAACTCGTAACTGGTAATATCCAGACCTCAAATCAATCTTTGAGAACACTGTAGCTCATTTTAACCGATCGAACAAATCATCAATACAAGGTAACGGGTATTTATTCTTAATAGTGACTCGATTCAACTGTCGATAATCTATACATAGTCTCATCGACCCATTTTTCTTCTTCACAAACAGAACTAGAGCACCCCAAGGTGACACACTCGATCGAATAAATCCATGATCTAACAAATCTTGCAACTGTACTTTTAACTCTTTCAATTCAGTAGGAGCCATTCTGTATGATGCTATCGAAATTGGAGCTATTCCATGCACAAGTTCGATCACAAATTCAACTTCCCGAGTCGGTGGCAACTCAGGTAGTTCTTCAGGAAAAACATCAGCATATTCTTTTACTATCAGTACTTGATCGATTGTTTGACTAAATAAGCTTCACATCCTTTTCTAATCCTTTTTTGACCTGACAATGCTGAAATCACATTTGTAGTACAGTCGATCCCATCTGCCCTAACACAAATAAATTCACCATTCGGACGCTTCAAACGAACTTGTTTCCTTCGGCAACTCACTATTGCATCATGCTCAAACAACCAATCCATTGCCAAAATGAGATCAAAATCATCAAAAGATAACAACATCAAACTAGCAGGAAAATCGTAACCCCGGACTTTTAGTGGACACGATTTACAAATCTGATTAACTAAAACATACTGACCTAGTGGTTTTGTTACCTTAACAGTGTAATCAGTGGACACAACAGGCAAATTATTTTTGTCTACTAATGCAGTGCATATATAAGAGTAAGTTGATCCAAGATCAATCGATATATATACATTAATATCAAAAAGAGAATGTACCAGCAATAACATCTGGGGCAGTAGCTTCCTCACGAGCTCTAATTGCATAAGCTCTGGCTGGTGCTCTCGCTTCAGATCGTTCGTTCATATCACCAGTCTTTCCTCGACCAGAAATAGTATTTCTACCATTTCCAAGTCTTCTACCTCTCTCTGAGGTTGCTTCAGGCTTGCTTGTCTAATTGCCCAAATCATTTTGCCGTTTTGGACAATCATAAAGGAAATGATATGTAGATCTACAACGGAAACAAGCTCCCAACTTTGATCGACATTTACCAAAATGCCTCTTGCCACAATCATCACAAATAGAGACAGTTCTCTCAACATTCCTCACACTTCCAACACTAGCCGCTAGAGAATTAACATACTTCAAATTACTTTGCTTCAGTTTATCTCCGCCAGTGAACTCTGAAGGGGCAGTCGATCAACTTGCTTCATTTCTGAACTTCTTCGATGGGAACGTTTGAGCAAACTTAAACATCCCTCTTTTGTTAAAATCTCAAAAAATTCAAATCTAATTGTCGTTTACTCGTGCAGACTTCTTCAATTTTCTGAGTTCATTCTGAAAGTTCTACAAATTCCCGTAACTTTAACGTTACCACAGACATCCGAATGTCATCATTCAACCCATATTCGAATCTAATACACATTTCTTCTTCATTTGACACTATATTATTGGCATACTTGCTTAACTACACAAACTCCCATTCATACTCAGCTACTGATTGATTTCCTTATTTTAGTTCAAGGAATTCTTTCTTTTTCTTGTCAAGAAACAACCTGCTAACGTACTTTTTCTGAAATTCAATTTGAAAGAAATCCAAATAAATACGACCATTGGATGTCATTGTGCTCAAAGTGTTTCACCACGAGTATGCTTCATCTTTCAACAATGAAATAGCACATCTCAGACAATCTTCAGGAGTGCACATCAATTCTGCAAAAAATCTCTTCATATTCACTAACCAGTACTCAGCTTTTGCAGGATCATCATCAACTTTGCCTCTAAATTTTTTAGCTCCATATTTACGAACTTTTTCCACAAACAGTCAAGTAACTATCACGGGTACAGAATTTTGAGGACACAGGGGTGTTAGAGGAGGCACAGTAAGGGGTGGAGGCTGCGGAGTTACAGGATCTGTTTGCTTAAATTCATTGAACCATTGGTTCATCATACCAAAAAACACATTTCTCATCTCGTCACCATTGGACTGTAGAACCGATGCACTATTACTTGCTTCGGGATTTGAATATTAGACATTACTTTTAGCTTTATTAACTATGGCCTGATTCGACTCATCCGACATCTTGAATCAATAAGAAAATACAATATTAGAGCGTATCAAAAGCATCACACTATCACAACGTATATGTGGCATGTATATACGAGACTCGGTACACGCTACATTAGTCCTAGAATCGATTAAACTGTAGCTCTGATATCACTAAATGTAGCACCCAAATCCCGTCTCCATTACCAGATTAAGAATCGAAGTCTTACAAATCCAAACAAAATAATTTATCTTAATTCAAAATAAGTATTCAATTAATTTATAAACATATATCTTTTCATAGAATAAATATGCACATAGGCTTTAATTCTGGTTTACGGGGCCCTAAAATTAGTTTGAAAGGAATCGGGGATCAAAATGAATCAAAACATAAATTTTAGGAAAAACTTGAAATTTTGGAAACAGGGGTCACACGGTCATGTGACACAACCTAGACTGTGTGGGTATTCGAAGCAGGGACACACGACCGTGTCCCAGCCCGTGTCTCAAATTGTGTAACTCACTGACTTGGCTCACACGGTCGTGTCGTAAGTCGTGTGTTAGCCCGTGTAACTTACTAACTTGAGACACACGGGCGTGTCTTAGCCCGTATGACACCTACACCAAAATTAACAGATCATACATGGCTGTGTGAGATGACCGTGTGTGGCACACGCCCTTGTAACAGCCCGTGTCCCAACCCGTGTGCTTTTGAATTAACTTCTTAAACAAGCTAAAATCAAGCCAAAACTTTCCCATAAGGTACACCTAAAACGAAAACCATCTTACGACCAAAATAATCAAAACATACATTTAAAACATATAAAATTAATAACCTAAACTTCTAACCAATGTACCATTCATAGGTACCTCAATTATAACCAAACATTACACCAAAACTTTATCCAGTAACACACCTCAATTCAAATTTCATAATCAACCACATTATTACCTTCTAACATACTATTAAAGTTTACCATTCAACATCACATATCATAATCACAAATACAAAATAACTTTTCATATTTTACGAACTTCTAATATTAACTTTTGTACAAAAACACCTATATACAAGCCACAACCCAAAAAGAGATGAAAATGGTACCAAAAGTAGATGGATAGTGTGAGCTTTTATGTCGATCCTTCCAGCCGTCCACAATTGTTAACTACAAAATAACATGAGATAAACCAATAAGCTTAATAGCTTTATAGGATTATAGTGTATATTTTACTTGACTTGCTTTAATTAACTTAATCACTAAAGAATTATAACATGACAATTAAAATTCTCAATTGCATTGTCTATAAGTTTTCAAGAATTTCATCATCACTAGAACATATCAATTCCATGTAATCCTTTGTATATTCTAATCAAGTTCATCAATACTCGATTCACATACTCATACCTTATTTCATATTTCGGAGCATCTTAGATACAAAAACAGGGACACCAAAGTGCAACAAAAGCACAGGTGTACATTCAGGGGCACGTAGTGCTTACAGAGGTACGAATGTGCAAACAGGGGTACAAAAGTACAAATAGGAGTACCGAAGTACAAATTGGGTACCAAAGTACAAACAGGGGTACCAAAGTACAAACATGGGTACCAAAGTACAAACAGGAGTACCAAAGTACATATAGGAGTACCGAAGTAAATTCCCATATATATATAAATGAATTAACTAGAGAACAACAATATAAAACAAAAGCAAATTTCATTTACGTATGGAAATACTATAAACTTACCTACAATACTTTCGATTTAAACACAGGGATCTATTTCAAAATTTTCCGTTTTTCCTCTGTTTAAGTCTTTCTGGCCTAGTTCTTGATCTATATAATAAATAATTGAAATCCATTAATTTTATATATATTTCGCATTCAAAGTAACGCATATGACTTTTATATTTTCAGTAATTACACATTTTCCTAAACTTTTACATTCATCATAATTTAGTCCCTGTACTCAAAATTTTCCAATATAACAAAACCTTACCATTTCCCTGAGTTAGCTTAAGTTCATACTAAGCTAGGGTAGCCCAAACTATTCACTAATTGCAAACTTTTCCTGAAATTTTAAGTATTTAAACAATTTAATCCATTAACTAAAACTATAAAAAATCAATCAATAAACTAGTCAAAAACAACATCTAACACTTCAATACCATCATTTAACATTCAAATTAACAAGAATTCATCAATGGTAATATCTAAATTCTTTAACAGCTTTAAAAACAAAGGTACGGGTTAGCTGGACCTAGTTGTAACGATCTCAAAAACATGAAAATTTCAAGAAACAAGCTAAAAATTCATACCATGCATGCACCTTATGTTTGGCCGAAACACAAGCACCAAAAATGGTGTTCTTCCTTGAGATTTTCGGTTCAAAATGTATTGTGGAATATGTCCATGTTGTTTTTCTTATTATTTTACTTTAAATTATTATTTACCATTTTACCCTTTTTAATTAACATACATTTCAACTATAACAATATACCAAACCATCCATACAACATAATAATGGCATATTTACTTCATAAGTCCCCTCCACTTCATTAATTACTATGGTTTGCACCTTTCAAAATTTAATCCTTTTTATTCAATTAACTAATCAAACCTTAAAATTACTTCACCAAAATTTAATATGACTTTAATATAACTCCATATATAATAATTAAATAATAACCACGATCTCACATATCAGAATTGTGGTCCCGAAATAATTTTTTTCGTTGCCGCTGAAAAATGGGATATTACACAAACTTGTCCTCTTCTTCCAGATTGGTACTTATGGTTTTATTTGTCCTAGATTGGTACCCAATACTTTTTTTGTCAACTAAATCGGTACCCGAGTCAAACAGTGTTAAATTCAGGACATGTGGTACTCTAAAATTAAGACACATGGCAATGACATCATCATTTGAAAAAGTTCAAAAAATATAATAATATAAAAAATATAAAAATATAAAACTAAAAAAATCGTTCAAAAAATAAAATAAAAATATAAATCCAAATCCAAATCAGCCCTGCTCATTATGTTCATTTGGATCATCTTCCTCTCACATTTTCTCATATCTACAGTTGAACTCCCATTCACAAGGTCGACCTAGGTGGATTTGGGGTCGTCTACAAAGGGTTGTTGTAGGAGAATATGAAAATTGCAGTGAAATGTTTTCCAAAAACATTAAGGGTAAAGATGATTCCTTGGTCGAACTTACCATCATCAATCAGTTACATCTTTTCCCCTTATTAGGTAAATTTTATATTTCTTAGAGGAATCAAAATATGGGAAGAAGATGAATCTTCTGATGCCTCTATTCGTCGGAGAAGATGCATCAATCTAACCATGATGATAAAAGAGAAAATCTAGGGTTTTTTTGTAGAAAAGAGAAAAATGGAAAAAAATGTCTATTTTTTCAATTTAATTAAATTATAATTTTGTAAAATATTTATTTATCTATTTTCTTCCCCATTAAAAAAAATCCCCATCTCAATAGTCTTTTGATAATAAAATTGGTGGGTAGGAGTTGTTCGCAATGATTTTCAGAAAAAATAAGTGAAGGTAAAGAAGAGGAGAAGGGGAAGGGAACCTCGTCATCTCCACTGTCGTCGTATTAGTAGAACGGGAAATAAGAGGAGAAGGGAACCGCCCCACAACTCTGGTGCCATCGTTGGTCGGAGAGCTCACTGGAGGAGGCCGGATGGTGGCCTAGCAGCGGTGTAGAAGCAGGGCAGCTAGGGCAGGAAAAAGAAAAGGAATAATAGAAAAAGGGAAGGAAAAGAGGGAAAAAGAAAAAGAAAATAAAAACAAGGTACAAATAACCATCCATGTAGCACCACACGATTGGCCAGCGCTACCACATTAGTAAAAAAATTAACGTCGTTAGGTTGAGGTTCAAATATAATGGATGAAAAAAGTTCGAGTACCAATCTGGGACAAAAAAACCATAAGTACCAGTCTGAGAGAAGAGAAAAAGTTCAGTTACCAATTTTATATTTAACTCATTACTATTTAATAGAAATTGACTTTTCATGAAGGAAGATGTAATGGTTACCATGAGATAAAATAGGATCATATTGGGATAACAGCCATTATCCCAAAGAGATCAAGGATATCCTATGAGGGTAACACACTTATGACAAGGTCATTGGACGAGCACTAAGTAGTTGCTTTCGTAATGGTATGTCATTAGGGAGAGCTTAGTCACGATAATATAGTGGAATGACTTCGTGACTAAATGATTTTATAATTAATAAGCAAAAGGCCAAAACTTAATTATAAATCATTTAAGCCCTAATTACATATGTTCAATCGGTCTATCTGCTAGCTCGTTGAAACTAAAAATGAATTGTGTGTTTGAATCAAAATGAACAGAATAAATAGAAATAGAGAAGTGGAAAACATTCAGAAATGATTATGGTTTTCTCTTAAATGGAGAAATGTAATCATTTGGAAATGGATGTAGTTTTATCAAAATAGAAATGGAAATGAGAAATGATTCATTTGCAAATGTAGATGAATTAGCTAAATATGATTGGGAGGATGAGTTTATGTTTTTGAGCTATTTTAAAGCCCAAAAATGAAAATAAATCATTCGATCATAGTAAACAAGTTGAATTGTGAAATATTAAACATATTTTTTCGAAAATTTTACTAGGGGTAAAATCGTCATAATTTTACCGGGGGTAAAATTGGGATAAGAAAATTATTTAATTGGAAAATTAATGTTTATTTTGGAAAATAGAAAAACATGTATTGGGTTGAATTAAATTATAAAGTGTTGGGTTAAAAGTCAAGAAAGCACATATAATTGAGCCCGATACAATGAGTGACCCAACTTTGAGCTATTTAAAAAAAAAAAACACAACTTTGAGAGATTGTAAATCTATCAAAAAATAGAGAGAATTTATTCTCAGCTATTAAATATATTTTCCAGAATAATAATTTTACCTGTTTCTATTAAAGAAGAGAGAATTTTCGTTTCACCCCAAAAGGAAAGAAAAAATTTTCTTGTAACGCCCCGAATTTGGGCCTAGAAGGAAATAGGTCTTGAGCATGGGAACACATAAAATTTTTTGTGTGCAAGAAAATGACACAATTGATTGTTTTCTTTGATGGTTAAGTTATTTAGGAGTGTTTGGGAGTGTTTGAGAAGTCCTGGGTTCAAGCCCTTGCATTTGCAAACTTTTTAGTTTTTCTCTTAAATGAATCTGGACACTGGCATATAGGCCTTATAAATATTAGTGCTTGTTTATGACACAAAAAGAGTTGGTGGTCTAGTGGCAAGGTGGCATGTTGTGTAACTGCGAGGTCTGAGGTTCAAGTCCTGGGTTGCGCAATGGGTATTTATTTTGCTGCTTGAGCTGTGTAGGTAGTGGAGTTGGACTGAAACACGGCTAAGGGGAATTTGAATGGAGTTGAACTGGTCATGGAGAGGTTCAAGGAGGGATTTTAGGAGAGATTTAGGGGAGGAAAAAGTGGAATTTGAAGTGTAGTAAAGTTGTGCCGAAATTGCATAGTGGGAACACAGGAATTTTCGGCTGAGCTGCTATTCTCTCAAACTTTCGGTTTTGTATGTTTTTTTCTCTCTCTCTTTTGTGTTTCAGTTCTTTATGCCGTGGGTGCCAGAAATTGGCTTTTGTTGCCTTTTCTCTCTGCTTGTTGTATTGGCTTCTCCCTTGTTCACTATTTCGATTTTGCTTCATTCCTTCCTATCTACTTTCTTCGGCTTTCTTAGAGTTCCCTCCTACATTGCTGGTCAAATTCTCTTGTAGCTGAATTTCTCTCTCTGCATTCGATTAAGGTAACTTGGTTTTCTTTTGGGGTGTAGAATCCTTGACTTATGGCCGAACCTTGCTGTAGCCGCCATCTCTGTTTGAATTCACGGTTGTCTTTTCCCTTTCTTTACTTTCTGTCGAAATAATTTTTCCCTCTAACATCATCTTGTCTCTACCGTTATTGCCAGGGGTGTGATTGTACCATCTCGTGCCTCGGGTTTAGGGTGTGTGTGTGTAGACTGATTACTTCTAGCTACCATTCTTAGTCTACGTTTGGTAAGTTGTTATCCACTTGATTCAAGTTATTTACGTTTATGGTAATAGTTAACAAGATTAGGTTGTAATACAAATTTTTGGCCAAGAATCTTGAAATCAACCTTCGTCAACGGTTTAAGCGGTTAAAGTCACCCTCGTTCAAACAAGGTTTGGTGCTCGTGGATCTTAGCACGGTTTCACAAAACAGGTGTGTAGTCACACCCCTCTCTTCTGTGAATCGGCAAAAGTCGAAAAGCTGAAACTTCGGCATTTGTGGCCCTACGAGCGTGCGATTGCTCGTGTGGTAAACTGAGCCCACCAATCATGGGCGATAGACTGTAGAGGCCACCACGAGTGTTCTCATGCTCTTGGGTCGACATGGGCCTCGTTTGGCCAAATTGGGCCGTGTGGGCCCAATAGGGCTCGTGGGCCCCACACGGATGAAATCCACGATAAGTGGAAAATATTAGACTGGGCTCTGTAGTTCGCATAGCCGTGATTGAATTTGGGCTAAATGGGCCACACGAGCGTGTGGGCCCATTTGGGCCGAATAATGGGCATTGGGCCCGTTTACACCGTTATGACCATTTAGGTTATCTGTGTCGCTCGAGGCGACTGTAAACCTTCGAAGAGGTCGTTATCTGCACCGAGACCCCAAAATAGGTAAAATGATCGTAATGCCCCTGTAGGGTAAAATGATCGTAATGCCCCTGTAGGGTAAAATGACCGTAATGACCCTGTAAGGTAAAATGATTGTAATGCCCCTGTAGGGTAAAATGACCGTAATGCCCTTGTAGGGTAAAATGACCGTAATTCCCCTATAAGGTAAAATGATCATAATGCCCCTGTAGGGTAAAATGACCGTAATGCCCCTGTAGGGTAAAATGACCGTAATATCCTTGTAGGGTAAAATGACCATAATACCCCCAAAGGGGTAAAATGACTATTTTGCCCCTCGAGGGTAATTGACTGATTTGTCTATGATTTAAATGACCGATTTGTCTGTGATTTAAATGACCGATTTGTCTGTGATTTAAATGACTGATTTGTCTGTGATGTAAATGACTGATTTGTCTATGATTTAAATGATTGATTTGTCTGTGATTTAAATGAATGATTCTGAGCATGGCATTCTGCATACACGACATACCGCATGGGGTTGGGGTACTGTTACGGAGGAAGATTACTATAATGTTGGGTCGCACGGGTCACACAAGACAACTGTGGACTTACTGATGGCTTCGTGCCGTGCATATTACTGCTACTGATGGCTTGGCCGATCATATTACCGCTATGATGGCTTTGTGTCGTTCATATTACAGCTACCGATGGCTCTGTGCCGGTCATATTACAGCTACTGATGACTTTTTAGCCATCCTGTTTATAGCTTATAGCTGTCCTATTTATGGCTCTTAGCCATACTGTTACTGGCAGCTCTGCTGTGTTATTATTACTGGCAGCTATATTGCGATATTGGTGTGCTGGCTGGGTGGGTCGATTTTATCCCCACATGATGTGTTGGTTGGTACAGGTGTTGTGTTGGCTGGATTGGGGTGGGTTGCATATTTGCACCATACTGATACTGTATTGGGCTTAGGCCCACACTGTTACTGTAATGGGCTAAGGCCCACACTACACTGTTACTGTAATGGGCTAAGGCCCACACCGCATCAAGCATTCTTGAATAGGGCTCGTGCCCAGGTATTCTTGCATATATTGTTACTAACTGACTGATAGGGGATTACACACTGAGTTTTCGTAAACTCATCCTTTCTTTTAATTTTACAGGTAATCCCCAGCCTTAGACGATTTGGAGCCGTAAGGGACTCAGAGGTGGCCACATGATCGCTGATGTTCTGCTTTAGACTTAGTAAATTAATTTTAATTTTCATATTGGGCTATTGATTTTGTAATAAGGCCATTGGTGGATTTAATTTTTAATTGGGCTTTGATTTCTTGTTTTAAACTGCCAAACGGATACAAAAGAGTTTTCAAAATAACAACTGTTTTCAAGAAAAAAAAAAGCATTTTAAACCTCAAGGTTTTTAATTAGAGAAGCTTTCGCGGTTTTATTTAGTTTAAGAAATCAACGGTAACAAATATGGCAATCATTTTGATAAGCTGTTTTCAGATTGTAATAACTTAATCTGCCGAATTTTTCTCAAGCAATAAAAAAACCAAATGGGTTTTAACTTAAATACGAATTTTTTTATAAACAAGTCTAAATCACGAAAATCACTTCGATGTGACACGTCAGATTCGGTCGTAACGTCTAGGCCGGGTTTGGGGTGTTACATTTCTAGTTCTGTGTTTTGATTCAATTGGTTCGAGCCCACACTTGAAATAGTCCGTGGTAAGAGAATAGCGGAGAAGATCATTTGGTTGAAAGCCAGAAAACATTAAAGACCTGCTACTACAAAAACACAAGTACGATTTTAGTTTAAGGTTTATTGCTATAAATATAACAAACCAGGTTGATTTTCAAAATTTTAATTTTCCTTTGTGCAAGAAACCCGTTTTCAAACCAGATTTTTTCCAACAATTGGTATCAAGAGCCATGTTGTGCTATGTTTATTATAAACCAAGACAAAAGTTCTCTATTCTTTATGTGTGATTATATTTGATAAGATGTGGCATTCTTGAAATTGTAATCATCTTTAGAGGAATGTATGCCAATGAATGTATGTTATTATTTTTTTATTATGGATGATAAAGTAATTTTGTCAAAGTTGTGATTCCTAAAAATTTAATTGGAATTTATTAATTTGTTAGGCATGTATATTTTAGATCGTGGACTATCATTTCCACGCAGGGTTTTATTTTATTATTTATTTAAAATAAAATATGAGCTGGAAACGGACATAGAAATTTTGTAACCTATTTTTATTGACAAAATTTGAAAAAACTGAGATGACGCAAACACGACCCAGCTAAGCCAACAGTGGTTCGACGATAATGGCCAACGAGGGTCCAGCGACGATGGTTGTCAGTGGCTCGACGGTGGAAGTAACATGGAAATGGTGGCGGAAAGATGGCGATGACATAAACATGAACCAGAACTGTAGCAAAAGTCCGTGGTGGCAAAATTGAAGACCCAAAGTATGGTTTGGGGTGAATTTTGTAATTTTGCAATTTTTATTTTCTATGATGGAATCATATGACTAAGAATGTATGTTTATGTAGATAAGCATGATGATAATTATATGACTACGAATGCATGTTTATGTAGATATGAGATAAGCATGCCATATAGATTAGGGAAGAATGTCACATGTACTTATCATGCATATATTGATCATTCATGATTGAAACCAAAAATTAAAAACTTACATGTTTTTAAAATATTGAGTGGGAGAATTCCCTAAACAAGACCTACAGCCTCCATCAATGGTCTCTTGTGGTGGCATGAAATGGACCTGCCTCAAGGTAGACGTTGTCATGTGGATCTCACTGAGTAGACTTCTGGAAAGTAAGCAGAATTTTCTTATAATCGTATGATAGTTGGATCGACCTCTTTGGCAAGTATTATCATGTGACATATCAAGAAATTCTATCTTTAAGGAGCACAACTAGTCACAGCATGCTACTCGGTGAGACTGTCCCAAGGTGACTCATTTGTGGTGCATGATGCGATAGGTGTTGAGTTGATGGTTATACACTCAAGAACATCTAGTTAAGTAAATCCCAAGGAGCTATGCTTAAGTTAGAATGATGGCCAAATGTTCCACGATTATTAGTACGTGTGAATGCCTAACAAATTAGGTTCATATACTAATTGGATGGAAATTCATGTTCTTACTAGTTGATCATAATCACCCTAAGGTGGCTTGATTCAATGGGTGTAGGAATTATCGTTGCAACGACTTACAAATGTTTTCAAGGTTTAATGTAAGACACATGCATCATCTTAATGCATGTCATAATGTTGCAAAAAATTTTCAAACATTTTCTTAATACAAAGATCTTAATAAATGAATGTTTTATTTTCAATTCGAAAATGGCACCAACTCCCTTATTGAACATACTCACTGAAAACAAATTGAAAAAAAATAACTGTAAGGAATGGAAAAGGAACCTAATAATTATTCTGAGCTGAGAAACTTAAAACAACGTTTTATAATAAGTGCCCTCCGGCCACTCAAGCTGAGGCTAGAAAATATTGGGAGAAGTCTCAGCTCATTGCTATATGCTGGCTATCATGATCAGCACCCTATATACGAAACTAGAGAGCTGTAAGACTACCAAAGCAATTCTAGATAAGCTAGAAGACATGTTTGGAGGCCAACCTACCTTGGCTCGATAGTTTTCTATAACTAGCTGGATGAATGCCCAGCAAAAGCCTGACACTCCGGTCAAAGACCATATGATTACTCTTATGGGATAATTTTCTGAGGCCGCAATGAGGCCAATTCAAACCAAAAAACTCATATTGAGATGGTGTTGAAGATCTTGTCCAAGGACTTTACTAGCTTACACAACTTATGAAGGAGTTACAATCCTATGAGTCAATTTTAATTGGCGGTCAGCTTGTCCGAAGAGCAGAAGCAAACATAGTTGTCACTTCATCCTCAAAAGGGAATGGAAAGCCCGCTAAAAAAGACAATGCTAAGGTTTTTAAGCCACCACAAGCGGAAAGGAAGAGAACTAGAAAGCCTAAAGACTTATCAAAGCCTAAATGCTTCTTCTGCAGTAAGAAAGGGCACTTCAAAGAAAACTGTAGAGAGTGGAAGGAATACCTAGTGTAACACCCCTTACCTGGGTTCTACGCCAAAACCGGGCCTGAGGTGTTACCGAACTCAAACCACTTGATCGCCACTTAGGCTTGTCGTAACTACTCTCTAAAGTCATCTCAACAACCTCATTCTCGACTTACGAGGCCTCACTCATACACACGAGGGCTCTCGAGACTAAACCGGAAATTTTTCCAATCTTAAAATTTTTCTCTTTTATACAGGTCTCGCACGCCCGTGCAAGATTAGACACCCCCGTGCATGGACACACACGCCCATGTCCCCAAACCGTGCCTAAAAACCCCAGCATTCTGCCAATGCCCACAGCCAAGGCACACGCCCGTGCTTACCACCCGTGGTGCACACTGACTACCTTAACATGGCCTAGAGTCTTGACACACGCCCGTGTAGCTAGCCCATGGCCAACACTGATTAACACACACGTTCTAGGCACACGCCCGTGTGACTAGTCCGTGGTCTATTCTGATTTACAAAACTAACATCCAGGGGACGCACGGCCAAGTTACACGCCCGTGGACTGACCGTGTGTCTATCCACATGGACAAGAACAAAGCTATGTGCCAAGTTCTTTTCACCCCTCTAGCATACACAACATATACTCATCTAACACAATCATAATCAACTCAAATTGAATTGCAATCTCACATAGACAACTATAACTTTTCATATAAAATAAAATAGCCAACAACTATGGCATTATACAAAATAAGCTATCCATCTAAAGGCCAACACATCTTAGCCATTTACAACAAAATTCACTAACTTGTCTAGCCCTTATACATGCCATATACAAAACATTGAGTCTCATGTACCAGAGTGTGCTGATAGTATGGGCGATCCTCCAATTGATCCTCGTATCTCAGTTCAACACTTTTACTCTATAATACAAGGGAAAAGAAAAGGAGTAAGCTTTGAGCTTAGTAAGTTTACACATAAACAATTGAGCATTATAGTATAAGCTAAACAACAATTAGCATTATACTACCAAAAGTAATGAACAACTATGCTTACTCTTTCTAACCCTTACCACATTTCCAACACATCATGAGTCACATACTCATAACCATCGAAATGCACCCCTGCATTCAATGTCACATTTACACAATATACAACACATCATTATTTCACAATAATTCATCCACACAGCTAATTAGCTTAATAATGCATCCACACGCCTTCTTTACTCAATAATGCAATCACATGGCTAATCCACACGCTTAACCCACACGAAGAAATGTCTCGGTGGTTTCGCACTTAGCACACCACAGTCGATTAATAAGGTGGTATCGCACTTAGCCTACCACAAAGGTAATCATAGGGGTTTCTCACTTAGCCCACTAAACGATATACCTAACGATAGCATCGCACATAGCCAGCTCATCGTCAATATGCATTAGGATGGTATCGCACTTAGCCTGCCATCTAGCATTATCACTACACATTCACATGTCTACTTACTCATTTAAACATCCATTCACAATTCTACTACATTCATTCTACTTGAACCACATAGGTTCTCAATCAATCTCGAACAAGCTACACACTAGCTATCATCAACAAATTGTAAGTATGAATGCATTGTTTATTCATAGACTTACCTCGGTACTCAAAAGTATTGAGACTTGCAATTTAGTCCACCACCTTGCTTTTGCTTCGGTTTCGATCCGGGCTTTTCCTTTCTTGATCTATAATGAATAAATCAGCTTATTCAATACACACATTGACTAGATTGACCCTTATCACATACTTTAGCAAAATTACTATTTTGCCCCTAAACTTTCTCATATTTACACTTTAGCCCCAAAGGCTCGTAAAGTGATTTTTATTCAACTTTCTAGTCTTTCATGCTTAGTCGAACCACTTATTCAAATAAAGCTATCATCAATTCTCACTAAAACACACATGTATGAGCAAACTTAAGATTTTCACAATCAAGTCCCTACATGTATTTTCATGGAAAATCACTTAACAAAAGATGTTTCTACTACATCAAGCTTTCATAATCTTCCATAAAATATAAACATACATGCATGTCATACATGACCACATTTTTGAACATCCATTTTAGCTCATCAAATAGCTAAAAATAGCTTACTCATGCTACTAGGACTTCAAAAATACAAAGAATATCAAAAACGAGGCTAGATGCACTTACTAGCAAGCTTGAAAAATTTGAAGAACCCTAACAATGGCTCTTGGAATTTTTGGCAGCCTTAGGGAAGAAGATGAATGAATTTTGTCATCTTTTCTCCTATTTTAATCACTTATTTGTTAAATCACCAAAATGCCCTTTTTGATAAACTTTCTATTTTAACTCATCCATGCCCAATTTTGTCCAAATATTAGAAATTGGAAAAATTGCTATTTAAGGACCTCTAATTAATATTCTAAAGCTATTTCACACAAATAGCTTCTAGAATCTCACATTTTGTAACTTTTGCAATTTAGTCCTTTTGGACAATTCAACCATAATTTCACAAAATTGCTTCATGAAACTTTCACACTAGCATGCATATATAGCATAAACCTGAAAACTCATTCATATACCACGGATTTGTGGTCTCGCACCACTATTCTGACTAGGCCCTAAATCGGGATGTTACAACTCTCCCCCCTTTAGAGATTTTCACCCCCGAAAATCTTACTAGTAAAGAGGTTTGGATGTTGCTCTCTCATAGCTTCTTCTGTTTCCCACATAGCTTCTTCCACACCATGTTTCTGCCATAACACTTTCACTAGTGATATGCTCTTATTCCTCAACTGCTTCACTTCTCGAGCCAAGATCTTAATCGGCTCATCATCATAAGACATATCCGGTCTTATCTCAATTTCCGTCGAAGGAATTACATGTGAAGGATCGGAGCGATACCGTCGCAACATCGACACATGGAACACATTATGAATCTTTTCCAACTCTACCGGCAAAGCCAACCGGTATGCTACAGGCCCAATTCTGTCTGTAATCTCATACGGCCCTATGAATCTTGGACTCAATTTCCCTTTTCGTCCAAATCTCATAATCTTCTTCCACGGGGACACTTTCAAAAACATTTTGTCGCCCACTTTAAACTCAATTTTTTTCTTTTCAGATCCGCGTACGACTTTTGTCGGTCCAAAGCAACTCTCAGACTATTACGGATTATTTTCACCTTCTCTTCGGTTTCTTTCACTAGATTGACCCCATGGATCCGCTTCTCACTAAGCTCGGTCTAATACAAAGGAGTCTGACACTTACGACCATACAAAGCCTCATACGGTGTCATTTGTATACTCGACTGATAACTGTTGTTATAGGCGAATTCGACCAAAGGTAGATATCTCTCCCAGCTACCTTCGAATTCTAACACACAGCATCGAAGCATATCTTCCAGAACTTGAATCACACTTTCAGACTGACCATCGGTTTACGGATGGAACGCGGTGCTGAAATTCAATCTCGTAACCATGGCCTCTTGTAACTTCTTCCAAAATCTCGAAGTAAACCTCCGATCTCTATCCGATATAATAGACACAAGTACACCATGCAATCTCACTATCTCTGCCACATACAACTCAGCTAACTTATCCAGTGAATAATAAACACGAACTGGAATAAAGTGAGCCGACTTTGTCAATCTATCCACAACAACCCACACCGCATATTTCTTTCTCGGGGTCATCGGCAACCCCGTCACAAAATCCATGGTAATCCGATCCCACTTCCATTCGGGTACCATTACTGGCTGAAGCAATCCCGAAGGCACTTGATGCTCAGCTTTCACTTGTTGACAATTTAGACACTTTGTCACGAACTCTGAAATATCTCTTTTCATACCCGACCACTAATAAGACTCCTTCAAGTCATTATAAATTTTCGTACTGCCTGGATGTACTGACAAACATCCACTGCGGCCCTCATGCAAAACCTTTTAGATTAACTCCTCATCTCTAGGTACACAAATTCTGTCACGATACAACATACAACCATTCGAGTCCACTCGAAAATCAGAATCACTTTCGATCCACACTTAGCTCTCTTAGCTTGCATCTCATCATCATACTACGAGCCTCACATATCTGTTGAACAAATAGTGGCTTAGCTCTCAACTCTGTCAAAATAGCACCATCATCAGACAATGCTAAACTCGTCCTCATAACTCTTAGAGCATACAAGGATTTCCTGCTCAGGGCATCCGCAACCACATTCGCTTTTCCCGGGTGGTAGTCAATGACTAACTCATAGACTTTCAACAACTCAAGCCACCGTCTCTGTCTCAAATTCAGATCCTTCTGATCCATCAAATATTTCAAACTCTTGTGATCCGTAAAGATTTGGCACTTCTCACCATACAAGTAATGTCGCCAAATCTTTAACGCAAAAAACAATTGCAGTTAACTCCAAATCGTGAGTCGAATAATTCCTCTCGTGCGGTTTTAATTACCTCGAGGCGTAAGCGACTACCTTACCCTCTTGCATCAACACGCAACCAAGACCATTAAACGACGCATCACTGTAAACCACGAACTCTTTCCCCGATTCTAGTTGAACCAAAATCGGTGCCTCAGTCAACATTATTTTCAATCTATTGAAACTCTGTTGACATGTCTCAGTTCATTCAAACTTGACATCTTTATGCAAAAGTGTCGTCATTGGGGTAGCAATCACAGAGAACCCCTTTACAAAACGTCTGTAATATCCTGCTAATCCCAAGAAACTTCTAATTTCTGACACGTCCCTGGACAGTTTCCAATCCACAACAGCTAATATCTTACTCGGGTCAACTCTGACACCATCACCTGACACAATGTGTCCTAGGAATCCAACTTCTCGGAGCCAAAACTCACTCTTGCTAAACTTAGCATACAACTGCTTATCTCTCAAAGTTTGCAAGACAATTCTCAAATGCTCTTCATGATCGTTCTCATCCCAAGAATAGATCAATATGTCGTCAATGAAGACAACTACAAACTTGTCCACATACAGTCTAAAAACACGATTCATCAGATCCATAAAAATCGAAGGTACATTCATCAAACCAAACGGCATAACCAAAAACTCATAATGGCCATACCTTGTCCAAAATGCAGTTTTCAACACATCTTACTCTTTCACTCTGAGCTGATAATAACCAGACCTCAAGTCTATCTTGGAGAACACTGTAGCTCCCTTCAGTTGATCAAAAATATCATCAATCCTTGGTAAAGGATACTTATTCTTAATCGTCACTTTGTTAAGTTGTCTATAGTCTATACACAATCTCATAGACCCATCTTTCTTCTTCACAAACAATACTGGAGCACCCCACGGTGAGTAGCTCGGTCTTACAAAACCCTTATCTGTCAACTCTTGCAACTGGACCTTCAGTTCTTTAAACTCTACAGGTGCCATTCTGTACAGAGCAATCGAAATAGGTGTCGTTCCTGGAACTAACTCAATTCCAAACTCGACCTCTCTCACTGGAGGTAATCCGAGTAACTCTTCCAGAAATACGTCTGGATACTCACATACCATCGGCACTGTTTCAAACTCTACTCCAACCTCTTGAGTATTCAACACAAAAACAAGATAGGACTCACATCCTTTTCTCAAACATTTCTCAGCCACTAGGGAAGAAATCATCACTGGTAGACTATCCGGTCTGTAACACCCCATACCCGAGTCTGAGGCTCAGACCGGATACGAGACATTACTATGCTTGAACTTGCTTAATCATGACATTACGGGCTATAAAATTTCGTTTCAAAATTAAAACTTCTCATTCTTAAACAATTCATACATTTCATGGGCCTACGAGGCCTTAAACTTGTACTGGTAAACTTTTGGAACCTTATCGAAAAAATTTTCTTTGAAACAGGGGTTACACGCCCGTGTAATATAAGACACGCCCGTGCATAGGCATACACGCCCATGTCCTCAGACCGTGCCCTAAAACTCAATATTCTGCCAATTTCCACACGCCCATAACACGCCCGTGGTCCTAGCCCGTGTGAAAAACCTTAGCATTCTGACTTAAAACACACGGCCATGGCACGCCCGTGGACTTAGACCGTGTACTACATCTTGATATACTGACTTATTTCACACGACCGGGCACACGCTTAAGTTCTAACCGTGTGTCATGCACGGCCTTAACACACGGCCGTGGGATTAGCCCGTGGCCTATTCTTACTTATAAGACTAAGGTGCAGTTTATGCACGGCCTAGACACACGCCCGTGTGTCTAACCGTGTAGGCACTTAGAGGCTATTTACCAAGCCAATTGCCATCCTGAAATTAAGACCAAACTCAAGCTCAATTCAGCAACTCAATTATTACATCTCTCATGAACAATATAACATGCTTCATTGATATTAATAACATACATACTTAGTCAAACTTGGCCAATCCCTTAGCCATTTACAAAAGAATAATAAACTTAATAGCCTATACTTTGGCTCTTCTTAAAACATTTACTCCAAATGTAATGCTACCTATACATGCCATACTTAATAAAACAACTACTTGGCTATACCAAAATAGCGATTGATAGTGTGCTCCGAGCTCCGATGACGGTGATCCTCGATATTAGCTTGGCGGGACTACATGGAAAGAAAGAATGAAAGACATAAGCATTTAGCTTAGTAAGTTTGCATAATACACATAGCAACATTCTTACTTAATATAGACCATTTGATATAAACAATGGCATCATAAATTCAGCTATATAAAGCTTACTTACTCATACTTGATTCTTACATAACTCATGAAACTTACTAGTCTCATACTTGATAGGCAAACAAAGTACCTGTATCTCTAGATCACATTGATCAGCATACTTGAACATAATACTCATAATTTCTAATTCATCATTTATAACATGAATAATATTCTGTCCCCACTTGATAATGATTTTGCTTACTAAACTTTCTTGTTATCTCTTGTGAGCTTATCTAATTTGCCCGATGAATTCCTATGAAATAACCGAGAATACCAAATCTCTTACCATGAACTTGATGCTAAAGCCATATTTTGGATATGGTCTTACATGGGATATCTCATCTTGGTTTCAAGGCCATGTCTTGACATGGACTTATATGAAATCTTCCTCTTGATAACTTGTTCAATGCCAAGCTTGGATCCTTGGACTTACATGATAACTTGTTCAATGCCAAGCTTGGGTCCTTGGACTTACATGATAAACTTGTCAATGCCAAGCTTGGGTCCTTGGACTTACATGATAAACTTGTCAATGCCAAGCTTGGGTCCTTGGACTTACATGATAACTTGCTTGATTACCGATGCCATGCCTCGGCTTGGTCTTATACGGACTTTTTCATACTTGATCTCATTAATTTCATTGTTTAACTTAACGTTAAACAATTTCATAATAACATTGTATATTATACTAAGCAATTCAATGATATAAATCATAAAGCTTATAAATCATACAAACTTACCTCAATATACAAAATGTAGCTAGGTATGCAATTTAGTCCTCGACCTTGTTCTTGCCTCCGTTTCGATCCGGGCTTCGTTTTTCTTGATTAGCAAGCTTGAAAGATGAACAAACCCTAGCTATGGGTTCTTCAAAATTTTGGCACACACAAGGAAGAAGATGAATGATTTTTATCATCTTTTTCCTTTATTAATCATTTAATAGGTAAATGACCAAAATACCCTTCTCTTAAAAATATCACCATTTACTAGCTCATGTCCATTTTTGTCCAAAAATTATGATTTGGGCAAATTGCTATTTAAGGACTTATAATTGCTATTCTAGAGCTATTTCATACAAAATGCTTCTAAAAACTCACATTTTACAACTTTTACAATTTGGTCCTTTTTGACCATTCAACTTCAATTTAGCAAAATTGCTTCATGAAACTTTCACACTAACATGTAAACATGGCATGAACCTTAAAAACTCATAAATTCACCTCGGATTAGTGGTCTCGCACCACTATTCTGACTAGGCCCTAAATCGGGCTGTTACAATTCTCCCCCAGGGGATTTTCATCCTCGAAAATCTTACCAAAGAAAAGGTTTGAATCTTTGGTTTCTCATACTCTCTTCTCGGTTCCCATGTGGCTTCTTCTAATCCATGTCTTTGCCACAATACTTTCACTAAGGCAATACTTTTCTTTCTTAGCTGCTTCACTTCCCGAGCTAATATCTTGACTGGTTCTTCACCATAAGTCATGTCAGGATGAATCTCTACCTCTGACTGGGGAATTACATGCGAAGGGTCTGATCGGTAGCGTCTTAACATTGACACATGAAACACATCATGTATCTTTTTTAACTCTGATGGAAAAGCCAATCTGTAAGCTATAGGCCCAACCTTCTCGGTAATCTCATACGGTCTAATAAAACGTGGACTCAACTTGCCTTTTCGTCCAAATCTGAGAACTTTTCTCCAAGGTGACACTTTCAAGAAAACTTTATCTCCGACTTGATACTCTATCTCTTTTCTCTTTAAGTCCGAATAGGACTTCTGTCATGTCTCGATGCGACTTTTAAACTTTCTCGTATCAATTTCACTTTCTCTTCACTTCTCTAACCAAATCAACCCGTGAATTTGGTTTTCTTTAAGTTCGGTCCAATAAAGAGGCGTTCGCACTTACGCCCATATAAAGCCTCATAAGGCGCCATCTTTAAGCTCATTGAAAACTATTATTGTAGGAAAACTCTACTAATGGGAGAAACTTTTCCCAAGCGCCTCGGAATTCAAGAATACAACATCTCGAGCATATCTTGAGTACTTGAATTAATCTCTCGGATTGACCGTCAGTTTGAGGATGAAAAGCGGTACTAAAGTTCAACTTTGTACCCAAGGCCTCTTGTAACTTCTTCCAAAATCTGGATGTGAATCTAGGATCTCTATCCGATATGATTGACAAGGGAACTCCATGAAGTCTTACTATTTCTGAAACATACAAGTTTGCCAACTTGTCGAGGGAGTAATCCACTCGAACAGGTATAAAATGGGCTGATTTAGTGAGTCTATCAACTATAACCCATACGGCATCTTTCTTGCTCGAAGATAGTGGTAAACCCATTACAAAATCCATAGTAATACGGTCCCACTTCCACTCCAGAACTAAAATGGGTTGAAGCAAACCCGAAGGTACTTGGTGTTCAGCCTTTACTTGCTGACAAATCAAGCATTTGGAAACAAATTACAAATATATTTCTTCATTCTCGGACACCAATATCATTTGCTTCAAGTCATTATACATCTTGGTACTACCCGATGTACAGATAAACATCCATTATGAGCCTCATGCAAAATTTTACAATAAGCTCTTCTTTTCTCGGTACACAAACTCGTCTTTGAACATCGGACTTCCATTGGGACTAATCTGGAAGTCGACTCAACATCCGTCTCAAGATCGATCTCTCCGAATTTGCAATTCACTATCCTCTTTTTGGCCTTCAATGATCTCTTGGAGGAAAATTGGTCTAGCTCTCAACTCAGCTAGAATAGAACCATCGTTGGATAAAGTCATCCGTGAATTCATTGCCCTTAATGCAAATAATGATTTTCTACTTAAAGCGTCGGTGACCACATTCACCTTCCCGGGATGGTAATCAATGATCATCTTATAATCTTTTATCAACTCTAACCATCTCCGTTGTCTTAAGTTCAACTCTTTCTGCGTCATCAAGTACTTCAAACTTTTATGATCAGTGAAAATCTGACATTTCTTACCATATAGGTGATGTCTCCATATCTTCAATGCGAAGACTATGGCAGCCAATTCTAAATCATGCGTCGAATAATTCTTCTCATGAGGCTTCAACTTTCTGGAGGCATATGCAATAACTTTGCCTTCTTGCATACGTACACAACCTAATCCATTTAAGGATGCATCACTGTAAATCACAAATTCTTTCCCTGTCTCAGGTTGTACTAAAACTGGAGCCTCTGTCAATAATGCTTTCAATTTTTCGAAACTTTGTTGGCATATTTCTGTCCACTCAAACTTCACATTTTTCTCAGAATAACTTCGTCATCCTGGGTTGCAATCATGGAAAACCCTTGACAAATCGTCTATAATAGCCGGCTAGGCCTAGGAAACTTCTAACCTCAGAGATATTCCTTAGTGGTTTCCAATCCGTAATAGCCGAGATCTTACTTGGGTCTACTCAAACCCCTTCTCCTGAGACAATATGTCCCAGAAATCCTACTTCATTGAGCCAAAACTTACTTTTACTGAACTTGGCATACAACTGATTTTCTCGAAGAATCTGTAAAACTGTCCGTAGGTGCTCAGCATGCTCATTCTCATCTCGGGAATAAATTAGTATGTCATCAATAAAAAATACTACAAACTTGTCGAGGTATGGTCTGAAGATGCGGTTCATTAAGCCCATGAATACCGTAGGAGCATTGGTCAAACCAAAAGGCATGACTAAAAATTCATAATGCCCATACCTTGTTCGAAAAGCGGTCTTGGATACATCTGATTCCTTTACTCTTAACTGGTAATACCCCGATCTCAAGTCTATCTTAGAGAACATAGTGGCTCCTTTCAATTGATCGAACAAATCATCGATCCTTGGCAATGGGTACTTGTTCTTTCTTGTCACTTTATTAAGTGACGGTAATCTATGCACAATCTCATAGTGCCATCCTTCTTTTCACAAATAAAAGCGGAGCACCCGGGAGAACAACTTGACCTTGCAAAGCCTTTGTCATTAACTCTTGCAACCGTGTGTCTTCAACTCTTTCAACTCCGTTGGAGCCATTCTGTAAGGAGTAATAGATATTGGTACAAGACGGAGCTAGCTTAATGCTCAACTCAACCTCTCTAATCGTGGTAGTCCCGCAATTCCCAGAAACACATCCACGTACTCACATACTATTGGCACCGACTCAATCCTCATCTCTGTTTCTTTTTCATTCATCACAAAAGCCAAATATGCTTCATACCCCTTTCTCATGTATCTCTGTGCTGTCACTTGAGAAATCAATTCTGACAATCTACTCTGTTTATCTGATTCTATGTGAAGGGTGTCCCCATCCTCACATCTCATTTCAATGTATTTCTTCCCACAATTAACTATTACATTATGGGCAGTTAACCAGTCCATACCGAGAATGATATCAAACTCGTCAAATGGTAACAACATAAGGTTTACTTTAAAACAATGACCTCTAATCATTATTGGACATTCTCTACATACTTCATTCACTAACACACTCTTGCCTAAAGGATTAGACACTCTAATCACAACTTCTGTAAACTCTATAGGCATACTCAAATCGGATACCAATTTCATGCATATGTAAGAGTGTGTAGATCCGGGATCTATTAAAGCAATAACTTTAACATCATGAAGAGAAAAGGTACCCGTGATAACATCATGGAAAGATGCCTCTTCGCGAGCACGAATGGCATAAGTCCGTGCAGGCGCCCTACCCTCGGGCCTCATGGCCTGCTCTCTAGGGTTACCTCTTCCACTAGCCCCACTTTCGGGGTTTCTCTGCAGCCTTCCTCTGACCATATTCTGAGTTTTGTCCTCTTTCATCATCTCTGGACAATCTTTTATGTAGTGGTCCTGGGAACCACATCTAAAACATACATTTTCGTGTGCTCGGCATTCCCCTAAATGGCGTTTGCCACAATGTGGGCATTCGGGTCTATCAGATCGAACATTCCCCACACTAGCGACTGAAGTAGTCTGTACTTTATTTCCTGAATACTGTTTACTCTTGTCCTTCCTGGAAAATCTAGTGGAAGTAGCCGATCGGGCAGGGAAATCTCTTGACTTCTTAGATGGAGATTGGAATGACTTGTTCCACTGTCTCCTTTTTGAGTCACGGGACTCCATTTCAGATTTCTTCTTCTCTTTTACTAGTTCTTCGGCTTTGTAAGCCCTCTCGACTAGCACAACAAATTCCTTCAATTCTAGAACAGCAACAAACAGTTTGACGTCCTCATTTAGCCCATCTTCAAATCTCTTACTCATGATGGCTTCGGTGGACACGCATTCTCGAGCGTATTTGCTGAGTCTTACAAACTCACGCTCGTAGTCAGTTACAGACATCTTGCCTTGTTTCAGTTCTAGGAATTCCTTCCTTTTTCTCGGTCCACAAACCTTTGATCGATATACTTTTCTTGAACTCTTCTTGGAAGAATTCCCATGTGATCTTTTCTCTTGGGACTACTGATACCAAGGTGTTCCACCATTGATAGGCAGAATCTCTTAAAAGAGAAACTACGCACTTCATGCACTCTTCAGGTGTACATGATAGCTCATTAAATACCCTGATGGTATTTTCTAACCAGAATTCAGCTCTTTCTGGATCATCATCTTTTCTAGCCCGAATTCTTCCGCGCCCCATGTTTCCGATTCTATCAACCGAGGCTTCTCTCCTCTTACCACCTCTACTACTTGAGGGGCTATTGGGATAGGTTAAGGAATAGGTGGGGGTGGAGGGGGTTGTGCATTCGGGTTCGTACGAACGAACTCCGTGTACCATGTGTTCATCATATGGAGGAAGGCTTCTCTAGCCTCTTCTCCTCCTCTTTGACTCACCAGTAGTGGGTCTATTCTCGTTCTCATTTGGCACCGTCCCTTCAATGGAGCCGCGTATTACTTTCTACATCATCCGCCATATCTCTTTCAGTGATCCATTTACTATATATATAAACATAATTTAAGTCGCCAAGAGTCGTCACACTATCATTATAAAACATTCTTACGTATGGCATGTATAGCTAGACTCGTGCTCATGCTACGTTAGTCCTAGAACCGACTAAACCGTAGCTCTGATACCATTAAATGTAACACCCCATACCCGAGTCCGAGGCTCAGACCGGATACGAGACATTACTATGCATGAACTTGCTTAATCATGACATTACGGGCTATAAAATTTCGTTCTGAAATTAAAACTTCTCATTCTTAAACAATTCGTACATTTCATGGGCCTACGAGGCCTTAAACTTGTACTGGTAAACTTTTGGAACCTTATCGAAAAAATTTTCTTTGAAACAGGGGTTACACGCTCGTGTAATATAAGACACGCCCGTGCATAGGCATACACGCCCATGTCCTCAGACCGTGCCCTAAAACTCAGTATTCTACCAATTTCCACACGGCCATAACACGCCCGTGGTCCTAGCCCGTGTGAAAAACCTTAGCATTTTGACTTAAAACACACGGCCATGGCATGCCCCTGGACTTAGACCGTGTACTACATCTTGATATACTGACTTATTTCACACGATCGGGCACACGCCTAAGTTCTAACCGTGTGTCATGCATGGCCTTAAGACACGGCCGTGGGATTAGCCCGTGGCCTATTCTTACTTATAAGACTAAGGTGCAGTTTATGCACGGCCTAGACACACGCCTGCAGTGTCTAACCGCAGGCACTTAGAGGCTATTTACCAAGCCAATTGCCATCCTGAAATTAAGACCAAACTCAAGCTCAATTCAGCAACTCAATTATTACATCTCTCATGAACAATATAACATGCTTCATTGATATTAATAACATACATACTTAGTCAAACTTGGCCAATCCCTTAGCCATTTACAAAAGAATAATAAACTTAATAGCCTATACTTTGGCTCTTCTTAAAACATTTACTCCAAATGTAATGCTACCTATACATGCCATACTTAATAAAACAACTTGGTTATAACAAAATAGCGATTGATAGTTTGCTCCGAGCTCCGATGACGGTGATCCTTGATATTAGCTTGGCGGGACTGCATGGAAAGAAAGAATGAAAGACATAAGCATTTAGCTTAGTAAGTTTGCATAATACACATAGCAACATTCTTACTTAATATAGACCATTTGATATAAACAATGGCATCATAAATTCAGCTATATAAAGCTTACTTACTCATACTTGATTCTTACATAACTCATGAAACTTACTAGTCTCATACTTGATAGGCAAACAAAGTACCTGTATCTCTAGATCACATTGATCAGCATACTTGAACATAATATTCATAATTTCTAATTCATCATTCATAACATGAATAATATTCTGTCCCCACTTGATAATGATTTTGCTTACTAAACTTTCTTGTTATCTCTTGTGAGCTTATCTAATTTGCCCGATGAATTCCTATGAAATAACCGAGAATACCAAATCTCTTAACATGAACTTGATGCTAAAGCCATATTTTGGATATGGTCTTACATGGGATATCTCATCTTGGTTTCAAGGCCATGTCTTGACATGGACTTATATGAAATCTTCCTCTTGATAACTTGTTCAATGCCAAGCTTGGATCCTTGGACTTACATGATAACTTGTTCAATGCCAAGCTTGGGTCCTTAGACTTACATGATAAACTTGTCAATGCCAAGCTTGGGTCCTTGGACTTACATGATAAACTTGTCAATGCCAAGCTTGGGTCCTTGGACTTACATGATAAACTTGTCAATGCCAAGCTTGGGTCCTTGGAATTACATGATAAACTTGTCAATGCCAAGCTTGGGTCCTTGGACTTACATGATAACTTGCTTGATTGCGGATGCCATGCCTCGGCTTGGTCTTATATGGACTTTCTCATACTTGATCTCATTAATTTCATTGTTTAACTTAACGTTAAACAATTTCATAATAACATTGTATATTATACTAAGAAATTCAATGATATAAATCATAAAGCTTAGAAATCATATAAACTTACCTCAATATACAAAATGTAGCTAGGTATGCAATTTAGTCCTCGACCTTGTTCTTGCGTCGGTTTCGATCCGGGCTTCATTTTTCTTGATTAGCAATCTTGAAAGATGAACAAACCCTAGCTATGGGTTCTTCAAATTTTCGGAACACACAAGGAAGAAGATGAATGATTTTTATCATCTTTTTCCTTTATTAATCATTTAATAGGTAAATGACCAAAATGCCCTTCTCTTAAAAATATCACCATTTACTAGCTCATGTCCATTTTTGTCCAAAAATTATGATTTGGGCAAATTGCTATTTGAGGACTTATAATTTCTATTCTAGAGCTATTTCATACAAAATGCTTCTAGAAACTCACATTTTACAACTTTTACAATTTGGTCCTTTTTGACCATTCAACTTCAATTTAGCAAAATTGCTTCATGAAACTTTCACACTAACATGCAAACATGGCATGAACCTTAAAAACTCATAAATTCACCTCGGATTAGTGGTCTCACACCACTATTCTGACTAGGCCCTAAATCGGGCTGTTACATGGTCCACCTGATTCAACCAGAACCACATCTCCACTCTCACATTTCAATTCAATAAACTTACCACCACAGTTCACTAAGACACTATGGGTAGTCAACCAATCCATGCCTAGGATTAAATCAAACTCATCAAACAGAAACAACATAAGGTTTGCCGAAAAATAATGATCCTCAATCAATAAAGGACAATTCTTACACACTCTGTCCACTAACACATGCTTTCCTAACGGGTTTGATACCTTAACCACTATGTCCGTAGACTCAACGGTCATACTCAAACTAGATGCTAATCTCATGCAAATATAAGAATGAGTAGACCCTGGATCTATTAAAGCAATAACAAAGGTGTCAAAGAGAGAAAAAGTACCCGTTATCACATCAGGGGAGGATGCTTCTTCGCGAGCGCGAATAGCATACGTCCTTGCAGGTGCCCAACCCTCCGGTCTCATAGCAGAGTTTCTAGACGCACCCCTACCACTATTCCCACCTCTAGGGTTTCTTGGTGGTCTACCCCTTGCAGACACATCACTAGGTCTCATCTCTTGCTTCTCTTCCTTATCATCCCTCTCGGGGCAGTTCCGGATAAAGTGGTCAGGGGAACCACACTTATAACATTTCTGACTATTTCCCCAACACTCTCCGGTGTGATATCTATCACAACTTGGACACTCTGGTTTACTCTTTGTATTGCCTACACTTTCCATCGAGGGGGCTTGAACTCTCGAACCCGAGCGAGTATTGCCCAAGTCTCGATGCGAATAACCCACTGGTGTCGTCGTCCGAGGATTCACTTCCTTGGATCTTTTCGACTGGGCTTGGTATGACTTGCCCATCGGCCTCTTTCTAGCATCTCAGGCTTCACTCATAGCCCTCCTCTTTTCTAAACTCAGCTCTTCGGCCTTGCTTGCCCTTTCAACTAACACCACAAACTCTTTCAACTTTAAAATACCAACTAGGAGTTTGATGTCCTCATTCAGTCCGTCTTCGAGCCTCTTACACAAGATGGTTTCTGTCGACACACATTCTTGAGAGTATTTGCTAAGCCTAACAAACTCACGCTCATACTCTGCTACTGACATTCTTTCTTGCTTCAACTCAAGGAATTCCTTCCTTTTTCGATTAGTAAACCTCTGGCTTATATACTTCTTCTGGAATTCTTCCAGAAAGAAGTCACACGTCACCCGCTCTTTTGGGACTATTAACGTTAGTGATTTCCACCAATGGTATGCCAAATCTCTCAGCAAGGATACGGCACACTTCAAGCTCTCTTTAGGTGTACATGAGAATTCATCAAACACTCTCATCGAGTTCTCCAACCAGAACTCCGCCCTCTGTGGGTCATCATCTACCTTAGCTCTAAACTCCTCAGCCTCGTGCTTCCTAATCTTATCCACCGGGGGTTTCGATATCCTTACTACATCCATACCTTGAGGAGCCACTAATTTGGCTGAGGTATAGGAGGAGGAGGTGGAGGAGGTTGAGCATTAGGGTTCGTTCGAACATAATCCGAGTACCAATTGCTCATCATCTGGAGAAAGGCTTCCCGTGCCTCTTCCCCTTGACCCCTAACCTCGGGTCCACTTTGAACAGGCACGGTTCCTTGCGCAGGAGCCAGCGCATTACTAGCTGCTTCATCAGCAGTCAATGGATCGGAATCCATATACTATATAAAACAGGATTCAAAATCATCAGAAACCACCACACTATCATTGTACACTTATGGCATGTATAGCTAGACTCTTACACCCGCTGCGGTAGTCCTAGAACCGACTAAACCATAGCTCTGATACCACTAAATGTAAAACCCCTTAATCGGGTTCTACGCCAAAATCGGGCCCGAGGCGTTACTGAACTCAAACCACTTGATCGCCACTTAGGCTCATCGTAACTACTCTCTCAAGTCATCTCAACAATCTTATTCTCGACTTACGAGGCCTCACTCATACACACGAGGGCTCTCGAGACTAAACCGGAACTTTTTCCAATCTTAAATTTTTTCTCTTTTATACAGGTCTCGCACGCCCGTGCAAGATTAGACACGCCCGTGCATGGACACACACGCCCATGTCCCCAAACCGTGCCTAAAAACCCCAGCATTCTGCCAATGCCCCACGGCCAAGGCACACGCCCGTGCTTACCACCCGTGGTGCACACTGACTACCTTAACACGGCCTAGAGTCTAGACACACGCCCGTTTAGCTGGCCCGTGGCCAACATCGACACACACACGTTCTAGGCACACGCCGTGTGACTAGTCCATGGTCTATTCTCGATTTACAAAACTAACATGCAAGGGACGACGCCAAGTTACACGCCCCGTGGACTAACCGCAGTGTCTCACATGGTCTAGACACACGCCTGCAGTGTCTATCCACATGGACAAGAACAAAGCTATGTGTCAAGTTCTTTTCACCCCTCTAGCATACGCAACATATACTCATCTAACACAATCATAATCAACTCAAATTGAATTGCAATCTCACATAGACAACTATAACTTTTCATATAACATAAAATAGCCAACAACTATGGCATTATAAAAAATAAGCTATCCATCTAAAGGCCAACACATCTTAGCCATTTACAACAAAATTCACTAACTTGTCTAGCCCCTATACATGCCATATACAAAACATTGAGTCTCATGTACCAGAGTGTGCTGATAGTGTGGGCGATCCTCCAATTGATTCTCGTATCTCAGTTCAACACTTTTACTCTATAATACGAGGGAAAAGAAAAGGAGTAAGCTTTGAGCTTAGTAAGTTTACACATAAACAATTGAGCATCATAGTATAAGCTAAACAACAATTAGCATTATACTACCAAAAGTAATGAACAACTATGCTTACTCTTTCTAACCCTTACCACATTTCCAACACATCATGAGTCACATACTCATAACCATCGAAATGCACCCCTGCATTCAATGTCACATTTACACAATATACAACACATCATTATTTCTCAATAATTCATCCACACAGCTAATTAGCTTAATAATGCATCCACACAGCTTCTTTACTCAATAATGCAATCACATGGCTAATCCACACAGTTAACCCACACAGCAAATGTCTCGGTGGTTTCGCACTTAGCACACCACAGTCGATTAATAAGGTGGTATCGCAGAAGCTACACACTAGCTATCATCAACAAATTGTAAGTATGAATGCATTGTTTATGCATAGACTTACCTCGGTACTCAAAAGTATTCAGACTTGCAATTTAGTCCACCACCTTACTTTTGCCTCGGTTTCGATCCGGGCTTTTCCTTTCTTGATCTATAATGAATAAATCAGCTTATTCAATACACACATTGACTAGATTGACCCTTATCACATACTTTAGCAAAATTACTATTTTGCCCCTAAACTTTCTCATATTTACACTTTAGCCCCAAAGGCTCGTAAAGTGATTTTTATTCAACTTTCTAGTCTTTCATGCTTAGTAGAACTACTTATTCAACTAAATCTATCATCAATTCTCACTAAAACACACATGTATGACCAAACTTAAGATTTTCACAATCAAGTCCCTACATGCATTTTCATGGAAAATCACTTAACAAAAGATGTTTCTACTACATCAAGCTTTCATAATCTTCCATAAAATATCAACATACATGCATATCATACATGACCACATTTTTGAACATCCATTTTAGCTCATCAAATAGCTAAAAATAGCTTACTCATGCTACTAGGACTTCAAAATTACAAAGAATATCAAAAACGAGGCTAGATGCACTTACTAGCAAGCTTGAAAAATTTGAAGAACCCTAACAATGGCTCTTGGAATTTTCTAGAACCTTGGGGAAGGAAGAAGATGAATGAATTTTTCATCTTTTCTCCTATTTTAATCACTTATTTGTTAAATAACCAAAATGCCCTTTTTGATAAACTTTCTATTTTAACTCATCCATGCCTAATTTTGTCCAAATTTTAGAAATTGGTAAAATTTCTTTTTAAGGACCTCTAATTAATATTCTAAAGCTATTTCACACTGATAAACCGTAAAAGTAACATATTTTAATCCCACATTTAGCATACTTTTGGATGATTTATCCTTTGATTTATGTAAAAAGGTGCTCTTAATCCTTTCTTTTCATGTTTTATACTCAGGGAAGCACCGGAAGATGAAAAGAATAAGGAACAGGCTTAAACCGAACCAAATGGGCCAAAACACGAAATCAACACGGCCTGGGCCCAAGACCACACGGCCGTGCCTCCTCAATAATCTCAAACACGATCTAGCCACGAGATACACGATCGTGCCTCATTAATGAAGTCCGAACACGGCCTAAAGATGATTCACACGGGCGTGTTCCATGGCCGTGTCCCTGCCTCGAAAAAGAGCAATTTCAATTGGATTTGGATACTTAGGGGCAAAGAAACACATTCCAAAAACCTATAAATACACACTAAGTATGACCTAAAAGAGAGGGAGTCGACGGGAGCCTAAAGCTACCGTTTAGGGGCATCTTGCTAGGCCAGAGAAGGCAGATTTGTGGGGATTCGCTCGGGGATAGCCAGTTGATCCATCTCAAGAAGCCGGAATCATACTCAGGACGGAGGATGTCCTCTTCAATTCCGTCAGGGGGTTTTAGGGATTTTTTATGTTTTGTTTTATCTTTTCTTCTGAGATGTTTTCTTTTATTATTATGAACTAAACCCTCAGATACCTGAGGGGGATGAAACTTAGATGAATCTTATTATCGTTTGCTGAACTATATGATAAATATTTGATTTGTTCTTAATTATGTGTTCTTAATTCTTGTGTTGATATTTCGCGGATATTAATTCAAGTTGGATGTGCTTTGGTGGAGGAGCAAAAGTCCCTGCCTAAGAGTAGATCTAGCATAGTTAAGAGGAGTTGATCGTGCGCCTAGAGATAGGGTGACGAGGCATTGCCGGATTAGGGTGAAACTTAATATGGGAGTCCATAGATCGAGTTAATGCAATTCTAGGGGTTTTAATTAGAAAGAGATTTCAATTAATCAACCTAGGGTTAGACGTTATTCGCCTCGAGAGAGGGTTTAATATAAATTAGGGAATCCTACGGATCAAGTCAAATGAATAAATTGTCTGGTTCAAAGTTAGATAACAAGTGAAGTCTAGGTGGATTCTTCCTTAGGTGTCGTCTTAATTAATTGGTTTTTCTTCAAGTATTCTCCCAAATTCATTCTTCTTTTTCTTAGAGTCTTTCAGTTTAGTAGTTAATTAATTTAGATTAAAACAACCATTCGCTTAATTCTTAGGCGAAATAAAAGAAAGAAAGTTAGTATTAGTACTTTTAGTTCCTTTGTGTTCGACAATCCGGTCTTGCCTAAGCTATACTACTGTTCGATAGGTGCACTTGCCTCAATCGTTGTCATAGTTAGTTTCCAGGTTCGATCATTATCTTTATAAATTTTAAAACTCTGACATCACAGCGATCAAGTTTTTGGCGCCGTTGCCGGGGAATTAAAATATTAAAAACACTCTATTTTTATTACTTTGGTCATTTTTATTTTTTGCAATTTAATCTTATTTCTTATTTTATTTGCTAATTTTTCTTCTTTTATTACTTCTTCCTTCCAGGTACCTCTAGTTTATGACTAGAAGGAACCCAAGAGGACCTTTAGTATACGACAGTGATATTGAAGCTACCGCTTGCAAGAATTGCAGAGAAATTAGGCGAACCCTAAATTACACAGAAAAAGAGCGAGAAGGCAAATCCAATCCTACTGAAGGGATGGACGAGAATAATCCACCACCACAAGATGTGGCAGAAAATAATGCTCCACGTACTATGTATGATTATGCTAAACCTCATTTAACAGGAGCCGAATCAAGTATTGTTAGGCCTGCTATAGCTGCTAATAATTTGAATTAAAGCCTAATACTATAAAAATGATTCAACAATTTGTTCAATTTGATGGTTTGCAGGACGAAGATCCAAACACTCATATAGCTAATTTTTTAGAGTTCTGTGATACCTTCAAAATAAATGGCGTTTCGATGATGCCATAAGACTTCTAAGTTATTTCCCTTTTCATTAAGGAATAAATCCAAATAATGGTTAAACTTCGTTACCACGAGGTCAATCACCACATGGGATCAAATGACGAGAAAAATTTTTATTAAAATATTTCTCACCGCCAAAACGGCCAAATTACGAATGATATCTCTTCTTTTGTGCGGATGGATTTAGAGACATTATACGATGCATGGGAGAGATACAAGGATCTCTTGAGAAGGTGTCCGCACCATGGTTTACCCTTGTGGCTCCAAGTCCAAACTTTTATAACGGTGTAAACCCCTCAACGAGGCAACTAATTGATTCACCACGGTGGAACCCTGAACAATAGAACTCCTAAAGCGACCTACGAGTTTATTGAAGAGATGTCACCGAATAACTATCGCAAGCGTTTACAAGGACAAAACCAACAAAATCAGCCGGAGTTTTCAACATCGATGCAATGAACCATAATATCAACACGGTAGAGATGATGAATAAAAAGCTTGATAGTTTGTATTCTTCGCAGGTGCATCCATTGATGCAGTGTGACGCAAGTGGAACTATGGCGAATCCTGAGTACCCACCCTACCAACCGGGCACAGAAAGCGAATAGATGAACTATATAGGTAACAACTTCAGATCTAATAATAACCCTTATAGTAATAATTATAATCCAGGTTGGAGGAACCACCCAAATTTTTCATGCGGAGGACAAGGAAATCAAAGACAACAACCTCCTCAAAATTTCCAAATTAGCCCTATCCACAGGAGAAGAAGCCAAACCTTGAAGAGATGCTAACAAAATTCATGGCAGCTACAGATAACCATCTCCAAGACACTGAGACCACCCTTAAGACTCAACAGGCATCAATCAAAGGGATCGAGAGCCAAGTGGGGGAACTCACTAAGACAGTTGGACAACTTACTAACACAGTTGGACAACTCACAAAGATAATTTCTAAACGACCGCAAGGGCGTCTACCAAGCAACACTGAGATTAACCCAAAAGAGCAAATCCAAGCCATAACAGCTCAAGAAAGTGAAGGGTTAGACGAGCCCAATTCAAGGTAAGAGGATGAGGTCAAAGAAGGTAAGGTTGAGGAAACACAAGAAAAGCCAAAATTGGTAATCAAAGAATACAAACCTCGCATACCATACCATGAAGCATTAAGGAGAGACGATACAGAGGAACAGTTCGGTAAGTTTCTTAAACTTTTAAAGAAATTACATATTAACTTACCGTTACTTGAAGCTCTTTCACAGATGCCAGATTCTAGAAAATTTTTAAAAGAGCTTTTGACGAACAAGCGAAGGATAGACGAGGCATCACACGTGGAACTAAATGCAATGTGCTCAGTAATCTTGTAAAATAAACTACCACGAAAATTAAAAGATCCAGGGAGTTTTACAATTCCATGCTTAATTTGTAGTTTATCTATTGATAATGCGTTAGCTGATCTAGGGGCAAGCATAAATGTCATGCCTTATAAATTGTTTAAACAACTAGGTCTAGGGAAACCCAAGCAAACTAGGATGAGCATTCAACTAGCGGATAAAACTGTTAGAATTCCTAGGGGTATTATCGAAGATGTTCTTGTAAAAATTGAAAAATTTGTTTTCCCAGTAGATTTTGTTGTCTTAGACATGGATGAGGATAATTTGATCCCCTTAATCTTAGGAAGACCATTTTTAGCAACTGCCAGGACTAAAATTGATATTGATGCAGGAGAACTCATACTTCGTGTAGGTAACGAGACAGTCACTCTCAAAGCTCTTGATTCGGCCAGAACATCGAGTAATCCAGGTGAGAAAACAAATTCTATTAATAACCATTCAGTTAACCCTTCTTTTTAGGAAACACCAGGAAAGAATACAACTGAACCCGATTCTATACCATGAGCCAACAAAGAAATAACACACGAAGAACAAGGGATTCAGATCGATGATCTAGATGAGTGGAAGACGCATTTCAAGGAAAAATTAGGAATACACAAAGCAAAACCAGAGCCACTCCACGAAGTAAACAAATTCAAAATCGGAGATCAGGTATTGATAGAAAAAACAGACCCTCGAACATCTCCCCCTGACCCTAACACAAACAAAAAAATACCGTTTAGGGTAATCAGTGTTTTTCCATACGGAACAGTCGAGGTAAGTAACCCTATCTTTGGCACTTTCAATATAAACGCATCTCGACTTAAATTATATCATGATAATACCAATAGCATGAGGAAGGACTTTCAACTCCTCAAACCACCATGAATATACAAATGAGAGGAGAGTCTAGCTTAAGACTATAAACGAGCGCTTCTCGGGAGGCAACCCGAATACTAACCCCATTAACTTTTACATTTTTATTTTGTCTATTTTATCTTTTCTTTATAGTATCTAACTTTAAACTAACAAAAACTGCAGATTTCTAGGCCACACGGCCTTACACACAGTCGTGGCCGTGGTCGTGTGGAAGTACAGAATCGCCGTACTGACACGGCAGAGAGGGTACAAGTCAGAAAGAATCAAATCTTTGAGTCACGAACTCCAACCACCAAGTCACGGACTCCGACAAAATGCCACAGCCATACGACGCGGCCGGGGACAACACTGACTTAGCACCAACGGGCGTGGCGACCTGAGCATGGGCATGGGAGAAACAAACGGAGCCCACCACGGTCGTGCGATACTGCCGTGTGACTTAGCACGCCCACGGTACACGGGCGTGGGGTTGTACCAGGCTTGAAAATTTATTTAAACCCCCTCCTTTTTCTCTTCTCCTACTAACTCTCAACTTTTCACCCCTTTGCAACTTTCACCCTTCTTCCTCCTTTACACCCTTACACCATACCTTCTTAGCATTCTTTATTCTTATAGCATTCTTCTTAATCTTTTGGCCATGTCGAAGAAACGGAAGGATCCCAGCACAGTCTCCCTCAGGGAGACCGACCTACATAAGTTCATGCCGGCCGCTTCAATCATTCGACAAGCCAAGGACATTTGAGGCCATTTAGTTTTAATTTTGTTTTTCTCTTTTGCTTCAATTTCCTTATCTTTACTTCTCTTCTGTTTAACTTAGTTTATTTTATCTTAGTTTCTCAATTTTAGGTTCTAAAGGCTGCTAGGGAATCACGCCACTTCATACACGCCAAACACCTCCATGACCTTAGAGGTCACACCCACCTCGCGAAGCATCCAACAATAAGGACCCTACGGTCCATTTATCTTTTCTTTTAATTTTAGTTTCATCTTTATTTTTCTTCACTTTAGCTTGCTATTCTTTAATTATTTAATTAGTATAGTTTTAATTATTATTATATCCTGGCTAATCCTCCACGAGCTACCCAATTTCTTCATCTAGCGCAGGATCGTCATCCGCACCGACCCCTCCAACGTATTTTCCACATCCTCCAAGGATTTTATCCATAATTCAGGAAGTTTCACGTCTCCCCATATCTTATGATTTTAGTATTATTGTGTTAGTATCTAACTTTGTACATTGAGGGCAATGTACATCTTAAGTGTGGGGGGTGAACAACCTAAAAAGGTGCCTAATTTTTTTCATTATTCTCAAATTCCTGAAATTAGGTGCCAAACTTTTTGCATTATTCTCAAATCCCTGAATTTAGTCTTGTTTTTAAGTAATTTTCTCATATTACTAATTAGGATGAAATTTCCATGATTTATGATTTTTATTGATATGTTTTAGATTAAGTCATTGATAATTGTGCATTGATGATTGAATTCTAAGAATACTAGAGAATCAAGCATGATAAGTCTATTTTTCAAGAAAATAAAAAATTTTCTAGGTTGTCTACCTGAACTTAAATATTACTTTGAAGTTTGAAATTTACAAGGTTGATATCAAAATACCCATATTTTTTGTGAGATTTTGAGCCTTATAAGAGCATATATCCTTTTTCTTGCTCACTTTATTGATTATGAGTGTGTCAACATTGATTTGTTATTCTAGAACTTGCATCGATTATACATGTCGAGACCATACCTTTGATTTGATATACAGAAATGATAAAGGCACCTAGGATTTAACCCACTTACTCCACTAAAAACCTACCTTCATAATTAACCCCTAGTGAACCCCTTTGATCCTAACAACCCTTTTTATTGACTCACCCACTAATTTTAACCCAGAAACCCTTTGTTTTTGTTATCACCATTCCTTTTGACTACCCTTATATCGAGATTTGATTTGATTAATAGCCTAAATATGTTTTTTATTTCAGTAATTTATCCTTTGTTATATATTTGATTTGTTCCTAAAAAAAAGTATACTCATTATTGATTATTAGTTTTGTGATTAAGGGAGCTTATACATTTGAATTCCAAATATTGAAGAAGAATCTCGTATTATTAGTATTATTAGCCTTCAGTTGATGTAATTACTTTTATTTAGTTCATTATTTCTGGTTAGGTAATTTTTCAGGTCGATCTCGATTCTAACCCTCTAATTCAGCCTTTAACCACACCTTTAACCCAAGCCCCATTACAACCCTGTTAAAGACCTTTTGATTTGTGCATCATCTCATATTACAGTGGTGGAGATTTGATTTTCATGCAAGCCTATGGGATTAACTTTTCAAGTTTGACATTTGAGTGCTTAATTCTGAACCTTAAACACTCCGAGTGATTTGAGTGAATCTTTAGTGAGGACGTCAACCCTTGTAGGTTTTGAATCAGAGGTAATTATTTAGATGAGGGGAAACACCTATGTTTTGTGCTACAAATGTATGACTTAGATTGTTTGAATCTTTAGGACTCTTTGAGTTAAATTATCCATGTATAAATTATCTATGAATTATGATGAGACATTGTTGATAGGAATATTGAATCATGGAAAGTTTGTTTTAATTGTGAGTTGAGAATTTTGCTTGAGGACAAGCAAAAGCTTAAGTGTGGGGGTATGTGATAAACCGTAAAAGTAACATATTTTAATCCCACATTTAGCATACTTTTGGATGATTTATCCTTTGATTTATGTAAAAAGGTGCTCTTAATCCTTTCTTTTCATATTTTATACTCAAGAAAGCACCAGAGAATGAAAAGAACAAGAAACGGGCTTAAACCGAGCCAAATGGGCCAAAGCACAAAATCAACACGGCCTGGGCCCAAGACCACACGGTCGTGCCTCCTCAATAATCTCGAACAGGGTTTAGCCACAAGATACACAGCCGTGCCTCATTAATGAAGTTCGAACACGGCCTAAAGATGATTCACACGGGCGTGTTCCATGGTCGTGTCCCTGCCACAGAAAACAACAATTTCAATTAGACTTGGATACTTAGGGGCAAAGAAACACATTCCAAAAACCTATAAATACACCCTAAGTATGACCTAAAAGAGGGGGAGTCAACGGGAGCCTAAAGCTACCGTTTAGGGGCGTCTTGCTAGGCCAGAGAAGGTAGATTTGTGGGGATTTGCTCGGGGATAGCCAGTTGATCCATCTCAAGAAGCCGAAATCATACTCAAGACGGAGGATCTCCTCTTCAATTCCTTTAGGGGGTTTTAGGGATTTCTTATGTTTTGTTTTATCTTTTCTTCTGAGATGTTTTCTTTTATTGTTATGAACTAAACCCTCAGATACCTGAGGGGGATGAAACTTAGATGAATCTTGTTATCATTTGCTGAACTATATGATAAATATTTGATTTGTTCTTAATTATGTGTTCTTAATTCTTGTGTTGATATTTCGTGGATATTAATTCAAGTTGGATGTGCTTAGGTAGAGGAGCAAAATTCCCTGCCTAAGAGTATATCTAGCATAGTTAAGTAGAGTTGATCGCGCGCCTAGAGATAGGGTGATGAGGCATTGTCAGATTAGGGTGAAACCTAATATGGGAGTCCATAGATCGAGTTAATGTAATTCTAGGGGTTTTAATTAGAAAGAGATTTCAATTAATCAACCTAGGGTTAGATGTTATTCGCCTCGAGAGAGCGTTTAATATAAATTAAGGAATCCTACGGATCAAGTCAAATGAATAAATCGTCTGGTTCAGAGTTAGATAACAAGTGAAGTCTAGGTGGATTCTTCCTTGGGTGTCGTCTTAATTAATTGGTTTTTCTTCAAGTATTATCCCAAATTCATTCTTCTTTGTCTTAGAGTCTTTAAGTTTATTAGTTAATTAATTTATATTAAAACAACCATTCGCTTAATTCTTAGGCTAAATAATAGAAAGAAAGTTAGTATTAGTACTTTTAGTTCCTTTGGGTTTGACAATCCGGTCTTGCCTAAGCTATACTACTGTTTGATAGGTGCACTTGCCTCAATCATTATCATAGTTAGTTTCCAGGTTCGATCATTATCTTTATAAATTTTAAAACTCTGACATCACAGCGATCACACACAAATAGCTTCTAGAATCTCACATTTTGCAACTTTTGCAGTTTAGTCCTTTTGGACAATTCAGCCATAATTTCACAAAATTGCTTCATGAAACTTTCACACTAGCATGCATATATGGAATAAACCTCAAAAAATCATTCATATACCTCAGATTTGTGGTCTCACACCACTATTCCGACTAGGCCCTAAATCGGGATGTTACACCTAGCCACCAAAGGTAAATGTTTGGAACTCTTTATGATAGAAGCTTATTTAATGGAGGTTTCAATAGACCACTAGGTCATTGATTCAAGAGCCACTAATCATGTTTGTGTTTCTCAATAAGGGTTCGAGGAGATGAAAGATCCTAGGGATAAGAATCTATCGTTGCGGGCCAAAAATAGGACAACTATGGCAACTGAAGCAATGGGAGATGTACATCTTTACTTTGATAATTTTAAGAATATTATTTTGAAAGGAATTTTCTATGTACCAAGTTTCAAGAGAAACTTAATTTTAGTTGCATGTTTATATAAAGACGACTTGACCGTGAATTTTAATAATAGAATTGCAATATTTAGAAATCACAATCTTATTTGTAATGGATGGATGTCAAATAATATCTATTTTATCAAACCAAATATGTACACACTACTTGAGACTGAAATATCGAATAAGAAACTTAAAACTTTTCACTCTAATGAGACGTACCTTTGGCATTTAAGACTTGGTCATATTAGCTAAGAAAGAATCACTAGACTTGTGAAAGATAACATCTTAAGCTCTCTTAATGAAATCAATCTTCCACAATGTGAATCTTTCTTGGAAGGTAAGATGAGCAAATGACCTTTTAATGCAAAAGGAACGAGTGCTGTGAAACCCCTAGAACTTGTGCACACTAACATATGTGGCCCCATGAGCGTATGTGCAAGAGGTGGTTACGAATATTACGTGACCTTTATTTATGATTATTCTAGATATGGGTATATGTACCTTATGCACAGCAAGAGTGAAACCTTTGATTAATTCAAAGAGTTTCATGCGAAAGTGGAGAAACAATTAGGTTTACCCATAAAGGCACTTCAGTCTGATTGAGGTGGGGAATATTTATCAAATGAGTTCTTAGGGTACCTCATAGAGAATTGGATTCTATCCCAGACCATGCATGGCACTTCACAATAGAATGGCGTGGCAGAGAGAATGAATCAAACGTTGTTAGACATGGTACATTAGATGTTCAGTTATTCGAAGCTGTTAATTTCCTTTTAGGGATATGCGGTACAAATGACTTATTATATTCTGAATGATGTGCTAACTAAGGCAGCGTCGAAACCACATACGAATTGTGGCATGGCAAGAAATCGAATCTTAATTATTTAAGGATTTGGGGATGCCCAGACCATATATTGGATAAAGATGCGAGGAAGTTGGAATCAAGAATAGAATTGTGCATGTTTGTAGGATATCTAAAGGGAATAAAGGATGGTTTGTTTTATAATCCGAAAGAGCAAATTGCTATAGTGTCAACTCATCCTACATTTCTTGAAGAAAGTTACATCAATGACTTTAAACCTTGGAGTAAAGAAGTACTTAAGGAACTTTCAGACATATACAAAACCCTGTAGAAATGATTCCAGAACAAACTCCTAATAGTAGACCTGCAAACGATCAGCAACATAGGGTGCTTCGTCACAGTGGGAGGGTCTCTTGTAGGCCTAAGTTATTCCAATCTGGCGAAAGTGTTTTTAACACTAAATCTGCCGAATAGGAAGATGATGACCCAGTCACATATGACAAAGCTGTAACAGCCCGGTTTAGACCCTAGTCAGAACAGTGGTTTTGAGATCACAAATTTGAGGTCAGAATAATATTTTAATATTATTTTCTGTGTTTACAGTATGTGATTTAGCCTGTGTGAAATTTCTGTGTGAAGATTTTATTAATTGTATGTTTAATTTGTGAAAAGGACCTAATCGCATAAAGTGTAAAATGTTGTGTGCTGATTGTTAAGTGTTTAATTGTTGTTGTCTTTATAATTTGGAAGATTTATGTTGCAAATAGCCCATTAATAAAGAAAGTGGGTGGCAATGGTCAAGAATGACCTTATATCATATGTTATATGCATTTTATGTTAAAGGTTAGTTTTGTAATTTAATAATTATATTTATTATAACAAAACAAAGCATGAAATGGCTATCATCTTCTTCATGTTCCATCGAATTTAGAAAGAAAAAGAAAGGGTTTAAGCCTCCATGATATTCGGCACTTACCTAGCTTAATTTAAGGTATGTTTGAGCTCAGTTTTTGATAATTTCTACGTTTTTGTAATCGTTGCTTTGTCTACTTCGAAACCCATGCTTCAATTTTGTGAATTGATGATGTTTTTGAAATGTTCCATTGATGAACACATGAGTTTTGTAATGTTTGATACTGAAATATGAAAGATATGTGTTTGATTATCATAGTTTATTTTTGGAGTTTTGTTGATTTTGAGTAATTTGGAGTAAATTGAAATAATAGTATTTTGATGGACTAAATTATGAAATAAATGAAATATTTGGGCTTGTATGAGTATAGTGAGAATTCGGCTAGGCATGGATACAAGCAAATTATGTGTATTTGATGATTTTATGAATTAGGGACTAAAGTGTCGAAATATGAAAATGTGAGGGCTATTTTGTAAAATTCCCTAAATTTGTGTGTGTGGGCTAAATTGAATGAATTGGTGATTGAATGAGTTGAATTTAAATGTGTATAGACCAAGAAAGGAGAGGTTCGGATCGAGATCGAGGCAAAGACAAAGTGCTCGATTAATCGACCGTTTCGGTATTTTGACGTCTGAGGTAAGTTCGGATATAATACTAGTTATTAAATTATATCTATGTGATGTGAATTGAATGAATATATATAAATAATTATGAGATTAGAAATGCTATGTGCGGAATTGAAATAGATGGCACCGAGTGTGCGAAATTAGAAACGAGACAGAGATGGTTAGCACTGTGTGTGCGAAAAGATAGAAGCTTCGGCTTATTGATTTGGCACTGTGTGTGCGTTACCGATGTACGTTCGGTTTAACATATAGGCACTAAGTGTGTGATGACGATTATGTTTCAGACATTAAACTGGCACTAAGTGTAAGAAATAATCAAAAGAATAGAAAAGATTGAACGAGATGTAATATCGAGCAATTGAGTAGCATGAATGGTGAGTAACTATGTGTTGGTCAAGGTACATTTGAACCTATGTGGTTGATGATAGTTTTTAAAAGTTGAATGAATAGATATTTGAGCATATGGTTGAGATTTACGATGTACTTAATTGTGCATTTATCTAAGTGATGGTTTAATTATATATTGATGTGGTATTATTAAGTTGTATGTATTGTATTTCGAACTTCCTAAGCTTTGAAAGCTTACTGTGTGATTTGTTTCTCTGTTTTATAGTGTCAGTAAAGCTAGCTCGGATCCGGGGATCGTCAGCTTCTCTATCAGACTATCGGCAATCTATTTTGGGTACTTTTGTAAAATGTGTATATTAAATATGGCATGTATAGGCTAGTCAATGTGGCATGTTTTGAGTTGTATATAACTTGCCATGTGATATGGCTTAGTAGTTGAATGTTGTTGGTTTATACTTGATGCTATGGAAATGATGAATTAGGTATGATATAGTGAGATTGGAATCGGTATATTTCATGCTTGAATTGGTTGATGAGAAAGGCATTTTGAATGTGAAAATGTGGCATGATTAGATGATGCATAATTATAGGATTTGAGTTGAGAATATGGTGTTTGGAAATGGACTTATTTGAGTAGAAATTGCGTATAAGACTATATGGTTTTGTTGATGATTATTTGGTGCTTGAAATGGTATGTTTTTGTTGCATTTGAAGCATGATTTGGTAATGGTTTGGTGCATATAGGTGATTGAAGGTGTGGGAGGAAAATTTGGCCTTGGAAATGGCCTATAATTGCCCACACGGTTGAGCACACGGGCGTGTGACTCGACCGTGTTGTTTAAATTTGCCAAGTGAAACAAGTCAGCAGTCACCACGGGCTGAACACACGGGCGTGTGACTGGCCGTGTGGTGCAAGTCAGTATTTATGCCCTATTTTGACACGGCTTGGATGCACGGGCGTATCCGAGGGCGTGTGAGGCACACGACCTACCCACACGGGCGTGTGACCTCTGTAACTTAGAAAAATGTTTGAATTTCAAAAATTTTCGTATGTGTTCGGTTTAGTCCCGACCTCTTTCTAACACGTGTTTCAGGTCTTGTAGACCTCAGTAAGGGACTAAGTGTACATATTGTGATATGTTTAAATGTTGATTGACTATGTGTTGTAAAATGTTATGGAATGTTCAGAAATGATTCGTAATGCCTCCTAACCCTAGTCCAGCGACGGTTACGGGTTAGGGGTGTTACATTTGATTGGTATCAAAGCTACGGTTTAGTCGATTCTCGAACTAATGTAGTGCCTGTGAGTCTAGCTATACATGCTATATATATAATTGCGATAGTGTGATGAATCTTGACAGCTAAAAATGTGTTTTTATATAGTAATGGATCCCGATCGAGCAGTTGCTGACGATGAAGAGAGTAATACGCCTGCTCCCGCTCAAGGTACAGCGCTGGCCACATCTAGGCTGAATGATAGTAGTGAGGGAGGAGAGGCTAATCAATCCTTCTTCCGAATGATGAGTGAGTGTTTTTCGGAGTTCGTTCAAACGAATCTGGCTACTCCAAAACCTCCACCCCCACAAGTACCTGTTATGCCACAAGTCATAGATCCGATCCGACTGAATAAACCTCCTGTGGATAAAATCCGTAAGTACAAGGCCGATGAGTTTAGGGCCACAGCTAATGATGATGCCGAGCGAGCTGAGTTTTGGCTCGAGAATACCATTCAAGTATTTGATGAGATGTCGTTGACCCCTGATGAATGCATTAAGTGTGTAGTTTCCTTGTTGCGAGATACGGCTTATAATTGGTGGAAAATGTTGATATCTGTAGTTCCGAGAGAGAGAATCACCTGGGATTTCTTTCAGGCTGAATTCCAAAAGAAGTATATCAGTCAATGGTTCATAGATCAGAAGCGTAAAGAGTTTCTAGAGTTGAAACAGGGCCGCATGTCAGTTACGGAATATGAACAAGAGTTTGTGAAATTGAGCCAATACGCGAGGGAATGTGTTTCGACCGAAGCTACTATGTGTAAACGCTTCATTGAATGGCTAAATGAAGACATTAAATTGTTGTTTGGGATTCTTGATATAAATGAATTTGTTGTGTTAGTTGAAAGAGCATGCAAAGCCGAGGAGCTCAGAAAAGAAAAGAAGAAAGCCGATTCTGAAGCTTGTGATGAAAGAAAAAGATCGATGAGTAAGTTTTCTCAACCTTCGACGAAGAGATTTAGAGATGCAAGCAATCGTTCAAATGCTTCATTTGGACATTCGAGTAGAGACCGTGCAAGACAAAGTGTTGGTCCACGAACTCAAGCTCCAATTGAATCAAGTGTTGGAAGTGCCAAAAGCAACAAGCCCGAGTGTGGACAGTGTGGAAGATGACACGTTGGAGAATGCTGGGGCAAGTAAAATAATAGAACTTGCTATAAATGTGGATCACGGGATCACTTCATTCGAGACTGTCCAAAGTTAGCTGAGGAAAAAAATGTTCAGAGTGTGAGACCAAGTAATACGATGGCTAGGGGTAGACCACCCAGAAACACCAGGAATGTAAGTGGAAGCCAAAGAGGGCTTACTGATATAGCTGTGAGATCAGAGGCGAGAGCACCTGCTCGAGCCTATGCTATACGTGCGCGAGAGGAAGCGTCATCTCTAGATGTTATCACTGGTACTTTTACTTTATTTGATGCTGATGTGATTGCATTGATAGATCTAGGTTCTACTCATTCCTATGTGTGTGTGAATTTAGTATCAAGTAAGACTCTACCTGTTGAGTCTACTGAATTCGTGATTAGAGTATCGAACCCCTTAGGCAAGTGTGTCTTGGTGGATAAAGTGTGCAAGAACTGCCTGTTGATGTTTCAAGATATTTGTTTTCTGGCTAATTTGATGTTGCTACCTTTTGATGAATTTGATATTATTCTGGGTATGGATTGGCTCACTTTGCATAGTGTTATTGTGAATTGTAAACGGAAGAGTATTGATTTGAGAAGTCAGAATGGTGAGATAGTTCGAATTGAATCTAGTGATTTAAATGGGTTGACGACTGTATTATCATCAATGAAAGCTTTGAACTATGTGAAAAAGGGTTGTGAAGTTTATCTTGCATATGTGATTGATACAAAAGTGACAGAAAAGAAAGTTGAATCTGTGCCTGTGGTTTGCAAATTCCCTGATGTGTTTCCTGAAGAACTACCGGGACTACCTCCGATACGGGAAGTTGAATTTGGTATTGAACTATTGCCGGAGACGACTCCTATCTCAATAGCTCCGTATAGAATGGCACCAACAGAACTAAAAGAGTTAAAGTCTCAGTTGCAAGAGTTGACAGATAGAGGATTTGCACAACCGAGTTTCTCGCCCTAGGGTGCTCCTATGTTGTTCGTGAAAAAAAAAGATGGCACTATGAGGATGTGTATTGATTACCGACAGTTGAACAAAGTGACGATAAAGAATAAATATCCTCTGCCACGTATTGATGATTTGTTTAATCAGCTGAAAGGAGCTACAGTGTTTTCTAAAATAGATTTGAGATCGGGTTACTATCAGTTGAGAGTTAAAGAGTCAGATGTACCGAAGACTGCTTTCAAAATGAGGTAAGGACATTATAAATTCTTAGTTATGCCTTTCGGACTAACGAATTCTCCTGCAGTGTTTATGGATTTGATGAATCGGATATTCAGACTGTATTTGGATCGTTTTGCTGTGGTGTTCATTGATGACATTTTAATTTACTCATGTGATGAGACGCAACATGTCGAGCATTTGAGAATTATGTTACAGACTCTGCGTGAGAAGCAATTGTATCCAAATTTCAGTAAATGTGAGTTTTAGCTGCGTGAGGTTGGTTTTCTAGGGCATATTGTATCAACTGCGGGAATACGAGTTGATCCGAGTAAGATCTCTGCTACTTTAGAGTTGAAGCCTCCGAGAAATGTGTCTGAAGTCTGTAGTTTTCTGGGACTAACGGGATACTATAGACGATTTGTGAAAGGTTTCTCAATGATAGCGACTCCATTGACGAAGTTGCTACAGAAAGATGTTAAATTTGAGTGGTCAGAAAAGTGCCAACAAAGTTTTGAGCAGTTGAAAGCATTTTTGACAGAAGCGCCAGTGTTAGTACAACCTGAATCGGGTAAAGAATTCATAGTTTACAGTGATGCATCGTTGAATGGTTTGGGCTGTGTGCTGATGCAAGAAGGCAAAGTCATCTCTTATGCTTCGAGACAGTTAAAGCCGCATGAAAAGAACTATCCGACGCATGATCTTGAATTGGCTGCGGTTGTATTTGCATTGAAGATTTGGCGTCACTACCTATTTTGTGAGAAATGACATATTTATACCGGTCACAAGAGTTTGAAGTACTTGATGACTCAGAGAGAATTGAATTTGCGACAGAGAAGATGGTTAGAATTGTTGAAAGATTATGAACTTATGATAGATTATCATCCGGGCAAAGCTAATGTTGTTGCTGATGCCTTGAGTCGGAAGTCTTTATGTGCTTTGCAAGCTATGAGTACTCAGATGGATCTATGTGATGATGATTCAGTTTTGGCTGAGTTGAAAGTAAGGTCGATGTTCGTACGTCAGATTTGTGATGCACAGAAAAGTGATGTTAAGATGATGGCTAAACGAGCTCAATGTGATTTGAATTCCGATTCAAAATTTTGAGTTGATAGTGATGATTGTTTGAGATTCAGAGATCGAATTTGTGTTTCGAAGAATTCAGAGTTGATTCAAATGATTTTAAACGAAGCTCACAATAGTCGTCTGACTGTTCATCCGGGGAGTACAAAAATGTATAATGATTTGAAACAGTTTTATTGGTGGCATGGTATGAAATGAGATATCTCTGACTTTGTGTTGAAATGTTTTGTTTGTCAGCAAGTTAAAGCTGAACATCAGGTTCCATCCGGTTTGTTACACCCGATAATGATTCCTGAGTGGAAATGGGAGAGAATCACGATGGACTTTGTGTCGAGATTGCCTTTGTCTTCGGGAAAGAAAGATGCAATATGGGTGATAGTTGACAGATTGACGAAATCAGCTCATTTCGTTCCGGTGAGAACAGATTATTCACTTGATAAATTGGTTGAATTGTATATTACTAAGATTGTGAGATTGCACGGTGTGCCACTATCTATTGTATCTGACAGAGATCCGAGATTTACCTCGCGATTTTGGAAGAAATTGCAAAATGCTTTAGGCACAAAATTACATTTCAGCACTGCATTTCATCTGCAAACGGATGGACAATCCGAGCGGATCATTCATATTCTCGAGGATATGTTGAGATGTTGTATTCTTAAATTCGAAAATACGTGGGAAAAGCAATTACCGTTGATTGAATTCGCATACAATAACAGTTTTCAATCTAGCATTAAAAAGGCACCGTATGAGGCTCTTTACGGTCGAAAATGCCGAACTACATTGTATTGGACTGAGCTGAGCGAGAATAAGATTCACTGGGTTGATTTAATTAAAGAGACTGAGCAGAAAGTGAAAGTGATTCGAGACAGTTTGAAAACGGCTTCAGATCGTCAGAAATCTTATGCAGACTTGAAACGGAAGGATATTGAATTTGAGATTGGTGACAAAGTGTTTTTGAAAGTGTCTCCGTGGAAGAAAATACTTCGATTTGGCCGGAAAGGCAAGCTGAGTCCGAGGTTCATCAGACCGTATGAGATCATTGAACGAATAGGGTCGGTTGCTTATAGATTGTTGTTGCCACTTGAATTAGAGAAAATTCATAATGTATTTCACGTGTAGATGCTTCGATGGTACAGATCTGATTCGTCTCATGTGATTGCTCCTACTGAGGTTGAGATTCAGACAGATTTGTCGTATAGTGAAGAACCGATTTGAATCTTGGCACGTGAGATCAAAGAGTTGAGAAACAAGAAAATTTCTTTAGTGAAAGTGTTGTGGCATAAACACGGAGTTGAAGAGACTACGTGGGAGCCTGAAGATGTTATGAGAGAGCAATATCCGAATCTATTCACTAGTAAGATTTTAGGGGACGAAAATCCCTAAGGGGGGAGAGTTGTAACAGCCCAATTTAGACCCTAGTCAGAACAGTGGTTTTGAGATCACAAATCTGAGGTCAAAATAATATTTTAATATTATTTTCTATGTTTACATTATGTGATTTACCCTGTGTGAAATTTCTGTGTGAAGATTTTATTAATTGTGTGTTTAATTTGCGAAAAGGACTTAATCGCATAAAGTGTAAAATGCTGTGTGCTGATTGTTAAGTGCTTAATTGTTGTTTTCTTTATAATTTGGAGGATTTATGTTGCAAATAGCCCATTAATAAAGAAAGTGGGTGGCAATGGTCAAGAATGACCTTATATCATATGTTATATGCATTTTATGTTAAAGGTTAGTTTTGTAATTTAATAATTATGTTTATTATAACAAAACAAAGCATGAAATGGCTATCATCTTCTTCATGTTCCACCGAATTTAGAAAGAAAAAGAAAGGGTTTAAGCCTCCATGATATTCGGCACTTACCTAGCTTACTTTAAGGTATGTTTGAGCTCGGTTTTTGATAATTTCTACGTTTTTGTAATCGTTGCTTTGTATACTTCAAAACCCATGCTTCAATTTTGTGAATTGATGATGTTTTTGAAATGTGTCATTGATGAACACATGAGTTTTGTGATGTTTGATAGTGAAATATGAAAGATATGTGTTTGATTATCATAGTTTATTTTTGTAGTTTTGTTGATTTTGAGTAATTTGGAGTAAATTGAAACAATAGTATTTTGAGGGACTAAATTTTGAAATAAATGAAATATTTGGGCTTGTATGAGTATAGTGAGAATTCGGCTAGGCATGGGTACCAGCAAATTATGTGTATTTGATGATTTTATGAATTAGGGACTAAAGTATCGAAATGTGAAAATGTGAGGGCTATTTTGTAAAATGCCCTAAATTTGTGTGTGTGGACTAAATTGAATAAATTGGTGATTGAATGAGTTGAATTTAAATGTGTATAGACCAAGAAAGGAGAGGTTCGGATTGAGATGGAGGCAAAGACAAAGTGCTCGATTAATCGACCGTTTCGGTATTTCGACGTCCGAGGTAAGTTCGGATATAATACTAGTTGTTAAATTATATCTATGTGATGTGAATTGAATGAATATATATACATAATTATGAGATTAGAAATGCTATGTGCGGAACTGAAATAGATGGCACTGAGTGTGCGAAATTAGAAACGAGACAAAGATGGTTAGCACTGTGTGTGCGAAAAGATAGAAGCTTCGGCTTATTGATTTGGCACTGTGTGTGCGTTACCGATGTAAGTTCGGTTTAACATATAGGCACTAAGTGTGCGATGACGATTATGTTTCAGACATTAAACTGGCACTAAGTGTAAGAAATAATCAAAAGAATAGCAAAGATTGAACGAGATGCAATACCGAGCAATTGAGTAGCATGAATGGTGAGTAACTATGTGTTGGTCAAGGTAAATTTGAACCTATGTGGTTGATGATAGTTTTTAAAAGTTGAGTGAATAGATATTTGAGCATATGGTTGAGATTGACGATGTACTTAATTGTGCATTTATCTAAGTAATGGTTTAATTATATATTGATGTGGTATTATTAAGTTGTATGTATTGTATTTCGAACTTACTAAGCTTTGAAAGCTTACTGTGTGATTTGTTTCTCTGTTTTACAGTGTCAGTAAAGCTAGCTTGGATCCGGGGATCGTCAGCTTCTCTATCACACTATCGGCAATCTATTTTGGGTACTTTTGTAAAATGTGTATATTAAATATGGCATGTATAGGCTAGTCAATGTGGCATGTTTTGAGTTGTATATAACTTGCCATGTGATATGGCTTAGTAGTTGAATGTTGTTGGTTTATACTTGATGCTATGGAAATGATGAATTAGGTATGATATAGTGAGATTAGAATCGGTATATTTCATGCTTGAATTGGTTGATGAGAAAGGCATTTTGAATTTGAAAATGTGGCATGATTAGATGATGCATAATTATAGGATTTGAGTTGAGAATATGGTGTTTGGAAATGGACTTATTTGAGTAGATATTGAGTATAAGACTATATGGTTTTGTTGATGATTATTTGGTGCTTGAAATGGTATGTTTTGGTTGCATTTGAAGCATGATTTGGTAATGGTTTGGTGCATATAGGTGATTGAAGGTGTGGGAGGCAAATTTGGCCTTGGAAATGGCCTATAATTGCCCACACGGTTGAGCACACGGGCGTGTGACTCGACCGTGTTGTTTAAATTTGCCAAGTGAAACAAGTCAGTAGTGACCACGGGCTGAACACACGGGCGTGTGACTGGCCGTGTGGTGCAAGTCAGTATGTATGCCCTGTTTTGACACGGCTTGGATGCACGGGCGTGTCCGAGGGCGTGTGAGGCACACGGCCTACCCACACGGGCGTGTGATCTCTGTAACTTAGAAAAATGTTTGAATTTCAAAAATATTTGTATGTGTTCGGTTTAGTCCTGACCTCTTTCTAACACGTGTTTCAGGTCTTGTAGACCTCAGTAAGGGACTAAGTGTACATATTGTGATATGTTTAAATGTTGATTGACTATGTGTTGTAAAATGTTATGGAATGTTTAGAAATGATTCGTAACGCCTCTTAACCCTAGTCTGGCGACGGTTACGGGTTAGGGGTGTTACAAAAGTGATGCAGAGTGTTGATTCCAAGCTCTGGAAAATAGTTATGAAAGTTGAGATGGACTCTATGTATTCAACCTCAATGTGGGAACTTGTAGACTTACCGGAAGGGATAAAACCCATAGAGTGTAAGTGGATCTAAAAAAGGAAAAGATATTCGGATGGAAAAGTGGAAACTTATAAGGCCAGACTTGTAGCAAAAGATTATACTAAGAAAGAAGTCATCGATTACAAAGAAACCTTCTCCAGTCGCCATGTTCAAGTCAATTCGCATATTACTATCCATTGCGGTGGCTCTCGATTATGAGATCTGGCATGTAACACCCCAAACCCGGGCTAGAAGTTAGGCCTGAATCTGGCGTGTCACATTGAAGTGTTTTTCGAAAATCGTGTTTTCATTGAAAACCCTTCTTGTTTAAAAGCTCAATTAAAATTCCAGTTATGTTAGCTTATTTTTAAAACGTGGTACATTGAAAAATTATTAATTTTATTCCCAAAACATCTTTTCATTTGCGGAAGCTAATTTTGGAAGTAATTGATTTACGAAAAAGATTAAGTCGCGAAACCATTTCGAAAATGTTGCGAAAACGTAGTGTTGTTTTAAAAACAGTTAACATTTTGGAAAACCGTGATTTACTTCTAACGGATATAATTCAAAGTAAATAAAAAAAAAACCCAAAGTTAAAATCCAGAAACATAAAGAGGCCTTATTACAACCCAAATCAAAATACTTGAATGTAAATAATCAAACGGAAAACATAAGCAGTGTGTGGCCTTCTCCGAGTCCTCCAGTACGTCGAACCGCCTACTGAGGATTACCTGAAAAATTAAAAAGAGGGGGTGAGTTTATGAAAACTCAGTGTGTACAACCCTCATCGGTCATAAAGCATGCATCACATCAATCTGGGCCTAAGCCCATTACAGTAACCAATGTGGGCCTAAGCCCAACACAGTAACGGTGGCAATTGGGACTTAGCCCATAATAGCCTCAGTTGGGCCTTAGCCCAATACAGTAACGGTGGCATTTGGGCCTTAGCCCATAACAGCCTCAGTTGGGCATTAGCCCATATCAAATATCACAGATCACATCTATCTGGGCCTAAGCCCATCTCAATAACAGAACAAGTGTATGCAATGCATTAATGCCCATACCAACTGTAACACCCTTAACCCGTATCCGTCGCCGAATTAGGGCTATAAGGCATTACCATGCATAGTTCAAGTCATATCAATTATTTACAGCTCAAGTAGACATAATCAAATACATAAAGTGTAATGTACTTTCATAGCATACTTAAACATTAATATAAATATCGTAATCCATTTAGCCAAATTCACATAGAAGCATTTTTCAACGAATAACATGATCACTATTCATTTGGTCATCTAAACTTCACTGACCGAATATGCACATATCCATAATTACTATACCTAGGCAAGATATCAATTATCAAAACTAATTATATGTATATATAAACATGCTTAAACCTTGTCTAATCAATTTAACATTTATCCAAATTTCCATAATAAGTGCAAATACAACCAAACAAGATATAGATCATTTCTTATTCAAGAACATAGTCGAATTGGCAAGATCAAATATATATACCTCCCTTAATACATGATTCATGAATTTGAACCTTTATAAACATATACAGATATATATCACATCTAAATATACCATCCTAAGTAAATAACCTATAATTTCAATATCTTGCCGAATACAAAGATTATAATTAAAATGATTTTTCCATATTTGATTCATATTTCTATTATACACCTCAACAAAGAAATCTTTAACAAATCATAATCCAAACTTAATAAACAACTACATATGTCAACTTTCCAAAAGAGCTAATTATAATTCGTATATGGTTATTTTATATCAAACAAACAAATTCAAACATATATACTTAACATGAATTATAACACATCCATATTCATAATCCAAGCAAAACATACACGCATACTATAATTAAGATTTCATATATCTTTAGATCATTAGCTTTTATAACAAGCCATTTTCGCATGGCTTATATTTACAACAACAAAACATCATCCAAGTATTAAGCTTGTCTATACATGCCTTAAGTTCAAAACCCAAACTTTAAAGGTACCAAAATAAGTCGATAGTGTGGATGACTTTATTAACGATCCCCCGAGCTAATAGCTTGAAACCAAAATCTATAAAAGAGATTAACAGAACACACAAAGTAAGCTATCTTAGCTTAGTAAGTCTTAAACAAATATATTAAAACAATTGATCATTCAAATAACTTAAAACAATCAATTTATGATATAGATGTAATGACTTAGCACATATAATCAAATATAGACGTATGCTAATATTCTTACTTGGCATAACATTTATCACTTGACAACCTCAAAATATCAATATCTTAACTTAAATATACAAACATACTAAATACATATAATTTAATATGTTCCCACATACAACCAAACCAAGTAAGTACTATATACATATTAACCACTTATAACCGATTATATACATATATATATCCATTAAACATCACATATTGCATTTATCCATTTGGCCGAATCTCAAAGACACATCCAAGCTCACATCCAAAAATCAAATTCCAATATGTCATACTCATTATTTGTAAGACTGAATACACATACTAGAATTTTTTTTCAAATAAACCACAACTATATCACATATCTCTAGTATCAAATAGTAATATACCAACTTACCTTACCTCTTACAACCGTTAGGCTTATATGTACCTCAACATTTAGCTTATTTGCTGTATTTAAATTCCACATCGTTAATGATCCATTGAAGCATATATTTATAACAAATCACCGGCAATAAGCCTGCTAGGCGATAAAGCCTGAAATACACACCCAAGCACTAGGCACCGCTAGACCCAAGGTCCGATATTAAATCACCGGCATTAAGCACGCTGCAGGCACAGAGCCCGATTAAATTCACCAGCCCAAGGCTTGCTAGGCTCACAGCCTGAATAACAACACTTTTAAGCTGTCTCACACATATATTTCATATATCGAATTTCTCATATAGTTCATATACTTTGTACTAGCACTTAAATATCATATCACAATCGAATAACTTAAACATATTAAATCTTAACTTTAATCACATTCGGCTCTTTAAAAATATTGATACAATATTTCCAAATCAACATGTACTATGTTACGTACATAATTTACAATATTTAATTGCTTAAAGACTTACCTCAGATATCGACGGACGACGAAAATCGGCTATTCGACTATTTTCGTTTTTCCCCGATCCAAATCCGTTTTCTTTGGTTATCTGATCTAAACATGTTCCAATTAAGCTCATTCAAATATATTTTCATTCAATTTAATCCAAAAACACATAGATGGGCAAATTACCATTTTGCCCCTAACATTTTACACTTTTACAGTTTAGTCCTATTTGCACAAAACACAAAATACACAAAAATTTGGCTACACACCTTAAGGGCCGAATATACATAGTACTCATAAAAGTCCATTCATTTCATTTATTTCACATTTTAGTCCCTCTAAAATTTATTTTTTCAATTTAGTCCAACATACTCAATTTCATCAAAAATTCAAAGACAAAACTTATAAATCTAACACATAATTATCATAATTTATCCTTAAACAACACAATTAACAAGCTATCAACAATGGCTCAACTCAAAATATTCATCAAACTCAAAAATTAAAGCATGGGTCTTGAAGTATTTGAAGCAACGATTTAAAAAACGTAGAAATTATCAAAAACTGAACTAAAACTAACCTTGAATATAGCTTCAACAATGGCCGAACCTAAGGCATTCTCTATTCTTTTTCTTTTCTTTACATTCGGCCAAGAGAGAAACAAAGATGATAATGGCCTTATTTTGTTTTATTATTACATATATTATGATTATTATTATTTTACCAAATTAACCTTTATTATAAAATAACCATTCATTATAATATAAGGTTATTCATGTACATGGCCGGCCACTAACTTAGAAAATGGGCTTTTTGCCCTTTAAGGACTCCATATTAAAAATCCACTATCAACTAAGCACTTTTCACTATAGTTTGTAACTTTTACAATTTACGCGATTAAGTCCTTTTATTTAATTAAGCACACAAACAATCAAATTTTTATACGAAACTTTCACACATACTAATTCACATATAATTAACACAGAAAATAATATTTAAATATTTTTTGGACTCGAATTCGTGGTCCCGAAACCACCGTTCCAATTAGGGTCTAAATCAGACTGTTACACCAACCCTGCACTCCGTCTCCTGTCCAACCCTGCACTCCTGTGGGGATTTAATCGACCCACCCATCCCTACACTCCTTATGTAGCACCGGTTGCGGCACTAACCAATGTTGCAGCAGAGCTGCCAATCACATAATCGGCTTAAAGCCATCGGTGGATCCACAGTCGTCAAGCGACCATGCGACCCTAACAGAACTTCCTCCGTATAAATAATCCCATCCCCCAAGCAGTATAACATCACATGAATGCAGACATACTATAAATAACATACAATAACAATCATACAACATGTAGGGGCATTTTAGTCATTTTGCCCTTCAGGGGCATAACGGTCATTTTACCCTCCAAGGGTATTTCGGTAATTTTACCCTTTGAGGGTATTTCGATAATTTTACCCTTCGAGGGTATTTCGGTAATTTTACCCTTCGAGGGTATTTCGGTCATTTTACAACCTTCCCGAAGGTCTACAGTCACCTCAAGCGACGCAGATAACATATATCATCAAAACGGTGTATTTGGGCCCAAAGCCCAATACTCGGCCCTGGTGGGCCCACACTTCCGTGTGGCCCGTTCAGCCCAATTTCAATCACGGCTATGTGAACGTTATATCCCAGTTCAATTTCTGCCACTTTTCGTAAATTTTATCCATGTGGGTCCCACGAGCCCGTTGGGCCCACACGGCCCATTTCGGCCCATTAGGCCCAAAAACGGTCCAAGACCATGAGACCGCTCATGGTGGCCTCCGTCATTGTATAGACTTCCCCACACGAGCGTTCGTGCACTCGTATGGTAACCATTGCCGTATTTTTAGCATTTCGGCATTTCGGCATTTGCCGATCTACAATAGGAATAGTGTGTGTACACACCTTGTTTACGAAACGTGCTACGAATCCCTAGCACCGCCCCTCAATTGAACTAGCTTTGCTAAGTCCTCCCCAACTGTTAGCGACTATTAAACCTCTTGTCGAATTCTGCGTTAAATAAACCTTATTAAAAGAGATTATAACTAAATAGTTAAAACCACACTTGACAGTTAACAAAGCCATCGGGAATATTTGGCCTCTAACCAAAACAAGGCAAGAACACTTACTTTGTCAAGAACCCAAAAGTAGTATGTCGATTGCTTCCAGTCACTTGCCCCTCTATCAAACCTCGAGCAACCCTAGGTACCAACCACCGTCAGACTAAGAGAAAAGAGGGAAGATTCGACAGAAAGGAAAGGAATAATACCAGTAACAAAAACTAAATAAAAGAATCACTATCACTTAATCTCGATCTCGGCAAACAAAGAAGAAAAAAAACGCAACTTTATGAAGGAAGAAAGAAATGAGAACAGGTTCGGCAAAAGTTGATAGCGAGAGAGTAGAGGTATTCGGCTTCTGCACTCCCTACGACCAAAAGAAACAAGCGTTGGGGAAAAAGGTAGTTCGACTCAGAAGAGGATAGTGTTGAGAAAATAGAAAATTCGGCTGTGAATGATTAATGGGGAAAGTAGAAGAGAGAAAAAGAGAGCCACGGTTTAGAAGAGAAAAGAGGAAAAATGTTCGGCACAAGAAAGAAGAAGAGAGGGAGGAGAGTGAAATCGGCCAAAGATGAATGAAGTATCCCAACGCGAAAAATACCCGAATGGTCACCAAAACATTCGGCTACCGCACAAATACGAATGAACAAAACCCGATCCAAGTAAACAAGCTTAGAGAAATAGCGAAAAGAGAAATCGAAGACCCCAAATGCCCTTAAAGAAAACGGCTACCACAAGAAAATGCCAAACCGAAATAGCACAAGGAAATTCGGCACTACCCCCTACACCACCCAAAACCGAAATCTATGTATTCCTAGAGTCCCAATTTTGTCTCCAACCTCCCAACAACTCAATCCCCTTGATTTTCTCCAATTATCACTCCATAATCCACTCCTTGAATCACTCACTTGACCAATTCAAACTCTCCAACACAGAGTTCAAATCCAACACAAACTTTTACCCACACAAGAGTAAAATAAATAATCCCTTTTTGCATGCAGTGAGACTTGAACCTCTGCCCTCCTTGCCATACCTTGTGACGCCACAACCACTCCACCACAGGCTCTCTTGTGTCTCCTTTTTAACAACAATTACTAATAAGGCTTAATACCAAGAGTCAGGGTCCCCTAAAGCTAAAAATAAAAATTTTCCTAATGACATAGCTTGAACCCAGGACTTCATATAACCCCCTAACCTTCCAAAATCACTCACCTAATATATCCAACTTGCATTAATGCCGTTCTCTTGTTCTCAAAAGTTTTAAACGCTCCCATGCCCAAGGCCCAATAGGCCTAATTCTACTAGGCCCAAATTCAGGGTGTTACATGGCAAATGGATGTTAAGACAGTATTTGTGAATGGCTATATTGAAGAAAGCATCTAGATGATGCAACCCACTTGATAATAAAGCTAAAGTAAACGAGCATAAAGTTTTCAAACTACTTAGATCCATATATGGACTTAAGCAAGCATCCCCACTCATGGAATTAAAGATTTGATCAAGCGATCAAAACTTTTGGATTTGAGAAAAACGTTGATAAACCTTATGTCTAAAAACATTTAGGGGATGGAAATATTATTTTTCTTGTCCTATACGTCAATGTCATTCTACTCATTGGGAATGATGTAGGGACATTGTCGTTAGTTAAATTGTTGTTAACCCAACAGTTTAGCATGAAGGACTTGAGAGAAGCTAATTTTGTTTTAGGCATTCGAATCCTAAGGGATCGAAACTACAAAGTGATAGCACTATCTCAGGCTTCATACATAGACAAGATATTGGATCATTATTCAATGACTGATTCGAAGAAGGGAAATCAACCTTCCATTTTGGGATTCCATCTCTCTTTGGAATAATGTCCTAAAACAACGAAAGAAACAAAGAACATAAGAAAGGTTCCTTATGTTTCAGCAGTAGAAAGTCTCATGTATGCTATGCTATGCACACATCCAGATATTTGTTTTACAGTGGGGTTGGTGAGTCGATATCAGGCAACTCCAGGACTAAGACACTGACAAATAGTTAAGCATATACTTACGTATTTACGGATAGCGAGGGATTATATGCTTGTGTATTTCGAAGGAGATCTTAATCCTATCGAAAATACTGATTATGACTTCCAAACGTGTCAAGATTTGAGGAAATCGACATTGGACTATGCTTTTGTCCTAAACGGCGGGTCCATAGTGTGAATAAGTGTCAAGCAGGGTTACACTGCTAACTTCACTATGAAGGGCTGAATATAAGGTATGGAAAAGCTACGGCACTGTAACAGTGCGGATTTAGCTAAACCTAAAAGAAACCACATAAGGACAAAACACATTAAGGGAGACGGTAGTGTTTGACGGATTAATGGATGTAGTCAAAGATCGCATCTGAGGACAAACCCTAGGGATTTGTTTTGCCAAGACTCTTCTAGCTAGAGAGCTCTTTGGGAAACGTATGAAGGGGCATAGGAATGTGAAAAATTATTCATCTACTTCACTAGGGTAAGTGGAAGACTATTGGATATGGTGCCCTAAGTGTAGCATATTTGTCTAAATACACTTGTAATTTTTTCAAATAGATTGGTTAGTAAAATTATTCATGAATTACAATAATACTATATATATTGTCCTCACATGGTTTTTTCACGCAAAGCAAAATGGACGCAAATGTTTTTCATTGGTTGTCTAATGTTTAACTAATATTAAGAAGTATTACGTGGTCGGATTGTAATACAGAAAGACAACTTATATTAGTAGACGAACCTAAGCATGTTCTTAGTCTAATCGAAAATTAGCAAACCAATTGAAAGGCTAATATGTCGTCTATCAAGTCTACTGTTATTTTTTCATTTTTAGTTCAATAAATATTAAGTTGCAATTATGAATAAAATTGAGCAAATTTTCATGTTAATTTTTATATCCACGAAAAATGAGAAGTGTGGTAATGGATATGTGCATGTCTAGAATTGGATCTGTCAAGGAAAGAATTCGTATTTAAGCAGTCAAATTTGACTCACCTCCCTTTCCTAGGATCCTACTTGGTGCACAGTTTCCATTCACTTCTTTATTTTTGTCCCTTCTATTTTATGTTTTAAACAATGAGGACATTGTTTCTCTTTAGTGGAGGGACCTGGAATTAATTTTTTTGAGGATTATAAAATTGTTAGGGAAATTTTTTATGAAAATTATTTTTTTCCATCACGTTATGTTTAAGTAAAATATTGCTCAAAAATTTAATTTTTGTTTAAGTATGATAGCTTTAGTATGTATAAAATTCTATAATTTCAATTCTTTTTATGTTAGCTTAATTATGACAAAAATACTGAACTTAGTAATTGTGTATAAGTCAAACCATGAAAATTTAATTCCTTAGAAAAATTAAGTATGCATGAAATTTTAAGTATTTAGAATTGACTTAGTAACTTTCTTGAGGCAAAATCCTAGGAGGCATGGCAATTTGAAAATGATTTAGGCAATTTTTTTTTTTTGGACCATTTGAGCCTTTCTAGCCAACCTAAGTAATGATTATCCCTTGAAACCTTACTTTGAGCTATATGGCCTGATTGTTTTATGAACCTTACATTAATCCTTTCTTTAAATTTGTCTTTACTTGTCCCAAATCTTAGACTCAGTACATCTATAGTATTTTTGTGAATAAATTTTGGGGAGTTAGAGATAAGTACTGGAATGCTCAAACTGGTGAATTATATGCACAAATAAAGCAACAATTATTGTTTAAAAAAACCAGTTGTTGAAAAAGATGTACAGAGAGCATGTGTACTCAAACTCAAAAAAGTTGGTGTTCTTGGGAATAATTGTAGTGTGAAGGACCAAGGTAAACTAAGTCTAAGGTTTTAGCCAAAACAATTATCTATCTTTTTTTTATACTTTAACCCTAGCCCCATTACAACCTTATGAAAGACCTATTGGTTTAGATTACTATGTCGACTACATTAATAGAGAAGAATTACTAAGCTCAACATATGAAGGCACAATTAAACTTAGGGATTGTTGCTTAGTTTAATCCAATGAAATAAAATTTGATTGGAAAGTACTTAGCACACATTTGTTAAGGGAAGGTATTTAGTACATATTTCTATTAGCATATTAATATTTGAAATAATTGAGTGTTATATGTACTGAAATCGCATGTTTTCAAATCTTCTATTTTTGAGCACGATTTTGCTAAACACGTGACTATGGGAAAGATTTGATTTTGTTTGAAGGGATTATTGCATAAATGGTTCTTTGAGTTTTAATGTAAGTTAGCATTACTCGGGATGAGCAATGAATTAAGTTTGAGGCTGTGATAACTCTAAATTATATAGACTTTTATAGCACCTTTTGACTAGTAATTCATGTGAATTCTAAATGTTTCGATAGAAAATTTTGTAATTTTATTACAAAATAACTAAGTTGGGAAAAATTAAAGACACATCTCTATTTTTAATCATTTATATGCTAAACTAACACAATTTTTCCAATTTTGAAGTAGTTTGGTGCAAAAGGAGAAAAGGCAGTCTTGAAGCTCACCTTTTGAAGGTCAAATGTTATAGCATCCCTATAGCACTCGCCATGTAGAGAAGGTATGATTATTAATCAAGTTTGGACACCCCAGTTAATTTTTTGGGTCATCTAACATACTTGACCCAACTCAGAAATTGGGTAGAAAAACTAGCCAAAATGCTAAGAAAAAAAGAGCTTGAATTGTCCATTAAAGAAGAGAGGCCCAACCGTCCATGCATGTGCCCAAATCAAAAATTCAAGGCTGATTAAAATATTTTAAAAAACCACAAAACTCCCTCAAATTTTCTTCCAACCCTTCCCCCCTTTTTAAGCTTCCTTCCCTCATGAATCATGTATGAATCGACTAAAAATAGCAAATTCTTCCACCTACTCTCCTTCAAGCAAGGGTTGACCATTGAGAAGAAAAAATTAAGGATTCAAATTTTCTAAAAATAGCTAGCCTAATTATGTATAACTAGGCCTTAGCTGATCACTCATTTAACTCATCCATCACTCACTCATCTTCCCTTCTCCTATCTTTCATTCTTCTACTTCTCAGTTGAGAGAAAAGCATAGAAAGTTGAGAGAAGCAACTCAAAGGCATGTTAGGCAGAAAAATTTCAGCATTCCTAAGGAGATTTGTGCAAGAAAAGTGAAGCAGAAATAAAGAATAGAGGGAGCACAAGTAGAAAAACACTGGATTTGTCTTCTTGTTCTTCCTTTTTTTTTTTTACTCTTATTTTGTTTTTGCACTGATAAACATGCTTGTCAAATATTTTTATGTTTTCAACTTCATCATAATGACTTAAATTTATTGTTGTTAGATTGATTATGTTCTTAGCTTAGATTTGTTAAAATGTTGTTAATGATGTTATGTGTCTTGGTTGTTTATTCAGTTAGATAAAATCATGACATGTTATATGTGCATTACGAATGTGTGGGTGCAATTGAATTAATTATTTAATCAGACCTAGATTGTAATTAATTGACACAATATTTGATGGGTGCATGTTTGATCTTATTTATGATAAAATTAGGACAAATTTAATAATAATATTGAAAACCTTTATTACCTTGCATAACCCTAGAATTTATGTGATTATATTGTTTCAGCATAGAAATATTTTGTTACCTCACTTAATATGAATGTCTGCTTATGAAATTACTAAGTTGATTTAACATAGAACTGTGTTGGAAAAATTTAATAATTAAATAAGATTGATTTCATTAATAGCCAAGTTGCAATGGATTTTTTTGTAACATCATTACTAGGTTTTAATAATTCATAGTTGAATAAGATAATTAATCTAGCACATTTATGTCATTGAGATTTGTTCTTATGAATTGTTGTATTTTATGTGTTTTCCTTTCATTTAATTTTTCTTAGGTAATGATACGAGCATGAACCCAACCAAAGGCCTTGATGTCAAACAAGCAACTCGTGAAACCTTGCACGATCCAATCGAGCTTCCAAGAGGGCCAATTACTCATGCACGAGCCAAGAAGTTTAAAGAAACTGCCACAGGTTTAATTGATCGAGTTTGGGCATACACTCCATGCATTCCATGCGAATCATGCATTTCATGCATTCCATGCAACCCATGCATTTCATACGGATCATGCATCCCATGCAATGTGCTGTATGAAGCTTCCTCCCAAACTATTCGTGTTGCGTAAACAACATTTAAAGAACTGAACACAACATTCCATGAGTCATTTCGTGAGAAGTAAAGCATCAAGTGTGTTCACACTTGACCATTTAATTGGCTACCAAGTTCACCTATGGAACCATTTGCTTCTTGCTGTTCACACCTTCACACTCTTTGTGCGACACAATCTGCACTAATGATCTACATATCCCAAGTGTCCATTCGATCACCAAGGCAGCTTCAATTCATGTTCACACTATTGAAACCAATCAATTCCATGCACAATCAGTTAACTCTCAAGGACCAATGTTAATCTTATTGTGAGTGTTCACTCTCCTTGTTCTTATTTGACTCAATTTGACTTATCAAGCACTCTTGTGGCATCAATCTATTTCATTTGAACTTATCACTTCTTAGAAGTGTGGTGTTCACCATTATACCGATTGGTTCCTATCTTGCTAGATAGAGGGTCACGGTTCTTGTTTCCTTTTTGCATTCATTCTAAGTGCTAATATAAAGATTGGGTCAATATTATTATATAACATTGGTTCATTCTTGAGTCCTTAAATCGAATTCAAACCTATCTATAACAGCCCATTTTTCAGTGAAATCGGAACAGTGGTTTCGGGACCACAGATCCGACCCAAAACATAATTTATTTTTATTTTATTATATGGTCCGTAATATGATAGACATGACATGTGAAAATTTTGACACAAAAATTTTATCGATTTAGTGCCTAATTACGAGAAGGACTAAATTGTATAAAATGTGAAAGTTGAATTCTAGTAGCTATAAGGATCAAATAGCTATGGAATTCAAAACTAGAGGTCCTTATATGGTAATTAGACCATTAAGAAAAGTAAGTAGATTTTTCATAGTGACTCATCCATGGAATTATAGAAAAAGGTGAAGGACTAAATTGGAAATAGCAAAAATTTAATTAATTAAAAGATGATAAAAGAAGTCATCTTCAACCTAAAATTCTATGGAAAACATAGGAGAGAGAGGAGAAACTTTCAAGGCCTAATTGGGTAAGTTTCCTTGTCCCGTTTTTAGTAATTTTGATATTTTTTAAACCGGGATAGCTTAATCTCTCTATTTGAGGGATTAATTTGAAAAGTTATCAATGTATGAAAATGGGTCATGGATGTATTATGCTAGAAATTAGAAATTTATGATAGAAAATGAAAGATTATTGATAGATAAACAACTTTTACAAAGTGATTTTTGATGAAAACATTATTTAGGGACTAAAATGAAAAGTTGTAAATTTTGATGAAAAATTCTGAAATTTTATGAATACATGTGCTGGAAAATTTGTAATGGGGCTTTGGTTAGGCTTGGAATAAGGAGTAATTTGCACAAGTTTCATTTTCTGGGCCTAGGAACAAAATCGAAATTTATGGAAAAGTTAGGGGCAAAATAGTAATTTTGCCTAGGACGTATATTGAGTCCATTTAAATATGAAATGTATGAAATTGATGGTTAAATTCATTTATATAGATCCGGACAACACTAATTCGAGGTTAGATCGAGAAAAAGAAAAGGTTTCGGATTAGTAGATTTCTAGCGCGAACAAGTGTCGAGGTAAGTTCGTGTAACTTAATCGGGCATGTAATTATGTTGTGTTGTATGTAATGTGATTTATGTTGATGTGCTTACTTTTATACTACGAAGGAAAATTGATATATGCTTAAAATGTGATAAAGGGTTAAGTCCCGATTGAATATTAGATTCTGATGATTATATGCGCTTACCCGAAATTAATAAGGTCCTGCATTCGTTGCGGATGGGACTTAGCTTGGATGAGTAATCCCATTGACCTTGTTATAGAAAGGATTTATCCCATACGGGTAATCCCTGTATAATACCTCTCGAGCAGACGTTATGATTAGGGTTTAGCCTGGACTGGTAACCTAATCGAGCTCCTCTGAGCTTACGTTATATAAAGGATTTAGCCTGGACTGGTAATCCTGTTATACGATATGTGGCTCGAGAGAGTGTTTCTTGGTTAAATGCCCTATTGGGTACCCTTGAATAAGGAATTGACGGATTATTGAGTTGTACACTTCGAGTGTACTATTTAAGCATCCATCGGAATTCAATGATTCTACGGACATAAAACTCCTGACATGGCATGAAAATCTTGAGATGATATGATAATGATTCGAAAGAATATTGCTTGATGAGCTCATCTATGTTATTTGATTGATATGAAAATTTAGGTGACTAACATGTTTGATTGAATGTATGTGATTAGGCAATTTAGCCAAATGGATGGAAACATAACATTGTATGCCTAGATTTTAATAAGTAAGATTGGTAAGTTTAGTTTCTGTTATACGAACTTACTAAGCATGTAATGCTTACTCTGTTTATTTCTCCCCTGTTTTATAGTGCTCGGAAGCTCGCAAGGGTTGGAGATCATTGGAGCATCGTCACACTATCAACTAGCATTTTGGGTATATTTAATGAAGTCATTTTGGGTATAATGGCATGTATAGGACAACTTGGCCAATAGTGGCTTGAAATGTTATTTTGTAATCTAGCCATTGGAATGGCTAGTAATGGTTCATTTTGGTATGACTAAGTAGATTATTATGATATATTCATATACATGTGTTATGTTAAGAATGTGTGATCAATGTTGTGAATGCCTAAGATGTTCCAAGGTAAGTCTATAAGCACTTAAGCATGTAGTGATATGCTATGTTGAATAATAGAAATTGCCCAATTTGAATGCTTGAATTGGTTGGTATTGGATGTGTGTTTCAAGTGCAAGTCTTGGGTGAAATTTTGGGTGAGAAATGAAGCTAGAAATGGCTTCATTTTGTCCACACGGGCAGACACACGAGCGTGTGTCTAGACCGTGTGTGACACACGGCCTGGTAACACGGGCATGTAGTTAGGCCGTGTGTCCCCTGCACCTTAATTTTGAAAAAATAAAATGCTCAGAATTGGGCATACGGGCAGAGACACGGGCGTGTGTCTCAGCCGTGTGTGCCACACGACCTAGAATACGGGCGTGTGTCTTGGCCGTGTGAAACCTGCACCTAAATCGAATTAATTTAATTAACCACATGGCCTAGCACACGGGCGTGTGGCATGGCCGTGTGGCGCAAGTCATAGAGCATCCTAAATCGAACATGGCCTGTAGCACGGGTGTGTTCCAGGGTCACACGGGCGTGTCCCTTGGACCACACGGGCGTGTCCCTTGGACCACACGGGCGTGTGAGTCCTGCAGCTTAGAAAAATTTTGTAATTTTGCGAAAAATCTTAGAGGCTCCGATTAAGTCCCGATTCGATTCTAATGCTCGTATTGGGCCTCGAGGGCCCGATCAAGGGACAATAAGGAGGATTTCGGTAAATGAATAGTAAATTTTTGTAGTTTAATAGAAAAATATTCTGAATGTTCTGGTAATGCTTCGAAACCCTGTTCCGGCGACGAGTACGGGTTAGGGGTGTTACACTATCCTTTTGTTGTCCTTTATTATCCATCAAATCACCTTTCCAAAGACTGCCATTCATGTTTTCAACCTTTACAAATCTCATTACATTCAATACTTCTTAATTTCGATCGGGAACTCTCACAATTCATAATCATCCTACAAGGTCGAGCTCGCATCATTTGGTACCAAAGCTAGTTAAATTAAGTAAGTATCCAACGTTCTTATCTCTCCCGGGATTAGCCTTTCAAATAAAATTCGAAAAAATTTTGAAAAAAAAGGAATACAACATATTTACATCCCAAGTTCGAAAATACAAAATGGAGATTCGAAATTTCTATAAAAAAGAAGAGCTAGTTTGAAAGTGTTTCTTTTTCCCAAAATATTTCCATGTATTTTTATAAATTTTTTAAAATATTTTTATTTTTTTGTAATTTTTTTTTTTAGAATTTAAAAAAAAAATTCTCAAATATTTTTAGAAAATTTTAGAAATCTTTTGTACCTTTCTCTATTTTTTCAACTTCAAAAATATTTCTTTTATATTCAATAAAGTCAACGACTTTGTTTTATTTTTGCTCAAATCTCATCTTTACTTTTTTATACTAATTAGATTATTTATTTGTAAGTTCAATTCACATTGTTTATATTATTTATTTTTTGCTTTTGCTTCAATTATTATGGGTTTTCTTGAATTTTTATTTTTTTTTTTGGTTTTTAACATGTTGTTATTTTTAATGATTTTAGTTAAATTTTTTTAATCAATTATCAAGTTATTGGGGAAATAATTTTTTAAATTTTGTTTAGTTGTTACTATTTATATATTATTATTTTATAATTTTTAAAATTTGAGGTTTTGTGAAGTATTGATTTATTAGTATTTGATTCTATATAGTTCAACATTAGTACAATCAAATTTTTTTATAAAAAAAATTTAAAATATATAAAATTACTATAAAAACATGTCTGAAATGAATCTGGACAAAATAGCATCTAGGTTCATTTGAACCTAGACATTCCTATATCCGAATTTAATCCGAACATGAAATAATTTTTATATATTTTTATAAGTTTGATATTTTTAATGATTTTTTTTTCATTTTTATTAATACTTGTCATGTGTCATAATATGAGGATGGCATGTGTCATATTATTGGCTGGTGGTGCAACATCATCATAGGTACCAAATGTTACGAAATCGAAATTTAGATAATAGTTTAATCCAAAATAAAAATTTAATTACAAATTATCAAATTCAGGGGTAAAGTATATATTAACCCTTCTAGATTATTCTAATTTTATAATGTAGTAACTATATTTATTTGGGTCAAGTTTAAATTTTATGATTTTAAGTATGAATTATTTTATAGTGTTTATTGGCCTTATTTAATATTATTTGTTATCATCATGTTATTTTTTATTTTTTCTTGGTGAAAAGAAACAAATTACACAACAGCAATTAAACTAATTCCTCCAAGAGAGAATCTTCAAACAATCGTAGACCTAATCTGTTGTCACAAACCATCTTAACAAGACCATCCCCGATTTTATTTTCATCACGAAAGATATGCTTAATTTTCCAATGCCTTACAAATTTTCAAGAGCTGATGAATTCTCCTGACAAGAGAAAAATTGGAACCCCCGAACAATTCATCCTGAATGGCATTAACAGCTTTAAGACTATCGGTTGAATTAGAACACTTCCATAACCCCATTCCAGAATAAGTTTCAAACCATCTAAGATACCCCAAAGTTCGGTGTCTACAACCGTGCACATGCCCAAATATCTACTAAAACCAAAAATCCACCCCTATTTTGATCTGTAACACCCCTTACCCGGGTTCTATGCCAGAAATTGGGCTCGAGGCGTTACCTAACTCAAACCACTTAATTGCCACTTAGGTTCAACATAATTATTCTCTATAACCTTATTTTCGACTTCCGAGGCCTCACTCATACACACAAGAACTCCCGAGACTGATCCGGAACTTTTTCCGATCTTAAAATTTTTCTCTTTGATACGGGTCTTACACGCCCGTGCAAGATTAGACACGCTCGTGCATGGACACACACGCCCATGTCCCCAGACCGTGTCTAAAAACCCAAGCATTCTACCAATTTACCCACGGCCAAGGCACGCCCGTGCTTACCAACCATGGTGTATAAACACGGCCTCAAAGCCTAATCACACACCCGTGTTCGACACCTGTGGTCGACACTAACTAATTTCACACGGTCTTGACACGCCCGTGGCAATAACCCGTGTGCAAAAACTTAGCATTCTGACTTAATCCACATGGTCTATACACACGCCTGTGTATCCCGGTCGTGGGGCGAATTAAATCCCAAGTGCAAAGTACAGACTTTACACGGCCTGGTCACACGCCCATGTACTGGCTGTGCCTCCCACATGGTCTAGACACACACCCGTGTGTCTACCCATGTGGACAATTATCAGGCTATCTACCAAGCCCTTTTTCACTCTACATTGCATACATTCATATGCTATTTCCAATCATTCTCAAATCTTCAATCAAAACACATGAATTAACACATTCGATTCATAACAGTGAAATCTTCTTCCCACACATGGGGTAGAACTATATCCAATACAAATACAAACAACTTAAGCCATCATCTATGGCTATTCACAACCAATCTCTAAGTTCTCTTAGGCCAATACAATTGGCTACATCAATTAGAACTTAATCAACTCTAAAAGAATCCCTATACATGCCATGACTCAAACGGACTTGGAACACCATACCAAGCATTTATTCGATAGTGTGAAAACATCTCCGGCGGCCTCCAACCCGAGCTAGTCAAATTAACCTATAAGAGATGGGAAAAGAAAAGGAGTAAGCAATAATGCTTAGTAAGTTCATCTGCATAAACTGACCAATACTGATGTTTATTGAATATAGATAACCACAAGGTATTATACTGGGTTTTCCCATTAACTCATGGTTGCTTACTCAACCACTCTTGAAGCTTACTCATTCTATCTCTTACCACGTTCTTACCATGCTACAAGCCAACTGCTCGTTTACTAGCATACATTCCTGTATTGATTATCATGTAATCACATAAAACAACACATCGAGCATTTTCAATAAGCTACTCATACTACTAATCTCTCGGTGGTTTTGCACTTAGCCCACCATTAACTCTCTAATGACGTGGTATCGCACACAGCCTATCGATTACTAATTAATCAGGTGGTAACGCACATAGCTCACCGTCATTTATCATTCGTGGATAGCAATCCACAAGTATATCTCTATTTCAACTATTCATCCGAGAACATCCTCACACACTTCTATTCTTACTTAACTTTCTACGATACTCGTTTGCATTCACACAATGCATTAATAAATCTATCTCATGCAACTAACGTACATTAATTACACATAGTTCTCGTTGACATCGTACCCCAATAGGGTCTTTCATACATTAACATATCGATGCCATGTCCCCGACATGGTCTTATACGAGTTCTTACACGAGGCCATATTCCCAATATGGTCTTACACACGACCTTAACTGTCACCATATCATGCTATATACTTTTCCATTATTCTTAAATTCAATTCTCTTGACATCTAATCAAAAGCTATTTCATACATTCATAGAATAAATAAACATTCCATACAACATTGGAATATTAAGTTAACTTGTAATTAATTACAATATTTGCACATGAACTTACCTCGATGTCCAAAAGGGCCGATAGGGACTTTTCGCCACATTTCTCTTTTCATCCGTTCTAGGTCCGAAAATCATTTTCTTTGATCTAGAACAATGGAATTTACTGATTTAATAACTTATAATTCATAATTCATCATAAACTACACTTTAGGCAAAATGACTATTTTGCCCCTACATTTTGGCAAATTTATGATTTTGCCCCTAGGCTCGTAAATAAATTTTCATCACATTTTCCTGTTAAACAAGCCTAGCTGAATATTTAATCCTCTTACAACTATCCACAATTCCAACTATTTCATGCCTTAATGAACAATTTACAACTTTTGCATTTTAGCCCAAATTATGTGTTTTCATAACAACACCTTTCACAAAAGTTGTTTATCAACATCCTATCATCCATTTTCTTCCATAAAAACTCATCAAACGACATAAAATCTATCATGGTAAGTCCCTAGACTTTCAACCATGTTGCAAATTAGTCCCCTCATTAGCTAGATTAAGCTTTGAGGACTCCAAAAGTACAATTTTTATCAAGAAAAGTCATCAAAATCACTTACTAATAAGGGAGATAGCTTGGCTGAAAGTTCAAACCCCCAAAGCTCCATTTCTTCTTCAATTTTCGGTGGAGATAAGATAGGTGAATAGTGAAAGATGATAACATCTTTTACTCATCTTATTTTATTCATTTTATCACCTAATTCCCACCTATTTTGACCAAAAATTAAATGCTCTTGTCCCCCTATGTCACATGGCCGGCCAACTCACTTAAACAAGGCCAAATTGCACATTTGGGACCTCTAAATAATAATCCATAGCTATTTGGTACCTCTAGCAAATAAAATAGAACTTTCGCACTTTATGCGATTTAGTCCTTTTTAGCTATTAAACATGAAATCGCTAAAATTAAAGCACCAAAATTTCCATGCATCCTTATAAACATGTTATAACACATAACATAACATGAAAATAATTTTCTCTAACCTCGAATTAGTGATTTCGAGATCACTGTTCCGACTAGCCCCTAAATCGGGCTGTTACAATTCTCCCCCCTTAGGGATTTTTGTCCCCGAAAATCTTATCAGAAGGAGTTACTACCAACATTCTTATAACGTTTCCATCAACTCTTCAAAATCACAAATCCACTTATCCTTAAGTTTCTCTTGTCACGACCCTTAAGCTGTGATGCATAAGGTTGTAGCGTATATTGAGGCCTAGGTTATTCTTCCTCTAGGGTATATACTCAGTAATCCACCAATTTGGAACTCTACACGTGTCCAAATGATCGTTCAGATCTTTACTGGTTGATTTACTACTATTCAAAAGACATTTCCCCTCCTTGGAAATTTTGTCAAACCAAATTTTGATATTTATAAGGTTTTATCTCACTTTCTCATTAAAGCATTCACCGGCTGTAGTAGTCTTAACTTGTACGTTTTGAAAACTCAGCTTTTAGTGGTTAACTACTTCTGACCATAGACTCAATCATATTCTGAAATTTACTCTATTGTCAAAACCTTTATGCACATAATTGCATTTTCTCATTCTTGCATTAGTAGATATGCTACTACTACATCTCATACCAAAACTTCCACATAAGTTTTGGATTCATCGTCATTCAAATTCTATTTCGAGAAATCATCAACAACGAAAAACTTATACAATCTGTATTTATCATCTCAAATAAACTCTTTCGGAGCTCATTTAAAATACCATTTACTATATCTCTTCTGGACCCCTTTTTGTTCTGAAAAGAAAACTCGCTTAAGTCGTTAACCTTGCTGAAATTAAGATGTTATCAACTAGGGTCAACCGAGTAACTAACTCGCATTGCTTAACATTGATCTTTTCATAACATCTAACACATTACACAGGTACAAAGGTGATTGCCTCTGAATCACTAATCTGGCAACTCTTTTTCTCGATTCAGACTGAACTTAGTACTAGAACTTTCAAATAAACAGTTCTTTCACTAGCTTTCAACTCAACCATCACGGTTTGAACATTTCGATGAGCATACCCTTGTATCATGCTCCCTACTCACATACACACATTGTTTTACTCTCTTTATTGATTCATGCGTGAATATATTCAGAACTTGAATCATATCTTAATACATTATCTACTCTGTTCTCCACACTGAGAACATATTTCTAGTACACTCTCATTAGAGTTTCTCTTGCTATGCTAATCTAAAACCTTTACTAACATCATACCTCATGATATAGGGACGTCTCGATTGAATTCATTAACTCTATTCGGCTTACCCGAAAACCCATCACACAACGTGAAACTTGTGATTTCACCACTTATACACGAATCATCACCAACTTCCTCCTCAAGGTACCCAATTAAGGTTACGAGGAGATAGAGGAATGTCTATTTCAATTAACTAAATCGATAATCGTTTAGTCTACTATTTTTATCGGTTAACGTTCCCACACAATCAGAATTTCATGAAAAGAACGACTACATCATTCCTGATGGGAAACAGATGTTTACACAAGATACTCAAGGAGATTTTTATAATCCCTTCATAACATCAACTAACAATGCACAAACTACAGGCTTTGAGCCAACTTATTCAAACTTGCCATTTATTTAGTACATGACGTGCCATACATCGTACTCATTTATTCTTGACTCGTTCACGAGTGCCTGTGTTCACTTATTTATACGGCTTTAGTACAATCTTCATTTCTTCCTTTAGACTCACCTATTTATCCCATTGATCACTAGGGATAATCAAATAAGCACATTCATTGTCATTTATGTAGGCACGAAACCAATGCCACACTCCCGAGGTGGTCTTATATGGAGTCACCTCTAAAGGCCAATGCCGTATCCCGAATAAGGTCTTATATGGACTTCCACATCATGTATCGATGCCATATTCCAAATATGGCCTTATACGATTCTCATATCCATTACCGAAACCATATTCTGGATGTGGTCTCATACGAAATCATAACTTGGTACCGAGGCCATGCCTCGAACATGGTCTTATACGGGACCTTCTCTATTTCATATCTCAATAATAGTCCTTTCATTATAGTCCCCTAGGACTTCATCCTCATGTTCAAAAATAATTACTCTATATAGTAGAGTATCATGTATCAGCGTGATACAAAGCATTCTCAACTATGCTAATATAAATTTTTGCATTAATCACATGCAAACTTATTCAAGTTGACTCTCATAACATCTCATCATGAATTTTAGCAGTGGTAAGGGGGTGAAGTCGTAGAGCCCCTAACTTGATTCTCGTGACTACATACATGTGATTTATCATTCGTCATCAATGAAATATCATCATAGTCACACAACTCACTCCAAGTGAGTTTTCACATCTTTCATGCCACAATTGTTTCTATCTCTCATACTTTCGAACAGTGACTTTACTTACTCAAGTTCCACATTAATATCTACTTGAGTATTCAACATTTGATTCTACTTCCTCTTACTATTTCTTATCGATTTAGAGAATGTCTTACGGGTTTTGAGTACATCATTTACTTGATTGCCATAGTCCAACTATGGTCTTATTCGTATCACAACATCATAGCTCAGCTATTACTTTACATGTCATCACGATGCCATAGCCTCGCTATGGTCTTACACAAAATCTCATATCAATACTAATGCCATATCTCAGATACGATCTCGCACGAAATCTTATATCGATATCGACGCCATATTCTAGATATGGTCTTACACGATCTCATACCAAAGCCAGGTCCCAGACGTGGTCTCACACGGGATTACTATTCGATGCCGACGCCATATCCCAGATATGGTCTTACACGGGATCGTGTATTTTTGCCAATGCCATGTCCCGGACATGGTCTTATATGGGATCTCATGTATTGCCATGGTCCTACCATGGTCTTATTCATCGTTTTATCATACAACGACCGTACTCATCTCCTGCATTCTACTTAGTCATACTTCTCAATCCAACTCTCACACCATAATACGTGTGGTTTCATACAGAGCCATGAAATAAAACATTATACATTCTCTACTTTAGCAGTCACACGTGGGACTTAACCATGTGGACATATTTATCAAAATAATAGCATCAAAATTCTCAGATGCTTACTTACTCTTACTGCTTCTCCCATACATCATGGTACTTACTAGTCTCATGTTTGTAAGGTAAACAAGGTACCTGTAACACTTGATCACATAGATCAGTATACTTTACTATAATAAGCATAATCTCAACATCATCATTCATAACATGAATAACACTTCTTAGTCAGCTTTATTTAGCATGACGTGATATCAACTTTACTAAATTAACTTCTTGTTATCTCATTTAAGTTTTACTCTTTTGCACGATGAATTACTATGAATAACCGAGGATAGTGAATCTCATCTCACATATATCTCGATGCCAAAGCCATATCCCAGATATGGTCTTACATGGAATCTCCTCTAGGTACCGATGCCATGTCCCGGACATGGTCTTATAGAGAAATTACCTCTATGTGCTAATGCCATATCCCGGATATGGTCTTACACTAGCTCTTGTCCCAACGCCGATGCCATGTTCCAAACATGGTCTTACACTGGCACTCGTATTAATGCCGATGCCATGTTCCAAACATGATCTTACACTGGCACTCATAATGTGGCCGATGCCATGTCCCAGACATGGTCTTACACTGACCCTCATAATGTGGCCGATGCCATGTCCCAGACATGGTCTTACACGGACTTTCTTGTCTCATGTGGCAGATTGAGTATCCTAAGTAATTCATTTTCAATCGGGGCTTTCATATACATGCTCTTAATAACTTCTTTGTTTAATAAACCATTAAACATTTTCATGGAATTGACGTGCATATAACAACATCACAAGAAATTCAATGAAATATTCATGAAGCTTGAAAATCATAAAAAATTACTGAAATTAGCTCTATTGGGAACCATCACTGTCTTAACAAAACAATTTCGTTAGAGCCGGGAGACATCACACTATCACTGTCCACTTATGGCATGTATAGCTAGACATCACACAGCCTATCGATTACTAATTAATCAGGTGGTAACGCACATAGCTCACCGTCATTTATCATTCGTGGATAGAAATCCACAAGTATATCTCTATTTCAACTATTCATCCGAGAACATCCTCACACACTTTTATTCTTACTTAACTTTCTACGATACTCGTTCGCATTCACACAATGCATCAATAAATCTATCTCATGCAACTAAGGTACATTAATTACACATAGTTCTCGTTGACATCGTACCCCAATAGGGTCTTTCATACATTAACATATCGATGCCATGTCCCCGACATGGTCTTATACGAGTTCTTATACGAGGCCATATTCCCAGAATGGTCTTACATACGACCTTAACTGTCATCATATCATGCTGTATACTTTTCCATTATTCTTAAATTCAATTCTCTTGACATCTAATCAAAAGCTATTTCATACATTCATAGAATAAATAAACATTACATACAACATTGGAATATTAAGTTAACTCGTAATTAATTGCAATATTTGCACATGAACTTACCTCGATGTCCAAAAGGGCCGATAGGGACTTTTCGCCCACATTTCTCTTTTCATCCGTTCTAGGTCTGAAAATCGTTTTCTTTGATCTAGAACAATGGAATTTACTGATTTAATCACTTATAATTCATAATTCACCATAAACTACTCTTTAGGCAAAATGACTATTTTGCCCCTATATTTTGGCAAAATTACAATTTTGCCCTTAGGCTCGTAAATAAATTTTCATCACATTTTCTTGTTAAAAAAGCCTAGCTAAATATTTAATCCTCTTACAACTATCCATAATTCCAACTATTTCATGCCTTAATGAACAATTTACAACTTTTGCATTTTAGCCCAAATTAGGTGTTTTCATGACAACACCTTTCACAAAAGTTGTTTATCAACATCCTATCATCCATTTTCTTCCATAAAAACTCATAAAACGACATAAAATCTATCATGGTAAGCCCCTAAACTTTCAACCATGTTGCAAATTAGTCCCCTCATTAGCTAGATTAAGCTTTGGGGACTCCAAAAGTACAATTTTTATCAAGAAAAGTCATCAAAATCACTTACTAATAAGGGAGATAGCTTGGCTGAAAGTTCAAACCCCCAAAGCTCCATTTCTTCTTCAATTTTAGGTGGAGAGAAGATAGGTGAATAGTGAAAGATGATAACATCTTTTACTCATCTTATTTTATTCATTTTATCACCTAATTCCCACCTATTTTGACCAAAAATTAAATGCTCTTGTCCCCCTATGTCACATGGCCGACCAACTCACTTAAACAAGGCCAAATTGCACATTTGGGATGTCCAAATAATAATCCATAGCTATTTGGTACCTCTAGCAAATAAAATAGAACTTTCGCACTTTATGCGATTTAGTCCTTTTTAGCGATTAAACATGAAATCTCTAAAATTAAAGCACCAAAATTTCCATGCATCCTTATAAACATGTTATAACACATAACATAACATGAAAATAATTTTCTCTAACCTCGAATTAGTGATTCCGAGATCACTGTTCCGACTAGCCCCTAAATCGGGCTGTTACATGATCACACACAAATCCCCCAGCAACAACAAAATCATCCTCAATCCTAACCGAACCATTTATAGTCAAACACACCCAATTCCTTTCTAGATGAGAGCTAGCAACAAGACTTCGTGTTCCGTATGATGGAGTTTTGAAATAAAAGCATATTGTTTTGCCCAACTCTAAGATACCTTGATGATTTCATCAATATTTGAGGAGATGCCCTAAAAAATAAAAATGTTGCGATTTTTCCAGATGTGCCAAGAAATCATCCCAAAGAGGCACGACCAATCAACTCCTCCCGGGCAAAAAATCTATTGATTATGAAGGTTTTCTATCACCCACTCATAAATGGGTCCAGAATAAAATCTAGAGAGCTTATCTGTTGGAATGAGCTTGTTCCAAATGTCCCTAGCCGCAGGGCAATCCCTAAGCACATGCAATACATCTTCAGAACCATGTCCACAAACTTCACAAGCACTATCGATTCCTACTCCTCTTATTGCCCTCTCCGTATTCGTAAGTAAACGTTGTTTGAGAGTAAGCCACATAAAGAATCTAACTCGTTGCAGATCTTGAAACTTCCAAGGAAACTGTCAAATGGATTCTTTCAAATTCCAAGCTCCTTCCCGAAGTTTACCATATGCACTTTTAAGGGAGAAAGAACCTGTCGAAGTGCCCCCCCAAATGATCCTATCAGGTCCAGATGAAGAATGAGGCAGTGGAATTCCAACAATCTTATTAATGATCTCCTCAGTAACCCACAGCCAGAAGAAGTCTAAATTCCAAGAATCGTCATCTGTAATCATATTACTAAGAGGACAATCCATGTCAAGATTAGAGCAAGAAGGGATCTGCTTATACAAGGGTCTAGTATTTGGAAATCAAGGGTCCCGCCAACAATTAATACATTTCCCATCACCTACGAACCAAGGTAATTTTCACGAATAAGAGGCCATACCTTAGTGAGGGATCTCCATAAGAAAGAGCAGCATCCTCTCGATAAAGACTCAGGCAATCTACTTTGAACCCCATACATCAATCGGAGAACCTGAACCCAAAAGGCATTGGAATTGGTCACAATACTGAAACCAACCTTCATCATGAAAGAAGTATTATGATCCTTTAAATGTCTCAACCCAAAACCTCCATGTGATTTAAGTGGACACACTGAATCCCAACTCACTAAAGCCATCTTTTTAGCCCCATTGTAAGAACCCTAGATAAATTGTCTACCCATGTGCTCAATCTCTTCACACAAGCTTTTAGGGATCATCTTTAACTGCATGAAATAACTTGGAATCGAAAGCAAAATCGACTGTGCCAAAACCACCCTACCAGCTAGAGAGAGTTGTTTAACGTCCCAACCAGAAAGCTTAAGGCGTACCTTATCAACAACAAAACGCAAAGTATTATTAGTGTCCTTATCATGGAAGAGGGGTACTCCCAAATAAAGACCAAAATTACACACTTCCTGAACATAAAAAATTCTTCTTATGCATTCCTTTGAGTCACCATCCACTCCTTTCGTAAATAAAAATATTTTCTCACCATGTTATTTTTAATTATTATTCTATACTTATATAGATACGTGCGCGCGCGCATAATATATGTAGGGGAAAGGATTGTATGAAACAGTGATGCCACGTCATCTGTATCCCTTTCCAACAGTTTTATGCCACATCAGTATTCTTATCCTGAATTTCAGGATTTTCATCCTTAAAAAAATCAAATCCAAATTAAAATCCTGAAATTCAGGATAAGAATACTGATGTGGCATAAAACTATTGGAAAGGGATACATATGACGTGGCGTCACTGTTTCATACAATCCTTTCTCATATATGTAGTATGTAATATTACATATATGTAATATATATTAGAAATGTAGGGACATGAAGCGGTTAAAAGAGGCTGTTATTGAAGGTAGGGATAAGGACTGAAAAGAACGAAACGGGGGAGGGTGACGATTTGAGAAAAGAAAAAGAACGGGGAGAAAGCATTTTAAGAAAAGGGAGAAGGGAACTGCCATCTCTCTTGCTGGATATCTCCAACTCTTCCATGGTCCGAGCTTTCACACACATTGAAGAGGCTGCAACGAAACTTGTCAACCATCAGAAAAGATACAACTAGACGAAGGGTACAAGGTATTTACATGTTCAATCGCATATATGATTTTTGAATGCTGAAGAGAATGAAACCTTTTTCTTTTTCTTTTTTCTAAAATTAGCTTTTTAACGGTTCATACAATTTTTTTTCCTCTTAAAAGAACATGTAAGAACTGAACTGATTTGGGCATTAAAGTCACATCGAGTGTATATTTGTGGTGGGAGTCACTCTATGTTTGATTCATGTTCACTTTAATCCCAGGCCCTTGCAATATGTTTTATCCCATTTATTTCCAGGTGATCCATGATTGGAAATAAGATGAATTTGATAATGTTTATTATTTTTATTATTATTTGACTATTGTTTCTGTTTGTCTTGTAATGTGATTGTATAAATATGCTAACGTTAATATATTATATATGTAGCCATTCATGTGTATTTTGTGTTTTACCTATTGATGAGTGTGGTAGCATGTATACTCGTTAAATAATTCTGACATTTTTCTTACTTTCTCTTTTCAAATAATAAGGTAACACTTTAGCATTAGAAAATTGATGAGGTGGTTGCCAAAATTATTGAAATGTTTTTTTTTTTTTTTTTTTTTTTTTTTGTTGGAATATCCTTCTTCAATCCGAGTAAATAAAAATTTTATTTTGTTATAATAAAAGTAAAATGTCACATTTCGCAAATTTTCAAATTTAATTCTCTCAATTAAATAATTTATTTTCATATTACATATTTTAAGAATTATAATTAAATATGTTAATTTGAACTTATAATATTTGAAATTTGAGACAACGCAAATTTAATAATGTATCAATTTTAAGCGTTGTAAGATTGCTAAAACTTTCTTCGTGCGTAACTAACTCTCAAACTCAAATTTTCTTTGATTTTTGACATAGGCCCATAAATCGCCTTTTCAAAAGAATTTTCAAATTTCTTTTTAAAGATAATTTTTTAAGTGCCCAATCGCATCTAACAAAAAAGTTGATGGTGACTTTTATTTTTTTATTAAAAGTCCAACATTTTATTCAAAGGTGGTTTCGACATATAAATTGTATAAAATTATAAAAAAATAAAGATTCTCTCATAAAAATATTTGTTACTTTTAGTTATATATTTCCCAATTGAATTAACCAATGAATTTTTGTTATATCCAATTGATTTATAACACAAATTCAACCATGGGTTAAATAATAGAATATATATCTATATATATATATAATTAACACATTTGGACAGAGACTCGACAATTGACATGTAGAGAGTGTCAACCGAGCATGAAGCCACGAACGACCTTTCATTTCATGGAAATTTATATGAAGACAAATACAACAATAGAAACTATTAAAAAAAAGGGGGCCAAAACTCATTATCAAAACTTTTCACATTTAAAACATATGTTTATTTCTTCGTCTTCATTTATCGTTCATGTGCTTTCATATGTTAAATCAAGAAGCATACAACATCAATTGGCCAAATATAAAGATCAAATTTGAAAGGAAAAAAAAAAAACCTCGGTACCATAGGAATCAAACCTACTCTTACCCTTATATTCTAATTTTCATTTTTCTTAAAATATTCATATCCAATATCTATATTTAACAGATAATAACTGTTAATGAATATACTGATATAACTTTCTAAATTTTTTTAAAAGATTGAACATCTGTGTCGAACATATGCATATACTTGAGTAAAGCAGCTATCACCCGCACCAGCCAGACCGCTAGCTGAGGAAGACCTTGTGGATCAAACATGCTGCATTGATTCTCAGTTCCAAAACTAACAAGAGATGTTAAAGCTTGTATGAACAAGAACATTTTTTGGTAACCAAAAACATTCAACAGATTCAGAATTGTAGATGCATAGGATATTTATCCTCAGCAATATTACATCCTCTAAATTCATCAGGAGTTAATGTTGCATTGGCTGCTAAACAAAGTGTGAAATGTTTGTACAGTCAAATCTAAATTCTGTAAGAATGGTAAACCAAATTCCAAACTAATCATGCTTTTTTCTGTATCTTTTCATGCATGACAAGGTTAATGTTAAGCCTTTGCTTCTGTTGCAGCATGAAGAAGCTCATCCGGAGTTGCAGCCGGGTCTAAGTCCCAACAATTATTGGGTAAACCACCGGATTCTCCTTGAAGTAACCACGAAGGAACCTGGTGCGAAAAGCGGAACATCTCTTTCCTCGGTATCCATCTAATTGCATCCTTATTTGTATTTCTCTGATATACTGTCTTGAACCCAACCAATTTGACAAGGGGAGTAACACAAACTCCAAGCTCTTCAGAGTAACCATCAAGCACCTCCACCATCTCATATTGATGCCTCACATCATCGGGAGTCGACCTGTTCCAATCTGGAGACCAATTCCGATACACAGCCCAAATATCTCCACTTTTGGGGAATATGCGAACGCAGCCTCCCCTTCCAGCCTTTTCTCCTCTCAGAAGATGAGAGAAAATGTTGACTTGATCAATAATGTCAGAATTCCGTGCCCTGAAGTGTCCACATGATTTAGAAAACCCAGAATCCACCCAATTCACAGAGCCAAATTCGTTATCAGTCTTGGAGCTCAAGTAAGTAATGAGAATTTTAAATGGTTTTACAGAAACAACCTGGCGAATCAAGCAATACAATCGAGGCATACCATCATCTTCATCATACAGTGCCCATATTTGCTTTGGTTTGAAGCATTCCTCTGACCTATCTTTGTCAAAATCATGAAAGTCAGAGTCCGGAACAGTAATTGAGACCGGTGCACTTTTATTTGATGCTAATTGGTGAACAGAAAAAGTCAAATCTGATATCTTGGGAGCCTTTCCGGCTACTGGCGGTTGAACTCCTTCAATGCCTAATTTAATTGCTGAGGCTGCGGCAGCTGCCTCTGAAGCCAACCTAATCTCTTCCAATTTCTTCCGAATTTCAGTCCTCGCCTTGTCAATTAACAACTTTCTAGCATCAAATACTGGTTGTGTTAAGCATCGCCTATTTGGAGGTTCACTTGGGTTGGAAAGCTTTGGATCAGGCTCAACACCATGTCCATTTGCTAATCCTGCTTCTGAAGGTTTCAATCCCTTGTCTATGTATCCACTTTTAAAATCGGAATTAACAATAACCTTCCTTTTCTTCTCAACTCCACCAGTCTTAGATCCTGAAGAATCATTATAGCCATTGAACAAATTTGGAATTGTCGGAGTGACAATGTTTTTCATGGAATGTTTTCCATTGGCACTTGACTTCACCTTTGACCCTGCTCCTCTACCCTCTCTGTTGGTCTGATAAACAGAATCAGTGGAAATGGCAGATACTCCATTAAGGCTCATGATCCCAGTTGAAGTTCCAGAGAATGAACTCCACTGAAATGACATGTTAGAAACATAATCATACCCATGCCCAGAATGATAACCTGAGACCACATTTCCAGTAAAAGCAGCAGCATTCGTCGGGATGTATGCGACCCCATCATATCCATGACTTGCATATCCATTATTCGGCACATAAGACCAGGGACAATAGGGGAACGAACCATTCACTGGGGCAGACCCAGTTTCAACAGCAATGAAAGTGCCACGGCAGTTCTTACACGAAAGTCTCTTATTGACATACTTCCGAAGATACTCATACTGAACTTTACAAGATGTGCATACAGTCCAAAAAGTATCAAGTCTACCTTGTGAGGTTGAATTCAAAGAGTTGCTTACACCAGTAACCCCAGAGGCATATGTTGGAGTTTGAACCACTCCACAAGGCATCTTTTCGTTTCTCTTGATATCATAGGCACTTTTCTTGATTTTATCCGACAACAAAGTCCACGCCTCGGATACAAGTTTGAAAGCCCCATCAGCTCCCACACATTTATTCTTATCAGGATGAAGTAACACAGCCATCTTTCTGTATTGTTTCTTCACTGCCTCTTTATCCGCAAAAGGCTTCAATCCAAGAATCGAATAATAATCAATTTCACCATTACATTTAGTCTCCCATGCAACATAAACTTCGAAAGTGGACACCATCTGTGATATACCCTCTAATTCAGGATACAACGCTTTAGCCTTTATCGCATAATTCTTAGCACCTTTAAAGTCTCTTTCACCAAACCGCTTCTCAGCAATCTCTTTCGCTTTAAGAGCCTCCGCTTTATTCGCTTCCATTTGGAAAATTCAAATGATTTTCAAAACCAAACTCTTGAAACAAACGTTATAGAGATCCCAACATGATAAACCATAAAAGTAGCTGAATTGTCATATTCAACCATTTCATTTTTCCTGCATAAGGTCAACAAGATGACATTTAGATCTTTTCGCAAATCAAGCTTCACATTTCCAAGTAAAACTCTACTCCACCAAGTCATGCAACCTTCAAACAAACTTAAAACCAAATTACTTATCCTTGAATTCAAGATCTTAACTTTTAAGCTCTGAGAAACCACAGGATGGGGAAAAATGATGAAATTTTTAAGCTAAACCAATGAATCATCAGAGTTAATCATATTCAAGCATTTCTTAGAGTTGGGTTATTCCATATCTTAGAGCAAAAAAGGTATACATTTACATTTAACTTCTCTTCCTTCTATCATTTTTCTCAGTTAAAGAAACAGCTAAATTTGAATAAATTTGAAAACCCAAATCCACTAATTTCAAAGCTAAATAACAAAGAGCAAATGGATCCAAGTTCAACAGCTCAAAAATATTTAATTTAAGTAATTTAACTCATAATTTTAACTAAAGGGTTAAAAATTTTTACAAAATTAAAGTGTATAAGCAAACATTTTACGCATAAACTACAGTTTAAAATTTAAAAAAAAAAAAAAAAACTAAACTAAACTAAACTCACCGAGATTTGAGCAGCAATGGAAGCGAAGCAAGACGCAGATCGCCACGTGTCCTTTATAGCTTGAGCAAATCAAGGATTTGAGCTAATTTTTGAATCTCAGTGAAGTTAAAAAAGGAAACGAAAAATCAAACTTTTGTTTTTTGCGGGAAGAAATACACTGAACTAAGTGGAGGGAAACAAATTAGGGTTTTCAATTGGGAATTTGGAGGGATTAAAATTGGCGGCGAGGAATTGGGATTCGGTCGATCGTCGATCAGAAAAATGGAGGGTGGGCGAAAATTAATAAAAATAAAAATGATAATTTTCAGTGAAAGTAAACGGTGTTAATAGTATTTAATGGTAGAGGAGCTATTTTACACTCTGATGCGTAATACGCACAGTTATATTTTTATTTATATTTATATTTTGATATGAAAAATAATTATATATTTTTGTTAAAATAAAAAAGACAACATTATTAGGTATTGCGATAATTGTGATATTAATATTAATAGAAAATAATATTTGTAAGGGAAAATGTTTGGTAGCGGAAAAAAAGTACAGTTGCGTAATTTCCTTTTCAGTTATTTGTGTGTGTATTTTAGGTAATAAATTATCAGAAATTTTCCGGGTAATTTAAATGATTAAATTTTATAAGTAAAATTATTAAGATGGTTTATATTTTAAATTAAAATAAAAAAAGTTTATTAATGCATATAAAAGAAATGGTAAATAATCAAATTAATATAAAAAAGTTAAAATCTTCGGTTACTTTTTGTATATTTGGTACGTAGAAGAAAAGCAAAATAAGATTCCTTTATTTCATACGTTATATTTCTTTAAGTTTTCATCATAGTACTTTTTTTTTCTATAAATATATAAAAATCAAAGTTAGAATATAGCTAATAATTTTCATTATTTTCTTAAAAAAAAGTTATTCTTATTATTTTAATCATAGTTATCGGAATCAAGTTAGATCGATTAAATTAGAAATCAGCTGAGGTATCAGTCTAAGGAAAAGTTTTAAATCTATTAAATTAAGAATCGTTAAACCGGTAATTGAAATAATTTTTTATTTTTTTATTTTTATGAATTTTTAATAATTTATTTAATTAAACCGTTTTAACTAACTGGATCGATAAACCAATAACCTGATTGATTTAAATACTAGCTAGATTCTAAAAACCTTATTTTAGCTTTAATTATTGTATTTATTTATTTTTTAACAATTTACGAAGAGATTTTTGAGAAACTATATAACTTGGGTTACTGAAATTATTTTTAGTGACTATAAGTGGTTGAACCACCAGGTAAAATCCGGTGATTATGTAACATGTTAGCCTATGATGAATAAGATACTAGCTAAACTCCATGGAATTTGCATTAAAAAAAAAACTTTAAATCCATCTAGTTTCAGTAGATGATCCGTATATATTATATTCGTATAAGTTGTTTTACATTATAATCAAGTTAAATATTGATATCAACTTCAACATATTTATGTATTATTATCTTATTCGCCTAAATTTTATGCTTTTAAAGGTTTAACCACTTACGTACTTCTATTAAATAGTACTATCTTACTCCTGCCTAGTGATCTTTTTCGCGTAATTATCTTGATTCTTTACTATTCACTAAAGGCTAAATGAGTTAAGGGGTGTTGATAATGTGAATCCTATACGTATGATATTGCGATAGGATTATGAATTTGGCTTAAAGAATGTGCAAGGATAAGTGATATAAGGTCGCAAGATGTAAAGTTGAAGTACTGAAACCCCTGTGTTAAGGGTAAATTTTAAATATGGATCAGGTAAGTGTGGTATTAATATTAATGCTAGTGTATACCCATATTGGAGATGGCGGTATGTGAAAAGAATTGTAAAAGTGAAAATATGAAGAAAAAAAATGACTAAATCATAAATTTTGAAAAGTATGAGGATCATTATGCAAAGCTATCCAAAAGTAGAAAAATATATTATGGATTAATTTTCATTAAATGGATTGCAATATGAATTGGTGTGATGAAAATAACTTGTGACTTGACCGTGATAAGTGCTAAAAGTAACATGTTTTAACCTTATTTTTAATGCATTTTTGGGTGATTATTCTATATTAATTGTAAATTTTATGCTCTTAATCATTTAAATTCATGTTTTGATGCTTAATAGAGCACGTGGGAGCAAAAGGAGCAAAAAAACGAGCAAAAAACGAGCAAAAACCAGAAAATTGGAGCAAGCTACATGAGCTATACGAGCTGGACCATTCCACACGGCATGGCCACATGGTTGTGTGACCCACACGGGCGTGTGGTAGGCCGTGTCAATTTCACGGAATTACGCACCGAACTACTAAAAATTGTGATTTTTAGGTTTCTCGGGCATTCTAAGACGTGTATATGATAAAAATAAGAAAATAGGAGGGAGCCGTCTAAGAATACATAAGAAAACAACTCAAAAAATACCATTGAAGCCGATTTCTGTCAAGATTGAAGATTCTCGGTTGATTTCTTAGAGGATTATCATAAGTTTCTTTATTTCTTTCGGTCATATTGTATCTTGGATGTATTTATTTTCAAGCAAAAACTAATTTTCTAAATACCTAAGGAGATGAACCTTATGATGGATTATGTCGTTTGATTTTTTATTTTACGCAATAAATTCTTAGTTTCTTGTTCTTAATTATATGTCCTTAATTCTTAGTTTAATATTTCTAGATTATTGATCTATGTTTGATATGCTTAAATCGGCGGTTGAATAGACCCTGTTTAAGAGTAAATCTTGTGTAATTGAGTGGAGTTGCATGCAATCCTAGAAATAGGACGGCATAAATCTACCATATTAGAGTCAAATCTAATAGTGAAATCCGTAGCATGAGTTAGTAGGGGTTTTAATTAGAAAGAAATTTCAATTAATCAACCTAGAGTCAGTTGCTCTTATACTCGAAAGAGATATTTGCATAATTTAGGGATTTCTACGTAGTAAGATACTAAGTAAAGAAATTGCATAATTTAAATTGATAGTGACAGATGAAATATAGGTGAATTCTTTCTTAGTTATTGTTTTGCTTATTGGTTATTAATATTTATTTTCCTGTTTTGTTCTTTGTCGTGTTCATTAGTTAATTAATTTGGTTATTTTTAATTTTTAATCAATCACTCGAATTATTGGGTTAAATAATAGAAAGACAGTAATTACTAGTATTTTTAGTCTTCGTAGGAACGATATCTTTGCTCACTATAACTATACTATTAATTGATAAGTAAACTTGTCTTAGTTAAAAGTTTAGCTAGTTCTATGGATATTAGACCCCCTCTTCCTTACTCTCGCGAACAGGGGAGAAAAATCAACAATTAAAGACAACAATCGAATAAAACTAATATGTGCGGTGTCTGCAAGTGCGACAGGTCAGTTGTAATATATTTGTACAACGCGGTACAAGAGTATTCCGAGGATCGAACCCAAGAGAGTTGGAGATTGAACAATTTCTCACTAACGAGCATGCAAAATGGAGAGTCTAAGCAACTAATCGCGGAAAATTATATTACGAAAAATCATAAAGTCAAGAGTGATTACACTAATCTACTATCTAGCTACCAATGACTAAATTGTAAAATGTGTGAAATTATGAAATTAACAAATAAATAACAAACGGTGATTGATTGATCTCGATGTGGTTCACTCATCCACGAATTAGGGATCCAAATTGCTTAAACTCCTAAAATGGTTCCATTTTACCTCTTGGAAACACGAAAATTTATACACTTTTTCATGCCCTTTTTAACTCAAATTTATGCGGTTTCGATTGAATTCTTGTCAAAAAAATAATTAAATATTATAAAATAATTAAATTATGCTAAAAATATGAACATGATGAATTTTAATTAATTTTATAGTTAATTTTGACTAATTTTGACTATTTTCGACAGATTCGCACAAAGGGCGAAAATTGGCTCGACAGACACTGCTCGAAAAATAAACCCGAGAAGCAATTTGAAGTATCAAGGCGAATTTATTTCCATCCCAAGACGGTCCAATTATGAATATTTAATCATAATATAATTAGTTTTAATTTATTCCCAATTTAATTTGGGCTAAATAAATTAATCTTAATTAATTATGAAAAAAGGCCCAGTTGAACCGCATCAGTTGAACCAAACCGATTAAACCGAACCGAGAAAAGAATTGGGTAGCCCAAACCGTCCATATGCTGACCCAAATCAGCTTATTAGCTGAATAATTAAGCTTGCAAAGAAGCCCTTGAGGACTTTTCAAAGTTGCATTCAACCCCCTCCAAATATAGTGGCTTTGTAGATTTGCCCCATGCCATATATAGCAAAGTTGAAGCCATCAACTTTTCCACATAGATGGCCGGCCAAGGGAGGGCTCTTTGGCTGATGGGATTTGCTATTTTTAGCAGCCACATTCAGCTATAAATACCACCCTTGGCTGATCATTCAAAGCATCCCTCAATTCTCATTCACATCTCATTCTCTCTTCTCCTCTCTCACTTTCTCTCAACTTTTCATTTTCCATTTTCCCTTTGTTCTTGTGCCAATTTCTCCTCTTGGAAAAGAGGTGTTTTCTCATCCATTTGGAGCAGCAATTGGAGTGTTCATAAGCCACTTGGATAGCCGAGGACAACGGAGAACGAAGAACGGAGCAATCAGTCAAGCCACGGAGAAACACCTGATTTGCTTCTTGTTCCCTATCTCTTTAAATTTCGTTGTTGTTTTGACAAACATGTTTATGAATATTTATGCTATTGGAATGGTTAATTTAATCAGCTTAGCTTGAATTTAATTCGTGTTGGGTTGATTGCATTTCGTCCTCTTAAATTATTAAACTTGTGTTTATACTGTTATAGGCCTCGGTAAAATGTTTGATTAAGTAAAATCATGCTTAAGTTATTCTGGCATTTTAATTGTTTAGATAACTAAAGAATTAATTATTTAAACGCATTGAAATTGTAATTAATGGACACAATACTTAATCTGTGCATGTTTAATTCTTCTAAGGTAGCTGAAGATTAAATTAGCATTGTATTTGGCGATACATATGCCTTGCATAACTTGCGTGATTATTGTGATTAAACTGCTTTTCAAGGTAAGGATACTTTGTTACCTCACATAGTCTTTTATATGCTTATTAGGTTGAATTAATCGGTTGAATCGACATAGGAATATGCGAGAGATTGTTTAATTTAATAAGTATGTATGTGCAATAACATGTTTACTATTATAAATCGGTTTAATCGGTCGAATTGACATAGGGATATGTACAAGAGATAAATGGATTTTTGATTTGTAAATATGTTCATAAGTTAGCAAATTACCGAGTTGCGTGATTTATTAAGTAACAAGTATAAGCATGAATTTAATGATTCTAAGTTAAGGAATGTAATTAATCCAACACAATTATATCATCTTGATTAAAATCATCTTTTGAAATCATGCATTAGAACTCTATTTTATTTTATTTTATTTTACTTTGTTTTCTAGTTTTTAATCATTTCTCAAAACCAAATATTTTTCCCTCACCAAAGTGTTTAAAAATCATTTTCATAAATAAGTCTTTTACAGGTCCTGTGGGTACGATAACTCGACATTTACTTGTCACTTTATTACTTGTTGCGATTGTGTACACTTGCACATTTTCACCGTTCCAAGTTTTTGGCGTCGTTGCCGGGGACTGTTTTTCAAAGCCATTATTTGTGAATCTGTTTTACATTTTGGTTTATTTATTTTCCTATTGAAATTTTTACTTACTTAATTTCTTCTGTGATTATTTCAGGTGTTTATGAGTATTGACCAGATTATTGATTTACTCCCTGTAGACCCTGAGATAGAACGAACCTTTCGACAGTGAAGAAGACAAGCGAACCAGAGAAGGACCGAAGAGATGAACTTAGAGAATATGAATTAAGGAAACGGAGCAAACCCTGTTCAGAATCCTATCCTTATTGCTGATAATAGGGATAGAGCTTTACGACAGTATGCTGTGCCAGTATTTAACGATCTTAATCCGGGTATTAGGAGACCCGAAATCGAGGCACAACAATTCGAGCTGAAGCCAGTCATGTTCCAAATGCTTCAGGCAGTGGGCCAATTTAGTGGAATGCCTACCGAAGACCCTCATCTTCACTTTAGACTATTTATGAAAGTGAGCGATTCTTTCAAGTTAGCCGGAGTACCCGAAGATGCTTTACGATTGAAGTTGTTCCCATATTTATTAAGGGACGGAGCTCGTGCCTGGTTAAATTCATTGCCACCAAACTCCATCTCTACATGGCAAGAGTTAGCCGAGAGATTCCTCATGAAGTATTTTCCGCCAAGCAAGAATGCTAAGCTGAGGAACGAGATCACTGCCTTCCACCAAATGGATGACGAGTCCTTGTATGAGGCATTGGAAAGATTTCAAGAATTATTACGAAAATGCCCTCATCATGGAATCCCACATTGCATTCAACTTGAGACATTCTATAATGGTCTCAACGCTCACACAAGGATGGTAGTGGACGCCTCTGCTAATGGTGCTCTCCTTTCTAAGTCTTATAATGAGGCTTATGAAATTATTGAGAGGATTGCCAGCAATAATTACCAATGGCCAACCAGTCGAGCAGCGTCAGGAAGATGAATCGCTGGAATTCATGAAGTAGACACTCTTACTTCACTCGCATCTCAGGTATCATCAATATCTTCAATGCTTAAAAACCTTACTACTAATGGGTCTAATAGTTTTGCAGCACAACCGCCGAATCAATTTGAGAATGTAGCCTGTGTCTATTGTGGGGAGGGACATTTGTTTGAAGAATGTCCGTTAAACCCAGAATCTGTATACTACATGGGTAATCAGAACCAAAACCGAGGAAGGCAAGGGTTGCAAACAAACTTTTATAACCCATAATGGAGAAACCACCCGAATTTTTCCTGGAGTAACCAAGGGGCTGGAACCAGTACCACTTACACCCAACCCAGACCAACCCAGCTACCTAGTTTCCCTCAACAAGTTCAGAAACCAGTTCAAGCTGAAGCACCCAATAGCTTGGAAAGTTTGCTTAAGACATACATAGCGAATAATGATGCCTTAATCCAGAGCCAAGCAGCTACATTGAAGAATTTGGAAAATCAAGTGGGCCAGCTTGCTACTGAACTCAGAAACCGACCACAAGGTGCTCTACCCAGTGACATGGAGAATTCGAGAAATCCAGGGAAGGAACATTGTAAAGCGTTGGCATTGAGGAGCGGAAAGATAGTAGAGCCCAACACCATTGAAGTTAGAAAGGAGCCAACTGACGCTCAAGATTCAGAAGAAGTTCAACCAAGTGTTGAAATCCCGGTTTCACGAACTGAATCGACAAAAACCGACAAAGTAACCCAGGACCAGGCTAATTACGATCAACTAACAACTTTGTTAGGTGCGAGACTGCCGCCAAAGACGAATCAACCAAAACCAGTTCGATGTGAAACCACCACCACCCTACCCTCAAAGACTTCAGAAGCCGAAGCAGGAGATTCAATTCAAGAAGTTCCTTGACGTACTCAAGCAACTTCACATCAACATCCCGTTGGTTGAAGCACTTGAGCAAATGCCAAAATATGTCAAGTTCATGAAAGATATCTTGTCTAAGAAACGAAGACTTGGAGAATTTGAGACGGTAGCTCTGACGAAGGAATGTAGTGCATATCTTCAGGACAAACAACCCCCAAAATTAAAGGATCTTGGATGTTTCACCATACCATGCAACATTGGATCAACATATTGCGGTAAGGCATTATGTGACTTAGGTGCAAGTATCAACTTGATGCCTATGTCAATATTTAGGAAGTTGGGGATAGGAGAAGTTAGACTAACTACGGTTACACTTCAACTAGCATATCGATCCTTAGCGCATCCAGAAGGAAAAATCAAGGACATATTGGTACGTGTAGATAAATTTATTTTTCCTGCTAACTTTGTAATTCTAGACTTTGAAGCAGACAAAGAAGTGCCAATTATCCTAGGAAGGCCGTTCCTAGCAACTGGAAGGACCCTTATCGATGTACAAAAGGGCGAGCTGACTATGCGTGTTCAGGATGATCAGGTAACATTTAACATCTTTAAGTCTATACGATTTCCTGACACAATGGATGATTGTTCTGCAGTATCCGATTTAGAGGAATTAATAGTGGAGAGGGAACTCAACTGTGTTGAGGACCCACTGGAGCAAATTTTGACATCTGACCCTCCAAACGATGAAGAAGAGGATGAATACTTAGCTGTTCTAGAAGCTAATCAAAAGGGATTTAATCTGCAATCCCATTTTGAATCTTTGGAATTAGAGAAAAGAGATTACATCCAGCCAAAAGCATCAATCGAAGAGCCACCTAAGTTAGAACTCAAGGTATTACCTTCACACTTAAAATATGTTTATTTAGGTAACGCCTCTCTACTCTACTGTGATTGTTTCAGTGAAATTAACTCACGAACAAGAAGAGAAACTTATCTTAGTTTTGAAACAATTCAAGAAGGCTATCGGATGGACCATAGCTGATATTCGCGGTATTAGCCCATCTGTATGCATGCACAAGATCATATTAGAAGATGGCGAGAGAGGAACGATTGATGGACAATGGAGACCGAATCCCATCATGAAAGATGTAGTGAAAAAGGAAATTATCAAGTGGTTGGATACGGGTATAATTTACCCCATCTCGATAGTTCATGGGTGAGTCGATCCGATCGCATCAAGAAAGGGGGTATCACGGTCGTGGAGAACGAGAACAACGAGTTGATACCAACTAGAACAGTTACGGGATGGAGAATTTGCATCGATTACCAGAAGCTGAACAAGGCGACTAGGAAAGATCACTTTCCTCTGCCGTTTTTGGACCAGATGTTGGATAGACTCGCAGGACGAGATTACTACTATTTTCTCGATGGATACTCAGGGTATAATCAGATTACAGTAGCACCGAAAGATCAACACAAAACGACATTCACCTGCCCGTATGGTACGTTTGCATTTAGACGCATGCCATTTGGTTTATGTAATGCACCTGCTACATTTCAAAGATGTATGATGTCTATTTTTACTGACATGGTTGAAAAGTACTTGGAAGTGTTTATGGATGATTTTTCAGTATTCGGAGATACTTACGATGATTGCTTAGCCAATCTAGCTAAGGTACTAAGGCGATACGAAGAAACGAATCTCGTACTCAACTGGGAAAAGTGCCATTTTATGGTACGAGAAGGAATTGTTTTAGGCCATCGGATAACGAGGCATGGGATCGAGGTAGACAAAGCAAAAGTAGATGTTATTGAGAAACTCCCACCTCCAACATCTGTAAAAGGTGTTAGGAGCTTTTTGGGTCACGCCGGTTTTTATCGAAGATTTATCAAGGACTTCTCCAAAGTTGCTAAACCCTTATGCAAATTATTGGAGAAGGACTCGATATTCAAGTTTGATGAGGAATGCTTAAAAGCATTCAATGATCTGAAGAGTCAATTAGTCACGGCACCCATAATCGTCACACCAGACTGGGAGTTGCCATTTGTATTGATGTGTGACGCAAGTGACTTCACAATTGGAGCTGTCTTGGGCCAGCGAAGGAACAAAGTTTTCCACCCCATCTACTACGCAAGTCGAACTCTAACCGGAGCTCAACTGAATTATACGGTAACAAAAAAAGAGTTACTGGCTATTGTGTTTTCTTTCGACAAGTTTCGATCTTATCTTGTAGGTACCAAAGTGATTGTCTATACGGATCACTCTGCAATTAAGTACTTATTAGCCAAGAAAGATGCTAAGCCGAGATTGATCCGGTGGGTGCTTCTACTTCAAGAGTTCGATCTAGAAATCCAAGATCGAAGGGGGGTAGAAAACCAAGTAGCGGATCACTTATCTAGATTAGAACCACAAGAGGGAAATTCTCCACTTTTACCGATCCAAGAAACATTTCCAGATGAACACATACTGAAGGTAAATCATGTCCATAATATTCCTTGGTTTGCTGATTTTGCTAACTATTTAGCTTGTGGTTTGATGCCACTTGATAAAACGTGTCAACAAAGGGAAAAAGTTTCTTCACGATGTGAAGTACTATTTTACGGGAAGAGCCATATTTGTTTAAAAAGTGTGTAGATCAGATGATCAGGAGATGTGTGGCAGAAGATGAAATACCAAAGATTTTATACCACTGTCATTCAGCTCCGAGTGGGGGACACTTCGGAGGTACTCGTCTGACAAATGCCAAAGTATTGCAAGCCGATTCTTTTGGCCAACACTATTCAAGGATGCATACGCTTACGTAAAGAGTTGTGATCGATGTCAGAGGGTTGGAAATGTCACCAACATAAATGAGATGCCTCGAACAAATATCATTGAGGTAGAATTGTTCGATGTTTGGGGTATTGACTTTCTTGGTCCTTTTCCTCCGTCTTTTGGTCACAAGTACATATTGGTAGCGATGAGATTATGTGTCCAAGTGGGTCGAGGCTGAAGCTTATCCGACGAACGATGCCAAGGTTTTTATGAAGTTCTTGCAGAAACATGTGTTCACAAGGTTCGGAACCCCAAGAGCTATTATCAGCGATGAAGGGACCCATTTTGTGAACAAGTGGTTAAAATGGTTGTTAGATAAACATGGAGTGAAACACAAGGTTGCTCTGACTTGCCATCCATGAGACAAATGGGCAAGCTGAGCTAGCGAATAAGGAGATCAAAGGCATACTTGAGAAGGTAGTTTGCCCGAACCGACGAGATTGGTCCAAGAGACTAAATGATGCTTTATGGGCTTACAGAACATCATACAAGACACCTTTAGGAATGTCACCCTACAGGTTGGTCTTTGGGAAAGCCTATCATTTACCTTTGGAGTTAGAGCACAAAGTCTACTGGGCTCTTCGACGACTCAACTTGGATCTTAAGTCTGCTAAAGAGAAACGGATGCTCCAACTTAACGAGCTAGAGGAATTCCAAATGTTCTCATACGAAAATGCCAAATTACTCAAAGAAAGACTCAAGAATTGGCATGACAAGCATATTCGAGTTTGAGAGTTTGAAGCAGGTCAGCAAGTCTTGTTATTTAGTTCCAGATTGAAGTTCTTCCCAGGTAAGTTAAAATCACGTTGGTCCGGCCCATTTACGATTCATCGCATCTATCCATACGGAGTTGTTGAACTCCAAGGTAAGGGAGGTAATTTTCACGTCAATGCTCAGCGTTTGAAACATTACTACGGAGAAAGACCTGAACGAGATCAAATCTTGTTCAGTTTATCTGATCTTTAGATTTTATTGTTTTCAATAAATCATTTAGGGTATATTTTCGGGTTTATTATGTTTAAAGAAATTCTGTCTAGGAGATTGGAACTTAAGCGGGACCGCTTATGACCCCTCCAATCTTTCCTGGGAATTGATTTTTACATAATTTTCCAAGAAATTAGTCCCTAAATGACAAAAATAAATTTTTGGTTTTCCAAATAAAAAGGCCAATTTTGAGCCAAGGCTTAAATCGCAACTCAATTTCAAATTTTCATTAAGTCTAGGGACTTAATTGAATTATTTTTAAAATTTGGTTGCTATTTTTTTAAATAATAAAAACTAGGTGCCTCTTTTTGCAAATATTTAAAAAAAGCATCTAGAATAAATATTTTTCTTAATATCATATTTATAAAATATTGATAAAATTTAATATATAATTATATTTATTATAATTTATATATTAATTTTTATCAACTTAGCTTAGGATTAGGATTAATTTTATTTTATGTTTATCTTAATAAATTAATAGCAATTGATAATTACATATGTATATTATTAATTGTTGTTAACATTAAGTAGAATTAGAATTAGAATATTTTTTATTAAATTACTCTAAGAGTTCTACTCTAATTCCTACTCTTTCCATTATATAATCCATCCATCTATTCTATTTTTCTCATTCATTCAACACCTAAAATCCCAAAATTACCAACTCATCAAAGTGCCGCAAGCCCCTAGCCACAACAGCCATTCGGCCAAGATGGCTTCAAAGACGCCGCCGCCCACATTGCACACACCTGCGTCGTTTGTCGCTTCAAATTTCAGTGCCGAGTTCTTGGCCTCACGCTCACGCCTCCATTTCACGTGCTTGCTGCGCACCATCTCCCCGCACACACCGACCAGCCCAGCGGTGTCACCGCTCTTCTTGCGCGCAGACTGCAAGACGCCCGTGGCCTACTCCGCCGCAAGGCCTTGCACGCTGCTGCTTGCGTGCAGCCTCTACCACGCACCCATCCGCCCAACCTAAGCCAAAAGCCTTCAACCCTCCTTTTAAAATTCCATCTTTTGTTCATTAGTATATTTTATTTTAGGAGTTCTTAATTTTTACGAAGAAGGTGGTAAGAACAAATTTCTTCCCTTAAGTTTAATTTTTATTCAATTATTCAATTTTTCAATTTATTGAAGAATTAATAATTTTTATAAATTAAATTTTTAAGAAAATAAATTTTTCCATCTTATGTTCAGGTTAATCATGCCTCGTAAGAGAACTCGTGCCTCCGCCCAAATTGACGAAACACAAAACAAATTTCACTGTGAAGAGACCAAAGTTAGATACGAAAGTATTTTCAAAGATCAACAGATGCATCCAGAGAAAGGCTTCACACTGAAGGAAAGCAACTACAGAGACTTTATGGCACGTATTCGTCAAGTTGCTGAAGCCCTCAATTGGGAATTGTTTTGTGAAAAGAGACCAAGTGTGGATGAGGAACTAGTTCGTGAATTCTACGCGAACTTGACCTCAAGTGAATTGACCGAAGTTCCAGTCCGCGGAATCAAGTTCCAGGTTCTAAGTGGACTGTGTCAAAGCAAGGAACCCACACGTGCCGAAGAGAGTATTTGACACCACTTGCGAAGGTATGGTTCTACTTCATTCGTTTCAGCCTTATGCCCAGTTCACATAGGACTACAATATCATTAGAGCGAATGGTCTTATTATACTCAATTCTAACTGGAAAGACCATTGATGTGGGCAAAATCATCCTAAGAGAAATACGAAATTGTGCCGTTAGACGTCCTGGCCCGGCCTATTTCCCCTTTACGATAACAATTTTATGCTTAAAAGTAAAACTCCTCACGGACGTGAAGAAGATAGAGTATAATCAAGGCACAATCACCGATTGGGGCCTCTACCGAGTAGCTAGAGATTCTGTTCTTCAGCAACGAGTTGAAGAGAGTGAGGATCCCAAAGAAACAGAGGATGAACCCATAGAAATCCTGCCAGAGCAATCAATTGAAGTCCCTGTTGAGGCAGAATCAATGGAACCAGAAGCTGAACCTGATATCGAAACCTCAACGTTTGGAGCTCCACCACCTAGCCCAGATCTTCGTAATGAGCTATCAAAGCTGATGGACTTAATGCAACACATGCAATGGCAGCAACAAGCCTACTGGAGATACGCAAAAATAAGAGATGACTCGATGATGAGTGCCCTCAAGAAAATTTATAATGACCCATTTATTTTTTGTGCCTGAGTTTCCAGATTTCATATTTGAACCATGGATTTCATCATCGAAGAAGGAGCAAGGCGATTCATGCAAAGGCAATACTGATGGAGTAAAAGATGAGTCGAATTCGGAAGGATCGGCAAACAAATAAAAAAGGGAGGACTTCAACTTTAGCTTATTTTTATTCTTAAGTTATTTTAGGATTAGGTGAATTAGGAAATATTCATTTTTGCATAATAAAATAAGAGATAGGAATCATGAATAAAATCTGACAAGTCCTAAAGCCTAAAGTGTGGCAATAGATATATACATGTCTAGGATTGGATTTTAGAGAGAGCTTGGTACTTAAGCAGTCAATTTGACTCACCTCCTCTTTTCTAAAAATCCTACCTGGTGTATAGTATCTATTCACTTTAAACAATGAGGACATTGTTCACTTTAAGTAGGGGGGACCGAAAATTTGAATTAATTCCACTCAGAATAAATTCTTCTTTTAATTATGATTAGGATATATTTTGTTCAATAATTTGAAATTTTGTTAAGTATGCTAAACTTCAGTATTAATAAAGTTCTATTATTCCAATAAGTTATTATGTTAGCTTAATAATGATATGAATGTATTTTTAATAAAGCATGCAAATTCGTACCATAAAATTTTTAGTTCCCTACGAAAAAATTAGGCATGCATGAAAGTTTAAGTCTTTAGAATTGACTTAGTAATTTCTTGAGGCGAAATCCTAGGAAGCATGGAATATTGAAAACGATCTAGGCAACTATTGTTTGGACCGTTTGAGCCTTTCAAGCCAACCTTGATAAAATTATCCGTTGAAACCCAACTTTGAGACTATATGGCCTAATTTTATTTGGACCTTTTCAATATTTAGCCATCACTTTCTCTTCATTACCTTTAAAATTGCCCCAAAAACTAAACTCGGCATTATTCAGAATATCGTTTGAAAATAAGTTTGGGGGAGTTGAAAGGAAGTACCAATTGCTCGAAAATTATAATACATGAAGCAAAGTGCTAAAAAAAACATGTACTCAAAAGAAAATAGATGTACAAAAGAGCATGTTGGTGTATCGAAGGTAAAAATTTTGAAGGTTCGATTTATGCTGAGTCTAGGGTTTTAAAGCCAAAATTTATCTATCGTTTACCTACCCCTAAGCCCAGCCACGTTACAACCTTATTAAAGACCTATTGATTCAAAATTCCAATGTTACCTACATTAGTGGAGAGAAATTGCTCTGTTCAACATATGAAGACATCAGTTAAGCTTAATGATTGTAGTTTAATTTTGAATAAGGAATTAAAATCAAATTGGTAGGGATTAACATGTCTTTATTAAGAAACATTTAGTCTAATTTTGCTAGTATAATAGTTGTTGGGTGTAATTTAAACGATATGTATACTTAAGTAGCATAATTATCAAATTTCTTATTTTTGAGCCTAAGTATCTTGAATCCATAATTTTGAGAAGAAAGTTGTTCTGAAGGAGTTTTTCAAAGGTGTTTCCGAGAAAATTCTTTTCAAATTTGTGCATTACTCGGGACGAGCAACGAATTAAGTTTGGGGGTGCGGAAACATGAAAATTTATACACTTTTTCATGCCCTTTTTAACTCAAATTTATGCGGTTTCGATTGAATTCTTGTCAGAAAATAATTAAATATTATAAAATAATTAAATTGTGCTAAAAATATGAACATGATGAATTTTAATTAATTTTATAGTTAATTTTGACTAATTTGGACTATTTTCAAATGATTCGCACAAAGGAGAAAATTGACTCGGCGATTAATTTGCTCGAAAAATAAACCCGAGAAGCAATTTGAAGTATCAAGGCGAATTTATTTCCATCCCAAGACGGTCCAATTATGAATATTTAATCATAATATAATTAATTTTAATTTATTCCCAATTTAATTTGGGCTAAATAAATTAATCTTAATTAATTATGAAAAAAGGCCCAGTTGAACCAAACCGATTGAACCGAACCAAGCAAAGAATTGGGCAGCCCAAACCGTCCATATGCTGACCCAAATCAGCTTATTAGCTGAATAATTAAGCTTGCAAAGAAGCCCTTGAGGACTTTTCAAAGTTGCATTCAACCCCCTCCAAATATAGTGGCTTTGTAGATTTGCCCCATGCCATATTTAGCAAAGTTGAAGCCATCAACTTTGCCACATAGATGGCCGGCCAAGGGAGGGCTCTTTGGCTGATGGGATTTTCTATTTTTAGCAGCCACATTCAGCTATAAATACCACCCTTGGCTGATCATTCAAAGCTTTCATCAATTCTCATTCACATCTCATTCTCTCTTCTCCTCTCTCATTTTCTCTCAACTTTTCATTTTCCATTTTCCCTTTGTTCTTGTGCCTATTTCTCCTCTTGGAAAAGAGGTGTTTTCTCAGCCATTTGGAACAGCAATTGAAGTGTTCATAAGCCACCTTGATAGCCGAGGACAATGGAGAACGAAGAACGGAGCAATCAGTCAAGCCACGGAGAAACACCAGATTTGCTTCTTATTCCCTATCTCTTTAAATTTCGTTGTTGTTTTGACAAACATGTTTATGAATATTTATGCTATTGGAATGGTTAATTTAATCATCTTAGCTTGAATTCAATTCGTGTTGGGTTGATTACATTTCGTCCTCTTAAATTATTAAACTTGTGTTTATATTGTTATAGGCCTCGGTAAAATGTTTGTTTAAGTAAAATCATGCTTAAGTTATTCTGGCATTTTAATTGTTTAGATAACTAAAGAATTAATTATTTAAACGCATTGAAATTGTAATTAATGGACACAATACTTAATCACTGTGCATGTTTAATTCTTCTAAGGTAGTGAAGATTAAATTAGCATTGTATTTGGCGATACATATGCCTTGCATAACTTGCAGGATTATTGTGATTAAACTATTTCAAGGTAAGGATACTTTGTTACCTCACATAGTCTTTTATATGCTTATTAGGTTGAATTAATCGGTTGAATCGACATAGGAATATGCGAGAGATTATTTAATTTAATAAGTATGTATGTGCAATAACATGTTTACTATTATAAATCTGTTTAATCGGTCGAATTGACATAGGGATATGTACAAGAGATAAATGAATTTTTGATTTGTAAATATGTTCATAAGTTAGCAAATTACCGAGTTGCCGTGATTTATTCGTAACAAGTATAAGCATGAATTTAATGATTCTAAGTTAAGGAATGTAATTAATCCAATACAATTATATCATCTTGATTAAAATCATCTTTTGAAATCGTGTATTAGAACTCTATTTTATTTTATTTTATTTTACTTTGTTTTCTAGTTTTTAATCATTTCTCAAAACCAAATATTTTTCCCTCACCAAAGTGTTTAAAAAATCATTTTCATAAATAAGTCTTTTACAGTCCCTGTGGGTACGATAACTCAACATTTACTTGTCACTTTATTACTTGTTGCGATTGTGTTCACTTGCACATTTTCACCGTTCCACCTCTCGGTCTCAATTTTACCACGTTGGACAAGTAAGTCTAGTTTATCTCTCGATATCACTGGCCAACCCGCGACTAATGAATCAGTGCTCAACAAGATTTCCTCTCGATCTCACTTACCTAAATGTTCCCTTAAGGTTGTCAATCCTAAGTTTTTAGGTTCATTCAAATTAGTCCAATTTATTACAATTTGGTCCGTCATCCAAAAAATCAGCTCACCACATTTCTATCAACCACCCCCTTAAAAGTTTAATTACTCATATGAAAAACTAAACTAACAAACATAAAAGTGCAGAACATGGAAGCCATTAAAGAAAAGCTTAAGTAAAATGTAAAAGTTTGGATTTTTATGCAAGAGAACTTAAAGGAAATGTAAAGAGAAGCATATTACATAAAAATCTAAAGCAATAAACATAAAAGGAACTAGCTTTAACATAATAATATAAAAAGAAACTAAAATTCATTAAACAAAACTGAAAATGTCATTACAACTAAAGTAAAATGACTAAATGTGCAAATAAACCTAAACTACAGTGTTAACTAACTTAACTAACTACAAGAACACTAAGAGCAAGAAAAAAATGTGGAAAAAATAACTTTTACAACTATGGAAGATGAAGAAAAATGAAAACCCTAGAAAAGTGCAGAGAAAAACTAAAGAAAACCTAAGGGAAAACTAGTTAAAAACTAAGCCTAAATGTCTCCCTCTCCTTAGCCAAATTTGGTTGTTTTTAGCAGCCAATTTCTGACCCTCTTTGTGCCCAAAATGCCTTTTAACGAGCCTCTAATGATTGGTTCTTCGGTTAGATAAATACTACACTAACGTTATTTTTTGTCCCATCACAATGTGGGTATCACGATACCCAAGAATTGGATATCGCGATACCGTCGACAGACTTGAATTGGGGGGCCTTCAATGATCCTGGCACACTATCATATGATGTCATGGAGTCTTTCACCCATGGTCTTACTCATTATACCTGGCTGTCATAGCATCTTTCATTTATGGTCTTACACCGCATACTTTATACCTTATACCGTGCTGCCATGGTGTCTTTCATCCATAGTCTTACACCATATACCTTTTTACCTGGTACCATGTTGCCATGGCATCTTTCATCCATGGTCTTACGCTACGTACCTCATACCAAACTGCCATAGTGTCTTTCATCTATGATCTTATGCCATATATCGTCTTTACGGTGTCGCCCTGAAGGATTAGTTGATACCGTCATTGCGATAAATACCATTCCATAATTTTTATATCCAAAATCCTTCTTCTATTACCTCCTTTACACCACTTTAAATTGATGTTTGAACACCACAATGTTTCCTCCACAAGGTCGGGAGCTTCGCCTGAGGCGGTATCTAAAAGGTTCTCTCCCCATTTCCCTTCCTATCTTCATCTATCTCATTAAGGTTTTTCCCATAGTCATGCAATGTATGCACATATAATCATATTTCAAGCTTATGCAAACATGACATACTTAGACAACATAGATCATAATAACATGTTTGGAGTCTAAAACTCACATGAAACCTCATCGCCTCCATAGGTTATCCTTATCTCTAACGCCAGAGCTTACATTCTTCTAGCAACAACTTACAACAAAAAACTTATTGGTTAAACCCTCACTTCATCTTAAAAGCTTAAACTTTAATAAGCATACGAAACCCTTAAAATGATTCTGAATTCCATGACTTCATTTCTTTAACCTTTACGTACATAAAAGGATTAAGAACCTTACCAGCTTGCTGGTTTTCTTACTCTTCTAGCTTAATCCTCATGAAGTCTACTCCATGCAGATCATTCCATGGCCTTCTCTTCTTCAAAACAACCGAAGAAAGTGAAGAAGAGAAAATGAAACAAAGTCGGGAAGAAAATCATTTCTAGGAGTCATCTCCCAGCTATTTATAGCTCTTCCCGCGCTATTACCACCCTTATGAGAACCATCCATTTCTAATTATTATGTCTCCCGCTAAGGAACCGGTTGGTTCCATTCTAATCAAACTAGGTTTGATTCTCAACCATGTCCAGTTTGGTTTCCAGGTTTTCTATTTCTTCCAATAGAGGCTACCAACTTGTAGTCTCTTTTAATTTAGTCCTTTAATTATTCTTACTTTTGGGTTTATTGGAATCCGAGTGTTACAATATTACCTATTCATAAAAGCTTTTGATATGAATTTCATAATATGATAAGTTAACGAACTATAAGGTTGTAAGTTGAGCCCTATAAGTTGATTTGCGTTAATTAATCTGTTAATTGAATTAAAATGCGGCTTGAATGAATTGATAAAGACATGCTTAAGAAAGGTTAAACACTAACAAATCATAGGATAAGTAGGTTTATCCATTGATACTTACTAAGCTTCTTAAGCTCATGCATTAGTTGTTTAAAATGCGTAGGTAAAAGACCTTGTTTGAGAAACTTGAAGCTTTGTTCATGAGCATCGCATCACCCATTGAGTTTTTGAGGTTGTTCTTTAATTATTAAAGGTTATTTGTATAGGTTATTGGCATGTACATTTAAGTCGTTTTGACCTTCTAGGGCCTGTTTTGAGTCTCGATCGCCCCTAATAAACTCCACATCAATTTTAAATGTTTATAAAATTTTAATGTCTAAAATATATTTTAATTATTTTAAATAAATTATTTAAGCCTTTATTATCAAATAAAAATGAGATTTATTACTTGTACATGCTCTAGTGGCATCTCTCATTTGTCCTAGCCATTGAGATGGGTGAGGGGTGTTATAGGTACTCATGTTGATAGCACTTCAGTGCTTCTCTTATTCTAGTTTCGGATAACTCGTCCCTAGAATCCCTTCTTTATTTTTCTAAGCTTACTAAGGACTAAAGTTAACTAATACTGAATTTGAGAATAAACTGATTCCGACATGGTATAAGTGAATAGTTATTTTGAGGTGTTCCAGTGTTTGATTTTAGCCAATAAAATGTGATTTTTAAGATCCCAAAGCTTGGTTTTTGTTATGGCGAAGAGTGGGGATGAAAAATGGGGTGTTTCAGGGCAATTATTGGCTTTAGGGGTTGTGGTTTTCGAACTTGGGCTCAGGGGTATCGACACAAGTGAGATAGAATGCCTCAATGAGCTATCTGGAGCAGTTGTATTGGTACATCTAGGTAGTTCTACTGCAACAAGTGCCCCAGACTAAAGCAATTGACTGTTTTGAGCCATTTTGACTTTCTGGGGTCCATTTTGAGTCCCTAAGCACCTCCAACCACCACCGAGCATCTTCAAAATGGTTTTAAATTACCTCTAAAGACTTTTAATTGATCTAAACTTGGATCAATGATTTTATGAAAATGTTTTTAAACTTTCAAGTTTAGTAAAATTCTTATTTCCCTCAACCCGAATGACCCTACTTTAAGTCGATAAGATTCAAACATTTGGTTTTTGATCTAAATGGGTCCTAACATGTATTCAATGATAAAAAATGATTTCAAAATCATATATTACTCTTTCTTGAATGTTGGGAATTGTTTTAAAGAAAATCTACAAGTTTGTCAAATAGTGTTTTATTAAAAGAAAATTTTGACTATGGTTTGGAAAATACTCCGATAACACCTCTCAATCGTACCATACATCGGGACGAACGAGAAGTGTGACAATGAATATAATCCTATATGCATAACTTATTTGAACGAAAAATATATTAAAGGAGACTGAATCGAAGATATTTTTTCGAAGTTTTCCTTTATGTACAATCTTCGAAAGAATTTTATGTAAATTCTCAAAAAAATCGTTCAAGTAATAATTTAACACATCTTTTCACCAAAACATTTTTTACTTCAACATTTTAAAAGATAGTATACAATATATATTAAGTGATACTGTCATGATAGGAGTAAAAATATTTTGTGCTATTTTTTTTTCTTTAACATAGGTTTTGTCCCATTAGATTTCTCTTATATAAGTTTTTAATAAGAAAATAGTGTTGATATTGTGCACTATTTTCCTTCTCTATGTTTTTATTCCACTAAAGTTTTCATTGTTCTTAATAAGGTTTTAACGAGTCATAGGAGTGTTGTAAATAATATAAACTATTTTGGATATGATAACATTAATGGAAAATAAATTTTTGAATCCTAAGTTGTGGTCTATTAACTTGACTTTCATCTTCCTTAAGAATAAATTGAGTTTGAATCATCATTGTAAAAACAATAAATTAATTTTTTTTTTGTCAAAGATATATTGATTATTAATCTTTATTTATTTTTCCTAATTCAATTTTTGTTTTCTAAACATTATTATTATTTTTTACCCCAACCGGATGAGATTTAACTTAATGTAAAAACAATAACAATTCATATATGTTGACGCGGTCAATATATTCTATTAAATTTTGTATCGTTTGGTAACAGTGTGATAGAGTGAGAAAAAAACTTATTTATTACATATGTATTACAATAAGTAGAAATAGAAAAAATAGTTAGTGCAAATTTAATCTTGAAATTAAGAAGATAAGTTAAAATATTTTGTAAAAAAGGGGTAAGTTATATTAGTGGTCATCCAATTATGGTTATTTTCTTTTTTATCACCCAACTATGAAATATTACAAAATGGTCACTAAATTATTCAAATTTGTCTTTTAAGTCCATGTACTCTTAGAGATTTTAAAATTTATTCTTTTACTTTTATTTTAAGGAATTTAATTTTTTTTACTTTAATGATTTAAAATTGCAAGTATTATTGTTAACCTTGCTAAAACTTTTTTTTTTATTAAATTCAAGTTCATGATAATGTCATTGGGTAATATACACCAACAGTCACTCAACTTTGGGGTAGGTAACAAAACAGTCACCTTAGTTTCATTTCAGTCACTAAACTTTAAAAAAATGACAAAACAATCCTTTATGTAGTTTTCCGCTACAGACGTAACGGCAAAGTGACGTGGCAGATGACGGCTTGCTTGGTGTCATTAACTGTCCAGCTGGCTGATTAGCACCAATTTAAACAGTCATATCAACAGCCATTTAGGGTTTATCAGAAGAAGAAGAAGAAGAAGAAGGAGAAGAGAAAAAAAAGGATTTGGGATGGTTTCTGTCCAAGGCAAATGGGTTACCAAAAGGAAATAAGTGATTATCAGTGGCCGAAATCAGAAGAAACCAAAGTTGCCCCATTAGCTTGAACCACTTCCCCACTTGATTCCAATCTCTGAAATGGATTATCAGGGGCCTAGTATTGAGATGAATTGAAAACCAGGCTTTTACTATTCTGGAAGATGAATTTATCATTATTTGAACGAATAGTCGTCCCATTTTTTTCATTGTCTGGTTGGGTAAAATGGTATCGGTTGGAAAATCAAAACTCTGCCAATTCCCATAAACGAGATTCCCCTATCTTCCAATACCAGCCTTGTCGAATTCCAATTACCAATCGCTAATGGTTGCCCCGACAACAAGTTTTGGCCCGAAGAGTTTATTAAACGAAGCTTGCCATTGTCGTTAATGACAAGAGACGAATTTTGAGTCAACGGAGAATCATCATTAGGCAACCAAACAAGGGTGTTATTTCCATATATGTTGTAATACCAAACATAGAAAGTGTAGAGATTTGCAGAAGAACCCATTGACTTAAACCCAGTAGTGAAGACTTTGTTTGAAGAGATAAGAAACTTGTTTTGAAATGGAGTCCATGGGAAATCTGAGAAATTGAAGGATTTTTCTTGCTAGGACAACAATGGCGGAAGGTTATAGAGGAAGAGAGCCAAGAAGAAGAAGAAGAAGAGCAAAGACATGGTGTTTGAATGGCAAAGAATCAGACCCCGCCAAATTAGGCAAAGAAGACTTTTTTTTTTACAGTCTCTTCTTCTTCTTCTTCTTCTCTGTTATTAAGGGTTTTTTTTTTAAATTTCTTCTTAAATTGGGTGGGTTTCCACTATGAACATCCAACGTGGTTAGTTAACTGGTCACGTCACTTGTCCCGTTAGGTCTGCAATGGAAAATGTTAGTGCGTGACTGATTTGTCACTTTTTGATAACATTAGTGACTGTTTTGTTATTTTTCTAAAGTTGAGTGACTGAAATGAAACCAAAGTGACTGTTTTGTCAACTACCCAAAATTGAGTGATTGTTGGTATAATTTACTCTCATTTTAATTACATTATTATTAAATAAGTATTTTTCCTATTTTAAAAAGTAATGTGAACAATTTTAACAATAAAATTAACGGTATTAAAATCTAAATTTAAAAAAAAAAAACTGAAAAAAACAACAACTGAATTTTAATAATAAAAGTGTATTCACTAAATTCTATATTTTAAAATTAGATGTTTGTCAAAATAGAGAGGGTCTACCTTAATTTTCTCCCTTTTAGCCCACCTTTTAACTCAACTATTCCACCTTTCAATAAAAATAGAAAACTCTACTGTTCCTGAACTCTGAAAGTCTGGAAAAAAATGGGGTCTTAGAAAGCAGAGAAACCTTCACTACTTCAGTAGCTGCGTTCAAATGGTGATTTCAGGTGATAACGAAAATTAAAAGCTGCCAAAATTTCCCCTTTATTGCTGGTTTCTTTTAAACTCTAAGATTGCAAGTTTCTTTTTATCTGCTATCTTTCATGAATAATTTCCTAGGTCGTCACTTCTCAACTTCGTTCGATTCTGTTAAAGTAAAACCCACTTCTTTAAAACCCTTAATTGATGTGAATTCAAGGAGAAAGAATTGGAATCCAATTCCAATTCTCTTCAGAACAATCCCTGAACCCAGAGGTCAAGACCTTGATTTTGTGAATGTTGCCCATAGTTACCTCGTTCACTCTGATTGGAATAAGCTTAATGCTTTATCCATCCACTTGACCCCATTTAGAGTTAAGCATGTTTTGTTAAAGATTCAAAAGGACCATGTTCTTTCTCTTGAGTTCTTCAATTGGGCTAAAACTCGAAACCCCACTTCACATTCCCTTGAAACTCATTCAGTGATTCTCCACATTCTCACTAAAAACCAGAAATTCAAATCCGCTGAATCGGTTTTGAGGAGTCTTCTTGTGTCTGGTTCATTGGAATTGCCAGCTAAGATGTTTGATGTGATACTGTATTCTTATCGAATATGTGATTCCTCTCCTCGTGTGTTTGATTTACTGTTTAAGACATGCACATGCCAAGAAGTTTAGGAACGCTACGGATGCTTTTTATCGGATGAAGGATTATGGGTTTTTGCCAACTACTAAGTCATGTAATGCATATTTGAGCTCATTGCTTGATTTACATAGGGTGGATATTGCTTTGGGGTTCTACAGAGAAATGCGGCGTTGCAGGCTTTCTCCCAATGTATACACTTTTAATATAGTAATTCATGCGTTTTGCAAGTCAGGAAAACTTGAGAAGGCTATGGAAGTGTTAAGAGAAATGGAGATTGTGGGTTTTAGTCCTATTGTAGCATCTTACAACACATTGATTGCAGGGTATTGTAACAAGGGTCTAATGAGCTTAGCCATGAAGCTTAAAAGCTCAATGGGGAAAGATGGAGTGCATCCAAATGTGGTTACTTTTAACACCCTTATTAATGGTTTCTGTAAGGAAGGGAAATTACATGAAGCAAATAAGGTTTTCAATGAGATGAAAGCCGTGAATCTGGCTCCAACTATTGTAACTTACAATACTTTGATAAGCGGGTACAGTCAAGTAGGTAAGAGTGAGATGAGCAACAGGCTTTATGAGGACATGTTGAAGAATGGAGTTAAGGCTGATATACTGACATACAATGCATTGATACTGGGATTATGCAAGGAGGGTAAGACAAAGAAAGCTGCCTATCTGGTTAAAGAACTTGATAAGGACAACTTGGTTCCAAATGCTTCGACATTTTCTGCTCTTATTAGTGGGCAGTGTGTCAGGAAGAACTCTGACCGTGCGTTCCAGCTTTATAAGACCATGATCAGAAGTGGTTTTCATCCAAATGAAAACACTTATTGTATGTTGATTTCTACCTTGTGCAAGAATGAAGATTTTGATGGAGCAGTGCAGGTCCTAAATGATATGATTGATAGATCAATGGTTCCCGTCTCTGGTACTTTGTTTGAGCTGCACAAGGGACTCAGCCAATGTGCTAAAAATCAATTGGCAATGATCCTATGCAAAAAACTGGAAGATAGACATCTGATGCCAAAAGGTTTTGATAAATCCAAAATTATCAGTTCTCAACCAGAAAATGAGGACAAGACATCTTGATATAACTTGTGGATTTTGTATATTCCAACTCCAGTACTCTGATACTGTCAAGTTGAAACTGTGGAGTGCATTTTTATTTGAGAGTATGCCCTAAGCCAACTTTGTTTAGTTGAAGTAAAGGAAGATTTCTATTGACTGTACCAAAGCAATAGGAAGGTGCCTATTGTTGATCGTTGAAACAAACCATCCCCTGTTTAATTTTATTAAATATTATACATTTTGGAATGAGGCAGATGGCCTACAAATATGCTTTTTAACAATTTATAGGCTGGTTGTTGCATTGGCACTCTTTTTTTATTGTCTGCTTCTGTTATGTAAATTCCTTTGCTTGACCTATAAACATTAGGATTATGTATTTGATTCTTTTTGCATATTGCTATTATTGAGGACCATTTTTTCCATTTATTGCTCTATGGTTTTTTTTTCAGATAACATCTTCCATGTTTGAGTTTTTGATATATTATGAATTTTATAAGTTCCACAAAGAATATGTGGTTAAATTTCTTGTTAGCCCATACTGCACCTGATATACATGCATACGCTAAGTTCTGAGATTTTGCTAACACTGTCACCATATATAATTGTTCTCGTCTTTTAAATGAATTGCCACTTATTTTATCTCTATGCATGTAGGTCTCTAGCTGCATCTGAATCTTTTGTTTAACTATTTCTCCAAATGCTGTGATCAAGTTGAGTTATGGCTTTCTCCTATCTCATTTTCTACTTTATACTCAATTGTCTTGTTAAATAACATGGATAGCTCTCTGCTTTCTGCTTTTGACCTATCATACCAAGATATTCAATTTCAAAATATGAGTCAGAGTAATTTCCTGTTATTAAGGACCATTATTTTATCACTTAAAACTTGGTAAACTCCTATATCTTCATCTATAATAATAATAATAATAATAATAATAATAATAATAATAATTATTATTATTATTATTATTATTATTTTGTTTCATGCTCTCATAAATGGAATGTGAGGTATGGAAATTAAGTACACTTGTTTTTCCTGCTGAGCCATGTCAATACTTTTCTTCGTGACAAAATCTCCTGTTGTCCAACTTGGAAATTTCCTGTATTGCAGTTGAGGAAGCAGAATTTTAATTTTGGGATATTGGAAGGTATGACTGCATGCATCCATCTACCATCTTCAAGTGGAATATATTAAGATTTCACTACATGTTACAAAAGAATCCAGGGAATGAAATGCTTGAAAGCTCCTTGGTGCAATGAATTCAACTTGAACTCAGCACTTCGTTTTGAAAATTTCCAGTTATTATTTGCCATTGAGAGAAAATTCAAGATGAGAAGGTATTATTGAGACTTGGCTTTTCCCTGAGATTGTGATAATAAATTAAAGATTCAACAAGAGAAGGCGGTAGAAATAAATGCAGTCTAATCAAGCAAGAGTGTTCACCTAGTTGTAGTTGGAAGGCATAAAGATACAAGCTTCCAGCTTAAAGTTCTCAAGGTGGGATGCGGTTTTGGGTCACTCGATGATGAAGTTCCCTGTGGTAGGTAGCTTCTCTATTTATAGACATGCTAAGAACTTAACCATTAGAACTTGATATCTTCCTGGCTCCATGAGGCTTAAAATTCGTATATTTGATGAAAATTGTAGCTTTTGTTGTTCAATCTGCACCATGGTTCAAGGTTGTTCTACATCAATGGTCGGTAGAACTGTTATTTTATGTGAATTGAAGAGCAATACTTATGAACGGATTGAAAGGTACTGAAAACAAGCTGTGAATATGGTGTGATTCATCTGGGTTAGGAGCAAGATTAGAATTCAGCCCTATAAAGTTGACCAGTTAAGATTCTGGTAGAACTAATTTCTACCATTATTCTGCATCCATTCATGGAAACTCTGGTGGTTATGCTTCCATCTCTGCATTTAATCCTGTCTTTCATTGAAAAGAAAAATGCAGCAAGAGTGACTGCAATATTACAAGTGCTTCAAGTTCACCTAACAAGTAGACTCATTAATCTTTTCCAATATAGAGTATGGGGGTTTTTATTTAGAGTTTAAAGAAGAAAAACGGGTTGTTGGATATGAGTTTAAAAGGAGTTAAAGAATAAGATAAAAGGTTGCTGAGGATCATTGACTTTAATGCCAAATAGATATCAAATAATTACGACTGTAATTGGGGCTGATAGTTCAGCTCATCCAAGAGAGACTGAAATCTTAAAGACTTCTAAGAAAAACTCAAATCTCTTTTTTAAGGATTTTTTTATTATTATTCTATAGGTCCCTTTAAATAGAGGTTACAAAAATTAAATAAATATATCACTAAAGAAGGTCCTATGAAGATTCTTCTATTTTAAGAGTACCAAAACAATTTTATTCTAAGTCATATCCTAACAACTTTTTCTAAGATTCCTATTTAACAACTACTCATGTCTATAACAATACTCCCCTCTTTGGAAATAGAGCTTGTCCTCAAGCTTGGAGGCAAAGGTAAACTTGGTGAAAGTTGGTCTTAAAAGAGTGAATGACATCACTAATAGTTAAAATTGATACGGGTCATGCACATCACAAATCTATTCTCATTTATCAACACTAGTGCATAAATTTCTTCAAACTTCTTACTAACATTAACAATTTTGAAAAATACCCCAAGAAGTTTAGATTCATTAAACTTTTTTATTATAGAGTTTACGATTTTAGCGGTGTTTTTTTGGGCCTATAGCGGTGCTTATAAGCGCTGCTAAAAATATTTGCGGCGTTTATTTTAAAAAAGCCCGCTATAGAACATGACCTTTAGTGGTGCTTCCCCATAAATGCTGCTATAGAACATGACCTTTAGCGGCGCTTTCCCCACAAACGCCGCTAAAGAACGTGACCTTTTGCGGCGCTTTCCATACAAACGCCGCTAAATGTCATGTTCTTGCGGCGTTTTTTGGTGAAAGCGCTGCTAAAAGTCTTGTTCTTTAGCGGCGTTTGTGAAAAAAATGCCACTAACTTTAGTGGATTTCTAACATCCATTTTCATTCATATACAACCCTTCCTGTAACAACCAAAAATAGCAAATAAAAATCTAACCAAAAACAGCAAATACAAATTCAACCAAAAACAACAAATCTAAATTATACTTCAAATCCTCTAAATTAATAAATGAAATAACAAAATAATCTTACAATAATATTAAAAGTTATAATGTTAAAATATTCTTACAATAAGAAAACAAACGTCTAAGATGGCGGATTCTGCGACCGCTGAAACATCTTCATCATATTCTGAAGCTGTTGCTGGAGTTCGTCGTATTTTGTAACGCCCCAAAATCTAGGTAATTATTTTTGTATGGTTGCAACACAAAGTACTTGTCTGCTTCAGTGGTTAAGTGATTTGGGTGTGTTTGGGAGTGCTTGAGAAGTCCTGGGTTCAAGCCTGGGCTTGTACCAAAATTTGGTTTTTAGGGAATAATACCCTTGCCTTTAGTTAGTAGGCTTTTAAATAATTGTGGGTAAAGCATGACATAAGGAGCTTGCTGGTCTAGGGGGTAAGTGGTGTGTTACCTATGCAAGTGGTCTAAGGTTTGAATCTTGCTGAAGGCAAGGGAGTGTTTATTTTGTCTTTGTCTTGCCGGAGGTGTTGGAGTTTGACTGAAACACTGAAGTGGTTGAGGTGAATTCAAATTGAGTGGTTGAGGGGAGGTGTGATCAGATGGAGAGGTTTGAGGAGGGATTTTAGGAGAAAATCAATGAGATGAGAGGGGAGGGAGTTTGTGCAGAAATTGGACTCTAGCACTCAAGAATTCGGCCAAGAGAGGTATACTGCTCATTTGGTGTTTTTTTCTCTCTTTGGCCGAATGTGGTAGGTTCTTTTGGCATATTTTTCTGCTCACTTTTTTTCCTTTTTGACAACCTTTCTCGTTGGCCGAACGCACCTTTTCTTTTCTTTTCATCTTCTCTTTTCTTCTTTTCCCTGTGTTGGCCGAATAGACCTTAGTTGCCTCATTCGATTTCTTTCCTCTCTTCTCCCCTAAACCAATTCCCCTCTCCTCCCTCAAGTGTTGTCTTTGCGATTTTCGATTCGATTATTGCCAAAACTAGTCCTCTTCTTTGCCGATTGACTTTGCTCCTGTCTTTTCGGTAAGTGAGTTTGGCACTTGAAGTTTTGGCTTTTGAGATTACTAAAGTGGGGTTTGTTTAACTGTTTTTGGACAGCTTTAAATCGAGGGTGAAGGGCTGTGCTAGTGCCGAATCCTTTCACTATTCGGTTCTCTTGCTCTCTTTCGGTAAGTACTATAAACGAATCATTATTCCCTTTCTTCTTCTACTTTAAGTGATAACTGATAGCAAGTGTATGACAGCTAAGGAAGGCTTCAGGGAACTCCTAATCAATCGCTAGAGACTAAGATTCGTGGGAATCATAGTGGTTCGATTGAAGGTAACATAACGCTATGATTGGATTGTTGATTTTGGGTTTCTTGTTAACTGACTGATGGTGGTGTTTGATTGACCAAACGTAGGTTGGTGAGTGCTGATCGACTGTTCGTGACGAGTCGAACCCAGGTGTGTAAACACTGCCCAAGTCGTAAACTGGCAAAAGTCGAAAAAGTATGGCAATTGACACTACACAAGCGTGCGCTCACTCGTGTGGTAATATGAATGCATAAAACATGGGCGTTAGACTACCGAGGCCACCATGAACAATTTCGTGGTCTTGGGCCGTTTTGGCCACGTTGGGCCGAAATGGGCCGTGTGGGCCCAACGGGCTTGTGGGCCCCACACGGGTAAACCACATGAACGTGTGGAGATTATTGGGCCAAGCTGTGTAAATTACATGGCCGAGAGCATTTTTGGGCTATGTGGGCCACACGAGCGTGTTGGCCCACATGGGCCCGCATTATGGGCCTTGGGCCTATTTTCACTGTTTTACTGTAAGGTTGTACGGGTCGCCCAAGACGACTGTGGACCTACTGATGGGTCGGTAAGTATACCTAGACCTCAAACTGATAGAAAATGACTGTTATACCCCTATGTTGTAAAATGACTATTATGTCCCTATGTTATAAAATGACTGTATGCTATGTTATGTATGACTTATATGAGCATGCCACGATATATATGTTGCATACATGTATGATATGTTGCATGGGGATGGGATAATTATGATTGGAGGAAGTGTTCAGCATCTTGCGGCTCTGCTTTGCAAATCTCGCTTTAGTGCATGGCAACCTGCTAATTTTTAGAGTGTAGGGATGGGTGGGTGATTTTATCCCACATGGAGTGTTAAATTTGGACGGAATGGAGTGTAGAGGCTGGATGGGTAGGATTTCGATTGCATGCCTAATCATTATCGTCACTATTATGGGCTAAGGCCCATACGATCTTCGATCTCAGAATGGGCTAAGGCCCAATCGAATCGAATCGAATCGAATCGAATCGAATCAATCGATCGTTATTGATTTGGGCTTAGGCCCAGACTGTACTTGCCTATGGCATGATTGGCATTTTGCTTATATGGGGTTACACATCGAGTTTTTGTAAACTCACCCCTCTCTGCTTATCTGTCTGCAGTAATCCCAGTCTTAGGCGGATCGGTGCTGCGAGGGATTCAGAGATGGCCACACAATCGCACCTGTTTTTATATTTGAGTTTTATTCCAATAATTTTAATTTGGGTAATTGTTTTATAATAAGGCCTCTTTAAATTTTAACTTTTAATTTGGGGATTTTATTTATTTCAATTCATATATGAGTAGTAGTAGGACGCGGTTTTTTTTCAAAAGATAATTGTTTTCCAAAACACCACGTTTCGTAACATACTATAAAAGCTTCCGCATCAAACATGGTTTTAAAGTTTAGTAACAAACTGATATGATCAATGTTTTGCTAAAAACAACTTGAGTTTTAAAAGAATAAGATTTCCTGGATTTCTATTAAGATTCATAAACGAGGTTTAATAATAGAATGGATTTTCCAAAGAAACTACATTTTCGAAAAACACTTCAATGTGATACATTGATTCGCCATAACGCTTAGGCCGGGTGCGGGTGTTATATTTTTACGCTTTGCTCTGCTTCCTCTCGCTGCGCCTCTCCGCTTTAAGTTGACCAATTTGCTCAATCTGCTAGCTTGCATCCGAGCCAGCTAGTCTCTTAACCTCTGAACTTCAGCTTGAGTCTGACTCCCCGAAGGCATGTATTGCTGCGAGCTGGATCCAAAATATTGGGTTGGGTTTACAAAAGATCCTTGAAATCGGACACAACCATACCTTTCTAGACCCAAAACTTTAGTAATAACTCGATTATCAATGTCGTCAAGATTAACAGAGCTATCACTAGAAGCGATCGCTTCATACTCCGCCCTTTTATCCTTTAGTTTCTCCTAATAAATCAATCAAAGAGTTAGAAATGAAATATATAATCAAAACAAATGCAACATAACTTAACATTATTTGCATTACAAACGACAAATTAAACCATTATAACTAAACATGATAAATATTTAAAATAATTCAAATTTTATTAAGTAAATATACCGTAATTTCTGCAGCTTCAGTAGTCATAGGAGACCCATCTTTCTTTCTATGTGTAACGTCAAAAAGCTGAAGGCGTCCAACTTTTTGACAAGACGATTGTTCCTACAATATAGTAGTAAAAATATTATTTAATATAAATTAATTAATATTTGACACAATTAATAAATTCAAAATACCTCGTCCTCAGCTACACAAGCAAAACTTTTCGACCCAGCTGTGTGCGTGAATTTTTGTTTTTGCCTACTTGTAGTGCCAACACGCTCACAATCCTACATTATGAAATTATTATTACGTATATAGTAAATACTATAAACCGAAATAATTATACGAGTTTGGAAGTACGTAATACCTCTCCTTTCTTTAAATTCCAAAATCTAACTGCATCTTTCCATTGGTACCTCAGCATTCCCGGCGGGACATTTCGCAATTTCTCTTCGAGGCTTATATTTTTCTTAAAATATTCCTTCTTTAAAGCACTTTTATGGTCTCTCCATTTTTTTCCTAATGCCTTCTTGACATAATTATCCGAGACCTCTAAAACAAATCTCTCCTGCAAAAAATAGAAGTTTAGAAAGTAAATATAAATGAAACTTAAACCAAAGTATTATAATTTACATTCATGTTATTACCTTAATATTATCGAGAGCATGATTTTTGTTACTATCAGGCATATGATGCCATGACTCGTAGTTGATAGGCAACAGATTAGTATTTCGTGCTATAATGCCTAAGTATCCGGCTAAAAGTCGAGCTTCTGATCCAACAGGCTGACCAAGACTGTTTTTAGCTACTTTGACACGCTCGGCAGAATTTAACTCGTATAAATCTTTTAGTAGCGTACGTCCTCGATTTCTGCGCGTCCCCCTGCTTTCAGCTGAAAAATGGTATATTATAATATAAGAATTTGAAACAGAAATCAATAATAAAAGTCAACACACATGTAAATTAAAGTTTAACATTACTTTGAATTTCTGCAGGTTCATCATCTGTATTCAGAACATTTGAAGATCCAATACCAGTTTGTTGTTCACTATTTGTTTCTTCCGAATTTGGAAGATTTTGAACAATCCTTAGATCTCGCAATCTTCTTCTGGGCATTTTATCTGCAATACACATAAAATAGTTAAAATTTTAGTAACTGATTACAACAATAATAGTATATATAAAATATTTGAAATATTTAACAAGATCAAGATTTAAATTATAATATTACATATAATTAAAAAATCGTAAAATCTTACTACATCATAATTCGTAATTATCTTCATCCACATCCTGACGAACCCATTGAAATTGTGTACTAGTACTAGGGATATTTTCATTTAAGTTTTGTTCTAGAAAAGGTAAAGTTTCTGATCTTTCGTCGATGTCATCTCTACTTCCATTGCCCATGTCAAACAAGTCTTGTAACAGCCCGATTTTGGGGCTAGTCAGAACAATGGTTTCGAAACCACTAATCCGAGGCCAGAGAAATTATTTTTAATATTATTTTATGTGTTATATCATGATTATATGAGTGCATGAAAATTTTGGTGAATTAATTGTAGTGATTACTTGCTTAATTTTGAAAAAGGACTAAATCGCATAAAAGGTGAAATTTGTGTTCTACTAATTTGAAGTGTCATATAGCTAGAGAACCTTAAATTAGAGGTCCTTAATGTTCAAATAGGCCTTATTTAGGGTGATGGCCGGCCATAGGGACAAATAAATGAATTTGGTCAATGGTTAGGTGTAGTATTTGGTGACTTAATTGATAAATAAAATAAAATAAAGAAAAGCTATCATCTTTTCCATCTTCTTCTTCCTCCACCGAAAATATCAACAAGAATAGGGGTTTGGAAACTTGAAATTTTCAGCAACTTACACTCCTTGCAAGTAAGTGATTTTGGTGATCATTCTTGATAATTTTTGTACTTTTGGGACCCTTGTAGCATAACCTAGCTAATAAAGGGATTATTTTGCAAAGTGGTTGAGAGTCTAGGGTTTTTCCATGTGAGTATTCATGTGTTTGCTGAAATTTTATGGAAGAAAATGAATCTTGGTTGTTTAATGAACAACTTTTGTGAAAGGATTTTTGCATGAAAACACCTAATAGAACTATTTTGTAAAAGTTATAAAATGGATAGTAAATGTGTGAAATAATTGGAATTGTGAGTTGCTATAAGAGAGAATATGAATCGGCTAGGCTTGGGTGTGAAAAAAATGAACACATTTCATTTTACGAGCGTAGGGGCAAAATCGTAATTTTGTGAAAGTCTAGGGGCAAAACGGTAATTTTGCCAAAATAGGGATTTTTGGAGTGATTTGATTAATGTGGTTATTTAATAGGCTAAATATGTTATTATAGATCAAGAAGAACGTGGAATCAACCTTGACCGAGGAAAAGGCAAGGTTTCGGACTAAACTTCAAATTGACATATTTTGTATCGAGGTAAGTGTATATGTAAATGATACATCCTTTTTACTTATGTTTTTACATCTTAATGTATTATGCAAAATGTGAATGAATATTACTGATATCTATTAAAATGATAGAAAGTGAAAAAATTCCCGGATGAACCTTCAGAATAGGAAAATGATACGGATAAAAACCGTGAATAAGTGATTGTTAGTGGGCTGTGTGCGATACCACCGTATTTATTATTATTGGTGGGTTGTGTGCGATACCACTGAGGATATGTGATTATTGGTGGGCTGTGTGCGATACCACCGTGTTATTTATTAATGGTGGGCTGTGTGCGAAACCACCGTGTATCCGGTATTATTCCGAAGTGTTTATCGAGAAACTTTAACTAAGTAAAATTTCGTGTGGCTATGTGGTGACAAGTGCAGCGTATAAGTGCATGTAAATGTGAGCAATGTTTATGATATGTATTTGGAATGTGAGTAAGTACAACTACGAGGATCTGAATTGTTCTTGATTAGTATGTAATATTCTTGATTGTTAAGTATGTGGTATGATGTTCATTGTTTACATATAGACTTACTAAGCTTAAAGCTTACTCCCTTCTCTTTTCCCTTATTTTATAGTGTCAAGAAGCCAGCTCGAGATACGGAGACCGTAGGAGGATCACCCACACTATCCACACATTTTGGTATATTGAGATTTACATTGAATTATGGCATGTATAGGGACTTGATCTTTTTGGTTATATGTCATAGTGGTTTAGCCAAATGTGTTGGCTTAGGATGATATTTGATTCATTTTGTATAAGGCCATGAGATGTGGCTCATAATGATTATTTGGATGTAAATCTATTCATATATGCATGTATGTGTCATTGCCATTATGATATGGCCTATGATTATTGATGGTTGAATGATGATATGTTGCATGTGATTATGGATGTTTGATGATGGTGAAGCACTTAGTTATGCTATATTAAGTGCCTTGAATTTTTATGTATATATTTGGATTAGTGTGGTTTTGATGTTGTGTAGGTTGGTGCAAGTATGTGTGGCAAAAAGGCTTGGTAAATAGCCTTATTTTGTCCACACGGGTAGACACACGGGCGTGTGTCTAGGCCGTGTGTGACACACGGACTGCCCCATGGGTGTGTGGTTTGGCCGTGTGTCCCACTGCATCCTAAGTTGGCAAAACAGAATGCCCAGTAGTAACCACTCGGACTGAGGCACGGTCGTGTGTCTCAACCGTGTGGAAGACACGGCCATAGGACATAGGCATGTGCCCAGGCCGTGTGAAGTCTGCACTTGATTTTAGGAATTTAATTCGCCACACGGCCTAAGGACACGGGCGTGTGTCTTGGCCATATGACCTTATTTGGGTGATGACGTCATAAATAGAATGTCCCTTATTTTTGACACGGCCTGAAGTACGGGCATCTGATATGCCACACGGGCGTGTCCCTTTTCCCACACGGGCGTGTGGACCGTTTTGATGAAAATTTTCTAAGTTTTCCCAGAAGTTTATAAAATTCTCGGTTTAGTCCCGAACCACTCCTTATGTATTTTTTGGGCCTCGTAGGCTCGTTTAAGGGGTGATATGAATGTTTATGAAAAGTTTTAAATTTGAGTGGGAAGTCATGTCTCGGTTTTATTTGATTGCTTGCTTATAAGTTCGGTAATGCCTCGTACCATGTTCCAGCATTGAATACGGGAAAGGGGTGTTACAAGTCTCTAGGGGTGTTACGGAGTACAACGTACCAACCGTCATCAGTTGGATCTTTTGAGTAAAAAACTTGTTTCACTTGAGAAGAAAATACATACGGCTCGTCTATCAATTGTTGTCCAGTGTGAATTAATCGAGAGAAGTTCACCATTGTAAAACCAAATTAATCTTTTTTAATTCTGCGAGAAGTATTAACATCATCCCAATCACATCGAAATAAGACAACCTTCTGTTTGCCATAGTAATCCAACTCAATAATGTCAGTAAGAAGTCCGTAATACTCCACATTTCCCTCAACAGGATTACTGTCCCTAGCACTAGCATAACTTGTAATTGAAGAATTAACAACTATTCCACAATTTTGAGTCCTCCTCAATCTTTCGCGAGATTTTGTATGAAACCTGAATCCATTGATGATGAAGGCACTATATCTTTTTACTACTCTATTTGGACCTTGGGAAAGTCATTTAACTTCGTCATTGACGTCCTTTCCACTCCAAACCCATTGAATCGAAAGTAAATTGATTAATTATAAATGTTATGAGAAAACATTATTATTTGTCGATGAAAGCTTTAGTTGCATACTGTTTGGCTTAACCATTCATGAAAAGTTTTTGTGAATAACTTATGAATGTCTCGATGTTGTAATCTTCGGGAGTGTGAACCATAATAGTGAAGAAGGAAGGTGGAAAGATCTTCTCCATATTGCATAAAGTCAAGGCGACTCGACCTTGTACTTTCTCAAGTTCTTCAACATTCAAAACTTTGCCACAAATAGCTTTCATTATATTAGATAGTTCAATTATACAAGACGTCACCTTTTTTGACATACAACACCGTAAAGCAACTGGCAGTAAATCTTGCATCAAGATGTGATAATCATGTGATTTTAGGGAATATAGTGTTCGATCTTTAAGACTTACACATCGAGATATATTTGATACATACGCATCTGGGACCTTTATGTCCTTCAACACCGTGCAGAACACTTCTTTTTCTTTATTCGATATTGCAAAAATAGAAGGTGGCAACCTATATTTCCCATTCAGAAGTACTTGGGGATGAAGTTCACGCCGAATTCCCATGCTTTTTTCAATATGCATGACATCAAGATTGTGTCGCAAAATGTGATGCTCCCAATAAGGCAACTAAAAAAAATACTTCTTTTTTTCCACAAGTCCGCCTCATTAGGATCATCCTCTTCATCAGATTCATCATCTATCTGCCCGTCAACATCGCCAACATACGACTCCCTCGGTCTTCTCTTTGTTTGCGTGTTGTGTGGTTGATTCATCTTCCCATAACTGAAATTGATATCTTTTAACATGAACAAGATTTCGGATCCAATGGTCTGCTCAGGAGCTTCTCTGAACTCTTCAGTACCATCAAATAGACTCATCTTAAATCCAAATCTATGATTTCCATCTAACCACCAACGATGCCCCATATAAGAGAAATTCTTCCCATTATATAACCACTTCGAACATGTTTATGTCACACAACAAGGACAAGCATAACGTCCTTTGGTACTCCAACCAGATAAATTGGCATAAGCCGGGAAATCATTAATAGTCCACAACAAAGCTGCACGTAAATAAAAGTTTTCCTTTCTCAAGACATCATATGTTTCAACACCCGCCCATAATTGTTTCAACTCTTCAATAAGTGGCTGCATATAAATGTTAATATCATTTTCGGGACCTTTCTCTCCAGGGATAATCACAGATAAGATAAAAGAAGATTGCTTCATGCAAATCCACAGAGGCAAATTGTAAGGAACAAGCACTATAGGCCAAGTACTGTACGAAGTACTCATGATTTTATAAGGATTAAATCCATCAGATGCTACCCCAAGCCTCACATTCCGAGGATCAATTGCAAAGCTTGGATATTTACTGTCAAATAATTTCTAAGCTAAAGAATCCACAGGATGCCTTAATAATCCATCATCGGTTCGTTGATCATGATGCCACCTCATAGACTCGGCTGTCTTTGACGACATGAAAAGCCTTTGAAGCCTTGGTATTAGTGGAAAATATCGTAAAATCTTTACTGGCTTCTTTCTTGACTGTGGCTCACCTTCATCATCATTCACATCTTCTGTATTCATATTCATCCAACGAGATTTACCGCAAACATGACAAGACTATTGGTTTTTCCTATCACCCCAATACAACATGCAGTCATTTGGGCAACTATGAATTTTGTAGTACCCAAGGCCTAAATCTTTTATCAGTTTCTTCATATCTTTGCATGAATGAGGGATTTTTGCAAACAGAAACATATCTCTCAAAAACTCTAACAGAATTTTAAAAGATTTCCGGTCCACCTTCCCAAACATTTTAAGTGAAATAGACGAATGTAAAAGGACATTTTTGAATATTTTGATCCCTCGTAAAGTTCTTCATTCATTTCTTTAAGTAACTTGTAGAACTTCGCTGCTTCTCTATTTGGCTCTTCATCAGGTACACTTCTTCCCGTTTCGGTAAAAGCATTTCCACCAATATTACAATCATCGGGAGCAATAAAGTCAGGTGGAAACGATTGCAAACCATGACTGTGGATATTAAATGCATCCCGCAACATACCTTCCATGTCATCTTCTCTAACAGACTGATTGTAAGCACTATGAGGATAAGTCGGATTAATCGTTGAAGAGGTTCTACTAGGTGTACACTCTCCATGGAAAATTCATTTTTTATACCCCTGAATAAAGCCATAATAATTAGATGTTCATAGACAACTTCACGAAAATGCCAATTGATGTTGCCACACTTCTTACACGGGAAAAGAATCATATTCTCTTGGCTTGCATTTTGAAATGCAAAATTTAGAAAAGTTTGTACTCCATTTCGATAGTCGTTGCTTACCCTTGACAAATTCATCCAACTCTTATCCATTTCGTAGTTCTTGAAGTCTAAAGTTGACAATAGATTACAGTTACTTAAATGTTCTCAATTGATTTAAATAATGTCATTGTACTAAAATAGATAATACATATCAAGTATCAAGTATCTAATGGATAAGTTGTTTTTTTATAAGTATATATTTATGTATTACGTAAGTTATGTAAGTTATGTAAGTTATGATATGATATTTATTTATGTACTATGTAAGTTATGCTTAGCATCTTTAAATTTTAACTTTAAATTTTAACCCTTTAATTATACTCTTTCAATTTATAAATTTGTGTTTTTTAATAAATAATATAAATTTATAAATTTTATTTAAAATTCAAGGTCATTGTGTATTTGACAACCAAGCAGTGCAATTTCATTAAGTATACAACCAAGTATACAATAGTATCATATGAATTGAGACAATATATAATACCAACATACAAATTATTTTTTAAATTGAGTTGCTACAGCACCGAAAAAAAGACAATATAAAAAATGTCGTGCATTAAAAAGCGTGTCAAATTTAATATATTTTAAAATAAAAATAAAATTTTGGATCAATATAATAGAAAATTTAAATTTATTTAAAATTTACATGATAAATGAAATTATATTAATAATTTTAATGGTTGGATTGTAAAAATACTAACCTTACAAAAAAGTGATAAAATATGTAAAATTACAGTTTTACACTAATATAAGTAAATCATTTTAAAATTGATAAATATTGAAATACTTTAAAGCAAAAAAATAAAAAATAAAAGATCTAAAATCTGATAATATTTAATTACACTTTTTTTTTTATAATTGAAACTATTAAAATTTATAAGTAAACAAATATCATATTATAAAATACCTTAATTGTTTTATATTACATGAAATAGTAATATATTATTAAATAAATAAAAATAACTAATTGTATATCTTTGAATAATAATTATTTATATTAATAAAAATAAAATTTTAGAATCAAAACTAAAATAAATAATAAAAATTGGATTAAATAATCAAAACTTCTAAGTAGAGTTGGGAAAACTTGCTTGAGCTGGAAAATTCGCCTGTATCAATTCGAGTCCGTAATAATCTAAGTTCGAGAAAATCTGAACCTGTAACAAATCCGAACCAGAAAAAATCCAAACTTGAGAAAATGTGAGTCCGACAAAACGTGAGCCCAAGAAGGCCCAAGCTCGTAACAGATCCGAGTCCGAGATCAATTTGACTCGAGCCCAAGATAAATCCAATATTGTAACATGGAAAAACTCGATTTTATAACTCAACAGCCATAATAGACATTATTTGAATACTAACATAGCATGCCATCCTGAATTGCAATAGATTTTGGAAATGCAGAAACATTCCACTCAGCTTTTTAAAAATAATTGTTCATGATTAAAGCATCAACCAAAAAATTTGGCGCTTCTACATAAAAACTTACAAAAAGTTTTGTAGAGGTTTTAAGGGTTTAATTTTAAGAATTTTAGTAAAATAGTAGATATTCCATAAATCCATATATATATCTTTGATAGAAATATTTGTAAGGTTTTAGATATTTTGGTAAGTCCAAAATGTAAATTATTCTGGTAAAATATTAGATATTTTAGTATATCTGTATAAAAATTGGTAAATGGATAAACATATTGGTAAATTTTTAGATATTTTGGTAAATCTAGAAAAATGTTGGTAAACTCATACACTCATAATGAAATGGCAAAGCATGCAAAGACTGGAAACTGTCTTACTTGAGACAATGTGGATTGAAGCTAAGCAAACTGGATGACAGATAACAGATAACCGGATGGCAGAAATCTAGATGGCAAAACTAAAGTAAGTAAAATGATCCAATATTTGAAAGAAAAATCAACACTTAAATCTATAATTTTACGCATAATACAAAACTAATAGCAAAATAAAACTCCAAGCAGATTTAACTACTATCATTTGGACAAGACTAAAAAAATTTAAATTGACACTCTAATTGAATATATATAGCATATTAACATAGAGGAATAATTCAAAATGAAGTCTATATAAAATATTTAAAATTTTTATTATAATAACATTATCAATAAAAAATGTTATACAAAATAATATCAAGTGGTTGATTGCATAACAATCAATTTCATAATTATAATTTTAAAAATTACTTAAATTATTAAAAATAAAAATAACTTATTTTTACAATGAAAGAATTTCTAGTTAGGCTGTGGTATACGATGTGGACATGTTGTAGCATAAGTATTTACGCAATAATACGAACAAAGTAGAAAACATTGAATGAATAAAAGCAAATTGGTAATGCAATTCAACGTATCATCTACCTCTCTGATCTTGTGCCTCATTTGATCACTAGTGTAATAACATAAGGAAAACACTTATTTATTAAATATTTTTGGAAATCGGGGGTTGATTCTCACAAGGAGCAAAAATAATGGAAATTTATCTATATTCTCTACAAATAATACTTTTAACATCCAAAGATTATTACAATATGCAAAATAAATAAATATCGTCCAATACTTGTGGATATCCGAATCCATATCAAAAATTGAAATCTCGAATTCTAACTCCGCCTCTGAACAAGAAAACAAGCATCAAGGACAACAAATATGTTCATTTATTCTGTTACCAACATGCAGGAAAGAAAGATGAAAATGTTGACAAACCCCAACATTTGCCTCAACCTTACAAAATCAATAAAGAAGAAAGCCTGATACTACAGGTTGAAGTAAATAAGAAACCCACATATTCTTTCAACCAATCAGAAACCCAGAAAAATGATACACAGCTTACAGAACATAATTAAAGGAAAATCTAGCCACGTTAAATCTCAAAAAAGCGACGACAGAGGAGTGAAACTTACCGATTGGATACTGTAACACCCCACACCCGGCCTAGACGATATGACCGGATCTAGCGTGCTACATCAGGTGTTGTTCGAGAACTTTGCGTTTGTTGGAAAACTCGCCTACGAATCAAAAACTTTCTACCGTTTAAAAACTCGGTTTTAATTGTTTATTAACAAAAACCAGTTCTACTCGAAATCATTCCTTTTAAAAAAATACTGTTACACATCTATTATTTCGTTCTTAAAACCTTGTCTGTTACGGAAGGTTGGTTTAAGCAGTTGCGAAAACGTGATACTTTAAAAAAAACAGTAGTTACTATTTTAAAACCCGTGTTTAATAGTTTAGCAGTTTGTAAAGAAATACCAAATTAAAGTTAAAAACAAATCCAATGGCCTTATTACAAAAATTAATAACCCAAAAATTAAGGTAAAGTAAACTAAAGTGAAGTAGCTAAATTAACCCCAGAACATACAGGACGTGTGGCCACCTCCAAGTCCCTCGCAGCTCCAAATCCTCTAAGGCTGGGGATTACCTGCACAGTTAAAGGGAAAGGGTGAGTTACGAGAACTTAGTGTGTAATCCTATTCTGATCCACGATGCAGGCCCAAGCCCATGCAAGATGTCGATGCAGGGCCTAAGCCCCAAAATCATGTTAATGCAAACAAAAAAAAATGCAGCCCAGCCCAGTCCAACCATCACACCACCCGTACCAACCCTACACAACATGCGGGGACCAAGTCGACCCACCCAGCCCTACACACCAATAGCGCAGACGAGCTGCTAAAATCAACGCAGCAAAGCTACCAGTAACAGTATACGTGGCTGAGCCACTAAAATCAGTATATCGTGGCAGAGCCACTGGATCAGTATAACGTGGCATAGCCACCAGTATAGTACTTCCTCCCAATACATAACCCAGCCCAATGCAACATGTTGTGACATATTAAATCAATGTATGCAACAAATCACCATCATAATCAATTAAACAGTTTACACATACAACACTAGATCTACCACTAGGGGTATAATGGTCATGTTATCGGTTAGGGGTAAAACGGTAATTTACCCCTCAGAGGTATTCCAGCAATTTCACCCAACGACGGCATTTCAGTAATTTCACCCTTTAAGGGTATTCCAGTAATTTTACCCGCCGAGGGTATTTCAGTCATTTTACCCGCCGAGGGTATTTCAGTAATTTTACCTGCCGAGGGTATTTCAGTAATTTACCCATCTACGGCCTTTTCGGAGGTCAACTGTCGCCTCGAGCGACACAGGTTCCATTTTCAGTCAGAACAGTGCAATTGGGCCTAGAATCCAATTTCAGCCCGAACGGGCTCACACGCTCATATGGCCCATTCAGCTCATTTTCGGTCTCGATTCTGCGGACTTCGCTGTCACATCAATCATCCAGAACTTGCCATCGATTTCACCTGTGTGGGCCCGTTAACCCATTGGGCCCACCTAGCCCACTTCGGCTCACCAAGGCCCACTACAGCCTCACTCCCACGAAAGTGCTCGTGACACTCCCAATAGTCTAACGCCATCACTAGTGGCTCAGTTTATCTCTTCAAGGGCTCGCACGCTCGAGTGATCTAATTGTCGATACTTTGACTTTTTGATATTTCAACTTTTAGCCGCTTCACAGAACATTGCACCATCAATATAACAAAAGTGTGAGATTACACACCTTAGCGAGACGCTCGATTAACCCTTCGTATCCAACCTACACATCAACAGATTACCCTATTAGCTAAACATTGCTTAAGAATAATCATTTAGAGAACTAGCCCAAAACGCCCTCATCACCTTGTTTGAGCAAACGACCCTAACCACTAAGATTACTAAGCACGATTGGCTTCACGTCCTTAACAAGAATCTGTACAAAATGATACTCATAAGTGTGACTAACATTCGTATACCACTCATCATAACCTGTGGCACATTCGGCCAAACCAAATATTATGAAAAACATTCTTACCTCACTTGAACGATGGATCAACAATAAAGGTTTGGTTAATACCAACCACTTGTTCCCTTTCTCCTTATAGAAATCCCTAAGCCTGACGATGGCCAAAACACAGAAAGAACGTATTTTTAGTCACAGAGTGTAAGAGAGAACGTACAGTTATTAAAGAAGAAACCAAATGGGAACAGAGTTACTGACAAGAAAGAACTATAGCTTACCGATTGTCACACTCCTTGCAGAACTGTAAAAGAAGAGAGAAGAAGCTAATTGAAGAATAAAGGAAAATGAAATAGATTCAGCTATGGAGAGGAGGCAATTCAAGAGAGGAAAAGAATAATGTGAGGAGAGGAAAGAAGTATAGGTATTCGGCTAGAGAAAAGGCAAGAGATGAACAAGGTGTGAAGAGAAATGGGAAGAAGAAGATTCGGCTATCCAAGTGCTCAGACTATTAGCAAAAGAAAGGATTCACGAAAGGTAAGGAGGAACAGAGAAAGAAGAAACTAAGAATTCGGCAAGACAACTTGAGGAGAAAAAAATAACCCGAAATGTTAGAGAAGAAAACCCCAAAATGCAAAAACCCGTCAAAGATAACTAAAGGAAAAACGACACTCTCCCCTCTCAAATCGAATATGCACACTCAAGTGACCCACCTTGGCCGAAATTTCCTATTACCACTTCCCCACATTCGGCCAACACTAGCACACTCCTCCATCCCTTGATTCCTTCCACTATTTCCTCCTAATTTTACTCTCCTTCATCCATTTGAATTATTTGACCAAGTCTCCAACTCCCCTTGAAGAGTTTGATCCGAACTCTGCTTCCTCCTCTCCCAAGGCATAAAATAAATGCCCTTATTTGCTTGCCAAGGGAATCGAACTCCACTCCCCCTTGTTCCCTAGTGACGCCACTACCAACTTGCCACTAGCTCAATTGTGTTAGTAGAACACACGCAAATTCCCTTAAGCCCTACCTCCAATAGCCCTCTCTACTAAAGGGGCCAAAAACTAAAATTTCTCCAAGGCTCAGACTCGAACCCAGGCCTCCCTAGAACCCCCAAATACCCTCAAATAACCAGCTGAACGAGCAAAACATACAGTTAAGCAAAAATTACAACCCCTAAATTGTAACATCCCGAAATTGAGCCTAGTAGGATTGGGCCTTGAGCTTTAGGAAAAAAAATTGAGTATTATTTTTGTGTTGGCACGGGTAGGAATTTTGTGTGTTAGCATAGTCTTGTGAAAGGCTTGATTTTATTTAGGAAGTTAGAATAAATTTTTTTAGTATGGTTTATTTAATGAAGTGGATTAAGTGAGCTTAGCACTTAAGTTAATTTAAGTGTTAAATTCTAACACATGAGGAGTTAGTGGCATAGTGGATAAGGAGCTTGAAAGGTTACTTGAGGGAAGTGGTTCGAGTTGCTTGGAAAGCATTTTGAAGACTTTATTTTTGTATCCTAGCATTGATGGACGGTCAAACTCTAATTATGATAGGTTGGACCTTAAGTTTTTGGTAAGTTGAATATTGGTTTAAGGAAAGCTTGAAATAGGGGATAAGAATCTTAAAGTTATGGAAGGTTGGGGAGACAAAAGGCTTGAAGAGTGGATGATGTTTTGGAAGCTTTTCCATGGTCATTTGACCATGAACCTAGAAACGGCATAAGGGGCTAAGGGGTTGGTTTAATTGTGTTGGAAATTATGGGGTTGATAGGGAAGAATTAAGGAGGAAAAAGGGGGATTGTGTAGGCTATTGTGTTGGCGAATTTTTGGTATGGGATTTGGGAGGTTTTAGTTGACCAAAAGTTGTCAATTTGTGCATTTTCCTTTGTCCAAAAATATTTCTCTTAACCGAATTTATCAATAGGCATTTGGTAAAAGTCCGCTTTGTTTTGGCCTTTGCATTTTGACCAAATAGATACTTTTATTTCTTCTTTTCCTCTCAAGTTTACTTTCTTTTGGAACCAAAATATTGTCATCTTTGAAGACATTTACCATTCTTTTCTTCCTCTCTAGTGCCGAATCCATCTTACACCAAAAGCATTCTCTTTTATTTTCTTTTCATTCTCTTCCTCTTTTCCCTTTTCCTATCATAACAAGAAAATTATCCTATACCTTTTTCATCATTCTTTTCTTCCTTTTCTTTCTTTTCTTAAAGCCGAAATTATCATTCTTTTTCTTTTAAGTTGTTAAGGCCGAATTTCTTGATAGTTCTAGTAAGGGTTAATCGATCATCGTGTTCGGGTAAGGCTTTTCTATCAATGGTTTTTCTTTATTTTCTTTGGATTAATCGATTTTAGGAATCTAATCCTCTTATTTCTCCGTGGCTAAACCTTTGAAGGAAGATTTTCGGGGTTGTTGTCTTGTAGTCAACGTTAGGAAGAGATCATTCAAATTTGAATAATCCAAGGTAAGGGATAATGATATTCGCCAAAGGCCATATCTTTTAGTGATAACCGATTTCTCACATAGTGATATGTAGGTTCAATCGACGTGTAGGCAAGAGTCGAAAATCCTAAAGTTTCTATCGCTCTTTGTGTTTGCAAGGTGTGTAACTTATACTAAACATCTAATTGATTAGTAGCTTTATTTATATAGATGTGTTTATAATGAAATATGAGCGATTATAGCTTTGGGTACCACTCAATGGTACGATGAATTGAGGTATGTTTTTCCTTCGTACTATGTAAGTTTTTAATATGAAACATATTCAATAATTGATTATGATTTTGGGATTATGATTCAAAGGCATGATATTTATATCATAAATAATGCTATATGCATAATATGAAATGTTTTCGATTCCGATATGATTATGGGGTATATGGCATGATATTGAAATAATATGTTATTGCATGGGCATATGGGCAATATTGAAAGGGGGAAGTGTTCCGGTGGTTTTACCACATAATCCGGTGACTTCGGTCACGATATTATGAATCCGGTGACTTTGGTCATATACTATAAATCCGGTGACTCTGTCACAATTATCTGGTGGCTATGCCACAATTTATAAGGGCGATGTGCTAGTTGATCGCGAAGAAGCGCCTTCGATGGTGTGTAAGCGGATGGATGGTCGATTTAGAAATCCCCATGGTGTGATTGGTAGATACGGGTGGTGTGTAGCGGATGGATATCTAAGTTGGGTTCGGGATTGCATTTCATTTATATGTACATGTGATTTAATCATATTATTATTGATTTGTTATATTATGGACTTTGTTACTATGATCGATTGGACTTTTAGTATAATGTTACACATTGAGTCTGTTGACTCACCCTTCGTGGGATAACTTTTTTTTTTCAGGTGATACACAATGATTTTGGACCGGGTCAAAGAGGATCGTGTGGTGGCCATTGCTCAACTTCGTAAATTGAAATTTTCACTTTTTATTAAACTTACTACGTTTTCTTATATATTTGTGTTTTTTTGATATGTTTTTGTAATAAGGCCGCCATTAGTTATGTTACTTTTACATTTTAAATTTATATTACTACGATCAATTTCAACTAATCAATTAAATATTTTCGATAATCGTATTAAAAACGGTTTTTATCAAGTTCGTACTTAAATTTATTCTTTTACCCCAAAAATCACATCTTATTACAAAACGACAAAAAAATGAGTTTTTCTTAAGAAGCATACCATATCCGGTCGGGCTTGTGGGCCGGGTTTGGGGTGTTTCAAATTGGTATCAGAGCCAAGTTCAAAAGCTCGGCTGTGGGCCCGAGGCCCAATATGTTTTAAAGAATGGATTTTAAAATGTTTTGTTGAAAATTATATGGTTGGAAAGGCATGGCACCGAGTCTCCGGCACCGATCCGCCCAGGTAAGTACCCCTAGCCTTTGGTTGTGATTTTTGGATGTTATAAACTTTGAATGACTAGTGATAGTGGACTATACTTTAGAGACATGGACCCTAGGTATATGTGTACTTCTATGGAAAAACCACTTATTAAAACTCTGTTGCATAAAATTTTCTTTAAACAAGAAAGTGAAAAGACTCTAATGCATAAAATTTTCAGTAAAATCGAGATAAGTCGAGACTTTAGACATGAGTTCTAGGAACGTGGTCGTCGTGGATGTGGTAAAAGCCGAAGTGTTAGGGCTAGATTTTTCAGCGATCGAGGCATAATTCCGATGAAGGAGGCGTTAGCATCGCTAGTGGTCGAGACAGAGTATCATGATCGAGTTCGGATTGATGAACCGACTCGGATAGTTAAAGAATCGGTGAAGCACTTGGAGTTGGGTGCGTGGATCATGTAAGAAGAACAGAGATCACGGTTCTCTAGGGTCACAATCTCGTTACTCAAAACATGTCAAGGCATGGTCGAACTTTTTGGCTTGCGATTATTGTGGAAGGTGTCATCCGGGAGAATGTTGGAGGAAGATAGGAGTATGCTTGAGATGCGGTCTAAGGAGCTTAAGGCTCGGGATTGTTTCCTCACTCTCAAGTCGGGTATGTTTTGGTTGGAAGTGATGGTTGTTTGTAGGAAATTTTTGGTATAAGTGTAAGTGTTAGATAATGGTTTGCTATGGTGGATTAGTATGTTGGTTTTATTAAGATTTTGTTAAAAGTACATTGTGGTTTTATTAAGATCGAGTGCACAAAGAAGAACGTAGTGTGGCGAGATAGGATGTCTGTTTGTTAGTTAGTTGGAAATTTCGAGGATGAAATTTCTTTAAGGAGGGTAGATTTGTAACATCCCGAAATTGGGCCTAGTAGGATTGGGCCTTGAGCTTTAGGAAAAAAAATTGAGTATTATTTTTGTGTTGGCACGGGTAGGAATTTTGTGTGTTAGCATAGTCTTGTGAAGGCTTGATTTTATTTAGGAAGTTAGAATAATTTTTTTTAGTATGGTTTATTTAATGAAGTGGATTAAGTGAGCTTAGCACTTAAGTTAATTTAAGTGTTAAATTCTAACACATGAGGAGTTAGTGGCATAGTGGATAAGGAGCTTGAAAGGTTACTTGAGGGAAGTGGTTCGAGTTGCTTGGAAAGCATTTTGAAGACTTTATTTTTGTATCCTAGCATTGATGGAAGGTCAAACTCTAATTATGATAGGTTGGACCTTAAGTTTTTGGTAAGTTGAATATTGGTTTAAGGAAAGCTTGAAATAGGGGATAAGAATCTTAAAGTTATGGAAGGTTGGGGAGACAAAAGGCTTGAAGAGTGGATGATGTTTTGGAAGCTTTTCCATGGTCATTTGACCATGAACCTAGACGGCATAAGGGGCTAAGGGGGTTGGTTTAATTGTGTTGGAAATTATGGGGTTGATAGGGAAGAATTAAGGAGGAAAAAGGGGGATTGTGTAGGCTATTGTGTTGGCCGAATTTTTGGTATGGGATTTGGGAGGTTTTAGTTGACCAAAAGTTGTCAATTTGTGCATTTTTCCTTTGTCCAAAAATATTTCTCTTAACCGAATTTATCAATAGGCATTTGGTAAAAAGTTTGCTTTGTTTTGGCCTTTGCATTTTGACCAAATAGATACTTTTATTTCTTCTTTCCTCTCAAGTTTACTTTCTTTTGGAACCAAAATATTGTCATATTTGAAGACATTTACCATTCTTTTCTTCCTCTCTAGTGCCGAATCCATCTTACACCAAAAGCATTCTCTTTTATTTTCTTTTCATTCTCTTCCTCTCTTCCCTTTTCCTATCATAACCTAAAATTATCCTATACCTTTTTCATCATTCTTTTCTTCCTTTTCTTTCTTTTCTTAAAGCCAAAATTATCATTCTTTTTCTTTTAAGTTGTTAAGGCGAATTTCTTGATAGTTCTAGTAAGGGTTAATCGATCATCGTGTTCGGGTAAGGCTTTTCTATCAATGGTTTTTTCTTTATTTTCTTTGGATTAATCGATTTTAGGAATCTAATCCTCTTATTTCTCCGTGGCTAAACCTTTGAAGGAAGATTTTCGGGGTTGTCTTGTAGTCAACGTTAGGAAGAGATCATTCAAATTTGAATAATCCAAGGTAAGGGATAATGATATTCGGCCAAAGGCCATATCTTTTAGTGATAACCGATTTCTCACATAGTGATATGTAGGTTCTGTCGACGTGTAGGCAAGAGTCGAAAATCCTAAAGTTTCTATCGCTCTTTGTGTTTGCAAGGTGTGTAACTTATACTAAACATCTAATTGATTAGTAGCTTTATTTATATAGATGTGTTTATAATGAAATATGAACGATTATAGCTTTGGGTACCACTCAATGGTACGATGAATTGAGGTACGTTTTTCCTTCGTACTATGTAAGTTTTTAATATGAAACATATTCAATAATTGATTATGATTTTGGGATTATGATTCAAAGGCATGATATTTATATCATAAATAATGCTATATGCATAATATGAAATGTTTTTGATTCCGATATGATTATGGGGTATATGGCATGATATTGAAATAATATGTTATTGCATGGGCATATGGGCAATATTGAAAGGGGAAGTGTTCCGGTGGTTTTACCACATAATCCGGTGACTTCGGTCACGATATTATGAATCCGGTGACTTCGGTCATATACTATAAATCCGGTGACTCTGTCACAATTATCTGGTGGCTATGCCACAATTTATAAGGGCGATGTGCTAGTTGATCTGCAAAGCGCCCTTCAATGGTGTGTAGCGGATGGAGGGTCGATTTAGAAATCCCCATGGTGTGATTGGTAGGTACGGGTGGTGTGTAGCGGATGGATATCTAAGTTGGGTTCGGGATTGCATTTCATTTATATGTATATGTGATTTAATCATATTATTATTGATTTGTTATATTATGGACTTTGTTACTATGATCGATTGGACTTTTAGTATAATGTTACACATTGAGTCTGTTGACTCACCCTTCGTGGGATAACTTTTTTTTTTCAGGTGATACACAATGATTTTGGACCGGGTCAAAGAGGATCGCGTGGTGGCCATTGCTCAACTCTGTAAATTGAAATTTTCACTTTTTATTAAACTTACTACGTTTTCTTATATATTTCGGGTTTTTTTTTTGGATATGTTTTTGTAATAAGGCCGCCATTAGTTATGTTACTTTTACGTTTTAAATTTATATTCTGCTACGATCAATTTTAACTAATCAATTAAATATTTTCGATAATCGTATTAAAAATGGTTTTTATCAAGTTCGTACTTAAATTTATTCTTTTACCCCAAAAATCACATATTATTACAAAACGACAAAAAAATGAGTTTTTCTTAAGAAGCATACCATATCCGGTCGGGCTTGTGGGCTGGGTTTGGGGTGTTTCATAAATTTTTGGGGCGTTACAACTCTACCCCCTTAAAGAAATTTTGACCTCGAAATTTACCTGATCAGAAGAGATGAGGGTATTGCTGTCGCATCGCCTCCTCAGGCTCCCACGTGGCTTCCTCTGAACCGTGATTACGCCATAGTACCTTGACTAAAGGAACAGATTTCCTCCTCAGTACCTTAACATCACGATCCAGTATCTGCACCGGTTCTTCCTCAAAATTTAGGTCAGGTCTTACCTCGATCTCCTCTACCGGCACTATATGAGAGGGATCAGAACGGTATCGCCTCAGCATAGAGACGTGAAACACTTTCTGAATACGATTTAACTCCGCAGGCAATTCCAGCTGATAGGCAATCGGTCCTACACGCTTTAATATCCGGTAAGGTCTGATGAATCTGGGGCTCAGCTTGCCCTTCCCTCTAAATCTTCTTCCAAGGTGAGACTTTCAAAAAGACAAAATCGCCCACCGAGTACTCAATCTCTCTGCACTTTAAATCGGCGTACGACTTCTGCCTATCAGATGCTTTTTTTAACCGACCCCAGATCAATTTTACTTTCTCCTCGATTTCAAAGACTAGGTCTGGACCCAACAGTCACTGCTCGCCCAATTCTGTCCAACAAGTAGGGGTACGACACCTACGACCATATAATGCCTCGTATGGTGCCATCTGAATACTGGATTGGTAGCTGTTGTTGTAAGCAAATTCCACTAAGGGTAGATAGTATTCCCAACTGCCCTTGAAATCAATCACACAGCTTCTTAACATGTCTTCCAAGTTCTGTATCACCCTCTCTGACTGACCATCAGTCTGCGGATGAAAGGCTGTGCTGAAATCCAACTTTGTACCCAAAGCTCCGTGTAACACTCACCAGAATCGTGATGTGAATCTGGGGTCCCTGTCCGAGATGATAGACACTGGTACCCCATGTAACCTCACAATTTCAGCCACGTATAGTTTGGCCAACTTCTGCAATGAGTAATCGGTGCGAACTGGTATGAAGTGGGCAGATTTGGTCAATCGATCGACAACTACCCATACCGAATCTTTCTTAGTAGGCGTTAGGGGTAGTCCACTAACAAAATCCATGGTTACCCTCTCCCACTTCCAGAGTGGAATCTTAACAGTTGCAGATCCGGCGGCGGCGCTGATGCTCAGCCTTCACTTGCTGGCATGTCAAACACTTACCTACAAAATCAGTAACCTCACGCTTAAGTCCTGGCCACCAGTACAGTTCACGTAGATCTCGGTATAACTTGTTTCCACCAGGATGCATAGCGTATGGGCTACTATGCTCCTCTCGCAGAATCGACTGCCTTAACTCAGAGTCTCTCGGTATACAAACTCTTCCACGGAAGCATAAAACTCCTTCACTATTCAACCCAAAATCCTCAGTTTCTCCCTTCTTCACCTATTGGAACCGAGGAACCAACGACTCATCCAACATCTGTTTCTCTTTAATTTGAACTACCCACGTCGGTTTCACTTGAAGTTCAGCTAACAGGCTACCATCCTCAAACCGGCTGAGACGAGCAAACATTGCTCTTAAGTCAGACACAACCTTACGGCTCAGTGCATCTGCTACCACATTAGCTTTTCCCGGATGATACTCAATCGAGCAGTCGTAATCCTTGAGCAACTCTATCCATCTTCGTTGCCTAAGGTTCAACTCCTTCTGAGTAAGGAGGTACTTGAGACTTTTATGGTCGGTATAAACAATCGATTTCTCCCCGTATAAGTAGTGTCTCCAAATCTTTAGTGCGAATACCACCGTAGCTAATTCCAGGTCATGAGTAGGATAATTCACCTCGTGCGGTCTAAGCTGACGGGATGCATAAGCCACCACCTTACCCTCTTGCATCAGCACACAACCCAAACCCGTGTGCGACGCATCACAATAGACAAAGAATTCTTTTCCAGCCTCAGGCTGAATTAATACCGAGGCTTCAATCAGAATCTTCTTCAGTTTCTCAAAACTCTCCTGCTGTTTATCAGCCCAAACAAATGGTACCCCTTTACGCAGTAATTTAGTTAGGGGTGCAGCAATCAGTGAAAACCCTTCAACGAACCGTCTGTAATACCTGGCCAGACCCAGAAAACTTTAAATGTCAGATACCGACTTCGGTGGCTTCCAATCTATTACGGCCTCAACCTTACGTGGATCAACCCTAATCCCTCGATAGACACGACAGACCCCAAAAATGTCACCTCTTTCAGCCAGAACTCGCACTTGCTGAATTTGACATAAAGCTGCTTCTCTCTCAATATTTGAAGGACAACTCGGAGATGTGAATCGTGCTCCTCCTCGATTTTTGAGTACACCAGGATATCATCTATAAACACCACCACAAATCGGTCTAAGTAGGGTTGGAAGACCCGGTTCATCATATCCATGAAAGCAGCTGGTGCATTCGTTAGCCCAAACAACATGACCAAAAACTCGTAATGTCCATAATGAGTTCGGAATGCAGTCTTATACACATCTGCCTCCTTAACCCTTAACTGATGATATCCCAATCTAAGATCTATCTTGGAGAAAACTACGGCTCATCGCAGCTGATCAAACAAATCATCTATTCTTGGTAAAGGGTACTTGTTCTTAATCTTCAGTTTGTTCAATTGACGATAATCGATACACATGCCCATTGAACCATCCTTCTTCTTTACGAATAGTACCGGTGCTCCCCATGGTGACACACTTGGTCAGATGAATCCTCGATCCAGCAACTCTTGGATTTGGGCCTTTAACTCTACCAGCTCCTTCGGTGCCATCCTATAAGGGGCGATGGACACCGGAGCCATTCCCGGTAGGAGTTCAATGCCGAATTCGACCTCACGGCTTGGCGGTAACCCTGGAAGCTCTTTAGGAAATACATCCAAAAATTCCTTTACGGTCCTGACATCCCTAACAGACAAACCCTTAGTATCAGATGTGCTGACATAAGCTAGAACCTCCTCGCAACCTTTGCGAACCAGCTTCTCGGCCCTCAACGCTGAGATTACATTGGATAGATAATCCCTTCGCTCCCCTATCACAATCACCTCCTCATTCCCCGAAGTCCTTAATACCATACGCTTAGCAGTGCAATCCAAATTCGCACGGTGTTTCACTAACCAATCCATGCCTAAAATGAGATCGAACTCGCCAAACGGCAGTTCCATCAAATCCGCCGAAAAGATAACCCCTTGGACCTCTAGGGGCACATCTCTAAACAGTTTATTTACTCTAACCGACTGCCCCAATGGACTAATCACCGACATTTCTCTATCCGTAAGTTCAAACTGTATGCCCAACGTTCCCGACATAATACATGCAACATACGAGTGCGTAGACCCAATATCAATTAAAGCTGTATATGATACATTGTGAATGAGGAACGTACCAGTTATGACATCAGGAGCGTCGCTATCCTCACGGCGCCGAGCAGCATAAACCAACCCTAGCTGTCGCGCCTCTGTGTTTCCAGTACCTCTGCCCGGTGCTCCACGACCTCGTCCAAACCCATTTCCCCCTCTGGCTGGACCACGACCTCTCGGTGGCTGCTGACCACCTCTCCCTGGCTGAACATATCCCTGACCCTCAACTTGCATCTGACCCAGCCTCTGCGTACAGTCTCTAACCCTGTGATCCCTTGACCTAAATCTGAAGCACGCCCCAGTTCTCTTCCAACATTCACCCTGATGGGATAACCCGCACACAGCACAAGGCTGCGGTCTGCTAGCAACAATCAAAACTCCAGTTCGGATCGACCCATCAAATCTAGGCCTCTTCCTATGCCCACCAGAAGAACATGAAGGCCCAAAATTCCTCTTACTTCTGCCCCTATCCTGCTCACGATTTTGACGCTCTGAGCATTTCACATCCTCGGCAATCCTAGCCTTCTCTACTAGAGCAGCGAAATCTCTTTCCCTCTGCGGGGCTATCAGTATCCGCAACTCATCCCGAAGACCATCCTCAAACTGCACGCAGCGCTCATACTCAGTTGCAACTATGCCCCGAGCGTACCGGCTCAAGCGCAAGAACTCTGCCTCATACTCCGCTACGGACTTATTCCCCTGAACTAGATTCAAAAATTCCTTTCTCCGGGCGTCCACATAACTTGCCCCGACATACTTTCATTGGAAAGCCGCCTTAATGAAATCCCATGTCACACGGTCGGCCTGCGTGCCTTCCCTCACGGTAAGCCACCATTGGTATGCCTCATCTCGCAGATGAGACACCGCTCCCTTCGATTTTTGCTCTCTACCGTGCAGTCAAGGTCATCCATGATTTGCTCTACCGCCTCCAACCAATATTTCGCTACATTTGGGGCTACACTAGAGATGTCCCTGAAGATTTCCACCCCATTTGACTGGAGTCACTCAGAAATAGACCCCCGGGGCACTGACCCAGTACTCGCTCCAGCAACCCTTTCCAGAACTCGCAGCATCGCTTGGGACAAAGCATCATTCCCACCAGCTCGATCCTGAGACCCCGTTTCAGTCACTGGTGATGCCGGCGCTTCCCTTTCAGGCATATGCCCTGATGCTGAGGACCCAACCCTAGCACCCCGACCACGTGTACCCCTTCCGCAACCTCTTGTACTCATCTCGATGCAACGTATTAATCTGTTTAAGAGTTTTATGAATCAACTTATAATTCTCATGATTGTTAACAAGTACTTTATGAAAAGCAGTAATTAGGGTTGTTTTCGTAGATCGCATTTACTACGGTTTCGGTCTCTTATAGTCTCAGTTTCTACAACTAAGGAGTTTCAGTATACTACTACTATCCCTAGTATTTCCGAAGTACAGTCATATCAGTTTATAACAAAGTTAGAGTAAAGAGACTTAAAGATTTGGTGCCGGAGACTCGGTGTGCCACACTTTCAGTAACACTACCACTACTTCTCTAAACCAGAATTTAAACAGATTTGGAAAAATTTTCAAAACCCATTCCACAGCCGAGTTTTGTAACCTGGCTCTGATACCACTAAATGTAACACCCCACACCCGGCCTAGACGATATGACCGGATCTAACATGCTACATCAGGTGTTGTTCGAGAACTTTGCGTTTATTGGAAAACTCGCCTACGAATCAAAAACTTTTTACCGTTTAAAAACCCAGTTTTAATTGTTTATTAACAAAAACTAGTTCTACTCGAAATCAGCCCCCTTAAGTGATGGTTGACCGGCCATAGGAGACAAAATATGTCAAAATTGGTCAAGTTGGTGGATTAGGTGAAAAATTGTCTAGGAAATAAAATAAAATAAAGAAGAAAAGATATCATCTTTTTCTCCTTTCCTTCCACCGAAAATTAGCAGCAAAAATAGGGGTTGAGAGCTCAAAAATTTCAGCACACTCTTCTCCTTACAAGTAAGTGTTCTAGTGATCCTTTCTTGATAAAAATTGTACTTTTGGAACCCCTAAAGCTTAAGCTTTCTAAAGAGAGGACTATTTTGTAAGATGGTGAAGAGTTTAGAGTTTTTCCATAAGAGCTTTTAAGTAGTTTGCTTGCTTTTTATGGAAGAAAATGAGTCTTAGTTGTTAGATGAACAACTTTTGTGAAATGTGTTACCATGAAAACACCTAAAAGGACATTTTTGTAAAGGTTGTAAAATGTGTGGTAAATGTGTGAAATAATGAGTTTTGATTGTTGCCATAAGAGAAATAAATGTTCACATAGGCTCGTTAAAGGTAAAAATTTGATTAGAATTAATTACCGAGCCTAGGGGTAAAATGGTCATTTTGCAAAAGTCCAAGGGAAAAATAGTAATTTAGCCAAAATATGATTATTGAAATGAAATTATTAATGTGATAATTAAATGATCTAATTTGCTATTATAGATCAAGAAGAACCAAGAATTTACCTCCACCGGGGAAAGAACAAATTATCGGACTAGATCGACGATCTAGCTTATTTTGAAATCGAGGTAAGTTTGTATGTGATAAATTCAACATTTATGCTAGTATGTTTGAGAATGTTTGATATTATAATGATACATGATATTCTATGAAATTGAGTATTGGTGTTGAATGAGAAAGATGATAAAAGTTGAGATGCTGAAGTCCCGGTTGGACTATAATAAATGTGAGAATACTATCATCAAGACATGAGATGGTCCCGTGTAAGATCATGTCGGGGACATGGCCTCGGCATCGAATTGAGATATTGTATAAGACCATATCTGGGATATGGCTTCGGTATTGAATATGAGAATCGTATAAGACCATATCCGGGATATGGCATCGATACTTGAAGTGAGATTCCGTATAAGACCATATCTGAGATATGGCATCGGCACTCAAAGGTGACCCCATATAAGACCACATCTGGGATGTGGCATTTGCTTTGTGTTTATGTTAATGACGATGAATATGCGTCTTTGAGTATCCCTAGTGAATTAGTGGGATAAATAGGTAAGCTTGGAAATAGAAATGAGATTAGTACTAAAGTCATGTGATTGAGTGAAATACAGGTACCCGTGAATAATTCACGAGGAATGTTTACGATATGTGGCATGGTATATGCTAGTTAAGAACAAGTACGAGTAAGTTATGGCAAAGTGCTTATGACTTTGTGTGGTTATCTAATGCCATGAATCGATGTCATTATGAACTTATTGTTGCTATTTATTTTCATGCAAACTTACTAAGATTTATGCTTACCCCTCTCTTTTCCCTTTTTCCTTGTAGTATTGCCAAGATAATTCGAGAATCGTGGGACGTCAGAGTTTGGAAATCACACTATCAACATATCTTTGGTATAACAAGTTAGACTTATTTTGAGTATGGCATGTATAGGACTTGGGTATTTGTTATGTCATTTTGATTGCCAAAGTTTTGGCTATTTATGTTATCAAAGTCATTTTGTAAATGGTCATTGGAATTGGACCAATACATGAAAAGTTTATTTATAATCAATGATGATGAAATTATGAAGTTTATGCTTGTGTGGATGCTTTGATTTGAGTTTTTGGAAGTGCCTTAGGGTCATGAGTTATGTTGAAATGAATTGGTATAAGTATGGTTGCTATGTAGGGTGGCATTTGGCTTGGAATATAGCCTTTTTAATGTCCACACGGGTAGATACACGGGCGTGTGTCTAAGCCGTGTGTGACACACGGTCAGCCCCATGGGCATGTTGATCAGTCGTGTGTCCTCTTGCATGCTAGGTTTGCAAGTCAGTATGCTCAGTAGTAAACACACGGGTAGAGACATGGCCGTGTGTCTCAACCGTGTGGGAGGCACGTCCATGGACATGGGCATGTGCCCAGGCCATGTGAAGTCTACACCTAAAATTAGGAATTTAATTCGACACACGGTCTAAGGACACGGGCGTGTGCCTTGGCCGTGTGACCATAGTGAGGTGATGACATCATAAACAGAATGCCATGGTTTTGGCACACGGGCTAAGACACGGGCGTCGAGGAGTGCGTGAGGGACACGGCTAAAACACACGGGCATGTGATAGACCGTGTGATGCAAGTCGATGTCGACCACGGGTGTGGAACACGGGCGTCAGCGATTACCACACGCGGGCGTGTGGTCATTTATTTAGGCAAAAATTTTCTAAGAGTGTAAAAGTTTCCGGTTTAATTCCGGAACCTTCAGAATGTATGTTTAAGGACTCGTAGGCCCATAATAAGGATGTTATGCATATGAATAAGAAGTTTTAAGTTGGGATGAAATTTTGTAGCCCAAAGTTGTATGTTCAAGTGAGATAAGTCTGGTAATGCCTCGTACCCGGTTCTGGCGTTGAATACGGGTAAGGGGTGTTACAGTTTTGTTTCAAACAATATATTTAATTTGTAAAATTTTATAATTTTGTACAAAAATAATTTTAAAAAATGAAACCAAACTTCCTTACGAAGAGTTTGTATCCACGAGTTTAATTTTTTCTGCAGTTGATAGAATTTATCTAAATTGATTTTGATAAAATTTAACTTCTCAAAATTTATCCCTAAACCTTACACCATAAAGCCTAAACCCTAGTCCTTAAACCCCAAAACATAAAATCTTAAATGCTAAACCCTAAACCCTATATATACGGCTAGGTACAAAAGTAATTAAAAAAGAATCTTATTGCTTACTTAAACCCTAAAATAACTTGATTTTTTGTCATCTTTATCCAAATCCCTAACCCTTAAACTATAATACCCTAACCCCTAAAACCCTAAACACTAAGACCCTAACTATAAAACACTAAACCATAACCACAAATCCTAAACCCAAAATACTAAACATTAAACCATAAACCATAAAACCCTAAACCATAGACTTTAAACCTTAAATTTTAAACCCTAAACACTAAAATAAAAAAAATTTTATGGCATTTTGAGGCGTTTTTATCATAAACGCCGCTAATGCTTCACCTTTTGCGGTGTTTTTATCATAAATGCCGCTAATGCTTCACCTTTTGCGGCGTTTTTATCATAAACGCTGCTAATGCTTCACCTTTTACAGTGTTTTTATCATAAACGCCGCTATAGCTCTAACCTTTTGAGGCGTTTTCTTATAGTGCCTCTAATGTATAACTTTTGAGGCGTTTTTGGTCCAAACGCCACTAAAAATGCCGCTAAAAACCTATTTTGCTGTAGTATCTACAAATATGATAACTAACGTAAAAATTAAAGACAAAGGATAAAAGAAAAATAAGAAGAATGATAATGGTTTAAGTTGAGTTGAAAATGAAACTTGACATCAAATTGAAGAAAATACTCCTATTTATATACATGAAAAATGATTAAAATAGCATCATATCCACTAATTTAGTCATGACTAATTACCAGTAAATAAACATGACTAACAAATAAAACAACCCATTAGGTTGACCATGAAATACATGTGAATCATAGCTAATTTAATTCCTAAAATGAAGGCACCATCGTATGTTTAACAAATGCATGGATTAATGCTCCTTAATGCATGTAAGAACACTTCTCCTTGAATTAAGAGCAGCAGATACCAAATTGCTTTCTCATAAACTCAAACCTGCTAACAGGAAGTAGCTTAGTGAAAAAAATAGCAATTTAATATTCGATATTACAACGAAGTAGAATAACATTAGCATTTTTCTACACCTCCCTTAAAGAAAAACAATTTAATGTTGAAATGTTTGGTTTTTCCATGAAAGACAATTCTATGCCAAATAGTTATTGCAACTTGCTTGTCTACAAACACTTTAGTCTGCTCTGTAGCAACTCTTACGTCTCGAAAAGTTAATCCACATAAGTTCAGTAAAAAAAAATTAAAATAATTTATTTTAGAAATTTTGGATGAAATGATTTTCATTATTTTTATGGGTTGTGAACTTATTTGAATTTTTGGTTTATTTAAAGATTAAATTGAATTTTGATTTTGTTTTAAGGATTAAGTTGAAAATCTCAACTTCTAATGGGGATTCTGGGTAGAAATTCGAGTGTTACACCTTACTCGATTTGATGACCGACACATATAAGTGATGTTGCGTCGACACTTTCTTTGTTTTATCAATTGATTTTTTCTTTAACAAGTTCTGACTGTTGTTACAAATTTGGGATCCCGATAGATAATAAGGAAGTGCGACAGTCATTCTTGCCGAAGGGATTATTTAAACCCAGTGGCTAAGGTATGGTTCTACTTTGTTTGATATAGCTTCATACCTATCTCACATAGTTCCACCATCTAGATCGAATGAGTTCTTTTGTTATATGCAATTATGACAGAGAGGTCTATCAATTTTGGGAAAATTATTCTCAAGGAAATTTAAGATTGTGCTAGGAAAAAGGCAGGAAGTGCCTATTTTCCATCATTGATTACTTCACTTTGCTTAAGGGCCCAATTTAAATCAAAAGCAAACCTGAAAGGCCATTATGTTCAAGGTTGCATAACAAGACATGATCTTGAGAGGTTAGTGGAAAATGTTGAACTATTGAACCAGATTTAGCCAAATGAATCAAACAGAAGAAACAAAATCTGAAGAGGAACCAAACTCGGTAAATGTCTAAACTGGAAGCTAACTCGGTAAATGAAACAGAAGAAGTAGAATCTGAAGAGGAACCAAACAACCCTAAATCGAGGATGGAATCATATGTTGCTGAACCAGTCTAGCCAAGTGTTAATCCTGAGTTGACCATTCCAATGCCTACTTTTTCGAACACTTTGAAGAAATCAAAATTTTCAGTTATGATGGATATGTGGAAATTCATGCATAACCAACAACAAACTTATTGGAGATATGCAAAAATTAGAGATGATTCCATTTGAAATACTTTTAAGAATATCTCTAACTATTTTGTTCCTGAGTTTCCAGATCATATCTTCGAGTCATGGTAAGAAGACTTGTGGAATCCAGTGAGGCCAAGAAGGCAAAGGAGAAAGACATGGAAGATGACATGAACTGAAAGGGGGGAAATTTCTTTTTCTTAGTATTTATTTTTAGGCATTTATATTTTTAGTTAGTATTTTGCTGTTGCACAATAAGTAGGAAATTGCAAATATGAATAAATTAAGCTCAAGGCCTCTTCTATAATAAAAAAAAGCAAGGTAATGTGGTAATGTGAATGAACATGTCTAGGATTGGATTTTTAAAAAAAGACTTGGTACTTAAGCAGTCTTCATGACTCACCTCTCTTTTCTTGCTATCCTACATGATGTTCAGGTCTCAATCATTACTTTGTTTACACAACGAGGAAATTACTTCTTCTTAAGGGGGGTATGGCAATATTTGCATAAATTTTAATTTTTCTTAAGTATGTTTCAATGTTTACACATAAGTATGCTGAAATAAAATGATGTCCAGAGAAAATTTTTGTTCATAAGTTAGCTCAAATACAAGTATGATTTCTGATTTTATCTGAGTTTTTTTATGTTATCTCAAGTTATGTAATGCTTGTGTGTTCTCAGGTCTTATGTAGTCTTTGCCATGAAAAGTTTGAAAATAGACATGCATGAAGGTTTAAGTCTTTAAAATTGATTTAGTAACTTTCTTGACGCGAAATCCTAGGAGGCATAAGAATCTAAATATGATTTAGGCACATTTTCTTTGGATCGTTTGAGCTTTTCAAGCCTACCATATGAATCTAACCCTTGAAACCTTAGTTTGAGTCTTCAAGCCTATTTTATTGCTATTCACCTACACCATAAGCCATATTACCATCTTTTTAAGTTTCATCCTATTTTTGCACCAATCTTAATTATACTTGTCTTAATGATCAAAATTTGAGGAAAAATTCAAAAAGATGTACTTGTTCTTCATTTTGATTCAAAAAAAAAAAAAGAGAGAAAAATATCTATTCAAATGTCGAGCAATAAGAGTAAAATAAATACTCTTAGAAGGAAGGATGTACCTCAAAAAGATCCAAGACAAAGTTAGGGTTAAGATTATTGAACCTAAAAATTCACTTCTATTTATCCCTACCTTGAGCCTAGCCCCATTACAACTTTATAAAAGACCTATTGATTTTGATAATTATGCCGACTACATTAGTGGAGAGGAATTGCTAAGTTCAACATATAAGGACCACTAATTAAACCTTGTGATTGTTTTGTCTAATTGGTAAGGAAACTTTGATTGAATGGTGAATGTTATATATGACCTTGCAAAGCATGCACTCTATGACTTATGTTAGCATTTTGCCGTACTTCGTATAAAATTTTGAAATAATGGTTGCATATAAGTGACATTTATTCTACTTAAACTTATTGCAATATTGCCTTATCTAAATTTTAGCTTTGCATTTCTCAAGACGAGCAATGGATTAAGTTTGGGGGTGTGTAAACTCTAAGTTATATAGGTTTTTTTTAGTTGTTTATGGAACCTTTTTACTTGAAAATTATGTTAATCCCAAATATTTGTTATTAAATTGGGTAAATTTTGTCTACATTGAGATAATAAACATGATTTTATGCTTTTTATGCTTAAACTTATGCATACTTTAATTATTTCATGTAACATATCAATTTCTTTTATTTAATTGTTGCTGTGGGACCATGGAATTAATAAGTTAAGAAGCTTATTTTAATTATACATGGACATGAGCTCTATTTCACCTTAGTTGGATGACGAGGACTAGCAAATTGGGTCAAGAGGTCACTTTGATCCAGTAAAAGTTGATTTAATTGAAGAACAAGTCTAATAGGTAATTAGGTCATAAAACCATCCAAGCAAGGGGGAAATAAGACAAAATCGGCAAGGGCATATGAGCAACCCCAAAATAAGTTTTGGGAGATTTATTCAAATGTCTTACATTTTTAAAACAATTAAAAATTAGCTCCTAACAATCACCCAAGAAACCGTCCAAACCTTTCTTGATTCATGCATGAAATCAATCATGAATCAAGCAACCAACAACCTCTCCTCTCCACAATTCATGGTCGGCCAAGCAAAGGAGAAACCCAAGGGATATTCAAGCTATTTTTAGTAAATTCCTTAGCCGTCCCTCTACTATAAATACCACCCTTTACTCTATCGCGCGTGAAATGATATGCGATGTGAAAGTATACACGTTGAATCAGGTAATAAAGTGATGAGTGAGTATTGTTCCCACGAGGATCGGATTGAGGCACAAAAGTGGTCAAGTTATTATAATAAAATGTGATTAATGCTATGGAAAAGTCAATGATAAATATGCAGTGGCAATTAGTAGAGTAATGATGTAAGCAACACGTGGGATTAATGAATAATTGGAAATGCTATGGCAAAACGAGAGTAGAGATGTAATGGCAATTATGAGAATTACTACGGGAATATTATGTAAATGAACAAATATATAACTAATAATGAAGTGGAAGAGATACTGTGGCAAAGAATACAGGATATACGATGTTGATTTGGAAGGTCGGGATTACTAAGAATTTACCCTTACTGCCAATAATGCTTCAACAAAATCATACTCAGTTTACTACTTAGAAGAGTTCTAAAATGGTTTGCTTCTTTCGAGAGAAAAAAACCTCAAGTTACCTTGCTTGTGTCTATGGGCATTAATATGGTACCCTACATTGTTTTCCTTCTATATGAATGTTTCTCTATGTCTAGAGTCTACTGCAAGTTTCGATCGAGTACTTGCTCATATCATTCAATATTGATCCAACTAATCCAACCTTTTTAGAATTAGACTTAGTTTATAGGCATGCTGAACAGTCATCTATGTCTAAGGATTACACGTATACAACATAGAAATAAAAAAATTGAATGAAATAGTAAATTGAATAAGATATATGATTCAACCATTAGAGAAAATAAAAGTTTCATCATCTAATCCCAACCTAATGAGATTTAGCTCATGGGTTGGCACATAAAATTCAAAAGCAAAATAACATCCAACACCATTTTCATCATTCAATTCACGGAAGAAAAAAGTAAGAAACACGGAAGACTTCGGGAAGATAGCTTTCGCGTGTCCAGTTCACACTCCAGCAGCACAATGTCCTGCAATGGCTGAAAGGGACTGCTTTTATCTTCGTCTTTCTGTCTCTACTCAGCCGCTACTCTCTATTTTTACCTAAGGAACTCTTCCTTTTTGTTCTTCGTTAAGGGTTTCCTCCTTTGGCTTTTTACAGCTTTTTCCCTAGGGTAAATCCAACAACCCATGTTTATATTCTCCTCTTTTTTAAATTCTTTTTTCAAAAACATCTTCTCCACTTTTTAAATTTTTTTTTCTGGGATAAAAACCAACATCCTAGGATTATCTTCTCCTCTTTTTTAGGCAGATTTTTTTGGTACAACTACAGTTGGGCTGAAACTGGTATGCGTTGAGTGTGACTCGGTCTTCCTAGAATTGAAACGACATTTATGGTGACAAAATGTCCAACCTTTTTCCCCGATGGAACGATGGAAATGTGCAAGTGTACACAATCACAACAAGTAATAAAGTGACAAGTAAATGTCGAGTTATCATGCCCACATGGATTGTGTAAGAAAATATTTATGAAATGAAATTAAAAACACTTTGGTGAAGGAAAAATTTTTTGTTTTGAAAAAGGGTTTAATAAAACTAGATTTTAACTAAGTAAATTAACTAAGAAAATTGAAAGGTAAAAATTTCAATGCACGATTTCTAAAAAACAAGTTTAATCAATATGACATAATTGTGTTGGATCAATTACATTTCTTAACTTAATATTATTAAAACAATATTCATATTGTTACGAATAAATTCACGGCAACTTGGTAATTTGTTAACTTAGAGCACATACAGACTTACCAAATTAACTAATCTCTTGAACATATTACAATACCAATTCAAACAATTAATTAATTTTAATAAGCAAGTAAAAGATTAAGTGAAGTAACAAAATATTCCTACATTGAAACAATTTAATCACAATAATCTTACATGTTATGCAAGGCTACTGTACCGTTTAATATCGTCGCTAATTTAACCCTCAGCTACCTTAGAAGATTAAACATGCACTGATTAAGTATTGTGTCAATTAATTACAATTTCAATACGATTAATAAATAACTCATTAGTTACCTTACAATTATAATGAAAGTATAACATAATCATAGTTTTACTTAATCAAACAATTTACCAAGACTTATAACAACACAAACATGATTTTAATAATTTAAGTAGACGAAATGTAATCAACCTAACACTAATTAAATTTAAGTCATGTTAATTAAATTTAGAATAGAAACATAACAAATATTCATGGACATGTTCATAAAAACAATAACGAAATTTAGAGGATAGGAAACTAGAATCAAATCCAGTGTTTCTCCAAAGCCAGACTAGTTTGCTCCTCTCCTTCTCCGCTCATTCAGTTGATCCAAGACTTCTATAAGCACTTGAATGCTACCCAAGGTGATTGAAAGCTCTTTTCCAAGAGGGAAATCGACAAATCGAAATAGAAGGGAAAAATGGGAAACAAAGGGAGGTTTTGGAAGGGAGAAAGTGAGTAAAATAGAGAAAGAAGTGTGAATGAGAGGTGTGTTGAATGAATAGGTGAAAGAGGTTTTTATAGGTGGGAGAGGCTGCTAAAAATAGCAAATAATTTGCATCCACACAATTCCCTTGGCCGGCCACACACAGAGCAAAGTTTGAATGCCGGCCACACACGGAGCAAAGTTTGAATGTTTCAAACTTTGTTAAATTTAGCTTGGAGTAAATCTTCAAGGACACAAAAAGTGGAGGGGTTTGAATAGGTTTTTAAGGAAACTTGAGGGATGTTTTGAAATTAATTTAATCAGCTAAATAAGCTGATTAGGTCAGCTTATTGGTTCAGTTTTGGGCTGTAAATTTTCTTATTGGATCAGTCTTTAATGCTTAGCACACTTGGTCATTTTCTCCTTCAGGCTTTATATTAATTTTTAACTCAATTTAACTTGGATAAAAATTAAATATAAAGTATATAAAATGATCATCATTTGGACCGAACTTGGATATAAAAATATTTAATCTTGCCCTTGGTTCACTCGATGCAAAAATTCCTCCAATGGTTCAGGCCTTTCGAGGTGTCCGCCGAGCCAATTTTCACTTTTTGTGCAAAACTGTCGAAAATAAGTCAAATTTGTAAAAAAAAAATTATTAAAAAAATAATTAAAATTCAATATGTTAATAATTTAAGTGAAAATTAATTATTTTATAATTAAAGTATCAATTTCGACAAAATTTACTACGAAACTACATGAATTAGAGCTCAAAAGGTGTTGAAAAAGTCTATAGAATTTTGTGTTTCCACTCGACAAACCTTCACTCCTTTATTTCTCGTTCCTCAACTTGCACCTGCCAAACCACCAAACACATCTCTACCACAAGCAATTAAAAGTACCTAATATTTAAACATAGTCCAAGCTCCTAATGAAATGATGAAAATACGAATGAAATGTCCTAAAATGCAACTAAATGTACCTAAGTACAAGCAATTAGCTAAGTCTAAAGGCATGAAATATAACTCTTTTCAAGAGTTATCATACTCCCCATTCATTCATCACTCATCATTCAATAATCCCTCAATCCCTCACTTCACATTCTATCATCTTTTCTCTCATCTCCTTTCCCCAGTCTCTCACGCATAAACCATCCATTTTTCCCTTCCATTTAGCTAGAAATTCCTTGAGAAAATTCTCTCTTGGTCGGCTACCTTGAGGAGCATTTTGCAAAGGAGCAATTACGAGGATTGGAGGAAGCCACCACGATTAATTTCCAGAGGATTGTCGAAATTATTCAGAGTTTCTTATTCCTTAATCTTTCTTCTTATTCTTGTTGTTCAACATGTTTGCAATTTGCTTTGTTGTTTTTTCATTAACGATGCTAGCTTAATTTTTTTTAGCTAGAATGATTACATTAAATCGATGAAGTTCATTTGGGTATGTTCATAATGTTTTGTGCCTCAATCGTTCATGCTTTCAATTAAAATCATGCATGTATTTCATTCATTAAAATGTGATTGAATGCATTAGAAATAGTTTATCAATCCTAGCCAGATGACGATTAAGAGACACAATAATTGAAAGGTGCATGCTTAATTTAGATCTTATCCTGATTAAATTAATGGTTTGTAATAACTCGAGAGCACTCTATTACTTTGCATAACTTTTAGATTTATGTGATTAACTTGTTTCAAACCTAATCTGTCCCTGTTACTTCGTATAAACTCTAAAAAACCCTTAGTTAAATATGATCATGGTAGTATGCATGTTTTTCTAAGTAAAAGATTCTGAAATGACTTAATACTGGTTTTAAAGTTAATGAAAGATCGAGTTGCCATGGAATGTTTTCTGGAACATTATGAACATGTTGAAAATGAACCAAGTCAGATCTTGTAATTATTCTAGCCTATTCATGTTATTGTTGTTAAAGCTAGTGAATTCGCTGCTAAACTCACCTCATACATTTTAATTACTCATCACACTTAGGTTAATTTGCATTTAGGATTATTTTGTATCTAGTTATTTATTTTTACATCAATCACTCGAAATCATTGTATTTTTCTCTCTCTAACTTGTAATCTTTAATTTTACAATTATTTGATTAACATATACTTACTTATTACTTGATAACGACTGCGTATACTTGCACAAACCCTAGTGTTACAATTTTTTTGTGCCGTTGTCAGAGACTATTAATTTAATCATTATTTGTGAAATTATTTCTTTAAATTTGGTTTATTTTTATTTAAATAATTTCGTATTCTTTATTCGTTATTTTTCATTATTTATTTTCAGATGCTTATGAGCATAGATCAAATCAATGATCTACTCCATGTAGACCCTGAAGTCGAGCAGACATTTCGAAAAAGAAGACGAGAATACTAGCCCAGTGACAAGCCGTAGAGATGGACCTTAAAAATCAAAATGATGTTCAAGAGGATAGAGCCGTTAATGTTTGTAACCAATCCTTATTGCTGATGATAAGGATCGAGCTATAAGGAAATATGTTGTGCCACTTTTCAATGTGTTAAATTCGGGAATTAGGAGATCGGAGATTGAGACACCACAGTTTAAACTGAAGCCTATGATGTTTCAAATGATTCAAACCCTGAGCTAATTTAGTGGAATGCCCACAGAAGATCTACACCTTCACTTTCGACTATTCATGGAGGTGAGCAATTCTTTTAAGATAGTCGGTGTAACTGAAGACGTATTGAGGTTGAAGTTGTTTCCATACTTGTTGCGAAATCGAGCACCAGCATGGCTTAATTCATTGCCCCCACATTCAATTTGAACTTGGCAATAATTAGCTAAATGCTTTCTGGTAAAGTATTTCCCACCTAGAAAAAATGCTAAGTTTTGGAATGAGATCACCACTTTTCAACAATTGGATGATGAATCCTTATACGAGGTATGAGAAAGATTCAAGAAGTTACTTCATAGATGCCCTCACCACGAGATTCCACATTGCATCCAATTGGTGACATTTTATAATGGTCTGAACGCACACACAAGGTTGGTGGTAGATGCTTCTATGAATGGTGCTCTCTTATCAAAGTCTTATAATGAGGCTTACGAGATCATCGAGAGAATAGCCTCTAACAATTACTAGTGCTGAAAAATTTACAGTTTTGAGGAACCCATTGGACGGTAATAGGTGGGTAATTTTTTCCTTTTCACTATTCTAGGCCTCTAGCCCAAACTGTACTTAAGGATTAAATTGATCTTAACAAAATAAACTGATTAAACATAAAAAAATTAAATTAAAATAAAAATTCATTTTGGGCTACTTTGAAAATTTTCTTCTTGAAAAATTACATCAAATTAAATTCATAAGGGTTGTTTGTAAACTTGAAAATGGGTTTGTCTTTCCCACATGTTGGTCACTTCCCCAAGATTCCATTTGTTCTCAAATCTTGCCAGTTGATTCTAAGGTTGCTAATAAGCAATTCAAGAATTTAAGCAGAGAGTGTCTTCTTGCGTTAGTGGAATTGGTTACAGTTTGGAATATCTTCCAATACTGCTTACTAAACCAAAGTCCCAATGGTCGACGAGATACTGATCGCATTAGTTGGCTAGACAACTACCATATACCTTCTGCTTCAGAGACTTGGCCAATCGATGGCAACACTGTCTTAGCGCAGATCTTAATCGGACGCATAGGAGAACCTTCATTTTACTTCTATGAATTCTGTGGAATGCATTCCAAAAATTGGCTTATCACTCCTCGTATTCATTAGTCTTCTTCATCCTCTTCATACTAAGCTAATACTTGCATTGGTGGTGCAGGGTCTAATCTGAAAGCTCATACTTTGTTCAATCCAGCACCAAGTATGGACATTAAGGCCATTTTGGAAAAATCTCGTGCTAAGGAGAAAGCTTCAACTATTCCTTCTATGAAACTAGTTACAAGGAAGTACCAAAAGAGGCCTAGAGAAAGTGAAGATGTTCCAGTTGCTAAGGAGAGTGAACCCCCATAGCCAAAGTGGCGTAGACTTAAGAAGGGGTTCCCAAATCCAAAGGTTTCTTCTCCTTCAGTTCCATCATTGCCTGCTGTGCCATCAGTCCCAATGGAACCCGCCCATGCCACAAACTCCCCTACTCAAGACATGGTCCTTCTCATGCTGATATCCCCACAAAAAAAATTACCATTGGATCCACATGTTATCCCCACAAATCCTGAACCACAACCCTCTTCTTCTGCTGAGAGTGATGAATTCTTCCCATGGCGTAGCCTATATGCTTCAGGGTCATCCTCTGTTTCTTTAATTCCAATCTTTCAGAGCCAAAAAAACATGATCCCTTTACAATTAAAAGAGGCTTTCTGATCTTATATTGCATCCAAATCTGATTCATCTCCTATCTCGCAGATGGCCAAATCTGACCAGGTTCTATCTGTGGAATATGGGCTGTTGTGTGGAACCCCTTAGGAGTTCAACAATAACCATAAGGCCAAGATTGCAAGCTTGAAGGAAGCAAGTAAGTCAAAGAGTAAGACAATAGAGGAGTTATGCTACAATGAGCTGGTTCTTAAAAGCAAAGTTGAACGTCTCGACTCATGTATCATGGCTTGAAAGCTCAAGGATAAAGACATAGAGGATAAGTGCAAACTATTTGAGAGAAAGGTTGAGTCATTAGAGGAGGGAGAGTCCTCATTAAAGGAATGACTCCAGACCAATAAGCCACACTATGAGGCTAAATTGGATAGTCTTTTCCAATCCAATGATGAAGCCTTCAGAAAATACCAAAAGGACACAACCAAGAACTTAACTGAGACACTGGCAGAGTTAACAGCTAACTTGGTTCTCCACGACTAGTGACATAGACTTGAGTCAGGGAGACTTCGACTTCCTAAAAGGCATTTCTACTGATTCATTGGATTTCGATGTTTACAATCCTAAGGGCAAAGTGTGGGAAGATTTCCAATCAAAATGGAAAAAAATTATTGGTTTCTTCATCCCTAACTCGCCCAAAATAGAGGGTGAAAAGAGTCCTGAGAAGCTCAATGACTTGGAGCAAACTCTAAGGGAAGTGGGGCAAATAGAGGAGGTCCTCTTAGAAAAGAAGATTCCTGCCGAATCCACTGAGCATCATATCGAGAGATAGGACTAAATTTCTTTTTATTCGATCTTTCCTTTTTTTTTCCTCCAAATCATGTAACATTCCTTTTTATTCACATTAATGAATCGATTCATTACCTTTCTTTTGTCTTTTTATTTCATCATTATTTCTCTTTATTAAACTACTATCAATACATCCATCTCATGGTATGAAAATTCTAACATACCTGGGGAACACTACCAAGTTCGGCGTCTTATGCATATAGGGCTTCTTCACCTTCGTGGCCCAAGAACTAAAAAAACTTAGCTTTGATACCAAACCTGTAACACCCTCAACCCGATCCAATTTTACGGATATGGATCTTGGGCATTACTAACAAATACAGACACAAACTTAGCCTACTTATATGAATTACAATCAATTAGAACTTCCTTAATTACAAAAATTTCTAATTTGAATACGTAAACTTGTACAAGAAGTAAATACAACCATAACACATGGTAAATAAAATAAAATGTTATTTGATTTGGAATCCTAATCTATTATAGACACCCAAAGTAGGGAATTCTTAGTGACAATTCATACTTTGATTGGGCAGCCAAACTTGCTTTGTATGCATAATAACCCTATATGCCCTTTCCTTTGACGTACTCCTAGCATCGACCCTCCTAGCGCAGACTCATATCAACTCACCTATAATGAAACACACCCCAAATAAGTTCATAAGAACTTAGTGAAGAAAACATCATTTACCTGTGTCATTTTTGCATAATTCATCGGATAATTTATTTAGAAGATCTTATCGTTCTGAACCTTAAACTTAATCACTGGCAAATACTCCCTTATTTCCTATTCTCGCTTACAGGTCAGATACTGTACCTTGCTCAAAACTCATTTCTCCCCCTCGATGCCTTCAATACACCACTTACACTCTTCAATCTAGAGTGTCATTAATCTTTATTAATTTCCTTACCAAAGGTCCATACCATCGAATCATTGTTACTCTTCAACAAATAACTCCCAGCCATTGTTTCATCACAATTCCTGAATTATTATGTACTCATATAGCAGTTACCTCCTTCAAATGTAAAATTTGGAATCCTTACTCAAAAAACACCTTTCTAAATTTCTTCAATCTCCATTATTCACAATCAAATTATAGTCTTGTACAATACTTTACCATACTCTATAGAGACACTGTGCCTTACTGATCTTACTTATCACAACTTACGAACCATACTAAACGTGCCAAACAATATAATATAGAATCAACCACAAGAATCATTCCTATAGGGTACGCCATTGTGAGCCTGTAACAGTCCGGTTTATACCCTAGTCGGAACAGTGGTTTCGGGACCACAAATCTGAGTCCGAATAATATTTTAATATTATATTCTGTGCCGTTGATATGTGGTTTAGCATGTGTTAAATTTCCGTAAGTTAAATTGTCTGTTCGTGTGTTTAATTTGCAAAAGGATGAAATTGCATTGAATGTGAAAGTTACATGTTATTTGTTAAAGTATTAATTTGATGTGGCTTTGTAAAAGTGAGGGCCTTAAGTGACAATTTGGCCAAAATATTAGATAGTGGACGGCAATGTGTAAATCCATTATGTTTATATATGATTATTTTATATGTTTTGTTAAATATATATGTATTTTAGATTGTATATTAAAATATTATAATAAAAGAAACATAGTTAGTGGATGAATGAAAGACAATCATGCCCTTATTCCATGTTTGTATTAATTGTTTAAAGAAAGGTTAATTTTGTAAATGAATTAATAATATATGTCATTACATAATAATCATAAAACATGGCCATTTTTCATCCTATTTGGCCGATCAGAGCTAAGAAAGAAAAGAAGAAAACAAGCTTTGGTTTGGCACTTATTTAGTTAAATTCAAGGTATGTTTTCGGTCGGTTTTCGATAATTTCTACGTTTTTGTAATCATTGCTTTGAGAGCTTCAAAACCCATGTACTAAAATTGTGAAAATAAATTTTTGAGGGGCTAGATTGCAAAATAAATGAAATGTATGGACTTATATGATTATATGGAAGATCCGGCCTAGCTATGTTGTTGGGAGATTTTGCATATTTTGTGTTTTGTGCAAATAGGGCTAAATTGTAAAAGTGTGAAATATTAGGGGCAAAATGGTAATATGCCCATTTAGGTGTTTTTGGATTAAATTGAAATGAAATATATTTGAATGAGCTTAATTTGAATATATTTAGATCAAGAACAAAGAAAAACGGAATTGGATCGGGGAAAAGCAAAAATTATCTAATAACCGGTTTTTGCCGTCCGACGATATCCGAGGTAAGTCTATAAGTAATTTAATACCATTAATATCGGTTATAACCTTTATTACATGCTGAATTATGAATTTATAAATGTGAATTTGGCCAAAGCCGAATGTGGTAAGTGATTTAATAATGAAATGTAGTTAAATTTAATTGAGTTGATATGTTAAAGTGATATGAATTATGTGTGATATATGTGATTTTGGTAATATGTAATGTGTATGAGATGGTTTAATAATATCGATATTCGGGCTTGAGCCTAGCGGCCTTGTGCTTGGTGAAGTGTATCGGGCTTATTGCCTAGCGGTGCTAAATGCCTGATTAAATTTTAGACCTTGGGTCTAGCAGGCTTAGTGCTTGGGTGTGTGTTTCGAGCTTTGTTGCCTAGCGAGCTTAATGCCGGTGATTTATTATAAATGGAGGATTCATGGATCATTAATAAGGTGGAATGTAATTACTGCAAATAAGCTAAATGTTCCGGTAAGTATAAGCTTCATAGTTGCAAGGAATAAGGTAAGTTGTTATATTACTATTCGAAGTGAGTAATATGTGATATAGTTGAAGTATTTTTGTAAGATTTTAATATGTGCATTTGGTCTTACAAATAATGAGTATGATATATTGGATTTAATCTTGATTGTGCCTTTGATATTCGGCCATATGTGTAAATGCTATATGTGAGGGTAAATGGATATGTTTACATATGTGTATGATTGATTATATGTGGTTAATATGTATATTGTACTTACTTGATTTGGTTATATGTGGATACATATTACATTTATGTGTATTCGGTGAGTTTTCACAATTAAGGTGAGTTAAGGATATTTTGAGGTTATCAAAGAAAAGGGTATTAGCATTCGGCATTAGTAGATCATTTAAGTACTAAGCTTTGAAATTGTATGATATTAAATTTGGATTGAAAATGTTTGAATGATCATTTGATTTAATACTTTTGCTTAAGACTTACTAAGCTAGTTAGCTTACTTTGTGTGTTATTTTTTCACTTTGTTTTATAGATTTTGTTCAAGCTACGAGCTGAGGGGATCGTCATCGAAGTCATCCACGCTATCGACTTGTTTTGGTACCTAAAAAGTTGAATTTTTGAACTTAAGGCATGTATAGGCTAGCTTAATGTTCGAACGACATTTTGTTGATGTATATAAGCCATGTGAAAATGGCTTGATCATGATGTTAGTGTGGTATATACATATTCGGTCATATTATAAGCTCATTTTGGTAACTATGTTATATGGCATGTGATTATAATATTTTGATTATATGGCTTGATTGGAAAATGATGTGAATAGCTTATGATTAGCTCATTTTTGATAATCTTGATGCTTGGTATGACTTGTCTTTGAGTGTGGTTATAAAAAATTCACTTTGTAAAGGGATAATAATGAATAAGTCATATAATTATTTTTGGTTCAATTATGCGCATGCAAACGAATTAAGGTGTACATTGGTTCGATTGAGTGTTTGGATATATTTGAATTCGGTATGAGCATTGTACATGTGATTTCATATATGTTTATTTAAATGCCATGATTGTTATCTAGTTTAAGAACTAATTATGAGCATGTGTATATTCGGTTAAGGTGGCTTTATTTACTAAATGAATAGAACCTTTTGTCAATCGTTGCAATGACCCATTTGGAGTATATATATGTGAACAAACTTATAATAGTTAGTCGAGTGTGTTTTGGTCTTACTGAATGATATGACATTGTCTTTTAAATGAACTTAAATCTAATTAATAACCTACATGATATACTTGGGTAATGTTAGTCAATTGAATGAAGTATGTTTTAAATTATCTTTGATAGATATGTTTGGTTTAGTTGTTTGAGTACTTTGTAAATAAATAAAGATACGGTAAATGAGGCTTATGGTAATTGCATTTGTTGTGTGGTATGAATAAAATGTACATAGCATGTTCGGCTTATGTTCTTTGATGATTGTGCCGCATATGACTTAGGTTTAGTATGGTAAGTATGTTTTATGCAATTAAATGTAATATACATTTATATGCATATGTGATCGTTTTAATTTATTTGTATTATTATATAAGTATGTTTATTTATGACTTAAGTGATTGAGTAAAAGTTGTGACTTAACTAGTAATGCCCTGTAACCCTAATTCGGCGACAGATACGGGTTGGGGGTGTTACAGAGCCTTACTACGATATGCCGCAAGGGCACTGTTTTTAGAATTCGCCATGTAAGTCATTCCTTCAGAGTGCGCCACAAGGGCTTATCTCTCAAGTATTTGCCACAAAGGCTATCCTTTCAAGGTTCGCCATAGAGGCTATCCCTTCACAGTTGGCCACAAAGGCTTTATTTCTGAATGTGTTTACAATATGGATTTGCCTAGACTCACATTTCGTGAGGTTTGCCTATCATCGTACTGGGACACGCAGAGAACCCCATTGGGTAATCATTGTCTTTTATTTCCTTTTAGAAGGTGCCATGGCCATGGACTTTTCCTTTCAGAGTTCTTGTTTAAAGTCCAGACGGACCCTTTTAGACTCTATCGCGGTGAACATACACATATTCACTTGACAAACCTTTTATGCACTGACACAATCCACATTCATCTTTAAAACCACAACTAAATCTTCATAGAGCATACCAATAGCATATATCTAAGACACACATATACGACCAAACCTAAACTTCTTAGATTCCATACCATAACATGCATTATATCCTCTGCAATCATTCATATAGTTGCATGACCATCATACTATACTTTTCTAGCTTTGGTTTCATTGTTCATCAGTTTCTACAAAGATATCTCATATGAACAATATTCATTCAAGAGTCAGCTTAAAGACTCACCTGACAATCGCGAATAGCAATTTGAACTCCAGATCCAACCTTCATCAAGATAGTATAGCAACTACTACTTATAAAATAAAGGAACACCATTAAAGCTCATTCAAATAACCTTACCATCATCTCAAACCCATATTACCCCCATACAAAGCCTTACTTCTTCATCTTATTGTTTATGCACTCTTACAGACCTACTCTTTCATAGCATAACATTCAGAGTCATAAAACATACCTTGACATGGTGTAATCACTGATAAAGTCCGGGATCTCAACCCCAGCTTAAAGAAATGTCTTTGGATCCTCAAGCCTCAGATAACCATATTTTTAAAGAATGAGAAGAGAACTCCCTTTTCCCAAACTTGAATATCTATTATTACAATCTAGGTCATTATTGGAACTTGAAAAATGTCACATCATTACTAAATTATCTTATCAAATAGTCTAAAACTTCTGAGAAACCTAATTGAGTACCCCCTTCTCTTTTAACTATCCCAGTTCACATTTAGTTGGTTCCTAACCAACGTACCTTGTAACTTAACTTGCACAGTACCATAGTTAATGGTCGCACTGTATCTCAGACTTGAACTCATACTTTTGATACTATTTTACTTAGCCGCTGGTCTTATTCCAACTAATATAGCCACCTGACAAGGAACCTTTATTAACTTAACCACATAACTATATATGCCAGCTCTATACACTGATTCTTGTCTGCTCTAAATACCGAACAGGAAGAAAACTTCATTCTGGATATTATTTGCATGTTTACCAATTTTTGTTATTATGATTGAACTTCAGTTTTTCTTGTATTTAAAAAAGTTATTTGATTGTTTTTAGCCAAAGATACGAGAGTGTTGGAAAAAATCCGGTTTGAAAATAATTTTGTTGTACAGCAAAAAATTAAAATTTTGAAAACCGACCTTGTTTTTTATATTTATAGCAATAAAACTTGAACCAAAATCATACTTGTGTATTCAGATAAGTGGATCCTTGACGTTCTCCGGCTTTCTAATCTATCACAATTCATTGTGGTAAATTAAGGTATTTTTTTTATACTAAACGAGCATGTTTTATAGTATTTTTTATATGTTTTATTTCATTTTTTTTTTGTTAAACTAAGATTTATTTGATAATATGTTTTGATATAACAAATTGAAGTGTTTTTGAATAAAATTTCAAATTGAACAAAATTGTCAAAATGATTTTTGAATTAAAGTTTAAGAGACAAAACTTTAAATCTTTACTTTGAATTGTTAGAAAATTTTTAAATCAACTTCAAAATCAAGTTAAAATGATTTTAACAAAGCAAAAATTCTTTTAACTTGACAAAATAATTTTCAAAGAAGTCAGAGTAGCTCTAAACGAAAAAAGTATCAATACCTTTTTGGCAAGTATCAATATTTTTGAAATATCGATACCCCTTTGAAAAACGGTACCAAATTCACATTTTTTTCACAAATTCAGCTAAGTATCGATCCAGTATCAATACCTTTTATACAGTATCAATAAAATCTATCTGGTATCGATATTTCAACTTCAACGGTCACTGAATTTAGCATTTATTGTAAAAAAACATTGATACCTTGTTATTTGGTATCGATACTTGTTATTGCAGGTGAACTATCTGTTCTGGTTTTCACTTCCCCAACGACTCTATTCATATCTCCAACAACCACAATGATTGGAATTCAATTCATGGGTATAAATAAAAGCTTCCAGAGATCCTACAACAACAAGAAAGCATACTCAAGCAAAAATCATCAATCAAACAACTTTTGTGCAAATACTTCCATATCTTTCTTTCATACACTTGTGAGCATTATTTTCATTCTTTTGCTCAAGTGTCTTTTCATTGTAGTTGTGCTAAATTTGTAAACACTTTGATCTTGTAAGGATTATTTCTTTGTTTGCTTCATTGTATCTCTTTGAAAGGGTTTGTGTCTTAAGATTTGGGTAGAAATCTTAAGGGAGTTGTAAGGTTAAACCTTATTCTCAAATGTTGATCAAATTAGTGAATTTGGGAATATATTTAGTTGTGGAAATCTAAGGTAGTGGAGTAGGCAATTGGGGTCGAACCACTCTAAATTGAAGTGTTCATTGTCTCTATCCTTTTTCTTAGCAACCACAAATTTTTAAAATCCAATTCACCCCCTCTTGGCAATTTCAGTTTGATCATTTGAGCTAACAATTGGTAGCAGAGCTAGTCTCTAATTTCGTTTATTCAAACTACACATTATGACATCTTTTTTCGGCTCTATTTTTCTTGGTGAGTCATGATGCATTTTTAAACCTCCTTACTTCAATGGTGTTAATTATTCCCATCAAAAGACTAGGATGATGTTATTCATACAAGCCAATGATCTTGTCGTATGGAGCATCATCATGGATGGTCCATCAATAACTCTCAAGCAAGAATGAGAGCTTTTAGTTCCAAAGAGTAAGAAGGAATACAACATGGAAGTTAGGAGAAGCATACAACTCAAGGCCAAGGCCATGCACATTCTCTTTTGTGCACTTGGTCCGGAAGAATATAGTAGAGTATCATCATGTTCTAATGCCAAGGAAATTTGGGACAAATTAGAAGTCACTCATGAGGGCACTAGTCAAATTAAGAAGTCTAAAGTGGGAATTCTCAGACTCAACTACGAAACATTCAAGATGAAGCCCGAAGAAGATATCAAGACTATGTCCGATCGGTTTACAATTATCATCAATGGGCTTAAATCTTATGGGAAAACTTATCCCAATGAAGAAGATGTGAGAAAGATGCTTCAAAGTTTGCCAAAGTCATGGAAAGCTAAAATGATTTCTATAGAAGAAGCAAAGAACTTGGAAACACTCACATTAGACGAGCTTATTGGTTCTCCACTCACTCATGAGATGAAAATTAAGGAAGGGGTTGAAGAAGAAGAAAAACTTGAAAAGAAGAAGGTTGTTATTGCCCTCAAATCCATAATAGAAGAAGGTGATTCTAGTGACGATGTGGATGAGGATAAAGAGATGGGAATATTTGCTAGACGATTCAAGAGATTTATGAGATCCATTAGTGGTAAAAATTTCCAAAAGAAAGAAGGACTCAAACTTAAATTGTAACATCCCAAAAACGGGGCTATTTGGAAATAAATTATTTTTCTTATGTATGAACTGCTGTGTCATTATTTATGGAATAATAATGATCAATTTAAGGCTTTGTGTTAGCTCGATTTGGTAGGAAATTTTAGTTTTTAACTTTTAAAAGAAGGGAGCCTTAGCAAGTGGGTGTTATAAGAATAAATGTGGGTAATTTAACACTAATTAGGCCTTGGTAAAATGGCAAAGCAAGCCCACTTAGGAGCTAGCATGTGACGCCACCAAGAAACAAGGGAGAGCCTTGGTTCGAGTCACAAAATCCTCCTTTTTTGGTTTTTTATTTGGACGGCACAAGGGGGAGAGTTTTCTCCTTCAAACTCTTTTATTAGGTGTTATTATCAAAGGATAATAGGAGAGTTTTATTTGCTTAATTATAGTATTAATAAAAGGGATAATGGATGGATTATTAGGAGATTATTATTTGATTAATTCAAGCTATTTTGAATTAAATCAAATAGGTGGCCAAGAGGATTTTTAGGTGTTGTGTTAGAAATTGAACTCCTTGAGCAAGGAGAGTGGACGGCAAGGGGTACTAGGGAGTGCCCAAGTTTCTTTGGTTTCTTTTCCTATTAGCCGAATTCTCCCAAAGGTCTCCCATTTACTATTTTCTCTTCTCCATCCTCTCCAAAACCGAAAGCACATCCCCTAAAACCTTTCTTTTCTTTTCCCAACCTCTTTGGCCGAAACTCCACATTCAAATTCCCTTTTCTTTATTTCTTTGTTAACCGAACCTCTACTCCTTGTTGCCGAAACTCCAACACCCTTGTCTCTCCATTATTTACCTCTTGCCCGAATATTCAAGCAAGGGTAATCTTCTCTAAACTCGTCTCCAATCGATTCATAAGGTAGGTAGGTATGGCCGAATGCCATCTTTCTTCTCCTCTGTGTTTTGTCGATTTCTATTAGGGGGGGGATGAGTGCCGATTTCGGCAATGATTAAGTCTTCTAAACAAGTGGTAACCGATTCCTGTTAGGTACTCAGGGAAGTGAAGCAGTTGATTCAGGCCCCGACCTCTAGTATTCTATTTGTGGTACGTAACGGTAAGATCTACTTTAGTTGGTCAGTTGATATTCGTTTTAGCCGAAGGCTACTAACTTGTTGAGTGCCGATTCATGGAATCAGAAGCAGATTCGGAAGTTGGGTATTGCGGTTGGTGTCCAAAAGTGTGAAGGTGAGATTTCGGGTTCACAAGGAACCCCTCCCAATAATTTGATTTGGCCGAATAGGCCCTAAGACTAATCCCATAGTTGGCCGAATATAGGTACAGGGAGATCTAGGGTGGCCAACGTTTCTTTTCGGGATTTAGACTTCTCATCAACATCAGGTGTGTACATACACACTTATAATAGTTAATAAAGTGTATTAAGTGTATGTTATGTGTAAATCATCTATGTAGATATGGCATTAGTACCTTAATGGTACAAGCGAGATCCCGTAAGTCTCTATTTGTATGAGATTGATAATAATGCTTTTGGGAAGCATGGATTATTTGATACATGTGATATATGTATGTTCTCATTATTAATCGCTTGACATGGGTTGATGAGAGGAGGGGCGGTGATATCGTCTTGACGAGCACCGGTGCTTTGGTAGCACATCGTGACAATATGTCACCAGAGGTTTGGTACCTCCGGAGGTTTGGTACCTCATAGCGACTTGTCCCCGTGGTTAACACCACCGTGGGTTGGCCCCACTTGAGATATGGGATCGTCTGCCAGGTGATTTGGTATCACACGATGGGTTGGCCCCATCACCCGATTTGTGTCTCACGGACACCGCTGCTTTGGTAGCACATTGTGACTATATGTCACCAGGTGGTTTGGCACCACCAGTGTTTTTGGTAACACATCGTGACTACGGTCACCAAAGTGGTTTGGTACCACATGGGGTAGACAAAGGTGTTTGGTTGGCTAGGTTGGGTACACGATACTCGCTTAATTAATCATTATATGTTGTGTATGAAATGTTGTATTAACCGGGGAAGGGTTACATCTCGAGTCTTGGTGACTCACCTTCTCCTTTAACATTTTTCAGTGACTCGTAGATGGCGGTGGAGGAGCCAGTTGGACTCGAGGTGGCCATGCAAAGTGGAATTAAATTTATAGAACTTTACATTTGCTTATTTTTACTTTGGTTGTAATAAGGCCTCCATAAACTATATTTGTGTTATTTTCTTTTATGTTGGATATTTGCTTAAACTATACTATTAAATTGAACCGAAATCACATGTTTTCTTAAGTTAGCACGAAAAAGTTTATTCGTGCCATCGGGCACACATGAAACTGGTATGACAAACGGACTTAATTAAAATTCCAAATTTATTCTAAGGGTAGCTTTGACAAGACAACCAAAACGCGAGGAGTTTTCAATAAAAATTAAATGTTTTTCAAATGGTGTTCATAAGGTTTTACTCAGTAACAAATCAAATTCGGTCGTAGTGTTTGGGCCGGTTTGGGTTGTTACAGAATTGGTATCGAGCCCAGTTCAAAGCTCATTTGTGGGGCCCAAGGCCCAAAAATGTTTTAGTAGGCCTTTTGAATTGTTTTTGGGTTTTAAGCGGCATGGCCCGAGTCTCCAGACCGATCCGCCTGGTAAGTACATCTAAACCTCTTTGTGAAATATATTCTGTAGAAGGGTAGGAAGCATGGAACGTAGATAGACTTATAGGACTTGGACCCTAAGGCTAGATTGCTCAAACACAAACGAAGCATAAGACTTAAAGAACTAAACCAACCTATGACTTAGTCAATGAGCTAGGGTGTGGTAACCCCTGTACGCATGTCTAGGATTGGATCCGGAAGAGCCTGGTATTTAAGCAGTCCTCGTGACTCACCTCCTCTTCGCAGGTATCCTACCTGGTGCGTAGCTTCGGTTCACCCTAACTCAGAGGGCTCAGTGGTGTGGCAACCTCTGTGCGCATGTCTAGAAAGGTTCAGTGAGAGCTTGGTATTTAAGCGGTCCGCGTGACCCACCTCCTCTTCACTCGAATTCTGCCTGGTGCGTAGCTTTGGTTCACCCTGACCAGGAGGGCTCGGTCATGGGATAAACACAATGATTAAAACCCGAAAAAGGGAATTAGCCTTGTTTTTCGAAATGGAATGGAATAACAAGCCCTAATGTTTTCAAAACTTGTCCAATAACTCTCTTAAACCTTAGAACATTACTTTTACAATGTTTCTCGGAAGACTTGACTTGTGAAAAAATTTTTACAAAAATACCCTTAGGAGTAAAATTACCAAAATGCCCCTGACCCATAAAATATTGATTCGACGGTTTTGCCCAAAATTCCAATGATTTTATAAAACATTCAATAACATAGCTTTGGAAATCATCAGCAAAATATTTTGGGTTCTGGAAAATTACGAAAATACCCTCTGTAGGAAAAAGACGAAAATACCCCTGGGTTAGAAATGGGCAGAAATGTCCGATGAGCGATTAGGCATGGAAAGTATTAAGGAATGGATGCATGAACTTCTTTGTGTGAACTAGGATAGGAAACTGAAACATTGTTTGCTCGAAAGAATCTCTGATTAAACCTCATCCATAAAACTTCATCGCGAGTAATAAAGTGAAACCAATGCTAACGCATAAAATTTTTCTTAATCAGATTAAAAGCTCGGTAGATAGAATGAGTTCTAGAGGACGTGGACGCCGTGGACGTGGTAGGGGTAGGATGACGGTGTCTGAACCCGTCAGGTCAGGACAAGGTTCGGAAAATGAGGTACCACTGCCACCACCACCTCCTACTTTTAGAGCTGAGGAGCCGGAGCGCATCGGGTGGCGAGTCGGTATCGCAAGCGTGTTGCGAGTCTTGGAGATGGTGGTGGGGCTGGTGGAAATGTTGGAGCTCGAAATCTGTCCCGAGCGACTCCGATCTAACGGAGCGGAGGTATTCCGAGGTGTGTCGGGAGTGGCACCCAGTCTGTGGAATCTCGGCTAGAGTCAATCAAACAATCTTGGATGACCTTGACCTGACTGAGGAAGAGAAGCTGAAAGGGGCAGTGTCGCTTCTAAAGGATGAAGCGTATCAGTGGTGGCTTACGGTTCGAGATGGGGCTACGGCCGATGATTTGACTTGGGAGTATTTCGACCACCACCTATCGGAAAAAGTATGTGGGCATTAGCTACACCGACGCCCAGCAGAGAAAGGCTTTTCCGGATTAGTTCAAGGAACTAAGTCCGTGTCGTCGAATATGAGGCGAATTTCTAAGGCTGAGTAGATATGCGAGAGGCATCGTGGCTACTGGAACATGAGCGCTGTGTCCGCTTTGAGGACGGACTCCGAGATGATTTAAGGTTACTGATTGCCCCACAACAGGTTCGTGAGTTCTCATCTCTAGTGGAGAAGGCTAAGGTAGCCGAGGGAATCAAGGACGCCGTGAGGCGTAACTATAGTAAGAACAATCGTAAGAGAAGTTTTGGGTCACCGGATCAAGCGGGAGTGCTCGAGAAAAAGCTAGGCCAAGTGGGCCCAATCAGTGACAAGGCCCACGATCGCTGTCGAGGCCGACTCGGTGCAATCATTGTGGAAAGACCCATTGGGGAGGTTGTTGGACCGGTGATAAAGGATGTTTTGAGTGTGGTTCTTTGGAGCATCGCGTCGAGATTGTCCTGAAACTAGCTAAGAAGCAGAAGAAGGACGAACCGTGCTCGTGGATAGAAATGTAGGACCACGGAGGGTCGTGGTAATGGTAGAGGAAACAACGGTCCTAACCGAGGTCGTGGAACTCAAGGCGCAGGTTCAGGGCAACACAGAGGCTAGGCAGCTGGCTTAGTTTACGCAGCCGAGGTGTCGCGAAGAAGGTGACGCACCGGATGTCATAACCGTGCGTTCCTAATTTTCGGTTTTCCTTATGTTGCATTGATTGATGTGGGCTCGACGCACTCGTACATTGCTTGTAGTGTGGTAGGAACTATGGACCTAAACTCAAAAGCGCTTCTAGGGAGATGACCGTAGTTAGCCCCTTAGGTCACTCCGTAGTTGTAGATAGACTTTATAGAGGCGTACTTCTAGAACTTCAATGGGTAGTATTTGTAGTGATCTAATGGAACTACCGTTTGGGGAGTTCGATTTGATCCTTGGTATGGATTGGTTGGTTAAGTACCAAGCGAGTTTGGATTGCGCTGCTAAGCGCATGGTCCTTAAGACGATCAAGGTGATGAAGTGGTTATGATAGGAGATAGAAGGAATTATCTATCCAACCTAGTGACCGCCTTGAAGGTCAAAAGATGGTCAAGAAGGGTTGTGAGGCATATTTGGTTCAAATCATGCTTTGGAAGCTAAGGGGTTAGTAATTGAAAAGGTCCGAACGGTTGGGGAATTTGTTGATGTGTTCCCGGAAGAACTTCCGGTTTGCCTCCGGATCGAGAAGTCGAATCGGTATAGACTTGCTACACGGAACGGCACTGTGTCCATAGCACCATACCGAATGGCACCAAAGGAATTGGTGGAGCTAAAGGCTCAAATTCGTGAGCTCTTGGATAGAGGGTTTATACGACCAAGTATATCTCCGTGGGGAGCACTGTGTTGTTTGTCAAGAAAGAAGGACGGTTCTATGCGGATGTGCATCGACTCACCGCCGCTTAAATAAGTTAACGATCAAGAACAAGTATCCGCTGCCTCGGATTGACGACTTGTTTGATCAACCGAAGGGTGCCTCGGTGTTTTGAAGATAGACACGAGGTCGAGTTATCACCAATTAAGGGTGAAGGAGGTCGATGTTCACAAAGCGGCATTCCGAACTCGGTATGGGCATTTCGAGTTCTTGGTGATGCCATTCGGTTTGACTAATGCGCCGGCGGCATTTATGGACTTGATGAATAGAGTATTCCAAAGTGCTTGGACCATTCGTCGTGGTGTTCATAGATCGACATATTGGTTTACTCAAGGCGACGTAAGAGGAGCATGACAAGCATTTACTGATAGTTCTGCAAGTATTGAGGGGAAGTAGATTGTATGCCAAATTCAAAGAAATGTGAATTTTGGCTTAGGAAGTGGCTTTCTTAGGTCATGTAGTATCACCAAAGGAATTAGGTAGACCCCGCAAGATTGAAGCAGTATTGGAGTGGAAACCACCTAGGACGGTGGCTGAAATACGGAGTTTTCTGGGTCTAGCAGGGTACTATCGGAGATTCGTAGAAGGATTCTCTCTAATAGCAGCGCCGTTGACTAAGTTGCTAAGGAAAGGTGTCCCATTTGTATGGACGGAAAAGCAGCAAGAAAGCTTTGATAAGTTAAGGAAGATTTTGACGGAAGCTCCGGTTTTGGTACAGCCTGAAGTAGGGAAGTTATTCACAGTTTATTGTGATGCATCTCACACCGGTTTGGGATGTGTGTTGATGCAGGATGGGAAGGTAGTAGCCTATGCATCCCGTCAATTAAGATCGCATGAGGTTAACTACCCAACGCACGACTTGGAGTTAGCAGCGGTCGTCTTCGCTCTGAAGATATGGAGACATTACCTGTATGGAGAGAAGTCGATGGTCTACACGGATCACAAAAGCTTGAGGTATCTTCCGACTCGAAGGATCTCGAATCGAGGCAGGCGTCGGTGGATTGAACTACTAAAGGACTATGATTATTCAATCGAGTACCATCCGGAAAGGCTAATGTGGTAGCCGACGCATTGAGCCGAAAGGTGGTGACGGACTTAAGAGCAATGTTCGCTCGGTTAAGTCCAGATGATGATGGGAGTCTTTTGGCGGAACTCCAAGTAAAGCCGACTTGGGTTGAGGAGGTTAAAGAAAAGCAGTTAGTGGATGAAGGCTTGAGCGCTAAGAGAGTACAAGTTCAAGACGGTGGTTTGGAAGGGTACAGTTTGTCTAGTGATGGAGTGCTTTGTTTTCAAGGACGAGTATGTATGCCAAAGGATACGAGAATTAAGACAGAAAATTCTCCAAGATGCACATAGCAGCCCATACGCTATGCATCCTGGGGGAAGCAAGATGTATGGAGATTTGCGGAAACAGCTTACGTGGCCGGGTTGAAGCGTGAGATAACGGAGTTCGTAGGGAAGTGTCCGACGTGTCAGCAGTTAAGGCCGAACATCGGTCACCATCGGGACTACTTCAACCGATAAAGATCCTCGGTGGAAATGGGAGAGGATCACCATGGATTTTGTTAGTGGGCTACCCTTACACCCACCAAGAAGGATGCGATTTGGGTAATTGTGGATCGCCTGACTAAATCAGACTCACTTCATGCCGGTAGAGTGGATTACTCACTCCGAAGCTAGCGAAGCTATATGTGGGTGAAATAGTGACGTTGCATGGCGTGCGGTGTCGATTATCTCGGATAGGGATCCCGATTCACGCTCAAGGTTTTGGAAAGCGTTGCATCAAGCTTTGGGTACACGGTTAGATTTCATGACGGCTTTCCATCCACAATCGACTGACAATCGGAAAGGGTGATACTGATTTTGGAAGACATGTTAAGAGGTCGTGTCTTGGATTTTAGTGGTAGTTGGGAGGAGTACCTACCATTAGCGGAATTCGCTTATAACAATAGTTATCAGCGAGTATTCAAATGGCTCCATACGAAGCCCTATATGGACGAAAGTGTCGTGACTCCTACATGTTGGACGGAGTTGGGAGAAAGACAAGTTCGGGTCCAGAATGGTAATCGAGACGGAAGACAAAGTCAAGGTGATTCGGTCTCGTCTCAAGGAAGCATCGGATAGGCGTAAGTCTTATGCCGATCTCAAACGCAAGGAAGTGGAGTATCTTTGTGGGAGACAAAGTCTTTCCGAAAGTGTCGCCTTGGAAAAAGGTGTTGAGATTTGGACGGAAAGGGAAGTTAAGCCCAAGGTTCATCGGGCCATATCTTTGTTGTGAAGCGAGTAGGACCAAGTGGCTTATCGGCTAGAGCCGCCGTGAATCGAATCGATTCATGACGTATTTCATGTGTCAATCTTTGAGACGGTATCGGTCGAGATCCTTCGCCGCGTTGTGCCAAGAGCGCGAGATCGAGGTGAACTCGGATTTATCTTTTGAGGAAGAACCGGTTCATTGTAGACCGAGATGTGAAAGTTCTACGTGGAAGGCGGTGCCTTTAGTGAAAGTGTTATGGCGGAACCACGGGTGGAAGAAGCTACGTGGGAGCCCGAGGAGGTGATGCGGCAAAGCAATACCCCCATCTCTTTTGATCAAGGAATTTCGAGGACGAAATTTATTTTAAGGGGGTAGAACTGTAACATCCCAAAAACGGGCTATTTGGAAATAAATTATTTTTCTTATGTATGAATCAATGTGTCATTATTTATGGAATAATAATGATCAATTTAAGGCTTTGTGTTAGCTCGATTTGGTAGGAAATTTTAGTTTTTAACTTTTAAAAGAAGGGAGCCTTAGAAAGTGGGTGTTATAAGAATAAATGTGGGTAATTTAACACTAATTAGGCCTTGGTAAAATGGCAAAGCAAGCCCACTTAGGAGCTAGCATGTGACGCCACCAAGAAACAAGGGAGAGCCTTGGTTCGAGTCACAAAATCCTCCTTTTGGTTTTTATTTGGACGGCACAAGGGGGAGAGTTTTTCTCCTTCAAACTCTTTTATTAGGTGTTATTATCAAAGGATAATAGGAGAGTTTTATTTGCTTAATTATAGTATTAATAAAAGGGATAATGGATGGATTATTAGGAGATTATTATTTGATTAATTCAAGCTATTTTGAATTAAATCAAATAGGTGGCCAAGAGGATTTTTAGGTGTTGTGTCGAAATTGAACTCCTTGAGCAAGGAGAGTGGACTGGCAAGGGGTACTAGGGAGTGCCCAAGTTTCTTTGGTTTCTTTTCCTATTAGCCGAATTCTCCCAAAGGTCTCCCATTTACTATTTTCTCTTCTCATCCTCTCCAAAACCGAAAGCACATCCCCTAAAACCTTTCTTTTCTTTTCCCAACCTCTTTGGCCAAACTCCACATTCAAATTCCCTTTTCTTTATTTCTTTGTTAACCGAACCTCTACTCCTTGTTGCCGAAACTCCAACACCCTTGTCTCTCCATTATTTACCTCTTGCCCGAATATTCAAGCAAGGGTAATCTTCTCTAAACTCGTCTCCAATCGATTCATAAGGTAGGTAGGTATGGCCGAATGCCATCTTTCTTCTCCTCTGTGTTTTGTCGATTTCTATTAGGGGATGAGTGCCGATTTCGGCAATGATTAAGTCTTCTAAACAAGTGGTAACCGATTCCTCGTTAGGTACTCGGGAAGTGAAGCGATTGATTCGAGCCCCGACCTCTAGTATTCTATTTGTGGTACGTAATCGGTAAGATCTACTTTAGTTGGTCGAGTTGATATTCGTTTTAGCCAAGGCTACTAACTTGTTGAGTGCCGATTCATGGAATCGAAAGCGATTCGGAAGTTGGGTATTGCGGTTGGTGTCCAAAAGTGTGAAGGTGAGATTTCGGGTTCACAAGGAACCCCTCCCAATAATTTGATTTGGCCGAATAGGCCCTAAGACTAATCCCATAGTTGGCCGAATATAGGTACAGGGAGATCTAGGGTGGCCAACGTTTCTTTTCGGGATTTAGACTTCTCATCAACATCAGGTGTGTACATACACACTTATAATAGTTAATAAAGTGTATTAAGTGTATGTTATGTGTAAATCTGCTCTATGTAGATATGGCATTAGTACCTTAATGGTACAAGCGAGGATCCCGTAAGTCTCTATTTGTATGAGATTGATAATAATGCTTTTGGGAAGCATGGATTATTTGATACATGTGATATATGTATGTTCTGTTATTAACTGCTTGACATGGGTTGATGAGAGGAGGGGGCAGTGATATCGTGCTGACGAGCACCAGTGCTTTGGTAGCACACTGTGACAATATGTCACCAGAGGTTTGGTACCTCCAGAGGTTTGGTACCTCATAGCGACTTGTCCCTGTGGTTAACACCACCGTGGGTTGGCCCCACTTGAGATATGGGATCGCCCGCGGTGATTTGGTATCACACGATGGGTTGGCCCCATCACCCGATTTGTGTCTCACGGACACCGGTGCTTTGGTAGCACATTGTGACTATATGTCACCAGTGGTTTGGCACCACCAGTGTTTTGGTAACACATCGTGACTACGGTCACCAGTGGTTTGGTACCACATGGGGTAGACAAAGGTGTTTGGTTGGCTAGGTTGGGTACACGATACTCTGCTTAATTAACTGTTATATGTTGTGTATGAAATGTTGTATTAACCGGGAAGGGTTACATATCGAGTCTTGGTGACTCACCTTCTCCTTTAACATTTTTCAGTGACTCGTAGATGGCGGTGGAGGAGCCGGTTGGACTCGAGGTGGCCATGCAGTGGAATTAAATTTATAGAACTTTACATTTGCTTATTTTTACTTTGGTTGTAATAAGGCCTCCATAAACTATATTTGTGTTATTTTCTTTTATGTTGGATATTTGCTTAAACTATACTATTAAATTGAACCGAAATCACATGTTTTCTTAAGTTAGCACGAAAAAGTTTATTCGTGCCATCGGGCACACATGAAACTGGTATAACAAACGGACTTAATTAAAATTCCAAATTTATTCTAAGGGTAGCTTTGACAAGACAACCGAAAACGAGGAGTTTTCAATAAAAATTAAATGTTTTTCGAAATGGTGTTCACAAGGTTTTACTCCGTAACAAATCAAATTCGGTCGTAGTGTTTGGGCCGGGTTTGGGTTGTTACAGAAATCTTCCAAGGAGAAGGAACCAATAATATGCTACAAATGCAAGAAACTAGGACACATCAAGTTTGGTTGTCCCCAATGGAAGAAGAAGGGGTCAAGCAAACAAAAACTCAAGGCTCATGTTTCTACCTGGATTGATGAGGATTCATCCGATAATGATGATCAAGAAGTAGCCAATATTTACCTTATGGCCATCGATGAAACAAAGGTAAATTCTAACTTTTCTATTTCCAATTCTTATTCTTTTGGTGAGTTGCAAGATGCTTATGATGAATTAAGCTTGAAGTTTGAATTAGTGGTTTCAAAATTTAGAGAAACTATTTCAAAACTAATAGATGAAAATAATTCACTTTCCAAAGTCAAGCATGAACTTGAAAGTAAAATAAATTATATGCAAGCTATTATAAATTATTTTGAGAAAAAAAATTGTGACTTGCATAATTTACTTTCTAAAGTTCATGATGATCATCAAAAGCAACTTGAGTTACTTAAGAGTGAAAAAGCTCACTCTAAAAAAGTTTTACCAAAAATCTTTTTAAGAGGAGAAAGATCAAAGCAAAACTTTGTCAAAGCTAGCTTTAATTTCTCTAAACATAGAGGTCCCCAAAGTTTTTAGAAAATAAGAATTATTAAAAGTGTATGGGTCCCTAAATGACTCATAAATACTCAAGATAAAGTCATTCTTTCAAAATGGATACCTAAAGGGACTAGAATTATAGGAACTAATACTTGTGGACCTAAAAGAATATGAGTACCAAAATTTAAAGTTTAATTATGTGTTTGTAGGAAGAGAAGCATTGCTTCATGGTGGGGGATTCATTGAAAAACTCATGGTTCCGTGATAATGGATTCTCAAAGCACATGACCAGTGACAAGAGCCATTTTATCAATTTGAAGCCAAAAATTGGAGGAGTAGTTACATTTGGTGACAGCTCTAAAGGACAAGTAGAAGAATCGGATCTATTGGTAAAAACTCTTCAATTCTTATTGAAAATGTTCTCTATGTCAATAGTCTTAAGCATAATCTACTTAGTATTAGTTAATTGTGTGATAATGGTCTCAATGTCATTTTTGAGTCTAATGGATGTAAAATAGTTGACATTGTGTCTAATAAGATTATACTTGTAGGATATAGGATAAGAAATATATATATGGTGCATTTAGATGATTTGCATGATTCACTCATATAACTTGTTGCTAAAAATGAAAATAATTCTTTATTATGGCATAGAAAACTAAGATATGCTAGCTTGAGCATATTGCATAAACTAGCTAAAAATGACTTAATAAGAGGATCACGTAAAATTGATTTTGACTTAGATAAAGTTTGTGATCCATGTGTTAAGATTAAACATAGAAGTGTCTCCTTTAAACCTGTTAATGATGTATCAACTCGTAGAGTTCTTCAACTAATCCACTTAGACTTATTTGGTCCTATTAGGAAAACTAGCTTGGGTGGATAACAATATGCTTTTTTGCTTGTTGATGACTATTCTATGTTTCATTGGGTTATTTTCTTAAGTACTAAATATGAGGCTTTAGAAAAAAAATTCATTACATTTTCAAAAATGAATCAAAGTGAAAAAGGTTACTCTATCACTAGTGTTAGAAGTGACCATGGAACCAAATTTCAAAATCTTGGTTTTAAATTTTTTTGCAACTCAAATGGAATTAGCCATAATTTTTCTACACCTAGAACCTGTAACACCCCTAACCCGAAACCGTCACCGGAATAGGGTTAGGAGGCATTACCGAATGATCGGAACATTTCACATCCATTTCACGACACAAAGTCGATCATCAATCAAACACATTCAAATACGAGCATATAGTCCCTTATCTAGGTCTACAAGACCATAAACACATGATAGAATGAGATCGGGACTAAACCGAACACTTATGAAAATTTTTCAGAAAATTCAAACATTCTTCAACACTGTTGAGGTCACATGCCCGTGCAGTCAGGCCGTGTCACACCCATGTGTCCAGGCCGTGCCAAAATAGAGCATACATACTGACTTGTTCACACGGCCACCAAACACGCCCGTGTGCCATGGCCGTGTGATATTAGACTAGCTACTGACTTGGTCGCACGGCCACCATGCACGCTCGTGGGCCTCAGCCGTGTACCCTGTCCAGACACACCTAGAAGTGATCCTTAAACTACACGGTAGAGACACACGCCCGTCTCTTAGCCATGTATACAAAATAGGCCATTTGCAAGGCCAATTTGCCATCCACACAAGGGTCAATCATCAAGCTTCAATACAATACCAATTCATGCTTTAAAATACATTCAAACATACTATTTCATGCACTAAATAATCATCAACATTACCATCTACTTCCTTGCCTAATATCATCACAATAAGTCCATTCAAAGTAACAATTGTATATCTCAATATATATATATATATATATCAAGCATTATGTAATTCATGCCATAATTCATCTTCAAACCACATCTTTCATAATCCACAAAGTCATGAAATATACCATATTCATAGCTCATTCATAAATTCTACATCATTCAACTTCCAAGCCAAATCACATGGCAAGGATTAAACATTTCAAGACATATCATAACTTCTAGCCTATACATGCCATATTTCAACTATATACATCTTTCCAAAAGTACCAAAATAGATTGCCGATAGTGTGATAGAGATGCTGACGATTCCTAGATCCGAGCTAGCTTTACTGACACTGTAAAACAGAGAAACAATCACACAGTAAGCTTTCATAAGTTAGTAAGTTCGTAACAAAATACATTAACCAAAACAAATCATCACATAGATTATTTCACAATCTCATATCTCATATTATCACAAACTAATATGTTCAATTAACCTTCCATAAACTCATTCATAGTGTAACACCCCAAACCCGGCCCACGAGCCTTGACCGGATCTGGTATGTCACTGAGAAAAACGTTTGAAAAAGATTTAACTTACGAGTGAAAACACGAAAATTTGTTGTCATTTGTAAAACATTATATACTTAAAATGCCAAGAAAAATTTGGATGTTACATAATATCCGGATTTAAAAACTTTAATATATAGATATATTTTAGATTGTAAGTTGTTGAAAATAAAGTCATTTCCAAATAGTAATTTAATCGGCAATCCAACTAAAACATATTAATAAACTTCAACTACTTAAAGTGGCCCTTATTACATCAAATAAATATCCAAAATATTTGAAATATATGACGTGCATAAAATTAAATAAAACATCTTACGCATGGAACAAATAAAATTAACTTCGCATGGCCACCTTTGTATCCTCTCCAACCCGGTCCAAGAATCACGTATCACCGCGATGTTGATAATTATTTGGGTGAGTCACACGGACTCGGTGTGCAATTAGTCCACCGAATTCCACCCACATATCAAACCACATATCAACCCACATAACGGTATAACAAGGCAATTTATTCACATAATATCACAATTCGGGCTTGGCCCATATCAATACCACATATCGGATCATAATGTAATTAACCACATGATTCCACATATTGGGCTTGGCCCATTTCCACAACGCTCCACATTCACATATTGGGCTTGGCCCGTAATCCCATTAGATACACATATCCGATGTAATTATGCAAATGCACCCAACCCAAACCTAGGGTCCATCCTCTACACACCCTCAGTCCGGCCACCACACACCGAGGATTACTAAATCACCCTCCAACCGCTACACACCAATTTCGACAATTAATGCCGTCCACGATGTAGTTCGTAGCTAACATCAAACCACGATGAGGCACATAGCTACTCATCAACCACGATATGGCACTAAGCCGATATCAACCACGATGAGGCACAAAGCCACTCATCAATCCACGTGAACTTAATCACAAGTAATCCACAACGCGACCTCAGTCAGCGCCAATCCACGATGTAGCTCATGGCTAACATCAAACCATGTACTCGAAGTACACCCTGTCCTTATTTCACATTCATATCCCATCCCATGTACATGCAACGTACAATAGTGAATAAATAAAATAGTGCATGTACATGTTATTCATGCATTCAATCATATTCACATTCATAACCACATTTCATCGGTTTGGTATGCGACTGATTATCGACATACCCCTTAAGGGCATCCATTTCATAATTGCCATCGCACTTATTAGCACATATATAACACATATACAACACATGCAAGTATCACATAAATCCCAAAAAAGCGGTAGGCTAACTACACACCTTATCACTTGAAGCACTACGCTCTCGATCTCGATGCTATCGCTAAACGAAACTACGACTATCTGCCTATTTTCTGCTCTCTGCCTTTGGCCCACACCACAGTGGCCAATCCCGAACAGTGAAACTCGATCTCTTCTTAAACTTCGGATAGGGACTACCTTTCTCTCCTTGACCGGTATTCGCCTCCATCAACAATACTTAATCGAATCAAAGCGGTTAATCACCACTATACGAGATCTTAACCGAATAAACCACAACTTAACATCCTTACCCAAATGAATCAAAATCCGAAAAAGCTTCGCTTACTCTTGTCGTCGATTTGCCCCTAAATAACCATAGTCAAAATTGGCTAACACTTAAATATCCGTAACATGGCCTATGGCCGAATATTACCAACCACATACCTTGCTTGCCTAAATCCAAATCACCACACATGCCTATGAAGTTGTCGAAATCCCCGAGTGAAACCACATTAGAATCGGTTTTAAGCATATATCTTAGGAAAATGGCCCTTGGCCGAATACTACATTGCTTACCTTGATCACTTCAAATCCCGAGAGACCTCCTTTAAGGCTCCTTACCGTTGGCTACACACAAAGGAAACACTAGATTATGGCTTATGAATATTCGGCTCACCCAAAACCAAAGACTAAACACTTGATTTCGGTACATCCATGAAGAGAAGATAAAACCGATTTCTAAGGAAATACTTACCACTATCATTTTCTTGAAGAAACTAAAAGAGGAAAGATTTCGGCTAACTGCTTCGGCTATTGAAAAACTTATGAAAAGAAGAGGTGAATGCTTATAATGGTTCGGCTAAGCTTTTCAAATGGCAATTGCCTAATCGGCTAACATGTATGGAGTTGAAGAAAAGAAAAAAAAAAAGAAGAATGGAGGAAGCTTAGGAGGATTCGGCAATGGCCTAAAATGCACAAAGTGCTCAAATGGTCACTTAAAACTTTCGATTCTTGCTTCAAAGAAAAGAGAGAAAAAAGAGAAGGGATTCTCTTGACTAAGAATTTCGGCAAGAGAGACTAAGAAAGAAATAAAAAGATGAACACACCTCCTAATAAAATTCGGCACTTATCCCCCCTCCATATGACCGAATTTTGCCAACCCAAGAGTCCCTTGGCCGGCCACTTCTCATCCCCCTCTCAAAACCCAAAATTTTCTCCTATTTTTCCTCCACGCTACTCATTCAAAATAAATTGAATTAAACAACACTTATCCCTTACCTTATAGCCGGATTTTAAAAGAATAAAACAAGTCTTATCCTCATCTTTTCAAAGTCCACAAGCCATCCATCACTCCCCCTTTCTACCTTGACGCAAAAGCAAAATAAAATAACACCTTATGCTACCCTCATGACTCGAACCTGAGCCCTTCACCCTTGCTTGAAGCGTCATTCACCAAGGCCCTAAGTGGCGCCTCCAAGCCACTTTACCAAGCCCAATCTTATGTCCAAGATCCCTTACAAATTTCCTTAAGGCCTCCTTATCCTAACTCCCCCTACTAGACTCAAAATCTCATATTTTTCCAAGGCACTCTCCTATATCCTAGGGTTCTCCAAACCCTTAAAACACAACCAAACACACACTAGGCCCACTATCACTTGAATTATGCACTAACCACATAACCCCTAAATCCCGGATGTTACAGTTCTACCCTCCTTAAAAATAATTTTATCCTCGAAATTACTTGGTTAAACTAGCTAGGTACTTTGCTATTCCTCTCGGACTTGAAAGGCACTCACTAAAAGTTTACCTACCACCACCGATCGCCCTAACGAACTAGGTACGGTCATCTTCCTAGATACAATCTCAAGGTTCACATTCAAGGTTCCAAACACCTCACTAACCTTATAAGAATAAGCTAACTCCATAACAAACAAGGCAATAAAGGGTATTCCAGAACAAGGAACGCACTGTTATCACATCCGGCACATCTTTCTTCTCGCGCGACGGTGGATCGGCTAAACCAACCTTGGTTGTCTCGCCTCTGAACCTTCAAAGACTTCTACTTGGTGTTCCACGACCTCTGCGGAACCATTTCCTCCATGGTTTGGACCACGACCCTTAAATCGTCTGGGACAATTTTTAACCAAATGAGCCTTAGACCCACAACGAAAAACATTCTTTACTATTTCCCCAACACTCTCCAAAGATGAGCTCTTCTTCCACACCGAGCACATGTACGACTCGATTCTCGATGAATCGAGTACAGGCGCACGTATAGCATTCTCGGTCCTTGGTCTCTTCCGAAATCCTCGGATGATACCGATGGTCCAAAACTCCTCTTGTTCCAACTCTTATTCTTCTCTCGGTTACGTCTCGCGATTCTCTTAACTTCCTTAGCTATCCGAGCTTTCTCTACTAGAATAGCAAAGTCCCTTACTCTTTGCGGAGCAATCAACACACGTAGCTCATCTCGCAATCCGTCTTCGAATCTAACACACCTTTCGTAATCAGTGGCCACGATCCCCTTGGCATACTAACTTAACCGCACAAATTCCGCTTCATACTCTGCCACCGACTTACTTCCTTGAACCAAGTTTAGAAATGCCTTCCTTTGCGAGTCTAAATAATCGGCTCCAACATACTTCCCTTCAAACTTAAGCTTAAAATACTCCCAATCCAATTGATCTGCAGGGACACCTTGCACGACGGGTGAGCCACCATCGATAAGCCTCATCTCGAACAACGAGACAAAGACCTTTCGACTTTTCCTCAACGATGCATACCCAAATCATCCATGATTCTTTCGACCGCTTCTAACCAATATTCCGCTACATTCGAGCTACTCGATACTCCTCTAAAAACCTCACTCCGTTTGACCTTAGTCTTTCCAATCACGACTTCCGAGCTCCATTTCCCATACCAGCTCTTGCCACTCGCTCTAGCACTCGCAGCATAGCCTGCGATACTGCGTCATCTCCTCTTATCGGATCTTGATCCTCCGCGCCTATTGCTGGCGGCGGCACATCATTTTCTGACCCATGGCGAGACCCTATTGGTTCCGATCTGATCGTTCAACCATGTCCTCTAGAACTCATATCTAACGTCGCGATTTAATCTGATTAAAAGTTTTATGCATTAGTAATTTGTTCCACGATTATCCGCGAACGCTTTATGCAAAGACGCGTTTTAGAAGTAGTTCTTTCGATCAATCAAAGTTTCAGCTCAAGTTCACTATTCTAATTCGAGAATCACATTCACATTCATCAATAGAGACACATTCATTCATCCACCATACTACTATGGCATTTTATCCATTCCCAACCCAAGGGTAATTTCGTCATTTATCCTATAAGGGTATTTTGGTAATAAATCAGGATCAATTTGAAAATCTTTACAAAGGTATTTCAAAATTTTCAAAGCTCAGGGTTATTTTAAAAATTCTCTCAATCGGAGGTATGGTAGAAATTTTGGAAATTAGGGTCATTTTGGTAATTTTGTAAGTCAGGGGTATTTTAGTAAATTTCCAAATCAGGATATCTGGATATTTTTCAAATAGAGTTTCTGGGTATTTCTGTAAAGCAAGGTTATTTTAGTTAAAAAAAAAATCGAGGGTAGTACGGTAAATTTATAAACCAGGGGCATTTTAGTAATTTTACAACCAGGGGTATTTGGGTAATTTTGTCAACCGGGAATAATTCGAAAAATGTTTCTCTCAAAATCTAATTTAGTGTTTTCAATTTAAAAGAGTAATTTGGAGATTTAAAAACTAAGGTTTTTATAAATAGCAAGGCTAGTCCCTTTCGGGTTTTAATTATCGAATTTAGCCGGTGACTAAGTCCTCTTGGTTAGGGTGAACCGTAGCTACGCACCAGGTAGGATTCGAGTAAAGAGGAGGTGAGTCACTAGGGCTGCTTAAGTACCAAGCTCTTACTGAATCCACTCCTAGACATGCGCACAACTGTTGCCACACCCTAGCTTGGCGACTTAGTTCACAGGTTTGTTTAATGATTCTTAAGTCTTATGCATTCTGTGTTGGAGTAGACTAGTCCTAGGGTCCAATAGCCCTAATCTACTAATCTACGATCCCTTAATGCCCACATAGTTCACATATTCAAATCACTTCAATAGTTAGAAGTACTTACCTGGTGGACCTTGGGCCGGAGATACAGGTGCCATGCCAGAATAACCTGAAATAAAAGTCCATATTTTGAAAAGCCCATCTTTGTAACACCCTAAACCCGGCCCATTCGATACGACCGAATTTGAAATGCCACTGCGGAAAACGTTTAAAAATATTCTTACTTAACAGTAAAAACCGTTAAAAATTTGTTGCCCTTGATAAAACATTTAAAACATTCTAAATAAAATTAAGTGGTGATAAAAATACCGGATTCAAAACTTTAATATGACTTTTGAGATATAAATAGCTTTTAAAATTAAACTACCAAAATATTAACTTAATTACAAATCCAACTGAAACATAGCAAAATTCAAATACTTTAAGGCCCTTATTACAACAAATAACTATTCAAAAATACTTAAAATACTCAAGTTAATAAATTCTATTATATAATGAAAACAACTTCTTCGCATAGGCCACCTCGTATCCACTCCAACCCGGTCCGATCATCATCCATCACCGCGATGTTGATAAAAATTTGGGTGAGTCATACGCACTCGATTATTGTAATTAATCCACTGAATTCCACCCACATGTTAACCACATATTAACCCATAAATCGATAACAAGATAACATATTCACATAATAACACATTACGGGCTTGGCCCATATTCATGTCACTTATCGTAACAGGTAATTAACCGCATAATTTCCACATATCGGGCTTAGCCCATTTCCGCGACCGATCCACATTCATATCTTGGGCTTGGCCCTTTTCTTCATATTCCACATATCAATCGGGCTTGGCCCATTTTCACATTAATCCACATATCAATTGAAAATTATGCAAAGTGCCCCAACCCAACCTAGGGTCCATCCTCTACACACCCCGTATCCACCTACCACGGACTGGGGATTAACAAATCACCCTCTCCTTTTCACTCCAAAGGCAATCAATGCCGTCCACGTGCAATTAAGCACAATAATCCACAACGCGACCTCAGTCAGCGCCAATCCACGATGTAGCCGTAGCTAACACCAAAACCACGATGGGACACATAGTCACTCATCACCCACGATATGGCACATAGCCGATATCAACCACGATGAGGCACCTAGCCACTCATCAAGCCACGCGAACTTAATCGCAATTAATCCACAACGTGACCTCAGTCAACGTCAATCCACGATGTAGCTCAAGGCTAACATCAAACCACGTACTCGAAGTACACTCGTACCTTCTTTCATATCATATCCCACCCATGCACATGCAACATATAATAATGTCATGATAATAATGCATGTACATGTTGTTCAGACATACAATCTCATTCATATAGGTACATTCACATTCTTTCAATAATCAACACTAACCTGGTATTCGATATACCCCTCTAGGGTATCCATATCACATCACTGTCACTACACTAGTTAACCCATAAACATAACACATACAAATATAGCATAAACCCAGAAACGGTGGGTTAATCACACACCTTACTATTTAGCGAAATCTGAACTACTTGAATCTAACACGATGAACGGGGTTTTCCTCCTCCTAAATGCCGATTTGGTCTCCTACCAAATCCCGAAGGCTTTGCTTATTCCTGTCGATTAGCCCCTAAACCATCATAGTCACAATCGGTCATCACTTAACAACTAATAAAATGGCCTTTGGCCGAATACTTACACCGCTTACCTTACTAACTAAATCTCGAAAGATCACTTCCCACGAACGCGTTGGCTATAAGAATCCCGAAAGATCTCTTGCGCTAAGGTCAGACCTTCCCCTACAATCGGTCTTAACACATTTAATAAGAGTTATAGGGCCATTCGCCAGCCTTGAAATTAGAGCCTAAACTCTTGATTTCGGCACGCTTATGAAGAAAACTCAAAACCGATTATCAAAGGAGAGAACACTTACCACCACCACACACGAATCGTCCACTAGCTCTAAATGTCGATTGTGGATAAAAGGGATGTTGACTTTCGGCTTTTGAAACTTGTGATAGAAGAAAAGAATAAGGCCGTCTTTGAGATTCGGCTATGGCTATTAATAAAAGTAAAATACAAATAGAAGAAAAAGCACTTACATGATTCGGCTAAGCCCTTCAAATGTTGATGGAAAAATCAGTCACAAGAGAAAGGTATATTCGGCTAACACCAATTAAAAGAAGAAGTTTGGGAGAGGGATATAGGTTCGGCCAAGCTAGCAAATAGGAGAAGAATGAACTCAAATGGCCTTAATGCTCTTTGTAATTTCGGTCACTAACCAAAAGAATGTGAAGGCCGAAACTAGGTGACTTAACACAAAAGAAGACGGCACTAAAGAGAAAGGAGAGACTAAATTTCGGTACAAAGAATTTAAAGAAGAAAAAGAATAACAAAAGATGATCACTCCCCCTTATAAAGAATTCGGCTACTACATCCCCACTTATCAAATCCCAAATTAAACTCCTATTCTAACTCTTTATCACCTTAACAAATAAAATAAAATAAATTATCACATTATCTCTTATCACCTATTTAAACTAAAATAAATAAAGTAAGGCCTCTATTATCTTCTTATCATCCATTAAAAATAAATAAAATAAATCAACATTTATCCTACCTTTATCTAATCTAGCCGAAAATTAAAAGGAGAAATAAACTCAATCCTCATCCAATTGAAAGTCCATGTGCCGTCCAATTTCTTCCAACTTGACGCCAAAATAAAAAAAACACTCCTTATGCTGCCATCAAGACTCGAACATGAGACCTACTGGAGCAATTCTCCTAGCACCTTAGGTAGCGTCCCAAGCCACTTTGCCAAGGCGCTTTTTGTGACATGAATCACTCAGATTTCTTTTAAAGCCTCCTAGCCCAAACCTTCTTGCCGCACGAAAAATAAAATGCTCCTTCTTGCTTCCTTCGCAACTCGAACCTGGGCCCTCTACCCATTGCGTGAGGCGTCACTTGCCCAAGCCTTAAGTGGCGCCTTGCTGCCACTTTACCAGGCCAACCCTTGTGTCATAAACTCCCCACAATTCCTCTTAAAGCCTCCTTAGCCCAATTTCCTCCTTATCTGAACGCCAAAAGCAAAATAAAATTACACTACTTGCCGCCAAGGTGATTCAACCAAGGCCCTTCCCACCGCTCCCAAGGTCATTCTCCAAGGCCCTAAGTGGCGCATTCCACCGCTTTACCAAGGTAATTTCTATGTCCAAGAACTCCCAAAATTTTCCTTTAAGGCCTCCCTGGCCTTGCTCCCCCCTTTTAACTTAAAAACCAACAATTTTCCAAAGCTTTCTCTTCCATCCTAGAGTTCTCAAAACCCTTAATACACTTCCAAACACTGCCAAAACCTACTAACTCATGAATTATGCACGAACGCATAACCCATAATCTTAATCTAGGATGTTACAATCTTAGAAAATGTTTTTGGACCCAAAACCCACAAAGCCAAGTTTTAAACCGGGCTCTGATACCAAACTGTAACACCCCAAACCCGGCCCACGAGCCTTGACCGGATCTGGTATGTCACTGAGAAAAACGTTTGAAAAAGATTTAACTTACGAGTGAAAACACGAAAATTTGTTGTCATTTGTAAAACATTATATACTTAAAATGCCAAGAAAAATTTGGATGTTACATAATATCCGGATTTAAAAACTTTAATATATAGATATATTTTAGATTGTAAGTTGTTGAAAATAAAGTCATTTCCAAATAGTAATTTAATCGGCAATCCAACTAAAACATATTAATAAACTTCAACTACTTAAAGTGGCCCTTATTACATCAAATAAATATCCAAAATACTGAAATATATGACGTGCATAAAATTAAATAAAACATCCTCTGCATGGAACAAATAAAATTAACTTCTGCATGGCCACCTTTGTATCCTCTCCAACCCGGTCCAAGAATCACGTATCACCTGCGATGTTGATAATTATTTGGGTGAGTCACACGAACTCAGTGTGCAATTAGTCCACTAAATTCCACCCACATATCAAACCACATATCAACCCACATAACAGATAACAAGGCAATTTATTCACATAATATCACAATTCGGGCTTGGCCCATATCCATACCACATATCGGATCATAATGTAATTAACCACATGATTCCACATATTGGGCTTGGCCCATTTCCACACTGTTCCACATTCACATATTGGGCTTGGCCCGTAATCCCATTAGATACACATATCCGATGTAATTATGCAAATGCACCCAACCCAAACCTAGGGTCCATCCTCTACATACCCCCGTATCCAGCCACCACACACCAGGGGATTACTAAATCACCCTCCAACCGCTACACACCAATTTCGGCAATTAATGCCGTCCACGATGTAGCTCGTAGCTAACATCAAACCACGATGAGGCACATAGCTACTCATCAACCACGATATGGCACTAAGCCAATATCAACCACGATGAGGCACAGAGCCACTCATCAATCCACGTGAACTTAATCACAATTAATCCACAACGCGACCTCAGTCAGCGCCAATCCACGATGTAGCTCATGGCTAACATCAAACCACGTACTCGAAGTACACCCTGTCATTCTTTCACATTCATATCCCATCCCATGCACATGCAACGTACAATAGTGACATAATAAAATAGTGCATGTACATGTTATTCATGCATTCAATCATATTCACATTCATAACCACATTTCATCAGTTTTGGTACTGACCTGATTATCGACATACCCCCTTAAGGGCATCCATTTCATAATTGCCACTGCACTTATTAACACATATATAACACATATACAACACATGCAAGTATCACATAAATCCTGAAAAATGGTAGGCTAACTACACACCTTATCACTTGAAGCACTACGCTCTCGATCCCGATGCTATCGCTAAACGAAACTACAACTATCCGCTATATTTCCCCCTGCTCTGCTCTTTGGCCCACACCACCGTGGCCAATCCTAAACGGCAGAAACCGATCTCTTCTTAAACTTTGGGATAGGGACTACCCCTTTCTCTCCTTGACTGGTATTCGCCTCCATCAACAATACTTAATCAGAATCAAAATGGTTAATCACCACTATACGAGATCTTAACCGAATAAACCACAACTTAATATCCTTACCCAAATGAATCAAAATCCCGAAAAGCTTCTGCTTACTCTTGTCGTCGATTTGCCCCTAAATAACCATAGTCAAAATTGGCTAACACTTAAATATCCATAACATGGCCTATGGCCGAATATTACCAACCACATACCTTGCTTGCCTAAATCCCAAATCACCACACATACTATGAAGTTGTCAAAATCCCGAGTGAAACCACATTAGAATCACTTTTTAAGCATATATCTTAGGAAAATGGCCCTTGGCCGAATACTACATTGCTTACCTTGATCACTTCAAATCCCGAGAGACCTCCTTTAAGGCTCCTTACCGTTGGCTACACACAAAGGAAACACTAGATTATGGCTTATGAATATTCGACTAACCCAAAACCAAAGACTAAACACTTGATTTTGGCACATCCATGAAGAGAAGATAAAACCGATTTCTAAGGAAATACTTACCACTATCGTTTTCTTGAAGAAACTAAAAGAGGAAAGATTTCGGCTAACTGCTTCGGCTGTTGAAAAACTTATGAAAAGAAGAGGTGAATGCTTATAATGGTTCGGCTAAGCTTTTCAAATGGCAATTGCCTAGTCGGCTAACAGGTATGGAGTTGAAGAAAAGAAAAAAAAAATAGAAGAATGGAGGAAGCTTAGGAGGATTCGGCAATGGCCTAAAATGCACAAAGTGCTCAAATGGTCACTTAAAACTTTCGGTTCTTGGTTCAAAGAAAAGAGAGAAAAAAGAGAAGGGATTCTCTTGACTAAGAATTTCGGCAAGAGAGACTAAGAAAGAAATAAAAAGATGAACACACCTCCTAATAAAATTCGGCACTTATCCCCCGTCCATATGACCGAATTTTGCCAACCCAAGAGTCCCTTGGCCGGCCACTTCGCATCCCCCTCTCAAAACCCAAAATTTTCTCCTATTTTTCCTCCATGCTACTCATTCAAAATAAATTGAATTAAACAACACTTATCCCTTACCTTATAGCCGGATTTTAAAAGAATAAAACAAGTCTTATCCTCATCTTTTCCAAGTCCACAAGCCGTCCATCACTCCCCCTTTCTACCTTGACGCAAAAGCAAAATAAAATAACACCTTATGCTACCCTCATGACTCGAACCTGAGCCCTTCACCCTTGCTTGAAGCGTCATTCACCAAGGCCCTAAGTGGCGCCTCCAAGCCACTTTACCAAGACCAATCTTATGTCCAAGATCCCTTACAAATTTCCTTAAGGCCTCCTTATCCTAACTCCCCCTACTAGACTCAAAATCTCATATTTTTCCAAGGCACTCTCCTACATCCTAGGGTTCTCCAAACCCTTAAAACACAACCAAACACACACTAGGCCCACTATCACTTGAATTATGCACTAACCACATAACCCCTAAATCCCGAATGTTACAGTTCTACCCTCCTTAAAAATAATTTTGTCCTCAAAATTACTTGGTTAAACTAGCTAGGGTACTGCTATTCCTCGGACTTCGAAAGGCACTCACTAAAAGTTTACCTACCACCACTGATCGCCCTAACGAACTAGGTACGGTCATCTTCCTAGATACAATCTCAAGGTTCACATTCAAGGTTCCAAACACCTCAATAACCTTATAAGAATAAGCTAACTCCATAACAAACAAGGCAATAAAGGGTATTCCAGAACAAGGAACGCACTGTTATCACATCCGGCACATCTTTCTTCTCGCGACGGCTGACTGCCTAAACCAACCTTGGTTGTCTCGCCTCTGAACCTTCAGCACCCCTACTTAGTGTTCCACGACCTCTGCCAGAACCATTTCCTCCATGGTTTGGACCACGACCCTTCATTGTCTGGGGACAATTTTTAACCAAATGAGCCTTAGACCCACAACGGAAACATTCTTTACTATTTCCCCAACACTCTCCAGCATGAGCTCTTCCACACTGAGCACATGTACGACTCCAATTCTCAGTAACTGGTACAGGCGCACGTATAGCATTCTTGGTCCTTGGTCTCTTCCGGAAATCCTCAGATGATACCGATGGTCCAAAACTCCTCTTGTTGCAACTCTTATTCTTCTCTCAGTTCTGTCTCGCGGTTCTCTTAACTTCCTCAGCTATCCGAGCTTTCTCCACTAGAATAGCAAAGTCCCTTTCTCTTTGCAGAGCAATCAACACTCGTAGCTCATCTCGCAATCCGTCTTCGAATCTAACACACCTTTCGTAATCAGTGGCCACGATCCCCTTGGTATACTGACTTAACCGCACAAATTCCGCTTCATACTCTGCCACCGACTTACTTCCTTGAACCAAGTTTAGAAACGCCTTCCTTTGCGAGTCTAAGTAACTAGCTCCAACATACTTCCCTTCAAACTTAAGCTTAAAATACTCCCAATCCAATCGATCTACAGGGACACCTTGCCTGACGGTGAGCCACCATCGATAAGCCTCGTCTTGGAGCAACGAGACAGCACCTTTTAGCTTTTCCTCAGCAGTACAGTCCAAATCATCCATGATTCTTTCGACCGCTTCTAACCAATATTCTGCTACATTCGGAGCTACTCCGGATACTCCTCTAAAAAGCTCAGCTCCGTTTGACCTTAGTCGTTCGACATCGACTTCCGAGCTCCATTTCCCATACCGCTCTTGCCACTTGCTTCTAGCACTCGCAAAGATAGCTCGCGATCTCGCGGTCATCTCCTCCCAGTCGGATCTTGATCCTCCGCGCCATCAAGGCGGCGGCACATCATTTTCTGACCCATGGCCAGACCCTATTGGTTCCGATACAGTCGTTCGACCACGTCCTCTAGAACTCATATCTAACGTCGCGATTTAATCTGATTAAAAGTTTTATGCATTAGTAATTTGTTCCACTGATTATCCGCGAACAGTTTTATGCAAAGACGTTTTAGAAGTAGTTCTTTCGATCAATCAAAGTTTCAGCTCAAGTTCACTATTCTAATTCAGAGAATCACATTCACATTCATCAATAGAGACACATTCATTCATCCACCATACTACTATGGCATTTTATCCATTCCCAACCCAAGGGTAATTTCGTCATTTATCCTATAAGGGTATTTTGGTAATAAATCAGGATCAATTTGAAAATCTTTACAAAGGTATTTCAAAATTTTCAAAGCTCAGGGTTATTTTAAAAATTCTCTCAATCGGAGGTATGGTAGAAATTTTGGAAATCAGGGTCATTTTTGTAATTTTGTAAGTCAGGGGTATTTTAGTAAATTTCCAAATCAGGATATTTGGATATTTTTCAAATAGAGTTTCTGGGTATTTCTGTAAAGCGAGGTTATTTTAGTAAAAAAAAATCAAGGGTAGTACGGTAAATTTATAAACCAGGGGCATTTTAGTAATTTTACAACCAGGGGTATTTGGGTAATTTTGTCAACCGAGAATAATTCGAAAAATGTTTCTCTCAAAATCTAATTTAGTGTTTTCAATTTAAAAGAGTAATTTGGAGATTTAAAAACTAAGGTTTTTATAAACAGCAAGGCTAGTCCCTTTCGGGTTTTAATTATCGAATTTAGCCTATGACTAAGTCCTCTTGGTTAGGGTGAACCGTAGCTACGCACTGCAGGATTCGAGTAAAGAGAAGGTGAGTCACTAGGACTGCTTAAGTACCAAGCTCTTACTGAATCCACTCCTAGACATGCGCACAACTATTGCCACACCCTAGCTCGGCGACTTAGTTCACAAGTTTGTTTAATGATTCTTAAGTCTTATGCATTCTGTGTTGGAGTAGACTAGTCCTAGGGTCCAATAGCCCTAATCTACTAATCTACGATCCCTTAATGCCCACATAGTTCACATATTCAAATCACTTCAATAGTCAGAAGTACTTACCTGGTGGACCTCGGGCCGGAGATACAGGTGCCATGCCAGAATAACCTGAAATAAAAGTCCATATTTTGAAAAGCCCATCTTAGAAAATGTTTTTGGACCCAAAACCCTCAAAGCCAAGTTTTGAATCGGGCTCTGATACCAAACTGTAACACCCCAAACCCGGCCCACGAGCTTTGACCGGATCTGGTATGTCACTGAGAAAAACGTTTGAAAAAGATTTAACTTACGAGTGAAAACACGAAAATTTGTTGTCATTTGTAAAACATTATATACTTAAAATGCCAAGAAAATTTTGGATGTTACATAATATCCGGATTTAAAAACTTTAATATATAGATATATTTTAGATTGTAAGTTGTTGAAAATAAAGTCATTTCCAAATAGTAATTTAATCTATAATCCAACTAAAACATATTAATAAACTTCAACTACTTAAAGTGGCCCTTATTACATCAAATAAATATCCAAAATACTGAAATATATGACGTGCATAAAATTAAATAAAACATCTTTTGCATGGAACAAATAAAATTAACTTATGTATGGCCACCTTTGTATCCTCTCCAACCCGGTCCAAGAATCACGTATCACCTGCGATGTTGATAATTATTTGGGTGAGTCACACGGACTCAGTGTGCAATTAGTCCACTGAATTCGACCCACATATCAACCCACATAATAGATAACAAGGCAATTTATTCACATAATATCACAATTCGGGCTTGGCCCATATCCATACCACATATCGGATCATAATGTAATTAACCACATGATTCCACATATTGGGCTTGGCCCATTTCCACACTGTTCCACATTCACATATTGGGCTTGGCCCGTAATCCCATTAGATACACATATCCGATGTAATTATGCAAATGCACCCAACCCAAACCTAGGGTCCATCCTCTACACACCCCCGTATCCAGCCACCACACACCAGGGGATTACTAAATCACCCTCCAACCGCTACACACCAATTTCGGCAATTAATGCCGTCCACGATGTAGCTCGTAGCTAACATCAAACCACGATGAGGCACATAGCTACTCATCAACCATGATATGGCACTAAGCCGATATCAACCACGATGAGGAACAGAACCACTCACCAATCCACGTGAACTTAATCACAAGTAATCCACAATGCGACCTCAGTCAGCGCCAATCCACGATGTAGCTCATGGCTAACATCAAACCACGTACTCGAAGTACACCCTGTCATTCTTTCACATTCATATCCCATCCCATGCACATGCAACGTACAATAGCGACATAATAAAATAGTGCATGTACATGTTATTCATGCATTCAATCATATTCACATTCATAACCACATTTCATCAGTTTTGGTACTGACCTGATTATCGACATACCCCCTTAAGGGCATCCATTTCATAATTGCCACTGCACTTATTAGCACATATATAACACATATACAACACATGCAAGCATCACATAAATCCCGAAAAAGGTAGCCTAACTACATACCTTATCACTTGAAGCACTACGCTCTCGATCCCGATGCTATCGCTAAACGAAACTACAAATTTATCGCCTATTTTCTTGCTCTCATCATTGCCCACACCCGTGGCCAATCCCGAACGCAATGAAACCGATCTCTTCTTAAACTTCGGGATATGGACTACCCTTTCTCTCCTTGACTGGTATTCGCCTCCATCAACAATACTTAATCAGAATCAAAATGGTTAATCACCACTATACGAGATCTTAACAGAATAAACCACAACTTAACATCCTTACCCAAATGAATCAAAATCCTGAAAAGCTTCTGCTTACTCTTGTCGTCGATTTTCCCCTAAATAACCATAGACAAAATTGGCTAACACTTAAATATCCATAACATGGCCTATGGCCGAATATTACCAACCACATACCTTGCTTGCCTAAATCCCGAAATCACCACCTGTCTATGAAGTTGCCGAAATCCCTGAGTGAAACCACATTAGAATCGGCTTTAAGCATATATCTTAGGAAAATGGCCCTTGGCCGAATACTACATTGCTTACCTTGATCACTTCAAATCCTGAGAGACCTCATTTAAGGCTCCTTACCGTTGGCTACACACAAAGGAAACACTAGATTATGGCTTATGAATATTCGGCTAACCCAAAACCAAAGACTAAACACTTGATTTCGGCACATCCATGAAGAGAAGATAAAACAAATTTCTAAGGAAATACTTACCACTATCGTTTTCTTGAAGAAACTAAAAGAGGAAAGATTTCGGCTAACTGCTTCAGCTGTTGAAAAACTTATGAAAAGAAGAGGTGAATGCTTATAATGGTTCGGCTAAGCTTTTCAAATGGCAATTGCCTAATCGGCTAATAGGTATGGAGTTGAAGAAAAGAAAAAAAATAGAAGAATGGAGGAAGCTTAGGAGGATTCGGCAATGGCCTAAAATGCACAAAGTGCTCAAATGGTCACTTAAAACTTTCGGTTCTTGCTTCAAAGAAAAGAGAGAAAAAAGAGAAGGGATTCTCTTGACTAAGAATTTCGGCAAGAGAGACTAAGAAAGAAATAAAAAGATGAACACACCTCCTAATAAAATTCGGCACTTATCCCCCCTCTATATGACCGAATTTCGCCAACCCAAGAGTCTCTTGGCCAGCCACTTCTCATCCCCCTCTCAAAACCCAAAATTTTCTCCTATTTTTCCTCCATGCTACTCATTCAAAATAAATTGAATTAAACAACACTTATCCCTTACCTTATAGCCGGATTTTAAAAGAATAAAACAAGTCTTATCCTCATCTTTTCCAAGTCCACAAGCCGTCCATCACTCCCCCTTTCTACCTTGACGCAAAAGCAAAATAAAATAACACCTTATGCTACCCTCATGACTCGAACCTGAGCCCTTCACCCTTGCTTGAAGCGTCATTCACCAAGGCCCTAAATGGCGCCTCCAAGCCACTTTACCAAGCCCAATCTTATGTCCAAGATCCCTTACAAATTTCCTTAAGGCCTCCTTATCCTAACTCCCCCTACTAGACTCAAAATCTCATATTTTTCCAAGGCACTCTCCTACATCCTAGGGTTCTCCAAACCCTTAAAACACAACCAAACACACACTAGGCCCACTATCACTTGAATTATGCACTAACCACATAACCCCTAAATCCCGGATGTTACACATAGTTTCATCAACCACATAGGTTCCGAACGTACCTTAGCCAACACTTAGTTGTTGATTACATATGCTACTCAATACTCACTATTTCATGTCGATCAACTTTCGTCCCTTCTTCGGTTCAATCGCACACTTAGTGCCCAAATAGTTAGCTGAAGCTTAATTAACATCGCACACATAGTGCATTCATATCAAACCGATCTTAAATCAGTATCGCACACATAGTGCCAACCACAAAGCCAAAGCTTATATTATTTCGCACACACAGTGCTAATCATCTCGGTCACATTTCTGAATACACACACTTAGTGCCACATAACTTGAACCCTCACATAGCATTCACAATTCAATATTATCATATCATTCATCTCATAAAATTAAACATAGTAAATACACGTATTATGTCTGAACTTACCTCAAACGTCAAAATACTGAAACGGTCGATTAATCGAGCACTTTGTCTTTGCCTCGATCTCGATCTGAACCTCTCCTTTCTTGGTCTATACACATTCAAATTCAATCCATTTAAACACCAATTTATTCAATTTAGTCCATACACACATATTTAGGGCATTTTACAAAATAGCCCTCACATTTTTACATTTCGACACTTTAGTCCTTAATTCATAAAATCATCAAATTCACATAATTTCCTTTCACATAAGTCTAACCGAATTTCCCTTGTGTTCATACAAGCCTACACATTTCATTTATTTCACATTTTAGTCCTTCAATTTACACTTTTCTCAATTTAACCCAAATTACTCAATTTCATCAAAAATCCAAATACAAACTATATTAACCCAACACCAAGTTTTCATATTTCACTATCAACTAACACATAGCTCAAGAATTCATCAATGGCTCATCACAAAAACATCATGAATTCACAAAATTGAAACATGGGTTTTGTAGAGTACAAAGCAACGATTTCAGAAACGTAGAAATTATCAAAAACTGAACATAAAACACTTACTAATTGAAGCTTGAGTTTGCCGAATTCAAATAAGCTCTAAACCCTTGTTTCTTTATTTAATTTTTGGTGAAAGAGATGATAGAAATTGGCTTATTTTCAAGCTTTTATTTTATTAAACATAATAATATACCCTTTTACTAATTTTCCCCTTTTTATTAAACATATATAACCTTTATACATTAAGGGTATACTTGTCCTTTGTCACCCACTAACCATATAAATGCGCTAATTGACTTTTAAGGGCTTCACATTATAAAGACATCAACAATTGAACACTTAACAATCAGCACATGGCATTTTACACTTTACGCGATTAAGTCCTTTTTCTTAATTCAACACATAGTCGATAAAATTACCACACAGAATTTTCACACAGGGTATATCACATATAATACACACCAAAAATTATATTAGAATATTATTCTGACCTCGGATTTGTGGTCTCAAAACCACTGTTCCGACTAGGGTCCAAACCGGGCTGTTACAGAACCCCTCAACAAAATGTAGTTGTTGAGAGGGAAAATAGAACTTTAGAAGAAATGGCAAGAACCATGCTTTGTGAAAATAATTTACAAAATATTTTTGGGCAGAAGCCACAAACACCGCTTGCAATATTGTTAATAGAGTAATGATTAAGTCCATTTTAAAGAAAACTCCAATGAACTTTTCAAAAATAAAAAAACCTAACATTTGTTATTTTCATCATTTTGGATGCAAGTATTTTGTTTTAAACAATGGAAAAGATAATCTTGGTAAATTTGATGTAAAAAGTGATGAAGGAATTTTTCTGGGTTATTCTAAAAATTCTAAAGCTTTTAAAGTGTTTAACCAAAGAACTTAGTAGTAGAAGAGTCTATACATGTTTTTGTTGATTCTAACTTTCCTCCTAGAAAGGATTCTTGTATTGATGATAATGATGCATAAATTTTTCACAATGATGATAAATTTTATCACTCATCAAATGTAAAAATTCAAGAACAAACACAAGATTCTCTAAAAGAGCTTACAATAGAGAAGAGGGAAGTCACTCATCCAAAAGAGTTCAACTATGAGAAGAATGGTAAGATTTTGGGAGATCTATCCAAAGGGGTAACTACTAGATCTTCTCTTAGAAATACTTGTAATTATGTTTCATTTATCTCATGCATTGAGCCTAAAAATATCAAAGAAGCATTAAATGATAAATATTGGATATTGACTATGCAAGAAGAGTTAAATCAATTTGACAGAAGTAAAATATGGACCCTAGTTGAAAGACCTTGTGATAAATCTACTATAGGTACTAAATGGGTTTTTAGTAACAAGCTAGATGAGAGTGGTAACATAGTGAGGCATAAGGCTAAACTTGTTGCTCAAGGGTACACTCAAGAGAAAGGAATAGATTATGATGAAATTTATGCTTCCGTAGCTAGGATGAAAGCCATTAGAATGCTTTTAGCTTTTGCATGTTTTAATTATTTTAAATTATATCAAATGGATGTAAAAAATGATTTTCTAAATGGTTTTATAAATGAAAAAGTGTATGTTGAACAACCACCTGGTTTTGAAGATCCAAAATTTCCAAACCATGTTTTCAAACTTTCAAAAGCTTTATATGGTTTGAAACAAGCTCCAAGAACTTGGTATGAAAGATTATTATTTTTTCTTGTTGAAAAAGGTTTTTGCAAAGGGAAGGTTGACCCTACACTTTTTATAAAAAGAAAAGACAAGGATTTATTATTAGTTCAAATATATGTTGATGATGTTATTTTTGTTTCTACTAATGATCTTCTTTATCAAGAATTTTCTAAGCTAATGTAAGGTGAATTTGATATGAGCATGATGGGAGAACTAAATTTCTTTTTGGGACTCCAAATCAAGCAAAGAAAGGATGACATCTTCATCAATCAAGCTATGTACACAAAGAAATGCTCAAGAATTTTGGGATGGACACTCTCAAACTACAAGCATTATCTTACCGCAAATAGAACTGATATCATGTTTAGTGTTTGCTTGTGTTCTAGATTTCAATCATGTCCTAAAGAATCACATATACAAACCCTTAAGAGAATCTTTAGATGCCTTAAAGACACTCCTAATTTAGGTCTTTGGTATCCTAGAGACTCATTGTAACACCCCTTACCCGTATTCTGTACCAAAACTGGGTACGAGGCGTTACCGTACTTAACTCACACAATCATACAACTTTGGGCTATTAGGTTCGTTTCAAATTAAAACTTTTCCATTCATGTGTCTACCACTCTCATAATGGAACTACGAGGCCCTGAATATGCTTCCAAATGGTTTCGGAGATAATTCGGAAACTTCTACGCACTTAAGAAAATTTTGCCTAAACAGGGGCCACACGCCCGTGGGGGAGATGACATGCCCGTGTATCATCTCACATGCCCGTGTTCGACGCCCGTGGTCGACACTGACTAACTTCACACAGCCTTGGCACACCCGTGGCCCTGGCCCGTGTGCCAAATCTTGACATTCTGACATATCCACACGGCCTATACACACGGCCGTGTACTTCAGCCGTGTGGCGAATTAAATTCCAATTGCAAGGTGCAGACTTCACACGGCCTGGGCATACACCCGTGTGCTAGTCGTGCCTCCCACACGGTCTAGACACACGCCCGTGTGTCTACCCATGTGAACGATTAGAAGGCTATCTACCAAGCCCTTTGCCACCCTACACTGCATACATACATACTCCATATTCCATTCATATATCAATAAACACTCATAATTTGCAATAGGAACTTCCATGAGTAATTTCATATATTCATAAATAACAAAGTGAGACATCAACCATGACAATATACAAAATAGTTATCTTAGAAGGGGCCAACACATCTTGGCCAAAATAACAAAATAATCTAACTAGTCTAGCGCCTATACATGCCATACACAAAATTACTAAGTCTAGATATACCGAGATGAGTTGATAGTGTGGGCGATCTTCTGATTATCAGCGTACCCCGGCTCAGCTCTTAAACTCTATAAAACAAGGGAAAAGAAAGGGGAAGTAAGCATTAAGCTTAGTAAGTTTACATGTAAACAATATAAAGTTATAGCATTACATACTAAACAAGGAACGATCCACATTCATAATTAAGCTTACTCATTTCTTCCATGTCTATATTCCAACCTTGTCACTAGCTTAATGTATACATTCACTAGCATGCTTCCCTGCACTTAGCACCACAATGTCACATAACACAGCACATCACAAACTCTTAGTCAATTACTCATAATCAAATTACTCGGTGGTTTCGCACTTACCCACCATCAGTCTTTATTAGGGTGGTATCGCACATAGCCCACCGAAAAGGTTAGTTACGGTGGTATCGCACATAGCCCACCAATTGATAAATAGACGATGGTATCACACATAGCCCATCATAATTAAATAACTAGGTGGCATCGCACATAGCCCACCATCAAGTGTTTATTACACGTTTATATGACTATTTCGTCATTCATACAATAATTATACCATAACTACCGCATTCAATCCACTTGTATCACACATGTTCTCAATCATGCCATGCACCAATCAACAACGATAATGTATGTATATAAAATGTATAGTTTACACATAAACTTACCTCGGTGCAAAACGTGTCAACTAACGGCTTAATCCGTAACCTTGCCTTTTCCCCAGTCAAGGTTAATTCCGCGCTCTTGTTGATCTATAACAATAAAATTCATTCATTTAGATCATTCTATGATCATAATGCACCAAAATCTACACTTAGGCAAAATGACCATTTTGCCCTTGTATTTTGGCAAAATTATGATTTTGCCCTTAGGCTCGTAAATCATTTTTTATCACATTTTCTCAATAAAAAATCCTAGGTGAACATTTATTTCTCTTACAACTACTCACCATTCCAACTATTTCTTGCGTTTATGACACAATTTAAATCTTTGCATTCTAGTCCTATTTAGGTGTTTTCATGCTAACATCTTTCACAAAAGTTGTTTCTCATCTCTCTAACATTTATTTTCTTCTATAAAACTCAGCTAACAACTCAACTACTCTCATGACAAGTCCCTAGACTTTAAACCATATCTCAAATTAGTCCCCTCATTAGCTAGCTTCAGCTTTGGGGACTCCGAAAACACAAAAATCATCAATTAAAACCACCTAAATCACTTACTTGAATATGAATTGAGTGGCTAAAAGTTTGAACCCCCAAGAGCTCTATTTCTTCTTCAATTTTCGGTGGAAAGAGATGAGTGAATAGTGAAAGATGATAGTTTTTCTTTTACCATATTTTTATTCATCTTTTCTCACCTAATTTTGACTAAACATTAAATGCTCTTGTCTCCCCATACCATATGGCCGGCCATCACACTCCAAAATGGCCTATTTGCACTTTAAAGTCCTCTAATTTACATTTTATAATCATTAGGTACTTCTACCTTGAAAATTAGAACTTTCGTACTTTACGCAATTTAGTCCTTATTCAAAATTAAGCATGCAATCATTAAAATTAAAGTACCAAAATATTCACATAGTCATATATTAATGCTATAACGCATAAAATAACATCAAAATAATTTCCTTAAACCTCGGACTAGTGATCCTGAGATTACTGTTCCGACTAGCCCCAAAATTGGGTTGTTACAACTCTCCCCCCTTTAGAGATTTTCGTCCTCAAAAATCTTACCAGTAAAGAGGTTTGGATAGTGCTCTTTCATGGCTTTTTTCGGTTCCCACGTAGCCTCTTCTACGCCGTGTTTTTGCCACAACACTTTTACTAAGGCTATATCTTTATTCCTCAACTGTTTCACCTCTCGAGCCAAGATTTTAATCGGCTCTTCCTCATATGTCATATCCGGTCGTACCTCAATTTCTGTTGGAGAAATCAGATGCGAAGGATCGGAGTGATAACGCCTTAATATCGATACATGAAACACATTGTGCATTTTTTCTAACTCTACTGGCAAAGCCAACCGGTATGCCACTGGCCCAATCCTTTCGGTAATCTCATACGGCCCTATGAATCTCAGACTGACCATTAGTTTGAGGATGGAATGCGGTACTAAAATTCAACCTTGTACCCAAGGCCTCTTGTAGGTTCTTCCAAAACCTCGAAGTAAATCTCGGGTCTCTATCCGAGATAATAGATACAGGCATTCCATGTAATCTTACCACTTTCGCAATATACAACTAGACTAACTTGTCTAGTGAATAATCAACATGCACCGGTATAAAGTGAGCTGACTTCGTTAATCTATCAACGACAACCCACACATCATCTTTCTTTTTCGGAGTCATAGGCAACCCCGTCACAAAATCCATAGTGATCCGATCCCACTTCCACTCGGGAACCATCACCGGCCAAGCAATCTCAAGGCACTTGATGTTCAAATTTCACTTGTTGACAAATGAGACATCTTGTTACATACTCCGAGATGTCCCTTTTCATTCCCGGCCACCAATAATATTTCTTCAGATCGTTGTACATTTTCGTACTGCCTGGATGTACTGACAAATAACCACTGTGTGCTTCATTTAATATCTTCCGGATCAATTCATCATTCTTAGGTACACAAATCCTATCATGAAACATCAAACACCCATCCGAACTCATTCGAAAATTAGAATCCTCTCCCAATTCACACTTAGCTCTCTTAGCTTGCATCTCATTATCATTCTTTTGAGCTTCACATATCTATTGAATAAATAGTGGCCTAGCCCTCAACTCGGCTAATATAGCACCATCGTTAGACCATGCTAAGCTCGTGCTCATAGCTCTCAAAACATACAAGGATTTCCTACTCAAGGCATCCGCAACCACATTCACTTTTCCCGGATGGTAATTGATCACTAGCTCATAGTCCTTCAATAATTCTAGCCACCGTCGTTGCCGCAAATTTAAATCCTTTTGATCCATCAAATACTTCAAACTCTTATGATTCATGAAGATTCGGCACTTTTCTCCATATAAGTAATGTCGCCAAATCTTTAACGCGAAAACAATCGCGACCAATTCCAAGTCATGAGTCGGATAATTTTTTTCATACAGTTTTAGCTGTCTCGAGGCGTAAGCGACTACCTTACCCTCTTGCATCAACACACAATCAAGACCATTTAACGATGCATTACTGTAGACCACAAACTCTTTCCCCAATTCTGGTTGAACCAAAACCGGCGCCTCAGTCAACAATGTTTTTAATCTCTCAAAACTCTGTTGACATCTTTCAGTCCATTCGAACTTAATATCTTTGTGCAATAGTTTCGTCATCGGGGTAGCAATCATGGAGAACCCCTTCACAAAACGTCTGTAATACCCCGCTAAACCCAAAAAGCTTCTGACTTCTGACACGTTTCTTGACGGTTTTCACTCCACAATAGCCGAGATCTTACTCGGGTCAACTCTAATACCATCACCCGACACAATGTGTCCTAGAAATCCGACCTCTCAGAGCCAAAATTCGCTCTTGCTAAATTTAGCATATAACTGTTTGTCTCTTAAAGTCTGTAAGACAATCCTCAGATGTTCCGCATGATCACATTCATCTCGAGAATAAATCAATATGTCATCAATAAAGACAACCACAAACTTGTCTAAATATGGTCGGAAGATACGGTTCATTAAGTCCATAAAAATCGCAGGGGCATTCGTTAAACCGAACGGCATGACCAGAAACTCATAATGGCCATAGCTCGTCCGAAATGCGATTTTCGGCACGTCTTGCTCCTTAACCCTCAACTGGTAATAGCAAGACCTCAGGTCTATCTTGGAGAACACTGTAGCTCCCTTCAGTTGATCAAATAGGTCATCTATCCTTGGTAAAGGATACTTATTCTTCACCGTCACCTTGTTGAGTTGTCTATAGTCTATACACAATCTCATCGACCCATCCTTCTTCTTTACAAAAAACACCGGAGCACCCCACGGTGAATAGCTTGGTCTTGCAAAACCCTTGTCTGTTAACTCTTGCAACTGAACCTTTAATTCTTTCAACTCTAGTGGGGCCATCTTATACGGAGTAACTGAAATAGGTGTCGTTCCCAAAACTAACTCAATTCCAAACTCGACCTCTCTAACTGGAGGCAGTCTGGGTAACTCTTCCGGGAATACATCCGGATACTCGCATACAACCGGCACTGTTTCAATATTTACTTCAGACTCTTGAGTATTTAACACGAAAGTGAGATAAGACTCGTACCCTTTTCTCAAATATTTCTCAGCCATCATGGAAGAAATCATCACCGGTAAAGTATCTGACCCACCTGATTCAACCCGAATAACACCTCCATTTTCACATTTCAACTCAACAAATTTACTACCACAGTTCACTAAAACACTATGGGTAGTCAACCAATCCATGCCAAGAATCAAGTCAAATTCATCAAACGGAAACAACATAAGGTTTGCCGGAAAACAATGACCCCTAATTGTCAAAGGACAACTTCTACACACATTGTCAACTAGCACATGTTTACCTAACGGGTTTGACACCTTTACCACTAATTTCGTAGACTCAACAGTCATACTTAAACTAGATGCCAATCTCATGCAAATATAGGAATGGGTAGACCCCGGATAAATCAAAGAAATAACAAAGGTGTCATAAAGAGAAAAAGTACCCGTTATTACATCTTGAGATGATGCCTCTTCGCGAGCGCGAATGGCATAAGTCCTTGCAGGTACCCGACCCTCTGGCCTCACAGCAGAGTCTCGTGATGCATTTCTACCACTAGTCCCACCTCCCGGGTTCTTTTGTGGCCTACCCCTATAAGATGCATTGCTTGATCTTATCTCTTGCTTCCTCTCTTTGTTATCCTTCTCAGGGTAGTTTCGGATGAAATGGTCGGGGGAGCCACACTTATAACAATTCTGGTTGTTTCCCCAACACTCCCCAGTGTGATGTCTGCCACAACTTGGGCACTTCGGGTTGGAATTTGAATTGCCCACACTTGCCATCAAGGTGGCTTAAACTCTTGAACCCGAGTACGTGTCACCTCGCTCTCTTTGCAAAAATCCAACTGATGCGGTCATTCGAGGATTCACTTCCTTGGACCTCTTTGATTGAGCTTGGTAGGATTTCCTCATCGGTCTTTTCCTTGCATCCGGGCCTCACTCACGGCTTTCTTCTTTTCCTTACTCAATTCTTCGGCCTTACTCGCCCTATCCACTAATACCACAAATTCTTTTAGTTCTAAAATCCCGACTAAAAGTCTGACATCCTCATTCAGCCCATCTTCAAACCTCTTGCATAAGATAGCTTCTGTTGACACACATTCTTGTGCGTACTTACTGAGCCTAACAAATTCACGCTCATATTCTGCCATAGTCATTTTTCCTTATTTTAACTCAAGGAATTCCTTCCGTTTCTTATCAACAAATCACTGACTGATATACTTCTTACGAAACTCTTCCAAAAAGAAGTCCCACGTTACTCTCTTTAAGAACCACTGATGTCAATGTTTTCCACCAATGGTATGACGAGTCCCTCAGTAAAGACACAACACATTTTAAACTCTCCTCAGGTGTACAGGAGAGTTCGTCGAATACTCTCATCGAGTTCTCAAGCCAGAATTCTGCCCTCTCAGGGTCATCATCTATATTAGCTCAAAAGTCCTCAGCCCCTTGCTTCCGGATTTTGTCTATTGGGGGCTTAGTTGTCCTCACTAAGTCTATACCTTGGGGAGCCATAGGAATTGGCTGAGGTATAGGAGCAGGAGGAGGAAGTTGGGCATTGGGGTTTGCTCGCACATACTCCGTGTACCAGTTACTCATCATTTGGAGAAAGGCTTCCCGAGCCTCTTCTCCTTGACCCCTAGTCTCGGGTCCACTCTGCATAGGCGCGGTCCCTTGCGCGGGAGCCGGTATATTACTAGCTATGTCATCAGCAGCCGATTGATCGGGATCCATACACTATAAATAAAAAAATTTTAAAATCATCAGAAGCCACCACACTATCATTATATGCTTATGGCATGTACAGCTAGACTCCCACACACGTTACGGTAGTCCTAGAACTGACTAAACCATAGCTCTGATACCACTAAATGTAACACCCCTTACCCGTATTCTGTACCGAAACTGGGTACGAGGCGTTACCGTACGAGGCGTTACCGTATTTAACTCACACAATCATACAACTTTGGGCTATTAGGTTCGTTTCAAATTAAAACTTTTCCATTCATGTGTCTATCACTCTCATAATGGACCTACGAGGCCCTGAATATACTTCCAAATGGTTTCGGAGATAATTTGGAAACTTCTACGCACTTAAGAAAATTTTGCCTAAACAGGGGCCACACGCCCGTGGGGGAGATGACACGCCCGTGTATCATCTCATACGCCTGTGTTCGACGCCCGTGGTCGACACTGACTAACTTCATATGGCCTTGGCACGCCCGTGGCCCTAGCCCGTATGCCAAATCTTGACATTCTGACATATCCACATGGCCAATACACACGACCGTGTACTTCAACCGTGTGGCGAATTAAATTCCAATTACAAGGTGCAGACTTCACACGGCCTGGGCATACGCCAATGTGCTAGCCGTGCCTCCCACATGGTCTAGACACACGCCCGTGTGTCTACCCATGTGAACGATTAGAAGGCTATCTACCAAGCCCTTTGCCACCCTACATTGCATACATACATACTCCATATTCCATTCATATATCAATAAACACTCATAATTTGCAATAGGAACTTCCATGAGTAATTTCATATTTTCATAAATAACAAAGTGAGACATCAACCATGACAATATACAAAATAGTTATCTTAGAAGGGACCAACACATCTTGGCCAAAATAACAAAATAATCTAACTAGTCTAGCCCCTATACATGCCATACACAAAATTACTAAGTCTAGATATACCGAGATGAGTTGATAGTGTGGGCGATCTTCTGATTATCGGTGTACCCCGACCCAGCTCTTAAACTCTATAAAACAAGGGAAAAGAAAGGGGAAGTAACCATTAAGCTTAGTAAGTTAACATGTAAACAATATAAAGTTATAGCATTACATACTAAACAAGGAACGATCCACATTCATAATTAAGCTTACTCATTTCTTCCATGTCTATATTCCAACCTTGTCACTAGCTTAATGTATACATTCATTAGCATGCTTCCCTGCACTTAGCACCACAATGTCACATAACACAGCACATCACAAACTCTTAGCCAATTACTCATAATCAAATTACTTGGTGGTTTCGCACTTAGCCCACCATCAGTCTTTATTAGGGTGGTATCGCACATAGCCCACCGAAAAGGTTAGTTACGGTGGTATCGCACATAGCCCACCAATTGATAAATAAACGATGGTATCACACATAGCCCATCATAATTAAATAACTAGGTGGTATCGCACATAGCCCATCATCAAGTGTTTATTACACGTTTATATGACTATTTCGTCATTCATACAATAATTATACCATAACTACCGCATTCAATCCACTTGTATCACACATGTTCTCAATCATGCCATGCACCAATCAACAACGACAATGTATGTATATAAAATGTATAGTTTACACATAAACTTACCTCGGTGCAAAACGTGTTAACTAACGGCTTAATCCGTAACCTTGCCTTTTCCCCAGTCAAGGTTAATTCCGCGCTCTTCTTGATCTATAACAATAAAATTCATTCATTTAGATCATTCTATGATCATAATGCACCAAAATCTACACTTAGGCAAAATGACCATTTTGCCCTTATATTTTGGCAAAATTACAATTTTTCCCTTAGGCTCGTAAATCATTTTTTATCACATTTTCTCAATAAAAAAGCCTAGGTGAACATTTATTTCTCTTACAACTACTCACCATTCCAACTATTTCTTGCGTTTATGACACAATTTAAATCTTTGCATTCTAGTCCTATTTAGGTGTTTTCATGCTAACATCTTTCACAAAAGTTGTTTCTCATCTCTCTAACATTTATTTTCTTCTATAAAACTCAGCTAACAACTCAACTACTCTCATGGAAAGTCCCTAGACTTTCAACCATATCTCAAATTAGTCCCCTCATTAGCTAGCTTCAGCTTTGGGGACTCAAAAAACACAAAAATCATCAATTAAAACCACCTAAATCACTTACTTGAATATGAATTGAGTGGCTGAAAGTTTGAACCCCCAAGAGCTCTATTTCTTCTTCAATTTTTGGTGGAAAGAGATGAGTGAATAGTGAAAGATGATAGTTTTTCTTTTACCATATTGTTATTCATCTTTTCTCACCTAATTTTGACTAAACATTAAATGCTCTTGTCTCCCCATACCATATGGTCGGCCATCACACTCCAAAATGGCCTATTTGCACTTTAAAGTCCTCTAATTTACATTCTATATTCATTAGGTACTTCTACCTTGAAAATTAGAACTTTCGTACTTTACGCAATTTAGTCATTATTCAAAATTAAGCATGCAATCATTAAAATTAAAGTAACAAAATATTCACATAGTCATATATTAATGTTATAACGCATAAAATAACATCAAAAAATTTTTCTTAAACCTCAGATTAGTGATCCCGAGATCACTATTCTGACTAGCCCCAAAATCGGGCTATTACACTCATCATTTAGCTTGAATGCATTCTCAGGTGCGGATTTTAGAGAATGCAAATTAGATAAGAAAAGTACCTTCGGTATTTGTAAATTCTTAGGCAACATGCTAATATCATGGTTTTCAAAGAAACAAAATAGTGTTGCATTGTCCACCACCGAAGCGGAATATATTATTTGAGTGTTTAATTTGATAAAAAGGACTAAATTGCGTAAAGTGCAAAAGTAGTGTTCTAATAGATAAAGGTGTCAAATAGCTATGGAACCCTAAAGTGGAGGTCCTTAATTGGTAATTAAACCATTATTAATATGAGTGGACAAAGATGGACATCTTTTTAATGGTTTTAAAGGTTAATGTATAAGGTTAATTTAGTAATTAGATAATTTAAATGATAATTAATAAAAAAAAGGCCATTTAATCTATTGATCATCTTCCTAACCAATTATTGAAAAGGAAAAAGCCATTAAAATAGCTTCAAGGTTTGGCCAACAATCATTTGTGCATGTAAGCTCATTTTTTGTCCCGTTTTTAATGATTTTTGTGTTTTTGAGATCGTTGCAACTAGGTCTAGCTAGCCCAGGGACTATTTTGCAAAATTGTTAAGGGTTTAAGGTTTTTCCATTGATGAATGTTGATGTATTTCGATGATTGATGATTGATTATGAATGTTTAATGATAATTATACAAGTTTTGTTAAGTGATTTTTAGTGAAAATGCAAATTAGGGATTAAATTGTGAAATGTGGAAACTTTATAGTTAAAATGTGAAATAAATGAAAAATATGGGCTGATATGTGCACTAGGGAAATTTGGCTAGCATGGGTTATTATTAAATTGCATGAATTTGTGATTTTATGAAATAAGGACTAAATTGTAAAAATGTGAAACATTAGGGCCAAATGTGTAAAAGTGCCTTAATATGAATTTTGGACTAAATTGAATAGAGAGATATTTAAATAATTTAATTTTGATTATATTTAGATCAAGAAAGGCGAAATACGGACTCAGATTGGGGAAAGAACAAGGTTTCAGAATAGTTGACTCATATCGTCGTTTTTACATTTGAGGTAAGTTCGTATGTAATAAGCATTATTATAATTGTGTTTTAAATGTTTTGATATTGCATAAATTGTGAATTACAAACTTGCAGACACATTCGACGAAGATTCGGCATTGGAAATCCTGGTTGAACCTTAGGAATAGATTAGGATACGAATGACATGTCATTAGGGGATACATTGAGTTGGCTTCGGGCCATGATATTGGCACTTCGGGTGCGAGATTCATTGAGTTGGCTTCGGGCCATGATATTGGCACTTCGGGTGTGAGATACATTGAGTTGGCTTGGGGCCATGATATTGGCACTTCGGGTGCGAGATTTATTGAGTTGGCTTTGGGCTATGATATTGGCACTTAGGGTGCGAGACTCCCGAGTATCCGACTTTTATTCCAAATGGTTCAACAGGTATATCGAAGATATGGATTGGTGAGAATAGATACGTATCGGTACAGGTATGCACGGAAACTGAATGTGCATTGATCATATGAAAGGTTTAAGTTTATGGTTAAATAGATGATTGGGTATAAGTTAACATTTTGTTGTATATATATTTTGGTAAGTTTATGCATATTTTGAATGGAAATTAAATGGTAAGTTTTGCTTATTATTTTCATGCGAGCTTACTAAGCTATAAAGCTTACTTTGTTTATTTTACCATGCTTTATAGTGATTTCAAAGCTAGCTCAGATTCGGGAATCATCGGAGACTTCGTCACACTATCCAACTACTACTTTGGTACTTTTGAAACTAAGTTTTTGGTCATATGTGTAACAACATATTTTTTAGTGAAATCGGAACAGTGGTTTCGGGACCACAAATCCGATCCGAAAATAAAGTTTATTTTTATTTTATTATATGGTCCGTATTATGATAGACTTGTCGTGTGAAAATTTTGATACGAAAATTTTATCGATTAAGTGTTTAATTACGAGAAGGACTAAATCGTATAAAATGCAAAAATTGAATTTTAGTAGCTATAAGGATTAAATAGCTATGGAATTCAAAACTATAGGTCCTTATATGGCAATTAGACCATTAAAGAAAAGTATGTAGATTTTTCGTGACTCATCCATGGAAAAATTAGAAAAGGGCAAGGACTAAATTGGAAATGGAAATAATTAATTGATTAAAAAGATGATAAAAGATATCATCTTATTATTTTGTCATCTTCAACCCTAAAATTATATGGAAACCCTAGGAGAGAGAGAAGAAACTTTCAAGGCTTAATTGGGTAAGTTTCCTTGTCCAGTTTTTAGTAATTTTGATATTTTTGAAACCGAGATAGTCTAATCTATCTATTTGGAGGATTAATTTGAAAAGTTATCAAGGTATGAAATTTAGGTCATGGTTGAATATGCTGAAAATTAGAAATTTATGGTAGAAAATGAAAGGTTGTAGATAGATAAACAACTTTTACAAAGTGATTTTTGATGAAAACATGATTTTGGGACTAAAATGTAAAGTTGTGAAATTTGATGAAAAATTCTAAATTTTTATGAATGCATGTGCTATAAATTTTGTAATGGGGTTTTGGTTAGACTTGGAATAGGGAGTAAATTTCACAAGTTTCATTTTCTGAGCCTAGGGACAAAATTGGAATTTATGAAAAAGTTAGGGGCAAAATGGTAATTTCCCCTAGAACGTAAATTAAGTCCGAATGAATATGAAATATGAGAAATTGATGATTTAAGCTATTTATATATATCCAGACAACACAAATTCGAGGTTAGACCGAGGAAAAGAAAAGGTTTCGGATTAGTAGATTATATACGCGAACAAGTGTCGAGGTAAGTTCGTGTAACTTAGTCGAGCATGTAATTATGTTAATTGAATGTTGTGTATGTATGTAATGTGACTTATATTGATATATATTTCTTGAATGCTATAATGGAAAATTTAATACATGCTTGAAAATGGTGAAAAAGGGGTTATGTCCCAATTGAATATTGAATTCCGATTAACATATGTGCTTTCCCGAAATGGATGAGGTCCTGCATTTGTTGCGGACGGGATTTAGCTCGGACGAGTAATCCTATTGTCCTCATTGTAGAAAGGATTTAGCCTGGGCGGGTAATCCTGATATAATACCTCTCGAGTATACGTTACGATTAGGGTTTAGCCTGGACTGGTAATCCTAATCGAGCTCCTCTGAGCATACGTTATATAAAGGATTTAGCCTAGACTGGTAATCTTGTTATACGATATGTGGCTCGAGAGTGTGTTCCTTGGTTAAGTGCCCTAATGGGTACCCTGGAATAAGAATTGACGGATTATTGAATTGTACACCTCGAGTATACTACTTGAGCATCCATCGGAATTTCAATGATTCAACGGACACAACTCTTGACCTGGTATGAGAATTTTGAGATGAAATGATAATGACTTGAAAGAATATTGCTTGATGAGCTCATCTATGTTTACTTGATTGATATGAAGATTTTGGTGACTAACATGTTTGATTGAATGCATGTGTTTAGGAAATTTTGCTAATGGATGGAAAACATGATATTGTATACTTAGATTTAATAAACGGATTTGGTAAGTTTAGTTTCCGTTATACGAACTTACTAAGCATGTAATGCTTACTCCGTTTTATTTTCCCCTGTTTTATAGTGCTCGAAGGCCTGCAAAGGTTGGAGATCATTGGAGCATCGTCACACTATCAACTCTTTATTTTGGGTATACTTAGTAGAATCATTTTGGTATAATGGCATGTATAGGACAACTTGGCCATTAGTGGCTTGAAAATGATGTTTTGTAACCTAGCCATTGGAATGGCTAGTGATGGCTTATTTTGGTATGATTAAGTAGGCTATTATGATATATTCATATTTGTTATGTTAAGTATATGTGATCAAAAGATGTTAAAGCCTAAGTTAATCCAAGGTAAATTTATAAACACATATGCATGTAATGGTATGCCATGATGAATGATGGAATTTGCTTAAATTGAATGCTTGGAATGGTTGGATTGTACTTGGTATGTTTTAGTGCAGGTAAATGGTAAATTTGGGTGACAAATGAGGCTAGGATATGGCTTTATTTTATCCAAATGGGCAGACACACAGGCGTGTGTCTAGATCGTGTGTGACACACGGCCTAGTATACGGACGTGTGGTTAGGCTGTGTGTCCCCTGCACCTTAATTTTGAGAAATAGAAAGCTCATAATGGAGCACACGGGCAGAGACATGGGCGTGTGTCTCAGCCGTGTCTACTACACGGCCTAGAACACGGGCGTGTGTCTTGGCCGGGTGAAACCTACACCTAATTTCGAAATGAATTAATTGACCACACGGCCTAGCACACGGGCGTGTGGCATGGTCGTGTGCACAAGTCAGAGAGTTACACGGGGTTGACCATAGCCTCCAGCACAGGCGTGTCCTATGGTCACACGGGCGTGTCCCTTGGACCACACGGGTGTGAGCCCTGCACCTTGGAAAATTTTTGAAAATTTGTGAAAATTTTTTAGAGTTCCCGATTAAGTCCCGACTCGATTCTAATGCTCGTATTGGGCCCCGAGGGTCCAATTAAGGGACGTTTTGAACAATCTCGGTGATTGAATAGTGATTAACATGAAAAGTCTGTAAATGTTTCGAAAATTTTTGGTAACGCTCTGTAACCCTATTTCGGCGATGAATATGGGTTAGGGGTATTTACATTTAGTGGTATCAGAGTTACGGTTTAGTCGATTCTCGGATTTAACGTAGCAAACACGAGTTTAGGTATACATGTCATTATATAAATTGAGATAGTGTGATGACTCCTGATCATTTTAAATATGTTTTTCATATAGTAATGTCATCCAACCGAGCTAGAGCTGAATCCGAGGAAGCTGAGAGCAATGCTTCAGCTTTAGTTCAAAGAGTTGCGTCTGCATCTGGTAGTGAAAGGCCTCTGTCTGAGGGCCGAGGTGAGGAGGCAAAACAAGCCTTCTTTCAATTGATGAATGAGTTGTTTACCGAGTACTTAAGAACAAACCCCGCTGTACAACGACCTCCCCCATCTGCACCTCAACCGGTTCCTGAGGTACCACAGGGTGTTGAACCCGCTAGAATTGATAAGTCTCCGATAGATAAAATCCGCAAGCATGGGGCGGAAGAATTTAGAGCTACCGCAAATGATGATCCGGAAAGGGCTGATTTTGGTTGGAAAATACCATTCGGGTTTTTGATGAATTATCTTGTACACCTGCCGGATGTCTGAAATGTGCAGTGTCTCTACTAAAAGATACAGCTTACCATTAGTGGAATACCATAACTTTAGTTGTACCGAGAGAGAACGTTACATGGGAATTCTTCCAAGCTAAATTCAGGAAGAAATATGTTAGTCAGAGATTCATGGATCAGAAGAAGAGAGAATTTTTATAACTCAAGCAGGGAAACATGACTGTATCCGAATATGAACGAAAATTTGTCCGGTTGAGCAAATATACTAGAGAATGGGTTCTAACCGAGGCTGAGATGTGTAAACGCTTTGAAGAGGGTTTAAATTTAGATATCAAGTTACTGATCGGAATTCTCAAAATAAGGGAATTTTCGGTGTTAGCCGATCGAGCCCACAAAGCTGAGGAATTGATTACGGAAAAGAAGCAAGCTGAAAGAGAGGCTCAGGTTTCTGGAAAAAGAACTATGAGTAAGTCAAAATCATTTACTTCTAAGAAATTAAAGAAGTATTATGATAGTGTGACCACCTCTACGGGATATTCTGGGAGAGAGCGAGGCTTTCAACGTTCTAACCCGAGGTCTTCATCTCCATCTGTGACCAGTGTGGGTAGTGTTGGTAATCCCAAGCCGAATGTAAACATTGTAACAAATTTCATCATGGGGAATGTTGATATAGAAGTGGAGCTTGTTTTGGATGTGGTTCACTTGACCATTTTCTCAAGGATTGTAACGCCCCAAACTTTTGGGCCTAGATGAATTGGGCTTTGGGCTTTGGGTCTCAGAAAATTTTAAGTGAGCGAGAATGTAACGACCTGAATTTGGGCCTAGTAGAATTGGGCCCATTGGGCCTTGGGTGAAGGAGCGTTTAAAATTTTTAAGAACAAGAGAACGACTCTAATACAAGTTGGACCTATTAGGTGAGTGATTTTGGAAGGTTAGGGGGCTTCTATGAAGTCCCGGGATTAAACTTGAGCTTTAGGAAAATTTTGGTTTTAGGTGAAAAAAACCTTGGGAGTTGGTAGGTAGGCTTTAAGAATAAAATGTGGAGAAAAATGACACAAGTGGAGTGTGTGGTGTAGTGGCAAAGTGACGCCACATAAGAGACAAGGGGGTGACGCCACAAGTAAGGAAGGAGGTCCAAGGTTCAAGTCTTGGCTCTTGCGTTTTGGTTTTCTTTTTAAATGGACTTTAGAATTTGGCTATAGATTTATATTTAGTTGTGCATGGTTTAAGACACAAGAGGAGCTTGTGGCTTGGTGGCAAGTGGCGTGTTGAACTATTGAAGGGAGCCTGGGTTCGAATCTCATGAAAAGGAAGGGAGTATTTATTTTGCGAATTGGACGGCAAGAGTTTGAGTTGGATTTAAACTCTGCTGACGAAGGGATCCCACATCGGAAAGATACAAAGAAGGAAGGTGAGAAGCTAGCTATATATAGAGCATTCTATGATAGGAGGAAGGATACCTGGTTGGCATTGGGCATAGGAGCATTCGGAGCGCGGATTAGCTTCAGATTCCTATTAGGTGTGTATTTCGCCCTACTCTAGCTGTAGAGCGGCAAATGCCGAAGTGCCGGTCACGGTAATAGTAGCCACACGAGCGTGCAAACGCACGTGTGGGGCTTCGACGCGATAGTTTAGGCCATCAGTAGTATTCTTGTGGGTTGAGGCTACTTGGGCCACGATGGGCCGAAGTGGGCCCAATGGGCCTGTGGGCCCAATTGAATAAAATGTATGATGGTGTAGTATATAGTGAACTAGACTAGGTGAATCTCATATACGTGGCTAGATTTGTGTTAGGTGGGCCACACGGCGTGTGGGCACAGATGGGCCGAAATCGAGTTTTAGGTCCAATAGTCGATCTGACCGGAAATGGTAGTTGAGTCGCTCGAGGCGACATTAGGCCTTTGGAAAGGCCATTGCAGTCTTGAAATGCTGAAATACCTTTGGTTAACAAAATTACTAAAATACCCTTGGTTTACAAGATTACTAAAATACCCTTGGTTTACAAAATTACTGAAATACCCTTGGTTTACAAAATTATCGAAATACCCCTGGTTTGCGAAATTACCGAAATACCCCCGGTTTGTAAAATTACCGAAATACCCCCAGTTTGCAAAATTACCAAAATACCCCTGGTTTGTAAAATTACCGAAATACCCTCAGTTTGTGAAATTACCAAAATACCCTCAGTTTGCGAAATTACCAAAATACCCCCAATTTACAAAATTACGAAAATACCCTCGATTTGTGAAATTAATGAAATACCTCGATTTGCAAAATTACCAAAATACCCCCAGTTAGCAAAATTACCAAAATACCCCAGGTTTACGAAATTACTGAAATACCCCCGGTTTGTGAAATTAGCGAAATACCCCTAATTTGCGAAATTACTGAAATACCCTCAGTTTGCGAAATTACCGTTTTACCCCTAAACGATAAAATGACTGTTGTACCCTCGTGGTAGTACTAGCGTTGTATGTGTTAGTTCTACGATTGATTATGTTTGAGATGCGTTGCATACATGGATTGGTTATGAGTAGAATTACCAAACTACCCTTGTAGGGTAGAATTACCGAAATACCCTTATAGGGTAAAATGGCTGATTTGCCCTTGTAGGTAAATGATCGACTTGTGCAATGAGTGGACTAATTTTGCTTGTGGTTGTATGGTGATATGCTTTTATTACATGTTTAAATAATTGTTCTTGAGCATGGCCATTTCGCATACACGTGTAATGATTGAGCATGACATACACGACATATTGCATGGGGTTGGGATTATTAATACGGAGGAAGTGCTAATAGGATCGCATGGTCGCTGACGATCGTGGATCCACCGAAGGCTTTATAGCCACCGCAGTGTTTTAGCCACCGAAGCGACCATCTTTGGACCGATAATGTTATTGAGGGTCAGTGTGCCATTAATATGGCTTCGTGTCGTAATTATGGGCTTTGTGCCAATACCAAAGGCTCATGCGATATTATGGCTTTGTGCCAATCGTATTTACCGTGGCTATGTGCCTAACTTATATATCGATGACTCGTGTCGATCATATTTACCCAAAGTGTGTGCCGATTATATTACCGCCACTTGATGGCTATGTGCCAAATATAATACTGATCATTGAGGGCTTTGTGCCAATTGTAATACCGCTCATCAAGGCTTTTTAGCCACCGAAAGCGACTATGTTGCACCAATAAGTTAGTCTTTGCAACCAAACTACATAAGGAGTGTAGGGATGGGTGGGTCGATTAAATCCCCACGAGTGTAGGGTTGGACAGAGGCGGAGTGCGGGGTTGGTATGGGCATTAACGCATTGCATATCTGGATTATATTAGTGAGATGGGCTTAGGCCCCGATTTATATGTATGACATGTGACATTTGACTTGGGTTAAGGCCCAACCGAGGCTATTTTGGGCTAATGCCCAATTGCCACTGTTACTTTAATGGGCTTGGGCCCGAATTGTTTTGATGCATGTTCTTACAGATTTTGTTCGTAAAGGGAATTACACACTGAGTTTTCATAAACTCACCCCCTCTTTTTAATTTTTCTTAGGTAATCCTCAGTAGGCGGTTCGACGTACTTGAGGACTCGGAGGTGGCCACACTACGAGCAGTTCTGGACTTTAGTATTTTACTTATTTTTAACTTGGGTTAATATTTTGTAATAAGGCCGCTTTAACTTTAAATTTGGTATTTTATTTGGTTTAGCTTTTAATATGATACTGCCTATTATTCTTAAATGTTTAATACAGGATTTTCCTAAACCCTTAACAATCATTTTCCAAAATGTTAACAAAAGGATAACAAGCGAATACATAATTAAACTCGAAATTTTTAACAAACGCGCAATTTTTAAACAACCCTTTTATGTGACATGCCAGATCTGGTCGTAACATTTTGACCGGGTTTGGGGTGTTACAGAGAAAATGACAATTGGCATGTGGGCTTTGAGGGTTAATGAATTTGGGGTGTCTAGAGGTGTTGGAGATGTCTTGGGATCAAGTAAGGGTATAGGAAAAATTTTGGTTTTAGCCCCAAGGGAACTTTGACTTCAGTTAGTAGGCCTTTTAAAGAAATGAAGAAGAAAAATGACACAGAGAGCTTATGGTCTAGTGGCAAAGTGGCGCCACTTAGGGAGTAGGGAGGTGGCGTCATTGGCAGGCAAGGGAGTCCAAGGCTCGAGTAGTGGCATGGTATTTTATTGGGGTATTTATTTTGCTGTCAGGACGGCTAGAGTTTGTGTTGCAGTGAAAGTCTGATGGATGAGAGGTTTGAAATGGTCATGGAGAGATTGTAGGAGCTTATCTTGGAGAAAAGTTAGGAGCTGAGAAGTGTGAAGAGTTGGTGCCATTTTGGGAAGTGGGAAGTTTATAAATTCGGCTTAGGAGGGTAAATGAGCGCCGTTTTTGGGTCTTTTAGGGGGTATTACGAATTTTCATTGTGGCTTTCGGCATTTGGAGAGTTTTGCAAATAAGTCAGTCTTTCTTTTCTTTACCGAATATCCTGTAGTTACCCTCATACAAGCACATTTGATCTTTTTCTTTTCTTCTTGTTACCTTTTCCAAACCCTCTAAAGCTGAATAATTCCACCCTCCCTTTGCCGAAATTCTTTTTGTGCCGTCACTATTTCTTCAATCTAGCTGATTCTTGTGTAAGTACTTTACTCTTCCAATTGATCTTGCTAGAACCGACTTCTCCTCTCCCCCACTCTTTCTAAATTAATTTTGGTAGGGGATTGATATCGAATCTCTATTCTTCAGATCTCGGCCGAATTACTCTTTATGCGTTTCGGGATTTGGGTAAGTATTCTTCACTTTTGGTTTTGAAGGTTGGTCGAATGGTCGTAAGTAATGTAAGGGTGACTTAAGATGGATATAAGTCCCTTATGCTTCAGTTTTTAATAATTAAGATTGATGCGGATTTAGGAAGCACTCGTGATTAGTGATCGAGGAAAAGCTGTTAAGGCTTGGTGTTTCAGGTAAGGTTAAGGTGAGACTTCGACTTTTGGTAAAGTGTTCGATAAATTTATGTAATTAATCATTGAGTGACATCATTTGTAGGATTGTGGCTAAGGAGATCGCAGCGCGTTTTGTTATCAGGTGTGTACATACAGTATACACACACGATGGATTGGGAAATCCCAAAATCCCGAAAGTTTAGCTTCGGTAGTCCTGCGAGTGTTCGAACACTCGTATGAGGGAAATGGAATCGATAACAGAGACCCCATGAGCGATCTCATGGACTTGGGTCGTGTTTTGGCCAATCGGGCCAGGATGGGCAAAATGGGCTCGATGGGCCGTAGGCTCAAAGTGGGCGAATTTGATGAGTTGGTAATAAGTGATGAACTTGTCATGCTGGTTACATGGCTTAGAATTGATTGGGCCAGATGGGCCATATAAATGTGATTGGGCCAGATGGGCCATATGAATGTGATTGGGTCAGGTGGGCCATATGAATGTGATTGGGCCAGATGGGCCATACGAATGAGATTTGGGCCTAATGGGCCATATGAATGAGATTGAGCCTGGTGGGCCATATGAACGTATGTGAATTTGTTTGGGCTTTGAAAGGGGTCTTGGGCTTAGTATTTGGTAAGTTTCTTGACCTTGCATAAAACTTAAATAATTAACTAATTGTGACTGTGGACAAGTCATAAGGTTAAGGTGTGGCAATGGGTATATGCATGTCTAAGATTGGATCTAGGGAGAGCTTGGTACTTAAACGGTCTTAATGACTCACTTCCTCTTTTCTGGAATCCTACCTGGTGCATAGTATCTATTCATTTTAGCCAACGAGGACTTGATGACGGGCCAAGGTAAGTAATAACCCCATAACACTGAGAAATGACTGAAATGCCCCTAAGAGCGAAAATGACTAAAATGCCCCTATGTGTTGAATGTAAGACTTATGGATGTTACATGTACATTTGCAGCATTCATATGATATTCTGTTTAGGTTGCATATTGGTTGGGAATTACGGAACGGAGGAAGTATATGAGGATCGCATGGTTGCTTGACGACAGTGGATCCACCGATGGCTTTTTAAGCCCATTATATGATTAGCAGCTTTGCTGCAACGTTAGGTAGTACCGCAATCGGGCTACCCTTGAAGTGTATCGGATGGGTGGGACGATTTAGAAATCCCCACAGAAGTGTTTCGGTTGGACGGAGACGAAGTGTACCGGATGGATTATTTGGGGAGGGTTTGCATAGCATTGCATGTATGATATTATTATGTTAACAATATGTTATGTATGCTATTTGTTTGACGAGGGTCGTACACACTGAGTTTTCGAAAACTCACTCCCTCTTTTATTTCTCTCAGGTGATCCTCAGTAGGCGGTTCGACGGATGGAGGGACTCAAAGATGGCCAACTAGCAAGATGATTAGACTTGTTTTTCTTAATATCTAGATTCTAGATTTTAAGTGATTTATTTTAAGTTATTTTATTTCAGATTGTAATAAGGCTTGCCCTCTAGTTATTATTCCATTACTTTCACTATGCATTGAGGTTTTGAAACGGAACCTGGATTTATTTCTTTTAAACGTATTTCAAGGTTTTTGAAAATAATTGTGTTTTAAGAATGAGCTTCCGCTGCTAAAGGAAATTTTTACATAGTAACAAGGAAATAGTTTTTGGCTACACCTCGTTTTGAAAGCAAACTGGATTTTACTTAATTTTCTCTAGAAGTGTTTTCAATGAAAATAAGGTTTTTATAAAAACACTTCAATGTGACACGCCAGATTCGGGCCTAACTTCTAGGCCAGGTTTGGGGTGTTACATTTAGTGGTATCAGAGCTCGATTGCAAAGCTCGGGCTGTGAAATGGGCGTTATTACTTGGGTTTAAGAAAAACTATTTTTGGATTGGATCGAAATGTTTTGGAAATTCTTGTGATGTGGCACACCGAGTCTCCGACATCGAACCAAGTAAGTTATCTTATTATTAAGCTTGTTTAACTTGATATACTGTAGATAGTTAGTGGGCTACTTTAGATGATTATACTAAAGCTTTTTAGTTAGAGTGAAACTAAAGCCCGTAGGAACTTGAAACTGTAGAGGATTTACGAAAACAACCTCTTTACTTAATACTATCATAAAACATCGGCTTAATTACTGAAACTAACTAAAATTTCATAAAATTCTTAATTCAAATAATACGAGAATCAACGATGAGGCTGGAAGAGGTGCAAGGGGTTCCGGCAGAGGCCGTGGAAATGTTAGGGCTGGATCATCGGCATCGGGCCATATGCCCAACGTTGAAGTAGGAGAGGCTCCGGCCTCACCCCAGGCTGAGACTGGACCATATGATCGGGCCGCGGGGGATGACGCTCTGTCGCAGGCAATGTTGAGGATTTTGGAAAGGGTCGCTGGGCCCAATAATAGTACGGGTAGTCGTGGGTCGATTTCGGAGCGACTACGATCTAATGGGGCTGAGGTCTTTAAAGGTATTGTTGGTGTGGCTCCTAACATGGATGAATATTGGATGGAGGCCACTGAGAGGATAATGGAGGATTTGGACTGCTCACCTGAGCAAAAGTTGAAAGGGGCAGTGTCGCTGCTTAGGAAGGAAGCATATCAGTGGTGGTTGACAGTGAAAGAGGGTACCCAACATGAGCAGATCACTTGGGAGTTTTTCAAAACTGCGTTTCAAGAGAAGTACGTGGGTGCAAGCTATGTTGATGCTAGAAGGAAGGAGTTTCTGAACTTGATCCAGGGGAACAAATCTGTGGCGGAGTATGAGGCGGAATTTTTACGCCTTAGTAGGTATGCAAGAGTTATGGTGGCAATGGACTATGAGCGTTGCGTAAGGTTTGAGGATTGGCTTAGGGATAGGCTCAGGGTGTTAATAGCTCCTCAGAGAGAGCGAGTTTTCCCGGAGTTGGTTGAAAAAGCCAAGAAAGCAGAGGAGGTGAAGCGCACCGAGCTCCTGAATCGGGAGAAAGAGAAAGGCAAGAATAAAAGGGAGGTTGAGTCTTCTGGTGCGGGGCAAAGGCCTAGAGCTAAGGCCAGAGTTGATGGGCCAGTTAGAGCGGGGGCCCCTGCTGCTAATCCAAGGGTGCCACCTTGTGCTGATTGTGGGAAAGGTCATACAGGTGAGTGTTGGAAGAGGATAGAAGCTTGTCTAGCTTGCGGATCTATGGAGCATAGGATCAGGAATTGCCCTAGAATGTCGACTGAGGTGCCAGCCATGGGCCGGGGTAATGTTCAGGCACCAAGGGGTGATCAGCTGCCGCCAAGGGGCCGTGGGTAGGCCAGGGGCGATAATGGCAATGGACGTGGACGTGGAGCACCGGGCGGAGGTACAGGTCATACTGAGGCGAGGCAGCCAGCTTTCGTTTATGCTGCTCATCGCCAGAAAGACGGGGATGAACAAATGTGATAACGGGTATGTTTTGTGTCGATGCGATATTTTAGGGATAGAAACTGTATGCGTGCAATGTTTATCTACTCCAGTGGGTAGGTTTTTTTGGGGTAAGTGTAAGAGGGTTCAATTAGAGTTAAAGTGTGTTATGTTATTAAAATCAGAGTGTGCAGCGAAAGCATAGTGGTGTGACTTGAACGGTGCGATTAATAGTTAGTTGGAAATTTCGAGGACAAAATTTTTTTAAGGGGGTGAGGTTGTAACGCCCCAAATTTTTCGGCCTAGATGAATTGGGCCTTGGGCTTTGGGTCTCAGAAAATTTTTCAGTGAGCGAGAAAATGACATTTGGCATGTGGGTTTTGAGGGTTAATGAATTTGGAGTGTCTAGAGGTGTTGGAGATGTCCTGAGATCAAGTAAGGGTATAGGAAAAATTTTGGTTTTAGCCCCAAGGGAACTGTGACTTCAGTTAGTAGGCCTTTTAAATAAATGAAGAAGAAAAATGACACAGAGAGCTTGTGGTCTAGTGGCAAAGTGGCGCCACTTACGGTGTAGGGAGGTGACGTTATTGGCAGGCAAGGGAGCCCAAGGTTCGAGAAGTGGCATGGTATTTTATTGGGGTATTTATTTTGCTGTCAGGATGGCTAGAGTTTGTGTTGCAGTGAAAGTCTGATGGATGAGAGGTTTGAAATGGTCATGGAGAGATTGTAGGAGCTTATCTTGGAGAAAAGTTAGGAGCTGAGAATTGTGAAGAGTTGGTGCCGTTTTGGGAAGTGGGAAGTGTATAAATTCGGCTTAGGAGGGTAAATGAGTGCCGTTTTTGGGTCTTTTAAGGAGTATTACGAATTTTCATTGTGGCTTTCGGCATTTGGAGAGTTTTGCAAATAAGTCAGTCTTTCTTTTCTTTACCGAATATCCTGTAGTTACCCTCATACAAGCACAATTGATCTTTTTCTTTTCTTCTTGTTACCTTTTCCAAACCCTCTAAAGCTAAATAATTCCACCCTCCCTTTGCCGAAATTCTTTTTGTGCCGTCACTATTTCTTCAACCTAGCCGATTCTTGTGTAAGTACTTTACTCTTTCAATTGATCTTGCTAGAACCGACTTCTCCTCTCCCACATTCTTTCTAAATCGATTTTGGTAGGGGATTGATATCGAATCTCTGTTCTTCAAATCTCTGCCAAATTACTCTTCATGCGTTCCGGGATTTGGGTAAGTATTCTTCACTTTTGGTTTTGAAGGTTGGCCGAATGGTCGTAAGTAATGTAAGGGTGACTTAAGATGGATATAAGTCACTTATGGTTCAGTTTAGGAAGTACTCATGATTAGTGATCGAGGAAAAGCTATTAAGGCTTGGTGTTTCAGGTAAGGTTAAGGTGAGACTTTGGCTTTTGGTAAAGTATTCGATAAGTTTATGTGATTAATCATTGAGTGACACCGTTTGTAGGATCGTGGCTAAGGAGATCGCAGCGCGTTTTGTTATCAGGTGTGTACATACACTATACACACACAATGGATTGGGAAATCTCGAAATCCCGAAAGTTTGGCTTCGGTAGTCCTATGAGTGTGCGAACACTCGTATGGGGGAAATGGAATCGATAACAGAGACCCCATGAGCGATTTCATGGACTTAGGTCGTGTTTTGGCCAATCGGGCCATGATGGGCAAAATGGGCTCGATGGGCCGTAGGCTCAAAGTGGGCGAATTTGATGAGTTGGTAATAAGTGATGAACTTGTCATGTTGGTTACATGGCTTGGAATTGATTGGGCCAAATGGGCCATATGAAGGTGATTGGGCTAGATGGGCCATATGAATGTGATTGGGCCAGATGGGCCAGATGGGCCATACGAATGAGATTTGGGCCTAATAGGCCTTACGAATGAGATTGGGCCTGGTGGGCCATATGAACGTATGTGAATTTGTTTCGGCTTTGAAAGGGGTCTTGGGCTTAGTATTTGGTAAGTTGCTTGACCTTGCATAAAACTTAAATAATTAACTAATTGTGACTGTGGACAAGTCATAAGGT